>PUFA01000012.1:17839803-19269607 GCA_003508835.1 Eonycteris spelaea
TGAGCACAGTGTTTACCTACTCTGCTGCCGTCTTGACTGGAACTCCCGGGTTGATCTTGTTTGTAATTCCCCTTTAAAATTATGAATATTTCAGGCCCTTGATTGTGATTGGTGGTTCCTCCGAAAGAAGTCAGGATACAATGGGAGCCTTCCAGGAGTTTCCTCAGGTACCCAACTCTAAGATTTTTTTTTTCCTCTAGAGTTTAAGTAAATCAGGAATCATTTTGAGAACTTCAAAATAAAAACAGAATTTTGCATATGATTTAAACTAACATAAAATATTAGATCTTAATATAGGTTAATGAAAAAGTTATATTTTTATACTCTTGAAAAGGAATTGAAATTTTACGTAGTTAATGATAGAGAATAACAGCAGTTATTTAATAGAAGCTGATACATGTATTTGAAAAATCAGTTGAGCAGATAAGTTGTTTAAAAGGAAATTTAAAGTATAGATGAAAAAATAAATCAGAGAATATTGTCCATTACAAAATTTTTTTCCAGAGAAGGAGAATAAGAGGTTAAAAAATTTGAAGAGCGAGATCACCGATTCGATTTATAATCCAAATATCTGGTTCTTGTGGAAGTACTTAAAACTAAATGATATGACCATGAACAGACTAAAAGTTGGAGGGTAATCTAAATTCTGTCATATTTGTGGGACTAAGACTACTAATTGTTCCATAGATTTCATACCAAAAGTTATCGAGAAAACGTTTCTATAATGCTTCAGAGTGCACTAAATAGTGAAAAAGTAACACTACTGGATTCACATGACCCAAACAGCATACCAACAAAATATATAACAGGAAAACTGGCAGAAATGTAGGAATGTTATTGTAACAAGATCTAACAGATGAAATTGCGTATTCCTTGCTGTGTAATTTCTGTTAATTTTCATGTTAATTTTTAGAAGACTTCGTCAACTTCCCTTCACATTTATACTCTCACTAGCAGATTATGAGAGTGCCTGTTTTCCTATGTTGTGGTATGTGCTGGATATTATCTAAGTTTTTCATTTTTGCCAGTCTGAGAAATGAAGATGGTGGCTTGTTTTAATTGCTTCCTGAATCAAACTAAGGCAGAAATTTGCGCTTTGCATAGGCTTTTAAGAAACAGTCCAAGTAATATATTTTCTCTATCTTGCTGCTGAACATAATAGAAAGTAATGACTGAACATTTGTCTTCCTTCAGAAGAGTAATCTGACCTGTGAACTGAATTTTAAGTACTTTTCTTTCTGAATATAGGTTGAAGCTTGTAGATTATATAGTAAGTTCTCTGCACAGCCAAGCTGCATAGAAGTTATCCCAGCTATTATCGAAAAGGTACAGTGTCTAGTTACAAACTCTCTAAATCAACTGATTCTTCTCTGTTGCTCGTACCTGTGTTATTTTTATTCTCAATTGAATGAGTAACAATTTGGAATATATTCAGGCCATTAAAAATTATATCATTAAAGAGCTATTTACATTTTAATGATCATTGCCATTGTATTTAATTATAGAAATGAGTTATTTTTGAAAAATGTTCCTCCTATGCTTAAATTTAAAAATAACTTTTTTTTAAATTTGGAAAAGTAAAAAGAAAGATATTATAAAACCCTGGGTGCCCTTTCTCTTATGCTTTTACAAAAGATTATTTTTGAAAATTAGTGCTAATGTATATACCTTAGTTGATTAAACAGCATATTATCATTTTAGTTAACTAACATTTATATGTGAAGTTATTTATGAGCTGTTTCAAAACCATGTGTTATGGAAACCTTGTGACACATTACAGTTTCTGGAAACTTTGCCAAATCATTAAGTTTGAGAAGCAGGTGAAAGTGCATGTTACAGAGCCCAGGAGTTAATTTCTAAGACTAAAGTGTAACAGAACATGAATTTTAAAGCTCTTAATATACTCATCTCTTATCTCTTTTCCTTTAAACAAAATATATTTTAAAATACAGTTGAGATGTACACCTGAAAGTTATATAATTGTATTAACCAATGTTACCCCAATAAACTTAATTAAAAAAAATAAAGAAAATACAGTTGACCCTTGAACAACATGGGTTTGAACTGCTCAGGTCCACTTACAACTGCAAATTTTAAAAAATATGTGCAGTACTGTAAATGTATTTTTTTTTATCACTTTCTCAACATTTTATTTTCTCTAGCTTACAGCATTGTAAGAATATAGTGTATAATGCATATAACATACAAAGAGTTCCTAAATCAACTGTTTATGTTATCAGTAAGGTCAACAGTAGGCAAGTTTTGTGAAAGTCAAAAGCTGTACACAGATTTTTACTGTGTCAGGGGTTGGTACCCCCCAACCCCAGCATTGTTCACGGGTCAACTGTATGTAGAATCAATAGAGGGTATTTCAATTTTAATTAAAATTGTTTATTTCTATGACTAAGGATGTCCAGAAAAATTAAAATAGTGTTCATTTTACAATTTTTAAGTTATCTTTGAGAGGAATACAATAGTAAGGATTGAGATTTAAATTTTTTTTTTCTATTTGTAATAAACTTAGGCAGTAAGAAGCAGTATTTATGGTCGTCCAGGTGCTTGCTATGTTGACATACCTGCAGACCTTGTGAACCTCCAGGTGAATGTGAATTCTATAAAGTGAGTAATAGTTATACTGGAGTTTTTTAATTGTGTTATTATAATGCTTACCTTTAAAAAAAATTTAGGAGCTTATGAGTTAATCTTCATTTGTATTAACTTTTAAGGACTTAATAATTAAATTGAATCCTAGCCAGAGGCCTTCTCTTAATTAAAATGGTGTTATTTAGTAATTATTTTGGGATTACTTACTAAATCAAAACTGGAGCTTCCTGAAATCCTCATTTAAAATTACTCTTCCAGTACCCATAAATAATACATCCTCATTAGTGCAGTATGGTTATTTAAGCCTTATCATATAAACCAAGAGATGAGGTGATTATTAAAAAACTATTAGAAGTCAGCATAAAAATTTTGGTCTATCTCTGTGATTTAAAAAATTCCAACATCAGATGTTACAATGATTTACCAAGTTCCCTTATTCCTTAAATAAACATTGAGTGAACAATAAGTACACGAAACATTTTTCACTGGTATCTAAGTCACTCCTAGTAAGGATGAGTACTTGGGTTAATACATCACCCTAAGTACGACTTAGTACATTCCTGCTATTGTGGACCAAGTGGTCTGGTCCTCTAGTAATTACAGAAAGAAAGTGGGTATTTCTGTACACTCATATACCAAGGAGTGGTTTCTATTTGGGAAAGTCAGACAAAAAGGACAACTATTCTGCATAATACCTAAACATGATACTCAGAATAATATTCTTGGCTGGGAGGAGGGAGAGATGAGTCTCAAGTAAGTTAACTCTGTAATCCTTCATTAAAATTTTTGTAAAGATTTGAATGTTCTCTTTTTGTATCAATCATATGCCCAAGTTTTATACAGTATGCTGTTTATCATAATAAATGAAATGAAACACCGAGATCTCAGTGTCCAGAAATACTTAACTATGACAGTTTTAATATTTCTTTTACTAATAATGCATATTGTGGTACTAAATATTGACTTACCCAGTGAGTAAAAATATAGTGAGTAGTTAAAAGCATGGACTCTGGAGACAGAATGACCTAGTTAAATCCAGTCTTTGCCACGTGCTATCTAGGGACTCCGAGCAAATTACTTACTTTCTGAATTTTTTTCTCTCATTGAAGTGGAGATAATGATAATACCTAACCTCATTGTTTTGAAAATTAAATGCGAATAACTGGCACATAGTCGTGTTACGTATTAGCTTTTAGTATGTTTTTTACTATTACTACAGCAATAGCTTACTACCATGCAAGGACATTAACTCAGATTTCCTGTCATTGATTTACTCATTCAGCTGGCTTAGATAATATTAGGGAATAACTCTTAATTTACACGATTTGATAAGGATATTACGGTTATATAGAAGAAAGTCTTTCTTTTTTAGGGCTGCATAGGGAAGCTTTACTTTGAAATAGTTCAGGAAAAAAATTGTTATATGCATGTTTGTGTGTATATGTGTGAAGCAATAAAATGATATTAGCTGTTGAGTCTACATGGTGGGTATGTGGAGTTTTTGTACCGGTTTTTCCTGCCTTTTTAGATATTTGATTTTTTTTCAATAAAATTTTGAAAATTGGTCTCCTAATTAACAGACATCTTTATTTCCAGGTATGTGGAGTGCTGCCTGCCCCCTCCTGTTAGTAGGCAGAAACCGTTGCTGCACATGGCAGCCTCTCTTATTAGGAAGGCGAAACAGCCCTTCTTATCATTGGGAAAGGTAGCACTGAACGGAACCTACATCTTGCTGGGCTGTTGAAAGAATGCTGATTCTATTGAGAAACATCTGCTCTAATGTTTGAAACTGGAATAGAGTGTTCTTCACCTATGTAGCATCATTTATTGGTAGATATTCATAGAATTATTCTACGGTGTTAATGATCTTGTCCTTTTAATGGAATCACCTGTTGCATTTCTTTGGTCTTACAAGTAAAATGTGGGTTTTTTTTTTCCATTATAAATAATACATTGTTATTAAAAATTTTAGAAAATCCATAAGATTTTAAGAAAATCCCTTCATCCAAAGATAACCATTTTTAACATGTAGTACTTTTCTATTCCTTTTTGCAGTATATTATATTATGACATACTATATAGACAGTTTTATATTCTTCTTAATCTATTAACATATATAACATTTTTCATAGTCTTAAATTTTTTATTATAACTTTTAGTATCTATTCATGTATACTAATACTTTGGAAATGTTTAAATCCTTGCCAGTTTCCGTTTGTTTCGAATATCTGTGACAAACATGTATACTTAAAGTTATTCCATATTTAAGGTATAAGAAAGATTCCCAGAAAGGAAATTTAGCAAAGTTAAGAGGTATTCATTTTTAAGGCTTTAGGTGCACATTGTCAGGTAACTTTCTCCCAAGGTATTGTACCAATTTCACTCTTGTCAGCAATTATTATGGTATCCATTATATGTTCTAGAACTGAGGAGGCTATGAACCACTTATGACCATGTTAGTCAGTTATCAACTACTTAGAACTAACTACATAGAAACTAAAAATCGTTTGTAATGAAAATGGTGGCAACTGGAAAAAACAAAGTCAGAGCTTGAGTGAAAGTAGCTGTATGAGGTGTTAGCTCTGATCTGGCAAACAACTACCATGGTCTCAAATACCTCAGTTATAAAAAAGATATTAATTACCTCAACTGTATTGTTATAATTAAATAATAAAATAAGTCGAAAACACTCAGTAGATGCTAGTTTTAATTCTTTCTTTAACCAATATTTGATGAACGATAAGGCAGGCAGTATAGAAAACATTCTGTGAGGTATACAGAGAATAATGTTCCCTGCCTATAGGAGGTAGACTTAGTACCAAATAAGTGCAGTATATACTCTTACGTGATGAGTACAGAGAAGTGGGGTGGATGCTCAAGGAGCAGCAACAATTCACTCAGGCAGTTGGTGTGGAAAGATCATCTAGAGGAAATGACGCTGTGGCTGCACCTTCACAAAATATGTATGATAGGTCGGCTGAGTGGGCAAGAGAACAAAAGCAATCCCAAGAGGAGAGAACTGGGTGTACAAAGGTATAGAGGCAAGAAAGAGACTACAAGGTAACTTTCTGGATGAGAAAAAAGAACTACTTTTCATCCTACATATATGAGAAAAGGTTCTAAGGTAGTTTTTATGAGGGGAGCATTATACTGAATCTGAACGTACACGATACCATTTACTGGGATTCAGCAGAGAATTATAAATTCCAAATACGCAGTCATAGTCTACTAGTCCTAAAAAAGAGTATAAAACTAATAGCTAAAAATATATATAGTGGCCTTGATGACATTAGAAATGTATACAGTGAGTTGTTTTCAGTGCCATCGAAACAGAGCATACAGTTATTCTGCAGATACACACTGTAAAAACAAATGATATGTGATCTACTTGCATTAGTCATTTGCAATCAAAATTGTAGAGCCTATGAAGAGAGCTACAGAGCTTTAGAAACTTATGCCTATTGTTAGAATTTCCATGCCTAGACTAAGAGACTGCAGTCCAGGTTAGCTGGTGGTGGGGAGCAATATGCAAGATTAGAGAGAACCTTCCCCTGTCAGGGCAGAGTTCTTCTTGCCATCCTGGGCCTACTGGTAAAGACAGTGTGTTCAGGGAATTGTGAGTAGCAATTCAGTAGGACTGTTAGCATAGAATGAGCCATTGACAGCAGAAGAGATTTGAGATGCAGCTGTTTTGGGGGGATAGAATCTTTCAGAATAGCTGAGAATATTACTGGAGGAGAAATTAGAATTATTGCTTTCTTAAACATTTTAAAATGCCACAGGTTAAAAACCATAGTCATTTGTTTCGAGTTGAAGCCCCATGTAAGGAAGAGAATATTTGAGAAGTTCTAAAAGCAGTTTTGCATGTGAACTAGTTTAAGGGTCATTGCCTGGAGCTTAACTGACTTGTGTAATAAATTTGCATTTCTTTCAGGTGCTGCTCTTGCCCGTGCGGAGGAGGGAATCAGAAAATTGGTGGAGCAATGTAAATTGCCATTTTTGCCAACCCCATGGGAAAGGGTGTTATCCCTGATGACCATCCAAACTGCGTAGGGGCTGCCAGATCCAGGTGGGTGGCATTCCAGATGTTAAATACAATGGCTTGGCAGATTTTAGGCTAATTTGGATTATTTTGTAACTTTAATGAGTCTAGGAGAAGTTATGAAAGAATTGTATAATTTTCAGCACATCTATTTCTTTTTAGACTTTTCAGCACTTTAAAGATGTCCACTATCTCCTGATACTCATGTTTTCAGATGAAAAATTTGTAGTCATTTGAATCATTGTTACTCTATATGTAATATGTTGTTTTTTATGGCTGTTTCAAGGTTTTCCTTTATCATCGGTTTTCAGCAGTTTGATTATGATGTGTCTGGACGTGGTTTTCTTTTAGTTTATCCTGTTTGGTGTTTCCTAATATTCTCGAATCTGAAAATTGAGGTCTTTCACTAAATTTGGGAAGTTTTTGGTCATTATTTCTCCAAATAATGTTTTTCTACATCAATCTTCCCTCTCGTAGTATAACACAAATATTAGACATGTTGATATTATCCCATAGGTTCCTGAATACCTGTTCAATTCTTTTAATCCTTTCATTTCTTATATTTTGCTTCTCTGCCGAAAACTTCTATCTTCCCATTTATTTCCAGAGTATTTTTGTTTATCTTATGGAGCATAGTTATAATGGCTGCTTTAACTTTTTGTCTAGTAATTCCAGCATCTGGGTCATCATAGAATTAGCATATTCATTATCTTTTCTTTTGAGAATTGGTCACATTTTGCTGGGTCTTTGTGTATTGAATAATTTTGGATTGTATCCTGGAATTTTGAATATTATGTTGTGAAATACCAGGTCGTATTGACATATTCTGTGGAATGTTCATTTTGTTTGTTTTAGCAAGCAGTTAGCCTGTTTAGGTTCAGATGGCAAGTTCTGTCTTACTGTGAGCAGACGTTCCAGGACCACATCAGTTTCAAAGCCTTTGCTATACAATTCTGTCCTGTCCACATATGTCCAACCCAGGGGTAGCCTCAGACATGCCCTGGTTCATATCTAGAGTTAAAGATTTCTTTTCCCTTTAAAATATAGCTCCCATTCCCCTTCTGATTTCCAAGAGTCCCTTTTCCTGGCCCCTGCTGCTGCTTTATTACTGCACAACAAGGGCTGCCTTTGAGGTAAGGTGGCAGTACAAAAGGAAATGAAAAACAAGGGGATTGCCCCCATACTCTTCAGACAACAGGGGACCCTTTGCTCAGTTTTTTTTTTTGGGAAAAAATGGTGTTTTTCTTGAAATTTTATCTGCCTGAGAGTTAACAGAATGCTACTGTGAAATAGGGCTGCCCTCAGAGCACTGCTGGAGAAAGGAAGAGAAAAAGAATCCCGAGCTTTTCTGTTGTGCTCTCTTGCTTGCAAGGGTCTGTTTTCCTGAATCTCTGGCCAAAAAGACAGGATTTCTCTCAAGGTTTTTGCTGGCCTCCATTTCTGCAGCTAGGGCTGCCCTGAATCAAAGCCGGGAGAGGAGATACATGAGGGCACAAAACCTTGGAAACTCAGGCCCTGCGCAGGTCACTTCTTTGACTTCCCTTCCAAACCACCCACTGTTGTTTTACTTTTCTGAATTCGCAGGTGGTTGTTGTTTTTTCTATTTCAATGGAGAGCTAGGCTGTAGTGGGGTTACCCAATCATGTGGGGGGCACTGGACATGTCTTCTTTTTCAGTTTTTCAAATACACTTTTTGACAAACCATACATTTTTTTTTTTAATTTCTTGAAATTTATTATGAAATATTCTCAACATACAGATAAGAGAGAGTAATTTAATGAACATTTATGTAACTACCACTCAATTTATCAACTATAACATAATATTAAATAATATGTCATCGCTTTAGAGTTTTTGTGGTTTTTTTTTAGGAAACAAAAATTACAGATTCACTACAGTCCCCAGGATATCGTTCCTGATTCCAGTCCCTCCCTCTCCACTGTTTACCACATTATGCATTTGGTATCTTTCATATTGTCATGCACACATAAAATTAATTTTGAGGGTTTTTAAAATGTAATGTTTGCTGTACAGCCTTTAATTGTTGCTCATTTAATGCTATCTGAATAGATTATACCTTTTTATATCAGTATACATTGTACAGAAATCAATTTAATTCTTACACTTTTTACAAAATATATACTTTAACATGGGTCGAGCTGAAGTTTATCTTTGTTCCAGCTCGATTTTAAGAAGATAATATCAATGACATTAATAGCATAAAAAAGATTGCAAGAGGTAATAATCGAATCAGTAATTTCAAGGATTTTAGGGTATCTACAAGCAAATCTATCCTTCCAATTATAGTTTTTATCTGTTTGTTAAATTGGGTCCCACAGGACCAATACAGTATATGAAGATAGCTTTTTTGAGTATATACTTGAAATGATAACTGAATGTCTGTGAAAAATAGGGTACACCATTGAAGAAGACGAAACCGAAAAAACAGATCCTCTATGGCAAAAGATAGGAAAAAAAAGAAACAGCCAAGGAGCAAATAAGTGAGCGGGGGAAAAAAAAACAACTCGCAGCAATTATGATAATAAATTCTCCTGAAAAAAAGCAGAGACATTTAGGTTGAGTCACTAATGACAGTTACACACACTATAAAAGTCACATCTGAAACAAGATGATACAACTTGAAAACTAGCAAAGATGTGTGAAGTAAACAAAAAGAAAGCAAGAGCGTCTGTCTTAATATCAGTGTGGATGTGTGGCTATCAAAATAAAAATCATTAAAAAATTAGAAGCTATGACAAAAATATTAAGATCTATAAAAGAAAACTATTAGAAATATACTTGGTGTAGTATTTTTTTTTTAAAAGCAATTCAGAATTGGGAATCAGCCCTCTAAAAAATATCTGCTTCTAGACATCAATATGAAGTGTGTATTAAGATTCAAGCATAAAGATGTGCAATCCAGTACTGTTTATAGCGAAAAAAATCCAGCATTGAGAAAAGGTTAGATAAATTTAATGTGTGCATACAGCCAAATGCATACATAGCCTTTAATTGTATTTAAAAATAACTTAATGACAAAAGAAAACATTTATGATTTAGCAAAAGTGCATGACGGTAGTATTGTAATGAGTTCAACTATGTAAAAAATAATACATACTAGCAAAAAAAAGACTAGATAAAAAATATGCCAGGATATTAATAATAGTTTAATAAGTGATAGTACTATTGGGTGCTTTTGTTTTTTTCTTTATACTTTTTCTGCTTTTTCCTGATTATCTACAGTGAACTTGTATTAATTTTTCTAATGATAATAAAATAATAAATGAAACAGTGTAGATGCAGTCCTGTGGTAATATTTTTCTATTTATTTCATCTTTTATATTACTATTTAAATAAAATAGCATCATAAATTATTTTAGTTTGAAAGATCAAATTTACCTACCATCAAATTCTTCTGATTCTGAAGATTAATGCAATGAAGTTCCAAATTATTTAGACTTTTCCAAATACTCTAGAAATTAATTTTAGCATAATCCAAATTAAAAATATAGATATACTTTTTGTGTTACATCATATTTTTCTTTTTAACAGGGCTTTGCAATCTGCTGATGTAATTGTGTTATTTGGTGCCAGATTAAATTGGATTTTGCATTTTGGACTCCCTCCAAGGTATCAGCCGGATGTGAAGTTTATCCAGGTACCTAGAGAAGAGAGAGCTTTTAAATCAGAGCTATCTATAGTTTATTGTTCTCCCTCTCAGCCATTACCAGCTCTGCTTTCTCCTTGGCTTTTGTAGAGAATCATTATCTTTTTACAAAAGTAGAATTTTATAAATTGTCTAACATAATTACAGGTACCAAAGTAAGCTGCCTTTTCAAGCCTGTGAAATATAATGTGCCGCTCATCAGAAAACCTTTCAAAATCAAGTTTTAAATAGTTTGAAAAGCATAATTTGCCTCTTCTTTATAGTTCAAGTATATTGAAAAGTAGACAAAAGAGGTTTAGGTAGGATGGTAGCTGAAAAACAAAGCATTCAGCATTGTTAGGATTGAGTTGTTCTTTTATATACCAAAACTTTTAAACACCTTTTGGTTGGAAATCTCTAAACAATGCTGCTTTTACCTACGTCACTAAATGGTGTTTGGGATATTCTCTGACTTCCTTTTGAGGACTCTTGTATTGTTATGACCCTCTTTATGAGCAAGTTTCTTCACTGGTGTGGAAAGTCCTGCGTACACAGTGGCATGGAAACCTGTTTGACCTACATAGACTGTATGATATTTGATGATCCAGTTACAGTTGCTGTCTTCTCTTCTTTATCTTTTTATTTAAGGAGTTAACTTCTAATAATTCCTTTACCCTGGGGACATTCGGGAACTCAAACCACAAACAAGCATGACCTGAGTTGTACCTGGAAGATGCTGCCACTTCTTTGTCCCTCTTGGTTCCAAAATAAAGTGCAGCCCCTTTGAGGTGGCTAAATTACTCCTCCTAACAGATGCCCTTTTCACTTGCCCATGTCCGTCCAGAAATGGAGCTTCTGAGTGCATGGGAAGTAATCATGCCATGCCCTAGGAATGGTTCTCAGATGCGGTTCCCGGACCAGCAGCATCAGCACTGGCTGGGAAACCTGTTAAGACATGCACATTTTAGGGCCCTACCCCATACCTGTTGAGATCAGAAACTCTGAGGTAGACTCTTGCAGTCTACAGTTTTAACAAGTCTACTGGATGATTCTGATATATGCTCTAATTTGAAAAATCCTGCTCTAAATAGGAATTCCAGGGTAATTAAATAGAACCTTATTATTGGTTAGATTCAAAAATATAATTGATCAAGTCAGATGGGTTCCTTTGGCTATAATGGAACACTACCAAAATTCTACAGAGTAGATTTTAAAATGGGGGAAGATGATGACGTTTTTGCACTAGCTGTATTACTCATAATTCATGGATTTTTACTTTTATTAAGGAACTTCTTAAATATCAAATATTTATCATGTTGTATGCACATAGTTTATTTTTTCAGCTTTAATTGACTTCTTAAAGAATTTAAGAATAAAGATGGCTTGCTCTTCGGTCTTATCTCTTTTTTAGATTGATATCTGTGCAGAAGAATTGGGGAATAATGTGAGACCTTCTGTGACTTTGCTAGGAGACATAAATGCTGTCACTAAACAGGTAAGAGCTTTTGCCTGGGTTTTAGTTTATGTGGATTGGTCTTTAGAGAATAGTTCTTTAAAATGTTTTAGTTGTGATTCACTTGGTGACAGGTCTGATAACATCTATATTAAACAAAACTTATGGCTATTCTTAAATATAACTTTGGAACTTGGTAAATCTAACTTCGTGTATATAGATCATTTTTATGTGAGTGAGTTAAGCATTTTTGGAAGGCAATTGAAAATTTAAAGGCATTAAGTAGGCAAACAGTGATTTATTAAGAAGGATTTAGTTATCTGAAAAAATGTAATATAGCTTCCAGAGGCACTGAACTTACAGCCAAGGAGTGGCTTTATGCACTGGAAAAAATCTAATTTAGGATTTCTTCAGGTATTAGAGAGATTTTTACTCTTCAAAACTGTAATCAGTGATTTATTGAGATTCTTATAATTTGTATATAATTTATATATGTCACTGTGACAGGAGAGAAAATATAGTCACATTTATCACTTGATTTTCATGCAGATTGGTATTGTTATCATGATTATACAACATTAGGTTGCAATCTCCAGTCACATACGAAAACACTCTGGAGCATTTGAGCTGTGTGTTGGGAATCCCTTGGTATTTGGGGCTGTTTGCCCTCCTGTAAGGGTTCTGTGGTTTTCCTTTTAGTGTCAAAGACTGAGAAGGCTTAAGAGCCCCAGCCAGTGAGGTGAGGAGTAGGGGGTACTTTGCTCTGCCTTTGGGAATCCCAGGATCAGGTCGAAGTCCACACTGACTCAAACAAACACTTTCCCTGTTACCTATTTATCTTCTATCAGTTGTTTGCTGCCTAGAGGAAAAACAAAGTTTGAGTGATGTGAAGGACAGGATAGTGTGTCTTTAAGAAGAGAGTTTTATGTTAATATGATTTAAGTTTATTTTCAAGAAGGAAAGAAAAAGTTTGTGGTTTTTTTTAGCTTTTAGAACAATTTGATAAAACACCGTGGCAGTATCCTCCAGAGAGCCAGTGGTGGAAAATTCTGAGAGAAAAGATGAAGAGCAATAAAGCTGCCTCCAAGGTAATACAGGACCCACTGACACTCAAGAATGCTTCAGGTTCACGGTTTCAGTTCTTTAAAATCACGCCATGCAAAATCATGCAGTAAAACCCACTGGGCTCATGGGGAAAAAGATTTAGAGGCATAACTGTCAACAACTTTGTGAAGCATTAAGATAGGAACCTAACAAAAATGGTGGCAAAGTCTTACGCAGTTATGTACACATGGCACTTTACCTTGAAAGAGGCCTGAAGTTTCCTGTGGAAGTGGGCATTGAAAGGGTTACAGCGTGCGAGTTACTGTGGTAGAAGGAGGGCGACCTGACATTGGACAGAAAGTTGTAAGAGCATATGTTGATGGATGTGACCTTGGCACCAAAAGACAATTATGGTCTTTTGGAGCCTTAAGTCCTGGGGTATGTTGGGGCATATTTTTCTACCTTTAAGATAAGTATTTCAAGGCATTTATTTATAATAGATAGATGTTTCATCAAAATTGAAATTTTGATCTAATGTATAGCCGTTTTTCTTTAAAAAAAATTTTAGCTTTATTGAGGTATGATTGACATATAAAATTGGAAGATATTTAAAGGTACATCATGATGCTTTGATAAACACATGCATTGTAAAGGATTTCCCCCTATCTAGTTCACATTTCTCTCTCTCTCTCTCTGTTTTTTTGTTTTGTTTTGTTTTTTGGTTTTTTTTTGGCGAGAACATTTATAGCTTCCTTAATTCAATTTGTTTTTACTAGAAATTCTTTTATGACTTCCTCATCTTACTTGTGGTTCTGCCTGATACCTGAAGGCTTTAGAAATTGTAGTAACATATAAAACCACCAAACCATCCACTACTGGCATTAAAATGAGCCACTTCTGCAGGATTTGGCGTTTTCTGTTTAAAGTCTTTGTATATCAATAGTGTTTTCTCTCTAAATGTAAGAAAGGTCATTCCTGACCTTGTTTTATGTGTTTCTATGCATTTTGGTTCAGCTGGGTGTAGTCTTCTTTGTTCATGTATTTCTCACTGATAGAATGATGCATGAGGAAATATGAAATTCAAGTTATGCTCATATTGTTCCCTAATATAGCAGCTATTTTGGAATAAATTCTCATTTTCAGAACAAGCAGAATTAATTATACACGAGTCTGTCTTTCCTTGGAATTTTAATCAGTGACTATTTCTTTTAGCAAGAGCCAGTCTCACTTCTATTTCCTTAGGGGTATGATTAATTCCTTCGTTTCCCTGGGAATCACCTTAGTTTAAGGTGGAAGGCAGTTGCCTCTCATCTCTGGTGCAAGAGTATAGGAGGGTTGCTCATCCATCTGGGGTGTAATCTCTGATGGGCCAAAGTAGGACAAGTGAAGAAGCGATGCTGGGACCAGACAGCCCCATGTGGCTTTCTTCAGTTCAGACTCTAGAATGGTGGTGAAGCAAATCTCTTTCACTCTCCACTGTAATTCTGACTTCATTTTTATTTAAACTTAGAGCCATACTTCAGATGAAAATATCCTGTAACAAAATGTTCACTTTTTCTAAGAGAGTGTTTCCCCTAAAAGTGCTCAAATAGGACTGTTTAGTTCTGTTTAACCCAGTGTTTTTATTATAGGACTTCTCAGTCTTTAACATGTTAATATGAATCTTCAGGAAGAGGGATATTCCCTGGCTTATTTAATTGTGTCCCAAATTGGGAGTGTGGGACCCATCTTTCTTAGCATGTCCCCCAGGACTGTTCATAGATCAGTTAGCTTCTCAGAGTAGCGATTGGTGGTCATTTGGAAACTTCATAGTTTTTAGTTGTTACCTATTTCCAAATAAGTTTGATAGTAGCTTATTGACATTGTTTATTTTCATTATATTTCAATCTACTTTGATTATTTTTCTCTCTAATATTTTAGGAATTAGCTTCCAAAACATCCCTGCTTATGAATTATTACACAGTATTCTTCCGTGTTCAAGAACAACTACCCAGAGACTGTATTATGGTGACCGAAGGAGCAAATACTATGGATATTGGACGCACTGTGCTTCAAAACTACTTTCCTCGTCACAGGTAAGTCTTCCAAAAAAGAAATTATGATGATGAATTATGTGTTAAATTTGAAACCATAATAGTGCAAATTAATAAAGTATTTGTTCAGTGTATAAAGACTGAACAGTGTATAGGTCATGAAAGTATTCTTAAGTGAGGTTTTATAGAGTTTTTATGCTTCGTAGGTCCTCAAGATCATGTGATAATTTGTATACTCAGTGCTCCAAGAATATATTCTCAGTCTTTCAAGAAATCACGAGTGACTTTTTCTTCTTATTCTGCTGATCTTTGACAGATTAGTTCTTCACAGACTAAAACTTTATATTAAAAAGAGAATGTTTTTACTGTTCTTTATTTTTTTTATGAACCATGGGAATACATCTAGATTTCTGCCAACTCTACTATCTGTGACATGCCCCAGAGGGTTTCATTTTGGCTTTATTCCCCCAATAGGCTTGATGCTGGTACTTTTGGAACAATGGGAGTTGGTTTAGGATTTGCTATTGCTGCTGCAATAGTGGTTAAATATAGAAACCCAGGACAGCGGGTCATCTGTGTGGAAGGAGACAGCGCATTCGGGTTTTCTGGAATAGAAGTGGAAACCATGTGCAGGTAATACAGCAAGCACCCTGACTCAGAAGTATTTCTTTCTCCAAAATATGGAAAATTAAACACAAGCCTCACTTGCCTAAGAAATGCTTACCAAACGTTAATCATGTGCCAGGTGACAGCACTGGGCTGTGTCCTGAGAATACTAGTATAAATAACTCTGGGGTCTTTCTCATCCAAGACAGTGTGTTCATGATTTCTTTATTGCATGCCAAAAACCTGTAAAACTATAGGGTGTGGTTTTAAGGTTGTTGAAAAAAAAGTTCTGTCTGAGAAAAGCTTGTTTTCTGCAGGGAGCCAGCAGACCTTGTGGTTAAAAGATGGCCTGTGGGTCAGATGGCTTGAATTTAAATACTGACTTGATTACATCAAAGCCAAGTGACTTGGGTTAAGCAATTTCACTAAGCTTCAGTCTCCTCTGGAATAGGGGTAGGAATAGTAGTAGTTTCTACCTTAGAAGATGATTGTGAGGAACAAATGAGATAGATCATCTAGGTAAAGCTCAAGGTAACTGCTCTGTGAAGTGAGCTATTCAGATTATGTTTATAGTTGTGAGGATTCATGGAAAAACTCATAAGTTTGTTCTTATTCTAGAAGTATGGGTTTTTTTCTCCCTGATTATTTAAATTAGGAAAAGCATTCTGTTCTTAGCCAGGGCTCTTATTAGGGCTTTTGGAAATCATGTTTCGGGGCTTTCAAAGCTTCGGTATATAAAAGTAACCAGATCAGAGGGAAATTATGTGCCAGTTAAGAGTGTCTGTGTTGACAACCAAGTAATATACACATAAAAGGTCATTTAGGGGGAAGGCAACCTTCAAGAGAGTGAAGCCTTTCCCTTTGAGCATGGAGAGCAAGTAGTTACCACAATCCTACGACATAACAGTATGCAGTTTGGTTTTTGTTTTTACAACTCATCTCAGAAATTATGTCTGTAGAAAATAAAGCCCATGTTCTTTTGTCAGTCTTCAGTAAAGTTTAATCAGCCTTTTTTGGCCTTTACCATACCCATACTGTTTAGCATATTGTTAAATACTCTTTCTTTCTCCAATTATTACAGCAGGTAATGCTTTTCTAATGATCAGGGAAATGGTTCGGGAGGGGAGAATGTTTGCTAGTCGCTTGTATACCTCCCACAGCATCTAGAAAGTGCTGATTGTCTATGAGGAATTCAGTAAATAGATACATTTCAAAAAGTACTTTGAGGCACTGTGTTGAAGTGGGGCTTCAAAGAGTATTAAGTATGGAAGGTGTCATTCTTATTAATACCTGAAACTTTGAGAACTGAAGCTCAGTAATTTGCCCAAGTCATAGCTGTATAGTAGGAGAACCCGGTCTACAAACCCCTAATCTTGTATTCTTCCTACTAGCCCATGATATTTCTGTGAATAATTTGGTATTCTTAAATGCTTAGTTTTTAGTCTTACCCTAATATTACAAAAAAAGTTTAGAGAAAGCGATCCATTTTTAAGTTAATATTTCAGCCCAAAGAAAATAAATTGCTTTAGAACAAAGAATGATTTTCTTTATATTTTGCTGTCAATTTTAGGTACAACTTGCCAATTATACTTTTGGTAGTGAATAATAATGGAATTTACCAAGGCCTTGATGCAGATACTTGGAAGAAAATGTTAAATGTTGGAGATACCACTATAGTGTAAGTAACCCAGAACAATGTGTATTTCCTTTGTCTCATCTATTTAAATCTCTTTAAACAGTCTGCTGTACTGAGATGTGCTTCCATGATGTGAGTATGGCTTATTTATGTTGTCAGCCCCTCTGAAGGGCAGGAATCTTGTCCGTATGATTCCTCTTTGCACAACCATCCATGATTGGGCACTTCAGTAAATAGTTTATGATCTGGGAGCCCCTGAAGACTCAGACAAATGAGTTTGCTAAGCCTTGTTAATGAAAGAGCTTATTGGAAAATGCTCCCAGTCCTGCTATTCCTACTACACTCTGTAGGAATACAGATATTTATATTGAGAGGTCTTCCTTCCTTTTACCTAAATATTGATCCTCTGACGGCACAGCCAGACTGAGATGGTGTTGTAGCTGGCTGTGTGGTGTGAGAGAGATGTGAATTTGTGAGTCAGCCTGGGGATGGAGCAGGTTATGGGTATGCCCCAGTGACTTCATTTTTTGTTTTGTTGTTATTTGCTGTTTTTCATTAACCATTCCTTTTATAATTTATTTTAATAATATGTATTATATATATTTATTATTTACATCCATTAGGATGTAATGCACAGCACAAGGAATTTTGTCAGTAATAGTATAATAACTTTGCACAATGACAGATGGTTAACAGATATATCATGGTGATCACATCATAAGGTACATAAATGTCAAATCATTCTGTTGTACACCTGAAACTAATATATGCCTACTATATTCTAATAAAAATATTAAAACACAATAATGAAACAAATTGATTTCCTTATTTTAACTAGTCATGTTTCAACAGCAACAGGTGACTTGTGGCTATTATATTGGATAGCACAGATATAAAGCTTATCCATCATCATAAAAATTTATATTGGACTTTGCTATATATAGACAGTTTAGTATACTGGCATCTCAGTGTAAGTATTGGATATAAAAGTATGCCTTTCGTTTTAGCTTAAATTTTTTCATGTTATGTCAGAGGATGACTTTTTTTTTCCTATTTACTTGTGACCTCCTTTGTCAGGATCCCTCCAGCAGGTCTTCTGCCAAACGCACATTATGAGCAGGTTATGACTGCATTTGGAGGCAAAGGGTATTTTGTACAAACACCAGAAGAACTTCAAGAGTCCCTGAAGCAAAGCTTGGCAGACACAACTAAACCCTCTCTTATCAACATCATGATTGATGCACAAGCCACGCGGAAGACCCAGGTAAATGCGATTGCTAAGCAAGAAGCATGAATGCACCTCCCCTCTCACCCCCAAAAGTATCTACCAAATAGAACTCAGTGTTGTTCAGAGAGTTCTTTCTAAACCATTTCTGAGTTTGGGACTTTCGTTTGTTAGTTCAATGAATATTTGTTGAGATATGTGTTAGGTATGCTGTGTCAGGTGCCAAGAATAGCACGGTGAGCAAAACCAGGGTCAGCTTCACCGCCCACAGAGCTAACAGTACAGTAGGGGAGGACAGCTCAGTGACCTCACAACTGGATGCATTAGGACAGAGTGAGGCAGTTGTGCTGAAGGAAAGGAATTTAGTTCTGAATGTATATACAGCAAAGGACTCTCTTTTATATTGGGGTCACAGAGGCAGTGTTTCAGAGGAAATAATGCTTCAACTAAGACCCAAAGGTTAAGTAGGGACAAACTCAACAAAGCAGTAGGGGAAGAGATGTGCAAAGGCTCTGTGGCAGGAGGGAGTATGGCAAGTCCGAGGAACTGAAAGAAAGCCAAAGATGCATGAAGGCAGTGAAGGAAGCACAGTGGGAGAGAAACTATAATAGGACAATTTGTGCAATTACATTCAAAATTAGTTATTACTTTGGCCTCTAAAGTAAAACTATAGTTTAGATTATAATGACAAAATAAACGATCTTCTTTCTTCCCTGGTTAAGTTGCTTTTCATTCTTAATCTTGTTCTCTGATCCTGGTCCTGCCACTTGCTCTCTCTTATATATGTGTCCTCCATACTTTTAAGTTGTGTATCAGCCATTGTTTTCAGAGCAGGTAATTTTTTCAGTTAGTTTTGTCATGGTTATTTATACACATATCTGCTGTGAGATTTTTTTTTTTTTTTAACAAGGCAGTAAGCAAATTCTGACACTTTGCAAAAGGAACAGATTGGAAATATAAAACAGCCAGAAAACAATTAGCAAAGCAACAAAAAGTACATAGCTATCAATAATTACTTTAAATGTTAAGTGCACTAAATTCTCCAATCAAAAGACATAGAGTTACTGAATGGATCAAAAAACAAGACACATCATTAACGCTTCCTACAAGAGACTCACTTAACATGTAAAGACACATGCATACAGAAAGTGAAGAGATGGAAAAAGATATTCCATGCAAATGTAAACCAAAAGAAAACTGGGGTATTTATACTTATATCAGACAAAATAGATGTTAAAACAAAGATTGTAATAAAGACAAAGAAGAGCATTACATAATGATAATGAGATCAATCCAACGATATGATAGAATATTTGTAAATATTTATGAACCGAACATAGGAACACCTAAATGTATAAAACAACTATTGACAAACCTAAGGAAGAAATCGACAGCATTACAGTAATTGCAGGGAACTTTAATACACCATTTACGTCAATGATACATCATCCGAAAAACAATAAGGAAACAGCCTTAAGGACACATTAGACCAAATGGAGTTAACAGATGTATTCAGAACATTTTGTCCAAAAGCAACAAAATACACATTTTTCGCAGTGCACATGGAACATTCTCCAGGATAGATCATATTTTAAGTCACAAAACAAGTCTTCATAAATTTAAGAAGATTGAAATCGTACTAAACATCTTTTCCAACCACAATGGTATGAAACTACAAATTAATTACAAGAAGAAAATTCACAAATATGTAGAGAGTAAACATGCTACCAGACAACCACCTGGTCAGGGGAGAAGTCAAAAGAGAAATAAAAAAAATACCTTGAGACAAATGAAAATGGATCACAACATACCAAAGCTCATGGGATGCAGAAAAAGTAGTTAAGAGGGAAGTTTATAGCAATAAAGACCTACCTGAGAAAACAAGAAAAATTGCAAATAACCTTACTTTACACTTCAAGGAACTAGCAAAAGAACAGTTAGTACAGTAATCCACCTTTATCCAGTTTTGCTTTCCATAGTTTCAGTTACCCTCGGTTAACTGCAGTCTGAAAATATTAAATGGAAAATTTCAGAAACGAACAATTCAAAAGTTATAACTTATATACCGAGTAACATGATGAAATCTTGTTCTGTTCCACTATATCCTGCATGGGACATGAATCATCTCTTTGTCTAGAGTGTACACACTGTATAAGCTACCTGTTCCATAGTCACTTAGTAGATGACTCGGTTATCAGAGTGGCTGTCTGCAGTATCATAGTCCTTCAACTAGCTCTTCTTTTACCTAATAATGCCCCAAAGCCATTCCCATAACTTTTATTATAATGTATTATTATCATTGTTCTATTTTATTTGTAGTTAGTGTTAATCTCTTACCGTGCCTAATCCATAAATTAAACTGTACCATAGGTATGTATAAATAGGAAAAACATAGTATATATAAGGTTCGTAGGATCCAGTTTCAGGCATCCCCTGGGGGTCTTGAAATGTATTCCTCTTGGAAAGGGTAGACTACTGTATTCCAAACACACATACACAAAATAGATAGTCTTGAGAACTGTTTTAGTCGTAGGAAAGCCCTGATGAATTGTCCCCTCTCTGCTAGTGAATTCACCGTTCTAATGATCTGCATCTAATGATTTATTCTCTAAGTTCTCTATGAATTTTGGGAGTGTTGCTGCAGAAATACAAGATCTTATCTCTTCCTTTATAATTCCATGAGGATTATTTTTATATTTCTTCCATCTGCCTCTTTGACATTACTTATCCCCATTCCAGTAGAATTCTGCACGTAGTTTCCAAGCTGTTAATTTTCATTGATTGTCTTGTCTATCCACTATTTGCTATTGATCCACACTGAAGGCTGGCTGCTTCCTATTGTAATAACCGGGAAGACCTAATCTCTGCAGTCACCACATGAGTAGGATGGCGTTAGTTCTGGGAGAGACTTCTGTGCACTGCCCTTCCCACCCAGGTTCTTAGACCTGGGAGCTCAGCCCTCCTTTGGAACATCTTCACCATCTGTCTTCTTTTGAATGTATTTCTGTTTCTTTCAGAATCTATTAATGAGAGAAGACCCAGAAAGTCACTTTAGGTAGTTTCATAGGACAAGACAGAAAGGTTCACTAGGGATTTTTACCTCCTTTATGGGAAAAGCACTAGACCAAAGACAAACCTTATTTACCACCATTGTGGTAAACATGGTTAAAATTGGATTTGTAGATTTTAGAGTAAGTGAAACAGTGAGGATATAATTTAAGATAATTATTTCTTTTGACTGAATGTTGTCTTTTCTTTTTCTAGGATTTTCACTGGCTGACCCATTCTAATATGTGAATAAAGGTGCCAGTCAGTGGCCTTGAGGAGTTTTCTCTCCCCTGTAAGATGGAATTTTATATTCCACAGCAAAATAAGTATGTTAAAATTATTGTGCAAAGAAAAATTTAAAAAAAAAATTTCTAAATGACATTATGTAGTAAAGTAATTGATTAAAAAACAAAAAAAGTTACTACTATTCCACCACAGAAATAACCATTCACAGATGAAAGAGAACGGGTTTTGTTAAATAATAGCACTGTAACTGCCTAACCACCAAGTTAACATCAGTATCCTTTTGATACATGAGCATTCTTAAAGTGACCTATCTTTTAAAAATATCTGAAGAAAAAAGCTCCCAAGAATTTTGTAATGTAGAGGCATGTTCAGTAAGTCGGAGTACACAGGCTATTTCTACTTCATAGTCTATTTGTTAACCACTTCGTATCTTATTCTCCCCAGTACTTAGTGGGGGATGTTCTATACTTTTTGAGTTGGGGTTTTGTTTTGTTTTATTTTCCTTGTGAGAACTTATTGAGCCAAAGAAAAAGTCACACCCAATCTAATAATTTTAGGGCATATTTGAATTAGCAACCTAAGCTTGTGTGTACCACATTGAGACCAACAGAGTCAACAGCTTTAATATATAAAGAACTTTTATAAATAAAAATATTAGCATACTATAGAAAAATGAGCAAAGGGCATCAATGTATAATTAACAGGAAAAATACAAATGACCAATAAAATTATGATCACGAGTAATGAATATGTTAGACTGAAAAACCTTATTTTTGCCTATCGTCATGGCAACGCACTTTTGAAATGATCATTCTCAGCGTGCGTGAGGGTGGAGTGAAATGGACGTTGCTGTGCCATGGTGGAAATTGAAACGGTGCTGTATTTCTGTAGAATAATTCGAACAGTGCTCATTTTAGAATCTTTAAAATGTTCATACCCTATAACTCTGACCTGGTAAGCCTATCTAGAGAATGTATTCTAAAGAAATAATAAAATACTTGGTCACATATTTATATTTAAGACCATTCAGCGTTAATTTTAGGAACAACCCCCAGTGTTTCATAGTAAGACATCGGTTATGTGCATTACGATCTGTCAACACCATAAAATGAAAATTGTGTCAAAAATATTTCTTAACAACAAGTAATCACCATATAATAATACATGAACAAGGGAATCTACAAAAGGGATGGGTCCAAGTCAGGATATACACCTATACTCGTGCACACACGTACACAGAGAAAAAAGATGGGCACAAAATAAACCAAAATTTTAAAGTAACTTGAAGATGCAATTATAGGTACTTTTTATTTCTTTTTCATTTTTTTCCTTCTACAAAATTTTCAAATAATTTTGTAATTTTTATTACTAGAAACAGACCTTGCAGGCATACCCCATTTTATCACCCTTTGCTCTATTGTACTTCACAGATATTGCATGTTAAGACCTTCCACCAGCAAAGATTAAGACACGCTGAAGGTTAGCGGTTTTGAGCAATAAAGTATTTTAAATTAAGGTATATACATTATTATTTTAGGCATAATGCTGTTTCACACTTAATAAACTACAGGAGAGCATAAACAGAACTTTTGTATGCACTGGGAACCCCCCAAAATTTGTGCAACTCACTTTATTGTGTATTTGCTTTATTGCAGTGCTCTGGAACCAGACTTGCACTATCTCTGAGATATGCCTCTATTTAAAAAGACTATTAGAAATGGAAAAGTACTGATTATTTTCAGGGTCATTCTTGATGTTCATTTTCTGCAATTGTATATGAATTGGAACATAAGACTTTATATTAAAGTTCGCTTCGCACCATACATATCAGACTTGTCGCCATTGGCTAGTTAGAGGCATGAGTGACCTCCAGAAAGTAGTGGATTCCAGCTGTGAGATGTGCACCCAGGCGGTACTGTCAGGGAGCTGTGGTTTTACCTGACAGGCCCATAAAATGGGACCCAATCGGCAGGTACTCCTAAGTATCTCTAGATACACACCAGAGAGCCTGCGCTGCATGAGAGCACACAATATCAAAAGAAACATCGATAGTGGGTAGCTCATGGAATGCGTCAGTGCCCTACTCTGCTCATGGACGTTTGCCTCTGGCAGCCAAGTGCAATACAAGATGTTGCTCTAAGGTAGTGTGGAGGTCTTAATGAGTATTTGAGAATTGAACTGTAAATCTAAATATTAGATATAATTTGAGGAAAATGTTCTTTCCCTAGCTATATTCTTTCAAGAGAGAGAGAAAAAAAAATGTCGAGTTAAAAATAGATTGTCCAGCAGAGGTCAGTCTCAGAATATAAAGACTAGTCTAATAGCACTTTGATGACAGTCTGTTGATTGCTTATTTTATAAAGGTGACCTTGAAATGAGTCTCCTAATAGGACTTTTTCTTTTAAAGGATAGGATATTGAATAAGTCCCTCTAAAATGATTATATTGATTGATAGTCAAATTTACTTCGATAAAACATTTTGCACCCCTTAGTGTAATAAACAATCTTACTGATCCTAGTATGTTGAATACTCAAGTGCCTCATAAAAACTGAACTTTGAAATATTGTGACTGTTTTCTTGATTTAGGAAAACTAAGAATCCAGGGAGGGAAATGACTTCTTAGGGTTAGTGTCTCTAGAATATTCTTTATAAAATCTTTCATATTTTATGGGGTTGTTTGGGGATTCAAAAAGCTATCCAGAAGCTCCTACCCCAATGCTTGGTATGTGAAGGTACTCAAGAAATGCCACTGTGTGTGAGAAAGATGTGACCTTAGAGAAGGGCACACTGGCTAGAGTTCTGTCCTGTTTAACAGTGTGGTTTCACTCTTAGAGTAAGTGGGTCTTATTTCCCCAGTAGATTAGTCATTTCTTGGAAAATAGGCCTGTGTTTTTACTTCCTTACAGAGCCAGGACCTGCTCTGCCAGGGTTCACTAAATAATAGTTTAATGGGAATTCATAATGGTTGAAAATAACTCAGTGTATATTTTCTATGATTATTTCAACATGCACCTTTAAAGTAGCTTAGCTTACATGGAATGAGTATATTTTCCTTAGGGAAAAAAGTCTCAGATCTGTTACAAAGAAATAATAGGACTTTTGAACCCTGAAAGAAAATGAAAATAATATTAAATCCAAAAATATTTCTGTTTCTTTACTGTTTTCAGGTAGTGGGGAAACAGGGCATTTAAATAAAGAAGTGGCACGTGACTAAAATGCAAACTTAGAGTGACTAGGATAGAATTTCATATGAATACATAAGAAATTTGGAAACCAGTTAAATTCTAGGTAGGAATTATGTCTGAGAAAACCAGATAAAACTGAATCCGAAGTTGGAATCATCTGGTGTTTTCTGGTTGTGTTTGCTGATGCTAATCTGAACGATGGAATAGTATGACTAAAGGAAGAGATTCTGTGAATTCTTCTTGTAGATAAGGTACAGATAAAAGTACACCATGGATTCAGATCTGACAGGCAAGACCGCCTGTATTTCTTGTTTTTCACGGATTATTTTGGACCTTCCCTCCTCTCCAAGACCTTTTCTTCCGGAAGAGAGGCTAGCTGGTCAGAGAACCCATGGGAAATCCAGGTGGTATGGTTACCCTTTCAATTAGGGAGCAGAGAAAGACACGTGTAGAAACCCCTGGCTCTCCAGTTTCAGAGTTTGAAGGGAACGTATTAAATTTCGACTCAGGCCTGGAAATATCTGCAGAGATAGCCCCATCCATGATTTCTTTCCTTCTCTCCAGTGGTCACTAGGGCCAGCTCTGAAGAGTGGTTAATCTGCAGCTACATGGTTCGTTCTGAGGCTCCTTCCCTGGTCCCAGCATGCTTCTGGGATTTGCCTCTCACTCCGCCAGTCAGGGTGGGCCAGGAATTCAGACCTAGTTTCACGTTAGCATGAGCTTTCTCGTGCCATTTCCACTGCACTCCCACCCATTTTTGCCGCGTGGAGTCAGCTCTCTCTCTCTCAACGTCCAGGTCAAAAGTCACCTCTTCCTAGAAGCTGTCCTCCCTCTCGGTGCTCCTACAGCACCATATGTGCCTCTGTCACTACTCAACGGTGTTCAGAGTTCCTAATAAGAACCAAAGGGTGCTGCGGTTGTAACCTTGATTTAGAAAGAGCTCTCTGTGAGCTCAGTGCCAGATGAGTACCCCCAGGCATTTCTAGCTGATAGCATTCCTAATAGGCTGAGACCTGCACAAAACAGTAATATATTGCATTACAAGTCACCAGGTGATAGGAATTCTTCAGCTCCGTTCAAATCTTATGGGACCACCACCACATATGCAGTCCTTGACGGAAATGTCTGTAACAGAGTGGCACGTTCGCTCTGACTATCATAATTCTGGCCTGTATTTCTCCCTTGGCAAATAGCTCCTGCTATAGATATGCTAATCATTAGAGGAATCCTTCAGGCTTGAGGTTTGGCAAAGGTTTGCAGGAGCCTGAAGACTGGACACAGATTGGCAGGGGTCAGAGGACTTGGGGATAAAGATTTAGAGATTTTGCGCTCTTCCTTGGATCCCTGTTGGTGCCTAGGTGACGCACAACTCTTGCCCTGCCCATTCTCCCTTCTCTTGGTATAAAAAGAAGCCTGAATTCTGGGCTCTCTTAAGATAGATTTGAGGAATCTTTAAGGCCCCATGTTAAGCTGATGCTTTCTCAATTAATAAACCGTTTCTTACTCCAAACTCTGATATTTTGAATATTGGCCTTTGCAAGCACTGGGCACACAAACCTTGAACTGGTAACATATTTGGTACATGACTGTATCACAAAAGTTGCAGCAGACAACTACAAACAAGGATGTAGGGTGAATAGATGAGCCAGCAAGTATCAGAAGCCCACCCCTGATGCCCGTGTAATATGTAAGCCCAACAGTTCTTAGAGCAGTGTGGGAAATGGGGGTCGGGGGCACGAGACGCTGACATGACTGAATTTAGTTTTTGCCCTGGCCAAGGGAGGTCAAAATTAAAATTAAGTCAAGTTACTAAAAATAAATATTTCTTTTATGCTTGATTGCTATAGGCTGAAATTTGTACCCACTATATACATAAAACATTTCATAGCTCATTATGCCATCCCTGTCTCCCCATCCTCCATCAGCCACTCCATCAATCCCCTCTCCCCACTACCCTACCTATGTTTATTTTCAGAATTGTCATGGTTATTTTCACTTGATTATTTTTCCGTGTTAACTTTAGTAGCACACACTGAAAATCTGCTATTTTCATTGGAGTGTGCTTTAAAACAGCATACTAATAAGAAAACTTGAGGTTTTCAGAAGGCCAACAGAACACTAGATAATTGTCATTGAAAAATTAAGTTTCTTACTCACAGTCCCCAAGACCAGCACCATTCAGGGGCATGGAGAGAACACTGATGTTGATCTCAGGCAAAGAGAAAGGTAACTAGCGGCTGAATGAAGCCTTGTGGTTTTGTGGGGAAGAAAGAGGAGAGGCAGGGTGACTTGGGATTGGTTAGGTTGAATAATTTCTGTGGGCCCTGATTGTGTTGGTATGTGGCCCTGGTGTGATTAGGGCAGGTAACAGTAGCTTGGAATGTGAGAGTTGTTAAAGAAGGAGGTTGGGATTACCAACGCGTGCTTTGCATGTGAAAGGAGAGTTGTTTGCGCTAAGAATTAACTAACATGGGGACAGATAGTGGATCCACAGTCAGCCAGTCTCCACATGTCAAAGCATCAGAATTACAGAAAACAAAAAGACATGGTTAAATCTGGATAAAAAGGGACCACATACTAACCCTGAGACGCTCAGGAGATACCTGCACAATGGGCCTTACAAACTCAGAGACTGAAATTAATCACATAGTATGGTCTAAGCATAAAAATTCCTAACTAAGGGTGGTGTGTAGTCATGTCTGGGGCCTGTAGCTCCCTTGACAAAGGTCAATCTTTACCTTCAGTGAGCCTGTCTATTGTCTTTGCATCTAAGAGAACATGGCCTTGAAATGTCAGAATTTCCCCTTTCTCTGGACCCCTCAGAGCATAACCCACCGCATCAGAGGAGACCAGGAACCCCTCATGGTCATCTTGTCCTCCACATACCATCTCTGTTTGCTCTAAATGTTAATTAACTCTCCTGTACCCATCCATGTAAAATAATTATGTATCCCTCTGTTTGACTTTTTATCCAATCCGAGAGATTTCCCCCCCACACACACTTTATTTTCTCCTACCCTCTTAATCTACCACCAGTGGATTTCATGTAACCCTTCTTACACCTCCTTTGATTTTCTAATTTATGAAATAAGCTGCAAAATTGCCATTCCCTGGTCATTTTCTTAATCCCCTGAGATTTTGCTTCCCAGCAATTGTCCTGGTTTGATTCAAATAAACTCATTAAAATTATCTTCAGGTTTGGACATTTCTTACATGACAACACAGAGAGGCATTAAATGGATATTTATTAAAATATTCATATGTGTATTAAATATCAAATTAATATTTGGAGAATTGGATCTTAAAATATTGTTTTTATTCAAGAATAAGGTATCTGAAGTTTTAAATGTTTTTTCTGTCCCTCAGTGGAGTTTTAAAGTTTTCATCATATCAGCTTTACACAATTTTTGTCAAATATGTTTCTAGACATTAATCTGTTTTGTTGCTATTATAATTAAGTTCTTTTACTATATTTATATGTTGCTATTGTTTGCATGTTTTGTCAGTTTACAATCCCTTATTTTTTTATTTTCTACACCTATAGTACCGAGTCTTCCTAGGTGGTCTCCCATCCAAGTACTAACCAGGCCAACCCTGCTTAGCTTCTAAGATCAGACGGGATCAGGCTTATTCAGTGTGGCATGGCTGTAGTGTTTGCATATTTTGTATATTACTTCCATACCTTAATGAATTCTCTTAAACCTCTTTTCCTTTCTTTTTCTTAGTGGCATCGGCTAATATTTCCAGAACAATGCTTAATAATACTGGTGATTGTGAGCGTTCACCACTTTCTTGCTAGGTGTTTTACAATAAGCATATTGTTAATCTGCTCTTTTCCCCCAAAGGAGAAAAGATGACAAGAAACACTCCCTATAAAGAATTACTGAGGCTACAGGGTTTGAATGTCTTCCCCAAAGGACTTAACAAGATGAGAAGAGAATCCCTACCATTTTCAAGTGGGCACTTGTGCCAATAAAAGATGACTTCTTGGCAGATGCATTAGGACTAGTTGGGGTGGTAGTCAGTTGTATGTCACCTAGACTTTCTTCTACTCGGCACTGAGAGCAATGATGAAGGCAAACTTATTAAGAAATCTGTATTTGTGACCCCAAGAAGAAAGGTTTATTTGATGTAAACCCCAAGAAGGAATTTATCTGCTGAGATGGACTCCTGATGGTCAACTAAGGGCCCGAATTTTATAAATAATAAGAGTCAAAGAACCATTTGCTGACGGGCTTGTCGTATACTCTGTATACCCGAAAGAACCTCAGACCGGACAGGCTTCCTGCACTATGCCCTGCTTGTTTATGGCGGCTGAGTCACCCACTGCACAGAAGCCCTGGTTTTGTTTTTCCAGCAATGGATTCAGACCTGCCCTGTCCAATCAGAACTGCACAATTATATTCTCATTTGCATCTATACCAACCAATCAGTACTGCTCTGTAACGAGAGCAGAACTACATGATTCAGACCAATCAGAACTGTAGGAATTTAAAAACCACATTTGCATAAATTTGAAGAAATTGGGGAAACTGGGTGGGAACTTTCCCTATCAAAGGTGGCCTCCCTTTGTCTCAGTGAAACCGAAAGTAACGGATGCCACAGAAGGCTTCCTGTGAACTGTTTCCCCTGAATGAAGTATCTCCTTTTTGACCCCTCTTTGGGAATTTGGTTTATACTCTGTAGTCTTCACTGTCAAAATCTCAGACCAGGTTCCTTTAGGTGAGTCAGCAGAAGGTGACCTTCATTCCTCCCTCTTTCCGCCCACAGTGATGTATGTGTGGTTAAGGGCCACCAGTGGGTAGGGACCTTGAGGTTCTCTGAGAAGCTGTTGCCAAGATGGGATTAAACACTTGAGGATTTTATTAAGGGAGCTGCCTGTGTGAGAAACCAGGGAAGGAGCAGGAAAAGGCTGCGTGAGCCATCAAGCAGGCTTTCATGCAGACCTGACCCAGGAAAGGAGGAAGGCAAAGAAGGTTTGGTGGAAGCATCCTGGTTGCCCCCCAGTCTAAAGAAGATTTGGCAAAGCTGCTGTCACAGCCCCATGTCTCCCAGCAATGGGTCCCTCTTCATATCCCTACTGGACACAGACATTGAGGGGAGCAGCACAATGCATGGGAGATGTGGGCTCCGCACAAATGCAGGTGACACGTTTCAGAAAGCAGCTGCTAAGCTCTTGGTCAGTTCTGTTCTTCATGGCTGCCACAGACACTTCTGGATGTCTCTTTGTTGTTGCCTTTTGACTGTTAGAACTGAAAAAAATAGGAAGGCAAAGTTGGTTTAGTAGAACTTAAAATCCAAGGCTCTGTCCCAAGTCCATCTGCAGCTTGCTTTCAGCTTTGAGCCTAGACTGTCCCTCTTGGACAGAATATGACAAGTTTGAGTTTTCATCCTGGCTCCTGCCATGGTGGTTATACAACCTCTCTAAGTCTCGCTTTCCTCCTCTCTGTAATAGGGGTAATAGAATGCTTCATTCAGAGTTATCTGGAGCATATGCTATTTATAGAAATGCTATGGTGAAACCTAGCACTAAAGAGATTTTTGGTAACCATGAGCCCCTCTCCTTCACTCCCTCTTCACTCCCTGGTCCCCAAACCTCATAGCATAAAGGGTCAAGAAAAAGCACTTTTCTGTAAAACACCCAGAAAGGGTCCCACTGTGGAACCCTCTGATGAGAGAAGTCCCTATGTCCATGCAGTTACTGTGTTCCTTTGACAGCCTGTCCATTGCCCACTGTGGAACTGGTCACAGCCAGCATTTAGTTTGGCCACCTTTCTTCTATACCTCAGCATAGTCCTGGGCTGTCAGTATAAACTCAGGAAAAGGCACATTCATTTGAGCCAAACTGAATTATCCAGGCCCATCGGTGGCTGGGAAATCACGTGCTGTTTTCCCAAACCAAATAGAAATTATTTTTAGATTATTTACTGTTTGGTATTATCCATGCCACAGCTCCCTCCTATTAGGGCACATCAGAGAAAACTGGCTGCAGCCAATTAGTGGATATTTCACAAGTCATTTGTCAGTACTGGGCCTCCCTGTTGTCATTTGTAAGAAAGTGGTTGAAATTGACCAGTGGTTCTCAACCCTGGCAGCATGAAGAAATCACCTAAGGAACTTTAAAAAATCCTGATTCCGAGGCCACAGCTCAGCCCAATTACATCAGAATCTCTAGGGTGGAACTAGGTATCCGTATTTTTCAAAGCTCTCCCAGAGATCCCACTGTGCAACCTAGTTTGAGAACTAGTGAAAGATGATTTTACAGCTTCCTGTCATCTCCAGTTCCAGGGACAGTGACCTTGAAGAGGGTACAGTCAACTGTAATTTAATTCACAAAATGGGAATTTCGAGAATGAATATTCCAGCAATTTTGTAATTTTCTATTCTTTTTAAATTTCCTTCCCTCAATATTGTTTCTTTTTGGTATCTTGGTCACTCAATGTTTAGACTCATTTTTAATACTTTTTTCTACATAAATATTTGTTTACTTCATGTATCAGTCACAGTCCCTTAATTTTACTTATATATGTTTATGGCAGATGTAGATTTCATGGAATTCTTTAACTTTTCGTTGTTACTCTGTAATAGAAATTAGCTCCTGAGCTCCATTTCTACTTGTTATCTTGAGTATACAGCTTAATGAATTCTTACATACGTATGTGTCCATATAACCACTGCCCACATCAAGGTATAAAACATTTCCAGCAATCTAGAGGCCTCCCTCATGCACTTTCCAGTCAACCCTCCACCCCCCAGAGATAACTACTCTCTGACTTCTATCACCAGAGGTTAATACTGTCTCCTTTGACTAGGTGCTTCGTCCAATTTAGATTCACTCCTCTCCCCTGTTTCCTTCTTCTAAGGATCTAATTTGGAGTGGGGGGTGGTGGTGGTGGTGGGCGTGGTGTTTATCTTGCCATCAAGAGAGATGTCTGCTTCAATCATGGCTCATTGAATAATCTACTTATGAACCATCCCAAAATTCAGTGTCTAAATACAAGGCATTGTCTCACACAATTTTGTGGGTTGATGTGGCTCATGATTCCTCTTACCTCGTGTATAGCCTCTCACACAGCTGCAGTCAGATGGCAGCTGGAGCCAGGTCTGGTAGAGCAGCAGTCCCCAATCTTTTTGGTACCAGGGACTGGTGCTCCTATGAGAATCCAATGCCTGATGATCTGAGGTGGAGCCGAGGCGGTGATGCTAGCATTGGGGAGCTGCCGCAAATACAGATGAAGCTTCACTCGCTCGCCTGCTGCCCACCTCTCTTGTGCAGCCTGGATCTAACAGGCTACAGACCAACATATTGGTCCGTGGCTCGGGGGTTGGGAATCCCTGCTCTAGAGGCTCCACTGAGCTGGAAGTCCTGAGTTTCCTGCTTTACTTTGAGAAAGTAAAAATTAACTCAGGCTAAGAATGTAAAAATCTGCCTGGCCAGCCATTCATCAGGTTGAAATAAAAGACATGGACAAAAAGCCAGATACGCAGTTAACAGAAGGAAACATTTCATTCAAGAACACTGTTTTTTTCTACTTCTGTAAAAAATGCCATTAGAATCTTGATAGGGATTGCATTGAATCTATTGATGGCTTTGGGTAGTATGGACCTTTTAACGATATTAATTCTTCCAATCCATGAACATAGATATCTTTCCATGGATTTGTGTCCTCTTTTTTCAATGTTTTATAGTTTTCAGTGTATGGATCTTTCATCTCCTTGGTTAAATTTATTCTAAAGTATTTTATTTTCTTTGATGCTATTGAAATGAAATTGTTTTCTTAATTTCTTTTTTGGATACTTCATATAGAAAGGCAACTCATTTTCATATGTTGATTTTTGTATCATGAAACTTTACTGAATTTGTTTATTCTAACAGATTTTTTGTGGAGTCTGAGGTGTTTTTCTATATATAAAATTATGTCACCTACAAACAGACAATTTTACTTCTTCCATTTTTATTTGGGTGCCTTTTATTTCTTTTTCTTGCTTAACTGCTCTGGCTAGGACTTCTAGTACTATATTGAATAGAAATGATGGGTATAGGCACTCTTGTTCCCAATCTTAGAGGAAAAACTTTTATCTTTTCATCACTGAATATGATATTAATGTGGGCTCATCACATATGGCCTTTAACATCTCTAAGCCAAGGAGAGAGGCCTCAGAGAAAACCAAACCTATGGACACCGTGATCTTTGACTTTTGCCTTCAGAACTGTAAGAAAATACATTTGTTGTTGAAGCCATCCAAGCTGTAGTATATTGTTACAGCAGCCCTAGCAAATGAACCCACTGGCCGAATGCATTTTCCAGACAGCATGTAAAGTGTCACAGACTGTAACTGAGGGTATGCCAGTGTCTTTCCCTCTGTATGCTGTTTTTCAGGGGTTGTTGATATTACATTTTCTGCGGCCTGGGCTGGGCAGAGCTGGGTCTTTCGTTCTAGACCAGGTGGCATGCCCGACGTGGGGAGGTGTCTAGCACATGGTAAAGAGAGCGAGCCTCGGGGAGGCAGGTGGGAGCCAAAGCGCTCACCCTGCCACCAGCTCACACAGGGGACTCTGGAACCTCACAGTTCTAGGTCAAACCTCACACAAGGTGCCTTACATGTGTCATTTAAAGCTAAGGCTCCTGCAACTGTGAACTTATGGTTCCCTTGGCAAGAAGCAAGTCTGCTCTACTACTTTGCAAAGGGAATCTTGACCTAGGCTGAATTACTCTTAAGATTTTGGATATATTGCAATGTAGTTTATCTATATTGTGTGTACCATATGAATCAATTCATTATTTAATTCAACATATATTGAAGGCCTACCTGTGTATCAGATTTGACACTTGGGGGAATAAAGAGATGAAACAGTCATGGACTTTGTGCTCAAGGAGTTAGTAATCTATTCAGAGAAATAAAACATGTACCTGAATAACTATATTGCAAGGCTGAAAGCACAGACTAGAGTTACATTTATATAAATGTACACACAAATATAAGTATTCTTGTTTTTGAATAGTTTAGAGCTCTCCTACCACATGGCAAGGCAGTGTATAAGGCATTTTAGAAGCTGTTATTGATCCATACTGTTAAAGAGGAGACCTCCCCCGCCCCACACTTCTACCCTGGGCCAGCCCCATCTCAACCCACACCCTTATGCCCCTAAAAGAAAAGGAGTTATTGTCTGATTGACCAGAACCCAGGGCATTCATAGGGCCATTTTGCTCGTGGACCAGGTCACTCTATCTTAAAGATCAGCTCCTGTTTTTCTCCTGTGCATGTGGTCAGAAGGCTTTCTAGGGACTGCTCACCCAGCTCTGGCCTCTGTCCCACCCTCCTCAATATAGACAAGAGAATATGCAAAAGTCCATCTTCGCTCAGCTCATTCTATTCCCCTCTGAGGACTCTCTGGCCAAGAGGTCCTGCCACTGGCCCCCAAAGGGCCATGATCATGCCCACTCTGTGCTTGAGCCAGGACTGGTTCCCTCATCTTCCTCTCCATTCTTTGTGGTGTCTGGACCTAGGGCTGGGTAGTGTGGTGTGAAGAACACAGGCGTCAAGGTATGCAACCAGCTTCATGTTATAGCTCTATGGCCTTGGGAAAATCACCTACATTGCCTTTATCTGCCTTTGTTTATTCATCCCTAACCGATATAGTAACACCTACCTCGCAAGTTGCTGTGAGGCTTTCAAGAAATAACATAACGTACAAGCATAATGCAAATCTAATGATGGTGTTTAGTGTCAGCATTTTCATCCCGAAGGTCAGAATTGTCTTAGACTCTTCCACGAATCTCCCCTGAGAATTATAGCCAAACTCATCTCTTACCTTCTTCATCTCTTTTTTCTTACCTCTCTTCAGGAGGCCTTCCTCATTAATTATATCCTTCCATCGTTCTGCATTACATGAATGTCCCTGTACTATTGTATATGCTTCCTGTCTGTTTTGAGACCCCTACTAGAATGTAAGCTCCTGAAGACAAGGAATTTCACATATTAATTTCAGATTAAATCTCCAACTCTAGACCTTTGCCTGGGGCACAGTAGGAACTCGGTAAATATTTGTTGAATTAATGAATACGAATGAATAATTCCTCTAATCTCTCTCTTACCTTCCTGAATCATTCTTTTTTTGTTTCTATCTTCTTGAGGTTAGCTTTATCCATTTACTTCCTGAGGACACATGTGTTTTTAAAACATTGCAGTTACATTCAGTAACTCTGTATATAAGGAAACAGGTAGTCACATAATCCATGATAACTGAATAGAAAATTTTTATCTCTTTAGTTCTTAAAAAAAAAAAAAATCACCTGTTCCTCTTACCCAGATTGTGTGATATGTATTTTAGCCTTACAGATAGTGCCTTCCCTGTGGCTGGGTATTTTTAAAGTACTCTAAGACTTTAAGGAGTGGTTTAAATATAGCACATACTTAGACCAGGGGTTTGCTCCACCAGAGCCTGCAGAATGGGAGAACTTCCTGGTTCCAGGAATTACAGGGCCTCATTGGAACTCAGACTCCACAGCAACATGTGCTGTCTGCAGTGACTATGTATGTCCTCCATCACTTAGGTTATTGTTTCCTAAAGTTTGTGGTTCTGCAATGCTCCTTAGCAGCTCCCGCTTATTGCTCATGTTGGCCAAGATCTTTCTTCCCACAATGGGATGGAATATGCATAATTATATGTGGCAAGGGCAATGCCCCTTTCCCACCCTTTACTTCAGAGTCTTGGTCAGCATTGGCCTATCGGTACATTAGGAATGGTCCTGATCTATGGCCTTCCCAAACCACACGGCCACATGACCTTGATCTTCACCTTTAGCTGGACCAAGATTAGAGCCAAGCTTTGACAATGATGCTTTGTCTTGACCTTGGGCCAAGTCAAATTGTGAGGTGAGTCTTCCTCTTCACTCTCTTAGAATACAAGAGGGATCATTGTCTCCAGGTGGAATGAGGGTGGGAGTGATTGAGTGGGGCAGTAGACTTGAGGTAGAGGGGAGGCAATGGGGATGGTGGTAATAATGTTCTGCCAATAAATATATCAAAATAAAATCTTGCAGTGACTACATGGCAAATACAAACAGTAAACAGTAAACTAGGACCTACATTTGGACTGGCCAGAAGGAAATGAAGTGAATATTAACTAAGTTTTCTGGGTTCACCCTGGGGGAAATCTGAGGCAAACTCCCACCCCACCTGTGAGAGTGGTGCTGAGATTCGTTATGCCCTTCGGTGGCTTAACAATTATTTTGAGCTCATTTATTTCTATGATTCTTGAATTAAGTAACATCAGGAAACTGGCTTTGCTCAGGATTCAGGATGTTTTCCCTTCCTACAGGTTCCATTTCAAGAACCACTGAGCCTCGGTTGTCATAAATCATTCTGGGAACTCCTGTGAAGGATCCAGCCCTCCCTGACTTCCTGTCATACAATCTGTGACTTTCCAGTCTCCCTCCCAAGAATGTGGTTTTGCATTTTCGGAGCTGAATGATTCTTGGACTCACAGCATTTCTGAGTCCGTGTTCAGGTAAAGGTTACTGATGTCCCCCAGGGAGCCAGTCTAGCCCAGAGGCCTGGGAGCATTGCTGGCATGTGGCTGCGTGTGCCATTCGGCCCCCCGAGCGTTCAGGTTCAGTCTTGCCAGAGATCGATCACTCTGCCTGTCAGACAATGCCCAGGATCTCTGCTGCTATCCCTGGAACCTCACACAAGCCTCAGTTTTCTCATCTATAAAATGGAAATTTTAAGTCTAATTCCACTTCCTCCCTTGTGAACACCAAATGAAAAAAAAATGTTAAAAAGAATTTTATAAAAATTAAAGCCCTACATAATAATTATCTATTTAGCATTCCATTAACATGTTTATTGCATAAAACAGAGATAAGAAAAAAGGAGTAATAAAAAATAGAAATTAAATAAAAATGGGTTTGGGGTCAAATACTTTTAGGGGTTAAAGCAAAGTAAATGGGTTTCTTTACTGCTGGATTTCGCAGTGGGTTTGCTATACTAATACATGTTGTAAATTTCCAGTATAATTTACATAAAATAAGCAGGAGTTCTCTAGGTGACCTCCTCTGCTTTTTTAAAAAACAGTATCTCTTAGAATGTGTGTACCTCCAACTGTACTGGGTAAGTTACTATCATTACTGTGATTGCATCTAGGTGGCTCAAGGCCAGTCCAGTGCACATCTCATCCCTGAAAGTGAGGATAACCGAGCTCCCTGCCCGGGAGATGGAACTGCAGGCTCACTGTCTGGGTGAGTCTGCTTAGTCTCATTAGACTTCAGTTCTTCTGCTTTTCTGATGGATCTTTCTTTCGCATTGTGAGGCTCCATCACTTCTGGCTCTGATTTAAGTTTAAGCCAACGGGACAGAGCCATAAGGAGGGGCTTTCCCAGGGCTTCTCAGCTGCCTAGTGTTGTCTCCTTCCTGCTGATACAGCTGCATAAACTGAATCATGTTAATTCTGGGCCAGAAAGACCAGGCCTCAGCTCTGTTCTCTGCCAAGACCAACCCAAAATGGTTTATCTGCGCTTCTCAGCATGTCGGCAGGGACTTGTTGAACCTCGGACATGCAGGAAAGATGCCTTTTTCCCTTTCGTCCTCCTGCTTTACTCCTAAGGTAGCCAATAATTTTATTTTATTTTATAAAATCCTTCTGTTTTTAAATTACAAATTAAATATTCATTGTAAACGTTTCCAAAAGCACACATATGTGCAAGATTTAAAAGGAAAATTTTCTTTCTTCTTCCCTCATCGCACATACTTCCATCCCCGAGTGTGTAGTGTACGTCATTCTAGATCTTTCTGTTTGCGCATATAAATCATCGATAAACAGATTTGCTTGTTTGCTCATGTGTTTGATTAGATGCACTGCAACTTTCCAATTTCACTCAACAATATTCCGTGGACAACTTTCCACATCAGTGCATAAATGTGAAATATCTTTTCTTATGTTTTTTAAAGTCAGGTTTATTGAGGGAAAATTTACATAAAGTAAAAATCCCCCTTTTAACAGTATAGTCTGTGAGTTTTGACAAAGCAAACAAACACTCCCATCACAATTCAGAACACTCTTGTCGCCGCCAAAAGTTGCCTTTGCAGTCAGCTCTCTTCTCACAATCCTAACCCCTGGAAACCACGGACCCCGTTGTTCTCCGTCCCCATAGCTCTGCCTTTTCTAGAATGCCATGTAAATGGAATGATACAGTATGTAGTCTTTTGTGTCGGCCTGGCATAATGCATTTGAGATTCAACCAAGTTACTTATTTCAGTAGTTTATTACATTTTACTGCTGAGTAGTATTGCACCGAACACAGTATGTTTATTCATTCAGTGATCGATGGCCATTATTTGGGATGTTTCTAGTTTTAACACTTGGAATTGTCTGTCTTTTACATTTTAGCCATTTGAGTAGTATGTAGTGGTAATTCGTCATGGTTTGAACTTGCATTTTCCTGATGACTAAGGATGTTGAGTATCTTTTCATGTGCTTATTTATCATTCCTGTATCTGCTTGGTGATGTATCTATTTACACTTTTTGCCCAGTTCTTTTAATTAGGTTGTTTTATTATTATTGAGTTATAAAAGTTCTTTATATATTCTAAATGCAAATCCTTTATTATATAACTTTTGCAAATATTTGCTTCCAGTCTTTGGCTTGTTTTTTCAACTTAACCTTATCTTTCGAACAGCAGGAGTTTCAAAATTTTGATGAAGTGAAATTTAACATTTTTTTAAAATGGTTTGTGCTTTTTGGGGTCCTATTTAAGGAATTAAAAAAAAAGAAATATTTTTTCATAGAAGCTGATAGTAAAATGATGGTTACCAGGGGTTAGGGACTGGGAAATGGGAAGATATTGATCAAAGGGTACAAAGTTTAAGTTATGCAGGATGAATAAAATCCAGAGATCTAATGTACAACATGGGGACTATAGTTAATACTATATTGTATACTCGAAAATTTCTAGATTAGTTCTTAAATGATCACTACAAAAAAGGGTAACTATATGGAGTAATGGGTATATTAATTATCTTGATTCTAGTAATTATTTCACAATGTATTTATATCAAAACATCATGTTTTGTATATGTAATTTTAATTTAAATATATGTAACTTTTATTTAAAAATTTTTTTAATTCAAAAAGAGAAATCATTGCCTAATTCAAAGTCATTAAGATTTTCTCCTGTTTTCTTCTAGAAGTTTAATACTTTTAGCTCTTACATTTATGTCTATGATCTACTTTGAGCTAATTTTTATATGTGGGGCAATGTAAGTGTTAAGGTTCATTTTTATTTGTTTTGTATATGGAAGATCAATTTTTCTAGTATATTTGTTGCAGAGACTACTTTATTCTTTGTCATGACTATAATGTTTGAATGGAGGTTCTGTGATTTATACAACCAATCTCATATTCATGGAGAATCAGGCTGTTTCAATATGAGGCTGTCATCATGAACATCCTTGCACCTAAACCAGTGGGCAACTGTGTGTGTATTTCTGTAGAATTTCTGGGTGAAATGGCATGTACATGTTAAGTGTTGATGGGTACCCACAGATTATTTAGTATACACTCCCACCTACAAAGCCTGAGAAGGAAGGCTCTAACTTTGACTGGATTTATTGGTGGAAGCCTTTTTTAACTCTCCAATGATTTCCTTCTGGAAAAATGTCATAGCCTGTGTTAATAGATTCTGAAAGATTCAGAGCCCTTCCAAGAGGGTTTGAAGAAAAGATGATAATTTCTGCCGTGGGCACTTAGGGTAACCTCATAGAAAGAGGCTCATGAAATGCATGGTACATGGGAAATGGAAATTTATAAAAAGCTGTTTAGTAAGTATTGGGGCCTTATAAATACCTCGGTGCTGGGGCCTCCTCAGAGAGTAGTGATTCCTGCAGCACTTTAATCAGCAGCCACTCATCCCCCAGGGGCCTGAATGTGTACATTCAGCCTCCTGTATGCAGGCCCTAACTCAGGGCGGCAGTCTCTCTGCAGTCCACTCTCTCACTGTACTCACCGAAGCCAGCCAGCAGTATGTGCAAAGGCACAAAGGGATTCTGGGAAATGCAAGTTGTTCATTGTGGCTGGAGCATAAAGTTATGGTACTTTTCCTAGTTTCTTTTCTTTTCCTCCTACAATGGTGTGATTTGATCAAATGGAACTGACTTTGTTGAGGTTCTGTTATTAGGTGACAGGGACGATCCTAGGGGCCATGGGGGTACACAGAGCTATGGAACAGCCCTCCATCTTGTGGGACGTTAACACAGGTTCAAATAGTAACACGAAGTGGTTTAGAAGTAGTTCCAAAACAATACCAGCGGCTGTCACCAGCGGGACAAATTGCTATAATTTGTGCCAACTCCGTGGTCCATGGTAAAATCTGTATGCTGAGAGAAGAGATAGGTCACTTTGGCTGCTCAGAGGAGGAATCTGAGTTGGATGGTAGAAGTTCAGATTCTGGCACCAAGTTACTCAAGTTACTTCTTCCCAGGTAGACTACACCTTTCTCCAAGCCACCAAAACCCCGCTGCTGGGGCTGTAGGTTTCAAGAGTTAACAAGAGCGATCCTGACAATTTCCTGGTGGGGTTTAGCCAAAATCATTCTCCATTAAACAGTTTGGGAGCATCTAAATGGGGTGTCTCTCTTTAAACTGTACTGTTAATTCTGAATGTAAGCCAAGTATATTCTTTATGGTTTCAAACGCTTTTCTTATGAATCCTGTATCGGTTAGCTATTGCCGTGTAATAAATCATCCTACAACCTAGTGGCTTCAGGATGCTGAAAGCAGCAAGGACCGCCATTTTATATGCTCATGAATCCGTAATCTGGGCCGAGTTCACCTTGGCAGTTCTTCAGCTGGTCTCCCCTGGGATCACTTCGTTGACTGCCACCATCTGGAGGCCTGGATGAGTGTAGATGATCCAAACTGGCCAAACTCTCATGTCTAGTGCCTCATCTGAGACGGTCAGATATCTGGGGCATGGCCGCTTACCCCACCCTGCGCCCTGTTCGATTGTCTAGACATTTTTATGTGGCAGTTGGCTTCCAAGGAAAGGCCAAAGCAGAAGCTGCCAGGCCTGTTAAGGGCACAGTGGTACTTTAGCCACATTCTGTCAGTCAAAGCCAATCACAAGGCCAGGAGGGGAAATAGATTCCACCTCTCGCTGGGAAGAGTGGCATGTGCATACAGGAATGGGAGAGGTTTCTGCTGGCCATCTTTTCACCCCATCTACCATGGCTCCTGGGATTCGTTTTTGCTGTCTTCACACAAATTTTAATTTATGTATGATTCATCTCATGTTACCTTATTTACCCTTTCCAACAAACCTTTAAAGGGAACGTGCCTCCATTTTCTGATAGAAACACTGAAGCTTGGAGAGAGCAAATAATTTGTCCACTGTCACAGCAGAGCTGGGCGTCAAGCCCATCTGGTGCTGGAGCTGTGGAATCTCGCCTTGTGTCTCGCCTTCACCCAACTCCACCTCCCGCAGAGTAAGGGTCAGTTACTGGACCCACGTCCCGTCCCGTCACTACCAAGCCCTTTCTGAATTAAGCCATGAGGCACCGGGAGTATGTCATGTAAGTTAAAGCAAAATGGACAAGTCTGTGAATTATTATTTTAATTATTTTAGTAATCTAAGAATCTCTATAACAGGCTTCGTAAACTCATAGAAGGCATTTGCTTAAGGATGCAATACTTTTTATGTAAAGAATTTTGTTTAGCCAAAGAAGAAGTAAATGATGCTATTTCTCCAAATATAGTTTGATAAAATAATTATTCACTTTCCAATCTGTTGACTCTTTTCATTTATCTTGCTTTGGATGGGATAAAGTAAGCAGCTTCTGGAGAGAGAATAAACACTCTTTCATGGAAAAAACTGTTTTTCATGGAAAATATAACCCCCCCACACACACACACATACTTTTTATTGGATGATTAAAGAAAAAAAAATCCAAGGATAACTTTACATTTGTTACCCAATGGGTAAAAATGTCGCTGACTGACAGCAGAAGGATTTGTCCCCACGGAAATTCAGTTTGAATCAGGAGAGTTGATTCCGTGATGATGCAGGACACCTCAGCCCTGAGCAGGTAGATGCTGGTGGATAATCAATTAGGAAATCTATCTACCATTAAGGGCTGCTTCTCGTGAGCATTGAGACTTGGCTGCCTTTTCATCACCTCTTCAATAGCCACTTACCACAGTCTCCAAAAAGGAAAATTCTGACATCTTAATTTTAATGTGGGCATTTGATCCTGTGCTTGAGATAAATATAACCCTGTGAAGTAGAGAGAAGGTTTAATGGGAAATGGTTGGCATTCTTTCTTGGTAAAGGCATAGGGAAAGGAGACAGAGAGAGAGAGAGAGATTGTGAGATTGTGTGTGTGTGTGTGTGTGAGAGAGAGAGAGAGAGAGAGAGAGAGAGAGAGAGAGAGAGAGAGAGAGAGAGAGAGAGAGAGAGAGGCAAACAGCCGTGGTGAAGACAAAAGCAGAGAGAAGCAAGGCTCCACCGCAGCCTGGAGGCAAGGCTGCTGAGAACTTGACACTTTCCAGACCCCAGGCAGCATGGTTGTCCTGAATCCAATGACTTTGGGAGTTTATCTTCAGCTTTTCTTCCGCTTTGTTGTGTCTCAGCCTACTTTCATCAACAGTGTCCTCCCAATTTCGGCAGGTAAATGATGACCGCAACTTTCCTCTCTTCCGTTATGTTGGGGCAGGGGGAGGAAGGAAGACTGTTTTACATTATGTCCTGACATTTTTCCCATTCTACCCTTGGTGGAGGGAGCTGGAAGGGAGACGGACTCCCTAGCAGCTTCCTGTCACCGAGCTAGTCTTGGAAGCCCCTTCTGTCTTTGTTCCAAATGGCCTCCATGCAGCCGCTTCGAGCCAGAGACCCTGTAAAAAAGGGGCTCCCCCAACTTCTCATCTGCTGCATGATTTCATTTGGGTTGGGAATTGTGGGGAACTTAAAAGAGATGGAGGGAAGTGCAAGTGAGAGAGAAGTGAGCCCCAGATGTTTCTATAAATACATCCCTGGCCCCTTCCGAAGGGGGCTTGACTCAAACAAGATATGGAGTGAACAGGCCTCTGCTCCAGCTCGGGGCTCCGGGGCAATGGTAGCCGGCTGCCAGCCCCACCCCACTGAAGGGGAAGGGAGTCCTCTCCATTCTCTGGTGTAGCCTCAGGACTAGGTCTTCCCTTTCTCCAGCTCTGTCTGCTTTCCTGTTGTGCTTTGTCCCTGGGGTGGGACCTCTGTTTAGCCTCAGATAAAGCAGCCAGAGGTCCTGGAAGAAGGATTTCTGGGGAGAAGTGGGGGGCTCCAGCGTGACAGCCAGGACTGGAGCCGGGTGTCTGCCGGGCACAGCACCGGGAGATGAGGAGAAGGGGGCTTTTCCTGCGAGCCTGGCAACCTCTCCTGAGGGCACCGGCTGTTGCCCTTGTCCTGTCTGACCCAGGGTGAGGAAGTATTGGGTTACCAGCACGGCCTAGTTCAACCTTTCTGAGGAAAGTTAAAGTTTCTGGGGCTCGAGGGAGGCGTGCAACCCCAAGCTTAGCTCCCTGTCCCCTGGCAGCTCTCCCTTAGTTCGCCCAAGTCATCCCCCAGAGATGGCCGTTTCAGTCATAGTATAAACGTGCACCTCATGAATGTGTGAATTTAAGGCAGACATTTCACCCTCACTGCCTTTGCTGGAAACACAGGCTCTGAGAGAGGGCACATCTCTGAATCTGGCCCCGGACCTCTGTCCATTCATAAAAACGGCTCGTCAACATTATGAGCTGCCCGTGTGGGCCAGGAGGGACGGACTAAGAGAAGGGCGCGGGGCTGATTGTAAAAGTGTGAGAAACTGAAGGAGAGGGAATGTTGTGGTGGGGTTGGGGGGGTGCGGGAAAGGTGGGTGCTTGTGCCACCGTGGGTGTACGCCAACATACTCCCCACAAGTTCAAGTTGAGAGCACCCAGTTTCTTCTGGGAGTGAGTGGGCCAGTATTTCACTATTCAAGCGGGGGAAGCTTGGTAGTTAATTTGGTCTCACGTGGTGGTTCTTAACCTCGTTTGGGCCATAGATTCCTGGAAAAGCTGCTGAAGGCTTAGAACTTAAGGAAACTTGGTCTTCTGGTCCTAGCCCTGCCTTTGGCGGGCTTTCTGACTTCTGGGAGGGATTTGGTGTTAGACTCTCAGCCTCAATATTTCCCCGGGTTCAGAACAGTGTCTGGCACATAGTAAATGTAGATTGGGGTTTGCCATTATTTGTGCCACTTAATTTAGATAGAGCCAAAATGGCTAATGAGTTCTGAAAGCTAGAGAGAAGAAACCTTTGATTTTCTTGGAACTCCTTGTCCTAGAGAGAGCCCTGGCGCGCTTAGACATCTCTGAGGTGAGACTTTGAGCAGATTGTACTAGTCAGGATAACGGCAGGAAGAAGAAGCAACTCCGATGGTTCTGTGAAAAGACTTGAATGCAGGGACCACTTACAGAGGTGCAGGTGGGGTTAAGAGAACCCAAAAGGGATGTTAAGAAATCAACAACCACAGGAAGTCTCTGCCTCCCCGGTGCTTGAAAAGGCAAGAGGAGGAAACAGGAAAATGGATCCCAGGATGATTTGGGACCTTGGAGGAGGGGCCGCGAGCAGGAGCTTGGATCCCAGAGGGCCCCGAAGCAGGGAGAAAGTGGAGAAGCGGTAACTCCATCTCTCTGTCCTCCAGGCCAACTTCCTCTTGGCAGTGCCTCTCGTTGGCCAAACCCAACCTGAAGCCCAGGCAGGGAAGCTTCTCGATGACGCCGTCGTGGGGGCCAGCCTCCGGGGTGCAGAGTGAAGCAGGGGGTAGGGCGGGGGTACATAGGACAGCTAGCCCTCACATCCATAGACACTTCCTCATGAGTTGCTAGGTCCAGATCTTCTGGTTGGGACTGTGGTCTTTAGACATGTGGCGAAACAGTGAGGTAGAGCTAGAGGGGAATCACTAAGGTGACAGCTCAACAGACCAAAAAATATCTGTGTCCTCGTGTAGAGTCACTTGACTTTGTCCCCTTCATCCAGTTGCCAGGGTTTCCTGATAGCACACTGTAGAAATAAACTTATGCCCCGAAATGGGAACGGTCTCTTGATACAGGAGAACTTTAATCCTTTGAAAGTATTTTCTAGCTATGTGATGTGAAATAGTCTATATTCAGAAACTTATAGATCCTTACTCTTCTGAAGAAGACATGCCCTGTGCACATAGAAATGAGGGCCACTAGGAAGATCTTTCTGTTCCACCCACCATACCTTAGTAAATGCTTACCGCGTGGCTGGCATTGATTGTATCAAGTGCTACAGGGGACACAGAGACAAGTGGGACTCTGGGGGAACACACGGTCATCCGCTGTTGAAATAAAGGCAGCACAGGCAGCACATGCTAAATTCTCTAGAGAGGGGCTGTGATGGGAAGAGCTCTTATAGACCTGTAGGCTGGTTCTAACCTTCACTCTCTCCAGGAAAGACAATATTCCAGCAACACCAGACACAGCACCAGCTGCCTGGATCAGATGCTTATTACCTGGCTACCTCCACTATCAAGTCCCAGAGGAGAACCAGGAAGGGAACCAAAAATGCATCAGAGAGGCCAAAATTGGTGATAGAAATCTGAGCACTAAAGCACGTGCATTTGATACACAGAAAAACAATCCAGGCCCTTGCTCCAAGCCCATTACCTTTTCTTTTGGATACCATTCCGACAGGCTTAGAGAGCAGGTTTCTTGAAGGGTGCTGAATTAGCTGTGCACATTAGATTTGGGGGGAGGGGGCTGCTGCTTAGGAAACATACAATTGGGGGAGGGGGTGGTAGCTCCATAGTGTAGTGATTAGCACGTCTGCTTTACACACAGAAGGTCCTGGGTTTGCGCCCTGGGGGTGCCAGGTCCCCACCCCCTGTCCCTCGGGTGTCAGGCCGCCCCACCCCGCGCCAGGCTGGAGGTGCACCTCCCGAGTGTGTGAGGGGAGATGCCCCGCATTAGATCCACTTCTTAAGGGGAAACGACAACATTCATGGGTCAGAGGTGGAAATTGGTGGGGGGAGGGAATTAAAGAGGAGAAAAAGATATACAATGACACCAGCAACAAAAGACAGCTGATAAAATTGATTATAAGAAATATAATAAAAGAATTAGGGAATAGTACCTAGGGAATAGTACATTGGGGTTATTTCTGGAGCTTGCGTTCTGTGTGTAACCTCTGAGGCATCATTGACTGGTAGCACATTACCTGGCTTCACTATGATGAGCAGGAATGACCCGGTAAGGACTGAATTGTGTTCACTTTATTTTGCTTCAGAAGGCAGATAAATGTCATATGCATTTTAGAATAAATTCTACTGAACATGGCCCTAAAATTTTAAATGTCAGGAACCCAAACTTCAGTACGTTGTTTTAACCATTGCTGGGTAATAAACCACCCTCACGTTCAATGGCTTAAAAACAATCACTTATTACTGAAGTTCATATGTTTGTGGGTCTACTAAGGATTAGCTGATCTAGCCTGGGTTTGGCTAGCCCTGGCTGGGCTCACTATGGGTCCGTGGATTGACTCAGCTCCAATATCCATTCACAGATGTAGCTCAGAAGTTGTTCAGTTTCTAGAATATGCTGTCACAGCCCCAAAGACAATAATATTTATAGAGAAGCAGACCTTCCACACATTTCAATTTACGTAATTCTCACGACATCCGTGGGATTGGATGGGCATCATTCCCACTGTGCGAATGAGGAAATAGAGGTTCAGAGAGGTTAAGTGACTTGCCCAAGATCACAGAGCTGGTTTGTGGGAAAGCTGAAGGTTGGAATTCTGCCCTCTGACTGTAACGTCTGGGTCTTTCACCAGTGTAGACCAAATCTACTTATGACCATGGATAAATAATGATATTAGTTATTAAAATCTGGTAGCCTACACTTCTATCCTCTGAAAACTCAGCACTAGATTCTTTTTAAAAATTCTTCATTCCTTCTTGACATAAATTGAAATTTTTCTTTTCAATTATAGTTGACAAATATATTAGTTTCAGGTGTACAACACAGTGATTAGACATTTATATAACTTCAAAGTGATCACTCCAGTGAAGTAAAGGCTAGTACCCATCTGACACCCTACATAGCTATTACTAAATGTTTTATTCTCCATTTCCAACTACCTTCTCCTTAGGATATCATGCTCAGAGCTCTTAGCAAAATATTGAAGATGACTATACTGAAGTGTATATGACTTGCCCAGATACTGGTTTACCTTTCCTTTGAAAGTATTTGTGTTTTAACAGGGGATAGAGTTCTAAGCCAATGTATATACTCTAGTAAATGAGCTTCGATGAAGGTATTTTGGCAGATGAAGCCTTTCTAGAGTCAAGGGGATACCACTCCACAGACATTCTTTCTCTTCAGGCACTGTGAGCATGCGCTGTACCCACACAGACCCGTGTGGCTTCCTTCTGCCAGCACCGTATTTCACAGGCAGGCAGGGGAACTCTCCAGATGTTGTTCGGGTCAAGGTCTCAGGGACCAGGTGGTGAGAAGATCCAAACCCAGTTTTACTGAGTGAGTCATGTAGAAGAATGTCAATTCTGTTTGGGCGCTGGAATCTTCTCCAGTTGCCTGCTGGGATGTGACCAAAAGCAGGCGTTTTGTGGCCTGTAGGACCTGATGTCTAGCCCTGTGCTCCCCCTGGCTGGAAGCCAGCCAGGCCACCACTAGGGAACCAATCACGTTCTCGGCAGTAGATTCTGGGCCATTTGCTCGTGTCTGATGTTGATCAGCTATTGATTAATGTTCCATAATGCACTGCCCAGCCATCTCCTCCAATTTAGCTTCCCATGTTTCCTCTAGATAACACCACCAGTGAGGGTTCTTAAATTACAGGGCTTTCCAGGGGTGCCGGCCTTGCCATTTCTCCGCATCGCAAGCCTCTGAATAAAGCAGTAGTTTCATCTCCAGCTCAGACGGAGAGAGGTGGGCGTGAGAGACGGGAGGCTTTCCCTTCAGATATCTTAGGGCCAAGCCCCCACATTGCCACTCACTACCCTCCCGCCTGCTTTCCCGAGATTCACAACCACCACTGCCGTAGCCGTACAAAAACACTGCAGCTCTAGAATGAAGAGGATGCCCCTTGGCTTCAGTGAGTCACCCAATAAGCTTGTGTCCCATCTCCTTTAAAGGCAGTTCCCGTCACAAGTACTACTTGTATTGCTCATACACGTGGTACCAATTATCCCCGAAGCCACAGTTGTGTTTGCCCTTCCCAGCAGTCCCTACATGACAGACCGTGGGTCTGAATCCGGACTCCATTCTTTGCTCTGTGATTGTGGGGAGGTCACACCACAATTCTGGCAAGCCCCCAATTCCTCATCTGTAATATGGGTGTAACAGTCTTCTTCTCACGGGACTACTGTGAGGATTTATTCATTCAACAGAAACTTAATCAGTGCCAACTATATACCTGGAACTGGGAGGCAACAGTGGCTGGGCCAGAATGTCCCATCCACGCGGAGCTGCTGTCGTCACCCTGAGAAGGGCTTGTCTGGCTGGCCCGCTGGTCCCACAAGGTGGACGAGACACCTGCGGCAGAGCTGAAGCTCAAGAAACAGCTGCCCAAGGACCAAATCCAATCTTTATGTTTAGCCTTCATGTTGTAGTACTAAGAAAAAAGGACAGAGAGAGAGAGACAGAGAGACAGAGAGAGGAATTTTCTTGATTGCCTTAGTTAGAAGTGTATTTCTGATGTCTCTTAAAAGATAAACTTCTTGAAAACCAGGACAACCTGGCGGTCCTGACCAAAACCTGATATGGCAAAAACTGGAATGGAGCGGTTGGTGGCCACTCAGCCCCAGCTCCCACGTCCCCACCGCACCCCTCTTGCCTCCCACCTGGTCTGCCCTCCTCAGGACACTTACCTGTCTAGCCCCATCTGGGCATGTGACTGTTTAACTTCTGGGGCCAAAAGCCCTGCTGCCTGGACTCTGCTCCTTCTTTAGCAGTCTCAGGGAATTTTTCCGGAAGTCCCAAGCTCTGCAGAGCTCAGTTTGAAGTCAGTGTTCTGGACCGGTGGTGCTCAAGCTACAGCACTGGTTCTTGGCTCTGGCTAGACATAAGAATCACCTGGGATGCTTTATAGAAGCCCAGTGTCCAAGCTGAACAGACTAAATGAAGTAAATGAGAATCTCTGGGGCGTTTGATCAGACACTGATAGTGTTTAAAGCGTTCTAGGTGATTCTAAGGACTAGCCAGGGTTAACTCTTGAACTATAGCCAGCACCAGAATCACCAAAAAGGTTTGTTAAAACACAGACGGCTGGGATGTGGTTCCATAGTGTAGCGGTTAGCACATCTGCTTTACTCGCAGAAGGTCCTGGTTTCACACCCCAGTGGAGCCATGGTCCATGGTCTACGGCCATGCCACGCTGAACAAGCCCGATGTCTCATCTTGGAAGCTAAGCAGGGTCGGTTCTGGTTAGTACTTGGATGGGAGACCACCTAGGAAGACCAGGTGCTTGGCTGGACCCCATTCCCGGAGTTTTCCAGATCCAGTCAGTAGGTCTGGAATGGGGCCCGAGTTTGCATTTCTAAGATCTCAGGTGCTACTGATGCTGCCGGCCCACAGACCAAACTTTGAGAAGCACTGTTCAAGTTGGCCTCTGAGCTCCTTTCTTAGTTTCCCATGGCCACCCAGTGGTCACATTGCCGCCTTCTTCTGCCAAGTCTTCCTCTGCCTCTCTCTAATAAGGATACTTGTAATTACATTTAGCGCCCTCCCCCCCACCCGATAATTTCCCCATCTTTAAACTTTTTAATTTAATCACACCTGCAAAGTTCTTTTTGCCAGAGAAGTTTACATTTATAGGTTCTAGGAATTGGGATCTGGACCTTTTGGGGGCCATTATTCAGTCTACCACAGTTTACCTTTCCACTGGGTAAAGTGTCCCATGAGTGCATTTTTTAAGTGACATCAGGTTCAAAGGTACAGGTATATATACTGTCTTCATTTGAGTTCCTTCCCAGAGCAGAGCCTGAGATAAGATTTGGGTGCAAGTACTTTATTTAAGAAGTGTCCCAGTAGGGCTTAGGAAAGAAAGACAGGGAAGGGTCGGCAGTCAATACCAGGGGAGTTCATAAAGAGGATACCTGGGGACCTTGGGAAGACAAGGAACTGGAATATTCATGTACCACACCCTGGAGACATGCTTGCCTGAAGCAGCAAGCATGGCTGGAGAAGCCGTCTGGCATAGGCACAGGTGCTTGTGGCAGGAGCTGGAATCCCGTAGGGCCTGATGAATGCTGAGAGATATGGGCAGGGAGGTGACAGCATCTGCCATAGATACTAGAAGAGATCAGCTGTGGTTCTGGTGGCCCTTGCATAGTTGCCTCCACCATCCGTCCTTTCTGGGCAGTGGCAGTTATAGCTCAGCACCTCTGCTGTGATACAGGAGCTGAGATCCAATTGCTAAGGGAGCCCCATTAACACTAAAAGCTGCCTTGTCTGGAGCACTTTCTGTTTGCTAGACTCTTTAAGTATATGACTTCTAATCTTCACAACAATCTCACCAGCCATTCCTGGCCTCCATTATACCAAAGAGGAAACTAACATTCGAGAGGCACAGTCACTTGCCTGAGGTCACACAGTGCCAGGGCCAAAAGTCCAAATCGAGACTTTCCCAAATCATTGCAGAGGCAGAATCGCCCAGTGGTTAGGAGTAGGGCATCCAGTACCACACTGCCTTCGTTCAAATCTTGTGTTTCCCTCAGCTTTGTGATGTTGGGCAGGCAAATTACCCTCTTTGTGCCTCCGTTTCCCCATCTATAAAATAGGGCTGAAAGTGAGATTTAACTCACAGATCACTTTTGAAGTTTAAGGGAGCTAATTATGAATGTAAATACTTAAAATCGAGCTGGGTGTGTGATATATAAACTTTTTCTGTCATTCCTTCCCCCCCCCCCAGAACCTCGCAGTATCTCTGCACATGCCAGGAGGTCATGATCCCCTAAGATGCATTTGTGCCAAAAGGCAAAAGCTCCAAATAAAACTCAAACAATAACTTCGCTTAAAATATCCAGCAAGTTAAGGCAAAAAGAAGGGCTCAGCTTTTATCCATTTTGTATTTATGAATCAATCTGTAAAGCAGGGACACATGGACCAGGGAAAGAATCTCTTCTCGTGGTGACTGGCTTTCCCAGACGGCTTTAAAAATACACCTGGCCCTATTCCATCTCCCAGCCCGGGAGCATTCAGCTCCATTCATGCCCACACTTATGTCTCCACAGCAACCAACATAAGCACAAGCTTGACTGTGCATTGGGAGCTGGTGACAGCTGAAGGAGGCCTCGTGGCTGCTGAGGGCTCTTTACTGTAAACCAGCTGGAGTCTGAAAAAAAAGAAAGAAACATGAATGCGCGCTGAGCAGGCCCCCACCTCTCCCAGGCCTCCCACTCCTTCCCCCATTCATCCTATGCTGCTGCTCACCTGGCCTTCTTTGGATTTTTCTGAGAAGTCTGGAGAAAACACGAGGAGCTTTCTTGCTGTAGCTGGTAGTTCTTTCTTGGGACACGTGCTTTAGGAGGGACCTTCCAGGGTACCCAAGAGGTACCCAAGAGGTACCCAAGAGGGCAGAGGGTGGGTGACGATGGCATCCTACCTGTAGAGGGCTACCTGTCTGACTGGGGCTTTCTTACTCTCCTGCGACATGGGGTTTTGTTCAAGTGTTTGAACTTGTCCTGTGTATGAGAAACCTGCAGGGTGGGTTGTTATCGTTAATGTTTAAAACTGGGCTGCCCCTTTGTGCCCAAATAGAATGGCTCAGTTTCTGGGATCATCCATGCTGGGGTGGCCCCCGAAGGCTTCCAAAATCCCTGTGGTCATCCAGAAACCCAATACTCCACCACTGAGATTAGTGTTCAGGATTTAGGGTGGCATCAAGTGAGGACAATGACCCTTTTCCCTCTTGTTTGTCTTCCTGAGAGCTATTTTAGGCAAGGTCATTATAGGAAAAGGACATGGTGGAAAAGATGGATGTCCTCTGTGTCCTGGGAGCAGCAGGGCCCTGAGGGAACAGTGTGGGTTTGGGCGACACGCACGCACCTTCACTCTCCAGGTCTGCCCATAGAAAGTGAGGAGTGGAAGGCCAGGATGTCCATCTGACAGGAGTCAACTGCCTCAGCCCACACTGTCTCTGCTGAGCAGCCTTCAAAGTAAGAATACATCTGCCTCACAGGCATAGAGCGGGCCGCCATGGTGATTGCTGCTAAGATTCTCTTGTTCAAGTCCAACTAGAAGGTCGTGTGGGGACATTGCATCAGTGGACTTGGCAATTTGCCAGTTCACTAACATTCTTTGAGAGGTATTGTGACATAGTGCTAAGGCATTGAGGTGAAATTCGGGAAACTTGGTTATTTCTCTGGACCTGCCACTGACTCCTGGGACACACGTGCAGTATTGGACAAGCCGTTTGTTCTCTGTGAGATTTGTTCCCTGATCTGTAAAATGAAGGGATGAACCAGATCGCAAAGATCCTTTCAGATGTTGACTTTCTCTGACTTTGTGGCTAACAAGTTGCTTGCTAATTTATAGAATTAGCACCTACCCAGAGAAGGGATCTTGGCACATATTTCTCTTCTGAGCATTGGCATCTGAATATCCATGATGTGGTTCACCGTTGGACAGCTCTGGACTTGAGTGACATCTTTGTGACCCACAGCTAAGTGATCTTGGTCAAGTGGTTGTAGTTGAACTTAACACCTCCGCTTCCACCTCTATAGAATGGGGAGAATGAAAATACCTGTCCCATTAGATGGCAGTGAGGGTTCGACGAGCTGATAGGTACAGAGCTTGCACTGTGCCCGGAACAGTCAAGTTCTCAGTTACTGGCTGCAACATGATTCCAAATGGTGGTGACCAATTTGGAGTCCAGGCCACTCGCCTCCCCCTGGGATTCTTCACTTCTACTCTAATCCCGCCTGCTCTTATTCGGTGGCTGGGGAGATTTGCTCATGGTGCAAAAGAGCCCAGTTTCAGCACTCAAGGTCTCTATCGAAAGCCCAAGGCTGAGCAGTGGACATCACAGGGCATGGGCCACGGAATCGGAGGTCTGGGCTCAGAAGCTCCTCTCCATGGGACCTTGAAGGTCAGAGCTTCAGTTTTCCACACCTGGAAAGGGAGTGGGGGCATAATAGAAGGTAATTCCAGGGGTTATTGTGAGGATCAAAGGAGTTGTTGTTCCTTGAGGGGTGACACCAGACTTTCTCGATCTGGAAAGCATGGAGTCATACCTGAGGGTAATAAGTTCTCACTGAGTTCTCAGCAGAAAGGCCGATGAGCAAAGTCCATCCATAGGCAGCCCTTCCTGAGGCTGTGAGGGAGAAAGCGTCTCACTTCCCCCCACAGGGTGAGCTTGCTTATAACCCCCTCCCCCGCCCCAGGCACTGCAGCCCTGCGAGTGTCCACCCTTTGGAAGTTGTGCAATCCTGCGAGGAACAGAGCTGGTAAAACAAGCTACTTCCTGTATCCAGTTCACCCATGCCAGGTGAACAGGACCCTCTGTCTGCATAGCATCTGTCTTGTATAGAATGATAGTCTTTTCCCCTTCAAATGGACCACAGATGCCAAGTCATCAGGCCTGCCAGCATGGGTCCTCCTGAGCAATCAGAGGAAGGTTGAGTATGAAAATTTCAAATCAAGTGCTATCAAATGGTGGCTGATTTGGCAAAGATGCTCAATTTTCTGGCCATATACCCATTGCTGCCACTTTGCATTTCGTTCAATTTTTTCTAAATGAGGCAATAAAATCTATTTAAACTTATTCAGATTATTATTATTACCATGTATAAATCTGTCACTCTATCTCTAAATTAATTATGACTTTTACTTAAGATGTATAGCTTTTGATAGACTTCCCATCAATCAAATGACCAATGACCAATAGTTATTGCACCTCCTATTATGTATTTAGCTATTTTATTGAATAGGATTCATAAGACAAGCTAACTCAAGGAGCCCATAGTCTATTTGTGACATAAAAATAACACAGATGAAATAATTAACGAGGAGCAAAGTATCCACATGGTGGTGTCTCAGACACACAAGTAGTTGGAGTTTATACGAGAGCAAAGCACTCACAATCAGGAGACAACCGATTTGGGTTCAAGCCACTGCTCAGCTGGGCACATCTTTGAGCCTCAGTTTACTGATCTGTCAAGTGGGGAAAATGTTAACAAGCCTGAAGTCTCTTGTAGGCCAGTGCTTAGCACATAAGTATCCAGTACAGGTTACTGAGTATTTGTTATAGTTGATGTTTGCAAGCTACGTAAAAGTAGTTTCAAGAATGTTTTTGTTGTCTGCTTTAGATCACAGATAAAATGTCTTCTGGAAAGCAAGTAAAACAAACAAAATTACATCTTATACCAGAATAAATTACAAATAAATTAAGATTTAAATATAAAATGTGAAATTATAAAATTATTAGAAGAAACCTGGGGAGATTTTTAGGGTAACTTTAACATGTAGAAAAATCCAGAGACCATAATTAAAAAGTTGCTACAATAACTTCTACCACCTAAATTTTGTGTGTGGGAAAAACAATCAAAAACAAAGTCAAGTCTATGGCCTTGCCACCCTGAACAAGCCCAATCCCATCTGATCTCAGAAGCTAAGCAGGGTTGGGCCTGGTTAGTACTTGGATTAGAGACCACCTAGTAAGACCAGGTGCTATAGGTGTAAATAAAAAAAAGAAAAGGGATTGTAAGCTGACAAGGTCCTTGCAATCCATGAGGCCAACCAAAGATTGCCTCACCTAAAAAAAAAAAAAAGTCAAAAGGTCAAAACAAACTGAGGAACTATTTGCAAGTCATATAATAAAGTGCCGCTTTCCGTACATATAAGACAAATTTATAAGAGAAGACCAGCGACCTGATGGAAAAATGAAAAAAGTGCAAATGGCTCTAAAGCGTGCGAAAATATTCCCAGTTTCATTCACCATAAGAGAAATGCAAATTAAAACCACACTTAAATACCATTTTTATCTATCAGATGGGTGAAATTCAAAAGGTCTGATATCACATGTGTTGGCGAGGGTGTGTGGATACAGGTACGCATATCCTCTGTTCATGGGAGGGATGCGAACTGATGGAGGCTTTGTGGAGATGAATTAGTCAACACACACTCTGTGGTCCAGCAATTCTATTCTAGGAATTCATTTAATGGACACACCAATGTACACAAAGATGCATACTAAGGTTATTTTATTGTATCATTGTTTATATCAGCAAATATTTGCTAATTACCCAAATGTGCATCAGTAGAAGCCAGGATGAACAAATTATGGTTCTTCCAAGTAAAGGAAAATTGTGTAGCTAGAGAAAGGAATGCGAATGCATTTTATGCAGTTACATAGAATAATCTCTTAGAAATACTGTGAAGAAACCGAGAGAAGACCATATTCATAGTATTACATAAATAAGTTTATTCAAAGTAAAAGGGAAAATATTTGCCTACTTGTTTGCCCTGTATGCACAAGATTATCATGGAAGTATACACAGGAGACTAAGCTACTGATGATAATTCATTGGAACTGGGACAGGCGTGGGAGAGTTTTCATGTATACCTTTTTATGAGTTGTGAACTTTGAATTGCATGAATGTACTACTTATTCTAAACAATTAAACAAAATTCCGTATATGCATACGAAACAGAGCCTCTCATCTGAAGCACAGGGTGGGATTTTTCTGTCTTTAAAGTCTGTTAGACCCAAATTAACAATAGGAATTGAGATCTCAGAGAATTTCCAGACTGATAGAATCACACAATTATAGTGCGGCAAAACTTAAGCTTTACTGCCAACTTGTTCAGTTGAGAAGCTCTGCTGCTCAGTCAAGGTCTAGTGGGTCAGCCTGGGGTCTCCCATTTTCTGTAATTCAGAGATTTGAGTGACTCTGTGAGACCAATGGGTAGAAATGTCCGTCTGTGCCAGTGGGCAGCTGGGGGCTTCCAGGGGCTCTACTCCCTCCTCCCCACCTGCTGTGGACCCTCAGACAACAAATACTGAGGGGCGTGGGGCAGGGAGGTGGGGGCTCTCTGGAAGGAGCTAAGTGAGCCGCATGGTTTTGAATCACACGTGTCAGCAGAGCTAAGATGTCATCATGGAAGAATGAAGGTGTGGAAATGTGGTGATTGGAAACATAGGGTCTTTCCACTCAGCCCCAGCTGTCAGAGGGTGTTGGAAATAACCCACTCTTTGGGCCCAATGCAACTGGACGGTTTTTGTCTCTGACCTATGGCCAGACCTCCTGCATAACTCTAGAACGTGGCCTCCCCTGTCAAGCTGTAGCCGAAGATTTAATAGCACTCGCTGATTTATGCTGGCTGCTGTAATCAGATTCAGAGCCAGGCGCAGCCAGCTGTGGGGAGGTTTCTTGATGCTCCTTTGGCTCCTAATAACATTGTCTCCTCCTTCCTCTCTATTTACCACATGCCATTTGGTCAAATTAGAACTTGAACTCAAAAAAGCAGATGCCTTCCTTTAGATAAGGTCCAAAAATTTCCCTCGTGGGAGGAAAGAGGGATGGGTTTGTCTCTCCTTGAATCTCTGCACAAAGGAGTCACAGTTGATATATGACTTACTATAAAGCAACGACCCATGTGGGATGATTCTCTTTCATCCTTGTAGCCAGAGCAGATTTTTCCTCTTCCCAGCATCCCTGTAAGGGGCAGAGGAGAATGTCCTCATGTTCTTTGTGGAAATTTAATTACCTGCTCAAGGTCTCTTGTTGAGTGGCTACAGGCTTTTCCAGACAACACTGGTGGTCTAGCTCTGTGCAGCTCCAGGGGCCCCCAGATATTTGCCAGCAAGGGCATTAGATGGACCCACGCCCAATCCTAACCCTTACGAAGATATCTTCTGGTTCTTTGTTGCCTACTTAAAATTATTTAATTCTTTTTATTATGAAAAACCTCCAACATTCAAAAAAGTGGAAAAAATTATCCAGGGAACACCAGTATGCCCTGCTGTTAAGGGCTGACTTGTGTGTCTCTCAAAAATCATTAAGTGGAAGCCCCAACCCCGGTACCTGTATTTGGAGATAGGGCCTTTAAAGAGGTGACATGGCTGTCTGAGGCCTTTTAGGGCGAGCCTTGATCCAATCTGACTGGTGTCCTTATAAGAAGAGGAAGTTTGGACACGGAGAGACACTAGGGATGCTCAGAGGGAAGGCCATGTGAGGACACAGCTAGAAGGCAGCCATCTGCAAGCAAAGGAGAGAACCAAACCTTCCAAGACCTTAACCTCAGACTTCTAGCTCCTGGAACTGTGCAAAATAAATTTCTGTTGTTTAAGCTCCCCAGGTACATTGTTATGGCGGCCGTAGCAAACCAGTACACCTACCACATAGATTCTGCGGTCATCATTTTTGCTGTATTTACGCTATGACGTATTTGTCCATCTTTCCTATTTTTCAGTGGATTCCAAAATGACTTGGAGATCCTCTGTGCACTTTAAAGGCTAAATTATTCAACAGGGAAGGTAAATGCACATTTGATTAAAGGCCACTAATGCACATGATTGAACCCTTTCTGTGGCCAGAATAGTGAGAGAGGCAACTAGGATTGTCTGTCATCCTGCAATATGAGTTTACAAACCAGGAAACTGGGACCCAAAGATGAGTCACTGTAAGGCTTGATTAGCAAGACATGGAACTAGTGGCTGGTAAACTCCTCTGACCCTAGCTAGCTGAGACGACACCTGCCTTTTTTTTTTTTTTGTAGGTTCCTTACTCATTCTCTCTGGCTGGTGGGGTCAAGGGGGTGGGAGGTCACCACTTTGTGCTGGTAACCAAATCTCCAGAAATCTCCACGGTCAGACATCTACATTCGGTCCTGACCTACTACCTACTGGCTGTGTATGCCCTTAGGTACGTCCCTAAGTCTCTCAGCCTTGTATGAAAATGAAGATGTTAGTACTGATACATACCTTGTAGGGTTGTTGCAGGGACGGAAGAAGGATATTGGATGCTCATGGAATGATTCTGGTAGTTGGCACTTCAATGTTGCATTAGGGTAATGCTGTCCGCTGTAACGAACAAGCACCCACATGTTAGTGACTTGATCTCATCAAAATTTATTTTCTGCTCACCCAGCAGTCCAATGTCTCTGGTTGGGGGCGGCTCACCTCCATGCTGGCATTTTGGGGTGTGGGCCCTTTTTCCATCCGTGACGCCCCCATCTCGCAGGGCTCTAGTCATCTGCATCCTGGCAGAACTGGTGGAAAGAAGAGTCACATGCCCCAGGTATTCTCACGGCAGGGGGCTGGGAAGTACAGCCACTTCTCAGCGACAGCTGTGGCCTACGGCAGGGGGAGCATACATTTGAGGGGAGTACTAGCCTTCTCTGTAGAGCCCCAGTGGGGGAGGAGCTGTGATGTAAAGTCAGTGGCCAGGAGTTAGGCGTGGAGAGAGCCAGCCAGTCAGGGAAGGGCCAGGTCAGAGGGCAACCTTCCTGCTCCATGGGAGCAGTGAGAACAGAAGGGGGATGGCGTGGGGAGGCAGGAGGAGTGGGGGTTGGGAACAGTGGTCGGGAAGGAGAGCTATCCCCCAGGAGCTGGATAAGATGGCCGCCAGGGGAGCACCTTCTCACGGGGCTGTGTCAAGACTCCTTTTGAACTCGGTACTAGGTATGTGGCCTGGACTTGGCTTCTCCAAGAGTCCTTTTCTCCTCTATAAAATGAGGATATTTTATATGCTATGAGGAATAAATGCATTATTACGTGGGAAGTGCTGAGCCCAGTGTTGTCATTTCATGATGAGGATTTTGCTCAACAAGGGTCAGCAAGTATGCAGCATGGGCATCACTCGTTCCTGATAAGTCCCGATCCTCCTTCCTCTTAACACAGTGTTCCAGGGAATCTGGACCACTCAGTTCAAGTTAGCCTATGAGATGAAAACTCTTTAGCCTCCAGAGTTAGACCATGGACTTATTCATCTATATATCCTGGTGGCAGGGCAAGAGCTTGATGTACAGGAGTATTTGATAAATGTTTGCAGGCTGAAGCAGAATCTGTTATAAGGCTCTACTGCTGGGGTTCTATCTAAACCAACTTAGCAGGATTCTTACTAAAACTAGACTCTGCAATCATGGACACAAAGCCCAAAGTTCAAAGCCTTGTTGAGAACCTGACCAAAGTTTGCTAAGGAGACTATTTGTCCATGGGAAAGAACCCAAGTCCTCCAAGCTACTTCTCTGTCCACCAGGTTCAGATGAGACAGGCAAGTTGAGGTGCCCTAGGGTGGGTGGGACCCTAGGCTCTTCCCCCAAACATACAGGTGTCTTTGCCTCACACTGTGAATTCTGGGTCCTCGGGAAGGATTCCGAGTTATCCAGGCTTGCACGATCTCTCTGCACGGCGGGGGTGGGAGGCACGGCAGGGGGAAGATGCGAAGCAGACTCCGCCTCGGTGGAGACCAACAGGGGACAGGACTGCCTGTGCCAACAGTGGGGATAGGAGCTTCTGGAACAGGGCCCAGGGAGGCAGTATTCCAGAAACGGTCTTCTGTCCTGGTTGATAAATACCAGAGCTGCAATTAAGACAAAATTCTGTGAATATGACACCCGCTGACAGTTGCAGGAAGGCCCCGGAAACTTATTATGAATTAAGTTTCGCAGGCAGCTCTGCGGTGGTGAGCTGGGGCTTGGGCCAGTGAATCTGAACACACACCGCAGGCCACCAACTCCAGCGCAAGGATCGCCCACCAGGGTAGACGCGGGGAGAGTGACCCTCCATCCCTGTCATGGCCCCTGTGAAGGGCTTTTTTGTGTGTCTCAGGAGTCATAGCTGGAAAAGACTTAGGCTCATCTTGTCCCAAGCTACCATTTCACATTTCAGAAAACTTCGGAAAACAAGGCCCAGTGGGGAGCTAAGGTCACACACAGTAAGTTTCGGGCCACACCGGGGCTGGAAACCAGGATTCCTTATCCCAGGCTGGCAAGCTTGGCCAAAGGGCCGTTATCAGTCATGGAGCATACGTCCAGGCATTTGATTTAAGGAAATTCAACTGTTAGCTCTTCAAGAGAGAGAGAGACAGAGTCAGAGAATGGGACAAATTAGAGATGGGGGAGAGAGAGAGAGAGAGAGAATGAGATCGAGTCAGAAAGAGAGTTGCAGGAAGAGAAATGGAGAAGAGGGACAGAAAGAGACATGCATGAGCCTGAGTCATTAGGTTTAAAATAGAGATGCGAACACCTGTAGGGCTGGACGGGACCTCAGGGGTCATCTAGTCCAGTCACCTTCATTTTTACAATAATGAAACAAAGTATAGTTGAGTGGTTTCCTTGTGCAAACCTTTAAAGGAAAAGTTTGATGCCGAATGGTAAGAAAAATAAATGCTTTAAAGCTAAAGGGCAAAACTCCCACCTCCAAGAGTTTTGAAATGAGGTTTAAAGAATGGAGAGGTGTAGGAATGACCCAGCAAGGGAGATCTGAGAAAAGGTGATGCAGATGATATTTCTGCAACTGTCTGGGATTCGGGTCTTATGCCTTCCGTGCTTCTTTCTCTGATATCTTAGATTCTGGGTTTCTGAGAATAGAGAGGAATGCCCCAGAGGGAGAACACAGCCTAACCCTTTCAATCCTCACTCCTCCCATCTCGATACCAGTAAATCTTCTCTGCTTTCAATGCTCAGCTCAAATGCCATCTCTTCTAGGAAGCTTTCCCTGATTTCTCACTTGTATTCCCTGCTCCAGTTGGTACCCATCACTTCCTTCGATGAATCCCTCTAAACACCCCAGCTGCATTTTAGCCTCTTCTCTTTCCCACCTTGTATAATAGTTCTCTTTGAAAATGTTGAAAGAAGAGCCCCTATTCTATGCCAGGAACTACAAAAGCCTTAGTAGTTCTTTAGTCCTTACAACAAAGTAACAGGGCAAGTTTCACCTTACCCACTGTACGGATAAGAGAACTGAGACTCAGAGAGAGTGAATAACTTCCTCGAGGTCGTACAGCTAGTAAGTGCAAGACAAGGACTGCGGCCTAAGTTTGCCTAACTCCAGGGCCTGTGCTCTTTCCACAGCACTGAACAACACACTCCAAGGGAAGGGACTGTCTAGTCATTGCGTCTTGCCCATGTTTGGCACTCGATATGTGTTTCTGAATGAATGAATACAAGAAATAGTCTTTCTTTTGGGGGCTATAGCTCAGGGGTCAGCAAACTACAGCCTGCGGCCCAAATCTAGCTTGCCTCCTTTTTCATAAGTGAAGTTTTATTGCAACACAGCCACACTTATTCCTTCATGTGTTGTCTATGTCTGCTTTCATGTACTATGGCAGAGTTCCATTGTAACAAGGGCCATGTGGCCCATAGAGCCTAAAATATTTACTGTCTAGTCCTTTCCAGAAAAGCCTTGCTGACTCCTTCTATAGCTTATAGTCTTTACTAAGCTGATTAAAACAACAGAGCTTTTTGCTAAGCACTAATAATCTTGCCTTTATGATCTGGAATATTTGTATATGCGTGTGTGTGTGTGTGTGTGTGTGTGTGCATGCTTGTGCATTGGGTATGCCTATAAAGTTTCAGATTTCTACACGTATCTGATATACATATCACCCTATATTTTATAGATAGGCTTCATCTAAAAAGGTTTACCCCACAAGCTTTAATTAATTTAGCTTTGTTGCCAGCAGCTTGGCACAGACATGGTAAAGGCTAAGGGACCCTGGCAACAAAGGTCTCCCCTGAAGCAGTGGAGGGCAGATTCCCTGGACGGTTGCAGTGAGGGTGGACTTTGAGGCTGGCCAGAGCAGTATCATCACGGCAATTTCTGAGCTGAATGGAAGTGGCCATTTGATGGACTGCACTTCATTTCCTCTCTGCTTGCGATCAGTAGCCCAGGCTCCCGACCTCAACACCCCCATTGGGCTGAGGGCACTCTTCTTCTCCCAAGCTGACCCCTATTGCTACCTTCTGAGAGGCAGCTCAGGACTGGCCTCTGGACCCCTGGCATCTGGGGCAGAAGGAACGCCAAAGAAGGAATTGGCTGACTCTCACCCAAATGCCCAGCAGGCCAGATGCTGGGAACACTTGAGGTGTGACCGATCTCAACCTGTCTCTAGTGTGTGCTCCCTGGCCAGTCCACCTTGGGCCTTGCCCACAATGCTGGGCCTCAGCCTCACTCATCTGCTCACCACTTCAGGACTGCTCTGTCACTCAGCTTGCTGCTTGGGTGAGTGTGTGTGTGTGTGTGTGTGTGTGTGTGTGTGTGTGTGTGCATGCGCACGCACGTGCATACATGTGCACTTGCATGCATGTGTACACTGTTTTGGAAAAAATCAGACTTGTTCTAGGAGTTCTCGGCAGCCTTTAAATCTTAAACTTCTTAGCTAGTTTTGGAATTGCAACATAAAGGGGTCTGACAGTGGAATTGGTGGTGGGGGGGGGGCCTTGGCACACATGCTCATGTGCGTGTGCACCTGTCTGTGTCCGCTGGTGATCTCAACTTCAGAGTGGCAGGCTGGCAGCTGCTTCTCCTTTGGCTTTGGAGCAACATCGTGTCCTGTGGTCTGGGGCCACCCTCGCCGTTGGTGGCCGAGACACTCTCCATCACTCTCCAGGCTGATTGACGTGGACCGCGAGGCTCACAATCCCAGGGCAGCTACCAACCCACCAAATCATTTTCTTCGTAGATCGTGTCTTCACCTGCCCCCCATGACTGCTCAGGAGCAAACCGCAAGACGGCAAATCCTAACATGGGTTTTCAGAGAAGTTCAAATACCTTCAACTTTTAGGATTAGATTTTGTTTTTCAAGGTGCGGGGTTGGGGGGGGGGAGTCGAAGGAAGGTTGTAGGGTGAAGTCTTCTCTGGGATATGTGGATCAGGGAAAACCAGGCAAATTGCAACCCGTTAAGGTGACAACTGTAGCTGAGCCATCTGACTCGGGGTCCAAACGCCTAGTGATGCTGTGGAATGTGTGCCCTTCCCCTCTCTTCTCCTCGAGCTCCTTCTCAGAAAGGCAGGGGCATGCCTAAAAGCAGCAGGAGGAAGTTGGACAGTGCACCAACTGCACGAGCAGTTGTGGAAGGGTTACTATATGGCTGCCCCTGTAATTTTCTCAACCTACTAAGGCAGGATGTTCATGTCACTCCTTTCCTTTGATGGCTTCTAATGACACATTTGCTTATTCGAGGGGGAGCTTCTTGATGCAAGAAAAGGAGGCAGAAACAGAAAGGGCTGTCTCTAGTACCCTGTGGATGGGCATGCCGTGTGAACGAGAGATCCAGGCGGACACAGTGGTGGTTGGTCCTAGTGTCAGATGTGTAAAAAGGACTTGAGAGATGGTTGGAGCCACACTCTTTGTGGCACCGATGGGGAAACTGAGTTTCAGATTGAAAACGGAGTCACAGGGTCACTTGCATTCAGACTCTCGTTTTAAGTCTCCATATTTCCAAGAATGAGTGGAAGGAATAACTTTCCAAGGATGTGCCCCAGAGTCAGGTGGGTACTGAGTCCAAAGGGCAAAGCCAGCATCAACAACAGCAACAACAAACAAACAAACAAACAAACAACCCAAGTTTTGCCAAAAGCCTTACTAGACTCAGCATTGTTTCTGCTCGTGATTTGACATTGCAGTGGCCACATGCAAAGTGACTTCAGTGTCTTTAAGTCAGGGCTAGCAGTCCCCAAATTCCGTGATAGATGGCATTTCCAAGGCAGCTGCCTGGAGCTGAGCCACATGACGCAGCCCGGTTTCTGAGCCCCATGTACACACACACATAATTTTTCCATCACAACAGAGCCTGCTGGGGCTTTTCCAGGCTGGACCCTGAGCTCAGCCATGATTCCACAGAGGCAGCGTAGTCCAGAGAGAGACCCACAGGCCACTCAGATGACACCAAAATAGACATGTGAAGCCCTGGCTTAGGTGACCGGGAAGGAGGGGGGGGTGGGGGGAGGAAGCTGTTCCCAAACATGTCCACCTGATGGAAATTTTCTGAGTTGGAATGAGCTGCAAATAAAATAGACTGTGCTAAAAACAAACCTCTCCAGGGAGTTGCGGGGGGTGGGCAGAAATGCATGGTCTTCACCTGCTGAAAATGAAAAAGGTCAAAGGGGAAAGGGATGGGGAGTCTCCAGTTGCCAGGAAGAAATAAGAGAAGCGATGCTTTAAATGATGCAGAGTCTTTCATCAGTGGAAGGACACACAGGTGTGGGGTGGAGGGAGGCATTGGAGGCCGTACATGGTCTGGAAAAACAAACGGTCAGGAGTGCAAGTGAACTTGCCACCCTCCCAGGTGTTCCTGGCTGGGAGAGGCTTTGCAGAAACCCGCATCCTCAGCCCTTAGCTGTCTGCTGAGGCCAAAGAGAGGCAAGGGAGAGACTGCAGCTGGGCGACCTTGACAGGGTTCTGAAGAGCTGGTGCACGTCACCCAGCCATCTCCACGTGCCCGAGGCAGGGCGGGGCAGGGGAGCGTGCCCATCCCTAGCTCACTCCACACTCTGGGGAAGAAACGGGAGGAGGACTACCATTGGTATCAATGTCAAGTTTTATAGCAACATAGCTATATTAGCTTACCGCTGAGAAAGAGAAAAGCAGCCCATGACAGCTGGAACGGGCCTGCCGCTCACAGCTGGGCCATGGTGTTCTCCTGTCGAACATAAACGACTTCATAGAGCAACATCAGACAGGGCCACTCTGTGACTGTGACAGGTCAAGATAAAACAAGGAAGGCCACTCTGTCGCCATGTCAGACACGGACGGACTGGGACTATTAGCCAAGCACAGAAATGACCAGCTGTCCCTCGTCTTTGCTAACGTGAGGGACTTCTGCTTCTTCACCAGTCAAGCTTCACTCTCCTTCTAGTCTTCTCTTTGTCCAGACAAGAATGAAGATACTCAGCCATGACCAGCCCTTGGTTCCCGACAGCATCCAATCAGGAGCAAAGGCAGACTTGGCTTCCTCAGTCTCCCCTAACTCCACCTCTTCTCACACCCCGTTACCCAGATGCCCACGGTCCCCCCTGGAGTGGGCCCTCCCTGTTGCAATGAGTCAGTAGAGCCACTGCGTTCAACTAGAGGTACGGCCCTGGTGGTCTCCGGTGGGAGGGCATTGATGCTGTACATCTCAGGTAGTCGTTATGGGAGACCCTTGCCTTCCTCTTAGCTCCTGCCTTTATTTCTACCCACAAGCAGTCATAGAGGAGAGATCTGGAGGAAGGACTCTGGAACCAGACCACGGGGTTCAAATCCTGTTTCTGTCTCTTACTGGTTGCATGACCTTGGGCAAGTCAGTTCACCTATTTGCCTCAGGGAATCGATCTATGAAATGGGGATGATAATTATAATAATAGTATTTAACTCTCAGGCTTGCTGCAAATTAAATTTACATGTGTAAAGCATTTAAATGGTGCCTGCCATGTAATAATGGTTTTTTTAAAATTAATTTTTCTAACATTTTTGTGGAATATCTAGTGTATGCCAGTTACTGTGCTACACCCTGGGGATAAAAACTGGCTCCCAGAAAACATGAGATAGTCAGAGATATACAAGGATAAAGGCCAACACAGGGGTAGGAAGTCAAGAAAGGCTTCCTGGTGGAGGCAGCCCCTGATAGTTTTCTACCTAGAATAAGAGTCTCCAGACAGGGCTGGGCGTGGGAGGGCCAGGTGGGATATGACAGAAAGGCTTTGGCAGCCACCCACTCCCATCTACAGGTCAGGGGCACAATTTAGGCATCTTTATTCCCCTACAAGGCCTAGCCCAGTGCCTGGCAAAGCATGTGCTCGGATGGGCGAATGTTTAACACCGCATCTGGCCGCTTTCCCCACAAACCCGTGCCTCCTCTGATTTTTCCATCGCATACTCTACCACCGTTGCCCTGGGCCCCCTGCAACATCAAAAGAGGCCTTGCTTCGTCCTTCTCTTTCTCTCCTACAGCACAGTGGCCCCAGTTCCCTTCTCCCCAATAACGTGTGCGCCAAGACATGCCACGTGACAATGAAGCTCTAAAGGTCCAGGGCCCTCCCTTTGTCTCCGCACACTGTGTACTGAGACATTTAACTGTGACTCGCCAGTGAGCATGGGGGACACCAAATGTGTGTGTAGGGTCCGGAGTCTAATATGTGTTTTACATCATGGCTCATGGCCTCTTGGAATCACTGCTACCTCCAGGCCGGGCTGCCTCCCTCTCTGAACCATTTCTTCGGAGCACAATAGCAAAGTTATTAACAACGGCTTCCTTCTCCCCAACTGCTGGGGGCACATTATGAGTCTGTCCGAACTTTGCATTCCTCGTCCCATCTCCAAAGGGACGAGTCAATCTCGAAGAAGGAGAAACGGACCTTCTAACAGGCACGGTGTCTGCACTGTCGCTCACGTATATCGTATCCATCTGATCTTGGTCATCGAAGGCCAGGGGAGGGCTAATCAAGTAGCAAGCAGGAGGTGCGCTCCTATCTAACGGGCTGGGAATCAGATTCGGAAGTCTGGGGAGGCAGCGCGGGTCTCCTCGGGCACGGCGGGCACGCCAGAGGCCCCAGCACTCACACCCTGCTAACGAGCAGCGGTTTTCTCTCTGAACAGCCCTTCCCGGCCTGGATCAGAAGAAGCGTGGCAACCACAAGGCCTGCTGCCTTCTGACGCCTCCTCCGCCCCCACTGTTCCCCCCACCGCTCTTCAGGGAGGGCCGAAGTGCGGTGAGTATCTCAGGACACGTGAGAGGACAGACACGCGGGCTTCGCAATGCCCGCCACGCCGCCTCGCCCCCACCCCCATTCCTCAGAGTGAGCTGCCTCCAGAACCTTCTCTGAGGGACTCAACCCTTTCCTCTCACACAGCAGCGGAGCCTGGAATGGGCACTTTGCAGCTTCCGCTGTGTGCCCGCCCTCCCACTGTCTTAAATGCGTTCCGGAGGGAGAGTCTCCTCAGTAGGGAATTGGGTTTGCCAAAGTGTCCCGTCTTCCTGAAACAGTGAAGCGAATTTATAACTTGCTGGGCTCCCATCAGCTGCTCAAATATGGAACGTCCCCTTTTATTTTTCTTCTCCCCAAGTACTTATGAAATGCCCTTCCATGGCTTCTATCTCTCGCAGACCATTTTTTGTGAGTTGATGCAGGAAATGGTCCTGCTGTAGCCGAACGAAGGCGTGAGCGGGAACGGAATTTGGGAAGAGAGGAAAAGAACAGGATTTGGGAAGCTGACCTAGAAGACAACAGACTGGGCATTCTGGGGACTTGAGAGTCTCAGGTCTTTCCAGAAACTCATAGATGTGTACTGCCCAATACAGAAGCCTCTAGCTATGTGGGGCTAAGGAGTGTTTTTCATGTGGCTAGCTTGCGTTGAGATGTGCTGTATGTATAAAATGCATCCTGGATTTTGAAGACTTTCTATGAAAAGAGTCTGTAAAATATCTCATTAGTAATTTTTTAACATTGAATATATGTTGAAATGGTAATATTAGGGATATATTGGGTTAAATAAAATATATTATTAGAAGTAATTTCACTTATTTCCTTTTATCTTTATAATGTGGCTACCAGCACACTGAAAACCACATCCGTGGCTCACATTTGATTTCTGCTGGACAGTGAGTGCTGTCCTAGACATTGGATAAATGTCGCTGAAGTGAGCTCCTAACTCCATCCGAAGTGGTCAGTGTGTTTCCGTAATCCATTCAAGCCAGTTACACCTCAAGAGCCGACGAGAGGACAGACACTGGTGGCCCCAAGGTCATCTTCTGGGACACCATTGGGGTGTCAGGGAACCACCATCTTGAGAATTAGACTATGGAGCAGGTCTGTGTCCAGGATGGTGACCCTCTTCTGTTCCCCACGTCCGACCTATAACCCTGTGTTGCTTTGCATTGAAGCTTCTCTCCCAAGACATGAAGAATCTCATCCTGGAACTGGAGACCACGCAGCCCCCGTGCACGCAAGGATCGCTTGGCTCCCCTGGGCCTCCTGGCCCCCAGGTTGGTGCATTCCACCAGACCCTCTCCCGCTGTCTTCGGTTCAGAGCAGTGAAGCCCACTGGGCAGAGCCTCTTCGAGCTGCCTATTCTGGTGTGGTAGGGGGCTGTTTTTCCTTCTCTGGCTCACCTCCAGCCCCAGAGCCACATGGATAGAACTCTAGTCCTTCCCTCGGTGAATTCTGTCCTCCCGGGCTTGATGTCTCATCCATGCACTGGGGATAATAATTACCCCTGTAGTACTGGATTTGGGGTGGGGTGGGGGGCAAATGAGATGTTGCCTAGATGAATGTGGTTGTTATTATAGTTATCATCAAACACGTGATGACAATGGGTTGCCCTTTATGTGGCCATCGACCCCACCAGGGGACCCAGAGGTGCCTGCCTTCAGTGCAGAAAAGTAGAGGTAAAGAGGAACTTGTTACCTGAGCTCGACTGGCCTCAAATGTGGTACCAAGCAGCCCTCCCCAGCACAGCTAAAAGGAAGAGTGAGGGAGTGGCAAAATACTAGAAAAAGGACTTTCTAGGAGGGGAAAGAGGAACAAGGAGCAGTCAGTTCCTCCAGTTCCTTAGGCGTTATTTCATCCTCCCTAGTAGTCTCTCTTGTGGCTTCTCATCACAAGAAGACTAAGAAACAAACTCCTCGCCCTGGGTTACAAGGCCCCATGTGAGGGGACACCAGCCTGTATCTCCCGTATCATCTCATGCCACCGACCCTGCCTATTCAGTGCAGCCATAGGACACGTCTTGGGCCCTCATGCCCACCAAGCTTTTTCCACCTTAAGGCCTTTACACTATGGGCCTGACTGTGTGGAATGTTCTTCCTTCTGATTTTTACAATGGCCAGCTCCTTTGTCACTAGAATTCCCTTCGTATGCCGCCTCTTTAGAAATGCCTTCCTCAGCTACCCAGTTTACAATAGCCTTCCCCGTCACTTCCCATCCGATGACCTGTTTTTAATTCTCTGCAAATTTTGCTCATGTTGTTGTTATATTTTCCTTATTTATTTTTTGGTTTCTAATCTCTTTGGTCTCCCCTCCATAAAATGTAAGTTCTGTGGCTGGGGTTAGCAAACTATGACCCATGGTTCACATCTCTCTCTCTCTCTCTCTCTCTCTCTCTCTGTAATTAAAGTTTTATTGTCTCTGGCTGCTGTCACGCTACAAGGACAGAGTTGAATATATCAGAGGCACAGCCAAACATATTTACTATCTGGCTCTTTACAGGAAAAGTTAACTGACCCTTGGCCTTGAGAGCAGGGACGTCGTCTATCTTGTTTATATTGTGTGACAGGTTATAACAGCGTATGGGGTGTAGTAGGTTCTCCGTAAATATTTGATCAATGTGATAAAGGAAACAGGACTTTGAACCCAGAATTGGCCAGAGCTGCTACTGAGGGACTAGGTAGTTTGCAGAAAGGCAAGATGGGTACCCTGAGGAACATCTCTCGGGTGAGTTTCTATCTGCCCACCTCCCACAGTCTCCGCTGACAGCTCTCAGGGTATGGGGGAACACACAGAGCGTGGGGGAAGACAGGGATTCTCTGCTGACCAACTGCCCTCCAGTCACACTTGCTAATCTCTACCCTCATGCAATCCCATCTGAGTCATACAGAGGCTGTGCTGTCCAATTCCAGGGGACTATATGCTGTCACCTCTGTTCTCTGAGGACACCGCGTGAATGCTGTTCCCACCAAAATGAGTTCTGTGGACCAGCAACATTGGCATCATCTGGGAGCTCATTAGAAATGCAGAATCTCATCTCATCTTCCCCCCCCATTCGATCAGAATCTGCATTTTAACAAGACACTCCAGTGAATTATCTACAAGTCAGTGCTATAAGCACAATGGCTTGGTAAAATAATTCTAGCCCATTTCGAGAAATGGAAAATACTGAGTCTTGGAAAAAATGAAAGACTTGAATAAAAACTCTCCCCTCTGTCCCCTCCCTAAAACAGGAGAATAAACCAAGGACGGTGGTCTCCAAAATATGTGCACATTAGAATCCTCTGGGAACTTCGAAAACTCCTAATGCCTGTGCCCTTCACCCTGAGGTTGGGATGTAATTTGTCTGGGGTGTGGCTTGATCTTTGGGATTTTTTTAAAGATCCCCAGGGAGTTCTAATGTTCACATAGGCTTGGGAACCACTGGCTGAAGGGCCTGTTTGTCATTTGGACAAGTCTCATAGAAATCATATTTCAAACGGACTTTGCGTTAGGCGTGTTCACCTGCACGTCTTGGGGATGAAGTAGTGGCCTGGATAGGTTTGATGGATTTCCTCTCTGCTGTACTGGGGAATTTGAAAAACAATTAGCCAACTGAGAATTTCATAGACACATGAGCAGAAAGCAGCTGCATTCTGCTGTGGGTGTGCCAAGACTTCGTGCCATAGGTGCTAAGTCCCCGAGCCTGAGACACCCACACTCCTGCAGCTGGGCAATGGAACAAAAAAGAACGATTTACTCGCTCACATTCTCAACATCTTAAAACAGAAGACTTTGCTGCACCTGGTACCCATAGATCCACCGTGGGAATTTCCAAGTTGGCTGTTCCCACTTGCAAAGTGTAAATTCCCTCTCCTCAGGCCCCAGGGAAGCTCAGTAAGAGCAGCTGAGAACATGTGAGAGGTGGGGAAGCCTGTTGTTTTCAGCAAACAGCATTTCTTGAGTTGCTCCAAGCATGGATGTTTTAGGCAACCCAAGAATTCCAGGGGGAAAAATTAAAATCACAGGGAATAGATGTGTGAGCACCACAACCCTGGCACCACTGAAAACACAGCTCAGAAAAGCCAGAGGAGGGGAAACAGAGAGGAGGAGACTGGGCTGTAGGGCACAAGGGGGTCCTTCACGGGGCCTCTGGAGCCCTGAGTCTGCATAGAAAATGAGGCTGCGGTTGGAGCTCAGTGCCCCAAGAGCCTCCCCCCGACCCAGTCCTGCTTCCTTCGCCACCTGTTCTGCCCTGGTTTGATGTATACTTTCTTCATTTCTTGTCTTGTTTGTGTAGGGTCCTCCAGGGCTTCCTGGCAAGACAGGAGCAAAGGGAGAAAAGGTATGAGCCACTACTCACTTCTCCGTCCTAATTCCAGCGTGTTTCCTGGGGGCACCACTGAGAACTTTCTGGTTGAGATTTCAAAGCATGTGCTAGTTCTACCTTAGTGCATGAGAATGGGCTCCATGATGGTCGGGCTGCTGCTGCAGGCGTGGGGCCCCATCGATGTATTTTGGCTTGGCCCACTGACATGGCAGTGGTGCCGTGAGTGGCCAAAGGACCAAGTCACACGGGCATGCTCAGTCATCAGCCCTACTAAGCCCTCTGCTCCCAGGGCTTCTTCCAAAGCAGCCTCTGCTTACTTGTCTCTTTCATCCACAGGGGGAGCTTGGCCGACCAGGAAGGAAGGTATGGTCCGTGCCATTCTGTCAGCATTGCATAGGCAACTGTGCTCGGCATGCATGTGAGTGTGTGTGTACTCCTTGGGGTGAGGGAACCAGCAGTACACTTCTGTGGCCTCCAATGCCCAGGTGGGCAATGATGGCATGGCCATCCTGATGATGACAGTGGAAACCTTACTCTCTCTGCCCACCCCTTCACTAAGGAGCTGGAGCCTCCTACCGCCAGCTTTAGGACTTCTGCCAGAGGCTGCAAGCCTGGCCAAATGTTCTCCAGCTTCAGAGCATCTCATCCTGCCACCCATTAGAGAAACTCTCCAAGGCTCCAGCCAGCAGCACAAAATGACTCTCACTGTCTATTTGATTAAACTGGAATAAAGTGCCAAACAGACAGAAACAAATGGCTTTTGCTTTTTGGCCCCACTGAAATTAATGGGAGTTACTTTAGGTCACAGGGACTCTGAATGAACCAAACACATGTTATCAAGACTCTCATTAGTGTCAGGAAGAAGAGAACCAGCAGCCACTCACTGTGGTCAATGGATGCTGGCACTAAAATTGTAGGTCTTGCTAATAGAAGGAGGTACAAAACTTTGGCCAAGAAAGACGCCTATGGTTCTAAATATAAATTAGTATCTTTTTGATTGACAGTTTTATTCAAATACCTTTACTATCAGTAAGAGCCTCAAACAACCTGTGCAAGGCAAAGCTACAACATTTTAGGGAAGAAATGACAACCCTAGCCAAGGCACAGCAATTGTCCGAAGTGCTGGGCTGGAGAGAATTCTGGCCTCCATGCTCAGAACTAGTGAGGGCCATGAGTAATTAATGATGTGTACCATGGATGGGAAGCAAGAGTAGAAACTGGTACACAAGCCAGCATTCGTAATCCCTGGTTTAGGGGCTGAGCCTTCCATATCTTCTAGCTAACCGATGGGTGCAGAGGTCAAGATAGACCCAAGTCCCTGATCCTACTTGTAGGGTTTACTCTTGCAGGGCTTACTCTCACAGCTCCTGGCTTATTGGGTTCCTTAGAAGCAAAGACAGAGGTGGCACATGCTGTGTACAAGTGCATGATTAAGGGAATTCTTTCAAGAGGAGCTTGAGGAGAGGCGGCAGCCAGATGGAGCGGGGGGGGGGGAGGGGGGGAGGCGGGGGAAGAAGCCCAGTGTGGGAGTGGTATCAGGCGCTGTCCAGCTTTGGTCCGATCCCTAGGGGAGCTCTGAAGTAAGAGTTTGTCCCTCCTCGAGGTAAGGGAGTTGGGCTGTTGGCTGCGGAAGGGAAATACATAAATTGCTGGGCAGCTCCAACTGCTCATGGGCAAACTCCAGTCACTAGTTACTGGAATTAATTGTTACAGCAAGGAAGGTAGCCACTGGGGGATGAGCCCACGAGCAGGTGAAAGAGATCTCAAGAGTGCCAACAACATTTGCTACTGCTCCCCAAACACAATCCTCTCCCATAGACATTGCATCCTTGGGGAAACCCACTGGAATGCAAGGGACATTTGAGTGGGTGGGTAGAGACAATGAAGATGGAAAAAAACAAGTTTATTTATTTATTTTATTTATTTATTTTTTAGGCAAGGCAACCCTTGGTTGACCTCACAGATTACAAGGACCTTGTCAGTTTACAATCCCTTATTTTTTTATTTTCTACACCTACAGCACCTGTTCTTCCTAGGTGGTCTCCCATCCAACTACTAACCAGGCCCGACCCTGCTTAGCTTCTGAGATCAGGCGGGATCGAGCTTGTTCAGGGTGGCATGGCCGTAGCAAAAGAAAAAAAGTTTAGAATACCTTCTTCACCACCTTCATTTCTTCAGTAGAATAAGATCTTGTGTATCAACGCAATGTGATACCTACGGCTTCAGCTTATACCTAGGTGATCCCACCCTTTTGGCTATCAGTTTTTAAGAGTGAGGACGAGGGTCCTCAGGCCATGCTTAGAGGCCCCATACTCCGTACTCCTCTCTGGGTCCCAGAGACAAATCTTATTTCCTGGAGGGAGGGAAACAAACCCAGTTGTCCTGACTTCTGTTCTTTGACTTTGAAGGGTAGACCTGGCCCCCCAGGTGTTCCTGGCATGCCTGGGCCCCTCGGCTGGCCTGGCCCTGAAGGACCCAGGGTAAGTGTGACACACTCTCAGGGTATCGGAACACGAGGGAAGATGGCGGTCCTCTGGCCCCTGAAATGTAGTCAGTGAAACTCACTTACTCAAGACGGGGAGGAAGAAGAGAGCATGAGGGCTGGAGGTCCCCAAATGCTTCCTCTTCACTTGGACTGTAAGACCTTGGTCAGTCCACGAGCTCCGCTCCTGTGAGGGAAGAAATGCAGGGCTGCTTGTCCTCTCTCACAAGGGCCTTGATTCTCCTTTGTCCTGTGGTTTAGCATGCAGTTCTTTTGTTTTCCTGAGATTATTCAAAAGGGGCTTTGGTTTGAAAAGCTTTGGCCTGTCATGCTGATCTGGTGGAGGTGGAGGGTCAAGGGCGTGGGCGTTGTCTGGCTGGAACAATCAAAACCCTAATTCAGAGTGGGGGGTCGCCAAATACTGATGAATTCCCCTTCCTTAAACAGGTTATGGAAAGCTAACATGTCCACACCCACGCCTTTGTTTACATTCTTCTTGCTTTGATCGTAGATTATTGGGTGCAGAGGCCTTGATTTAGAAATCTGACCTGCAGAAGTCAAGGGCAGGCAGGTGAATGGCACTGTCTGCTCTGATTCACTGCCGGCAGTATTTATTACGGGAATAGAACTCTTCCCAGCCCTCATAGGAAAAGTCCCAAGAATATATATTTTTTAAATCTATACTGGGTAGAGCTGAGTTGTTCAATATGATAGCTCTAGCCATATGTGGTGACTACTGAACCTTTGAAATTGGCTATTGCAACTGAGGAACTGAATTTAAATTTTTAATTAATTTAAGCTTGAATTTTAAAACTTGTACTCAATTCAGTTATTTGAAAATGTTTTAGAATATTCACTTGAGTATGTGAATCTGCTTTTTCAACTATAAATTTTATGAACTCTAAATACAGATTACATATTTTGGATGCAAGTTTAGTGCCTGAATTGAGATGTGATTTAAATGTACAATATACAACAGATTTCAAATATTTATTATGAAAAACAGAATGTAAATATCTCATAATAATGTTTATATTGATTGCATATTGAAATGATAATTAGATTAAATTTGAGTAAATAAAATATATTGTTAATTTCACCTGTTTAGTTTTACTTTTAATGTGACTTCTAAAAAAAAATTTAAATTAAGGATTTGGCTCACCTTATATTTCTACTGTTTAGCAGTGACATAGAGTTGTTTTTAGCACAGAGGGTGCTGAAAGTTCCAACTGCAAACCATTCCTGAGGCGCAGCAGAGCCCACCCATGAGGCTTAGCTCCTTGCCCCATCGTACATACCCAGGGGCTAACATTCACTTTACTTGGCTGCAAACCTAGGGTGAGAGTATATGGAGATGTCTGAAAGGCCTTCCCTATGCAAAGAGCAAAGTAGGTGAAGTTTTTTGGGGGTGAAGTTTTTTGAGGGTGACATCTCATCCTCTGGGACCTGCAGAGCCCCCATTCTTTCTCCCCCACCCTCTTACAACCTTCTCAAGGAAAAAGTCAAGCATCAGTCCATTACAACGTCTTAGTGAGAATTTAGTTTGGAGATCTGCCCTGCCTTGGGCAATTTCATTTTATATTTCATCTCAAATACCAGAACAAAGTGTGGAGTATGGATCCTTGGGCCCCTGTGTGTGAACAAGGGAGCATTTGGGGGTCCTCAAAGTCACAAGCCAGCCGCGATGTCTCCAGTTCCTTCCTGATCTTGCCCGTGACTTCCTGGTTCAGTTTCTCCAAGAACTGTCACTTTAGGTCTGTTTTTACCCTTCTTCTGATTCCTACAGGGTGAAAAAGGTGACTTGGGTCTGATGGGCTTACCAGGGTCAAGAGGACCAATGGGCTCCAAGGTCAGTGTGTTGGTCCAGATGGGTGTTCCCAGGTCTTCTCACTAAGGCTCTGGAGCCGCTGTTATCTACAAGGATGGGGACTAGGTGGGGCTGCGGTCCTGGGCTGGGGAAGGTCACAGATGTCTGAGAGCCCAATGCCAGAGTGCTCGTCTTTACCAGTCTTTGGGGGGCACCAGGGCTGGGACGCGGGGGAGTAGGGATGCCCCTCCTGCTGTTCTCCCAAGCATCAAGGGTTAAGTCTCTGGACAACAAGACAGATGGCACTCTCTGTCCAGGCCTTCGGGGTGGTGGTAAGAAGAGCAGTGCTCTTTTAGTCCTGGTGTAAACACAGTCCTCAGGGACATCTTTGCGTTGAATGCAGCAACTCCCACTAAAACTTGCAGCACAATGAGACGTGTCTCGCCACCACATTCAGGGGTTCCTCCTACTCGCATCACATCCAAAGGTCCTTCGGGGCTGAACGTAAACATACCTTCTGCTTTCTTTTAGGGCTATCCTGGATCCAGAGGGGAAAAGGTTAGTGCCTGTCTCTGCTGGCTTCCCAGAGCCTGGTGTGGGCTTTTGGCTCTAGGGTCAGTGGTGAGCAGGGGATGGGCCCAGGTCTCTCCTTAGTCAGTAACTGAGTGACCATTCCTAGCTGTTCCCCATCTTTTATCAGTGGGCTGAGAGAGAAATGAGGGGCCTCCTGAGGCAGGGCTAGCAGGTTAGGGAGAAGCTCTCAGTAGAGGTGGAGACCCCTCACATATGAGGCAGATGAGCAATTGAAGCTTGTGCCAGGTGGAGAATGAAACGCAGCTTGCGTGGGGGTGCTGGAGGAAGATGGCAGGTGTGTGTTTTTAGACCACGCGTTCACCGCACAGCCTTCTTATCTGTTAAAAACAGAACAAACAAAGCAAAACAAAAACTCATTCTGAATCTGGGGCCAAATTTCTTATAGGATAAGAGAGGGTCTGGGACCCAGAATTTTCTGTGAGTTGTCCTTTATTAAGGCTAGAGATCTTTGGGGGCCAAACAGATGGCAGAACACAGAGAATTCCTTCTCTGAGTGAGTCAATCCCTGAGCTTGTTTCTTTGCCCGTGAAGTGAGGGTGTTGGTGTAAGGAGCTTTCAGTTCGAACTGCTCCAGTTTTTCCCCCACGGTATTTACTCATTGACTCTCTCCTGTGGTTTCCTCTTAGGGATCCAAAGGTGAAAGGGGTGACTTGGGTCCCAAAGGAGAAAAGGTAATGGCCATTGCATAGACGTGATAAACTGCAACGGAAGTGGTGGCCCTGCCCACCGCGTCTTCTGGGCTGGCTGATTGACTGGCTGGCTGGCTGACAGGGCTCTATCTTGAAAATGGCTGACCAAGCTCTTCCATCGCCCTTTCAAGAGCTGTTTCAGAGGTGGTCACTCTATTTTTTTTGTTCTCTTCACAGGGTTTCCCAGGATTTCCTGGAATGTTGGGCCAGAAAGTAAGTACCTGGAAGTAGTAAAAATAAGCTTTAGTAATAAATTAGACCATCAAACTACAACAACAAAAAAGAAGAGGTCTGCCTTTTTGTTCATCAGGCAGGGAAAGCAGGTTTTGCTGTGGAAGGTTTTGGTTTGGAAGCGTGTTGGTGAGAGGGTGGCAGGGTGGTCTGAGACCTCCCTCCAGTTGAGTGGAAGGGCAAGGATGCCCCACTGGGTGGAGGGAGGCCTTTTATGTGCCTTTCCTACTTCTTAGAGGGCTGTGGTAACGTTCAAAGGCAGAAAGCTTTATGACGTGGGACTCAGAACTGAGCTGCAAGGGTCAAGGGCCCCAGTGTGAGACGAGACGCAGGCACCTTTGGCTTAGTGCCACTGCTGGAGACTCCCAACTCGGAGCTTCTTCGAGGGCTGGAGGCACGCAGCGTAGTTTCAGCTGGGCAACAGCAAACATTGTTGACCCGATAGTTAAATTTTTATTTAAATAGTTAAACATTTAGTGGGATTTCATGACTATCTTCTTGGGGCATGGCTTAATAAACAAAAGGAGTCAATTCAGTGAGCTTAAAGGGAAAACAGTCAGTAAATAAGAATAAAATGATGTGCAGATATGACAAAAACTGTGAAGGTGGCAATTGACTGATAATTTTTTAAAAACACTTTTCCTTAGGGTTAGGGTCTGGGAAGGAAGAATGGGGGTGGTGGTGAGGGGAGCTGTCAGAAAATAGAGAGAGAGAGAGTGCACAAACGACCACTGAGAATAACCCCTCATCGGACTTCATAGCAGTGGGTTCTCATGCTGTAAGGCATTGACAGGGGAAAATGTTATTTTAACCTTGTCCTAAGAGCGTACTGTTCTTCAAACATGCAAATGAGACACTTCCTTAGAATTCTAAAAATTTTTTGAGTTCACCTTAAAGTTTTATTTTCTAAACTTAAATAAACAATTTTTATCTGCTCTTCTCCAGTCAGTAGAGCACATTTAAATAATTTTAGTCATCTGACATTCACGTATTATAATTTATCACTGCCTTAAGTTGTCGAAAACTCTGTTTCTGCTACCCTAGATGGAGTGTTGGTTTAAAAATAGATTATTATATAAGCAAATTAAGGGCAACATTAAAAGAGAAAATATAATTGGGTTAAACATAGATTAATTATGTAATCAAATTAAAGGAAACATTAAAAGAGAAAAAGTCATTTTATTTTATATGTTTTGGCTAGGTTTTCCTTCAGTGCAACAGCGAATATCAGAGAATAATAAATTACAGTAAAATTAAATGTGACAGCTTCTCTGGTCTCTGATCCATTTACTAGACCTGCTATTAAGAGTCCCCTTCCCCTTTCATGGCAGGCTGTTTTAAAACAGAGCTGATATGATAACCATAATTAGGTCTTGGAGAAATTAGATCAAGAAATTACTGGCTGCTTCCAGCTGACGAGAAGGGCCACACTTCCTTCTGACAATCTTTTTTTAAAAAATTATGCTGTCTATGCTGCTGCTTTCTCCCAGCCAAACAGACACCCCCCAGCCCCTCCACATGGCCACGGGAAATTGTGCGCTGACCACACGGAGTCCACCCATCCTCTCACACTCTCTTACCACCTACATCCCACGGGGCGCGGCTGGTTCGAAAGAAACCATAGGTTTAAGTCAATTCTTGGTGAAGCAAGACGTTAGTAGCTTGGGCAGGGACAAATTCATAATGTTGGCTGAGCAGGCAGATAACTTCAGAGGTTTTTGCTGGCTCCTTCGTGTACATTGGCGTTTCCTGGACTTTTCCATGTGTCATATACCTCCTCCGACCTCCACGTGAAATGTGGTTCTGGGCGTTTCTTGTTTTCTCTGAGTGCCTGGGGCAGCTCTTTATGGACACTGGCTGTGGACTAACAGAAACCCTCATGGTTGCTATTGCTAACCTTAGCTTGTTGGTGATGCACTCTGGGCTGTGGAGGGATTACTGGAGATGGGAGCGATGCTCTGTAGGTGGGTTCATGGTCCAAAGAAACAGCAGGTGGGCCTGGAATTCTAGAAGAACATGGGAAAGAAGGAGAGAAACTAAGCTGGAGAAATGGGTTTTACGAAAGGTTGGCCTTAAACTATGGAATTCCGCACTTGGTGCATTTGGTTCTGATAGTTTGAAATAGGGCTTTTCAATTAGGAATGTTGTTTACGTTGCTTTCCATGCCTTTGCAATAATTATATTGACTATTTGAACATATGTCTGGAACATCTCTTCCCACAAAAAGTTTTCATCTAAATCAAATGAAGTGAGCTGGAGATCAAATCAACTTTTACCGAAGAGTGGGGAATATACAACCCTATGTAAGGTCATCACATGAGCAGAAACTTCCCAAAGAGGATAATTGTGAAAACTGTCCAGTTATTCCAAAACCCGTATATTTGAATTTGTGCTAAAACAACAACAACAACAAAAGACAAACTAAAATCTCAAGTAAAAGAGAAAGCATTTCCCCCCAGCAGCTTGCAGTTGTCACGGGCACACGTGCGACTGAAAAGCAGGAGCCTCGTTGGCCGTTCTGGATGGTAATTTGGGACACCAAAATGTGTGTTGCCCGGCAGCTGTCGCTTTCCGATAACAAATCTCCCACTCAGGGTAACCTTCTCCTTTCCTTTCTCTCCATGAAAAAAAACCTTTCCACCTTTCACATGCCCTCACATCACTCTTCCAGTTCCAGAGCAGCCCACCTGGAAAAGACTTGGAATGATCCAGTAGGCTGCCCTTGTGGCCAGTGACTGGATAGACCTGTAGAGACCTGCCTGCTCCACGTGCCCTAATGCCTCTCTTGCTTCTCTTTTTTTCTTTCCAGGGTGAAATGGGTCCAAAGGGTGAGCCTGGAATAGCAGGGCACCGAGGACCCACAGGAAGACCAGGAAAACGAGGGAAGCAGGTAAGGATCCCAGGGCTTACCACACCCCTGCAGTCAGACCTCCTCACCTGGGGGCGGGGCAGTGTGGAGAGGCAGGAGGGTGGGTCAATCAGATACTCCACAGACCCAGGCTCCAGTGTCCTCTGGGCTCGTGGGCGGAAGCAGCACCAGTTCCAGGAGCTCCTGGCTTCTGTAGGTTAGCCATAGTTTGAGTCGATGGGATAGGGTACTATGTTCCGATGGCTTCCAAAGTTAGGGGCAAGAGTGGATCTTCGGTTCATGAGAAGAGGCCCATCTTAATGAATGCAATGGGGAGTGGAAACAAGATCTAGTCGTTTACCCACAAAACTTGCTTTTTGCCTCAATGCCCCAGACACAAATGGAGTTTTGGAGAACAGTCCAGATATTTCCCTGCTATTGAAGGGTCTTCTGGCTCTCAACAATTGAGTGGTTTCCCCCCAGGATCCTGATTTATAAGTGACCCCCTTTATCAGCACTATTAAGGGTTGAGAGAAAGTTTTCATTCTCCTCTCCCCCGGGTCAGTGGGCTCTTGTGTCAAGCCATGTGCAATGAGAGAGGAAGGTGGAAGGTACATGTGCCCTGGCCAGCTTCAGAGCTGTACTGAGTGCCTCAGAGGAAACGCTCATCTTTGCTCCAATGGACAGGCGTTCCTGAGCGGTGTGCCCCTTTACTTTTTTGGTTGTCTGTTTGCTGGCTTTTTAGCTCCTTTCACATTATAAAGGTAACGTGTGATCATCACAGAAAACTTGGGAAAATCAGAAAAACAGAAAAGATGTCACCTAAAGGCCTAAGATACAGACATAACTGTGTAACCATTTTGGTATATTACCTCCTAGTATTATTTATGTTGTGAACTTCCTAGTTGTTTCTTTCTTTTATATCCAATATCTACTTGTGGTAGCCTAAATTTTTAACTTAAAATCACAATATAAGCATTTCTGCTTGTTATTGCAGTTATTCCGTAGGCATTTTTAACATCTTTTCAAAATGTCTACGTCAGATTTTAGTAAACGAAGAAGCAATAGATTGCTTGGACAAGAGAGGCCTAGCCAAATCACATATAATGTTGAGAAGTAAACGTCTTTGGACACAAAGCTTTTCCATTCTTACACTTCCATTATCTCCTTAGGCTAGAGCAGTAGTTCTCAGACTTTAGCTCATATCAGTCACCTGGGGGGACACGATTAAATACAGAATCCCGACCCCAGGTGCAACGGTTGTAGATCCAAGTTTGCCTCTCATTGTCCCCAATGCCGAGGCCTTACTTCCCAAAGATTCTTGACATAAGTGACTTGCCACTGGGCTTTGGATATGGAATGTTGTGTTTTTAAAGCTCTCCACACGATTCTAATGTATCAGCCAGGGTTCAGAACCATGGTGACACTCTAAAGCCAATTCTGGTCTTTCCCAAGTGAACTTAAGAATGACATGGACTCCAACCTGAATAATTCAGAATGCATGCATGATAACTTTCGATGTCACAAAATTCCAGTTCGATTTTCAAAATGGCATGGCCATGCATTCATAATGCTGTCACTCATACCAATTTCCCAAAAACTAGACTCTAAAAAGGAAAAAAAAAGAAAAAGAAAAAGAAAAAGAAAATCTTTCTTTCTATTTTTTTAAAAATAATTTTCTCCCCTGTTGCTGATTTCCATCCAAAGTTTTCTATACTGGGGTTCAAGAAACCTGTTGGCTTCTGTCATCTAGTTCTTTACTTCAGCAGGGTTTGTCTCTTCCTGGTGAGGACTGAAGCCAACGAGGCTATTTCTTGACCCTGTTGAGAATGATTCAGTTGTAGAAATTTTAAAAACTACTCAAGAGCCATGTCTGGGAGCTCAGAGAAGTGAAGGAAATTAGCTCATCCTTTCTACAAGATGTTGTAAACAACCTGAGTGTGCTCCAAGCCCTCAGTGCTTGTAGTCGGCAGATGCTTCAGTTGTTAGCCTTGGGAGCCTGCCATGGCACTTGCTTTCCGTCATGAGTTAATTCCTAGCATAGGGTCTTATATACCAAGTGTTCATTTGGGCCAGTGGTGCTGAGTTCTGGAGGTTACTGTAAGTCAATCCAAATCCTAGAATCAGAACACCAGAAGGGACTTTAGGAGATTAGGACTTCAGAGCCAGAAGGGTTTTAGTGACCTTCCAATACAATTCCCTTTGTGTAGTCACAAGGAAACTGAGGGCCAGGGAACTGGAGTGACCTGTCCAGGACTCCTCAGCTGAGCCAGCTTCCAAGCCAGAGGTAGAACTTGGAGAGTTGAGACCAGATTTTCCCCACATCACATCTTCTCTCATCACCTTCATGCTTTAGGACTTGCCGCAGGCAGGCCCAGGAAAGCAGCTTTCGGCTTTCTTAGACAAATCTTCAGCTAAGGAGACAGACCAGCTTGAGGGATCACCAAACTTTGTGGCAATAAAAGAAAAAAGAATGCTTTTCCTGGAAAGCGCTGTGCAGTGATTTCTGCTCGTAGAGACATGGCTTGCTCCGAGTAGATAGATGACCGATAAGCAGAATAGTCCATTACTGCTGGTGTCAGAATCAAGTAACATTTCCAGCTCCCTCAAGCCGTGGCACTTCCTGTGCTCACAGCCAGCTGCCATGGCTGTTAGAAAAACGAGCCTTATCTGTAGCTATATTAAGACAGTGTGACTTCCTTTGCCATTTTGGGACCCATCTTGGTTACCTCAAGGAATGCTTCAGCTTGGGCTACGGCTTAAGACTCCCTCCGTCAGGATGAAATTAGAAACAAACTCTGACCCCTGAGTCCACATTGAGAGTTTAAGAACTCCTTGGACATCCCCGAGAGAGTCCCCAGGGCCATGTTGACAATGTGGCAGGTTACAAGTCACTGCTGAGATTGGAAAGGAGTGCCCGGCATACCTGCTTCCGAGACTTGGGGAAGATCACCTTTCATCATGTGGGCACAGGTGTAGAAAGGGGATTCAAGCCAGAGACGTCGGGCATCAATCACTGTGCTGGTTAATGCTGGGGCAAGAGTGAACAATTAGCAAACTGTTCATGGGAAGAACCCACAAGTCTCGGTGTCTGGGGTCATTCCTAAGGGCAGTCCCGAGGGAGAAATCTTTGTTCTTGGCCTTCCTAGAGCCTGCAGCAAAGAGGATGCCCAGATAGAATGACTGCCACCGCAGCTGTGCCTCTTTTTAAGAAATCAGGAGTTCTCTGACCATGCGAGAAAGATGAAACCAAGCCAGTTGCTCTGATAATCAGCTTGCCCCACATCGCCCTTGGTTCAGTGCAAACCCCTTTCTCCCCTCTGAGACCTTCGTCAGCCTCACGACAAATCCATGAAGGTGTGCGCGTACTTGCCCCATTTTGCCGATGAGAAGACTGAGGCACAAAGCGTTGACATGAGTTACCCAAGGCCTTGTGGCCAAGACGAAAACCCAAATCTTTGACTAATGACTCAACAAAATTACGTCCTTTTGTATTTTCGCTTCTTCCTCTTATCTCATTTGATCTGTGGAAGGGAGGTGAACAAGTCAGATTCAGCCTGCAGGGAGCTTATGTCTCGTGGGGAGATGTTGATGAAATGACCACAAAATAATTATATAGTTATGATCTAGGATAAATGCTATCGGGTTTTTTTTTATTATTATTCTGAGAGCAACAGGTAGAGCCATTGGGTGGAAACAGCTCTTGTGTAAAATAAAAGTGGCCCTGATGAGCAGGCAGAGGGCCTGAGTTCTAGGCCCTGCTCCGCTCTCTCCACGCTGGGTGACTTAATTCATTCCAGCTTTTTCTGAGCCTATTTCCTCCTCTGCCCAGTTAGGGGAGTGAGCTAGGTTGTCATATGCCATATTTCTAGGACAGAGCAAGAAGTAATGTCTGAAAACTTGCAACCATTACTATCTCAAATGTCACGTGCCCTGAGCTTTTTAGGAGCTTGGTGGTCAAGGCTTCTGGGGCTGCATCCTGCCTTGGGCCCTTGCTTCAAAGTGTGAGGTGGTCCTCGGTTTAAAGATAAATAGGGAAGGAAATTTGCTATGTCTTGCTGTTATAACAGACTCTGCCTTTCTCTCTGTCAGGGGCAGAAGGGAGATAGTGGAGTTATGGGCCCACCAGGCAAGCCTGGGCCTTCTGGTCAACCTGGCCGACAGGGTCCCCCAGGCCCCCAGGCTCCCATCTGCAGGTAAGAGCTATAACTCTTCACTTGACCTACAGTGTCACACTCCTGGCCAGACTCCCAAAAGGGGGTATTAAGAGATGCCAGAAGAGGTCTGCCTTGTGTTTTGAGTTAGAAACTACCAGAGGCACTTTGATATATTTATGATTCCTTCAAAATTTGGCTCATTCAACTTTTACACAAGAAAGGTGAATATCAAAAGAGGGAAAAAAAAGAACGATAAACACCATTCTGGCTTTGTTTTAAGCATTTTGGAGAACAAATAGAGAAGAGAAAAAAACGATATTCATGATGTCCTTTTTACTTTAAGTGAAAAATAACAGGCACATATTTTATCAACTAATACCCTTTTTAAGAAAAAAGTTTCATGGCTCCAAGAAATCTTCTTAAGCTTAGAAGTGAAGATGACATTGCAAATTTTTCTGTCTTACACAGTGTTATGAAAGAGTCTTTATGGATTTGCATCACAGATAGGAGATAAAAAGAAATCAATGTCTATCATTAAAGAGGGCATAGGTCACTGCTTTACCTTGTTTTACCTTGTTTTACCTTGTTTAATTTGATGAGGTAAGCCCTTTATTTAGTTTGTTCCTTTGTCAGCTCAAAGTCAGACCTGTCATAGCACACTGTCTGGATGAACACAGCATCCCTACGTCCAAGAAGACTGTTTACTGATTGTGTAAGAGTCATCGTCCTCAGTTATACAAAAGAAATCAAACAATTTTTATTCTGATTTTTTTCTTAAGAAAATGAAGACATTTAAAAATTCCACAGTGCACCACTCCACCCCCACTGCCTCTCCCACCCGTGCGTAAGGAAATATATTTGCAACCATATCATGGGATGATCAAGAAATGTCAATTTTGTTAGACCAAATTAAAGCTGGCTCTGAGATTCCAATCTTCCACAATGCCAGGAAAATTCAATTTCAAGCATTCTTGGGGTTCTCTCTGCTTCTCCAACTGCCACAAAAGAGTTGGGCAAAGATCCTGAAGAGTTATGGCAGAAAAACAGCAGGGGAGGCCTCTCTACCCTTTTTCTGCCCTCTTTACCTCTGAAATGCCTATCATCCGAGACCATGTGGTCTGTGGGTGCCTGGAGACCGCCATCCTCACGCCATGCTTAGGTATCAGGACATTTCCAAGGCTGGGGATCCTGGTCCCTTCCTAAGGAGCTCCCCACAACCCATCCTTCTGAGACCTTATCTCTTCTCCAGGGTCTCTATTCTCTCCAGGTCAGGGCGATTTCTCCTCTTTCAATCTCTCTAGCCACCCCCCCCCCGCCCCAATCTCTCCTCCTACTCCTCATACACTACCACCCCTGTTAGGAGCTTTTTCTTCTAAGAACAAAGGGCAAAAGTTTTCAAATAGTACCTAATTTTAGCAAGGACAAGAAAGCACAAAGTTTTTGCTATCTGCTTGAAATACTGGGAGAACAAACATCAATTAGCATGCCAATAAGTTATCTTGTCACACCTATGTCTACTTTGTTAAGGGAACTGGATCTGAGGTGCAGCCCAGTCTACGTGTCCGTGCCCCGTAATCTGTTCTCATAAATTGACCAGGTGATCCGGATGGAGGTCACACCTAGTCCTCGTCCTCCTTGGTTCTAGTGTGCATAACATTCCAAATCCAGGGACTGAGAGCATGGCCTGAAGCCTAGGTTTTGCCTTTGAAAGGGACTTTCCTGGTCCTTGGGGTGTCAGGAGCTTCTAAAGCTGAGGAGTAGCCAGGTGATGGGGTGGGGGTGTGGATGCGTAAGGAGGTCCTTAGCAGACTCAGACCTTAATAGTCTTACTACGTGCATCTATTTGGAAAGGCCAGCCCCCGCCTGAGCTGAATCCCAGTTTCCTGCTTGGGCCTGGGGCTGGGTGAGAAGGGCAGGGCCTGGAGACTGTCAGCAGCTCACTCAGATGCCCACTGTGTGTCTCACCAGTCTCTGGCGGATTGCAACCGCATCCCTTGAGTAGGACCAGTGTAGCCTTGTTTTCCCTCCTGGTCTTCCAGCTCCTTCTCGCTCAGTGGAATATGCTCACGTCCCCTTCCCCTCCACTAGCCCATCTTCTGCCAGACCCCAGCCGTGCCGCCCTCTGTCCTCCAGCAGATGCCCTGCTCTCTGCAGAGCTGGAGCATACTCCCATAGTCTCTCTGGGTCCATGTAGTCCAATGGCATGCTCGTCATCCTCTGGTCCACCCAATAAAAGGTTTTCCTTCCTTCAAAGCCCTTTCTTCAGTAAGGCCTTCCTTTGCCCTTAACAGATGGGTCTCCTTCCCTTGGGCCCCAGCCACACATTGCCTTCCGCTATGGCCCCTCTACTGGTAACTCTTTTCCGTATATGTTTCATTTTCTTTCGAGACGCAAGTCCTTGAGGCAGGGTCTGTGGCTGAGCCAGCTTCACATCCATGGCACCTGGCAGCGGGGATGGCTGGGGCTGGTCCCTGCAGGTGCCCACTGGGCTACATTGGCTCTCAGTCTGTCCCACCTGGGTATTTACTGCACAGCAGGCAAGCAGGATACTGACCATCTTTTGGACTGATGTCCTCTCCCTGTGCCTTTCTTTGAGTCACTTCCTTTCTGGGATCTCTCGGAGTGAGAGGTCTGAAGAAAATGGGTCAATAATCCTGTTCTTTGGGGAGGTTTTGGGGGGTAGGGAGAGAAGGGGAAGGAGGAGTGCCTGGGACCAGTTGGATAATCATGGAGAGTTGGAATAGGACCCCAGAGCAATTCCTGACACTACCTTTCAGAGTCTAATAAAAGTCTCAAACCTATGCTCAGGAAAAAAAAAAAAAAAAAAGATGGGTCTACCCAAGATTCTGCACATTATTTTCCAGAGATTCAGAACTCCTGCCCCAATCCATCTGGGGTTACCCTAGGGCTCTGTGGAACACAGGTTAAGCTCTCCTGGGCTAGTCCAACCCTTTCTTTATAGGTAAGGACTTTGAGCCTCAAAGAGAAGTGACTTCCCCAATGTCACAGAGCCAACTAGTGGCTCAGCTGAATCAGTCTGTGGATCCCGGGTCACAGACCTCCCCACTTAGCCATGCAGCCTCCACAGGGGCAAAGTGGGACCTGGGAGTGATATGGAGACTATTCTGTGGTTCCTCTGCCTTCTCTCAGATCCCCTCTCAGACCTGCTCCCCCTGCAGCAACCGATGGTGATGGGAAGTTCTCTGGGTAAAGAGGAAGAGCAGGTCCTCTGGCTGCAGGGGTGCTGGACAGGCCAGGCCCACTGGACCAGCTTCGAGGGCCCGAGGTGGGGAAGTCAGGTTGCTGTGTCTTTCAGTGCAGCCTGGCAGGAAGTAGGCAGGGGCAACAGATGCCCTCCGAAGCTGGGAGGAAGTGGCAGGGAAGCTGCAGTGGTGGCAGGAAGAAGCCTCCCTACCACATCCGATCATCTTATCAAGAGCTACCTCTGGTTCTGGTGCCCAGTAGCGTGAGATGGAATGGTACTGGGGGAGGTGGAGCTGGTAGAGATTTTATTACCCAAGTTACAGAGAAAAACGAGTTGGGGTAAGGGAGGGAATAAAGACAAAATGCTTTTAGGATGTAATTTGCCATAACCAAATTACAAATTTGGCTGAGTCTTTCCTGCACCCAGACAGGGTATAAGTGAATCAGTGTGGTACCTGGGAATTGCCAGCTTCCTTTGAGCATCAATATTCTTGGATATTTGTCTTTTGAACAGCATAATGTTAGGTCAAACATGAATTCAAATCTTAGCCTCAGTACGAATTAACTGGACAAACCCCTGAATCGCTCTGAGGCCACGGTTCCGGAGGAGTTGCTGGGGTCACAGAACCTGCCGGAAGCCTGCTCCAGTGCCACTCTCATGCCTCAGTTACAGAGCATTCCTACCTCAATTTCCCTAGGTTCTTAATTACCCAGAATATTCTTGGGCTGGTGGAGTCTCTGCCTCTCTGGGCTCTGCTGAAAATATCAGAATACAAGACCGGATCTCTCTCTATAGCGTCGTATTCATATTTCTTATTAGAACAAGCAGCCATTACTGGTGTAAGATGTTGGCAAGCCTCCTCATACCGCCAGCATCCTGATCTTGGACATATCTGTCCACTGGCTCATGAAGGCTCAGGGGTGAGGGTCTTCCCACTGGGGTCTCCTCCTCCAGCTGCAGCTGTTTCCCTGGGGTCCTGACCAGACCTCTCCTCTGGGGTCATTTTATTTCTTGCCCTTCTGGGGTCTGCAAACTGTGCACCCCATTGCTGGCTGCCTTGCATGTTTTACAACCTGAAAGCAATGATTGGCTGGTCTCCAGACTCCTGGTGGGGGGGGCACTTATTTCATTTTTCGGTCCCCAACTTTCCTCTCTCTCAGTCGAATGGCTCTTGCTGTAGCACTTTTCTGCCACCAGAGTGTGACTTCTAGCATTTTCTGAAGATGTTTCCTTTCCAGTTAGTCTGCATTAATTGATTGATTCATTCATTCATTCAGTCAGTCAGTCAGTCAGTCATCAAACAACTACCATTCCCTTACTGCGTGTCGAGTCCTAGGGAATGAAAACAGGCACCAACCCTGCACTCATGGAGCTTACATTCTTGAGGGGAGATCAAAGAATCTCATAATACATACAATCGCGAACAGATGAGTACCTTGAAGAAAAGGCATCCGAGGTGAACATGACAGAGTGTGAGGATTCAGAAAGGCTTCCCTGAGAAGGCAGTGTTTGAACCCAGATCAGGAGTGGGGTGGCGAGAGTGGGGGGAGTGTCAGGCACCTGGGGAGGAGGGATGGAGAGTGAAGGGGAGAGTGATCTGTTGGGGGAATGGCATGTGCAAAAATTAGTTCCATATTACCAGCAGTTCTCAACTTGGGTGCGTGTTGGAATCATCTCGGGAGTTTTTAAGTCTGGGTGCCTGGGCTCTGTTCTTAGCAGTCTTGATGGACTGGGTCTGGGGTATGGCCTGGGCATCAAGACCTTTAAAAGGCAAGGTGAGAACTACTACCCTAGCAGGTATGTCACTTTGCAGGGAGTAAATTTCCTGATCATGTCTTTTCTAGATATTCTTCACTCAGTGCCAGGGAAGGGTAAGTGGGCTGAGCGTTTTTTAAATGTTCCATTTTCTTTCCGAAGAAATCAAGCAAACACACACTCAGACACTCTTTTGTAAGGATCTTCTGTATAAGAAGAACAATATAAAATAAATAAGAAACGATAAAAGTTATCAGTCAGCAATTTGATCATCTGCAAGAAGTCCCCTGTTGATAATGGTCTAAAACAAACAGGATTGTTCTTTTCATACAACAAGGAAGCCCAGAAGTGGCCAGTGGCCAGCTTTGGTCAGCCTTTAAGCGTCACTCTCAGGGCTCCAGGCACCATGAGGTTTTTCCCTTATGTTGGCTTCTCTTCTCATCCTTGTTACTTTATGTTCGCGGTGTGGCTGCTGCAGCACCAGACATCTTCTCTGTCTTCAAGGCAGGGAGAAGGGGGAAGCTATGCCTTCCCCCAGCTATGTTTCGCCCTTATCAGGATAGAATGTCCCAGATGCCCACCCTCCTCCCACCACAAACCCTGCACTGGCTGGCACTGTGGCACCTGGTCCCCTTCAGATGCAACAGAGTCTGGGAAGTAGAATGCCTGTTTGTCTAGTCTCCAAAGCATAGAGAGAGGGAAGGGAGAAGGGGGCTTGGGAAAGGTGTTGCCACACCCAGCATGGTTCAGGGACCCACACAGAATATCACCTCTTCCACATCTTGGCTCAGAAGCATCTCTTTGAACCTCTGCCCCAGGCCTGCCCTGAAATACTGGGACTTAACCTTCCTTCTGTTGTGAAGATCACTCACATTTCTCTGAGCTGTTTGGTTTTCTCTTCCTTGGCTAGTTACACAGCAGTCTTTTGCTTCCTAGGACAACTTGTAATGGGACCCAAAGGGGAGAGGATTTCCTGGGCCTCCAGGAAGATGTCTTTGTGGAACGCCCATGAATGTGAATAACCCTTCTTACGGGGAATCCGTGTATGGGCCCAACTCCCCGCGAGTTCCTGCGGTAAGGTTCTCCTGGGTGAAATCTGGGGTGTTGTCCATCAGGACAGCATTTGATCCTCTTGGGCTTTTTAAGAGTAAATCTTATTTTGTACATATGTATGTATTTAGTAAAACTTATTTCCCGCATTTACTGGGTTTACACATATAAGAAATTGGAAAATAGGAGAAATATCAAAAAAAGAAACTCAAATTGTCCATTTGGTTGTAGGTCCATTTTGGAGTTTCTTTTCTTTTTTCTTTATTTGTCTTTTTATGCAAACACACACACACACACACACACACACACACACACACACATTGAAATTTTCAAATAAATACAAAAACAAAACAAATAGCTTAATGAACCTCCATGAACCCTTTACCCAAATTTAATAATTATCAACTCATGGCCAATCTCGTTTCCTCTTTATGCCTACTTACTACTGCCCAGCCCCCTTGGATTATTTTCAATTCATCATAAACATCATTTGAATCAATGCATACTCATCCATCCATCATGTGGCTGTGGTGTGATTTATTCACCCAGTGCCCTACTGTCTGATGTGTATAGAGTGCTCCCAAGCATTTCGCTAATGTAAATAACACTGTAACGAACATCTTTGAGTATAAGAATTTTGTTAAGAATCATTTCTAGGTGTTGAATTACTTGCTTAGATAACATCACCTTTCTCCTTAAGTCTTGGGAACGATTTAAATGTTTAAAAATTTCAAATTACGGTGACTATTTTTACTTCAAATTTAGACACCAGGAAGTGAATTGCAAAGATGTGGGAACCCAGCCATTCCTCCCCACTTCTGGAGGAACGCTAGAATATACCATGCAAATCCCGCTTCCCACTGTTGAACAGCCCAAGGAGGGCGATTCTGTGTCTTCCTCCAGCTTTTCCCCTGCCCCTGTAGAAGTTTTTTCTGAACACCTCACCAGTGTGTTCTCTGGCAGATTTTTGTGGTCAACAACCAGGAGGAGCTTGAGAGGCTGAACACCCAAAACGCCATTGCCTTCCGCAGAGACCAGAGATCTCTGTACTTCAAGGACAGCCTTGGCTGGCTCCCCATCCAGGTACCCCGAGGCGTGCACTCAGGACATACCCCACCCAGGAAAGGGACACGTCATGAAAGGTAGGGAGGGCCAACGGTTAGGCCTCGTGCAGAGCTCTTTGCAGTCTTTCCATGGAAGGGCCGAGCATCCTTCTCTCTATTTCTGAGCAGCTTTCCATGCCCCTGTTCCCACATAGAATCTCCTCTCTGAGCCAAGGATCCAGATAGTCTCATATCCCTGCACTGCCAGGCCACTGACTGATCTGGCCCAGACGTCCTGCCAACTACAGAGCTTTAAGCCACGGGAAAGGAATGCCTTTCCCACTCAGGAGGAAGCCAGGGGCTGCCCCCGGCAGTGCCCCCTGGACCCAGAGCCTCCGTCCCCCGTGTCAATGACTGCCCTGCCTGGCATGCTGTCCCTGGTAACTGTGGTGTATTTCTTTGACCAGCTGACCCCTTTCTATCCTGTGGACTACACCGTAGACTACCGCGGCTCCTGTGGGGATGGGGTCCTACAGCCCGGGGAGGAGTGCGACGACGGGAACAATGATGTGGGTGACGATTGCATCGGTGAGTGGGGCCCAGCCTAGGAGAGCCCTCGGGTGGGGGTCAGGGCAAGCCCTAGACACCAGCTGTGGTGGTTTGGGACAATTCTAGAGCCAGAGAGGTGATGCACCTGTGCCGTGGTGGGGACAACCTTCCCCGTTCAGGACAAATGTTAACTTCTACCATCCAAGCATACCAGTGGGGGCTGGTGTCAAGGACCTTGTCCTCAGAGCAGCCACCAGTCCTTCGCTTTTTTTCTGAATCCTCCTTCTTGGCAAAATCCATCTACCAATTCATATCCTTTGTCAAAAGATAAGGGTGACGCAAAAGGGAGAAGCCACGGATTTAAATCAGACTCAGTTTTACTAGATTGAGCCCTGCTAGAAAACCCCTTTTTAGGGGCAGTGGGCTGGCCAGACCTGCCTTCACGCTTCTGGAATGCTACCAAGATGGACAGGCAGCCTAGCACTGGAGGGTTTGCGTTGCTTTTAAAAATAAACCAGGTAACAGAAGTAGAGATGAAGTGGGAAGCATAGGCTTTAGAGTCAGACAGAACAGTGTTCAAATGCAGGCTCGAAGAGCCCCCAACCCACCCCAGTTCAAAGCGAGCTACTCAGTGAGTGGGGTGATGGGGAAGTGATAGCGCCAAGCCTCACTTTTCTCAGCTGAAAAATGGGTATAGCAGCTGACCGCTTACGTCTTTAGAGATTCCGTGAACTAACGTGTGTGGATTGTCTGGATCTAGTGAGGGTTCAACATCCCTTTACCGAAATATTTTAAGCCCCTGCCAGGCTCTGCTCGGGGCTAGGGAGATATAGATACAAAGCTGAGTTCCTTGCCTGCAAGAAGCTCAAGGGAAGCGTGACAGCGTGGTGAGGAAGGTGTGCACAGGGTGGGGGGATGGGGTGAGAACCTGCACTTCCTGTGACAGTTCCCAGAGTGGCGATCCCCAGGATGCTGGCCTTTCCTGGAGTCCTTTCTGCCCCTGCTGCAGACACCGTCAAAAAGGAGATCACGCAGCAGGAAGAAACAAATGGGGTCTGAAAGCCCTGTGAAAATGAGGGTGGGGTTCATACTCCAAGACCCTCCCTTCGTGTGAGAATACAGACCCTACCCATTGAAGACCATCTGGCTCCCCAGGATATGGGGTCACCCACCCTGGAAGCTCTCTGTAGACAGACAAGAGCCACCATGGCCATCACTGGTGCCCAGTGCTCAGTCTCCTGACGCTCATCTCACGGAAGCCCACAGTGGTCCTGTGAGGGGAGGTGATGTCCATGCACCAGGTTTGAGATAGGACATTGAGGCTTCAGGAAGCCAAGTGGCTGCTCTTTTACGCTCGGCTAACAAGTGGCAGGACTGGGCTGGAGCCTGAGTCTCTTTATTCTCCAGTGTGGGATTTGGTGGTCCCTGGATGCACATGAAGCTTTATTGAAGTCCATTTAAAAGGGCTCATGCTCTGGGTGGGCTTTAGGCCACGATTTTACCAGATAGATCCTTAGTAGAGAAAGTCCTTTTAAGTGAGTGGGGCCTGGCCCAGGCTGGCAAGCCTGTCCTGCCCCTGCCCCTTCTCAGGTCTGTACCTCCTTGTGTCCCCTCAGGCTGTCACCGAGCATACTGTGGAGATGGTCACCGGCACGAGGGCGTGGAGGACTGTGATGGCTCTGACTTTGGCCACCTGACATGCGAGACCTATCTCCCTGGGTAGGGAAGGCGTCACGTGCTCTCATAACACCCCTTCCTTCCTACCTACCACCCTCCCATTCTTCCTCTTCTTTCTTTTACAAACAATTTTGAGTGCCTCTTATGTTCCTGGTACTTTCCAGACACTGAGGTATGGTAACAAATTACACAACACATGATCCTGCTCACCCAAGGGAGACAAGCAGTAAAACCATAACCGCCATGTGCCCTCCGGGGCAGCCTGCATGCCACCAAGGACAAACTGGGACAAACAGAGCCACCAGCTCCACCCTGGGGCCCTGGGGGTCCGTGGTCTGTGAGTTTAGCTGCTGCCCCCACGAGCAGCCCCCATCCCTGGTGGCTGTCGTGGCCACATTAGTATTCTGGGCTGTGGGCTTGAGAGAGAAGCCCAGTGGAGGGTGAAGACATCAGGGTGTTTCAAAGAATCTCAGCATCTGTATAACCTGCACTCTCTGGAACAACCCCTTACTTCTGGGCAGGCCCGTGGGTGCCAGCGAGACCACACCAGAATGAATATCTAATTTTACTAGCTTGTGGCTCCTTCCAGAAAACTCTAAGAACTTAGTATCCCCTTCAAGGACCCCTCTAGTTACTTCTGAGACTCCTCAGTGGGGGTTCACATTGCTGAGGATAGACATTCCAATGTTCTGGCCTCTACCTGGACATCTCCCAAGCCAACTGAGGGCCACTGGCCTGTGAGGCGCTCATTCCATGCCCAGGCTCCTTTCAAGATGTAAAATGGCATCATGTTCCTCCTCATCCTCCAGAACCAGAGTTGCATTGCGTTCTAGAGCAGATGGGGAGGCTCTTCCTCCCCCAGTCCATGTCCTGCTTCTCCCTTGGCCCTCACCACTCCTCCGTCCTTAGAGGCTCAGTCTCTTCAGCCTTTGCTTCCAGTGTTGTTACTCTGATAGGTTTGGACCCAGGCCCTCGGCAGGGGTGGGGAACAGACACCAGGCCTGTCTCTCTATTGCCCCTTTCGTCTGTTTCTTCAAGGTGGGGAGGGGGCGGGGGGGTGGTGGATCTTTTTAAAACCCACCTACCAAATGCATATCAACACATCAAACCAGGCTGGGAGAATTACGGGTCTGTTGTCACCCCAAGACTCTGAGCACTTTGGGCTTAGCCAGGCCCCACGGCATCTAGTGCATGCACTGCCCCCTCTCTGCAGTGAAGAAGTCTCCTAACAGGCACCTGCCAGAGCATTGGCGAGAAGTCTGAGCTGGATGATGGCTCCATGGAGACAGCTGAGAGTACACAATCACTGACAAGTACAGGCTCGCATCAAGCCCAGGGCTTGCCCACTGGCTCACTGTGGTTACTCTCCCGAACTCCAGAACATAAGTACAATGCATAATCCACTGTCTGGGCATTAATACTTGGGCTTACAGAGGTATAAACTCTGCTGTCCAATATGGTAGCCCCCAGCCACATGTGGCTATTTAAATGTAAATTAATTAAAATTAAATAAAATTTAAAATCTCATTTTTCAGTCATACTGATCTTATTTCAAGAGCTCAGTAGCTACATGTGGCCAGTGGCTGCCATATTGGATTGCACAGCAATAGGACATTTGCATCAGTACAGCATGATGTAATGGACAGAGCTGGAAACATTTCAGGCCTTGAGATGGGGGTGATTCTCTCAGAGATGCTATGTTAAAAACAAGACTACCAACCCCTTTTACCCAGATTCCTCAGCTGGGCTCAAGGGAAGCACTCCAGAGGCCTGGACTCAACTCCCCCAAGCCCCTCACCCCAAACAAGAGAGAATAGTCTCTACAGAACCCTTGGCCCTTAGTAAGGTGGCAGCAGTGCTGCTCTTGATGAGGTTCGACCGAAAGTCACCAGAGGTGGCTTTGTCCTGAGGGCTAGTCAGGAACTCCCCTGCCCACGTCCCCATGTCCACCCTGACACGTGTCTGCCTCCTCAGGTCGTACGGGGACCTGCAGTGCACCCCGTACTGCTACATCGACTCCACGCCCTGCCGCTACTTCACCTGAGGGCGCCAGGCGGCGCGGGCTGCCTCTCACATGCCTGCAGCAGCTTCTCCACCCTCGAAACTGACCTCGCACCGTCCTGGTCCGGTTTCCATCACCTTCCTGCAACCAAGACAAGGACAAACTTGTGCTGCTAAGATGTGCTTTTAACTCAGTCCAACTGGAAGAACTTAGGACCAGTGCATCCTGTCTTAATCCAAAATACCGGAAAACCTCCCACATGCCCAGCCTGGGGACGGTGACCCATCGCTCAGATCGGGCCAGTAGCTGACCTACAGTGCCTGTTCTCTTCCTGCGTGCTGCCCTCCCAGGCCGTGGACTGGCTTAGCACTGTTACACACACATGGACCTACAGACTGTTCTCATCCTGTTTGGGGCATCTGGGGTACAGGCCTCTCCACCCCTCTGACCTCCAGAAATGTGGGCCTTTTCACCAGGACAGCCAACTGCCAGGTCTCTCCAAGGCCTGTGAACCACACAGTGGGGAAGTGGATCCGTTCTCTCGTCATGGCTCACAGCTTTGGACGCCCTGAGGGTCCCTTCAACTGGCCACAGCCCCATGTGGACATCCCCAACAAGAGACCCAACTGTGAAGAAGTACTGAGAATGCCACCAAACCCTTACTCTGCCTCAGGTATCGGGTGGAGGCTCAGCTGTGCGCCTGCCAGGCGGACAATAGCAGATGAGTGGCCTTCCGCTTCTTGACCATTTCTCAAAGGGATGGCTCTCATGGTTTCATCATCCCAGGCACCATCTTGACCTTGTGGCTCTCTGCACTTAAGCCTCCATCTCTCGAATGCCTCTCGCCCATTTCTTATTCAGGAAAGTCTCTGGCAAAGTGACCTGAGTCCACACCTGGGCAGGCTGTCCGTGTTTCCTCAGCCCTGAGGAGAGCCCCACCTTGGGTGTCCTGCCCAGGACCCCACTACTTTTAGGCAGAGACGGTTCCTGTTCTGAGCTCCAGCTCCTGGCTGCCTGCTGACTCCTGAGTGCCCTGTGGCCTCCCTGTGTCTCCATAGTGCGCAGCTTGGTCCTCCCATCTGTATGCCAAGCCCCCCCCCACCTGTCTACAGGGTCGTTGTCCTGCATGTCTGTGAGCTGCCTTCCATCACCATCTTTCCGGGGTGAGCCTTAGCTTTGTTTTAGAAAGACGTCTTCCCCACAGCAGACCTCAAGTGGAGTTTGCCCATTTGTTACCAGATGAAGGGACACTCCTGTTCTTTTGTACAAAGCTATTTAATTTGGCTAAGTCCTGGGGACTCAACAGGTAGGAGCCTCTGGCCCAGCTGGCCATCATGCTGGTGGTTATAGTGGACGGGGTCAACCCAAAGGTGATGTCTTCAGAGATGGGCACATTGGCCAGCTTGGTTTTCTCAGCCTCTACTGCAAGCCCTGGGGTGATCTGCTCCCATCTAAAGTCACCACCTTCATACTGGGATCTCTGGGTAGGAAATCAAGAAATAAAGACAGCTCTTTTCCCCAACTGTGGCTCTCTCTTCCCTGGGGGTTTGGGGCTACTGTCCAGCATTGCTGGATGGAACGAGGGGTCTGAATTCAAGTTCTCTTCCCAGACCCTGCAAAGGATTCTAGAATTTGGAGGCAGTCCCGCTCCCTCAGGAAGAGGGGAGGAAACAGGTTCAGAGATGTGGAGGAACTTGCCCAGGGTCACACAGCCTAGGCTTGCTAACCCAGCCCCACCCCCAGCTTTGTATGAGGATCTTGAGGACGGGATGGAGATCCAGTACTGCCTCGGGCCCAGCTGAGAGGGTCCCTGTTCTGGGCCTCACACCTTGGAGGGCACAAATCTGTTTAACTATCCTGCATAATTTGCTTAACTTCTCTGAGTCTCTATTTTCCCATCAATAGACTGGGAATAATAATATCTTATTTCAGGGTTGTGTTGGATTTTAGCAAACATATGGTTAAAATGTCTGACACCTAGAAACTGTTTAGGAAGTGTTAGGTTTTATCTGTGTCATTATTATTTAGTAGCTCAGTCCAAATCAATCACATCTTTGGGGACCTGGGGTATTTTTCTTCCCTCTTTGAGGCCAGTTACATGAGCTCACTTTTGACAGCAGTTTGGAGCACAGCCTTTACTGCAAAGCAGCGAAAAAAAAAAAGCAGTGGTTCTCAATCTCTGCTGCACGGGAGCCCGTTTGATAAATAGATACCACCAGGGATGAGCCTATAGACCACCAAAATTAGGTTTACTGACTGGTAGGTGGTAGGGAGACCAAACATCAGAGGAGCAATGGGGCATCTCATCAAACCCAGAAAGACGAGATCATGATGGGATTTGGGGAAGGATGGAGATGAAGAAGCAAGTACATGAAGCAGTGTTGGGACAGGCACAAAGTAAAGCAATTTGTGCATAAAGGGGTCAACAACAAGCCTGGGCCGGGAAGTGGACCAGTTAAGAAAAACGTGGAATGTTATGCCTGAAAACCCTTCCGGAAGCTCTGCATCTAGGATGGAAATGGAAACTGCTTCTCTGTGTCAAAGTGACACACAGTTCAGGTCTTCCAGGCGAGAATGGAACACTCCATTCTTACTGATAGGCTTGCAAACCGCAAAGTTTTGACAGCCCATGACTACGTTTCACAGTGATTTTTGTTCAGGTGGCAGGATTAACAATGGGAGGCTGGGGCTGTCATTAGAAAGAAAGTAGTAGTCACCAAAGGAATGATTATGACACTTTCAAGCTGCAGCAGTGACTTGGGGAGAAAGATCACTTCCTGTGAACTTTGCTGCTGGTTTTATATCAGTGTCTGCTCAGGCAGTCTGATGAATGGCAGGGCACAGGGCTGAATTGTACGCTCTCAGTCTGAACGGGTTTGTTTCCAATCCCAAGGATCCACCTGTGGCCGGGACTCTCTAGGCCAGCCCAGAAGCTCTTACCATAACCAGGGGAGTGTGGGGATGGGCAAAGCTGTTTGAGTGACAAATTTGTAAGCAAAATAGTCTTTGAAGGAAGCTTGGTAACTAATACTTAGAAACCAGTGCTTGGAAAGATCGTAGTTGCTGAGCATACTGGGACAGATGGGATGCTGGCCATCCACCAGTCTGATAAGGGCATAGAGGGCACATGTGGGTCAAATTGCTTAAGAATCGTCAAACCTCATTATAATTACTGGGCCAACCTATGGCCCAGTGACTGTTATACTTGAGTTGTCTGCACCATCCTTCCCCTATAATGGTGTGAACCAGTTTAAATTTACACTGAAACTCAGATCTTCAGTTTGTAACCATGAGCTCACAGGTGAGGGACCGTGGGGATTCACCAAGATTACTACACTTGAGCACCCATAGTTACCACCCAGAAGTTCCAGAATTGTCATCTATTCTCCCTCATCGTCTTTTGTAACCACTCTGCGAGGGTTGCAACTCACACAAGAGTAATGGGTTAAGGACTTCCCACTCCACCTCATCCAACCCTCTGAGAGAGGAAAATAACTCCCATTCCCTTTATGAGAGGGTCTTTCTCTCTGGGGGTTCACCTGAGTTATTTGCAGTCCCAGGTAGCTGACTTTTAGTCAGACAATCTACAAGGAACAATCTTACTAAAAGCAGAAATTGGTTATTTCCCCTGCTCTCTGTTCCCCCTTACCCTACTCCCTTTATGGAAACTCAAGTAAAAGTTACTGGCCTTAGGTTGGTCCATGAATTATAATAAGGTTTAGAGAGTTGTAGGCTATGTGACCCATATGTGCTTTCCATGCCTCTCTTAGAATGATGGCTAGTGTGTCTGTCCCAAGATGTCTATGTAACACTGAAATTCTGCTGCAGAGACGCTAGTATCGCAAGAGAATTTCGTTTATGGTTATTTTGGCCCCTGTAATTTCTTCAAGGACAAAGATGAATTTTTCTGTCTTTGATGTTCCAACCGATAAACAGTACCACATTCCACTGCATGTCCTACCCCGGGTTACACTCAATCTAACACCTGGGATGGGAACTTGAAGGCAGTCATCCTGGCCATGGGTCATCACTTGGGGCTCACCAGTCTTCCCCGGGGCAGGGGTTCTCAATTAGGGCTCGTCAGAATGACTGGAAGGGCTTACGAAAAAGATTACTGGGTCCTGGCCCAGAGTTTCTGATTCAGCAGGCCTGGGGTGGGGCCTGAGAATTTGCATTTTTAACAAGGTTCCGGGGAGTGCCGATGCTGATGGACCAGCAGGACATTTTAAGAGCCACTGCTCCAAGGAGATGGCTCATCTCTAGACCACTGCAGTCGACCAAAGACACAGGGAGGAAAGGTGGGGACTTGGGGTGGGTGGCTTTTTAGTACTCTTCTATTAAACAGGTGGAGTCCAGGTCCCTTCCTTTTGAATCGAAGTGGGCTTTTGACTGCTTTGACCACTAGAATACTGTGGAGGTGATGCTGTATGACTTCCCAGGCTAGGTCATAAAAGGCCATGCAGCTTCTCAGAACACAACATTCTAGGGGCAGGCTGCCATAACGTTAAGACCAACTACCCTGAGACTGCTGTGCTAGCAGGGCTATGTAGGTTCTCTGGTTGGCGTTCCAAATGAGCCTACTTCAGCCATCCCCACCATGGTGCCAGACATGTGAGTGAAGTCAGTCTGGACTTCCAGTCCTGCCCATCTGCCAACTGAGTACCCCCGAGTGACCTCAGTTGAAGCTACAGAGTTGAATTGCCCAGCCAAGTTCTGTCCTAATTCCTAACATTCCATTAGATAAAATTGTTTTAAGCTACTAAGTTTAGGGGTAGTTTGTTACTTAGTACTAGATAACTAGAATACTGCTCTATGTTAGAAAGGATGGGAAGGAAGCAAACTACACATAGTGAATAAAGACGGAAGTGCTAAGCCTAGAGAAGCCATCGACTTGGGTTTGGTGCCCTCTGCAGGAGCCATAAACAGAAATGTCTTACTCCCACTGCGACTTATTTATCTGGCCAGGAGAAAAGCCAGAGCTGGGAGGGGCCTTAGTGATTTTATGGCCCAGTGTCCTCAACTGTGGTGGAGACATGGGATATGTTGAGGTGAAAGATTGATTGCAATAATTCCTCAAATTTTCATACCTCCCTATATCTATACTTTTCCAATGTACTTTGCAACTCCTCCCATCAACTGGTGGAGTGTAGTTTCCACCCCTTGATTCGAACTTGGACTGTGCCCCTGCTTTTGGCCAATGAGATGTTAGCAATTGTGACAGGGACAGTAGTGTTTCTTCTTATTCTAGCATCTCTGCCTTGCATGACAACATGCCCAGGCTAGGTGGCTCGATGACACATGGAGCCGCCCTGCCTGAGTTGCCTGTTCTGCTGGCCAAGGCTATCCTAGATCAGCTGAATCTGTCAACTGCCAGGCATGTGAAAGAGCCCAATCACGACCAGAACTGTCTAGCTATGCCCAGTTTAAACTGCCAATCCAGACCTGTGAGCAAAATAAATGTTTATCATCGTAAGCCATTGTTTGGAGATGGTTTGTTATATGTCATTGTAGTGGCAACAGTTAACTAAGCATTAAACTCTTATGTGATGAATGTACACCGCCACTTCCTCACTGAGAGTCCTGGTTCAAGTCTCTTATTTCCACCTGAAGAAATGGGAGCCAACTGCAGAATAAGCAGCACAGGATTCCTGGCCTAGATCTCTTAATGTGTAATTGTATTCAGTCCAAATTTATTGAGCATCCATTAGGTGAAAGACACCACACAATTAAAAAGGAACATGGTCACAGGCACCTAGGGGTTTAGTCTATTAAGGGAGCCAAGACCACAAGACAGATGTGGGCATTGCTGATCAGGGGTATGGAATAGAAGCAGGAGGCAGGATCACCTCCAGCCAGCAAGTGTCAATTGGGGGTCAGAGGTGTGGCATGGCATTCCAGGTGAAGGAAATTGGTGAGCTAAAATGACTGAGATGTGTCTAGGAATTCGATTTAACCTTTGTGTGGTTCTCAGACCCAAAGCCAAGCCTCCCTTACCAGACCAAGGAAAATGGCCTCAGATGCCATGTGGCTTACTTAAGTCATCCTTTAGTTTTGAACTTACACACCTTTTAAAAACGAGGTGTATGTCCTAATAAATGTAACACCAAACTAAGAAGGAATCAATGTAGATAATCGAGGTTAAGAACAAAGGATTCCTAAAAGAATCCGATATTTTTCATTGATTTCCAGTTAGAAAATAAAATCCACCAAGACAGGAAGTGTATTGCTGACTTTAATATTTACTTAAATATAATGATCTTTTAAGAGAATAAACCAAAAAAACTTTACACAGCAAATATTTTACATAAATGTAAACATGCACATCTACTTCATAATTAAGCAAAATAAACTTTTAAGCACAAAATTTTTAAAATTATTAAAGAATGAGACAATGAACCCAAGACGGAAACAACAGGAGCAATAAAAACACACATTTCATAAAGCTTCAATTGGTCTTGTCTTCCAACCCACTGGTTAAGGCCTGAGTTTCAGAAATCCTACCTTCCTTGCCAAATGGAAACATCCAATTTGGCTGTACCTAATATACATCCACATAACAGAATATTACTCTTTCAAAATAATGTAATAAATACATCACACATACACACACACACACACACACACCCGCACTCACACACACCCGTACACACCCTACTTAACCAGCCTCTCAAAAAGGGAAGTAAGGATTTTGGAATTTTCAAGTTTTTCCACTACTGAAGCACATACATATTAATACCACATACAGAAAAAAATGATTCCGCTACAGAAATAAAACAGTTCATGAGTGGTATCATTACAAATATCTAGTTTGTGTTGTTTTCCAAATCACGTCTTTACTGTGGTTTGCCATGGCTCCTCAGATCCTTCGGCCTTGAGTCTTTACACCTCACCTAATGATCTGCATACAGTTGGTAGACGTACAGAACAAAGGAAAGGCAATTTTAACAATTCAGTTAGAAACTTCAAAATTATGAAAATCAGCATGGATAGTTTTTAGCTGTCTCCAAATGCCTGGAATGTTTTCTCTAAGGCTACCCTCTTGACTCTGACGGTTGGTTCCCTCCGCCTTCCACTCATCCGGCTATAAGCATCTGAATGTCTATTCCTGTGGATGCCCCAGAGGATAGACATAAGAATAACGGTCCCTGCTTTTAAGGAGTTCTTACTAACCAGAGCTCGAGCGAGGTCAGTATGTACGCACAGCACTCCAGTCGGCTGAAATGAACGAGGAGTCCATGAAGATGGCACCTACAGCACCTCAGGAGTAAAGTCTGGAGGGGGCGAAGGGGAGGAGAGACTGAGAAGGCACAGAGGCAGGAAGAACAAGTGAAGTTGGGCTGGCACGAGGGTGCTCGTGAGTAGTCTGTAAGGCCAAATTCTTGATTTCCAAAAAGAAAAAAATTCCTTACTCTGGTGGGTAAAGCTGGAGGGCAGACAGAGGGAACCACCGAAGGCTTTGTGCAGAGAACCAACCTAGAGCTGTGCTAAAGGACAGCCGCGCGATGCCAGGCAGGATGGACGATAGGGGAGTCTGCAGCTCAGAGAGCCTGACTCGCCGAACTCAGTGCCACGTGCAAGCATTTCCGACAGAAACAAATGTGTTTACCCGACCTGCCAAAAACCACAGTTCTGTCTATATATGTGAAGACTTTAGGAGAGGAAAAAAAAGAGGCTTAAACATATTTTTAGTTCAAGTTCCTGGAACTTGCCCCACCTTGAGCAAGTTAAGAGCAGTGAAACATTCCCACATCCAGTAACAATTCAAGTCTCCCAATCGTGACCTTCACCCTCCCTGAGCTGTCATTACCAAGGAATTATAAAGCGATTATCAACTCATTATAAAGAAGTTCCTACCTGCCATTAAATCCACCCGACACCTCCTGATGGGCTGAGAACCCACCGCAGGGGGCGAACGTGCACCAGTAGCCCACAGTTGGCAGTGGTGTGAACGAACACATGGCCGGACACTGGCCATATGGCCACGATGTGGGTGTAAAAGGTGACTCTGTAAAGCTTTATTCTAACAAAGCCCCCACTGTGGATCACCTAATTCCCTTCTAGGTCCAGATTGCTTCCCTCCGCTAGCTGGGGAGGGAGAGGCCATCCAAGTGGAGGGACCCCAGTAAGGAAAATCATATTGAATGTTCTTGATACCCACTAAACATAAGTAGATGATGGAAATTTCTCAGGACATATTTGTTCAAATAACAGGAATGGGATATTCCATCCTAATTATGGGACAATTTATCACACATACACTCAGCAAGGAACATTTACTAGTGACCAGTTTCCTGCAACAGATTCAGTATGGAAACTGCACACAGAAGGCAATCTTGTGACTTTCTTCTAGTTGTATATAAAAAATACAAATCAGTCTGGGAGTCAGGCACAAACAGTGGTACAAAAGAATGAACAAAAATATCTTATCAAAAGAATGTGCTCATTTCATACTGCAGAACTCCTATCTAGATTCTGGTTTTTGAAAACCTGCCGCTGGTTAACTGGTTCAGAAAGGGTTTTTCATCATGCCTCTCTTCCACTCTGAATCCACTGAGTGAAGAACACTTAATATGGATCTGCGATGGAACGAAAGCCCCAGTTTGATTGAGTTGCGCGTAAGCACAGTGACTGCTGGTTTCATTTGCCCATGCATTTAGATCTAAATTTGAGCTAGAAGTGCCCAACTCTTTTCTCTTTCAGGAATCCAATAAAAACTCCAATGTTCACCTTTAAGTCCCATTGGTAAGAATCTCTGGTTCCAATAAGTGAGATTCAAGGGAGGGGGCAGAGGGAAAGCCTGGAATGGAGGCAGGAAACTGGTTGTAAACCAGCTGTGCGCTTCCCTTTCCTTATTTGTAAATGAGGGGGTTGAACCACAAGAGCTCCAGGGTCCCACCCAACTGACTCCTTCTGGAGGTCCATTTCTACACAGGCTTATCAGGCTGGGTCAGATAAAACTTCCTTACCACTTTGTGTCCACAAATGAAAGTGGTTTTAACATACTTCTACACTGCAGGTTGAAGTTTCTCTCTCTTACCCCTTAAAAACTGTGTTTCATTTCACCGGTGCAGACCACTTGGCCAAACTGGTGGCCGCTGAGGTTTAAAACTGAATCACTGGCCTGGTAAAGATATGGCCTTTGAGTAACCTAGACCAGGGCACACTTGTATGTTTTTCATTAACAGTGTTAACCAAATAGAAATATAATTCTGTTAGGTCTTCTACAGATCTACTTAAACTTTGAAATGTGAGATTGTTCAAAAATTACATGAGAAAAATCACCCATCACCACTAAGTTAAAGACTTGAATATCTGAGAGGTCCAGAGCCTCAAACTCCTACTACAGTCACTGAACCACATTTTCCTCTTGGTAATGGACTTCATGCAAAGTAGCCCGGTCTTGCAGCGTATTTGTGCACCAAAAAGTTGATTCGAAAGATCCAGATCTAGTCATCACTGTCACTGCCAGACTCACTCAACTGCAAGTCATTTCCTATAAAAAGAAAACAGAATCAAACCAAAAGTACACAACTTAGAAATGACTTCCCCACAATTCTTTGGTTGACTGCCTTGGCTATCACACCATAGTAATAGCAGGCCAATTCAATTTAGTAGGGAAAAAAACTGATTTGGCTCATTGACAAAACTGCTCCAGTCAAAATTGTGAAAGAAATGCTATTTTTGGTACCTGCAAAGCATATGAATGTTGTTTACTGGGATAGAACAGGGGAGACGTAGGCTATATAGTTTTAAAATGTGTTAATAAATAGCAAGAAAATATTTCAAAATAACTTTCACTATCTAGAATTTTTCACATTGAGTTGCTTTATAAAAGCTAAAATGACACCGAGTTGGGCTTCCCATTAAGGAAGCTGAACACTGTTAACACCTGCAACATGCTAATCCACTATCCACCCCCCACCCCCCCCCCCCATACCTCTATCCAGGACATTCATGTTACTTTAAACCTGAAATACGGACTAATTAGCTTTTGTAAGCTTCAAATTTCTGTTTAGTGTGCAGAATTTAGATACTAAACCTTTCACTCTAATATGATAAAAAGAATAACAGGCCCCCAGTTGATACCAATCAGATTATAACAAAAGTAAACATCTGTATTTTTAGGTTGCTAATCTCCATACCAGCTCTTCTCTAAGTTTGTTCTGAGGACCCTCGGGTCCCTGAGAGCCTTTCAGGAGGGTCCAACCTCGAGGTCCTTCCTTTTCAAACTACATACATGTGTGATGACAGGTTTTCTTCATAGTTCGACCTAAACAATTTATGGCAACAGACTGAATGCATAAGCACATGTAAGAATCCATCTTTTGCTAAGCCAGGCATTAAAAAGATTTGCAAAATTTTAAAGCAATGTTACTCTTCTTACTAAATATTTTTGATTTTGAAAATTTGTTTTGCAGAAAAAGTTTTTGTTAAAATGTGATGGTTTATTATTGTTCTTTTAAAATGGATTACTGAATATTTTTACATTTTTGAGTTTGGCAAATTTGTGTTATTTACTGTGATTTTAGGGTGTATAAGTTGGTTTCAGTTGACAATCCTGGTTTAAGTAACTCTAGTGCTTTACTGTGTATGAGGTATGCAAAGATTAAGGTCTTGCCATCTGAAGAGCTGGAGGAATGGAGGACTTGGAGACATAAAGAGCTACAGGGAGTTTAAAGCGCTGGTGAGTAGTGCCACAGTGACGCCCACTATACCATTGTTTTGCTCCTTCTTTCTAAGAGGAAAGAATAATTTAGCATTGATTGGGACAAATAAAAAACTGAGTTAAAGCTACAGTAGCTGTCTGGTACTTTTCCACCGTGAATACCAAAATCCCAGTGTGAAACTTACTATCCCTAGCCAACTAAAAAGAACACTAAGGTATACTCTGATATCCAGAATCGGGGCCCACATAATGATATCATATCCCCAGGATTGCCTTCAGACCTTCCAATCTCCTGAACAGAAGTCATACCAGGGACAGCATTCATTAGGATTCTGGAGAGAGAAGAGGGTAGAGAACCTGCACTCTCCTTACCTTCAAAACAGGGACATTTGCTCTTGTCTGTGTGTCCCTTTGCTTTACTTTTGTATCGACTATGTTGAAAGCCACCCAGACATTACTATGTCTCCTCCTTTCCCTGCTGCCAAAGGCTAGCTGGTCTCCAAATATATGCAATAGCATAGGTTCCCAAGACTGTGGCCATAAGACACCACAGTCTGGAGACACTGGGTTCTTGCGACTGTGTAAGGATCTGAGGTGGGGTGACAGTACAGTGGCAGGCAGCGTCCCTAAAGGCTGATATATGCAAAAATAAAGAGCCTAGCTCTTCAAGTTTCAGTATTTTCCAGAAGTCATAAAACCTAATTTGTGCCAGTGGGGAAAAAAAAACAACAAACTTTTTAGTTTTATGCTTCTTTTACTGTTTGATATTTTTACTGTCTTATTCCTTTCTGCTCCAAAGTATTTTTGTCAGGATCCTTTCTCATGCCTTAAATATCTCCAGGTTTATATATTCTTCTCTAAGAGAAACAGAAGGTGTACCTCTGGTCTGACATGTCACCCCTCTGTCAGTCAGAAAAGGGAAAGCACACTTACTGAGAGTGTTCATGAGCTGGTTGCTTCCTTGTGGCCGGCTGGTTCCATTGGCAATGGCCGACCTATTGTTGTACAGCGGCTGGTGTGAAGACTGTGGAGGCGATGCAGGGCCATTGTCCTCACCTCCGCTGCTAGAGCTGTCATCATCGCTTCCTGAGGAGCTCTCTGAGTCTGAGGAGCTGCTACCACTGCTACTGCTCATTTGTTCAATAATGTCAACTTCAGCCCTCAGCTCTGGAATAAAATTGCATGACAGGAGTCAGCACTGCAACCACCCTCAAGGCAGCACACTGAGCCTTTTATAAATAGTAAATTGGCAAAACCAGTAGCAATGACAAATAACTTAAAATAAACTCCTGCTTTTCAATTCCTTAAAAATGTACAAACAAAATGACCAGACCAAACAAACAAAAACATCTAACCTGTCTCCAGAGAGACAATGGAAACATTAAATTCACCCCAAATAACCAAAAAGCCAACTGTCTCAGGATAATGACTGTTCTGTAAAAGCAATGAATTAAGTCTATTTTGAATTAAGTCTATTTTGTTTTTATCTAGGAGGAAAAAAAAAGATGGCAAATTATGGAATTAAACTCCAAATAAGAGAAGTGCAATATTATGCTAAGGAGCTGAAAAATATTTAACTAGAAACTAGAAAGTCTGAGTGCTTGTTTTGGATATACCTCCTACCAGCAGTGAGACTAAAGTGGAAGTCAATAAATTTTCCAAGACATTGTAGAAAAATGAAGGGCCAGAGTAGACAGCCTCTGGGGTCCTTTCCAGTTTTCACGTCCCACAAATGGAAGCCTACGGGAGAAACCATGGTGACTGAAGAAAAACAGTGGAAAACATTCTTCCTCTGCCCTCTTTATGTATGTCAGGTATTGCATTTTTATAGATGTAAAGCAGGGAAGAAAAAACGTATTTTACCTAAGCATTTCAATGTCACTAAATACATTAAAGATACATGATAGATTTTCCTGTCCAAACACAACTTAAATGGCTATGGTTCCAATAACTGGCAACAGCTAACCACTCAGGGTCCAATTCCTATTTGACTAAAGTGAAAACTTCCATAAATGACATTCCAATATCCCTGAGGAAAAAAAATCAGGAGGCTTAACAGCTGTGTGCCATGCAGAGTGATTTCATTTCCTGAAAAACAGCATCTGTATAAGGTGGGAAAGGCAAACTTCCTAAGGATAACTCTTTACCTTTCCCTGTTTATTACTGTTACGGATTTAATTTTTTTCATAAAACTTTGCAGATATGAAATATAATACATACCCTCATAACTTCCTGAAATTCTGGACAACCAAAACCATCCACTGCATAGGGGAGAAAGCCAAGGTAAACTTATCTCAGATACACATTGGAGAGAGGAGCTGGACCAGGCTACTAAGTCTTTCTAGACCAATGTCCATTTCCACTGGTCCTCATGGCATTTTCATATTTATAAACTTTGTGTTAGCACAAAGCACTCATTAGTCATGGTATTTTAAATACTCCTCTAAACTAGATACTATACTAACACTGGCACACTTGGTTTCTACCCGCAGCACCTTGGAATTTTCTTCTTCCAAGCCTTAAAGGTGTGCCAGGTGGACCTTTAGACGGTAGTCATGCTTGTTTAAATCCTGGGCTTCTAGGCAGAATGCTGCAAGTATGGCCACAACTGAAGTCACTATGCTGGACTCCTCTTGTCAAATGAAGTAAAAGCCCTGACCCTCATCACTTCCGGAATGGTGAACTGTGCAAAAAATTTTTCAATGGCAAAGAATGCCCATGTCATCATGTCAATACAGCAGCTTTGTGATGTTCACAAAAACATCTACAACATATTCTAAGTTGCAATCGTGCCTCCAGGAATTGCTCTCTACCTCTTTTGATGTCATCCAGCTGAGGTTCAGGCGAAGGGTTATCTTTCAAGGGAGAAGTTTTGGGTCCGACTGGAGGCTTTGTTGGAGCTCTGAATGGCATAGGTGGTGGTGGTGGAGGTGGAGGTGGTGGAGGTGGTGGTGGCTGTGATGGCTGTGGGGGACGAGTAGGCTGCTGTTCCATTCGAGCTTGGATTTTACTGCTCCCCTCAGCCCTGAAATAAGACGGACATTGAATCGGAGGGGCAAAAAAGTGCTTCTCAAATTTGTCCATGTGACTGAGCAGCTAGAAGTCTCTGCTTCTAAGACTGCTGCAAAATATTGACATTTATAATTTTAACATTAGACAACTGTCTATTGTATTCCAGTACTGCACTATGCACCAGAGATATAGAAATGAATACAACAGACTTGCTGCCCTCCAGGAGCTCACATTTTATAGCAAGAAGCAGGTAAAACATACGTAGAATACGATGTGATCATGAGAACCCATTTTACTAAGAGAAAATATGAGTATTTGACTTATACAATGATAATCACAAGTGTATGAGTTATTAAATAGCTGTTGAAATATTGTCTATTTTGCAAATTTTCCCATTATTTACTGCTTGCTCATTTTGTCAGCTCTTGCTGGCAGACAAGCAAAGCATTCTACCCCAAACTGAGAAAATTCTATCCATTAAAAATTTCTTTTGTAAATGGACTAGGTCAGTACTTTTGGAACTTCAGTTGCATATAAATCATCTGCAGATCTCATTAAAAGACAGATTCCTACTTAGTAGGTCCTGAAATTCGCAACTTTAAACAAGTAGCCATGTGCTAAATGCTGCTACTCCCCAAATGACACTGAGTAATAGGAGAAATGTTAACAACATCAACTACTGAATAACAGCAGCACCTGGTTCATGGAGGTAATTAACACAAATACACTGGGCAGCAGAACAGGGGCTCTACAATGCACTGGACTAAGACAGGTCACAATGTCACTGATCCTCAGTCTCTTCATCTGTGTATTTGTGTTTTTAAGGCTAACAATAGCATCTTTCTAAGAGTTAGTTAAAGATGAGATAATGCCATAAAGAGTCTAGCACAGTTCCTGGCATATGATAACCCCTCAATAAATGGTAGCTTTTATTTTTACCTGAAATGAGTGAAGAAAGATGGCTTGAGGAAGCACAAACAGAAAAACACCAAACTATTGACAGTCCTTAAATTGTAATTGCTGTATTACAATAATTGCTATATCACAATGTAACAACAGAACCACTGAGTTTCTCCTGTTTATAAAATGAATTTGACTTAAAAATAAAATCTAATTGGCTTCATATCAAACATATAATGCCTACTGAATTAAATATTAAAGAGAGCTCACTAGCTCAAAAAATAGGCAAAGCTTTATTTTAATGGTCTTATAATGACTTCAAATAGATCTTTTTACTCTAATAAAGAATATGCCATTCAATTATTCTTTCATAATTATAAGTCTATCAATTTAAAATCATCTTGAGTAGGACTGTATCAAAATCAAGAGATTAACAAAATGAACTTAATTATAAAGCACATCCTTTCACCAATGGCTTCCACGTTTCGGGTCTTAAAGGCATTATTTCTTTCTATTACATTTAAGGAAAAGATATTTTACTTATTTGTCTGAAAAGACAAGCGAAGTTGTTTAGATTATTGATAAGATACTGAGTACCAAGGTGCTCACATCCTTATAAAATAATTCAACAGATAATACAAAGATACAGAAACACCTGTTCAGTCTGTTATCTGGTTATGGACATACCTTGTTTTCTTGACCTGAATGCTGCTACTGAGTTTTTCCAGCACATATTCTCCAGTGTCATGATTAATAATAAGCACACAGTCTTTCTGATAAGGCCGTTTGTTCCCTTGAATACAGTCATTGGTGGTGTGGATCCCTACATGCCACAAAAGTATAAGATGTTGAACACACAGTGTAAAATATATATATAATATATATATATATATATATATATATGCGCCTTACTGTTAAAATGTACAGCTGAAACTTATTGTTATTTCGTTAACCAATGTCACCATAAAAGTATAAGATGAACAAAACCAACATACCAGTTATAAATATCAAAACTGAATTTACAGGTGACTCTACTTCATCAAATCTTTTCAGAGTGACTCAAAAAGCACAGAATAAACTGATTTCTATTTTAACTCCTGGCTTCCCAGGCAAACATAAAGGGGAAATAATAATACAGCAAGAACCTGTGACTGTGCAACTGGTTCTACGTAATCAAGAAAGGTAATATAAATTTTAAATTACTGTACATTTTCCTGAGGTTCGGGAAATGTTACAAATAATGGTAAAGTGTGAACTGAGAAAAACAAATTAACCATTACTTGTATTACACTGAGTAGAGTTTTCACTATGAGAAGTAAAACTAGTGAGCCATCTCTAATTTCCTTGTAATTGTAGAGTCCAGGGCTTCCCCCTCATGCCAAGTAACCAATAGAGCATCACCAAGGGCAGTTCATTATTCTGGTTACTTCAGAGTAAGTACATCATGCCACTCACCTGTCTAGGCCCTTTGATCACGAATCCACTGATCTGAGGTCAAATAATTAAATCTTTAAACCAACCATTCAGCCCTCAGCCTCACCCATACCACTAATCCCCTGGGCTCTTGACGCTCCAGAGCAGAAGGTGGCCGGCATTCTCTCAGATCCTTAAACTCTTCTTGGGTTTTAACAAGGCTTCTGCCTGTAATGCCAGCCACTCCCTCTCTTTCAATTGTACTCAACCTTCAAATCTGCTCAAAGGTCACTTCCTTAAGGAAGCCTTCCCTGACTTTCTAATATAAGCACTGTTTTCTTATATTTAAACTCCATACCATAAACTCCACAAGGACAATGAACTTGTTTTATTCAAGACTGTATTCTCAGTGCCTAGTAATGGACCAGCACACAGTAGGTGCTCAATTAACATTTGCCAACTATAGGATTTAATCCCTGTATAGATTCAAAAACTGTTTGGCTCCATGACTTATTCAGACAGTAAAAATTTAGAGTAGAAAGGGACCTTAGGGACCATTTATCTGGCTCCTTCACTTTACATTTGGGAAAGTAAGGTCCAAAGGGAGATGATGTAACCTGCCAAAAGCAGTAGGTAATGAAATAGCAGTTTGAACCAGCAGACAAGTAATTTTTCCAAAACATAAAGCTTCCAGATCTCCCTGTCCAAAGTGTTTTCATTCTACCACTGGTTAGCAAAAACTTATTATGTTCCAGGACAGGACTGTGGCATGCAATGACACATGTTCACTAAGCGTATTTTGTCTAATCCTTTGGACTCTGTGATCAGAGTCCTGCCTTCAGCAAGACTCCACAAAAGCCTCTCTCTGCAAAGATTCTCAATCCAGCTTTTAACTGGGTTCCTCATCACTCAATTAGCTGAATGCTCTGAACCTCTGGTTCTTGCCTGAAACTATTAGCCTATACTTCACCCCTTGCCAGATATATGAAAGATGTAAATCCTGTTCCTGCCTGCTTTAACCTCTGGCTTGGCAAACCCCATGCACCTAAACTATCGTTGTTGTATATCAGCATGGCACCTAGGGCTTTTCTCTGTGGAGTTGCTTGGGGAAAAGCTACGCATGTTTAAAAGAGGGGCTAGGTGTTCAGATAGGATCTTTGCCTATTTTGTAGTAAATGGAGGAAAAAGAAGCTTGTGGAAAATGGCAAAGAACCATTTTTAATCAAGCACCTGGGAAGTATGAATTCAACTCCACCCTATATTCCAGATTCCTTTTTTCCTCATGTCGGCCCTTTAGAAAATTAGAAATTTTTAAACAGTAGGAAATTCAAATTGTAATAACATAAAACATGAGGATTCACAGTGATTCTACATTTAAAAAAACAACAATGTAATAAACTTACAGGAATATGTGGCAGCGTAATTGTGACTTCATCTCCTTTGCCAACCTGAAGCTCTCCTTCACAGGAAGTATCTATAGATGCTGGTTTAAAATCATCTAAAGGGAAAGGGAAAAAAGCATTTATCTAATTTATTCCTATGGGCTTTCTGGGCATTCTCATTTAAGAATTAAAATGTATTACTCAGATAAATGGAAAATATAAATAATTCAGAATACAAAAAAAAAATTATTTCATTGTGGAAAACTTCACATATACAAAAGCAGAGAGAACAGTACACTGAACTCCTGTATACCATCATCACCTAGCTTCAATAATTACCAACTCAGGGACAATCTTGTTTCATTATACCTCCATATACTTTTCCTCCCACCCAAAATGGATTATTCTGAAGAAAAAAAAGCTAGAATTTCTATACCATTTTATTAAACAAAGATATTACCTTCTACTCAGTGATAGATGAAAATTAATGCTTATTATTTATTGTAAAATGTTTTGTTAGGGTTGTTGTGATGATGAAAAGCAACACTATATTAATAAGAGTCTGTGATTGTAAAACCCTACATCAACTATGAAAAGCTACAGCATCATATAAGCTGATTTCATTTTTGCATAGGAACTGTCAAAAGTAGGATTTGCCATTCAAGTTCTATAGTTTTAATGAAACATTCCTGTAGACGTTTGGAGTAGACAGCTGAACTGTAGCTCCAAAGGTTAATTCTGCCCAGGTTCCTGAATTGCAGTGAAAGTACAACATGGATAGCCATCTTACTCCATTTTAACAGACACCTGCCTCAAACTGCAGGCCAGGTGCATATGTGAAGTGTGTCTCATTCAAATTCTACACGGCCCTTCACTCTACTAAAATATCGATTTAGTAAACTGCTCAGGAAATGATGCTCATCACATTCCTAATATCCTTCTTCTGAAAGAGCTCGTCTGCTGTCAGTAGGAAACACAGTAATGGCATGGCAAGTGACCATACAAGGATGGAACTTCATTTTTCTAACACGCCCTCTTCCAATGTGTTGAGTCACATCTATTAGCTTCTTTGACAAAAACAAGTCTTAACCAGCATTACCACTACCAAGACAGGAAACCCAGAGCTTGTGAATCACAGAGCGTGCTCAGTCAGCTAATTCCTAAAAGCCAATCTTCACCCAGAACATAGAGTGGAAGTGCCCTCCCTCAACAGAGTCTGTAATCATGTAGAAAAGGAAGGCCCAGCATAATGACTATTTCGACATTCTCTATGCCTGCTCTCTTCTCCTTCCAAACATATATCAAGCTTTAACTTATTCCAGGTTCACAAATTCTAATTTTATTCTTCACCCACATGGGATCTGGCCCTCAGTTAAAGTCAGGGCAACAGGGGTGACTTCAAAAGACATCAAGTCAAAGGAGGTGTGGAAAGCTGGAGGAGAAAGACTCTGATGGGGCGCAGAGAGGATGCGCATTCTTTGGCTGCAAGAGGAGATGAAGCATAGTGTTAGGGTGTCCAGAACAAAGACAGCAAAGGAAAGAAAGCTGAGGAAAACAGGGAAGAAGAGAATGGAATAGGAGGGAGTGGATGAGGCTCATGAGCAAACAGGGAGTCCTTTAAACGTGGAGAACCCTGGTCGGGTAATCAGAAAGGGCGGGGGATGGATAAGAGAGAAAACTGGAATCTGATGTGGGGTCATAGTCTTGAAATGGGAAAGGGGCCAATGAACTTAGGAAAACGTGTTTGGCCAAAAGGCAGAATAACTGGGAGTGACGATGGCTTTGGTATGGGACGAGCGAGCTGGGGCAGGCGAGGGATGGCGGAGGTAAATTGAGGTCTGGGTTAAGAGAGAAAGTAGGTGACGTAGGCAAGGGGTTCCCTGTACTCTGGAAGACCAAGGGAAGAGAGAAGGGAGTCGAGGTTGGTACAAGAGGCTGCTGGAGCAGCCGAAAGGAACCGTGGGGAGCGCTGACTTACAGCGAATGGTGTGGAAGGATGCTCGCGGTCGCTTCTCGAAGCTTTCCCCGAGACGCAGGCAGTGTTCCTCGCGGTCCAGCAGCGGGTTCGCGGTCCCGTTCATGGCCCCCCACGGGCCTCGCACCTGGGCCGGCGCTCTACTGAAGCAGCCACGGGCCGAGCCTCCGGCGCCGGCGTCCGGAAGTACAGTGCTCCTAGGACACCGCTCTGGGTGTACCGAGAACCCAGCCGGCGCCCAACCGGGGCCGGAAGCAAGTCTTTACCTCCGCGTCGCGATGGGGGAAGCCCCTGAAGCAAGGCCGCGGGACTTCCGGCGTCGGGGAGGGACTTCTGGGTTCGTAGCGGAAGTGGCGGGGGCGGTGCCATGGCAATAGAATTCCGCCGTGGTTCTGAAGTTCTGGACGCTGTTTTGTCCAGGCTCAGGGCTTTACTCGGCGGCTCCCAAATTCTGCTTCCGAAGTCTGGACCTGCCTGAGGGCTGAATGCGCCCAACCCTACCCGTCCAGGTAAGTCTCGGAACTGATCACGGTGAGCCCAGAGCGCGGTGGGCTAGATTAACGCGGGTACGATAGCCAGTCTGGCCGGCTTTCTGCAGGCCCTGGCAGCCTGGATGCCCTGGTTTACCCCGAGTGTCCTGAGGCAGATGGACACTACGCCACGCGTCGCTATTTCTTTGTGCCGTGATGGCGGAGCGAGGGCCTCAGTTCCAGAAAGCGACGCCCCCTCTGGTCGGGAGACAGCTTCTTGTGAGTGCAATCAGAGACTCGGGTCATCCGGGCATAGTAGTTCCATCTTCCCCTAAAAAAAACCGAGTCTCCGATCCTTGGGAAACGATGAGCCCACTTCTGTCTGGCAGTTGACCACCCACTCCAGTTAGGGCAGCTGTTGTGGCTGTTAAGTCACCCCTTTCACAGGCACCGAAAGTTAATGAGTATTATCTTTCCAGGGTTTCTCATTCAGTTCTTGGGAATGTCCTTTTTCTAAACTAAACCGATTTATTATAATAGATGACTTATTCTTGTTTGAATTCGGCGCATGAGAGTCCTGGGCCACTTTGGAACGTAAGGCCCACGAAAGTCGGGACTTTGTCTTGGTCTTCTTTGTGACCTCTCCTCGTATAGTGGGCTGTGTAGAGTCAGCACTAGTAAATGCTTGGTAAATTGAACTGTTGGGTAAGAGGATTATTCTAGAACCACTAACTCAGCGTCTTAAAGAACTCTTCTAGAACCACTAATCAGAATCTCATTCTTTTTCCTGTGAAGCAGGAGTGCTGCCTGAGGCTTGAACCCCACCTGAGGAACCACATCACATCTGCTTATATCTGCAGAATCAGCTTGGATTCCTCAAATTATTCAGGGATGGAGAATCTTCAGCAGTGTTAAATACACTACCGTCAACTTATGAGATGGCATCTTTGCAAAGGAAAGGGCTGCAGGCACGGATTCTCAGCTCTGAAGAAGAGGAGAAACTGAAAAGAGACCGAGTTTTAGTGTCTGACTTTAAACAACAAAAACTGGAAAAAGAGGCTCAGAAGAACTGGGACCTTTTTTACAAAAGAAATAGTACTAATTTCTTCAAAGATAGACACTGGACCACTAGAGAGTTTGAGGAGCTCAGATCATGTAGGGAGGTAATGTTACACCTTATTTGAGCTGTTCTTCATTTAAAATGTTTAGAAGAGGAGTACTTTATTGCTTTTCAATGGAAGTATGAGGTAGAGAATTTATGAAGCCTGCCAGAACACTTTGTACCTTAGAGAAAAATAAACTGTTTGGTCTCAAGTAGTTTTAGCAGTCCTCGGGTTGTATCATGTATAGGAGAGAGAACTTTAATGGACATTTCTGTTTCTGTAATCTGAAAGTTGTAAATATTAAATTTGTACTGAATGACTTAAGTGACAGATTCAGATTCACAGTAATGATGATGATGAACACTTTACCATGGCCCTTTCCTAGAATTTCATATGTGTTCTATAATTTAAGCCTTCTAATAAGACTGTCAGTTAGGCATTGATACTCTCCCCACTTGCTGATGAAATTGAGGTACAAAGCTGTTTGAGTGATTTGTCCAATGACAGAACACAGGGGCAAGGGGAGGGGAGGAGTCTGGGTCGAGTGCAGGTGGTTTAGCCCCAGAGCCTGTTCTAGCCATTATGCTGTGTTCTCTCCATAGCAAATTGCCCAATGTTGGACAACAAATTGATATATCAGTATTATCTTTCAGTAATCAGTTTACTTTTTTAATGTTTGCTTGAGGTGGCAGAGGCCTTGTCTTTCTTTTCTGGACTTTTTTGTTTGGTTTGTTTCTTCATTATGCAAATGTATTGTGTTGTAACTTTGAGTTTCTCTTTCCTCAGTTTGAAAATCAAAAACTGACTATGCTTGAGGCTGGCTGTGGGGTTGGGAACTGTTTATTTCCGCTTTTAGAAGAAGATCCGAACATCTTTGCTTATGCTTGTGATTTTTCTCCAAGAGCAGTTGAATACGTCAAGGTTGGTGCACCATCCACGTATTCTGTTACGTTTGTTTTCTTAAACTTGTTTAACCAGCCCTCTGTACCCATTTGGCCAGTTCCAGTTATCTCCCTGGAGCTAACCAGCTGTGATCACCATAAATGTAGTTTTCCCATTTACATACATGTATAATAATTTAATAATTACCAGCACTTTGCCTCATTTATTTTATAGACTTTTTTCTTTGCTGAACTGTTTTAAAGTAAAATTATTGCTACACAGGTCTACATACATCTTCAATAAGAATGTTCTCTACATGACCACAAAACATGTATATCTAACAAAAATAACTATAATCTCCTAATGTCATTAATACCCATTAATAGATTCATATTTCCTCATAGTGCCAGGCATCTTTTATAGCTGTAGTTAATCAAGGACTACATCTTATACTTCATTATGTACCTTAAACCTCCTTACCCTTAAACATCCCTGCCCTTTCTATTGACCTTTTTCCCCACCGACATTGTTTTTGAAGAGCAGTCATTTTTTGTAGTGAGGCCCCACTTTCCAAATTGTTCTGATTGTTTCTTTGTGTCATTGTTGAACTTATTCCTCTAGCCCCTATTTTTCCTTTAAATTAGCAGTTAGATTTAAATTGGGTAAATTATTTTTGGCAAAAATACTTTAATACGTGATGTCGTATCTTTCATATTGCATCCTGTCAGGAGGCAGTAAAGTCTAGTAATCTTACTATAAGTGACACTAGCTTTAATCACTCTGTTAAAGTACTAACTACTGAATTCTTCTGTTGTACAAGTATTTCCCTTTTGCCATGAACAAATATATGGGATACTTTGGCAACATGCAAATACCTGGTTTTCTATTGACCTTTCAGAGTTTTAGCATCCATTAGATTTTTTTTATCATTAGACTTTTTAATAGTGGTATCACATTGTACTATATTGTTTTTGTCACACTATATCTTGCAGAGTTTTTCATTTTAGTAGATAGAGATCTACCATATTTTATTTACCTATTGCAGTATTCCATAGAATGGATATACCATACTTCAACAATTACCTTATTGATATTTATTTAAATTGTTACTAATTTTCTGCTCTTATAAGTAGGGTGAATGTAATCAGCCTTAATGCACATGTTCCCTAAAACACATGTACGCATTTCTCTATGATGAATAATGGAAGTAGAATTCCTTGGAGAAAGCATATACACATTTAATTTTTAATAGGTAATGCCAATTCCTTCCAGAAAATTATACCAATTTACAATTTTACCAATAATAATATAAAGATAACTTTTTCTCTGTACCTCAACATTTGATGTCAGTCTTTTATATCTCCCAATCTTATGGGAAAAATATAATGTCTCCATATTTTAATTTGTTCATTCCTTATAATCAGTGAAGTTGAAGTCTTTATAATATGTAAATAAGCATTAGTATTTTCCTTTTTGTGAGTTCATTTCACGTTTATTTATCAAGAGCCTAATGTGTGCCAATCATTGTTCTAAGCACTGTGATTAAATAGTGAACAAAACACAAAAACCCCAACTCACATGGAGCTTATATTATGAATTGTCTGTTCATAATCTTTCCCATTTTTTGGTCATTTTCTCTCATTTTTAGTATACATTCTGATTCTGTTATGTATGTTGCAAACGTTTCTTCTAGTTTATTCAGTGTTTTTTTATGGTATTCTATGACAGGATTGAAATTATTATGTCAAGTTTATTAACCTGTTCCTTTTGAGGTGCTAGGTTTTATGTTTTGTTTAGGAGTTATAGAATCTCCTGTATTCTTTTTACAATTTTGGTTATTATGTTTTTTAGTTTGGAACAATATTGGTCATTATTTCTTTGAATATTTCTTCAGCTCTGTTCTCTCCTCTTTCTAAGAGTCCAGTTATATGTATGTTACGCCATTTGCTGTTGTACTACAGCTCTGGATGCTGTTTTGCTTTTTTGTTTTTTAAACTTCTTTTTTCTTTGCATTTTCAGTTTGTATAATTTCTATTGTCTCGTCATCAAGTTCACCAATTCCTTCTTAGGCAATAAGCATTCTCCTTAATGAGCCTATCAAAAACATTCTTCATTTCTGTTACTCGGTTTTTGCTTTTTAGCATTTGCATTTGATTTTTTTGTAGTCTCTACTGAAATTACCTATCTGATCTTGCTTGTTGTCCACTTTTTTCTATAGAGCCTTTAACATATTAATCATAGTTATTTTAAATGCCCAAACTTTTTGTTCTAACATCTGTGTCATATTTGAGTCTGGTTGTGATGGTTGCTTTTTCTTCAGACTGAGTTTTTTCTTGCGTTTTGGTATGCCTTGTACTTTTTTGTTGAGAGCCAGATTTGTTGTATAAGGGAGTGGATACTGACATCATAAGGATTTGTAGTCTAGACAGAAGTTGGGCTGTGTTTGAGGTCTGCTGTTGCCATAGTTACCTGTGAGGTTTGCTATTGCTATGGGCACCACAGACTTTAAACTCCTCTGGTGACAGTTTTTTCTCTCCTCTTGGCTTCTCCTCTCCCTTTGTGCTGTTGCCCATAAAGAGTCTGCTCTTATGGCTTTTCCAGCTGCAGTCCACTATTGTTATTAATGGAGACTTGTCGGTAGGGTATGGGAGAAGGGATCGTTTGCTAATATTCTGATTCTCAGTTTTTGAACTGCATACCCAGCCTGGTCTGTGGGGTGTGACCTTCTACTTCTCTAAGAATACCACTGTATGAGGTATCCACCACTGCCCTCCTCTTTGGTGTTGAGGCCTTTCTTCTTGAAGATTAAGACTAGATCTGGGCAGAGTCCTTCCCTTCCCCAGTAGCAGTGGTATTCCACCAGTTCCCTAAGGCTGCCGGCCTCAAATGATCTGTCCCTAGCAGATTAAACCTTTTCTTTCTGTAAAGGAGACGAGAAAGTCCAGCATCAGAAAGAACATCATCCTCTCTGTGAAAGCCTTGCAAAAGGTGAGAACATCCCTGTGACTTCAGCCCCCAGGAGCTTCACAATATAACACCCACATTCTAGCAGTCTGTCAGGTTTCTAGTTTTATCTTTCACTCTGGAGGCTTTTGCTTCAGGTAAGCAAATGCTTTGGTCCTGTCTTTCCATGAAGGCACCTTTCTCTTTCCAGATTTTGGTTGTTCATTACTCTGTTCAGCTTTTGTTTGTTTGTTTGTTTTAAGGTGGGAGCTATATCTTTCCACTGGACATCTCTGTACTGAAACTGGAGTCTTTAATTCATTTGAGTCTCCAGTCTCTTAATACAAATGGAAAGCTAACTCTTTGAACACATTAAATTAAATGAAAATTTCATTTTCCCTCCCTGATAATTGTTACCTTTATTATATACATTCTTTTAATCTCATTGTCATCTTTGTCATCTATCTTTTGTCATGTCCAGTACTAAATTGTTTCTATATATATGGGTCTGTTTTGAAACTCTGCTGTTCCAGTGATTTGTTTGTCCCCTTTCTCAAAGCACATTGTTTTAGTATTACGTTTATAATGTTTTGACGTCCAGTAGTGTACCTTCTCCTTCATTGCTCTTCATTGTAAAGGTTGAGTTGGCTATTTCTAAAGATTTTTGCTTCTAGGTTAGTTAGAGTTGTCAAGTTTTAGAAATTTATTAGAATTCAGTTGAGATTGTAAGTGCAATGACAGGTAGAATTGACATCTTTTCAATATTGAATCTTCCCATCCAACCACTTTGTATGTCTGTCTTTATTTAGATCTTTATTTAAAGAAAAGTAATATTTTTCTTCAAAATACTCATATATATATATGTTGGAACACACCAACCAAAATGTACCAGGAACACACTTGTAGTAAAAAAAAAAAAAAAAAAAAAAAGTTAGGCTTATTTGTCTTTATGCATCAAGGGAAAATATAACCAGAACTGTGGGAGCATCCCGTAAGGGGAGCTGGAAGGACTTCTTGTAGGATTTAGTTTTGTAATGGATGATTCAAAGGAGGATTAAGGCAACAGAGGCAGTGTGGATTATCATCTTCCTGGAAATACATGCTTCTGAAATACTCAGTTTTGAGTAAGTAGTAGACTGTTCTCTCTTTAGCTAAAAATGAGTTGTTAAAATGAAATCTCGTTCTCTCATAGCAACACTGAATATTACATGCTTTAATATGTAAATGGTTCGTTACTGTTTTACCCAGTAACAAACTGATCATTGATTTCTGTGCAGTGGAAACACAGTGGAAAAAGGATCTCCTTCTGAGGCTCTATATATCTATATGTATCAACATGGATGTTGTATTAAAATTCTTTTGTGTTTTTTTCCCTTTCTAGCAAAATCCTTTATATAACACAGAAAGATGCAAGGTATTCCAGTGTGACCTAACTAAAGATGACCTTCTGGAACATGTGCCCCCAGAGTCTGTGGATGTCGTCATGTTGATATTTGTGCTCTCTGCTGTTCACCCTGATAAGATGCACCGTGTCTTACAAAACATTTATAAGGTTAGTGATTTGGAGCCTGCACGTGAGGGTTGGACATCCTGGTCTTGTTTACCTTCCCTCTGAGGCCCGTGTACCGTCTAGGTTCAGAGTCCCCATTCTCACTATGAAGGCTATATTGTCAGTGTATGGAAAGGGATGCTCCTGCATAAAACATCCACCCTAAGCTTTGGTTTGTCTGGTGGCCATTGCTCCTCTTCAGGCCAGCCTTGGAACAAGGATGATTTTTCAGTTACCTGGGATCTGTGGAGTCCCGCCATAAAATAAGAGGAGGTGTGATTCGGTGGTCAAGAGCATACAGTTAGAGTGCCTAGAGTCAAAATCTGGCTTTTCTATTTAGGCAAGTTCCATTACTTCTCTGAGCCTCAGTTTCATTACCTCAATGTTGAGATAATAGTTCCGAGATCTTAGGATTTAAGGTAGATTATATGAGCTATGAATAAAGCACTTAACATAATGCCTAGAACGTGATAAGTTCTCTTTCAGTCAGCCATTGTTGTTGTTACTGCCATCGCTCTTAGAACAGAATAGCCCAAACTGTTGTGGCCACCAGTAGGGTGCTGTAGCACTCGGGAAATAAAGCGCCACTTGTAAGTCATGTGACTCGAGATAAGCCACCTCATCTTCCTTCCCTGGGCCTCAATTTCCTTGTCTGTAAAATGGAGATGTGTCTCACTGACAGTTATTTTGAGATGCAGGTAGGATCATATATGAAGATGCTTTGTAAACTACAGTAACAGCTCTCTTATCTATACATTTGGTATTGGTGTTGATTAATTTAAAAATCAGCTAAATAAAAAATATAGCTAAATCAAGAAATCATAAAAAATGGTAAATTCTTACCTGAGACATTTTTATTATAACTTAAGATATATTAGTATTTTTATCACTTTTGATATAAAGCCAAGGCCTTTTCTTTGAGTTTGGAGCCATTTATCTTCCTGACATGAACCATGCACATGATAGAGTTTTGGCTTCTTTAAAAGTGGAGCAAGAACTTAAACATAATTGGAAAGTAATATGAGAGCAGATTCTTTTACATTTTCACCCAGACTTCCACAGTTGATTCTCCCATACCTAATTAAATAGCAGTTTGTTCAGTGCTTCTTTATCAAATCTTTCCAAAGTATTCAACCTACTTTTCATAGAAAATAAAAATGGCTTCTGTTCACATTCATTGCGTTGTTTATATACTCATGTATAATTATAAATCTAAGTACAGCTGGCACAAGCAAGTTTGGGAACACACATAAGTGACCAGTAAGTAAGTCTGCAGCTTACTTGGGGGCACTAAAGTGCAAGCGTGGATCTAGAAAGCCTGTAAACCTCATCTGTCCCGTGAGTCGTGGGCTTCAGTCAGTCGTGGGCTCCCTGCTTTACAAAGGGAGAGGAGGGCATTCAGCGAGTTGAAAAGCAGATGTTAGGGAAGGGTGCTTCTATGCATTTAGAGCTCTACTTTAAAATTCAGCCCCAAGTTTAATTGTTTTAATGGAATAGTAAGGTAGAAATTTCAAGGCACTGGAAACTTGTTAGGGATAATAATTCTCACTTAAAACAATATTATTATTAAATTCAGATGTTGCCACATTGGTTTTAGCCCTCCTCATGTGAGGTTTTGTAAGGTTTTTTCTAACCCTTTTCCCTGCCCCTGGTATGTGAGCAGATGAGAACCCAGCATTTACCAATAAATAATCATGGAACTTAAGCTGCTAAAGAGGGAAGAAAAGGCATCAGGGGAGAGACAGTAGGATCACCTGATTTGAAGGTCCGGGTGAGGGTAAAGGATTAATAAAAATGGTGAACTGGACAGCTGAAAAGATGGTGGGGGTGGTCAGGGAGTGATCTGTATGACATTGATGGTATGGAGGATTATACTTTTTAGTGTTGACAGGTCTAAGTAGAGTAGAGGACAAGATCTTTGGAAGAGAAGCTAAAGTCATTAAGAAACCAGCATATTTGGGAGGATAATCCACAAGTATATTGAAATTGACCAGAATTAAGAATGGAGCAGTATTAAGAATAAGAATAAGAATAAGCCAGAAGATACGTTCCTCACGAAATGAAGGGAAGTGGCCATGGAACTAAAAGACAGCAGTAACAAAAAGGGATAGTGGGTGATATCTGATGACTGGAAATTCAGATCTGGAGCATTTAGGGAGGGGAAAGGAAAATGCACAGAAAGTAGCAATGAGGAGCAAGGAGGACACCAGCTCAGTCTTCAAGCCCAGTGGTACAAGGGTCATGGGAGAAAACACTGCCATGACTTGAGTGCTTGCAGGGAAAACAGTATCATCGGGTCAGTCAGGTTTCTTTGAGCACAAGAATGAAGGGAACATTAAGAAGAGGTTGTGGATACTTGCGATTCCACTTATGAAGTGTTTCAGGTTTTAGAGAGGAGTAGAAATTAGGATAGAATAAGGAATATCAGAAACATAATGGGGATGTGGGTGCTCACTACCAATACTTGTATTCAGCATTATACTGTATTCAGCATTGTACTGGAGGTCCTAGTCAGCTCAAAATGACAAGAAGAGAAAAGGTTTAAGGATGAGAAATAAACAAAACTCATTTGCAGATAATATAATGTCTAATTAGAAAATATTAAAAGAATTATAAAAGCTGTTGTAGATCTAATTACTCCAAGATGTTAACACCAGAGAAGTTTAAAAACTACAAAATTTTTAACTGAAAGTTGAATTCCCTCATTTTTGGAATAGAATGATAAAGTAAAAATGGACCAAATTTGTCACTGGAAGATCTGGATTTGTCTGCCTTGTGCCACTGACTTGCCTTGAAACCGCAGGCAAGTAACTTTTACTCTTAGCCTTACTTACTTTAAAGTAGGCTTAATAGACTTGGTCTACCCAATCCTTGGAGTTGTTGGGAGAATGAAAGAACCTAACATTGAAAACTGCCAGGGTAACTATACAGTGCCATGATCAAAAGAGGCATTAGTATCATTATTATTTTACAGACGAGAAAACATATACAGAGGGATGGAATTACTTGCTCAGGTCATTCAACTAGTTAATGGAAGAACTGGGATATGAATCAAGATTCCCAAAATTGATTGGAAACTGAGTGAGTGTTCTTTCCACTGTCCCATGTAGTATTTCCTTCCTTCTGAAATGGAAGAATAAGTCTTTCTCATATGAGTTAATTTTTTCAGAATTTCCCCTTCTCAATTAAGCAGATTTTAAAACTTAGCATTTCTAACCAAGGTAAGAATGTTTTTATAGAAGAAGCTCTTTACCGACAATATTTAAAATGCATGCTAGTATTGATAAAAATTATTAAATGAGAAAATCTGCTAGCACACTTGCAAATATTATGGACAGTCTTTCATATTCTGTTCAGAAGAAATACATGAAACTACATTTTAAAAATCTATTATAATAGCATGCCATATGTTTTAAAAATCATCTTGTTGCTGCGATGGGTCAGAATAAGATTTAATAAAATTAGACCCCCCTTTAAAGTCTACTCTTATTTAGTAGTGTTAATGCGGTTGAAAGAATTTTTACATAAAAAGCAAGTGTCCCGATCAAATATGTGGTAGCTGGAGGAAACTGGACTTTGGGTGGTAAACACACAATAGAATATACAAATGTCAAATTACAATCTACACCTGAAAATTATATAATTGTACTAACCATTGTTACCCCAATAAATAATAAAAATACATACATACACATACATAAATAAGTGTCCCAAGGCATCTCACTTTTCATTCCGGAAAGCATATGCAATATGCTTTGTAAAATAGAGGAAGTAACATCCACACCCTGCTGATGTTTTCAGTTTTTGAGACATCTACCCTGTGACACATGTATCTAGAAGGCTTTAGTGTGGGACTCCTGTCTGGGCCTCACACTGATCCCTTTCCCTAAACAGCTGCACTGGCCTGAAGATCTGCTCCTCCTCACATCAAGAAGTGCAGCACAGCTTGAAGTTATATCGCCCCGCGTATCCTCTTTTCTTATTGGTAGTGTGAATGAAATTGGAATGGTACCCCACACATACACCTGCCAGGGCAAATAAATATTTCTGATTCTATCATATTATGCTTTTTGACCCAAATGTGAGTCCTGCCTCCTCCACTAACTAGCTGATATGTGATCATAGGCAAATCACCTCTTCTGTCATCAGTTTCCTTATCTCACATGAGGACAGTAAACACATTCCTTCCTCCAAGAATTAGATGAAGATTCGATGAGATCACGTTTGGTAAGCTGTACAGTGCTAGGCATATGTCAGTTATTAGCCTGATGGGCAAGCTATACATTATTGTAGCGCAGTGAAACCAGAACTGAGACTCAGAATGAGGAAAGCTAGCAAGAATCAGTAAAAAGCCAAAATGACATTTTTTTTTAAAGAGACAGTTTGACTACAAGGTCATGTACTAGGAGATGACTAATAAATGCTTAAATGAGGTTAAGACTGTGTTGTTTAATGTCATTAACATTTTAATTGTATGACACTGGACCTTCCAATGTGTTCCTATAAGTGCTCAAGAAGTTTCCCTCTACTGTCTGACTATACCTTTGATTAACAGGCCCTTTTTCCTTCATATTAGGGGTATTTCAGTCTGCCCCATTTTATAACTATAAGTGTAAGTTAATATAATCCCTAAGTCAGATTTTTATTTTATGGTAAGCTTTACTTGACTGGGTTCCCCAGAGTTAGATGCAGCCTGTTTTTGCTTTGCAGGTATTAAAACCAGGCAAAAATGTCTTGTTTCGTGACTACGGGCTATATGATCATGCCATGCTCAGGTTTAAAGCCGGCAGCAAACTTGGAGAAAACTTTTATGTTAGACAAGATGGAACCAGATCGTATTTTTTTACTGATGGTAAGATGAAAGGAATCTGTCTGTATTTCTTATTTGTTTTACCACTGTAATACTGGGGGAAGCCGGGGGTGACAGTGCTTAGCACACAGGCACAAGACCCTGGAATAAGCTCTCTGACATATGCCATTTACCTAGCACCTGGAATAACGCAGACACAGCCCCTGGCCGTGGTAAGATCACACACCCCTTATGGTGACGATGTCTAGTTAGCCTGGGTTAATGGACAGGCTCAGACACACTAGGTGAATGCTGTACCAGGATCTATGCTGGAAAGTGGGGAGGGCAACTCGGAACCTTCACTTTGTTCAGTCAAAAATAAAGCAAACAGGACATTGTAAAGCCCTGAAATTACTTTCCCAGGTCACAAAGGCAAGAAACATTTTCTATAAAAGTGATTGGATCTGTTTTTAAATGCATGAATTTGCTAGAGGGGATTCCTTAAAAAGTAATTTTTGATAAAAACATCCAAGTGCCATACTTATGTCAATGTTTTAGGTATTTTGAACATTAGTTTTAAACCTACTTAATTATATAGACCATGAAATAATTACTTCTTAAGCTTTGTTTCTTACAAACTTTAGTATTTCTTGAAATACTGTTTCGGATTCCAAAATGAAACAAAAAATGATTGATTACCATTAAAATTGTAAATAAAAATGTCAAGTAAAAAGCTTAAATTTGTTTTAATGTTTCTGTTTCTGATTAAACCAGTTGTAAATAACTGAGGAGGTGCAGTAATAGCTGCAAAGTGCTTCAGAGCACACAGTCTTTGGAGTGAGCTCTTAGAGTCTTATTTTTGCTACATAGCCATTTATTCCATTTGTTTCACTTAAAGTGTAGTGATATATTATTTGGGTTAAATTTTCCTTAGGGTGTATCATCATTAGGTGATTTTTTCCCCCCACTCTGGTCACAGATGTTCCTCCATGTTAGGATAGATGAGGTGCAACAAACTGAACATAGGTAGACTCGTATGAATGTAGCCAGTTGGAATTTTATTTCTTTTTACTCAGACATTTGTATTTGGGGGACTCATAATAGGGCACTGTGGGTATTTTCTAGGTTGTCCTTGAACTTTTCTGATTAAATTTTAGGTGGGGATTTTTATTTGGGTGTAACATGATGAGAAGTAGGAGTGTTACTTTACAAAACAAAATCTTCTCTAAAGTTTAGCATTGAAATTTTCATTACATTAAAAAAATCTGTCTCAGCCCTCCAGTCCTCCTCATCACCGCAAAGCAAATACCAAGTGTTGATCTGCATGTCTTACAGAATTCCTGGCCCAGCTCTTTATGGACACAGGTTATGAAGAGGTGGTGAACGAGTATGTCTTTCGGGAAACAGTGAATAAAAAAGAAGGCCTGTGTGTGCCGAGAGTTTTCCTTCAGAGCAAATTCCGAAAGTCTCCAAAGAACCCAACTCCTATGACACTGGACGTGGGTCAAAAGTCCTGACCTTTCACAAGGTTGCATTTGTGAAAGAGGATAGGTTCAAGTCACACTTTTTATTTTGTGTATTCTTACATTTTAACTTTTTTAAATGAGTATGTTTAATTTTTGTATTAAAAACTAGCAAGTGTTTGTTTATGTGTGTATGTGTTATAGAAATGCAAAAGCAAATAGAATTGCATAGCCTGAAAAGTTTTACAGTAAAACATAATTTAGCCATGTTGACTAAAAGCCCCCAGAGGAAAGCATAAGGACCCACTGCACTTAAAGAGATCTTTGTCATTACTGATATGATTCTGTAAATGTGCCTCCAGGCAGCATGTCAGACAACCCTGTAAAAAATGAGGCCAAATAGACTAAAATAACACACCCACATGTATTTTTAGCCTGAAGGATTGTTCCCTTTTTTCCGGTGTCTCATATTTGCCCATTTTCTCTGCTTCAGTTAATTTATGTTCCTTTTCAAGACCAGTGTTCCACAAATACCACTTAGGCTATGTCATAGGAACCCACTGTGGCTCTCTGCCTAATTCTGAGACCCTGTATAGTTAGTTGGTCCAGTCCCTGGCCACACTGCCCCAAGAGAGGAGAAGACCACCACCTGTTCCCACCATCTGCTTTCTGTCCCTGTTTTTTCTTTTTCTTTTTTTTCTTTTTTCTTTTTTTTTTTTTTTTTTTTTTTTTTTTTTGGCAGAGAGCTGTTGATGAGAGCATCTGTCTTAAGCACATTAGCTGGACTGCGTGTGCAGCAAGCTAGGGCCCTTCAACATCAACCTATCTGAAGAGGAGGGTTCCTAGTGGAGCGGGGCTGGATAATATAGCCATTTTGTACAACTAGAATAAATCTTGTCTCCTGGTGAGAAGAGGACAAGCGGAGGGTCTCAGCTTGCTTGCCGGGTGTCCTAACTGCATTCACTCTCGAGTACTTGGGGTAGGGGAAGCAAGAGGAACCCATACCTCTTGCTGGTCTGTTGCATTATGTATTCTCTCCCCTTCTTTCAAAGGCTGGAAGATGGCTATACTAGGTGAAAGCAAAACTGATAACAGTACTGAGTTTTCTCTTTGCAGTGTTTTTATTTTTCTCTGAAATCAACTTGTAAAGAAGATGTACCTATAGGATAGATGCTCACAGGCATTAAAGAAAGTCAAACTCTGCCCCAGAGCAGTTTGTTAGGGGAGAGCCAGCACCACGCCAAGGCTCCCCACTTCCAGTCCAGGCCTCTCCTCCATGCGCCCTCCACCGAATGAATCCCACACGGCTCTAGCCCCAGAACTGCCTACTGCCTCCACAGAACTCTTTCCACCTGCTTCCTCCATTAGGCCTGACCAATGCCACTTGGATTTTAGTGGCCAAGCTGGATAAAAATGAAATACTTACAGTAAAAAGTGAGCAATGTGGTATAGTAGGATAAGTGGGCTTTTGTTATCAGAAGTCATTTGGAATTGTGACCTCATCACTTAATCTGTTTGAACCTCAGATTCCTCATTCGTAAAATAGGGATAGTATACTGAGGAATGCGCATAGAAGTTGCTGATCCAGCGCAGACCATCTGCCCAAGAGACAGGAGTCATCCTCTGAAGAAAGCTGAACAGGCTAACAAGGACCCTGGCCATAAGAAAAGGCCCCTCCACCTTTGCCAGTAGTTGGCTGAGAGGACATCTGTGAATGAGACTAACAGTTTCTTCCAAACACAACTTGGCATTGTCTTCAGCGACAGTAGCAATTCCTACCCCATAAAGGAAAGCTTGCAAAAATTTTCACTTGGGATATTTAAAGTGAGCAAGATAATCTCTCAGTGACCCCACTTTAAAATATATTGGTTGTAAAATATACTTCTAGTTAAATGAATGAGGTAACACAATCAGTCCATCGGTTTTAGCTATGAGGCCAGTGGAATCGGATTAAGAAACAAAAAACAACAAAAAGGCTGAGCATTATAAAAACATGGCTTCAAGTGCCACTGCCTCAATGTCCTTGTGTTTATTTTCCCTAAGCACACCTCCATTATTGCACCCCAGATTAAGACAACAGAGGAGCAGAATCTCCTCTGGGTGCCCAGGGACCCAAGAAAGCAAGAGTAAGTTTAGTAGCAAAACTCCATAACAGCATTTGTTGAATTGTAGACTACAGAGAGTCAACCGAAATTACCTTGTCTTTACAGACAAAACAGCCCCAGAAAGTTTGGTACTAGTTAGCAGTACCATAGAAAATAGCATGAATACAATAGTATGTATATAGCATATACACAGTGTATTATACTACTAGTATATACCCTATACTGTATATTTCTCCTGAATTTTTTATAGATACTGCAATATATAGTACTATATACACACTGCATACAACGATATTAATAAAGTATAGGATTTGAAGTATGAACGTCTGGGTTCAAGTACAAGACTTGCCGAATTCAAGTCTCCAACTTCTCTGAGCCTCTGTCTTCACATCTCTGAGGATGAGATCCTACTACCTACAGCATCGGGCTGCTGCCAGGATTAAACGAGACCATGTGCAAGGGCTTTGTTTACTACAAAGTGCCAGTCAAATTCTAGTTATTTCTATTACTTTGTATTCCCCAAGAAAATGGCCTCTCCCATGATTATTATTAACTCCAATTCCTTCAAGAGGGCCGTCATTTTTAAATCTTGGTATCCTTGAAAGGGCCCAGGATTTGGATGTATCACCGCAAGGTGGCGTTAGATACCAAATATGCCCATTGGCTTCAGCTCCCACTTAACTACAGTCTATATAATGTGTCCATTTTTATTGCCATTGAAGAGGAAGGAAAACGCTCACAGATGTTTTCTAGGTCGACTTTAGCTCAACTTAAGATCAACGTTGGCCTCACTGTGGAGATAAGAAATCAAGGGAGATCTTATCTAGCCTTCAATCTGCTTTGCTTACTTGAAGGCAGTTGGCTCTCAGCTAAATATAAGCAACATTTTAGGCTATAGGCTCTGAAGGTGTCTGAAAGTGTCCCCACCCCAGGCACCCTGGGAAGTATAACTATGTGCTGGACACCAATCAAGGATCCTAAAGTGTTTTTTTCTTGTGGGTAAATAAAATATCCCTTACACCTTCCTCATCCTTAAATGATTCTATGGATTCCTTTTTTACTGTCGCTCAGGATTAAGGTGAAGCAAGAGAAAGGACGACAGCACGCGTACTTGTTTGCCTCACGTGTTATTCATAGTTATCTTTAATAGCATTTGGTTCCCTATTTCACAGCTGTCAGTAAATGAAGGGGAAATTGTGAAATGTCCCTATACCAAGTGTTTTGTAGGACGATGTTTGCTGTTGGGTGGAAAATATTTAATATAATCTTAAATCAGCTCTGCTACTGAAACCAAAAGTTCCATTAAAAATAAAATTAGCTATTTTTTTAGTGTTTCCTTTCTACCCTTCTTAAGCATAGCATTTCATTGAGTAGTGTTTAATAGGTACTAGGCACAGGGCACTGGGGGTCACTCTGGCCGGGAGCACAGGGCTAGGGAAAGAGAACAGTGTGGGCACATCCTGAGAGGTAGGGAAACAGCCCCGACCATATCTTTCCTAAACCAAAGTAAAATGGCTAAGAAACCAAACATAAACACTCAGAACACCAGAGGAAAGAAAAAAGAGGAAGAAAGGCTATGGAAGATCCAAGTGTGATAACTGTCACCATCATTTGGAAAGGATATTTTCACATTTTTCCAGTAGAGGTATCATATGCTTAGGTCTGGGGCAAAACCGTGGAGATGAGAACATGATACATAGCTCCTTCAGAGTATCTTTCCAAGCGTGTCAAAATCTATAAGGAAAATATCAAGACAGCAAAATGTGTCCCTTCCCAGAGGAAATACAACAGCTAATGAAATGGACAAAATGGTCAACTCTAAATAGAAGTAATTATAAATTAAATAAATTAAGATTTCCTTTTTGGGCTATCAAATAGGCTTAAAATGATAATATTCAATGCTGATAAAGGAGTAGAGAGAGACTATGGAGGTACAGAAAGAGATTATGGAGGTACAGAAAGTACAGTTTCTCTAAAATAACACTGTCCTCTAGAACTTTATGAAAAGATGGGAATGGTCTCTGTCTGCGTTGTTCAATATGATAGCCATACACACCATGTGGCTATTATGGACTAAGGCTAGGGGCCAGTGCAACAGAGGACCTCATTTTTAAACTGCATTTAAATTTAAATATAATTAGCCACATAGGGCTAAGCAGCTACCATATTGGACAGCATAGGACAAGTAAGCATCCTGTAGCAAATCCCATAAGCCTGTACATAATCTTTGATCCAGTAATCCCATGTATAGGAATCCAATTTAAGGAATTAACCAGAGAGGTATACACAGATTTCATCCAAAAACTATTTAGAACAATGAAAAGACAGCAACAGCTCAGATATCTAAAAATAGGTTGAGAGAGAGAAAAAAATAGTGTAGATGATAGAGGTTCTGTTCATCCCTCTGGCAACTAAATCAAAGTTGTGGCAGAAACAAGGAGTAGCAGCAAGGAAAAATCATCTAAGATCTAGAGGAACAAGCCATACAACTACAGAGAAATCCAAGAAAGCACCCTGCAGTGGCAGGAGGTAGGACAGGGCAAGGACGCGGGGCAGCCCGAGTCAAGCGGCTGAGACAGAGGATGCAGCAGCGGCAGACGCCTCTTAAGGGGGCCATGCCTGCGAGCGGATTTTCGCAATGACGGTCCTGCTCTCTCTGAGCACCAGTGCCCATTCGGTTGTGCGCAGGGGGCACCAGGGACTTACAAAGAGGCATTTTTGGAGTGAGGGCCAAGGCGAGACTCGCTTGGTATAGAAGTGCCGGCAGTATCCATTGTTCCCTGTTGAGCCCCGCCCCCTCCCAGTGCTCTGGACACAGCTTTGCCATAGCTGTGATGTCATCAAACTGGATAACAGGTCGCTCTGCCCAGAGGATTCCCTGAAACCCTGCCTCCCCCAACTCACGGCCCCACCCAAGCCACATCCAGGAATATCCTCAGTGAGTCAGGTGCTTCTTGCTGAGGCTCACACTGGTGGAGGCAGCTGACCTCAGTTTCTGGTGTGACCTTTTGAAGCAACTATAAGCACAGTATCTGTGGGTTGCTTGCTGAATCTTAACAGGTGGCCCCAGAGGAGTAGAGGCTTAAGCTAAATTTGGCCTACAGCTGAACCCCCCTCAGGGCTGTGCCACTGGACACCTACTTCACAAATCCACACTAATAAGACCAGGAGACTTAGGAGCTTTGCTTACTACATAGAAACAGACATAGAAAGGCAGCCAAAATGGGAAGACAAAGCAGCAGAAACCATATGACAGAACAGAACAGAGATCCAGATATAATGAAGTCAAGTAATCTAACAGATGCAAGTTCAAAACACTGGTTATAAAGATGCTCAATGAACTTTTGGGAAGTGTAGATAAATTCAGTGAGAACTTCAACAAAGAATAAAAAACAAAATGGAAGTAGAAATATAAAAGGGAACCAGTCTGAAATGAAGAACACATTATCTAAATGAGAATGTATTATAAATGGAATAAACAAAGGAATAAACAAAGTGAATAAAGAAGAGGATCACATGCCCTATCTAGAGGACAGGAAAGCCAATCAGGACACTCAATCACAATGGCAAGAAAAAAGATGCCAAGACTATAAAAATAATTTAGGATATGGGACACTATTAAGGTCCAAATATTCGTCTGATCCACGTAAGTGAAGAAAATCAAGATGTTGAACAGCTGTTTGAAGAAATAATGATGGAAAACTTCCCTAACCTGGTGAAGGAAATGGACATAAAACCCCAGGAAGCTCAGAGAATTCCAAAAATCAGATCCAAAGAGGCCCACACCAAGACACATCATAATTAAAATGCCAAAGGTTAAATAAAAGAAAGAATATTAAAAGCAACAAGAGAAAAATAATTACATATAAGGGAACATCCATAAGACTAGCAGCTGATTTCTCAAAAGAAACTATGCAGGACAGAGGGCTTGGCAAAAAAAAAAAAAAAAAAATAAAAGATGAAGACCCAGGATATACAACCAAGAATAATTTATCCAGCAAAGCTATCATTTAGAGTTGATGGACAGATGGCTTCCCAGACAAAAATAAACTAAAGGAATTTATCACCACCAAGCCAGAATTACAGGAAATGTTGGAGGGACTTCTTTAAAAAGAAAAAACATGTATCAAAAACAGGAATAAAGAATTGTAACAACTACATTCCTATGAATAAGTACCTCAAATGGAAAAGAATTAAGTGCTACAACCAAAAGATAGAGTGGCTGAATGCATAAGACCTTTATGTATGAAAAAGAAGGGAATGGAAAAAGATATTGCTTTGATGAACCTAGAAGGTATTTAAGTCAGAGAAAGATAAACACTATGTAATTTCACTATTTGTGGAATTTAAAGAATAAAAAGAACAAACCAATCAAAAACAGACTCAGAAATATAGTAGACAATTTGGTGACGGACAGAGAGGAAGAAGGTTTGGAGGGCTGGGAGAATGAGGTGAAGGGTTAAAGAAGTACAAATTAGTAGCTAATGATGATCATGGGGATGGGAGCACGGCAGAGGGGATGCAGTTGGCATTAATACATTGACTAGGTGGAGGGTCAGGGGAGGGAGGAAGAAATTGGACAGATCATTTTACTAACTATATAGATGTCTAACCAATGTACAGTATACTTGAAACTAATTAAAATTTAAAAAATAAAAAAATTTAGCATGTAGGTTGATTATATAAATTGTACTATGTCTTAGAATATTGTGGTCATTGAAACTTTTACTAAGAAAATGCTCATTGCATAAGAAAGCAAGAATATAAAACTCTGCTTGAGTGTTTTCAACTATGTTTAATAGGATAGATTGATGATATATTTTTTAAAATACCCATACAAAAAGAAGCTAGTCCAAAATTGTTATAGTATATATTTCAAGGTCATTAAATTACAGCTGATACTTTTTTTTTTTTAACTTTCCTGAAATTTTCATGTTTTCTCCAATGAGAATCTATGGATTTTACATTAAGAAAAAAAGTATTCTAGAATCTTCAGAACTTCTTTCCAAAACTCCTTGTGACGAATCTATTAGAAATGTCATTTCAACCTTGAAGATTCTTACTACCCTGGAACTAGAGGACACCTCCGAGGCATAAGAGAGTGGCTGTCTTAGACTGTTCTTTTCGTTCTAGGAGTCATGGTGAGGTACTCAGCTGATGGTATTTTCATGTTTGGGGCCGGCCCTCCATGGCTACAATGAATTTGGAAATTCATATCCTTCCGTTTGGAGAAATTTATTCAAATGATATAATGATTCCCCACCACTACCAACACACACACACACACACACACACACACACACACACACGTGCACACACATTTTCTCTCTTTGCAGAACTCTCATTATTAAAGTGTTGAACTTCCTAAACTGATGCTCTAATTTTATAATCTATTCTCTTCTTTTCTACCATCTCTCTTCCTTAGTGCTTTGCTTTCTGGAAGATTTAACTCACAATCTTGCATTGAGATTTTAATTTCTGCTCTCATTTTTAAGTTCCAAAAACTCTTATTCTGTCAATGTTTTTTAAAATTGCGACTTATTTTTGTTTCATGGATGCAATGTCTTCTCTCTCTAAGGGATGCATTCTCCACAGGAGCCAGTGTGTCCCCAAAGGGGCAAAAAATCGGTCTTTAGGGGTTGGCAAAAAATACGTAGGTATTACAATGCTTTGTGGCCCTCCAAAACTCAACCTATCTGACAAAATCTATATTCTTTAATATTTAATTCTCTCATTATGGAAAAATAGATTTAATTCTAGTTTTTCTCCCTAGTGGTGTGATTTAGGCCTTCATCTCCCTGCATAGTTTCTGTGTTATTAGTCTCGCGTTCTCAAGAGAAACAGAACTAATAGTGTGTGTATATCCCATACATACACTATGAGGAATTGGCTCACACAGTTATGTAGGTAAGATGATTGTGGGGTGACTCCGCATATTTCTGACCAGGCTTAAAAAGCCAGGGCTCTGTTTATTCTCAAAGTTGCAAATATCCACTTAGCTCCTATTATGGGACTGAATTGCCTCCCCCCACCCCCACAACTCCCACCCGCCCCCACCCCTTTAAATCATGCCCTGAAGCCCTAACCCCTAATGTGGCTATATTTAAAAGATAGGGCCTTTAAAGAGGTAATTAAACTTAAATGAGGTCATAAAGGTGGGCCTTAATCCAATAGCGCTGGCGCCTATGAGAAGAGGAAGAGACACTAGGGATTTGCTTGCAATGAAAAGGCCATGTGAGGACAGAGCAAGAAGGTGGCTGTCTGCAAGCCAGGGAGCGAGGCCTCAGGAGACACCAAACTGCCGGCCCTTGATCTTGGACTTCGAGCCGTCAGAACTGTGAGAAAATAAATCATTGTTTAACCTGCCTAGTCTGTGGTGCTTTATTATGACAGCCCAAGCTAACTAACACAGCTCCTCACCCAGGAAAGGAACGAGAGCTCTGGTTTCTAGGTGACTGTTTCTGCCTTAACAGAAGATTTTCAGTACACAGGATCGCCCTCGGGGGGTGCTCAGCAACTTTCAGCTGTTCCCGAGGAGAATCTCCTCCGGCCTAGGTAGTTTTTATGGGAAGGCCGGAGAAAAAGGGCCGTGCCAGGTGGAATGTGTGATATCTCAGGGCTGCTGGTTGTTAACTTGGTGAGAGGAGTTGGAATTCCCACACCTGACTTTCAAAGGCCACATTCTTGCCTCACGGCTTCCTCTTGGCAGCTATTCCGGGACATTGTCTGTGGCTCCTCAGCCTCATTCCTGCCTTTCCCTGTTCCCTTCCGTACCTCAGGGGGCTGCAGCCTGAAAGCCGCATTTCCGAGACTTCCTTGCCAGCTGCGTTCCTTGCATGTTAGGTTCTGTTAGTGCAAGGCACTGGGGTGAGGTTGGTTGGAAGGCAGAAGGAAGGAAAAGCCTTTTTTTCCTCTCTCTGTTTGTGACATCAGCAGCAGCTGTTGTAGGTGGTTGTGGGCTCTGCCCTGGCGTGGGGAGTAGGCAGCAGGGGTGGTTAGGGTAACATGGGCTTCAGCAGCAGCGATGGCAGGTTTTAAAGCATGGGCAGGCGGGCTTTGGTGGCAGCGGCAGGAAAAACACTCCAGATGCCTCGGTGGGAACGAGGCGTGCTCGTGGGCTCTGGGTAAAGCCACTCTCCCCATTCTTCCATGTTGTAGCTAATGTCAAAAGTTCTCTCTTTTTTAAGGCTGAAAAATATTCCATTGCATGTATAGACCACATTTTGCTTATCCATTCATCTGTTGATGGATACAGGTTGCTTTCACGTTTTTAGCTGCTATGAACATAGGTGTGCAAATATCTCTTTGAGACTCTGCTTTCAATTTGGGGGGTTATGTAACCCAGAGGTGGAATGGCTGGATCATGGGGTAATTCCATTTTCAAGTTTTTGAGAAAAACCATACTGTTTTCCGCAGATGCTATACCATTTTACATTTATTCAAGCAGGGTGAATGTAAACAAACAATAACCGAGGGTTCCAGTCATTGGTTTCTTAATAATATCGATTTCCTCCTGGGGTCATGGAAAAAAAGCTGTGAACACGAAAGTGGTCTGAATATAAGGGCGTGGGGAGCCAGATCGACATGGTGCCTTATATATCTTTCAGGTTTGTTGACCAGTTCTTGGATTATTAAATTGTAGAAGCTATGCTAAGGATACCAAGGTGACATGTCTTCTGTCCCTGATTGGGTTCCTGAATGTCCTTGGTTCTAATAACCTTTCCATTACTCGTGGGTAAGTCATATGCCTCTCGGGGCCTCAGTTTCCCCATCTGTAACATAAAGTGATTGAAGCACACAGTCGTTAAGCATAATTCAGTTCTGGAACTTCTTCTAAAATGATTGGAGTAGTTGAGGGTCTTTGGCAGAGTCACAGTTTGGAAACCCCAGGATCAGTCTCAGCCCGCAGATAAATGGCTGATTGGCTTAATATTTTTTTAAACTTTTGGGTTTGAATTGTTATAGATATAGAAGGATTTAAAGTAATATTTTGAGACTATTAAATGTCACTGTATGGTATGGCACAAAAATCTGAAAACCTAGAAAAAAAACAGATTTCTCTCAAAATACGAAATGCCAAAATTGACATAGGAAAAAGATGAAACATTTAAATTAACCTGTTACTATAGAAGTTATTAGAAAAGTAATGATATGTGATGTTGAAAAAGCATCAAGACGAAGTGGCTGCATAGCTGAATGTTACCTAACCTTTCAGATACAGATAACTACAATGCTATTCAAATCCTTGCTACTCCCAATGTGATCACCACGGACCGCGCAGTATCCACATCGCCAGGAGCTTGTTGGAAATGCAGAATCTCAGGCCCCCTCCAGACCTACTAAATTAGACCCTGCATTTTCACAAGCTCCGCAAGGGATTTGTGTGTATGTGAGCATTTAAGCAGCACTAGGCTAGGGCAGGGATTCTCAATCTTGGCTGAACATTGGAATTATCTAAAGAGTTTTTTAAAAAAAATACTGGCATGCTGATTATTGATCAGGTGTGTGACCTGGGCATCTGCATTTTAAAATACTCCCCAGATGATTGAGAATCAGAGATTTAAACTAGGCCATAGAAAAACATTGAAAGCTTAAGAAATAAAATGACCCAAAAATGACCCTTCAAAATAACAACAAAAAACACTACAGACCAACCTCTTTCACGACTAAAAATAAAATCCAGTAGCAATAAGCAATACAATAAGACCAAGCACAGTTTATTTCAGGAATATAAACTGTAGTGTGCTGGTTTAACAACCACCTTTCCAGGAAAGAGTAAAAAGTCTTGATTTGTAGCATTTGTTAATTCCTGAGGTGTAAATACTCTCACCATGACTAATATTAACCATAGTTAATTTTAAGCTAATTTTACTTCTGACAAAGAATGGTGCTTATTTTAAGCTACCAACAGGACCTCAACCAGCTTGAAAATTCCTGAAAATTAAACAGGAGAGGTCGATTCAAAATTAGGAAAGCCACCTATGAATCCATTCCATCATTACCTTAGAGAAGAGAAACCACGTTAGCGTTATTACAGGTATGTTTGGGATGGGATGCCTTAGGTGGGCTTCATCTCCACTTTGGCACAGGCAGCATGTGCCAAAGTTGTCTTGTTATCTTGCACTAGCTGCCTTCACACATTTCCCTGACCTGCTTGCTGGTCCCTGATGACACCTGCTTTGCTGCCAGGTCAGGCCTAGCCCAGACTTGCTGGGGCCACTCTGCCCTTTGGGCCTGGGAAGGCCTCACCCGGATCAGGTCCTCTGGAGGTGGATGACGAAGATATTACCGTCACCTCTTCATTTTTCATCAGGCAGAGCTGGCAGGGAAAGCGGGCTGCTTCCTTAATCCATGGATATCCTGCTTCAGACAAGTTTGCCCTTTCTTGATCCTGAAAGAAACGGAAGAGAGGAGGCAGGGGCCCACCTAATGTGCCTGAAAAACAGGATGGGTTTCCTGCCCCTGTGACATTCTTGGCTTGCTTTCGGGTCCCCATGGTTCACCTACTCTGCTCTGCATTTCCTTACTTCCTTGGCTTAATTGTGCCAGTCCCTCCTTCTTGGAACTATGGGCTCTGATATCCAGTAAATTACCATTTTGTTTAGATACACGGAGTCTATTTTTATTGCCATGGAACTATTCCTGAATACCAGCATTACTCTTCACCTAGAGGGCTGACTAGTACAAGAATCCAAACTGGTGTTCCTGTTAGCTGTGATGACAGTTACGAAACAAATTCTGTATCTGGGCCTTGTATCAGGATTCTGGGGCAGTGGGGTCATCAGCAGCTTCCAGGTTGGCCAGCTCTTCTCGGTTACCAGGGTTCCCCGGGTTACTAGGTTACCAGAGTTACCTGCTGGGAACAATGGTGTTGTGCAGAGTCATTGCCTCTCAGAGGACATGTTCCCGGAAAACTGTGTGGCAGCCTGTGACCTCTCTTCTCCCAAAACTACTCTCTCCACCTTGCAGGAACAATGCCACCCCCATTTTCTAGCAAAGACAGGTGAGAAGTTGACAAAGATTCTGCTGCGTGAGCTTGTTTATTCTCAGTGGAACAGATCTTATTCATCTAACAAATAATCGCTGAGCACCTATTATGGCCGCTGTGCCGGGGATAGAGCAGTGAACCAGAGGGGTATAAACCCTAAGTCCTAGATTCCATCAGGGGAAGAAAAAATGGACAAAAACAGTTGTAACAAATCAATGAGTAAGACGATTTCAGGTAGCCATAAGTAATATGGAGAAAATAAGAGTGTAGAGAAACAGAGAGGAAGGGGTGAGCTACTTCCGCTCAGAAGGTTGGGGAACGGCCATCTGGGGAATGAAACGATCGAGGAGCTGAGTGAGGAGGAAGAGCCAGGCCTTGTGAAGAGCAAGGGGAGCTTTCTAGTCAGAGACAGTGACAAGTGTAAACAAAGGCTGTGAGGTGGGGATGGGCTTGACGTGTCCAAGGAGCCAAGTGGGAGTACTGGGGCAGCTGGAGCCATGAGCCGAGGCCGGGGAGGTGGGCGACTGGACCTCTCTCTGGCTGCGCATATAAGCGCTAAGGCATTTCATCTTTATTCTAATGGCTAGGAATGGGAAGTGTTAAGCAGGGAGGTTTATAAGGTCCGACTCACGGTTTGGAAAGGTCACTGTGGCTGTGGTGTGGAGAATGGACTGTAATGGGATAACCATGGAAGCAGGGGACTGGTTGGGAGGCTGCCGCTGAAGCCAGTGACAGTGATGGCAGCAAACCACCTGGTGAAGCAAAGCCCGGCTTGTCATCTGAAGTGATCCCTCAAAGACAACTGCACAGTCATCACCTTTGCAGCAACCCAGAAACACAGCAATTACTTGCCAGGAAAAAAAAAATGTTTATGCTAAAATAATAGTAATTACAGGGCTACTTCTCTTCACGCCTTCCTTGCTAAGTCTCAACTGTCCTGACGACTCTTGCAAGTGAGTAATTTGTTTAGCCCCTCTGCTGTTACATTATGGGATGCTTGAGATCCTCAAAGCCTCTGCCACCCTCTGTACCCCCCCACTCCCAGGGTGGCAGACATTCATTACCAACTCATTACTATACGGTGTCAGAGGTGTGGGGATCAGAGATTTTCAGAAATGTTTCACATGTTACAAATTCTTTGATTACTTTGACATGACTTAGGTATTCATTTATCATTCTGCAGGAATATATTCACTCATTCTTTTGTCCATTTATCCATTAATTCAGTCAACAGACATTTGTTGAATCCCTGCTATGCGCCACTCCATGCTGGGTAGGAGCTGGAGATACTGGGGCAAAAGGCACAGATCCTACCCCTCAGTGGGGAGTGGCCATCCGCAGATTTTGTTGTGACTGGCTCTTTTTAGGCACCAACACTAACCCAGGTTTTCAGGCTGTGGAACTAGATATGCTCTCTTTAGTAGGAGGAAGGAAATGAAATTCACATTTATCGAGTATCCATCCTGTGTCAGATTCTGTGTAAGGTCCTTCTATAGACCTAATCTCATTTAGTTCTCACAACATTCTGGAAAATGGATATGATTGTTCCCATTTTCACTGACGAGTATTTTAAGGCCGGGAGAGGTTATACTATTTGCATACTATTTTATAGCCAGTTAGTAGCAGAGCTAGGACTAAAAGCTCTGCTTGACTCAAAGGTCCACACTCTTTCCACTCCATCAGTTAACTTTAAAGAGGTAAATCAAACTCAAATAGAAGGGGACAACTAGGGCACGTGCTAAGCCCCTTCCCAGTCAAAAGAGAGAAAAGTGTCTCTGTAAAGGACAAGAAGGAGTTCATATGTCAGGGATGATAAAGTATCAACAACAACAAAAGAATCATGAAAACTATAACAAAGGACATCATGGAAAAACCCAACAAGCTGTTTCACTTCACAGGATGAATCATCCCTGTAAGATTTCAGAGAAAGATTAGAAAATGGATAGGCTGTGGAATAATTATTCATCTGCACTGTTTACTGGGAGGCAGAGCCCTGCCAAATCCAGCGCATTTAGCATCCAGCTGCTTGGGGGGAGGTGGGAGGAGGGTTCTCCAGGGACTTCAGGTTGAAGTCAACCAAATGGTGTCCTCAGCTCTGGGGTCGGGAGAGGAGCCCTCTAGTTCCCAGCATCTCAACCTGGGTGCCTATACCCACGGGATGTTGGCAGGCCAGAGGCTATATTAAGCCACAGGAGAAAGAAGACAGATTTTTTTAGAAATGTCCATTTTACTTAAAAATTTGAGAAAAATCAATGACATTACTTTGATAACAAACAATATATTATGGAAGAGACAGTTTTACATGGTATTTTAAGATAGTACAAATCTTCAAGGAAGTGTCATGATTTTGGTGGGCTGCTTCAAGCTTAGTCCCCAACTCTCAAAGACCCGTGATCTTTGGTGGGAAATACTGAGACACTCTATGCAGGTTATCTAAAACTTGTATCAAAGGAATGACTCTCCTCCCACCCTGAAATCAATTTTTAAATGAACTCTCATCCTGGGCAAGAGATTCTGCTGGGTCCTGCTTAAGATTAATAGGATATAGTTCATGTAGTAGGCCTTAATATATGTCCACAGTAGCTATAATATGTGTTAATTATGCTATAGTAGAGGTATGTGGAAAGAGTTACAGGTGCTCGGAGGAGGTGTGATAATTCTACCTGGGAGAGGGGCTATGGGGAAGACTTTCCAAAGAAGTTTAAGCTGAGGGGGAAAGGGGTGCCCGCTCATTCCAGGCACAGGAAGCAGGGATCCTCTGAAGTGTATGGCACAGGTGGGGAAGTGAGAAGGCAGAGAATTTACTGTGTAAAGAACATGGGAGGTGCTGGGCAGTGATTAGTAAGGTAAATTATCAGGGCCAGGTCCCACAGGCCTTGAATGTCCTCTTGGGCATCCTAGAATTTATTCTAGGGACAATGGAGGGCTGGCACTGAAAGATTTAGAATTGGTGAGAAGTACAACCAAACCTGTGTTTTAGAAGGTTAATGATGGTGAAGGGCGACTTAGAGGGAAGTGGTCTTGTAGTTCGGTTTTCTGGAGCCAATCGTTAATGTCTATTCTGAAACCAGTCCGCCATTCAGACAGCTCAGCCCTCTCCCGGCACAGTCTAATGACAAAGATTTGACACATCTATGAAGTCCATTCCAATGTGTAGTCACCCCATATGGTGGATGTATATATTGCTGTATCACAATTTTGGGTAGCATTTTTATAAATTTAATTCAATATAATTGGTTTACTTTATCATCCATGTATATGTGGGTTTTTTTTTTTTTTAATGCACTTAAAAAATACTATTCTGGGAAAGATTCCATGGACTTCACCAGACCCCAAAGGGTTCATGGCTCAAAGCCTTCAAATATTTGAAGACATTGTGCAGACTATCTTCTTTCTTTTCTCTGCATGACTTGCTCCCAGACCGAGCAAGCATTTCTCAAACATCCCTTTTAAGTTCAGGGCTATGTCAGAGACTATGCTCCAAGAATTTGGACCCAGGCTGACTGGGCCAGAATCCTGACTACCTTTTCTAGCTCTGTGCCTCGGGCCAAATTACTTTAACCTCCCCGTCTCCTCCTCTGTAAAATGAGGATGACAATAGTATTTACTTCCTGGGGTTGTTGTGAGAATTAAGTCAGTTAATGTGTGTAAAGCTTTAATATAGAGTTCAGCTCCCTGCCCCCGACCCCTGTGGTTCCATCACAGTGTGTTTACAGTGTAATTAGGGGGGCATGATAGGGAGTCTCACCTCTGCTAGTGGAGAGGAATTTCCCACTTAAATGGCCAGCATTTCTAATCAGTTCTTTTTCTGCTTCTGTAAACATGCTTGCTGCATGGGCCAAAGATCTTGGGGTCAACTGAGAACTCACCCTCCCCTAAAGATGTATTGCTTTAGTGCTTGTTAGAAAATCCCGTGCTCTGTAACGGCCCGTGCACATAGCAATTTCAGGGGTCTGTAAATCAGCCCATGCCAACTATAACAACATGGGTATAAAAGTGAAATTGCCCCTAAGCTCTGTGCCCAGATTTCAGAGCACTAGCTCTTCTGGGACCACCGGTGTAATAAAACTGAGTTCTCTTTCCCTCTGGTTTACTGCTTGGATTTTCACTGGTCTGATTTTTGGAGCTTTTGGGATTTTTCCATAACACTGGGACTCCTTGAGATCAGAGCCACTGTTTGGTACAACAACTCTCATCATTTTGGTTTCTTTTCTCTGGTTTCTTTTCTTTGGTTTCTTCTTAAGGATAACCCAGAGATTTCTGCCCAAAAGTAATAATAAAATCCCTTCAAAGTATGCACTTATCTAAAATTTTGGTAGATGTTTTAGTTTGGGCAAGTAGTAGTCTATTTGGGAAGTGATCCCAGGAAGCAGAGTGTGGAAGTGGGAAGAGAGAGAGGGAACAGAGAAAAGCCAAAAGGGTAAGTTAACAAGCAGGTTACCTCTGAGCGCAACTGGGCCTCAGTCTTCTTACTGGGTATCCTGTGAGAGAGGCTGTGTGTAGAACACACCTCCAACTATCCCACTAGGGGTGAGGGGGCTGGTGGCCTTATCCATCAGCTTTTAGCCCTCATCTCTTGAGGGCTATCCTGAGGGCCTGTCTTGTTTGTGGGCTCAGCAAGCTGCTGAGGCAGAAAAAGGCCTGAGGGAGAAAGCCAGGGGTAGAGAAATTGTCTTCTAAAGCTGCAGGTGACCACAGGGTTAGGCCCTTTAGCAGGGTGGGCAGGTTAAATACCTCTGTTTTTAATAAGCAAAAGAGACATGAAACAGATTAGTTTTTGACCTGATTTGATTAAGGATGTGACTGAAAGTGATTTGACCCAGCCTAGAACTTTCAACTTCTCCTTCCTCCCGCCTCCACCCCCACATCCAAACTGTCACATTTTGTGATTCTCATGGGTGGTTCCTTTACCAACTTGTGTGTGATTTAGTCTTTGAGGGTGTGCTTAGCAGAAATTCCAACCACCCACTCGTTAAAATCCACATATTATTATGGGCAAACTTTTCATTTATGTGGGGAAGGGGTGTCAGAAGATATTCATTATTTTGGTACCTGCTTATTAGCAAAGAAAATTGAAATTGAGTTCCTGACGTGCTTCTCTTTTGCTGTTGTGTGTTAAGCAAACAAATACCATGACTTGTGATGCAGAATCTTAGGATCATAAGATGTTAATTCATCTGGTTAGATTTCAATGTAAGCAGAACCATAACAGCTTGCACTTCGTTGAATGAATAATGACTGTCACGGTGTTAAATCCCATAATAAGCAGTTACATCAGCTCAGCTTCTAGTGAGAGAGACGGATGCTGGAGAACAAATTTATCATCATTATTTTTTAAAAATACTTTATGGTAAAAGAAAAGAAATGTAAAATACCACACTTTTATCTACACTATGAGTACAATAGTGTACAAAGTATGTGAGTTCATAGACAAGAACGAGAAGGTAAAATGGGGAAATAAATATTGCTTTGGCAATACAATTTTCTTTTTAAAACAGGAGAAAAGAAAAACAGCAGTCTCCTATAGTCAAATCCCAATGTGATATGAAGATTTCAGTGTGCTTTTAGTTACCCTCGGCGACTTTTCTAGGCTCACGCAAGTTAACTGAGGAATTTCCTAAGATTTCCTATCACCCATTTTTTGTTTCCTCCAAAAGTAGGCCGAAAAATTGGGACTGGCAAGAAAAGCACTAGGAACATGGACGGTCCTCAAAAGTAGTATGCTAAGTGAAAGAAGCCAGGCACGAGGGACCAGATTGTATGATCCCATTTGTGTGAAATTTCTTTTTTAAAAAGGTAAAACTGTAGATCTAGAAAGCAGATCAGAGGTTTCCTAGTACTTGCTGGGAACAGAGATCGAGTCTAAATGAACAAGAGGAAACTTTTCAGGGTGGTGGAATTGTCCTAAAACTGGATTATGGTAATATTGCACAATTATGTAAATGTAGTAAAACTCGTTAAACTATGAATCTTATGTAAATTATACAATAAAGGTGTTTGACGAAGAGAGAAAGAAGCACTCAGAATTAAACACTGCCACATCATTTCTGAAATGCAAGGAAATGTTAGAAAACAATTTCTGGTTACCATGGGATAGGAAGTTTACTGAGACTGGAAGGTTATAGCACCTCCCCTTGAAAGTCATCTTCAGCAGCCCCCACAAACAAACCTCCCCAAACATATGCTCTGGAGAAAGGCAGCACTTGCTTTGCAAGGGAACTTCAAGGCTGGCCTCCTGACCCCCATGCCTCTAACAGATTGCCCCCAAACCTGTACTATAGAAACCAGCTAGAACAGCGCTGTCCGAAAGGAATACAGTGGGAGTGACACATCTGTACTTCTAAATTTTCTAGCAGACACATTAAAAACATAAAAAGAAATGGATGAAAAAAAATTTAGTATTTTCTTAATATGTCCAAAGTATTATCGTTTTAGCATGAAATCAATATAAAGAATTACCAATGAGATGTTTTACATTCTTTTTTTCATACTAAATTCTTAAAATCTGATATGTCTTAGACTTAACGGCACATCTCAATTCAGACGCCTGCTTATTGATGATAATCCAGAGGCTTTGGATTATTTGTAAAGAGAAAATGGTTTTCATGCAAACATCCACTGCTAATTAAAACAAACACGTAAAGATATATGTTGAATTGTGTTCTATAAAAGAACACTCATCTCCATAATCCTCACTTTTTTAAAAATTACATTTTCACATGGTCCTAAGGAATTTTTTAATGGACTCGATAAATTTTATTTTTAAGTCTTGGCGGTTAAACCCCTATGGTCAGCACATCCAGCAGTGTTTGAAATTAACATTGCAAAGGAACCATTTTGAAACTAAGAATTATGAAGCAAGGATTTAGTTAAGATTAAAGGCTATGTTTATCAGGAAACTGCATCCTGTCCTGGCAAAGGAACAGCTGTGATGATTTCCAGTAATAGGTCTACCTGATTCTTACGATTATTGAACTAAAGCTACCAGTAACCATTAGAAATTATAGCATCACAGAGAACAATTTACAGTTTGGGAAGGCCTCAGGTGGATGTTTTTGGTTTGGTTTGATTGGGGGTATGATGAAGGTAGTTTTGGAGAGTCAACCATTTGAAGTCCTGTCAAGATTCTTAGTCTACAGATTCATTGACAGGTTCTAATCTGCTATCTCCATTGCAGGATAATCTGATTTATTCCACAATATTCGCTGTCCAACTTGGACAACTGTACTCGTAGCTGACCACCCAGCTTTCTTGTGGAATAAAATTGTTCTGCAGCTGTAGCACCTGAAAAAATATTCCTTTCCTCAGAAACACCGTAACTGCATTTTCTCTGTAGACCCACAAATCCAAATAAGAATAAGGCAGCCTCATAAAATCAGCAGGAAGGAAGGCAGGTGATTGATCTCTCAGTGATTGTTGATTGTTCTTGGAAATCCCCCTTTACTAATGGTGGCCTTTGTTTTACTCTTCCTTTCCATGAGTTAAAACTGTGCCCTTGGGATGCAGGTGTCCTTATTGGGCTCGACTGCTTTTTATCTTTGCCTCCTTCTCTTCTTTTCCTCCCAGACAAATAGACCCACAGCCAGGGAAGGTGTCATTAGATCTGCTGGGATTGCTAAGGGTATTTTGTTCAGTGGCAGGCCCCTCACACAAATGCAGGGAAGGGATAGAAGCTTTTGCCTTGGCCTTGACCCTTGATCCTGCTTCACGAGCCTGCCTTACCCACTTCGTTCTCTGACTCTGTGACCTCAGTTCAGCCTTCCCAGGCCTCCACGATTTGCTTTGAACATCGTCTCTGTCTCAACCACATCCTTTTCCCATTCACACATTCTGCCTCCAACCCACAGCACTAGGACTGGGAATAAATATACTTCCACACCCAGGACCAGTCAGGTTATTCCACTTCTGACCATCAACAGATCTTGGCCTTATCAACCCTCCACTTTAAGGTTTAACTGTGTAACCAATGGCCAGAACTGAATTTCTACTTCCACAGCCTCAAGGACAGTGCTTCTTCCCAATAGCGACAGGTTCCCTTATGTTCTTGTTCCACAAGAAAGCAAGTTTATTTACGAATGTAAAAAACAAAAACAAAAAAACTTCTATCCTGCTCATTGATGCACATTTTAGTTTAGGTTCTCCCCAAAACAAAACCTCAGATAGAGAGAGACATGGGTTCTTAGGTCCAGGTAGCCTTTTGGGGAGCGAAATCTAGTATGCAGATGTGAGGGAGTGGAGAGAGGGGGAAAAGCCAGAAAAGGATGTGTTAACCATGGTTATTGTGGGCAGCTGGGGCTTCCTCTTGTTGGGAACCCCCTAAGGAACGGTGTAGAACCCGAGCCCCCACCCCTCCGACTGTACCTCTGAAGGACCAGAGGCTGGAGCCTTTTCCACTGACTTTCCATCCCCAATGCTTGAGGGTTGCCCCAGGACGTTAACCTCCCCACCCCCACCTCGTGCTTCGGCTGCCTGTGTAAGGGTTAACTGAACTAGCGAAGCTTCAAAAAAAGCCTGAGGTAGAAAAGTTGAGGGACTCCGCTTAGGCTTGAGGAGGGCACCGCCGGCGTGTGTGCATGGAGTACGTCCACCCGAGCCACAGCTGACATTTCAGACAGGCTGAGGGAATGTGCTGTAGAGTGCAGAAAACACTGGCTGCTATTCACAAGCGGTAATTGAAACTATCCTCCCCGCCCTCCTCAAAAAAAAAAAAAAAAAATGAAATATGTTTAAATGGAAATATCTCTAAGACCTGACATAACTTCTGCAGCTGTTTCTTCATGTCAGAAAGATGGAACGCTCAAAGACAGCTGGCTTACATACCAACAGGTCAGGGCCAATGCAAAGAATCCTTTCACGAGAGTGCCTTATCTTCTAGCTCCCGTGTGTTCCTCTGTGAGATGGCTGCACTAGCTACAGTCAGGTCAAAAATATGGTCATCCCAGCCCTGTTCTCACTCTTTGTCAGAGTCTTTAAGGAAGCTGACCCAGAGACATGCGGGACTCGGGGATAAAACCTCTCCCTTCCTGTGCAAGCTGAAGCTGTGGGAACATTCAAAGTCAAGGTGCAAACTGGTCCAAACCAGGACTGCAGTTATTTCAATAGCAGAGCAGTTCCCGTGGTGATGTCATGAAAGCTAGAGAAAATGAGGATACGTGTTCTTCCTCGTTGGTGCAACCAAAGAAGTCTAGATGACTGCTGAGGACTTTGGGACAGGGCAAGGGAAAGGTGGTGGGGCTTAGCAAGAAGCCCTTGGGTGCCGCTTAGGAGAGACACTTCATGTTGACAGATGGCTTTCTAAAGCCTGTGACTATTGAAGTTTTTGATTAAAATTACTACCAACGATAGGATTTCCAAGGCACCAAAATAGATAATTCTTGAAACAGACAGGCAGACAATCTGGACTACGGATAGGAAAACCCAGGAGATCTGGGACCCTTCTTAGTAGTTCGTGGTGTGGCTTAGCCTCATCAGTAAGGACTGGGTGGATGTGCAGATATTATTCACTGAATTCACAATACATCCACAGACCTTTACTTATGTTGTTTATTTAACACATAACAGCAAAGTAGATCTAATATCGCCAGTTGATAAATAAGGCAACGATGGCTCAGAGGTTAAGGACATCGTCAGAGTCACACAGCTTCATAAGGAGCAGATCTAGGATTCTAAACTAGTTCATAGGCAAAGTCAATACTACGGCTCCTGTTATGGTTACATACATACCCTTTAATAGATCTCAGAAGACAGTCAACCCCATGGGTCAGCCTGTACCTCTATGAAACAGGACAGCAAATGGTTCAGAGCTCAAACTTTGGAGTCAGATCATCCTTTTGAAGACTGTCAGGGAATAGAATTAGATAAAAAAAATTATCTCCATGTCGTTCATACCATGTGATTAAATTTTAAAAAATAATAAAAGTAAGGTATACACAAGTGTGTATTTTGTCTTGAATGTATGTCAGAGAAACTAAATGTTTTCCAAAACAAAACAAAACAAAAATTTGAAACAAAAATGCTATTTTGTATCCTTCTACGAGATGTAGTTGTCTCCTCATTACAGACAACTGCTTATTCTTTAGGTTGCACATTTATAACTGGTGGAAAATTTCAGAAGTTTGCATGAGCAAGCTTTCTTGGGAAAGTGTAGAAGGAAGAGTTTGTGTGCTGACCCAGCAGAAATGAAACTGCTGGCTTTACGGGTTTGCAGGTCTTCCGATGACATGGAGGAAACCCGTTTGGACGTCTACACTTGCCTTTCTCTGGCTGCAGTCTTTTTCATTTCATTTTTTTTTTTTAAGCTATCAGTGTGGATTTCTTTTGTGCTGCATCCAACTTCCCAATGAGCCATCAGGAAGACATTTCTCATCAGCACCACAGACTAGTAATGAGCTGGAACATAGTAGGTGCCTCATGGATCCAAAGTTCCACAGGATGAAAAGGGATTTTAAAGGCTATGGGCCTGCAGTGGACACCTGTGGGTTTGACCTGTTCACTTGGCAGTCAAACTACCCCAAAGAGGTCTCTATGTGTTTGCTATCTCCACTTGCCCACATCCTATGTTTTTCTCAAACCACTCTAGCCAGTGGTTAAGTCTTCCCTACTCATTAAAATTTCTCCGGTCGAAGTTTTAGCGAGCCCTTGTGTTACTGAATTGGGTGGTCACTTCTCTGTGTAGCATTCAACACAGTGGACCGCTCCTTCCAGCCTGAAATAGTCTTTTCAGGTTCTCATGAACCAGTTTCTCTGCTTCCTTTTGCTTTACCAGTCACTCCTCAATTTCTTTTACTGACTTCCCTGGCTCTGATGGTTTCTGGTTTTTGCCTAGCCGAGTGCTCTCTCTTTACCTTTTCCTTGGAGATATTTCTTCCAGGCCTCTGGCCTCAATACTGTCTATTTACCGAAGTTGATGAAAAAGGGGTGTTGTAATAAGTCTAACTGAAAGTAACTTCATAGGGTGATCTCATCAAAAATTCTTAACTGGGCAGGTTGTGGTGGATAGTGAAGCCTTAGGCTGATAACTTCCCTTGTAAAAGGTTATCTTTGGCTTAAGCTAGCCCTGTCCATTGTTTTTGTGCATTTAGGTTAACACACCTTTGAAATGCCTCTTTTTCAGACCCTGGAAGCACCCTCAAGGGAGCACATGATCTTGTTAACTATCCTGTAATCCAATCTCCACCTTGTTTTCTCCCACCTTCATGTAATCTTCCTTATTCCAAAACGTGTAAAAGAAACTGCCAACTCATTCTGAGAAGAATTTTTCTCAGTCTGTTGAGATCTCACTCCTAGGTGTATCATCCCTTTGGCTCAAATAAACTCTTAATAAACGCTTATAAAATTTTTCTACATGTTGGGACATTCTTACTTTGACACTGATTCTCAAATTTATACTCTGATCTCCATACTCAAGCACCTAATTGTTTACTTGACTTTGCTTCTTGGATGCCTGACAAACACCTCAAACATAGTCTGTGCAAAACAGAACTCTTACTGCTCTTTTCTCCCTCCCAGCTCATCCCTGGATCTTTCTCTTTTCAGTTAATGGTACCACCATCAATCCAGTTGCTCAAGCCCAAACCTTAGGAGTCATGCTGATTCCTCTTTCCCTCATCTCTATATCTAAGGGCTCAGCAAGTCCTGTGGGCTTCCTCTTCTCCATATATATGCCAATTCATCTACTTCTCGGAGTTTTCTACTCCACTGTTTCTTCTCTGGAGGATTGCCATAGCCTGCTATGGCCTCTCTGCTTTCACTTTTATCTTCCTATAATGCATTCGCGGAGCATATCTTTTAGAAATGAGGTCATAGAATGTGGCTCACTGGTTTTAAACCTCGCAATGGCTTCTCATCACTTAGAATAAAACTCAGATCCCTCAGGAAGTCTTATCAGGCACCTCATGACTTAGCACCGGGGTTGGCAAACTTTCCTGTAAAGGCCCAGATCGTAACCATTTCAGACTTCGTAAGCCATGTGGCCTCTGTTGTAACCACTCAGCTCCGCTGTTGTAGCAGGATTGCAGTCACAGACATGGCAAACAAATGAGTGTGTCTGTGTTCTGTTAAAAAGAAACAACGGACCGCAAATGGAGTCACTTTTGTTAAGCCCTACCAAGACTCATACCTAACTTAATTTCAGTTCAGGGGTGGAATTTTAAACCAACCGGTCTGGAATTTCCTGATCGACACTACAGAGGTAATCGGCCTGATGAGACCTCTTGCCTTCCTTTATGGGAAGGTGTCCTTGCCTGAAATAATCCAGTCCATCAACTTCTTAGTCCTACCCTCTTTCAGCCTCTTTCACTTCCATTTTGTACGAGTGATAGGAGTGACCTTCTAGTTGCTAGATGAGATGCTGTCCAATTTATGAATCGCTTCATGAAGTCAATTTGGTCTTCAAATTTATTTAGTGGAATTTTGTTCCTTAACAATTCCAATAAAACTGTATTTACATAAACAGGCAGTGGGCTGGATTTGGCCTGTGGGTCAGTTTGCTGACACCAGTCTCGCCCTTTTATACCTTCTCAAATCCATTGCACACTACTCTTCCCCTCACTATGGCCCAGCCGCCCTGGCTGGGGTAGATGGTCTCCTCAGATGGCTGCACCAGTTCCTTCCATTCATATACACTAATATCACACAGGTCTCTGACTGCTTTGGCCAATGGAATGTAGAAGCATTGATGTTCTAGGACTTCCAAGCTGAGGCTTGAGAGGAATGGCAACTTCTGCTTCCTCTTTTGGAAGCTAGGCACCATGCTGTGAGAAAACAAAAGCCACACAGAGAGGCCATTGTGTAGATGTGAATGAAAAAGGGGCTCTAATAAATCAGGGACCAAAAACAATCTCACAGGGCCATCTAATCATAAATGCCTAACTAGGCGTGGCGGGTAGTCACGCCTCAGGCCTATAACTTCTTTGGTAAAGGTTTAAACCAGTCCTGTCCATTGTTCTTATACATCTGGGTTAACAAACCTTTGAAATGCCAGAATAAAGCTCTTTTTCAGATCTCTCAAAGGGTCTGAAAACTTTTTAGTCCCACCCTCCAAGTTAACTATCCTGTAATCCAGTCATAGAGACTTTCCTTGCTTTCTCCAACCTTCATGTTTTATTTCTTACATTCCTTCCATAATTCCAAATGTAAAAAGGAACTGCCAAAAATGTCATTCTCCTGAACATTTGAGATCTTGCTTCTTGGCACGTTGTCAGTTTGGCCAAATAAACTCTTACAAAAATTCTCTACAGGTTTGGATGTTCCTAGATCCACAAGAGAAAGAAATATTGGGCCACAGTCTCAGACGAGCCCTCAGCCTGCAGCGTTGACTGCCAGGCACGTGAGTGAGCCATCTTGTGTATTCTAGATGGCAGTCAGCTGGAATCTCATGGAACAGAGTACTGCCTCGCTGAGTCCAGCCATTTCACAGAACTGTGAAGGATAAAATGGTTATTATCTTAGGCCACTAAGTTTGTAGCTTTGTTTTACAGCAATAGATAATTGAAAACTAGATCTCTTTCTGTTCCTTAAACACCTCGCTCATTCCTCTATCAGTACAGCTGCTCTCTGTGCCTGGAACACTCCTCCCCCAGATCTTCACTTGGATGATCCTTTTCCTCATGCAGGGTGGCCTATAGTCATATCTCAGTTTTTTTTGTTTGTTTGGTTTTCTGTTTGGGTTCTTTTGGGGGGGGGGCGGGTTTGATGGGAAGCCACCCTTCGTTTATATCGGTTCAGCCAATGTAACTGAACCCTCTCCCCATCCTCATCCGGACTCCAGGGTGAATTTATAACGCAGGCCAAGCCAATCAGTAATTCTACCCTCCCCTCCCCTCACTCAGCCTCAATTCAGGGATGGGCTTGTGACCCCATTCAGTTCAATAAGAGTCAGTTTTAGGAATTATTGGTGAGAAGAGACTCTTGGTTGGGTTTGTTAAACTGTCTTAACCTGAGCCTGGTACCCAACTGTGCCCACACAAAGAGAAAGCTTGTCTGGGATTAGAGCCAACAGAGGAGAGCCAGGAGGAGAGATGGAGAGGGTGGGACAGACTCCTGGATCTAGCCATACTTGAAGCTAGAATTTCCTTGGATTTTTAAATTCCGTGAGTCAATACACCTCCCACTCCACTATCACCCCTCTCTCTTCTTTTGCTTAAGCCAGTTTGAGTAATATTTCTGTCACTTGCTCTTAAAATAACATAGCAATTGCTTGACTCACCTTCCACCATTTCCACCAACTGTTTTAGTTGAGCATATAAAATTGCTATTCTTGTCAAAATTGACTATCAGTAATTTCATATGGCTAACTTACTTGAATGTCTCCAGAGACAGGAAATTCACTACCTATTGCAGCAGCTCAGTTAAAAATGAAATAGACTCAATGAACAGAAAGTTATTTTTCTAAATATAAAATCTATATCCTTGTCCCTTCATAATCAATAGAGTCCTCCTCTGAACACATTTCACATCCAGTGTAGCACTTCACTGCAAGACTCTGGGAGGCAGTCTTCCTTAGGTGGAGAATGTGAGATTATCACCTCTTCATTCTAGACACAATACTTTTAGTAGTGCAGCCTAAACATCTAAATCTTTTTTTTAGAATGTGGGTGTTTTAAGCCACGTCTTCCCTACCTTGTTCTAGCTTATTTCAAACTAAGTTCAGGACCCTATATTTAGCCTCATGAATTTCAGTATGTTTTATTTGGCCCACTGACCTTTCTCAGTTTCTTCCTCACCATTGGATCAAAGTCTTTGCTAATTCTATGTCAGTATCATGATACGACAGCGTAATGAAAATCCAACATCAAGATCTTTGTGAATCATGGTTGCGCAATTCAGGTATTCCTTCTAGCACTTGTCTTCTGCAAATTTGAGAAGCATGCCTTCTCTATATTCATTACTACAAATGTTGAAAAGACAGCTAAGAATTAAGCCTAAAGAATGTGTGTGGTTGGACATGATTCATTAGCTTTGAGGCTTGGTTTTCCAGTCAGTTACTACTTCTCTAATTTGGGCTAACCACCATGTTTCTCAGCTTGTCTATAGGAAGTCACAGGATACTAGCTACGTGTCTTTGCTGAAATACGTAAGGGACTCCTCATTATTGGGTATTCGTTATCCATTCCTGAAGTTAAGTAGAGCAGTGTGTTACTTAGGATAAGCTAAGCCACAGTAACAAATAGACCCATACGTATAATGGTCAAACACAATGGAATTTTATTTGTACTTTGGGCAACAACAATTCAGGATACTCAGATTGGTGTGTGTGTGGGGGGGAGGGGCGTGCTCTCTTCCATGCAGCCACTCAAGGATCCAGGTTTTTTTTTACCTCATGGGTCTGCCATTCTCCAGGGCCTCAGTGTCATCTGCAACCAGCCACAGAAGAGGAAGGAGCATAAAGGAACACGCGTGGGAAGTTTTGTGGGACAGGCCTGAAAGTGCCATATCACTCACTTTTGCTCACCTAGTCACAGGGCCACACCTAGCCAAATGATAGGTAGGGAAATGCTATTTAGCTAAGTGCTTAGAGAAGAGGAGAATGTATTCAGTGAACAGCTAGTGGACTCCACTATAGGCAACCCGCATAATCATGACACAAAATTAAAATCACTAAGAAATGACCAGACAGACATTCCTTTCTTTTAAAACCAAGTTTCTGCCCCCATCTGTTGGGTCAAAGTCTTTTCTCCTTATTCTCTCTATAGTTGTCAGGCTACAACACAATGCAAATATAACACAAATAACATAAAAATTGATGGCAAAGTAAAACTGTCAATCTTGCAAAATAAGCAAGATTTCAAGATAGGAAAGCAGTTTTGGGAAACTGCCCTAATCATTTGCAAAGCCATTGATAGATGAAGAAACAGTAGTGTTAAAGAAAATCTATGAGGATGAGGACCAAAAGGACTGCAAATGAAAATGTTTTAACCTCAAAGGGATAAGAGAGACACCTAGGAAAATGAACAATTGTCTTAAATATTTTTGCCAAAGTTGTACTATTTATAATTATGTTTGAAAGTCAGATCTTAATTGAATAATTTCATATCATATGATCTTACAATTTTACCAGAAAAATATGCCAAAAAAAAAAAAAAAAAGCCAGCCCCAAAACATGACAGTGGATTGCTCATTTTTGTGGTTGTTGTTGCCATTCTTACAGTGAGCTGGAGGTAGTACCCTTACCTGGCTTCTTGTCTAAGGTCCAATCTCTAAATGTGTATTGCCGCAGGGCTTAATCCTGGCCCTCTTCCCTTCAGCATCTCCCCATTCCTAAGTGATCTCATCCAGTCCCCTTGGTTTTAGATATTATCTACATTCAGTTGACTCTCAAATTTACATCAGTGGACTTGGCCTTCAGGTGTATAACTTTGTACTTGACATTTCCACTTGAGTGTTTAATAACCTCTCAGACCTAAGTGTCCAAAACACACCTCTTTATTTCAAACCTGTTTCTCAAGTTTTTCCTACTTTGCTCGGTAAATGGCAATATCATTCAGCCACTTCTCAGGTCAAAATCTCAAGAATCATTCTTGATGCCTCTGATTCCACCCATTCTCGTATCTAATGAATAGTTAATTTTATGGTTCTATCTTCAAAATACATCATGAACTGTCTCCACTCATCCCCCACTACCGCTTAGCCCAAGTAGCGCCATCTCACTGGGGCCCCTATGCTAGCCCCCTAACTGGTGTCCCTGCTCCCACTCTTGCCTTCATGACCATCCCATTTTCACATAGCAGCCATGGTCATCTTTTAAACATATAGGTCAGATTGCATCACTCCGCAGTGTAAATACTTCCAATGGCTTCTCATCACATGTATAATAAAATCCAAATGCTTTCCTGTGGCCCCACATCATCTGATTTGTGCCCAAGTCTTGCATCTCATTTCAACACCCCATCCTCTTTGCTCACTCTTTGCCTATCCCCCGGGCTGTCTTGCTGGCTCCCTGTTCAGGGTCTCTGCTATCCAGATCACTCTTTACTCCAGAGCATGGCTGCCCAACTCCTTCTCATCATCAAATTTCAGCTCAAAGGTCATATACATAAAGGCCGTCTTCATTCCCCACCTAGGGCACCCTACCCTCTAGCCTTCTTTACTAGGTTATCCTACTTTTTTCCTTCCTTCTTAGCAATGATCAGTATCACTAATTGCAACTATTTTGATCATTTATGTATTTAATTTTTTTCTGTCTTTTCTTAAACTAGCAACCCCAGCAAGGGCAGGGATTTTGTTTCATTTGTTCACTGCTGTATTTTCCTTGCCAGAAGCTATCACATAATAGATGGTCAGAAAATATTTGTCAAATAGTTTTTAAAATACAAGAAAATAAGTTATATTCCTAATTTTAAGTTTAATTTTGCAGGGTAAAGTCTCAGTAAAAACTTAAAAAAAATTTCACATGAAATTTTGGTTTTCTATATAAGTAGATTTACTTACGTAGCCTTTTTCTGTACAATTATCTTTTTACAATGAAGATCTCTTGTCTTGTGTATTTCCTTCCCTGGCTAGACTAATAAACCATGGAATAAAGAAGTGAGGGCAAGGCTGACATGATTTGTTTCTGGTTAACCCAAACTGGTCACTATGATCAATGTTTTTCTTCCAAAGGGCACAGTTAATGCCCTTTCTCCTTTAAATCCATTCTACAATTGCGTCTGTAATCTGTTACGCTCACTGGTTTGCTGTGTATGGAACTTACCTTCTTTTTTTTAATGGAAGACTTTTTTCTGTCTCTAAGATTCTAGCACCATTTAAGATATCTGCAGGTCCTCTAAGATCACAGATAAACATCGAAAGTTTCTTTCCTAGGTTCTCCAAGTACTCAGGCCTGTAATTATCTGGGGCAGGAGAGTGGAGTTTAATTCAATTTAGGACACAAAATAAAGGTTCTCATTAGAGGGGTGGCCACAGTGCAAGACAGTTTGGCAACACATGGATGTCATTGGACTCATAGAATTAAACAGATGCCTCGTTGATAGAGAGGCCCCCAATCCTTTGCAAAGAATTGGCTTCTATAGTTGCTTAAGTTCTGAGAACCAGTCATCTGGGGCTGAAAACTATTGTTGAAGGGTTTGAGGTCTACTTTAAAACTCATCCATCTTGCCACATGCCATGATCCTTTGGGGGCTGTGGGAATAGAAGAGAAAGTGAGAGGAAGACAGAAGGAATCATCCTCCCCTCTTGACCTTACCATAGGGTGCTGAAGAGAGGTGGGGTGCAGCCTGCTGGTGTAAGAGGGTCTGCCAACAAGGCTCTGAGGTTAACTTGAAAGCTCAAGACCTTTCTCAAGGGGTCAGTCACTCCTCGCATCTCCAGACTCTTGCCAAGCAGGGAAGTCTGAATTTTCATGTCGTAATGCCTGAGTTTTAACTGCTGGCTCAAATTTATAAAGCACCATGTCAGTCAGACTGCACATGCTCTTGGGTCTGATCCAGCCAGTAATTCCCAGTTTGCAACCTCTGGCCTAAGGCACCATGTAAAAATTATAGGTGGGCTCAGAAAAGATGCTGAACATCAGTTTCTTCAGTCATTACTACCAGAATGTGGTGTGAATACAGACTTATTTCCTTTTTAGTTCAAAAGAGCAGATGTATTTTATAGGGGTTAACAAGCGGACGTAAAGTTCGAAAAAACCAAAACAAAACTCCTTGTTGCAGGAAATCTTCATTTAAATGGCATTGAAGTTTAACATAAAGAGCCTTAACTTCACAATGAAAAATTCATGTGGTTCCTTGGGGCATAATTTTCGTAGGGGCGTGACACTAGGACTTTGTCATTTACATGTTTGGGGTCCTCAAATTGGTAACTACAATAGTGCATGCATATAGTAGGTGCTCAGAAATGTATTAAATTAATGTTGCTGGTCACTTTTACCTTGCAAATTTCACTTTAAGAGATATTAAAAAACTCTTAGGTAAATACCTGATGCCCTTGGGTTTAAGCCCTGGGGCAGAGGAGGAGAACAAAGACAAGGCAACCATTGTAAATTAAAGTATTTTTATGTACCAGTCATTCTATAAACATCACTTTCTTTAGCCTTCACAATGTCGCTGACAGGGAGACACAGGTGTTATTATTATCCTTATTTTACAGGTGAGGATACTGAGGTTCCGAGAGAATAAGTAGCTTGTTTCAAAGTCATCTCCCAGATGGCATAGCTGGAATTGAAACCCAGTTCAAATGTAATTCTTGTCACTATATCTCTGTGAGCCCCACGAAAAGAAGAGATCTCCACTGTACCTGTTTCCTAGAGGCCACTAAGTGTCAGAAATAAAGCCAACATGACTCTCAAAGATGGGATGAGCTGTCACACACTTGCTAAGGCAAGAAAGTGTATCAAGGCAACAAGAAACACCTTCTAAAGTGTTTTGTTCAACCCTTGGATAACCGGATCCTGGTTTTCAAATATGATAGGCAGTTGAGCTTTCAGGGGTTTCCCTTTAAAACTGGTATGCTCTAAAAACGAATTCATTACCTTCCCAACCAAAACTTCTATAGCATAGATTCTAATTACTGTGTCCTTGTGACCTAAAGGCCCTCCATGGCCTACCCACCAGCAGCTCTCTGATTTCATCTCCCTTGCTGTCTCTGCTTGCCCACACTGATCTTGCTTTCTCTCCAACACCTGGAGCACACTCCCACCTCAGGACCTCTGCACATGATGCTCCCGTCTCTGGAGGGAAACTGCTGTCCCCTTCACCCACAGTAATGGCTGGCAGTACCCCTCTTTCTGCCTTAAACTAAATCCAAGTGCTCTGAGGTCAGCAGACCATCTCACTTCCTCTCATTCTTCTACTCTTGTATTCACGAGTTTGGGGGAAAACGACAAGTTTCTCTTTTCACAAGAAAGGCTGAGGGGCATTTTAGACACAGGTTGAGCACACTCTGTTCACCTGAATACAGGAAAGTGACACCCCTTGAAGATGACAGGATTTTCTGTGAGTGTTTATGAAACAAAATCGAGTTTCTCTCTACACCTACAGAAACAGAAACATTTTCAAATGCTCACCACTGCACAGAATGGTGCACCAAGTAAGGAGAGGATCTCTTTACTGGAGATCTGCTTGCTTTATAATTCAGGGAGGAAGAGGCTTGGATTGTAAATGTGTGACATCAGTGAGGAGGTGGGGTTACAAAAGGAGAAGCTGATTTGAATCCCATGAGAGAAACCAGAGCATAACAAATAAAGCTGCATTACAGATGAATCTGTAAACCTGGGCTCATTCTGTCAGATATCTTTTTTCTATTTTTTTTTTTTTTTTCAAATTTCAGCCTGCTGTTTTAAATGGCAACTGGGACAGCACAGAGGCTGTGATTTTTCACCTAGGGAAATTCACAACTTAAGGAAGTGGTAGGCAGGGAACAAACACACATAGTGTATTTATCCCCAGTGTCTGGACGTAAACAAACTGCAAGGAGGTAGTAAAAAAAAAAAAAAAAAAAAAAAAAAAAAAAAATCAAACAGGAATGTGGTTTCCAAGCAAAGCAGTACTCAAGATTTTTGTTTAGATGTGTCATCAGCCACCCCCGACACAGCCCACACTGTGCAAAATGTGATCAGGCCGGCTCGGCTAAGAAACTGCAGCTTCGGTATAGGTGAGCCCTGCACCGCTGAGACCCACCCAAAGCCTGGCAAGGCAGAAGCGGGTGCTCGGAAACCACATCACAGACAAAGCACCGTAAAGCTAACCATTTTCTCCAAAGGTGCAATATTATAATTGGGTGATAAATTCTTTACAAGATTTGATAAAATATAGATCCTAGGAAATAACAGAAGACAGGCCACTCAAACAACACCATGTCTAACCATCTCCTCAATCAAATTGTTAAGTTATATTTAAAGTCTTTCAAAATAGACAAAAATGTACTGTGCCTGTAATACTCCACCAGTGGCCAGCATGGATCTGGGGTAGGGGGAGACAACTTTTGAATGAAGGAGGAAGTAGAACATTTAAATACAAATTTTTTAAAAAGATAACAAACCTAGAGTACACATTTTGTCTCAATCAGTGGTTCTCAAACTTTTAGGGGCCAGTACGCCTTTATATATTTTTTAAACAATTGGAAATCTCAAAGAGTTGTTTTTTATGTGGTTATATCTACTGGTGGTTACTGTACAGAATTTTAAAAACTTTATTAATTCACCTAAAAATAATCATAAACCTATTATGTTAATATAAATTTTTTTAAATGAAAAATAACTAGTTTCCAAAATGAGAAATAAAGTAGTTTTCAAAACAAAACAAATAGGGGGAAGAAGGGCATGGTTTTACATTTTTGCAAATTTAATGTGTAGTTTAATAGTCGACAACTGGATCCTCATATCTTCTGCCTTCAATCTGTTGTGATATCACATGTCTGCTTCTGGAAAACTTCAACATACACTCATGAAAGAATGAGAATGAAAAAGGCAAATATTGACTTAGTACTTGTATGAAAGTAGTTTCGATCTCATGGAGTTCTCAGAGACCTCCAGGGCTCTCCATCCAGCCCATACTTTCAGAGCCACCGCTCCAGATCAATATGCCAGCAAAAATGAATATCAAGCATCTGGTTGGCTTACAAGCCGTCTTAGTATGTGCCGCAGGCAGAATTTATAAGATTGGCCCATTTCCTGCTCCCTGATGTACATACTCTTGTATAATTTGGGGAACTTGTGAATCTAATGGGATAGTCACTGCCATGACTGGGTTATGTTTATGGCACAATTGACTTTAAGAATGAGAGACTATTCTGAGTGGACCTGACCTAATCAAGAGAACCCTTAAAAGGGACTGGGTTCTTCCGAAGGAATAGATTGAAGTGTGAGATTTCATTAGTTGGACACAAGTGAGGTTCTCTATTGCTCGCTTTGGAGGTGGGGGTGGGGGCACGTGGCACAGGATGAAGGGAACTCCAGCGGCTGAGTTGGCTCTTGGCTGATAATCAGCAAAGAAATGGAACCTCAGTCCTACAACTACAAGGAAAGGAAAATACTTTTTTTCCCCTTCAGAGTCCTCCAGAAAGGAATTAGGCTGAAAACCTAATTCAGTGGGATACCTTGAGCAGAGAGAATCTAGTCCTACCTGCCTGAAATTCAGACCTACAGGACTGTGAGATAATGAGTGTTGTTGTAAACTGCTAAATTTGTGGTAATTTGCTACACAACAACAGAAAACTAATACAGTATATTATTTTAAATTTATGTTTACATTACACAAATAATCATAAATATGTCCTTGTAAAAAATGAAAACAACATTGAGAGATTAAAAGTTCCCTTGATCCGCCCTATCCTAACCAATCTTGAGCCTCTCCCTACCCCTTTTCCCAGGGGTATAAATACCTCTTTGTTGGGTATGAATGGATCTGTCCAGACCTTTTTCTATGCATTTATGTACATATACATGTACCAACAGAAATATATAGTACTAATGTGGTTTATTTATTTTCCTTATTTTAACTTCAGAACACTATTGGAATTAATGCTATAGTTGGCCCAGGTCTTTAAAAAAAAAAAAAAAAAGCTTGACTTGATGTTCTAGAGCAATTTCCCTATGACCAATGAAGTATTTGAACCACTTTATTGGTCTTAGATCTAAGCTAAATAGAAATGTATTTTAGAGGTTGTTTAAAATGGTGAGGCTGGGGTTCCACCAGCTGAGAAGCATTTTGAGGCAGGGCTGACCTCACGTTTCTGGTTTTCCACCTGTCTCTCAGGTTATTCACAGCTAGGATGAACCTGCTCAATTATAGGCTCAATTCCAAGCCACCAGGGAAACAGTGGTGGTTCTCATGGCCCAAAGTGACCCTTAACAGCTATCTTGTCCCTGTCTTCATCACCACTGGAAAATCAGAGAACTTCATTCAGATCTTTCAAAGATATGCTGATTCTTCTGTGATTTAAAGAACAATGAATGGGTCTGACCTTTTCAGAAACAAATCTATGGCATAAACCTATATTACCTCCAGGACCCAGGACAGATTTCCTTTGACAGTGGACCGTGGTGCCAGTGTGTGGAGGGTGGTACCTTGCCCAAGGAGTAACGCTCCAATTTTAGTTTCTGATAAAACCATCAGAAACAAGTTTTTCAAGTGGCTTTAATGATAGGCTCTCAGAAAGAATCTGCTTTCTCAAGCAAGTGTCCTCCCATCTCGGAGCCGATGGGCCACAAACCTCTGTGTATAAACTGTACACATTCTGCATTTGCGTAACGAAGGAGACATTATCAGTCGCCAGTGACAATGTCCTTTCTCCTTTGTTAAGGTCACCTCACCTTGCGCTCCCCTGACATCACAGTGGCCCTGACATTTTATAACAGCAGAGAGACTGCCCCTTCCTTCTCTGGTCTTTTGTGATGTTGAGTTTGCCAGGGGGCTCTGGCTACCTACTTGTTCTGGGTGGGCAGGGAACCTCACCAGTTCATAAATCCTCGGATAGAGTGTGCCCATTAACAGGGGTTACACTTACCTTCTCCTCGAAAAGGCTCTGTACCCACCCACCCACCCACCCACACCCCCGATCCATGGATTTTCCATGCTCCCTGGCTATTTGGGTAGGACAACTATGAAAGCACAGGTGTTTGGGTATGGAGCTCTGCCAGTGGGGGCCACAGCCTTTGGACAAGAAATCCATGCATGGAGCTGCGGCTGGTTAACCTCTTTGCACTTTATGCGAGCATATGTTTCTGTTCCCTTTTCTGGAGAAATCTTCAAGTGGATAGAATTTCCAAGGTTCACCCAAGGGGAGAAACATGCTTGGAGCGTTTACAGTCAAGGAAAGGTTTGAGTGAATCTTGAAGCTGGTCCAGGGCCACTACAGGCTTCTAAAAGTGACTTCAGAGAGTGGAAATACCCCAAACTTTCCTTCCATACAATCAATTTGCCTTAGACGAGGGGGGAAGGAGAAAACGTCCCCAAAGGTAGGCTGCTCAACTCTGGGTAGTTTGTGATATACTGCTTAGTTAAAAAGGGGCGAGGGCTCTCTTATTTCACCACACTGGAGATTTTCAGGGAGCTGGGGTTTTGTGACGAGCCCCGGCTAACCGGGACGCGCGCAGGCACAGAGGCAGAGCAGCGCGGAGGACGGCGCGGGCTGCACGAGGGCGGAGCGGGCGCCGCTGCGCTGACGGCCGCGGCAGAAAGGGGCGGCCGCGCCCATTTCCTCCGCTCCGCCTCCGCTGGAGGATCCGCATCGGCGAGCGGCAGCCCGGTGTCAACCGCGGCTCCTGGTGCCGGCTGTGGCCAGATCGCTCGGACTGAGCCCGCGGCGGCCGACACCTCTCCGAAGCCCGCCGCGCGGTTCGCGTTCCGGCGGCCCGCATGGACGCGGCGCTGAAGCGGAGCCGCTCGGAGGAGCCGGCTGAGCTCCCGCCGGCGGCCCGGGACTTGGGAGGAGGAGGAGGAAGCGGGGATAGAGCAGGAGCTGGAGGAGGAAGAAGAGGTGGACCCTCGGATCCAGGTAGGGCGCGCGGGGGCGCCGGGATCCTGGCGCCGCGAGGCCGCCGCGGAGGTCGACGTCTGCACCCGCCTCGCCGCTCCCCCGTCTGCGGTCCTCGGTGGGGGTGGTGGCGATGTGGGTCCAGGGGCAAGAAGAGGGGGTCCGGATACCTGATTTCACTTGGTTCATGGGGAGGCTGCAGTGCCCGCGTGGATGCGGCCGGCGTATATTGTGGGGTTGACCTCGGGCAGAATCCGGGGTCGCCGCAGAGTGCCCAGCGGTCGAGCAGATGTGCAACAAAGGGAAAAAGGGGGCGGGGAGGGGGTACCCCATCTAGGCTACCCGCGCCGCAGGCGCTGCACAGCCTCCTGGCCCTGGGAGGAGGGGTCGGCCCCGGGGTGGGCGTTTTCGCCCCTGCAGCGTGGGCTGGAACTGGTGCCATGGGTTCCGAGTCCTCACCTGGCAGAGGTGCCCCGCCTGAGCCATCTTCATCTTCCTTTTATTCATTGTTACCGAACTGAACCTTTTTTATAGTCATCACTGTTTCAACCCTCCACTTGGCCTGAAACGCTTTAAAACCCAGCTTTTCCTTGTTATGAGGTCGGGTGTGAATAGAAATCAGGAACAACTGATGCGCAAAGCTGACGCGGGGAGAAGGCAAGGGGATTGGCCTGGCTCCCTGTGCCTCCATTTCTAAGGGAGATGATTAAAAAACAATTTCCAACCAGAGATATCGGAGTGACAGCTTAATCTCTTCACTCCCTAAGCAAAAAGCACAGCAAATCCAAAACGCGTTTTTCTACCCTTTATATATTGCCTTTAAGTATGCTTTGCAATTCCTGGAGCCCTAATTGGTTTTTCAGTGCACAGATCAATTAAAGCTCATTTAATTCAACTGTTGTGGTTTCAATGAATTGTTTTGGCAGATTAGCAAGATAAGATCAGGTGGAAAAATCTTTGCACTAGAAATTAAAAAAAAAATCATCAGTTTGGTCTGCTGTTATCTTGTTTTCTTGGTACAGGAATTGTGTCAACAAGATCCTTTGTTTGCAGAGTAAAATGAATTAACTTCATGCTGGGTACTCTACAAAATTTCAGTTTGTAAATGTTTATTTAAAGATAGATTTTTAAAAGTTATTTTTAAAAAAACCACCAGAGAGATTGAATAATTGGCAGTTTGAAAAGATTTTCATCTCCATAGAAAAATAGTCACCAATGAATTAATGCCAGGATTCTGCCCTCGATTTAAATCATTTCACTGGTTTATACTTTTGGCTTGTCCTTATTGTCTTTTCTGCAAAGTTCTTGCTGTAAGGCGGAAGGTACTGTTTTGATTCAGCCCCTAAACCATTTGTAACAGGTGGGTTTACCTCAGGGCACAAACCTGGAATAAATATCCACCTAAAAAAAGACAAATTCCTAGGACCTTGTGACATTCTCTAAAGGGATACCATCAAGAAAAAGGTTTCAGAAATGCTGATATTCATTTGCTCTTCCAGCCAAGGCTCAACTATTTTTCTTGAGAATTAATATTGATTCCTCTCTATTCTCAAATCGTGCTGGAGTAATTTTGCAGTAATGAGCTGAGTCCTATTGGAAACAAAAGACAATCTTTTAAATCTTTTTTCTCCCTCTTTTCTTTGTTAGGGAGAACTGGAGAAGTTAAATCAGTCCACAGATGACATCAACAGACGGGAGACTGAACTTGAGGTACAGAAGGCTGGGTCCTTGTTTTTTTTTTTTTTTTTCCTGGGTCCCTGTTCTTGGTGAAGTGTGTCATTCTCGCTGACACCAGAATGGTTAATTTTGTTTTAATAGCTGGAGGGTGATTGCTGGCGTCCACTCTTTGAGTTGAGCAACAGCCTGCTGTCTGACAGAATAAATATACCACTGAGCCCAGCTTGTGGGTGGAACACATGTGGATCCAATTTCACATGTTGTTTTTCATCGTGGAAGCTCTGGTGGCCAAAACCAAGGTCTTTACACACGGTTAAGCCCTAAAGTTAATGTGTCTGTGAAAAAGCCGAAAAAACTGAGGTGAAAATGAGCTGAACTCTTTAACGGAGAGGAGAATAAATTAGTCACAGAATCTTTTCAAGATTTTAGGGCAGTTGCTTACGTTGTACTTGGAACATTGTGTGTTTTCTCAGACTTAAAGCTTCTTTGACTTTACTGGTCTAATAATTCACCCCCTCTACTTCCCTGCTCATTTCTTTATTGGCTGCTTCTGTGTAGAATATAATTATCTTAATGGCAAGGAAAAGCTGTTTAGACTGGGAAGGGTTTTCCCGCTGGGAAGAATCTTGGGAGACTAGATCCTGATTTGAATTTCATGAGCATCTTCCAACCTGAGTATAAACAGATTAGCATTCTTCACAGCTACCAATTAGTCTCCATCCCTTTTCAGTAGTGGTTGGTTTTACCATCCATCAGCATATTCGAACAACCTCCGCATATATCTGAGAGCCCGTAAATGACTCTTGTCAGATGAAGGGCTGTTGGAGGACCGTTTCTGTAGCAGGAGAAATAGCTGGGAAGGTCAATGGAAAGGGCAGGAAACATCTGGTTCCTAAGAGGTGCGGGAGATAGGAATGTAATCTACCAGCAGTATACTGACAACTTGATTTCTGACTGCGTGCTGTGCTGAGGGCCCAGAGGTACCAAATTTGGATGTGGGAGTGGGGATTAAAAGCTTGTTTTCTGAGCTGCGTGTGAAGGGTTTCGCAAACCCCTCTATTCCGACTATCGGCTGCCCTTTTCCCCCAAGTGGAGTAAAATCTGTGTTTAAGTATTATTCATTTGTGATGAATCCAGTCTCTTTGTTGGGCAATTGAAATCTCTCAGAATCTCAGATTTGCAATATATTAAACAGAAACCTTACCTTTTCTATAGGGATTTATAGGTTACATAGTGTTTTTATAAGCTTTATCTAATTCCATCCTGTCAAAACAGCCTAGAATGGTACTGTCCAATGTGGCACCTCAGGCCACAGTGGCTGTTTGAATTTAAATTAATTAAAATTAAGGTTAAAAATTTAGTTCCTCGGTCACATGTTTTAAGAGCTCAATAGCTACTGTATTAGAACAGAGAATACTTCCATCATTATAGAAAGTCCTACTGGACAGCACAGGCCTGGAGAGTTGAGAAGGCGGGACTACCTCCTCTCAGGTGAGGACACAGAGGCACAGAGCATTTTCCAGATCCCCTCCAGCTCTCGTATTCTGCCATCGAGTATGAATGGACAAGTTGGAAGCAGTCTTTTTTGAAGGACTGATTGATTGATTCATTCAACAAATAATCTGTGCCCCTGCTCTGTGCTGGTTACTGTTTCAGTAGTGCTTGCTTACCTTCTGAGCGTAAAACTTGTTTCCTCTGTCGAACTCTTTTTAGCCCTGATTTCTGAATCCTTTTTCTGAATACACTGAGGTATTTATGTGTCACAGGAAGCTGCAGGACAGGTGTTTCCTGCCTTGCTCTGGTGAGCGCTTGGCAATGGCAGAGAGAGGCGGTCAGAGCCGGCCTGTTGCTGGCTGACCTTTGCATGGTGGTTCCAACCAAGATGGAATCAGAAATGTAATGCAAGCTATGTAAGTAATTACAATTTCTCTAGTAGCCGTGTTAGAAGTAAAAAGAAACAGCAGAAATTAACTTATATCTATTTTCATTTAACCCGGAATGTCCCAGATAGTATAATTTTAACAGGGAATCAATATAAAAATCATCGAGATATTCTACAGCTATTTTATACTAAGTCTTCAAAATCTTGTGTGTCTTTTTACACATAGAGTACCTCTCAGTTGGGACTAGCCACTCAGTAGCTACATGTGGCAACCAGGCAGCCTGGGTCTAATAGGTATTTCCTGTTAGACTCACAAAGGAGCACTGGGGTTTCACCCTCAGTGCTGGCTGTCTGGATGCTTGTCTTGCTGCCGGAGCCGGAGGGGAAGATGGGTCTGTGCATCTGTGTTCCTCAGTCAAGCCCTGGGCACCAGCTTTGTGTCGATGTGGGCAGCTGCAGACACCTGAGTCAACCAAGGTCTTGCCCTCAGGGAGTTTACATTTGGTTGGGAGTGAAGAGTGGAGAGGTGGCCTATAATTACTGATCGTAATAACTACAATGAAAGAGTGATGCGACAGAGGCTCTAAAAGAGGAGTCACCTGTAGATACCTGAGCAGAAGCCTGCAGAATGAGAGTCCACGTGCAGAGAATAGCAGATGTGTGAGCAGTGGGGGTGGTGAAGGGAAGTGTGCCAAAGGATGTGGGGCAGGAAACAGTCATTTTAATATTTGGTTGATTCTCATTATTCCTGGTAGTTGTTTTCCATAAGTTGCTGTGAACATTTAGTGAATACTGAACCATTACTCCTGCGGGGCGGTGGTGGGGAGGGGCAGGGGGAAGAAGCGGGTGTGGTGGGGAAATGTGACTCGAGGCCTGCAAGACCCTAAACCTGTATTAGGTTCCTGCGAGCCTTGGGTCACAGCATTTTTGTCAGCTGATCAGTACATAGCCTTGTTTTATGTGTTTTCTGTTTAAAGACACATTTTAAATGCATATTATTATTAATGTTGAATTCCTATCAACAGCAACAATGACTCATGGCCTGCGCAAGTCTATTTAACACACGTGTTCTCCATAAGACATCCAACTTTCTTGGGCTAGGAACCCTAGACGGCACTTGAGCACGAGGCATGGCGGCCATTTTAAACATCAGAACACCAGTAAAAAGCACAGAAGTGCAAAAACCGAGGCACTAAATGGACCGCTAAAGGACACTTGTTTACAGCATGAGAGCTGAAACAAGAAGGCAGAGCGTCTCTTTGCTTGACCTCGGCTGAGAATGTACACATTGGGTGACTCAAATTTTTTTGCCACTCCGTTCATGTCACGAATGACTGCAGAAGGGCCATGAGTATTGATTTTGGAGTTGCGAATAAATTTAGTGAGTGTGGCATCTGCAAACAATGAGAATTGACTCCATAATTTCAGAGCCCCTAAGGAGGGTCTTTTGCTCCCTGCATTTCGTTTGCCTTTGCTTTTTGATTATGGTCTGGAGTGCCCAGCACCCCTCCTGACTTTGACCCTGATTAAAGCAAATTGGTGGCCAGGTTTGTAGGGCCTGCTCTTTGCTCATAGAACGTGGTACAGTTGTCTCAGCTGTAGGCTGAGGTGCAGGCCTGAATTTGCCTTTAGCATCCCATCCTGTGTTTTGGCTGTTTAAATCGGAGATTATCAAAGGTACCAGCCACCTGCATGTTGTCAGCTGGGTATCTGCCTTTTCCTGTATTTCACTTTGCCTCTGACCTTGTTTGAATAGTATTGTATCCCCTTTGTACTCTGATTTATATCAAGAGGGCCAGCCTCTTCACGCTGTTGAAGGGAGTAACCTTTTCACCAGAGAGGGCCCTGGTTTCAAATTAAGAAAGTAAATATATTTTCCTACAGACACCTCTTTGAGTGTATATTGAGCAGTGAAAATATTTGTACTCTGATTTATATCAAGAAGGCCAGCCTTTTCACAGTGTTGAAGGGAGTAACCTTTTAACCAGAGAGGGCCCTGGTTTCAAATTAAGAAAGTAAATATATTTTCCTACGGGCACCTCTTTGAGTATATATTGAGCAGTGAAAAGGACAGACAGAACTCCTTTCCTCCTGATGCGTATATTATAGATAGAGGGAAATGCAGTAAACAATTAAAATACTCAGTAGATTACATGGTGGCATATGCTAAAGAGGAAAACAAGGCAGGATGGGGCCTTGGCAGTGTGGGTATTGGGGGGCATGGGCGGTAGGGGATACAGTGTAACAAGTAGTGGGTGGGGAATGTCTGGAGAGAGTGAGCGTCAGGGCCATGTGGGGGAAGCGCATTCCAGCCAGAGGGAACGGCCAGCGCTAAACTGGGAGCTGGGCCTGGCCTGTCTAAAGACCAGCAGTGGGGGACCAGTGTGCTGGAGGTGGGGTTAGCGATGGATAGAGAAGGAGAGATTCAGAGAGAGAAGTGGGTCATTCAGTGTGTAACAGCTCTGCCAGGTGAGGCAATGCAAGTAAGTATGCTGATGTAATTTTCTAATGCATGTTATATAGAGCTATCTTTTTTCCAACTGTGTTAAAACAAGGCGCAATACAGAGAATTTCTAAATCTCATGTAATCCAGATTTGCAGTATTCCGTGCCAATTGTTATTATTTAACCATGATGTATAGTGTTTTCATTATTTCTCTTGCTTGCTCTGAAGGTGGGCTATTCTAGGGCCCTGAAACGGTCAGTCAGAGAGGAGGAGGAGGAGGAAGAACATAGCCAGACCTAGCTTTTCTGGCTCTGAGTAATTAAATGCTGCCTTTTTCAGCCTACCCTTCCCTAGGGAGGCAAGCGGCTCGTCGTAAATGTTTGTGCTCTTTCCCGCACTGCTTGGGTGGCATGGTTTCTGGGCAGACTTGTAGGGCATTTTGAAAAACATTTGATTCTGGACATCTGTGTTCCCCACACTTGCATAAGGCCTGCGCCCAGAATTTGTCTTTTCCCCACTCCAGAAACCCGCAAACATTTTCTCTGAATAGTTTTGAGCTTGGAAACTGGGCGGTGGGAGAGGGACGGTAGGGGTGAATTGCAAGCAGTCTGGGCTTTCTAATGGGTTATTGGCACAATTCAGGGGAGGGGAAACGTTCTTTTCTGAAAGGATAGTGTTGTCACATCTTAGCATTTGTCCTTCAAGATGCGCACGCACCTGTGTGTGTGTGGTGTGAGTGGATGCACGCTGGGGGAAGGACCTATAAAACATCAGTTATGTTTTGAAGAAAGTACTAGGGAATGTTTGAAGTGATAAATGGACAAGGGAAAGTGAAGAATAAGTGTTCCTTGAAGTTGGCACCAAATTCCAGACCTGGTGGCAGGCTGCCTGGTCTGGCTGGGAGTGGCCATGACCTCTTTGTGCCCAGGCGAGATCTGGTTCAAGTAAACATTGGCCTGAAGGCATTTGTATCACAAACATGGAGCCCCTCTTGTGGTCTGAGTCCTGTGTGGGGCCTTTAACTAAACCTCAGACACAGTCCCTGCCCTCAAGGAGCTTGGTGACGCCTGGACTGGAGCATGTTGTTACAGAGTGTGAGGGACATGCAGGGCCCTTCGGGAAGCCAGGGGTGGAGGTGCTTGGTGGAATAGGGGGCATCAGAGTTGAGGCCTGGAGACCCAAGTCATTCGGGACTGTCAGTTAACATCTCGCATAGCCTGGAAGTAGGTAGAGGAGGAACAGAGCTGACAGCACAGACGGCACCTGCAGTTGGAGCAGTGTGGGGGGAGGTAGACGAGAACATTTTGTTTAGGGTGCTTTGGCCACTGGCTGATGGTAAAGACAAACACACCTGAGGTCTTTACTGGGTGCTTCTGGGTGACCTGAGGCTGCTACTGCTGTCCCTACAGCTGAGACCTGAAGATTGGCCGTCAGAAGGGTAAGACTTTTGGGTTTCCCATTTCAGTCCCCCTGCTGTTGATGGGATGTCAAGGGACAGTAACTTTTGACCCAGCAGTTGCACTTGTAAGCATTTGTTCTAAGGGAATAACTGGACAAGAATATAGGTCCGGTAATGTTCACGGCAGCATTGTTGAACAATGTTGGGAAGTTATAAATGGACATGATTATCAATAGGGGGTTGGTTAAATCACTGAATATAGGGCACACGCAGCGGTTGATAGAATCTAGGCCTTAAAACGATGACACAGCTTGGTCTGACATAGAAAAACATCTAAGTGGGAAAAAACATTCCAAAAGAGCAAGTATATGGTGTTCTTAAAAAAAAAAAAAGTTCGCATGCATAAAAATGCCTGGAAAAGATTACATACCAATTGCTAGATCAGGGAGGTGAGATGAGTGATTGTTTTATACTTTTCTGTATTTTCTGAACTATTTGCATAGAATTTGTATTACGTTATAGTCAGGAAAAAACAAACACACCCCATAGCCATGGGGATGGGGTGGGGGAGGGAAGACTGGTTTTGGCATTAGGTGACAGTGGAGTCATTGGTTTGAACCTGAGGTCTGCTGACTTTTAGCGGCACTTGGCCCCTTGGAGCTGGAGTTTTGTCTTCTGTGAGTCGGGGGCTTGTGATTCTTGCCCATGTCCCTGGGCGGCCTGGAGGACAAGAGGAGGTACTGTGTGAGGGAGTGTTCAGATCGCTGCACAGCCTGGGTGAGAGAGAGGTCATCTGCATGCCGGGCTGGCAGGGAGTGCCTGGGCCTGCGGGGTGCCAGATGCAGAAAAGGCTCTGACAGGATGGCCATTGGAGCCAGGCCCGCCACGGGGGCTGGAGATGGCTCTGCTCTCCTCCCCCAGGCCCCACTGTGACGTCTCTTTGGGCAAGGGACCAGAGCGAGGGCTTGTGCAGCCAGGATTATGGGGTAGAACGGTGGTGGACTTTGCAGTCCCTGGAGCCACAGGGCCCTTAAGGGCTCTGTGGCTGGCTGGTCTGTAGGATGTGGAAATAACTTTGTTTCCTTGAGCGAGCTCTGCTTTGTAAAGTTGTGTCTTCTCCTGGGGTTTGCCTGGCACATGGTAGGTGCTCAATAGGTATTTGAGTGGACGAATCCCAACAAGTTGTCCCTTCTTGGCTGTATGACCTTGGGCAATTTACTTAATGTCTCCGGGCCTCAGTTTCCTCATCCCAATGATGGTGCATAGTAAGCCATCAAATATTACTGCGCTGCTGTCTGGAGCAGGGCAGGTGAGGGTGGCAGTGTGGTGGGGACTAGCAGGGAAGGTTTTGTGTCCGTTCTGAAATGTCTTTCCTGCCCGTTTTTGTCTCCTAACTTCCCTTCAGTAATAATGACAGCTAATGATCATGAGCACTTACTCAGGGCCAGGCCCTGTTCGAAGCCCACTGAATGCATAAACTCAGTCCTCAGAACAGCTTTATGAGATAGACATTGCCCCCATTTTGCCCATAATGAAACTGAGACACAGAGTTCAAGTGTCTCGTTCTAGAGCAGTCGCTCAACTTTAGCTTTATGGACCTCGTGGGCCAGATAAGTCTTTGTTTTGTGGGGGCTGTCCTGTTAACCGTAGTAGTTTGTAGCAGCGTCTGATTACTAGATGCCAGTAACAGCGCCCTCCACTCCCAGTTGCGACCACCACACCTGTCCCTAGACTTGCAAGTGTCCTCTGAGGTGCAGAATTTCCCCTGGTTGTGAACCACGCTCTAGAGCAGTGCCATCAAAGTCTGGTCCTCGCACTGGCAGCCTCAGCACGACAGAGGAATTTGTTAGAATTAGAGTTTCTTGGGCCACACCCAGACCTGCTGATTTAGGATCTCTGGGGCAGGGTGGGGGGGCAGGAGGCGGTCTTAACCAGCACTTCCTGTTTCCTGCACTTTCTGGCACCCTTACTCCCCTCTTGTGTGTGTTACTTAGGCTGTTTTAAGGTCATTTGTTTACTGGTCTGGCTCCCCCACTAGATATGACCCCTGGACAGAGGGACTGGGCTGCGCCGTCTTTGTGTCCCCAGTATCTTACATGCGGTACCTGTACACAGGGATGCGATAAATGCCAGAATGAATGGAGATTAGTTTGTGGTGAGCATTCAGTGCTCTTGTGGACTCATGGCTCTTGTCACTGTCATACACAGTGTCCTGAAAAAACGGACAGGTTCCTCTTCTCCAGTGCCTGGCTCTGGAATTGTAATTGTCCCCAGGCTGCTGTTAGGCAGGGCCAGCCCTGGGCACAGTTGTGACATTTAGCATGACCTGTGTCCTCTTTCCTGTCCCCAAAGTCCCTTATGGCGTTCTTAGCTCACGAAGGTCTCACATTCTACTCTGTTTGGAGATGTTTGTGTTTTAAAAGAGAGGTTTATATTACCAAAGAATGGCATGTGTGAATATGGACGAATGTTCACGATCTATGTAATGGAAGAAAAATTAGGTAATCAAACTATCAGGTATACATGAAAATGTATGGAGTATATATAAAACTGTATACAGTTAGAGACTATATGCATATGAGAAAAAGAACAGTGATTTGTCCTGCTGTCTACAGACTATGCACTGCTTATTACCAGCCATGGTGAAGCAAATACAGAAATTGAAAGTAAGACTTTAGAATTTTTTTTTTTTAACAATTTGACATTCCAGGATATCCGAGTGGCATTTCACTTTTCTAGTTTATTTTTGTTGTATTCTATAGAAGCGTTGATTCACAGTGGGTCGGGGCTAGGGGGACCCATTACCACATATTTTGAGAACCACGGCTCCTGAAAAAAAAGTACCCTCAGATGTTACTAGTGATTACTGCTAAATGCTAAGGACGCTGGTTGGTAATTATTTTCCGTTGAGTAATGTTTTCTGAATTATTTACAATGACCATATTTTATCACTTTCATAGGCAGGGAATGGGGAAGGGGTGGAGAGAATGAAGAACTTTGATTCATATCTTTATGAATCAAAGGAGTTGCTTTGGAAGGAATTTTAGGAACTATGAAGGCTGGTGGGAAGAAAATTTCAAATTGGTTAGTCCCTGCCTTCATTGTAGGTAATCCCTGATGTTGGTGGGTGTGCTTAGTGAATTGCTGTATTGTTAAACTCTCATTGTGGTAATTCAGGGAGGGTTGAAAAGTACCTTAAAGGCATTTTAGGATTGTCTGCAGCCAAGAAACCCTCAATTGTGAAATACAAAAAAACCCCAATCTGTAATTGCTGTAACATTCTAAATATTAAGAATATTTAGATAGTCAAACTTAGGTACTTTGTGAGTTTGAGTATTTGCATTATTTCTAAATGGATAGACTTGTAGGCACATGTAGGCTCTCTTGGCACAGTGTCATTCACTGTGGCCATATGAGCAAAATAATAGTATGGACTATTGGCTAGAACATAGAAATAGCTATCTAATATCGAATGTTGAAATGGACTCTGTTGTTTAAAAAAAATGCTGTCTTCTTTTTAAACTATAAAGTCCCATGAGATAATACATAAACTTTTGTGGCCCCTCAGCTGGAACCATCTTAGGAATGTATGTAGGCTCTTGCTGTTGTAGGAAAGCAAACTTTTGTATAGTGTCATGACCATGCCCCCAAGTTTATCCAAGATGCCTTTCCTCTGATGGAGATATCCTCAGTGTCCCCTCCTCGGTCGGAGATGGGCTGTAGGGGTTGATGGATTCATTGTTGTCCTCGTGGTTGATAACATCTTCAAATTCTGTAGGCAGCAGAGAGCTGTGGTCCCTGTGGATTGTAGCCTTTTAATACTGAGTGGTTATTTTTCCTTCTGAGTATTTATCGTAGGGGCCTTTAACGTAGTGGCGACGTGTGTGTGTGTGTGTGTGTGTGTGTGTGTGTGTGTGTGTGTGTGTTTTGGCTGGCCGAGTTAAACATCTATTGAACTCCATCCTTTGGCAGGCATCCCAGTTATCTTTGCCCTGGCCCTCCTCTTTGAGGGTTAACCTGCTGATGACCACATAGATGTTTCCAACAGTAAAGACTGTCACTTTTATGCAAAGCATCTTCACTGAGGATCTCATCGGTCATTTGCCAAGCAGCTCTTAGCTTGGAGAATCTGCCTCTTCATTTCCTTAAAGGAAGATGGAAACAATTTTGTTCTATTTCTGCCTGATTTTTCCTTTGCCGTTTTTTGCTGGATTATCTAAGAGATATTAATGTTTGCTGTGACAGAAAGAAACTGCGAGGAGGGAGACAATGAGAGGAACAATCGCTGCTTATTATAACCACAGCCAATCCCACTTAGTATAAACTCTTTCATTGTTTGGCATCAGACCCAACCGAAATGTGATGAATGAGGTTTGGTTGTCTTCGGCCACCCTACTCTTCTGTTGCCAGCATTGCAAAAGGAATCCATTTTCATTCACTTCATCTTCATCCTGGTAGATTTCAAGCCAGCAGATTTGATGTTTTCTTTCTTCCCCAGTTTTCAGCTTTGTTGGAAGAAGAGATGAAATCGGAGTGTTGTTCTTCCTTGTTCTGATTTCTATTTTGCCTAACAAGTTACCTCCAAACTTCATCGCTTAGAACAACTGCTTTATTTTGCCCATGATTTGTGGGGTATGAATTTAGAGAGGGCTCAGTGGGATAGTTCTGGCTTGAGGTCACTTCTGCACCTGGGACTGTGGTCATCTGAAGACTCAGGTGGACTGAACATCCTGGGAGGCCCACTTCTGTGTCTGGCAGTGGACACTGGCTCATCGTTGGGCGCTCGGCTGGGGTTGGCAACCAGAGTGCTTACCTCTGACCTTTCCAGCATGGCGGTCTCAGGCACTCTGACCTCCTTCTGGTGTCTGGCCTCCCCAGCTGTGAGTGTCCCCAGATGACCAGGTGGAAGCATCCTGACCTTTTCTGCCTGAGCCTCGGAAGTCGCATTGTAGCACTTCCGTCGTATTCCATTGGTCCGAACATCCTGAGCCCCCCGAGATTCAAGAGGAGAGGAAGTAGAGTCTATCTCGTTGGGAGGAGTGGCAAAGATTTTTGAGCCACATTTGAAAACTGCGACACTCGTGGTGGTGTAGAGATAGCGACTTGTTTTGAGGCCTGTAGGACATCCGTTTTCATTCGCTTCATGAACAGCTGCATTTGAGTGTCTTCTTGAGTTGCTTTAATGGTTAACCAGTTAGCAAAGCATGGACTTTGGTTAGTACTCCCAGTGACCCTTAAATAAGCCAGCAATAAGAAAAGCAAGAGAGAGCAGGTTTTCTTTCTTTTCTTTCTTTTTTTTTTTTTTTTGCCGAGTTGTGGGTCTTGCTGTAGGCAATTCTTTGCCATTTGGCCCGCGTCTTAAAAGTTTTGTGAGAAAATGATGCCATGGCTTTAGTATCAGCGGAGCCTCGAACTAAAAGTACGGTAGTAGCAGACACTTTATAAAGTCAGGGGAAAGGTTCTAAAGCTCTTCGGGCAGCTCTTGACATGCAGCTTTCTCTCCCTGTCACTGGTTTTGTTAACATCTCCAATGGGGAAATAGAATCTTAGTATTGCATGTGTTTGCTCAGAAATTGTTTCTGCTCCCCAAGCTGGAACTTGTTAAAGCAAACCACACTTTAATGCTATGAAACGTGGGTGTCAAAAAAGTGTAGGAAGACTTGTTTTGGAGCCGATAAAGGCTTAAACTACAGAGCGTGTGATGATGGGAAAGTATGGGCTCCCGAGTTCAGGAAAGCTGGATTTGAATTCTCCCCCTGCCTCATAAAAAGCTGTGCAGTCTTGCATTTTTAGCTTTTGGGGGGGGGTTTAATTTTCTTCTCTCTAAAATGGGGAGGGCAATACCTGTCTTGCAGTGTTAAGGATTAAAGAAGGAGATGTCTGTAAAGTGCCTGGCATGATATCTAGCGTATAACGATCAACAAGTGCTGGTTCTTTCCTTTCTATCATTTGCCATTTATTGAATAATAACATGTACTTTAAAATCACCACTACTTATGGAAAGATATATGCTAAGCATTGTGCTGAGTGCTTTATATAGTTTATTCTGTGCTCACGACAGCTCTTGAGTACGTTGATGAGACAATGTCCTCACAGGACAGTGGATGGGGAGCCAAGATTTAAATCCAGGAGTCTGAGGCTGGGGCCCATGGCCTTAGGTACTTTTGGGATGTGTGTTTGTGCATGTGGAGGATGCACATTCTGAAGTCCTGCTGAGGTTGGTGAGAAGAAAAAATACTGGTCTAGGACATAAGGACCAGGTTTTCAGTCTTTGCCCTGACATCCGTGGGAGAGGAACTTCACCTCCTGAGGCTTCAGTTACATCCTCTGTGAAATGGAAACATCTGAGCTAAATGAGAGCAGAGTCTTTTTGCAGGCCTGAAATTATATGGCTGATATTTTGATTTTAATTTAACCACGTGCTGAATGAATTATGAATCTCCCTCAGTCTAGATGTGATGCTACGGGAGATACAAAAGCTCTTTGGTTAACCTAAGTTGCAATTACTTAAAATTTTATTTTTAGTGAAGCAATATTTGCATGTAGTTTTGGTTTGTTTTTTAGAGCCCTGGAGACGTTTTAATGGAAAATGAAAAGTCCTCTGCCTCATTCCTTCCCACCCCCAGTTCTACTCCTGGAAGCAACCACTTTGAACAATTTTAGCTGTTTCTTCCCTGTCTCTAAAGTTACAGCAGTGGATTTCGACTTTGGTTCTTTTGCATCCTGTGCCCTCCTTTCTTTCCATTCTGATCAGCTGCCATCAGGAGGAAGGTTATCCAAAAGCCAGCAGAAGCCAGACGGCCAGCTTGCCTGGAATGCTGTGATGGGTGGATGCATGCTCCCAGCAGGCTGCAATAAAGGGTCTCTAGAGCTTTCCAAGGCTGGGCATGGACTCACCATATTGCCTTGATTCTAAAACTCATATTAATTATAAAATGGACCTTGTATTGCATAACCGTGTGGGTGGTGGTTGAAACACTACCACTGATAAATGTGCATATCAATTGTGCAATCCATCTAAAATCTAACATTTAAGAATTTTCGGGAAAAAAGTGGTTTGTGAATTTAGGAAGTATGTTATGCTTCTTGGTGTAAACATGGAAATAGTTCACTTGTGGTTGAACTTAGTAAAAAGTCCTGGTTTCAGCAATTCTGCCTCCTCTCACACAAAGAATCCTGTGGGTTTAAAAACTTTCAGCCATGAATGAAAAAGCATTGGATCCTCTCAGTTTTTCTAGCCGAGTGTGTGTGTGTGTGTGTGTGTGTGTGCGCGTGTGCGTGCGTGTGTGTGTGCGCTCGCGCACGCGTGTGTGTGCGCATGCGTGCATGCATGTGCATACATGTATGTGGAAGGTTATATAACTTCAATCCCTCCTCCAGGACCTCTTAGGACTGACTCTTGTGCCCAAGGTTTAAAGGGTTTATGAGTTTTTTCCTTTGTGGGGCTTTGGACCTTTGTCTATTTGAACATATCTATTTTGGAATTGGTTAAATTCCATTCCTGTGACTTGTTCTATGGAACATCAGCAAAAAAGATGAGTTGAAAATGAATCTTCCAAATTGACAGATGTTCTACAAAATAACTGGCTTATTTTTAAAAAAATATCAAGGGCGTGAAAGACAAAGACTGAAGAACTGTTCCAGGTTAAAGGAGACAGAGAGGACAGCTAAATGCAAGGTGTGAATCTTAAGTTGGATCCTGGACTAGAAACAATTTTTTTTCCCTTTATTATAAAAGACATTAGAGGGAGAGTTGATGATATTTGAATAAAGTCATAGGCCAAATTGACAGCCTTGCATCAATGTTAATTTTCTGATCTTGATTCTTGTACTCTGGTGACATAGGAGGGTGTCCTCATTTTTAGGAAATACACGCTGAAGTATTTCAGGGCATCATGTCTGCATCTTACCCTCATTTTTTCTAAGCCTGAAATGATTTTAAGTTAAACATAAAAAAAAAAAAGTTTTTTTACCCACTCCCGGATCTGACAGCTGTCTTAACCTAGTCTCCAAATGGCAATGCTTCGCCTTGGCTATGCAATCTTGACATTGGCCGTCGCTTCAAAGGAAGCTGTGGGGTCCAGTCTGGTGGGACAGCTGTGGCGGGCTGTGATGTTCTGGGAGACGGGACTGGGTGCCCACATGCTTCTTTGGAAACATCCTGTAGTAAAATCAGAGTTCCAAACCAGAGCCCTTCTGGGTAGGAGGGACACAGTTCCACTTAGGCTTAAAAAAAAAGCTCCAAGACCTTGTTAAACTCTAGAGGGAAATAAATGTACAGCAGAAAACACTGTCAACCCCCATCTTTTCTTACTTTCCTTTTTTCCCCCTGGTGGAAGGAACCCCTTAGTGGGTCAGAACCAGAATGGACGGTGTGCTCAACCAAGGCCCTCGAGCTGCATAGGCCCTGCCCCTGGGTCTGTAGCTGGGCAGTGCCCAAGCTGGGGTTAGAACCCCCTACCTACACTTTGTCCCACAACCACTCAAACAGTTTAAATAAAAGGGGGGGTTTCTGAAAAGTTAAAGGAGTCTTTCATGGAACCCAAGGGAGGGAAGCATCGCAGGGCCTGAAGCATAGGTGACCACACATCCAGTTTGGCCCGACGGTCTTGGTTTAAGCCTGTCATCCCAGCATAATTATTAATAGTGCCCTGCCTCACTCTCGAAAGTGCCTTGGTTTTATTGATAAATTATATAGGCATATGATTGCAGGGTTAGAGTCGGGAACCAGATTATCTCCTACCACCCTTCCTCTGCTGCTTCCTGGTGTTCTCTCTTTTGCTCTCCGCCCCCCCCCCAATCTCTCTCTCTCATTTCTGTCTCATTTCTATCTCTCATTTCTTTCTCTCCCTCTTCTGGCTCCCTCAGTTCTGGTTCCTGAGAGAGGGTCTTGTATCAGACACATGGTGGCAAGGTTCTGCCTGATGTGTGGGGGAACGGTCCCCACAGAAAGTAGCGGTGAGCTTGGCAGACACCCAGAGAGGCCTCTGCTACTGAAGTCAGGGCTTGAGGTGGAAATAGTCAAAAGGACGGGGACTTCGGCACCTGGTCTCCAACAATGATTCTGGCTTCTCCCAACTTGATGGCCCTGGTATTTTCTTTGTTTTTTTTTTTTTTTTTCTTTTCTATGACAGTTTCCACCCCTTTGGAGCAGTTTCAACCAGAGTCTTCCGGTCGGATGAAAGTCGCTGATGTGGAATTAGGCCCACGCAGTGACTGGGAGCGTGGTGGCCCTTGACGGGGCTGGCTCCAGCTCCCTTGTGCTTTTCTGTTCTCGCCCCTTTGCCACCTCCTCTTCCTCCCGGTGCCTGGCCTTTCTGGTTTGACTGCCTTGGCCCCGACTATACCTTGGTACATTTTTTCTTGATTCTGCCTCTGCTGCAAAATTCCTGTAGGTGAAATCAGATCGTCCTGGCTCCTCATCTCACAGGGCTAGGAAAGCCACTGTCTGTGGGAGCCGGGGCTGAAGGAGGAAAAACTGGACAGCGGCAAGGAGAGAAGGCAGCTGGAGGGCCCGGGGAGCATTGCGAAGCGGAGAAGCAGAGGGAAGTCCAGGGTCTAGGAGCTAGACCTGTGATATTTAAATTGTAATTAAAAAATTAAAGGTTAATAAAAAATGCATTAGCCACATTTCAAGTTTTCATGCAGCCCCATGGTGCCAGTGGCCTTCGTGTTGGGCAACACAGGACATTTCCATTATTGCAGAAAGTTCCTCAGACAGCCTTGGAGAGCACTTAACTCCCCTTTTCACCCAACTACTATTTAAAGTGGGTTTTTTTTAGTGTGTTTTAGTAGCCGCCTCAAGTGCTCTTAAAGGATAGATTGAACGGACACAAAGAAAACATGATTTGTAGTAAACTTAAGAACACTTCAGGTGTCTCATGACTAACTGATCAGTAAGTCAGAATGTTTCCAGTGGTGCCTTGTATTATGTAGTTCTAGAATGTTCCTGCTGATGGGCTTTACGATCCTAACTAGTTACTCTCTTGCCGCTGTCGTAATTTTTGCCTTTTCCTACTTTTCCGTATATACTGTTTATTCCATATTTCCTTTAAATTGAATCATGTTATTACTTCAGTTCGAAAAGGAGAATTCACAACGCCGAGTGGAAAGCCATTAAAGGGAAATGCATTTCGAGTTTTATTGAAGGATTATATGTATATGTGTGAACTAGAGTGGCCATCTCATAAGGGCACAGCTTGGTGACTTTCAAAGCAATGCTCTTTGTTTCTAGTGGATTTATTGTTTCGCTTATCATATTGGAGCAGATTCCCTTCTCTCTGGAAGGCTCTGAACCCAGACTAGCCCACTCACTTCTTAAAAAAGAGATAAGTGGAGCAAATAGAAAGAAGTCCGAAGGTGTTGTGAAGACAAGGTAGCACCCAAGGGAGGCTTTCTCATCAGTGACAAAGGCAGGATTAAAAAAAGATCTGGGAAAGAATAACTGCTTTGCTGTTTTTGAAAATACACAGGTGGTTCCCCTGTGAGAAAGGTCTTTGTAGGGCAGGCCCAAGGGGCATGGTCTGGCTTGGAGTCCCACCCTGGGCCTGATCTGATGCTTCTTGGCCTCAGGTCCCCTTTACACTCTTGTAATCATTGAGTACCTCAGAGACCTTTTGCTTTTGTGGGTAATACCTGTAATAGTTGCCATGTTAGACATTAAAATTAAGTTTTTAGAGCTCGTATTCATTAAAAACAATAGTAAACCTATTACATGTCAACATAAATTATATGTTTTTATCAATATGTTCTCAAACAAAAAAACATTTGACAAGAAAGTAATAGTTTTATGTTTTTTTGCAAGTCCCTTTCATGTCTGACTTAATAGAAGAGTTAGATTCTCATGTCTGCTCTGTGTTCCGTCCCTTATGATGTCACATATCAAGCAATCTGTGGAAAACTCATTGAACACTCATTCGAGAAAGAATGAAAAAGGTGAATAAGTGTAACTTGATTATGAAAATGGTTTTGACCTAGCAGACTCCTAGAAAAGGTCTTGGGGACCTCCCCCTCCCCCTGATCCCCACCCCGTGGTCCTCCAGCTCACACTTTGAAAACTGCTGGTGAAGTGAAATGCGCATTGGATCAAAAGACTCAAAGACTAAAGGTCTGTGCCTTTGTCTGAAGTCCGACACTCTTGCCTGTGACTTCAGGCCAACAGCACTTCACCCCCAGGGTTCCAGTTCTCTTATCTGTAGACTGGGAGGGTCATTCTGCTGAGCCTGCCTTACAGGTTGCAGTGAGGTGCCAGCAATGCCTGTACAATCTCTCTTACAAACTGAAAACAGTGTATTTATAGATGGCATTCCTAAGGATCCTTTGACGGGTGGTGTCATCTTTAATTTGTAGGGCAGTTATTTTTAAAAACTGACATCCTATCTTAATCTCACTTGATTCTGGGGGCACCACGGTGAAGGGGAAAGGCTGTCATTCTCAGCTTACAGGTCAGATAATTGAAGCTTCGGCGAATGAATTGGCTGGAAAATAGGGCCCCTGTTCCCAGTGCGATGACACTTGGCACCCTGTTTCAAAGGCACACAGGTGCTGGCTGGTTCGGTTTATCTGGAGTGCTTATCTGATGCAGGGCTGTATTTTTGACACACTGACACATTCAGACAAGGGAGACTGTGCCACCCTCAGCAGTTCTTTGCTTGAATAAATTGCCCTCAGTCTGAGTCACTTAATGGATGTGACATCGTTTTCAGATTGGAAGGTCTGAGGCCTCATCCAAGCAGAAGGAACCCTTTTTAGAACTCTTTCAAGAGCTGATCTAAAAAAAAAAAATTAGCTGGTAAACAGCCCTGAAGGGTAAACGCCTTGTTTTTCTTGACTGGTGAAAGGTCAGCTCGTTCTTCCAAGGTGAGTTTGTACTTGTGACTGCTTCCTTTCATGGATCATTTATCATAGAGAAAACAGCTTTCTCTCCTCCCTGGATTTTTCTGGAAGCAACTGCCACTCTGATCTTGGGAGACAGGTTTGCCTATAATTGTAGGAGACAGAGGACCATGGTGGAGTCTTTTTTCTCCAACTAGGGAATAGGCAAAAAGCCCAAGTTCAGTTGAAGTAAGCTGGTTTTAAGGTGTGGCAAACTGGCATTAAGATGGGTTTAAAGGGAAGCTGTATGCAGGTTAGATTGAATTAAGTTCCCTAGGCCCTGCTCCTTATAAACTTGGCTTTATTGTCAGGGCAGAAGCCCTCCAGCAGTTAACCATATTTAATTACAGTGCTTTGCCATGGTATGGACTGTAGCTTGACCCTCCCCTCCCTGTCTATTTTAATATGACTACCTTGAGGCATATACTTCAGTCTTTTTTAAAGGCTTAATTCAATTGCAAGTGACAAAAACCTAATTCTAACTAACATAACTAAAGCAATGGTGACAGTTGGGAGTGTGCGTGCTAGTTTGGCTCAGAAGAAGGTGGACTATGGGGTTAGACTATAAATCGTTGTTAGGTCTAGAAGTTCAAAATGTCTTCTTTCCTCCCTTCCCCTAGCCTTCCCTCGCTTCCTTTCTCTGTCAGGCTCTTCCCTCATGGTGCCAAGGTGGCTGCCATCTGCTCCGGGCTTTTATTCCATCCCCTCAGCCATCTCTGTGGGAAAAAGTTCCTCTTTCTAACAGTTTCAGAAAAGTCCCAGATTGAAGTCTTATGGGTTCTGATGGGTCACTGGTTCTGATGTCTTCTCTCAACAGTCTCCAAGGCTCGGAGTATCCATATCTGATTGGCCAGGCCAGGGTTGCACGACCACTTCTGGGACCGGGGTGAGGCCCAAGAAAATCAGGGCTGTTACAGTTGGACAGGCAGAAAAGAATTTGGTTTGCGGGCTCCCACACCCCAGTAGTTTTGGAGAATTGTTATTCAAGCAGCTATGATCCTCTTGTTGAATGGTAAGCGAACTGGGCTCACTTATTCTTATCAGGAAGAAGGCTAGCTTTGTGTTTAGCTGTTAATGTGCCTTAGATGAATAGGCTTGTTGGGGTTGGACGTCCGCCAGTCAAGCTTCATCATCCCTGACAACACAGCCTCATTGACAGAGGGAAACGCTGATCTCAAATCAAGTCTCTTGGGTTCAATACCCTTTGACGGTAACACACTTAACCAGGCTGGTGGTCCCTGCATCTGCCCACTAGAACCACCTGAGGACTCCAGTTCACTCTTCGGTGAAACCCAGATCTGATCAGGTCATGCCTCTGCTTAAAAGCCACTGTGGTATTTTGCCGTAATTTAAAAAAAAAAAAAAAGAAAAGGCAAACACAGCCTACCACTACTATTTCATCCTCCTACCCCGCCCCCATTTTTTTCTCCCTTAGGGGCAGTTTAATTGATCAGTTTAACATATTTTAGCTGGTTATTTAGGCATTCACTTTACTTCTATGACTCTAAACACTAGGCTATATGTGGCTCCTTCTAGATTTTTCAGGTTTAGTTATTTGTCAACATCCCACTATGGAAGAAATGGTTTTAGTGTTTTTCCTTCCTTTGTCCCTACCCATTTTTCCCATTCTTTTTCCTCCCAACATAATTACATTGTAGTCAGTAGTCAGTGTTTACATTATCACAGCTGTGTAGGTGACAATGAAGCCATCCAGTAAAGTATGCTTACTTTTACCTTTTGTGGTAGAATGTATTTTTCTGCCCTTTCTGACAAAGGGTACATGAAATTACATTGAGACTTGCTTGAAAAAAATCTACTCTGCTCCCCATTGTGCCTGGGATAAAGTTCAAATGCCTTAATATGGCATACATGCCTTTCTTGGCTCCAACCCCCTCCAACCTTCCTACCTGCCATTCTTTGCCCATGCTAGTCCCTCAGTCTCTCATAGCCCTCCTTCTCTGTCTGGTGAAATCCCCCTTTCTTCAAGGTCTGACTTAGATGACTCTTGGGGTGGCCTTCCCAGCTGTGTGTCTGTTGTACAATGTGGATACTGAGGTCTCAGTACGCCTCGCACTACATTGTATTATTTACTGCTTGAGTTTAAATCCTGGCTCTGCCCTTTTCCAGCTCTGACTTTGGGCAAGTTATTTAGTCTCCATGTGCCTCAGTTTCCCTCTTTGTAAAATGTGAATAACAACAATAGCACCTACTCGATAAGGTTATTAGCAGAAATCGAGGGAATTAAGCATTTACGATAGTGTGTGACACTTAGTAAACTGTCCGCCTGTCCTCTGCATCCCTCTGTCTGAGAAAGGCAGAGTTGGCGGGTTATATTCATTAGTGCCCAGACGCTCTTGGCAAATCAAAAGTCCCTAGAGGCTGACAGGGAAGCAGGCCTGGTGTGATTCGGGCACAGGGTGGTGGGGACCAGAGAGGTCAGTTTCTATCTCAGGGGACATCTTCACCCTACTTCTAGCCAGTGGTTGCCAGATCATCTGATTTGTTTTTGTAATGAGAAATTTGAGAATGCACATCAAAAAAAAAAAATGTGGATTTTTCCTGACATTGGTGACATAACATATAAGCCAAAGGCACTAAGCCTGTGGTTCATAGGCTACTGGTTGATGACGTGACCTTCCTTGGGTTACATGCCAACTGTCTGTCTCTCAGTTTTCTAACTGTGGTCTGGACATGGTGGGAGCCCACTGGTGCCCACACAGTGTAACAGGTTGCTATGTCTTCATGCCAGCTACCCCTGCCCCAGGGGACCCTCTCTGTGTGTTTTTAAATATTATCCCAGGCCTCTTTTTCATGCTGGGGAAAAATTGCATACATATGGGGCACCTACTTGTGCTCAGGACCATTAGATGTTTATGTTTGCATTCTCCCTTATTCCTTCTAACAGCCTTCCCTATGACGTGGAAAGTAACTGTTTTGTAGGGAATACAAAATAGTTCATAAAGACGTTACCTGATTAGGGCCTCACAGAAAGAGGTTTAGTCAGGATTGGATCCATCTCTGATAAAAATCCCAGGCTTTAGACAACATGCTACCTCCCCTGTACTGGACGTTAAGCCCAACAGAAGCTTGGGGGCTTTGCTGTCCTTGGCGGCCCTAAGGCAGCTGTAGCACGTCCTCGGAGGACAAGCCTTGTTCCCTGTCTTCAGAAGGTGTAGTGGGGGACTGTAGGCCTGGCTACATAGGAGGGAAGGCGGAGAAAATTAAGAAGATGATGATGATGATGGTGGTGGTGGTGATGAAAGGATGATATCATGATGAAAGGTGATGATCATGATGAGAGGATGATAATATGATAATGGTGATGATGATACAGGATTGGGGTAAGGGACCAAGGCCAGTGTCAGAAGTGTCTGGCATAACAGAGGGGAATGAAATTAGAAATGATCAGGGCCTCCTTCACCCCCATGAACCATCCCATTGGCTCAACAGGCCCCTGCAATTCGATGTTTATAATTAGTTTTTAGATAGTTACTTGCAAGGCAGGCCCTTTGCAGCCAGTGGAACACACGTGTTTCACCAGTGGTGTGGTCTTGGGAAAGCCCCGTGGCTGGTGATCATGTGCTGTTCATTGTTCCGAGTATCCATTTCCCCTTTCTGAAACATGTGCGTGTGTGCGTTGTGGTGCAAGGCGTGGCTGTCAGGTAAACCCCAAAGGGAAAAAGAGTTAGAGGGGATGTGGTGTCTGAGATGGCGACCTGACCCTCCAATATGTCTTAGACACAGGACTAAATTTCTTTTAAAAAAATTTTTCTCCCTCCTTGCGATGTCCATGGGTCTGGTTTCTTGGCTTCCGCAATGTGCTGGAGCCTGGCATGGCCCACCTGCCTGTCGGTTCTTCCTCCCTCCTAACTCTTACCTGTCGAGGCCCAAATTGATAGTGGCTGTCTCCAGGATGGGTGGTCACCCTTATCTCTTGCCATTCTCCACATTCCAGACTTTTAGCTTCCTTTGCTTTCTTGAAAACACCATGCCACTCCCTCTCCCCTCTGGCTGATGGCTCTGCTGCCTGTTTGGGACTCACTCAGTATTTTCTCTCCCTTCCCCAAGCGCCCACAGACATCTGTGTAGATGTTCCTCCAGAAGTTTTCCATGCGTCTCCCAGTGACCCCCATCTTATCTGGCCTATTGCTGGGTTCTCCACTGCTGAGTTCCATGGCACCTGTACCAGTACTGTCCTGGCACAGACTTTTCTGGAACGGGCTATAAATGCCTGACTTACCCACCAGAAGTGTCCTGAAGGCAGGGACCAAGCCTGAGGCCCAGCAAGGGTCTGCTGAGTGGGAAATTTGCACGCGGTGTTTAATGTTGGTCATGTGGTCATATGATTGAGGACTTCATTGGGGGCTTGGAAACGGTGCCATCATTATGGTCTAAAGCTGTGGGTGGCCCAACTGGACATCTTCTCTTGAGGGCGTGGACAGAGCTTGTTAATCTGGCCTGCGCTATCCAATGTAAGAGTCACTAGCCACATTTATTTTTTAAATTTAAATACATTTAATTAAAATGAAAGAAACCCCATTTTCTTAGTCTCACTAGCCAATTTCAAGTGCTCAATAGCCACACGTGGCTAGTGGCTACCGCACCAGACAGTACGGATGCCAGGACATTTCCAGCATCACAGAGACTCCTTTTGTGGGTGCTACTGGACTCTGTTTTGAGAAGGTATTCATTTAGGGACTCGTACGTTGTGTGAAGTCCATCCTTGGTGTTTCCAGTAGGGTCGGGCAGCATTTTGCAGATTCCTTCTTAAGCCTGAATTGTGGTTTTTTTTTTTGATATCCTGGCAGGATGCTCGTCAGAAGTTCCGCTCTGTTCTGGTTGAAGCAACGGTGAAACTGGACGAACTGGTGAAGAAAATTGGTAAAGCCGTGGAAGACTCGAAGCCCTACTGGGAGGCGCGGAGGGTGGCGCGGCAGGTAAGGTAGTCCCGCAGGCTTCTCCTGCCTCTGCCCACCACCCCACCTGTGCCCACCCCACCCGTGCTCAGCTGCACCTTTTCACTCCTGTGTCTCCCTGCAAAAGTCAGAGGCACAAGTCCGGTGTATGGGGGATGGCCAAGCCTTTGTAAACAGCTGCATTTGAAGTCAGCCTCTATTTTTCCTCCCCCCACAGCCTGCCTTTGTGCTAGCTCTTGATACTATTAATAGAGAGTAGATGCTGGCATTTGGATGGCCCCATGAGTGGGCACCGCTTTTCTGCTGGAATTGGTTCCCAGGTCCACTTCCCAGGCAGCTGGGCCAACTCCTGCGGATGAGGGGAGGGTGCGCCAGAGGCCAGGCTCGTTCTCTGCTCTCTCCTGAAGATTGCCTGTCAGGCAGTGGGAGGAGGACTTCCTCCCTCACATTCTCCTCCCTGGCTTGGGAATAATTAGCTATTTGCTTCTCTTGAAATATCGGTTCTTTGTTCTGAGAGTCCAAATAGGCAATTGAGGGACCAAGACCAGAACAGGGGAGGCAGAAGGGAGCTGCGGTCAGGTGATAGCTGGGGCCACGTGGAAGTCGGTTCTGGGTTCAGAGTATGTCTTCCTTGGATGGCCACCGGTGTATGCAGGGTGTGCCTGTGTCACCTCTCAGACTCTGCTGCCAGGCCCTGTGACTGGGGAGGGAAGAGAACCCTGACCCTTGCTGATCAGTGCCTGCCACATGCCAGGCCTGGGGGCTGTTCACACACCTCAGCCCCCTTGGCCTTCCTGCTCAGTGTCTTTTCAGCGAGAATTGCCACCCAAAGCAGGCCTAAGCAGTCGGTCCAGATTATAGTTTGTGTTCCTGTTGTAGCCGCCAGCCCCCAAAGGCACATGGACCACCGGAACTCAGTGAGTTATAGGAAACACTCTTTATGCAGCCAGCCAGGTCTGCCAGGGGTACGCAGACCCCAAATTAAGCAGCCCCGAAATGTAGAGGTACCAGGGTTTTTAAGCCCAAATTCCATTCTTCATTCTGTCTAAACACAAAGGGCTTTCTTTTATTCACTACCTGTCAACTCACAGGTCAGGTGCGTAAGCGGGTCACAGAAGCAGAAAGCTTGTTTAGAATGTTTTGTTCCTATGGGGGACAGCCTGTGTTCCCATGGACATGGCCAAGCAGTAATTTTCCAGCCAGCATGCTGTTGTGTGTTTATGTGGTGGAAGATGCTGCATCTGAAAGTCTCCACTTAGAAAATGTGTAGTGAGCAACAGATATTTGAGCACCAATGTGTACACTGCGTGTTGGGCACTGTAGAGGAGAAATGTGGAGGGTGGGGCGTGTAAACCCTTGGGAACCTAAACCTCAGAAATCTAGGAACATGTTAAGATCAGGCCCTTCTCAGGCCCTTCTAGCGTGAGGGGCCAGGACTTGAGCATTCCTCCTCTTTGCCCTGTCCCTATTAATTCCTTGTCAAGGGATCCCCTGGATGCTTTGGTGGTTCTGTTGTGATCCTACCTGTGTTTTGGGTTTTGTGCTCAACTCTGAGCTGAGCATTTAGGTTGGAACCTGCCAGAGATATTGCCTTTATTCTAGACAGAATGGCCGTCCGAAACCCTTTCTCCTTCCATGGCCTGTGTACAGCGTCAGCGTGCCAGTGACTTGTTGATCCACAACAAACCCTGAGCAGCACCCTACCCCCTCAGCTTTCCACCTCCCTCAGGGCCCACCTAGGCCTCTGGCTTTCCAGGGAGACATCCCCTTCTCCAAAAGGTACTCGTCAGTCCCCAGAAGCTCCAGAACCCTGGGCATCCTCTCTCCAAAGTGCCCGTGTCCCATGAGTCTTTCAGGCGCCTTCCCAGTTGGGCTGTGTCCCACCCACTGTAAATCCAGGGCAGTACTGTTCTTGACCTAAAGTTGCAGTAGGAAGGGTTGGGTTTGGGGAGAGGTTTCTTATAATTTGAACATTGGATCAATACCTAGGAGGTCGTGAAATCTTTGTTCCTAAAAGTCTTCAACACTTGAATTTATTGTCTTCTGATTCTTTTGAGCCCACAAATGTCTATTGAAAACATCTGTGTGCTCATGCCTTGAGATGGTGTAAGAGGTCTGTTAAAGCAGCCTCTCGGGGTCTGGGCAGAGGCTTCCCTACCCGGGTTTTCCCCACCGCTCCCCTGAGCGTGGGTTTTGGGGCAGGGCTGGCTCAATGGACCTACACATTCAGGGTCCTCTGAACACTGGCCCATCAGCTTGCCAGCTCCTGGCGATGGGTGGCGTCCTCCTTTGCCTGTGCCGATGTCAGATGTGCTCCCACCTCCACGTCTTTGAACTTGCTGTCGCCTCTGTTGTCGTCTGTACCCTGGAATTTGCATGGTCCACTCCCTCATCTCCTTCAGGTTTCTGCTCAAATGTCGCTTTGTCAACGAGGGCTTCCTGGGCTAATGTTTACATGAGGACTGTCGATCAGCCATCTTCAGCACCCCCAGCCCTCATTCCTTGATTGGCTTTTTCTCCTTAGCACTCCTCACTGCCTGACTTGTTATCATTTATTTGTTTGCGGTAATGAAGCGCCACAGGGAATGGGGAATTTGGTCTGTTTGCTTCATTGCCATGTTCGCAATGCCAGCATACAGAAGGCGTTCAAACACTGAGCAAACGAAAACTGAACCAATGAGCGAATGATGTGGTCTGGCCACCCACAGACCAGCCATTTCTCCCACTGTCCCGCCCCCTCTTGGCATTTCGAGCTTTTCCTCTCCATTGCCCCTTTACTCGCCAACTCTTTCCTGCCCCCACCGAGGTAAGCAGAGGGGTAGGAATATGACTGGCAAATTCGGCTCCGTCTGGGTTGGGTTTACTCAAATCTAATTTGGTGGGCGGGTCCTCAGTTGGTTGTGACACATCCAGAATAGATTTGATATCATTCCTTTCTTTTCCATACCCCGGTCTTTGATGGGAGCAGAGGTAGGAGAGAGCTGGGTTGGGTGGGTCCCACCGCTAGGCAGTAGTGAATTGTGGCATTGCTCCTTGCTCTCATCCCTTCTCTTGGCCAGTGAGCACAATGATCATAACAATTACTGAGTCTCATGGACAAGCCACTGAGTCATCAGGTCTAATTAGATAATACCCAGACCCTGGGGGTTGGTGACTGACTCACTGTCAGCTGGCAGAGGCCGAGGTGAATGTTGAGGGAATCCTGCCTGGCTTTGTGCCCATAAACTCTCCTTTAAACTCCAGCCTTTTTGCAGGTGGGGCAGGAAGATGAAGAGTGGAAAAGACTCAGAGTGACCCCTATCCCACAATCCCAAGGGACTTTGTTGGTCTTTAGCTGAGGACCTGGAAGGATGCTCAAAGGCTGAGGCTGGGCACGGATGTCACATTTCATCTCCGTGGATGGGAGCCGTCTGGGCTTGGGCCAGGTGGCTGAGTCTTTCTGTGCACCAGCATCCTCTGACCTTCCTGATGGCGAAGGGGTGGGGACCACCTCCAGCTGCTGCCAAGTGGAGCTTCCTGTTTTTTTCCTCTGGTTTTACTCCAGCCCCTTCCTTTCTATATTTACAACCTCCTCTGACAGTGTAGAGCAGGCAGGGTCTCTGAGACATGGCCTTCAAGGCATCTCCTTCCAGTGCATGTCATGAGGCACTCCATTCCCAGAGCCTCAGCATCTTTGTCTGTGAAGCTGTGATGGTCACAGGATCAGCCTCATGAGGTCGTCCTTAGGACTTAAAATAGATAATGTGTTTGACGATAGAATACCTGCATGAGCTTAGGTTTCAGCTTATTAAAAAACATTTTGTTAATAGAAAATTTAGAAAATAGGCAAAAAGGAAATAAGCTCCCATACTTTCTGTTAATATGTAATGTTTATCTCTTTTTATAAAATAAGAGGTTATACTGGTGGTTTTATAATATGTCTGGAATGCCGATATCCATCCATCCAGAGTCTCAGTGGAATAATGGAGACTTAAAAGGGAAAGACTTCTCCAAAGCTTGGCTATCCATAGAGTTTACAAAGATTTGTAATTGTTAGACCAGTAGAAATTCTGTCTGCCGATCAAAAATGCTTTACCTGTATTCCTGATGTCAGCTCATTTTCCTACTGATGAGTCAGACTCAACCCTGTGATTTTGGAAATCCAGTCCAAATTCTTCCAAGAAGAGGTAGAAGATGGCTTTTTCTTTTTCATCCTGGACCTATGTGGGTAAAGAGAACTGGCTTTGATTTACTTGAGAGTTTTTGTCCTTGAGTTAGAGCTTGTTTTTAAGGCGGCTTTGACAGATCTGCCAGCCCATCTGGTCTTCAGTGTGTGGCAGGGACATTCAGACAAGGGGGTGCAGCCCACATGACTCAGGAAAACCTGAATGGCAGAGTGTTTCTTGCCTGCTTTGCTTCCTGGGTTCTTAACTGGTCTAACAAGGGCCCTGGGCCTGTCATTTTATTACCACCAGCCCCAACCCTTGTAATTGTTTTCTTCTTAAAATTTGTGGTAAACTGTATATAAGATTTACCATTTTAAAGCGTATAATTCAGTAGCATTAAGTATATTCATATTGTTTTACAACTGTCACCACCACCCAGCTCCAGAACTTTATTTTTGTAAACTGAAACTTCATACTCATTAAATAACTTCCCATTTTTTCCTTTCCCTCAGCCCTTGGCAACCACCATTCTACTTTCTATCTCCATGAATTTCACTACTCTGAGTACCCCATGTAAGTGGAATTATGCAATACTTGTCTTTTTGTGACTGATTTATTTCATCTAGCTTCATCTCTTCAAGGTTTATCCATCTTATAGCGTATATTAGAATTTCATTCCCTTTTAAGGCTGAATAATATTTCGCTGTATGTATAGATCACATTTTGTTCATTCATCTGGAAATGGACATTTGGGCAACTCTTGTTATTTGTAAGTGGTTGGAATGTGTCAGAAGAGAGCAGAGTGCTTCGCTAACCTGAAGGGCAGCAAAAGTGCAAAATAATGAGGGTTATTCAGTGCTGGGAGTTGTCTGTTTTGTGTTTATGGGGTCATGTGAGTTCATGTTCTATATATTTAACCTCCTTTAGGGAAGTAGGTGATTGGGGAAACATTTGAAATTTGTAGAATGACTCAGCTGTGGACAACTAGTAAAGCTTAACCTCTGGAGCCGGACTGCCTGAGTGTTTTTTTATTTTTTATTTTTTTAATACTGCCTGTGTTTTAATTCCAACTCACCACTTAATAGCTGTGGGACCTCAGCAGGTTACTTAATCTCTGTGCCTCAATTTCTTCACCTGCAAAATGGAGTTGTGTATCACTTAGCTTTTGTGCTGTGAAACAAACCACTCCAAACTTAGTGGCTTAAAGCCCTTATTTAGCTTATGATTTTTCTGGGCAGTTTTTCTCATTTTAGGTGTGGCTGATCTTATGCATATACAATCAGCTGGTGGGTTGGGTGGAGTCTGGCTGATCTTAGACTGCTTTATCCCTCGAGCAGTTGGTTGATTGTCAGCTGAGGTGTCGGGGTGACTGGATCACATGTGTCTCATCCAACAGTCTTGCATGGGCTTCTTCACATGATGTTTAGATTCCAGGAACAAAAGGTCAAGCCCTTTTCAAGCCTCTCTGTACATCACTTTTGTCCTATTGGGTAGAGTAAGTCACATAGCCAGTCCAAATTCAAGAGGTGGGAAAAAAAATAATACCTGCAAAGTATTATAGCCATTTTTTTTTTTTGCAAATTACAATAGTATTAAATTAGCATATGCAAAGAATTTGGATCGAAGAAAAAGAATGTAAGTTATTCTTATTCCAGACATAGTTTCTGTCACATATTGTATCTTTATGCTGAATCTGCTATCTTAAAAAACAAACCACCACCACCCCACCAAAACCAGTGGATAGGAGGAACAGACCTTTGCTGGTTGGGAGAGAACATGGAAGATGTAGAGACTATGAGGACGGAAGGGTGACCCCAGGCAGGTTGAGAACATGCTGAGTTGCGTGTTGAGGATAAAACGTGCCAGAGGGTGAGGAGGAAACAGCTGACTTACCTTTTGCCTGCTCACAGCCCGCTAAGCACAAGCAGATAATGTGAGAGGGCCTCAGATGGTTGGGGAGTCATGTTTCCCACGAAATGAACCAGGTCAAGTGCATTAAATCCCCTGAATTCTATGTTAAGCATAGAGGAACAGAGTGCAAGTAGTAGTCCTTTGTTGGGAAAATTCGAGATGACGTTAGCAGAAGACCTTTAAGTGGAGAATGCGAGGCCCAGGACATAAAGTCAAGGATATGTCAAGTGTGAGTAATTACGCTCTTGACTTGTCCAGGGATTTTTTTTTTTCCTTCTAATTTATTATTTTATTCAATGAATATTTACTCCCTTTTTTTCTGATTGTCAGACACTGTTTTAGCCACTTGTCAGGAACAGAACCGAGACCTTGACTCTGGAGCTGACCTTTCCCTCTTGGCAGCCTTATAAAAGTGTGTGGGGCGGCGTGTGTGGGGCCAAAGCAGAGCCTTTGCTACTGATCTGGATTAAAGGGTAGGTTTTCCCCTCCTCCATTCGGAAAATGGAGCGAGACTATGGGAGGGTTGCTGTGGGCCAGTGGATTGGCTGATAAAAAGGTATGTTTCAGAGTATTTCTGAGCGTTTCCCCTTTGTCTGACCTGGCCGTCGTGGACCATACAATGGGCTGTGTATGTTCCAGGAGTGCCATCTGCACGCATAAGCAAGGTGGGTGGTTTTAAGGAGTAGGTAATTACCGTCCATTGTCATTACTCCCGACAGCTGTGTTCTCTGACATTACCCTGGACACTGAATTGATGAGGCATTCGACCCAGGCATTGCTCCGTGGGAGTACAAGGTCAGGTTCCTGAGAGCCTCCGGTTGCATGTTCATCAACCGATCCATACATAACCCTGTTTTATGCATGTTTCTCTTTAAAGACACCTTTTATATATATATTTGTTTTGGCTTAAAGCAACATAGATTTATTCTCGTACAGTTCCAAAGGTCCGAAGTCCTAATATTAAAGTGTTGACAGGGCTACATTCCTTCTAGAGGCTCCAGAAGAGAATCCTTTTTTTTTTTTTTTTTAAATGAAAAGTTTCTAAAGGCTGCCTTCGTTCTTTGGCTCATGTGTACATTATTGCTTTATAATAAGACACTTGCCAAGAAGGGTTAAATATTTTTCTGACCCTGGGCGACGTAACTGCAAATTTCTTTGGCTTTCGTCTCACACAGTGTTGCCCACCACACTTTTTAGTTGGTTGTGACCTGTACCACATTGATGCCAAATGGAGTCCACAAATTTAGCCACTTTTCCATAGTTTTGTGCACCCGTAGACTTTATTTTAGCACTTACTGGAGTGGCCTCTAGTACAGATCTGCAAATTTCCTGTTCCTTTTTCTGGATGTACCCTATTGTTGATTCATTTCCATCGAACTCACAGCCAGCAGCACCATGACTCATGCCTTATTAAGTGACACTTATCTAAAATGTATTTTTCAATGTAACGCACAGCACAGCCTTCCTGGGCTTAGGAACACTGGACAGCACTTCAGCACAAAGCTTGGGGGCCAGTTTAAACAACTGACTCACCAACAAAAAAAAGCACAAAAATGTAAAAAATGTGGCACTAAACAGACTGTGAGATGGACAGTCGTTTAAAGTATAGGAGCTGAAAGAAGTCAAAGTGTCACCTTATTAGACCTCAGCTGGGAAGGTGCATGGCGAGTGACTCAAAGTTTTTGTTACTGAGTGTGGGTCCAAGAATAACCTTGAAAGCACCATAAATACCGATCTTGGGGTTACAAATAAATTTTCACAAGTAGGCAAATTTGCAAATGTGCACTCCGTGACTGGTAAGAATTTACTGTACTCATCCAGTGAAGAGCCCTGTGGGGAGGCTCGTTTGTTAGCTGAATGAACCATGTGGTGTGGGAGTGGACATGGTGTGGAAGAAGCAGGAGTGAGGTCACTCTGGTTGTGTGTGTGTGTGTGCCTGGGGACAAAGACACACCTGATCCTTAGAGCACAGGAGAGCATCTGGGTAGAAAGGACAGAACAGCTGAGATCAGGGAAAGAATTCAGTGTGGATATAAGTATGTAGAAAGAGAGCCTTAGGCACGCTGAAGGACAGATAGGGAAGGAACCATGTGGTCAGCAGAGGAGCACCTGGCAGCCTTGGCCTGGCTTCCAGACTGGTTTGAGAAGCTGCAAAGCAGCCACAGTGGGCTCTTGGCTTATGTCATATTTGAGAAGTCGATTAGGCATTGATGACCAGTGTCATGTCCTGACATCCATAGCAGCACCATCTTTTGAGATCTCTGCATTCGGCACCAGGTGTACTGTTCTGTGTAGGGGATGTTGTTTATCTTCCCTTTTCGTCCCCATATTACAGCTGAGGAAACTAGTCTTGGAGCCCAGAGACCATTACTTGGGCCTTCACATAAACCTTCCTGGTGTTGTGACCTAATCTGAGAGAATATGAAGAGACACGTTAGCAGACTCAGTGGTGAGACAGCTGCCAAGAATGAGTCAGAGGGAACTCCAGGGTTTTGACCTGAAGAGCCTGAATGGCCGGTAGGAAGTTGAAAGAGAGTGGAGATCCAGCTTGGAGAGAAGGTGTTGAATTTACTTTCCCGAATGTTAAATTAATGGCTGGGTGCCTCCGTGGGAATTTTATCAGCAAGACTGTAGGACAAATGGGCGGTGAGGGTTTAGAGTCAGCGATATGGAGGTGACAGTTTACTGGAAGAAAGTGTGTGGAGAGAACTCAGTCAGAGATTAAGGATGCAGGGGAAGATTGGGGGGGGGGAAGTAATTTTAACACACTCTATGTGTACCAAGCACTTTCTTCAGTGCTTTACATACACGAGTGAGGTAGTTTTTTGCAGAAGAGGAAACAGGCTTAGAGAAGTTGAGTCATGTTGAGGGCTCCCCACATCCTCAGTTATTGAAGATCTGCTAGGTACTCGTCAGACCTGTATTACGAGGTCCCTTATGTATGTTATCCAGTCCTCCTAGCAGAGGGCAAGGTGGTATTATTGTACTCTTACGGAGGGGATAATAACTGAGGCCCAGGGCGGTAAAGGTAACGTGCCCACATCGCAGACCTCGTGAGGAGAGGAGCAAAGGTTTGAACTTGCATCTACCTGGTTCTGGCTCCTGCCTGGTGCTTGGCATATAGGCATTTAGCGACTGTCGGAAAGCCTGAACTATCTACTGACACATCTCAGGGGAATAGGTGAGAGAAATAATTGACTGGTTGGGCTGAAGGAAGATTGTGAGTTCATCGGTGCAGTTGTTCCGTGCTTTTTCTGCCCTGGGGTAACTGTGAGGCTCTCTTGTTCCAAGTAATTTGGGGCCCTTTGAAACTTTTCTTCACGTCACTCTGCGCTAGTTCTTCTGGGACTTCAGTGTAGCTTCGTCATGCCTCCCTTCTTCCCCATCACTTTCTTTTCCTCTCAGCCACTTTCCTGCCTGGGTGGCAGTTCTCAATGTGGAGCTTAGGTCAGGAAGTCGGGTCAGTGACGTCCATCCCAGTGGCCCTGATCGTGTTCCCACTGGGTGGCCACAGGCCAGTTCCTGGGAACTGCGTCATCCCGGCTGCCCACAGTAAGGGCAAACAGCTGAGTGATGGGGCACCTGTCGCAAAGCAGAGTTCCTGGTGATTTATGGCTAGAAGGGAGAATGGACTGTTGGCTCTCCCTGGCCTGCAAGACTGTGTCCTGCCTTATGCTCTTGGTAGGAGATTCTGGGGAAGAAGCAGCTGCGTTTTAGAAGGCTATATAATCTTGAATCAAGAGGGGATCCCTGTTGAGAGTGGCAGCTTCTGACCCATGTTGAAGGCTCGTGATATAGAGTAGGTCTGGAGGCTTCAGTTAGAAGCCCCCCGCCTTTTGGATTCACTGCACTTCCTGCTTGGCTGGCTCTGCCTTCACTCCCGAGTCCTCTGCTGGGGCTGGAACAGGAAGAAGTCTTGCCGATTTTAAGGTTTTCTGTCTTGGTGGTGCAATGGGCCACTTGCATTTGACCCTTACCTGCCTGGCAGGTGACAGGAAGCCAGGAATGCAGGGCTAGTTGCAAGCAGGGGCTCAGTCAGGGAATAGTAAGCCGGAGGTGCCACCCGCCATTACCTTGTCAGTTGGGAGCTTTGTCAGGCACAGTTCCCTTTTCCCCTTTTTGCCTTTTACCGAGGCATAGCTGATTCTCGGTAAGTGCTACTTGGTGGACGACATGCTGCTGCCTGAAGCTAACAGCTGTGGTTTGTCACCCCTGTTTAGTGTTTAGAGGGGAAGCTGGATGTGTTCTGTGTGGGTATCTAAAGCCATGAAGGTCCTTGGTTGTTTTTTCGTCGTCTTCTCTCCCCTATTTCCGATAAAATTGTTGTGTTGACACAAAACACCCCCTTCCTTCCCTCTCTGAAAACCACTAGCAGTTCCTGGAAAGGAGTGGCAAGTGACTGATTTCTCAGTTGAAGAAAATCAGGGTAGGGGATGTATTTAAGCCACCAGGTTTGTCAACATGCGTAGGCCTTTTTATGTTGCCAGGCAATAAGATTTGGTCCCCGGCCAAATGGTGACTTTTCTCCTGAGCACTTTTGGCTTATCTTTCTGTTCCCTTTTCTCACCCAGGGGATCCCCTTTGCCCACCCCATTTTCCTCCTCTTCTCGTCCACTCCTCCCCCAGCCTTCCCAGCGTGACGTCATATTCTCCCCTCTTTCTTCATGAAAATCTACCCGTAAGGGTCTGAGGTCTTAGTCACCCTGAGGAGTAAATGACCGTTATGGCTCAGAGATTTATGGTCTCTGGACATTCAAGTAGTTTTGCTTTCAAAAATTCCCATAGCCTGGGATACTCTGCTTCTAGTCTGGTGGGGCCTGCTGATTCCCATCGTGGTGTCTGTCACATAACAGGAGCTTCTTGACATGTGTGTGACAGGAACGACACCCATTACAGCACGAGGAAAATACCTAGAAGTCCAGGCCACAGACAGAGCTTTCATTTCTGTGTGGTAGAAGGTCCTTGTGGAGTTGAAGCCAGAGGTATGGTCGGCAGGCGAATACAGGCCACTCAGTTAAATTTGAATTTCAGATCCTTTTTAAAAAAATATAGCTCTGCCCCATGCAATATTTGCGACATCGTTAACTAAAAACAATCGTTTACCTGACATTCAGATTTAACTGGGAGGCCTGTATTTTTATCTGCCAAATCTGGTAGCCCTGTGAAGGACGGAAGTTGTGGTAGTCAGTCAGTCATCCGCTGAATGAGGAACGTGGTTTTTGGAGGCAGCTGCCCCTTCTCAGGGTTCCTGAATTCTCGGCATGTGGAGCTGTGGAGGATTCTGGTCCCGGCTTTGCCATTCCTTGGCTTGCTGCCCCGGGCGGGTTCGAGCGAATTCATACTTGGCAGTGTTCAGTACAACTGGCAAGGACTCAGCATGCCCACCCCACTGTTCTAGGGATTTCTAAGCCTGGCTTTGCTAGGAAGAAATGGGGTTTCTAGGATAGTAGCCCAGTCGAAGTTTTTTCCTGTCTCCCCCTGACCTTCACTAGCTTAATTGTTGAGAGCTGGTCAGGTCCGGGCAGAATTCTGCAGGGCTCCATGAGAGCCCACATCAACTGGGCCTCTTCTGAAGAATCTTCCAGAATGTGGATTCCTCAGCTGTTCTTTCCACTGATTTTTCCAGATGCTGCCTGGCATCAGCCCCTTCCAGCTTCCTCCTTTTCATTTTTTATTTGAAACTTTCTTAGGCACTAGAGAGCTTACGTTCTCCTGTTGCAAAGGGTCAAGAGTTCTTCAGTGAAGGCAACCATCAGCTTTGGTTAGGAAGCCTCACTTGGCGTGTTTCCCTTTTTAAAGAAGTGATTTAAATGGAAGAAAAAGATACCATTTGTTCATCAGTTTATATCCTGCCCCAAGTGCATTCCCAGCCCTTGGGCAAAGCACCACACTGCAGAGAAGGTGCTGGGCCTTTTGTATTTCTAAAAGTTGTGTCTGTCCAAATCTTTTAAGAGTCTCTTGTTCTTTGAATTTAAGCCTCTTGAGCTCAGGCTCAGGCCAACGGAGGGAAGGTTCTCTTTATACAGAGAAAACTGGGAGGTCTCTTTTCACACTGATCCGGGTCCTCCACCAAGGTGGTCAAAGGCAGCTGGAGTGCATTCTTCTGAGAGCAGCTATTAGAAGGAAATCATGGGGTGTGAGGCACCATACTGGTTTCTGTGTTCCTCCTTTCGCCTCATCCCATCACCTAAATCTGTAAGAAAATATGCAAATGAAGTTTTACAGCCTGACATTCAGAAAATCACATTGCCTTGTGCACAATACCATGGCCTCATCTTGTATCAACTAGGAATTGCGTTTGGTTGCAAGTCGTAGAGGACTCAAAGTAATGGTCTGAACAGACTAGGATACCTTCTGCATGCGATGGTTAATTTTATGGGTCAGCTTGAGCTGGGCCACAGTGCCCAGCTGTGTGGTCCAATGTTATTTTGAATGTTCCTGTGAAGGATGCTTATTAGATAAGATTCACATTTAAATCGGTCGATTCTAGTAAAGCAGATTGCCCTCCTTCATGTGGGTGGACCTCATCCAGTCAGTTGAAGGCCTGAATCAAAAAAAAGGCTGACCTTCCCCGGAGCAAGAGGGACTTGTGTAGTAGACATGTTGCCTTTGGACTTGAACTGCAGCATTGGCTCTTCTCTAGATTTCCAGCCTGCTGACCCTCCCTGCAGATTTCGGACTTACCGACCTTGATAATCACGAGAGCTGATTTCTTAAAATCTCTTTTTATATACGCATCCTTTTGGTTCTGTTTCTCTGGAGAACCCTGACTCATACAGCACTTCTGTCTCTAGGTCAAGCACAGTCTGGCTCAGCCCCTCTCATCCTTTGGCATCTGTATTTTTTCTGTGTTGTGCCCCAGTGCGTGCCCTTCCCCCGCTCCTGCCATACTTAACATTGCTGGGTACATCTTGTTGTTGGACTCGCTTCTGAGTTCATCGTGGAATGTTTTGCATCACTGAATATTCTGTTCTCTTTGTGATGTTTTCCTCCTCAGGCTGACTCACTCTGTGATGTTCAGAACTGTGGCCATCAGCCACGTGTGACTACTTAAATATAAATTAACACACTTAAATAAACCTAAAAGTTCAGTTCTTCGCTGTCACCAGCCACTTTTCGAATGCTCAGTCACCACATGTGGCCGATGGCTACTCTTTTAGGACAGCGCCCATAGAGAACATTTCCGTTATTGCAGGAAGTTCTATGAGCATTACTTAGCTTTCGTCCTTGGCCTGATCAAAACGAAGACACAGGTGAGTGCAACTTCTCCAGACTCCGCAGTCCCCCTTGCTCTCTAAGCTTTCCTTCAACTTTGCCCCTTTGAGAATTTGACAAAAGTGACGGATCTCATCCTCTGAAACCACACGCGTATGGGCATGGGGGCATACATTATAAACATGATTTCAAGGTGCTCATCAGCTCCCTTGAAAGGCTATCCACATTCTGTGAGTTAATAACCACTCCATAATGCTCGCTTATATAACAGCGGATACTGTTCCGCTTCCTGTATGCCTGTTCTAAGCGCTTTATCTGTGTTAACTCACTTCCCAAAGCAATTCCATGAGGTAGCATCTGTTGTCATCTGCATTTTGCAGATGAAGAAACTGAGGCATAACCGAGGCATAGAGTAGTGAAATAAAATCCTTGGGTCACCCCGCTAGTGAGTAGCTGGACCGGGCTTTGACTCAGGCAGCCCAAGTCCCAAGTCTGTGTTCTACACCTGGGGCTAAGGACCCTACTGTGGAATCTGAGCTCCTGAGTATAGAAATTGTACCTTATTTTTGCAGGTTTTAACATGCACGACGCCTAGCAAAGGCGAAATGAATGCGTAAGGAAAGGAGGAAAGCTCGGCATTGAAGGAGTTATACAGAGGCTTAGACATAATCTTCTCGGCCCTCGGGTGTTTGGATTCTTCATGTGGATATCTTATCCTTTTTCTTCCTTAGTGCCATTGGCTGCAATTCGTTCCTGATCCCTTGGAGCTAGGAGAGGCCAAGTCCTCAGACCTACTTTGCTTGGCAGTACCAGGTGGAAAGGAGGGCATTTGCCAGGAGCCCTGGCTCTCATGGAGAGCCCTTGCTATGCCAGCTAGTGCCAACCTTGCCTCCCTAGGCCACGGGCCCTGCTGCTGCCCTGGCCCTGTTACATGGCCATCTCTATCTTTTTCAGAGATCCCACAGTGGCTTTTGAAGTGGCAATGGCTCCCGTGATCAGAGGGGCTTCTGGATGCATGTGCTTGTAGAGGCCCAATTAGTCTTCCTGACAGCCTGCTCTGGCCAGGGTCTGCTGGCTTCCGCCATGTTGACATCTTTGCACTTGCAACAGATCGCCTGGCTTTTTCATATGCTCTGCCAGGCAGCGAGGGATGCTGTGCTCTTATTCATATTGAGCCTTCATTTTCATCTGCATTCCCTTGACCTTGAATTTTTTTGGAGATCTTCTTGCAGGTGGTAGTTAAAATTAAGCTAAATCATATTGACCTATGAAGCCAAAGATGGGTTGGAAATGGGGAGAGGACACTTCAGGGAACTGGTTGCTCCTTTGGTTGTGCTTAAGTGTCCTGGGCAACGAATGACCCAGGTAAGTCCGAAACCCAGAGAAGGTGGGAAGGGGCCAGCCAGAGTCCCCTGGAATGATGAAGGCCTTGCGGTAGCACGTTTCCAAGTGCAGATTCCTCACCATGCTGGCAGTGGGGACTCCCAGATGTACAAAACATAGTCATTGCCTCAAGAAGTTTTTCGCTCTTGCTACGAAGACCAAGTGAATAGTAAAATAATTCAAGAGATGTGGCATTAATATGTTCATATGTTGGGCAGTTTTCAGAGTGTTTTCCCACATATTCTAGAGACCCGGGTTATGTATCATTCAGCTTGGGGGAGGTGAGGGAGAGTGGAAGGGAGAATTATTTAGATCTCGAGATAATGGCACTCTCACTGCATGATCTAATGTACATAGTGAGGTCATTTTTCACGTGAGTTTTCCCATCACGTAAACAGGCATTTCCAAGGATAAATGCACCCAGAGAGAGTCTGATTCTGTGAGCCACAGAAGAAAAAATTAATGAGGTGCGTTAAAATGATTGGCCCCAGGGAGTTGTTTGTGGCTTATCATTTGTTTTCTAGGTGTACCTTAATTAAACACATATTTCTTCAAAATGTACATTCAGTAGCACAGTTCCTGCTCTTCTAAGGCTCCCAAGGTTGGTGGGGGTGATGCCGCTTTAAAAAGATCACAGCAACTCCCTGCACTACGCAGAAAGGAGAAGCTGTGGATACGGGATCTTTTTTGCTGTAGCACTGCCTTGGAGGGTTCTGGGCCTGGGGGACTGTCCAGGTGTCTCTCATCATGTTGGTGGCCCTAGAGTTGAGTTGTCCAGCTGTTCTCTCTCCCCTCTGATCTCCCTTCACACCCCCTTTATGGGTCTCTCCCAGGCTTAAGGGCCAGGTGGGGAAAGCATTGAGAATCCTCTTCCCAACCATCCATTCCAGGTTGCAGAGTGAGTCAGTGTTAACTGAAGTCACTTCGTGCAGGTTGGGTGTGGTGTGTCCTCTGCCTCTGTTGAGGCAGCCTCTTGGGAGTGAAGCCAAGCAGTTGTGTGAGGCATTGGCCAGTGGTAGACCAGTCCCGGCCAATATAAGGAAGCTCTCTGATTGAGAAGCTCCTGTGGTGGATCTCACCCTGGCAGGGAAGGGCCTATTGACAGCCATTATTTCTCCTGAGTATTTCTTGTTTCAGAGGCACAGGGAACGTTAATGACTTTGAACCTATTTGTTTTAATGGTGTTAGCAGTCCTGTTATAGTAATCCGAGTGGCAAACATACTTTCTTGTGTGTGTGTGAAATAAGAATATAAGAATTTAACAGTTGTATTTCTCCCTGTTGTTACTGTTGCAGTGGTCTGTGTGTGTAACCCAGATAATGCAAACCCAAGAAAAAAAAATGCTTTAGCCACCTGAAGTGTGAAACTTGTTTTGACTCAGTAAGATAAACGAACACCTGTGCGGCTGGCTGATAAGACACTGGGTTTGCATTATCTGGGAGAAATACAACTTTTAAATTCTTATATTCTTACATCACACACACACACACACACACACACAAGAAATTATATTATGTTTGCCACTCGGTTACTATAACAAGTCCCCAATGAAGACCAGCAAAGCAGAGGATCAGCTTGTGAAAGCTTGGCATGTGACATGTTCAGCCGAGTGGGCGGGTGGCCAGGACGATGGATGCTCTGGCTGCCCCTTTTCTCAGGATCCACAGTTAGCCTCCCTGTGACATGCTTAGTGCTGTTTCGCTCTGACATTGGTTGTCCTCATAACCTTAGATTAGATTCTTAATGGCCTGAATGTGATTGGAAAGTGTTGGGGACATTACTGTTTGAGGAACAGTGGGTAGCTTGTGACCCAGTCAGTCACAGACTGTGTTCATTAGTCTGCCTGTGTCAACAGAGCATGATCAGGGCCTTCCTTAGCAAAATGGTATATAGGAGTCGGGGATGGTGAAGAGAACACAGGTACCTGGGAGAATGGCTTTGGATGGCCACGTGGATTATCTCCGCCCTTGGTGTTGTGGGTGATAAAGTATAAACTACAGTTCTTGCCCTTAAGAAGCTTTTGTTTCGCAAACTCTGATGTGCTTGATTGCTGTCGGGCAGTGCAAGGTGGCCTTTAGTTGAGTTCTCTACCAATCGCTGGGAAATTTATCAGTGGGAATTCAGAAAAGAGGGAAATGGGTAAGTCCCAGAAGAACAGAACTGTTCACTCCTAAGAAGAGGCTGAGGGATGACCAGAGCTTATTTCTGGTCTATGAAGTGTCATAAGAAAGAAGATATAATCGCTCAACAAATGAGTCAGCATGCTGTAGTGAAAAAAAATTCACAGAAGACGGAGTATTCGAGGTGGGTTTTAAAGGATGAGTAGGAGTTCCTTAGGTGGGGAGGAGGGAGAGGATGCGTGTTGCTGGAGGAGGGAATGGCGCAGACAAGACAGAGGAGTGTTGAAGGAATAGTGAGTGGTTGGGCCTCACAGGGTGGATGAGAAGTGCGAACCTGGGCTGTTTTGTTGGGCGCCGGGGGAGTGTTAGGGGATGTACTTTGAAAGGTTACCAGGTGTCTCAAATGTGGTTGTGTGACACTAAATTTTTGCCATGTGGAGTTTAAATTGGCCACGTGAGACTAGAAGCTGGAAGGCCAGTTACAAAGCTTTTAAAAATAGTCCAGGTAAGAACTGATGCTGGAAAAATCCACTGGGGTTTCCTTAGAGCCCATTTGTTCCTTGAGCTGAGGGGCGGGGACGGAGGAGGGGTGGGGGTTGTTGGTCAGGGCTTATAAGCCTTCAGAGGCTCTACAGAGAGAATGTCTTGGCCAGAGGGTTCGGCAAAGTGAGTGTACAGAAGGTGTTGCGGAGATAATTTATTGACCTGAGGGTGCCTAATGAGTTCTGTGGATTCTCAAGAATCTGGAAATCAGTCCTGTAAGCATTATCATTGGAGAAGTGGAATAATACAGGGCCCTGTGTTGTGCTTTTCCTCTCCAGGAGTCAAGGGGCCTGAGTTCAAGTCTCAGGGCCCTTTCCAGCTTATGCTTGTGCCAGTACCTTACCCTCAGTTTCTTTGGATGTAAAATGGGTACAACACTACTTGCCAGCAGGGCCGCAGGCTAGAGTCCCTAGGTGAATACCTGGCACATGGCACAGCCTTCACAAACGCCCCCACCCCTTCCTTTTAACCTCCTTCCCTTGGGGCAGGAGAAGTGTGGGGTGCAGGGAGGGGCAGGGTGCCTGCAGTTTGGTTTCTGCTGTCTTTGAAAGTGCTTTGTGGTGATATATGCTTTGTCGTTGTAAGTAAGTTGTGTGTGTGTGTGTGTGCGTGTGTGTGTGTACACACTTTGTCAGGGACGGAAAGATCTGAGTGCTTTAAATCAAAGCAGAAGAGACTAGAGATGAGAACTTCTGGTGGACAGTTGGAGTAGTTTGATCACTAGCAGGATGTTGGGAGCCAGTGTTGGACCCCACATTTTGAAGATGTCTTATTTACTGATTGCGTGTGGGCAAGATGGGTGTGGAGGGGTAGGGAGCTTGCCAGTCTGATAAGCCTGTCTCTTGCTTGGCTAACATTTTGACTCTTTACTTCCCTTCAGTGGCAATCCTACAGGTCTTTTCTTGTTTTGTTTTATTTATTGAGCTTAATTTTTCCTTTAGTGAGGGCCACCTTTGACAATTATCTTTGGTCTCCCTAATCTTTTAGTCAGTAGCATTCTCTTGAGTTTTGTAATTATGTGGCAGGACATAATAAAAGTGATAACTGATGAGCCAAAGACTGAAAAAAACATTTCTTCACCACTTTTTATTATGAAATGTTTCAAGTGCACACAAAAGTAGAGAGAATAACCATTGAACCATACTATCACCAGTGTCAGCAGTCGTTAACATTTTACCAATCACGTTTTATCTACCCTACCCCACTTTTTTTTTATTTTAAAACTGTTCCCCAATATCATCACTTCATCCATAAATACTTGTTTACCACTAACAGATAAAAATCTCTAAAAGATCACATTTTTGCACCTAACAAAATTAATAGTTCTTTTTACTATCATCTAGTAACCAGTCTTTTTTCAAATTTCTCCAGCTGTTTAAAAAAGTGTATTTTCTTATGGTTGGTTTAAAGCATTTGACTGGAAACAGCTGTTCTGTTTTGATAAATAGTGCAGACCTTCCTTTACCCCTCATATTATGCTATTGCTCAATCCAGTGACCTAGTTTTGAGTTTAAGGCAAGAGCTATGTAGTAGATAAATAGCAAAGTGATAACTGATTAAGAAGTGCATCAAGAAGCAATTTTGTAAACTTTTATCGTGGAAAATTTGCAAACACATACGATAAAGATGATAGCAAAAGCGAAATAGTCTGGTGGTTAACGTGCCGGCTGATGGATTTTGCACACGAGGAAGCTGGACACCGCATTCCAGAATGTGGCCTTGTAAGTCCTGCTGTCGTTATGTGTCTTCTGACGGAAGCTGAGGCTTCCTGGGGGTTAACAGAGGCCTTGGCATTCCAATCTGAGAAGACCAGCGACTTGTTCAGGGTTGTAGACCCAAGACAATGATCATTGTTGGTGCCCTGAATATACCCAATTCCTTGGATGCAGTGCATGGCCCCGCAGTGGCCAGCTGTCCCGGTCAGTCAATGCCGGTTCTGTGCAGAGCGCTGGAATGTTTCTTTTGTTGGCACTGTGGTGTTTTGAAGAGCCGAGTGTTTGGGGGTTGGAGAGCTGCAAGGGGGACTGTGGTCCTGGTGGAGCCATCATCTCTCTGGCTAGTAGTCCCTGGACATGTTGGCAGCTCTGCTCGTAGTCCCCAGGTAGAAAGAGGACTGTCTACAGAGGCAGAACCAGAGATGAGGGCCAACCAGCCACCTGGCTCCTCCACTGGAAAGGAAGGAGAGAAATAGGAGGTGAGAGTAGGGGATCGTAGCTTTGCCAGGGGCATTCCCTGCCGAAGGTCTGATACCGTCAGGTCCTTGACTCCCTCCCTGGCTGTGGTTGTGGCTCAGGGGAGGGAGATGCTGTTCCCAGCCCTGGCATCCCAATTCTTTATACACCCACCTCTCTGCTCCTATGTTGTGTCTTCCTTCTGGGAAACCAGCAGCTACTCATTAGCTGTGAAAGACTGTCATGAGGCATAATTACAGAGTGCGTGGATTCTTACCGTGTTCAGTATTCCAGTTCTCCCCTACCCTCTCATAAAGCAGCGCTCTCTCCTTCAAAACATCTGGCGATGATCAGGCCACCTGTCGTGGCTGGTCCTGCATTGTGTATCTCAGGGAAGAATGAAATGGCTTCCCTGATGGGGTTTGTGTCTTTCTGACCTTGAGATAGGAACACGCTGATGTTTCCTGTGTCCTGGGAATGACAGTGTGGGGGCTGAGGCAGAGACCAATCCACGTGAATGGACTTGCAGAGAGGAAGATACAGCCCTACCGAGTTGAGATGGGGCAGAGAGAGTGAGGGGGTCTGCTGCTGGGGAGGATGTGTGGCTGGCAGGGCATGAGAGAAGGTAGTCTGGATTGGGGTTGCTGGATACCCAGACTCTGTCCCTTTGAGTTGACCATTTTACTTGTTAGGTTCTAGAATGTTCGTCTATAAAATGATTGGTCTACATTATTTCCATCTCCTTGAGCCCCATTGCATGCAACACTCAAGTTTTTGAGCAAAGGGTGCCAGCCAACCTAGGCTGAGGAATGGGACCACAGACGGGGAAGCCCTCTGGTATAGTTTGGGTGTGCACGCTTGTGTCCAAGGGTGAGTTGCAGGTGGATGCCTAGCACATGAGAGCAGCAAAGGAGGATTCGATCCTGGAAGAACCTCCCCTGGAGCCTTCAACTGCAACCCTGAGTCAGACCCACCTCTGGTCGGCCGAGGCCCTGGATGACCGTGTGGAGTGGGGATCGTCCTGCTGGAAACTGGGTCACGTGCCTTATTAGATGTCTAGGACCTTCCCACACTCAAGGTGTCACCAGAAGGGGCCCTCAAGCTTCCTTTATTATGGATTTTTAAATGTGTGACTGTCATATAAAGCAGGAATGATGATGCCGGTTTGATAGACACAGGCCAGAGTTATGCATGACAGCTGAGACTGTTTACCCGCCTTTATTTCAGTGTTCGCACGGCATCTAGGCCAGCCGTGTCCAGTAGCTCTTTCCATGATGTCGGAAGTGCCCTGCGTCTCCGCTCTCCGGTGTCGGAGCCACTCGCCACGTGTGGCTATTGAGCACTTGAGATGTGGCTGGAACAACTGAGAAGCTGACATTTTAATTGCTTTAATTGTAATTCACTGTAATTGTAAAGAGCCACATGTGAGCCAGTGGCTCCTGTATTAGTGCAGTTCTAGAGAATCATAAATAGGTCACTGCAAATGCTAATTTTGTTCCTTTTTCCTTTTTATTACAGAAATTTCAAAAATACACAAAATAGGACAATATGATAGAGCCCCATGTACTTACTCTTCATCCAGCTTCTGCCATTACTAACCCAGGGCCAACCGTGTTTCCTCTTGACCCATTCATCCCCATCCCTCATGTCTGGCTGTGTTATTTGGAAACAGATAATAGCTTTTTAATTTTTGTTTTGAAATACCTCATCTTTAACCTCAGGACAGAGTAGAACTCTTTGACCTTGATGTGTTTTCCTAATCCCTTGAGAGTTAGTCAACATTACAGTGCATTTAAGAGCTCCGTGCCCTGTCCACTGACACAGCTGTGGGCCCTATATTATATCTGTTACGACTGCTCAGTGTTTTCTCATATTTCTCTAAGGAGAAATGTACACCGTGGATCTTTTATTTAACATTTTACATCATTTAGTCTGTTTTGGTATACAGTTCAGTATATTAACTGATAATGGCTGAAGCTGTACATAGTAACGTTTGGGACTGAGTAAGAATTGACGTCCCATATGTTCAACAAATTTTAAATCTGTGAAAAATTGATCCAGAAAATTGAATTTAATAGAAATAATGAAAAACTCCATGGCACGAGCTATAATTAGTAAAGTTCGATGTGAATAAAACTGTTTAGTGGCTCAAATTGATTTGAAATAGAAAAGAACTGATCCTAATGAAAATAATTTTGACTAATTAAAAGTGAAAAAAATTAGAAGCACTGGATATAAAAAATCATCAAGAAACTAAATGGGCTTAACGGAATTCTCTCTAGAAAATGCTTCTGATTAAACCACTGGTCCAGAACATCCTTGGGGCAAAATGGTAGTGCCCGTCTCTGGCCACTGTTTCGTCTGGCCTCATACGGTGACAATTTGAAAGGGGCGTGGAAGGCCGGGAAGGTTTCAGCATGAAGTCTCAGTCCCTCTGGCCACTGCCAGTCCCTAGAATTGCCCAGAATCCAGACGGAAAACTGGAGCTCAGATAAAACTGAGAACAGATGACCTGTCCATTGTCCGCTTTGATGTTCACCCTGGATGTCCCTCCCTGCCTGAGGCAGGCAGCAGCTTTGATCATGCTCTCAAAGGTTTTTGATCTTCCTTGGATGGCTTGGAAAGGAAATCTGGGACTTTTCTTCATGAGCTTCTAGCTGGGAGATTGGGTTCTTTCCAGTAGCACATACAACAACATTCACCAGAAAGAGGCAAGGACAAAACTGTATTATGTTCAATTAAAAAAAAAAAAAAGATGTGGGTGTCCCACCAGTGGGCGCTGAGTGTAGCAGGGACGTTTTCTTATGGGTGGGGGCTGTCCAGCCAGAGCGCCAGCCCGGCAGGAGAAGGCCGGCCTCCCCGTATTTCTGAGGATGCTTCCGTTCCTCCGTGCTCCGCTGTGCCACGCGGACGTGGGCAGGAGGGCCGTTGCTGACCTCACTCAGGTCAGCCTCTGCTTCACCCAGGCTGGTGAGTTTCTGATCCACCTTAGCAGGAAGGGGGGCACTGCCGTCTTCCATCTCATGCCCCAGTGTGCAGGTGTTTCTGGAAGCTTCTTGTTCCATGGTTGTCCCCATCACGTCCTGGGAGGTGCATGCAAATGGAATCCACTTATTCCTGAGTAAACTGGAGAATCCCTTTGGGTGATTTCTAGTGCTAAAGGCATTAAGAAGAAAGTGGGGAAATCAAGTCACTGGCAGCCTGCGCCCTGAAAGGGTGTGTGGTTTTGGTAGATGGGGGAATTTTGACTGCCTCCTGCTTCCCTGTGTCTCATTTGGCCTCCCCACTCCCCTGTGAGTGGGGTCCATTGTTCCCAAGAGCAGGTGAGGAAACAGCGTTGGGGTATAGGAGAGGTTAAGCTCAGAAAGCGTTCAGGAGCAGCTTCTAGACTCCACTCTCTGCTCTTCTGGCTCCTGACTGTGAATGAGCTTGGCTCTCACAGCAGCGCCCCCCTCACCCCCCACCCGCCCCCAACTCTGTGGAGGGCACGTCATGCTCTCTTGGTGGCTGACATCTTTTTTCCCTGAAAACCCCAACCCATCCAGATGCATTTAGCAGTGGCCTTTATTGGGTGGAGAAGTGAGACCGAACTTAGCTTGATCAGTATCTTTGTCAGGAGTTCGTAGCCCCAGGAAGTGGTGGTTAATAGAGTGTTAGAATGAAGGCTCTCGCTCTGAGTTTTGACTCCACCCTTGGGAGCTGTGTGACCTTGGGCAATGTATTTAACCTTTATGAACCTTGGTCTCCTTAATAAAGTAGAGACATGATTGGATTGATCTCTTAGGGCACTTTTGGAGATTCAAATAAGGCACTGTACTCAGGACACCTTATGTGTATTATCTGACTCAGAATACATGCTCAAACAGTAGCTGCTATGATTTTCTTCATAATCACCTATCCACACTTAGACTCTGTCAGTATGCAGGTACTAGATTAGTCTTGTCTTCTGGGCTCTCTCCAGGACTTGGAGCCTTCCCAGCTAGAGTACAATTTTGGGGATCCAGGTGACAAGACCGTTTTCTCTTTTTCAGTGTCCACGGCTAACTGGCTGGTGTGTTAGTGACACCTGTAGGAGGCTTCAGTGGCACTTGGGTGAGTCACAGGTGGGAGGCAGCAATCCTGCACACAGTTTGAGTTCCCATCTTATCTTTTGCTCCTTAGCGGCGACTCTTGCTTTTTATTAGTAATGGGTAGACTGTCCACTTGTCCAATGACTATGTCATTGCTAAAATTCCCCAGGTTGGCAGAAACCGCATGGTAGAGCACTAGGGTCAGGGGCTCTGGTTTCCTGGCTCTGGCCAGCCACCATATAGCTGTGGGATATCAGCTAGTTGCCTCGCTTCTCTGGGCCTTCCTTTGAAAAACAAAGGGATCGAACTGGAGGGCCTGTATATTTCCTTCTACTTTGAACCTTTGTTGCAATCAGTGCAAATGTTCCGATGCTCTTGTTCCTTCCTGCAATGGATTATGGGGTGGAGTGGAAGTCGAGTCAGATGACCATGACTGCAGACTCTCATCTGGCAGCCTCGACAAAGGCCAACCTCTCTAACACCCTCTGCATGCCAGCGCCCCCGCCCCAACCTCCTGCCCTGGCGATGACTGTGGAGCACCCACGTGGTTCCGAGTGCTTCACAGTCACAGTCGGCCTGGGCCAGTGTCTAATGAAGGTCACTTATCAAACCCATTCATGAGTAGCCTCTTGAAATTCTCTCAGTTAGAGCTATTTCCATGAAAGCCATTAGTGTTCATGAGTCACGAAGATATTTAAAATTTTTCCCGGGTTGCATCTTGCAGCTCAAACCCAGCTCTGCTAACATTTTCCTCTTTGGTATTGTTCTCAGCAGAGCCTCAGCTCTTCAGTTTGCTAACTGAACTTCTCTGCTGTGAGTGAACTAACTGCCAGGGAGCCTGTGTGTGTAGGGCCCTTGTTCAAATAATGTATTACTACCAGGGCCTGGGTCCTTTGTTAGAGTTTGAAGGTAAAACTTTATTGGTTGTGCCTAAGATTTCTAGGCATCATCTTTCATATGATGGTGAGAACCAGCTTTTTTGGAGACTGATAAGTTGGCTTCTGACTTTCAAGGTCACCTGTCCTATTATGGCACTGGGAAGCATTCCCACAGTTAAGCCCTCCTCAGATGTATGTGTAAACTCTTGGACCACCTGGACTTCCATAGCCTAGCCTGGTGCCTGGACCCCTTTCTTTGAGGAATCTTCCCTAGGACTCCTTGGAGAAATCATACTCTTTTCCGTACATGCCCAGAGTGCTTCACACCTCTCTCACTTGTTGCCATTGTCTTGACTTGGAGTTTGTAATGACGTGTCTGTTTATCTGACTAAATCGGAACCCCTGAATTTGGTGTGGGCCCCCCACCTCCAGAACTCAGCCTCCAGAAGGTACTTTTCAGTGTTGAATGGACTATGTCCTGCTAGTGAGGGTGTCACAGAATGCTGCTTCCTTGTGCGAGCGACCGGGTTCTTCCTCGTGTATGTTTTAGACAGTGTTTTATAAAATGCCTTTCAAAGAGGCCATGAGCCTTGGGATCTGTTAGGAAGCCCCAAAAGTTTGATTCCTTGGGCTTAGTAGTGAAATGGACTGTGAGCAGCCAGAAGGAACATTCATTAGTTGAGGGAGATTTGGCCAGTCTATGATGGCTGCTATAGTCACTTTGCTCAGGTTTGTAGAATGGCTCCGCTGTGTCGAGGGGAAGATGTGTTATCATTTCGGTTCAGATTTGACTGAATGTAACAGAAGGGCCCTAAACAACACTGGCTTAAACATGAGACTTTATTTTTTCTGTCATGAAACACGTCAGGAGGTAGGCAGTCTAGGGCAGGCACCTAACTTACTGTTTCTCCATCCTTAAGAGAGTTACCTCATGATCCGAAACGGCTGTTGAAGCACCAGCCATTGTATTAATATCCCAGATGGAAAAACAAAGGAGCACTCCTGGAAGTCTCACTCAATGTTCATTTACATCTCATTGGCTAAAAGTAATAGGGGTACTAGTTACAGTGACAACTGGGAAATAGAGTCTTTAGCTGGGACAGTGCCTTACCCTGAGACATAAAGACTCTATTACCAAGGAAGTTGGAGAGAGGATGAAGAATAGACAGTGGTACAGAACAGATGCCCAGCACTTATTGAATGACTATGTGGATAAGTGATGGAGAGATGCCATCTGGTTTCTGTGGGTTAAGTGTAGACCGAACCTTCGTATTAGTAGGATCCATGATGTGACAAGGAGGGGGTGCTTCTGATACCACCGTGCAGGAGGGAAGGAATGTTGTGGAGACTTCAGAAACTCAGTAGGAACTTGACAGCATGTTTTGCAAGGCTGCATTCAACAGGGCTTCCTCTGCTACTTTTTTTGTAGAGATCTGGTGCCCTGGTTTGGAATCAACAGATTCATGGGATCAGGTGAGGAGGTGCTGGCTGGGGTTTGGCACATTTCAGAAGTCTCCAAGGAGCGTCTCTTTTTTGTTGTTTGAGGAAAGAAAAGCTTTCTAAGCAGAGAGACCAGGGGGAAGAGAGTTTACCCCTAAATGTTGCTGAACTGAAATACTAAAATTTCCTTACAAACATGTACAGATTCTTTCTTCGAAAATGTTGGAATTCTGTGGGGTTCATTATTGTGGGCTGGTGTTGGTTTGACACCTGTAGGTAGACTGTGGTACAGGCAGCTTTTAAGTGACAGGTCTCTGTGTTTCTGCCCTTCCTCTGCAGCACATCTGGGCAGTTAGAGGGCCCCATGAGGGCTGCCCTCATGAGGAAGAACCATGGGTGGTCCTGCAGGCACGGGGTCTAGCGCAGTGGGTTGTGTTGCTGAGGGCACATTGCACTATCTTGTCACCTCTCAGTGGGTTGGTCAGTTCTATAGAGGCGGGCCCCGTGTCCCCAGTATGTAGCTGAGGCACACCTGCATAGACGTGTGGCCACCACGGCACACAATTGGTCCACAGCAGGCAGGTCCTGGTTGAAGCTTTAGCTTGATATTCATTCAGTGAAATCCGAGTCTTGTCAAGTCTCTTATAGGTACTATGTTTCATAATGCCGCTTTCTCCTGGCCCTCCATCAATCCCACTTTCATAAATCATCTCCATCTTCCATTCCGGATCATCTTCGTTATGAAGCCGTCCTCAATTCCTCTACTGGAAGTAATTTCTCCTTCACATCTCCTTACTATATGTACTCTCCTTCGTCCTGTGGCACTCTCATACATGGCTTTGTATGACAGACTTCTGAATGTCTGTTTCAGCTCCTTGACCACATACATAGTCATCACCCGGAGCGTCAAGTATGGCATCCAGTCCATGTTCACTGAATGATGGAGAGTGGTACTCATGGGGTCACAAAGCTGTTCCTTGCCCTGGGGGTTGAGGGTCTCCAAGTCTGATTTTATTTCCCTTAACCATCTTCAAAAAATGTCCTCAGCCTGTGGCTCCTGACAACTTCCTCTAAGTCGTGGGAGACTTGCTCTGGGGATGGGAGGGGTCCGTTTGTTCCCTTCCCCTTCTCAGTCCCAGGGGGTGCCCCGGGGGTGTCCCCCAGGCTTATGTAACTGATGTGGGGAGCTGGTTAACCGAGGATGGGCCAGCATTCGGCAATGGCTTGCCCATGCTCTGGTGGGGAATTCAGTGTGTCCCTGTGACAGTGGTGACTGTACGGTTGGTTGCAGGAGTCTGTGACAGTCACATGGCCCACTCTTGGGGAGGCGTGTCTGCTGTATAAAAGAATTAAAACATAGTCCCAGTAAAAAAGAAACAGTCGGAATAGATTTTAATAAGATATTTTGTTTAAGTCAGTATATCCAAATCACTGTCATTTCTTTATGTGGTCAATATGGAAATTATTAACTTTTTTTGTACTACTAAGTCTTTAAAATTTGGGGTATTTTGTGCTCAACTTGGATTAATAACATTTCAAATGTTCAGGAGCCACATGTAGCTGGTGGTGGTCTAACATGGTCAGCTGCAAAGTATGTTGAATCTCGCACTTGATGGTCTTTGAAAGCAAATGTATGTTGAGTGGGGGTCTGTCTGGCAGAGTGACAGCACGGGGTGGGACTTGCAGTACCTGGAGGCTGGTCACAGCTCTGCCTCTCACCAGCTTGTGGACTTGGGGAAGGCCCGGGTCTCTCAGAGCCACGGTTCCCACCTGTAGAACGACGCCATTGGTCTGTGATCTCCCGAGGCCTTTCCGGTTCTGATGTGTCTTGAGTTGAGCCATGGATCTGGGCAGGGATGGTGTATCCACTTTGGCATCATCGCCAAATGAGAGCCACTCTGTGGAATGCCCTTGTTGGCCATACTTGGAACATGAGGGACTGGTTTGCCGTCTCTGACTCTGACCGAGTTAGGCACGTTTATCTAGTCCATTCACCTGCCCATCCAGCATTTATAAGGACTAGTTTATAAGGTGCCAGGCCTGTTCCCACAATGGACGGCCAGAGATGGACAGGGCCCTTGGGATGCCCATCTTTTGGAGGCCCTGCCATTTCCTGAGGTCTCACAACGGGTCTTTTTCACACAGGCTCAGCTGGAAGCTCAGAAAGCCACGCAGGACTTCCAGAGGGCCACAGAAGTGCTGCGTGCCGCCAAGGAAACCATCTCCCTGGCCGAGCAGAGGCTATTGGAGGATGACAAGCGGCAGTTCGACTCGGCCTGGCAGGAGATGCTGAATCACGCCACCCAGAGGGTATGAGTCATAGCAGTGTGTGCCTGTGTGTGGGGGGGATGTGCTTGGAAGTGCACACTTGCATCTGTGTTTGCAAGTATCTGCGTGCATGTGGGCGTCTGCATCGCGGTGCCTGTGCACCGTGGGTGGGTGTGAGAGCATCCTTCACATTGCCCCTTGTCCAAATGATCCACTGGTTCTGGTGAGCTCTGTGTGCACTGTTTTCCCCATGCAGAGAAGCAGACTCCCAGGCATGTTGCCTAAAAATGCTCTCTGAAAGGCACAGGTTACCTCCATGGGGTCTCTGTTAGGCCTGGTACTAAGCTATAGTCGGGGATGACTGTCACCTAGTGACAGGTATAGCTGCTCCTGCCCTGTGTTACTTGTCTGTTCAGATCATCCCTGAGGGTCTTGACTGTGGTTGGGGCTTCCCAGAGGAAGTGGGGTCCTCTTCCACTGAGACCTAGGGATCTCTGGGGTTTGGAATCCAGGAGGAAGACCCTGATTAACAGCTCCAAACCACCTGGGCCTGGCCCTACGGCATGTGTGTTATCAGCAGGAAGGTGGGGCTGTGTTGGATGGGACACGAATCCAGGGGGCACGCAGGCCTGGCCTGCAGGCTGGGCTGGGATTTGGGGAGCCAGCATATGGACTGGAAGTGGGCTGTGTGAGCCCAGCTTTGACTCCTGGCTTTTATGCCATCATTGTTTGGCTCTTTACCAGTTCCCATGGCCTGCTCTCAGGCCACGTTGCTCCCCAAATCAGAAGTGGTGGGACAGCTGCTTGGCTCGGCTGGACTTGTTACCTCGACTGGGTTTCCTAGGAGTCACACCGAATGTTCCAGATGCCTCCTTCTCTGGGTTGTTTTGCTGCAGGGTGGGTGGGTGAGCTGATGTGTGGTCCCAACAGCTCCGACTAAGGGTTTGGATGGAGGGGTGGTGTAGAGGGGTGGGGGCTGCAGCTCTGGTTTTGACTCCCTGAGGGTCAGGAATGCATGCCAGCAGCCTCTCTCTTTTCAGCGTCATCTGCCACAGTGGCTGGTAGCCTTGGGGACCTGATAATTAAAGATGACCTTGTGGTTCTGTAAATAGAAAGCCCGACACACAAACCTCTGTTGACTCTCTACCGCCTGCCCCTCCCCATGAAGCCTGACACTCCTGGCCCCGACCTGTGGCCCTGGGCCTCCTGCCCTCTAGTGGGTGCTGTGTTCGAAGAGCCAAACAGGTTGGAATAGCTTTCCTCCTCGGTCAGCTGGTGAAACCCAAAGTGGAGGCTGGAAATCTTGACAGTTCACAAGCCACAGCCTGAGAGATGTGAAAAGGACCAAAAAAGAAAGCTCCTTCCAGGAAATTAACCGAAGGCCTGCCTTTCCTTTTTGTCTACCCTCCGCCCCAACCGGAGATGCAAATGAGCCAGTGTGAAACCATTTCTGAATCACTTAATCTGCTCTTTAAAAAAGAATAAAGAGTCTTTTTTTTTTTTTTTTCTTAATAACTCCCAGGGCCCTAGTGGATGGAGAGTGGCTGGTCACGGAAGAGTCCCCGTGACCTCTGTACGACACAGCTCCCAGGAACACCGCTCACCTCCTCATCTCTGGGAGTGATGCTTCTTCGGCTTGTGCTATAGGCCCCTTGCTGGGTGGCACCAGACTGCCCTGGGGTGCCCGATGTTATGTAGGGCTCCGTAGGTTCTCGGGAGGGTCATCAGAGGTGTGCCCTCACTGAGGCCACCGAAGGTTTTTTGGTCGCGGGGGTAACCACTGTGGATTAGCAGGTGTTCTGGGTCACAGGCCAGGATTCCCGCCCCGGGGCTACTGTTACTCTTGCCAGGTTTCTTGACCGTTGCCTAGGCCTGAAGGGCTGTTCCTTGAACTGCTGAGGGAGGAGGAGAATTTGCAACTGACACCAGCAAGAGAGAGGCTGGTGGCAAAGCTTCCCTTGACCATACCCTTGAGTCACTGAGAAACTCGGCCTACAGTGTGTTCTCCCTGAGTTTTTGATGGATGGGGCAGCTGCTCGTACGTGTGGCTCAGCTGTGAACTTCCTTCTGGATTTAACGTTTCCCCAAATGGAGCTCCGTGGGCCTGGCACACTCGGCTTGCTGAGTGCTGGTTGATGGAGGCAGTGAAGGGTCTAGAATATGTCCCTTGCTTTGTCTGACTTCTGGATGTTCCAGGAAGCTGGTTTCTTTATGAGAAGGGGACCTCATCTTGCCCTCTTCTGAAGAAAGTACTAATTAAGGGTTTAGAGAAAGACCCAGAGCTCAGAAAGGTCCAGGGCTGTCTTGAGGAAGTGGTGGCAGTTTGGGCTGCATGGTCCCCCACTCCAGGCACAGTGGAAGAGCCCTGGAGTCCCCACATTCTTTGCCTTAGGCAATCAGTGTGTCCTCTTCATTTCCCTCAGACTTACGGTGACGTTGTAGTCATACTTGGAGCCGTGGCCGCTAGGAGATTATAAGCGATGCCAAAAGTCCTGGTTTTCTCTGTTAGGCCACTTGCAATGTCACAGACAGGGACAAAGGGACAGTTCTCTGCTCAGGGCTAGGGTCAGAGGGGGCCTTGGAAGCCTCAGGCAGAGTGAGGCAGAGCTGCCAAGCCCATGTTTGAGTGGCCTCCTGGGGATGTGGGGCCTGGAGTCCGTGCTGCTCACTACTTGGGGCTTTGGGCAGCAGTGGCCCCTCCAGCTTTTTCTGTTTTGGCCTTGAAGTGGCCTTTATGGAAGAGGCCTTTATGATATAATTTTCACCCTCTGGGAGAGGAGGCGTAGCATCTGGGAGGGAGGGATTGGCTTTTCTGATGTCTGCCCAAAGAGACCAGGTCGAGGAAAAAGAAAATGTGAATTTTAAATGGGACAGCATGGACCATTTTTGAACTGGCAGCAGGCAGCTCCTGGAGAGGACAGGACACAGCCAGCCTCTCCTCCTAGGTCCTGGCGTGGGGTTTGCCTGGGTGTGCCGCTCTGAGCCCTGGGAGGGCACATTCCCGGAGGAGCCGTCCAGGCCAGCTTTCCTGGTGCTGGTGGATACGCACCACCATCTCCCATTCGGTGGCGAGAAGCCACCCTTGAGTCCCCCCTTGCTCAGGGGAGCAGTAAGAATCACAAAACTGCCTGAATGAGCTGTTCTGAGGAGAAAGAGAAACTGCCTTCCCGGAAAAAGAGAGGAGACTCTGGTCTTAGCTCCAGGATGTTGGGGTTGTTTGGGGTCATAAGGGAGGGTGGAACAAATGCCTTTGGGTTTGGAGAGGGAAACGCTGGAGTGGACGGTGGAGGAGCCGTGCTAGGTGGATGTCTACGAGTCAGTTCAGGTCATTCTGCAGGCGTGGGCCCCAGCGCGGAGGCCGTGCCCAGTCTGGCCGGCACACCCCGTTCGGTGCGCATCGCTGTCCAGGCAAGAGGCCTCGGCTGTTTGAGGATCTTCAGTGAGCTGCAGTGAGCATGGTCTCTGGGAACTTTGGGACCCAGCTTCCTGCCCTGGGACTCCCAGGAAGGGACCAGTCAGGTACCCTGGAACCTAAGTGGAGAGGCCTGTGTCTGTCACAGAATCCCGCGCGCAGGCCGGCTTGCTTTTTTCTCCAGAGTCTGCTGCCCACGTGGCTGCCCAGGGCTTGGTGCTGTGGCTGTCCTGGAGCAGGCTCGTCCACCGCCAGGTCTGGCTGCTTAGGTTGCCTGGGCCCCAGGCCCTGCCTGGGCGGTGGTCAGTTTCGGGGCAGGCCTGATGGGCAGGAATACATTTCTGCAGGTTTTGGGAGCCCCAGGAATGCCCAGCTTTTCAGTCTTATAGGCTGGGACGATGTACCCACATGTTAACAGGGAGCCTGCGGGTCATCCCCAGGACCGGGTCTCCTCTGGCGAGGACAGTTCTCAGCCGTTGTGAGGGAGGCCACGACTGTGTTCATGTTGGACAGTTATTTCCTTCGGGAGCCTTTGAGCTCTGGGAAAGGAGCTGGGAAGCTGAGTACTGTCCCCCGTCGTCTTTGTGAGTCCTGTGTGTTCATGCTACGACGATGGCAAATGGAGCAATGGACGTGTGGCTGGACACAGGGAAGAACTGCATGCAGCCCGTGCCAAACCTGTCTCAGCCCTTCACGTCCACTGCCCCAAACGCCACACACTGAAGACCCTTCTCAAGTGTGGCCCTGCTGTCCAGTCCCTGTCTGAGCCGCCGCGGCCATCCTGACAGCCCAGCTCCCCCGCTGCCTTGAATGACAGCCACTGCAGCTGGGTGCGTCTATGCCCCGTGAGGCTGGCAGCCCAGGGGGAGAGCTCTACTGTGCCCTGCACACACAGTAGGTGCTTATTTGGCTCCGAATTGAACATGATGGTGATAAAACGGAAGCGCGTGGGACAGAGATGGAGGCAGATGCTTGAAGTCCAGATAAAATCGCTGTCAACCTGGGCTTCAAAGAGGCAAAGGTGGCCCTGGGAGGCCCAGGGTGAGGGGGTGGGTGTCTTGGGTCTGAGTTGTATGTGCCCAGCTATTTGCTCAGTCCGGCCTACTGCCGTCGTGAGGCCTTAAGAGACTTATCACTTCCTTCCGGGGTCACCTCCGTACCCTGTGGCTTCAGCCTTCGTAGCTGAGCCGCTCTGTGCCGCCCTCCTCCCTTGCCCCCGCTTCTTTCTTTCCCCACCACTGGAGCACACAGCTCATTGACCGATTCCAGACTGAGATGGAGATGTGACCAATGGCATGCTTGGTGGCTTTCTCCTTAGAGGCTGAGTTGGGGCTTGGAGGGGTCTGTCTCTTTCAAGAGCCAGGGTTATGTGTACGTAGGTTGGGGACATTGGGATGAGACATGGTACATGTGGCTTCAATGGGGGTAAAGTAGGGAACAAGCGACAGGCTTGCCGTCTCCTCGGTCTTCACCAGCAATGTTGCCAAGGGCTTGGAACCTTCTGAGTGTTTAATTTTAGAAAGCCTTTGCTGCTTTTTGCAGACTAGGGGGCTGACAGTCGAGAGCCCCTGTGTAGCCAGTGAGAGAACTCTGCTTCTTGCAGGGACCCTTCTGTCCCGTAGCCTCAAATCACAGCCTTTCTGAGTCAGGCTACTTAAAATGCTTTCAGACGGCCCCTCCAAGGTGAACCTTGCCTCAGCCAACAACTTTCCTAGTAGAAAGATCACCCAAGTGTGCCTCATTCGTCTGTCAAATCTGGGGTTCATAAAGGTTACACCAGTAAATTCGGAAAGCCTCGGGTCTACGACAACGCTGCGCCCGAGCGTGGGGTGTCTTTCGCGCATTCTTTTTCGCTGCGGAATCTCTGGTGCTAGAAGCAAAGGGAAAGGGTTCTCCTCGCCCTTTGGTCTTAGTCCAGGGGTCATTTTGGTGGCAGGCCACATGCCAGCTTAGCTTAGTTCCCGCCTCTTTCCCTTCTCTCTCTCTCTCTGGCTTTCATTCTGCTGTTTAGCGCTCATTCTAAAGTCTTTCATGTTTTTTCTTGATACTTTCAAAAAAGTCCTCCTTGTAAGTAAGTAAGTACATAAACAATCCCAGGGCTGAGTGTGCCTGTGTGTGCTGCAGGGGATGAGAGCACATCGGCTGCCTCCTGCCTTGGGCTTCTCTTTTTAACCTCCACTTAAAGACGAGGCGGTGCCCTTCCTACAAGGGTCCTGCTGGGTCTGAGGGAGTCAGGACTAATGAGCTGAATGCCCTCTGGGCGCCTCTCTGATGCTTTTCTTGGGTAAAACAAAGTACAGCCCTCTAGCCTCACCTCAGCTCCTGCCTCTCCGGTCCATTTTATAACATTTGTGTGAATTGTAAGGAGAAAAGGGGAAAGGAACGATGATGATGATGAGCCACTTATGTGGTCTGAGCTGCTATTTATTCCTTCATCATCTCTCCTCAAGGCAGGCCTTGGTCTGATGCTATTCTTTAAGTGGGAGAAAACCTACATTGTCCCACGGATCAGGGAATGAGCCGTCGCGCTGCCATGGCTTTGGCCGTGGAGGGCTCTTGATTGTTAGCTCATTTTTTTATCAATAGGCTCTCAACAAAATGGTCCCACTGGAACTTGGACCTGTTGCTCGCATTGGAATTTTGCACCTGGAATTTCGACCAGTCTCCTGGCCATAACATTTCGTGCACCTCCAAATGTGCTGTGACTGCTTTGCTTTTAATTGGTTTAAAGGTGAAGTTTGACTTTTCTGGATCCTGGCTGCCTTCTTGTCCTGATGCTGCCTTGCCCGGGTTTGCCGGACCTCCCAGTTTTTTGATGTCTTAAGTTCCCACTGGTGCTGTTTGCCCACTTACCTGTGCAAGCAGGAGAGCAGAAGGAAGTATACATTGATTGGATCAGAGAATGCTTCATAGTTTTCTTTGATTTTTTAAATTTTTTCTTGTTTCCTTTCCTGGTCATTGCTGTAGCCAATTTGGCCATATAGTCCTACCTGATAAAACTGTTCCAAAATAGAAAAGCAGGAAAAAATAATCCTATTCTATTTGGAATTTAGTTTAATCTTAGTCTGCCTGCTCATTCCCTCAATATTAAAAAAAAAAAATGACATAATACATCAGAAGGGACTGTTCTGGGTTTGGCCGGGCTGACCTCTGCTGTCGTTTGAAGGTCATGGAGGCTGAGCAGACCAAGACAAGGAGCGAGCTGGTGCACAAAGAGACAGCGGCCAGGTACAATGCGGCCATGGGCCGCATGCGGCAGCTGGAGAAGAAACTCAAGAGAGCCATCAACAAGTCCAAGTGAGTATGGGCACGGAGGTCTAAGTGTCCCTGGGGCTGTGTGGTTGAGCTCCTCTTCCGAATCTTCTCAACTTTTTCCGGGCTTTGCTCTCGGGGACTCGCCTCATCAGAGCCCCTGCCCAGGCTCCCTCTGCCCCACGGCATTCTGTGTAACTCCCACAGGGAGAGAGGGTGTTGGTGGGGCTGCTCCTGAGAAGCACAGAAAAAGGAGCTTCAAAAGCAAACCGTTCCATGGCCCATCGGCTGGGCCTCAGGTTACCTGTCAGTATAATGGAGAGGCGCTGTGTCTATAACACATGGTCTCCTGGGACCAGGGGCTGATGAAATGGTGCAGGACTGATTTTAAGGGCGTTTCCCCAAGCTCTTCTCACTACCACTCCTGTATATTTTTATACAGGAATGATCTTGGAGCCAGGCCCCCTGCTTTACTCACGGTTGCTGGGGCTCTGAGCAAGACACAGGACTTGGGGATGGCCTAGACCCAACAGCCAGACAGACCTGGAGCTTCAAGGCGGGTGAACAAGCTCAAAGATAAAGCATTGGTCTACTCTTAGTGCCCAGACACCAAAGTTCCTAAACAGAGCCAGCGTCGTCTGGCTGACCTGGAACCCAGGGGGCTAGAAGAATTTTCACATTTCTTGTCCTGTCTCTTGCCCATGACCTGGCTGAGTCTGTAGACTGTCCGATATCTTTAGTCCTAGACAAAACCCGAGAGGACTGACCTGAGCCCATCCTTTCCGTAGCCCTGCTGTGCTCAGTGTGGGGAGGAGTGGTCCTTCTCCCCTCCCCTGTTGACCTCAGCAGAGGAGGGCGTGGGTTGAGGCAGCCCCTTCTCCAGCTGTATCTGCCGTTCATCCATGCGGAGCCAACCTCCTTAGCCCCATTAGCCGCTGGGCACACCAGAGAGGAGAGTGAACCGTGGTGCAGGGGCTCCAGGATATGTGTACACATATCCCCATATCTTAGGTGAGCTATGGGGACAGCCTAGCGGTTCTGACTGGTGTCAGTATCCATCAGGCCCCAGAGCTGGGAGCATCACCTTCAGCTCATGGCTTGTCAGTTTACTAAGTCCTGGAACAATGACCTGGCCAGCTGTAGTTAATGCCTCCTTATACACCTTGTGGCATTTATTATTGTCATTGTGTTATAGTACACTTTGCTTTTTCTTCCTTTCACAGGCCTTATTTTGAACTCAAGGCAAGGTACTATGTGCAGCTGGAGGTATGTGTGACCTTGGCTTTGTTGCTTACTGATGGGATTTTTCTTCAGTCAAAGCCCCCTTTTTGACAGCTGACTTTTAAATGGCACATTTGTTACAAGAGGGGAGTGGAGGGAACACATTCTTCACCATTTTCAGGCCTTAAAATGGTCTTGGTTGGGTCTTGAGTGGTCTTGAAGTTCTCCACATCTGCTGTATAGTCACTTTCTATATCGGACTGGTCAGTGGTTCTCAATAGGCTCCTACGACAGCAATGTCACCATCCCCTGGGAACTTGTTAGAAGTGCCCATTTTTTGAGTCCCACACACCAGACCCAACTGAATCAGCAACTGCTGGGGAGCCCAGCCCTCTGAGCTTTAAGAGGCTCTGCAGGGGATTCTTCTGATGCAAGCTCAAGTTTGAGAACCACAGTGCTGGGGACTAAATGACTAGAATGTGGGACTTCTGTGTGAGTTTGATGTCCATTGTTCTTCCCCGATGGATTTTATTCTGCCAGTGGTAGTTTCTGGATAATAAAGCTCGAGTTGGTCACCCGGATGGGAGTCGGGGGGGGTGGCGGCTGCATTTATATATGTGATGCGTGGAGAGCTGTGGTAAGAGTCAACAGGTCCTGAGTCAGGCCTTGGGAAAGTCTTTGGAGTGCAGTAAGGGGCAGAAAATGTGCGTGAACCTGTCATTCAAAAGCATCACACGGTGAGTAGGGGCAGCCTGCACTTACTGAGCTTCCCGTTCTCCTGACCAGCAACTAAAGAAGACGTGGACGACCTGCAGGCCAAGCTGGCCCTGGCCAAAGGGGAGTACAAGACAGCCCTGAAGAACCTGGAGATGATCTCGGACGAGATCCACGCGCGGCGGCGCTCCAGCGCCATGGGGCCGCGGGGCTGCGGCGTCGGGGCGGAGGGCAGCAGCACGTCCGTGGAGGACCTGTCAGGGAGCAAACTGGAGCCGGACACCATTTCCGGTGAGTCCGGGGCTCGTGTGCACACAGAGACGACCTGCTGTCAGGGCTGCCTTGCCTCACAGAGGGGCTTCAGTTGGGCCGGCCTGAGGGCTGTGTCCGGTGGCTTAGGATGCTAAGATGTTCCTCGAATCAGGATTCTGTGGTCAATAGTTTGGACAATGGTACATGTCCATCCCTCTCTGATATTCCAAGTGCATATTAGAACATTCCTGAGAAGTATTGCAGGGAGGAAGAGCTAAGATCAGGGGCTTTGGGATTACGTTGGAGTCCATCCCGGCCTTCCCATCATTACGTGATTTATATCTGTTTCTTCACCTGTAAAACAGGGAGTATGATAGTACCTACTATACACTGTGTAGGGTGGTGGTTAGGATTAAATGAAGTAACACAGGCACCTAGTAAGCACTCACTGGTGTGTGACCACAGAGAACTGGTTTCCAGCACCCACCCCCTAGGAAACTGACACAGGTTTGATGTGCTCCCTTTACATTAAGCAAGAAAATCCCTCCAGTACTGTCTTTGCATACTTTTTCTGTGGAATAACCCTGGTTGATGCTTTCCCAGGCTCCTTTCTCAGGTATCTTTAAATTCAGTCAATAACTGTTTTAAGTGCCAGGCTCAAGGTAAAGGAAACTGTAACGAGCATCAGTGTGAGGTCCTTTTAATAGACATCTCATAAACCCTGTATAGAGGAGAACCTGAAGTTCAGAGAGGTTAAGTAACTTGATCAAGGCTACACAGCAAGTAGTGGAGAAAGGACTGGATTTGAGCCTATTTCCTGTCCCCAACATTTCAGTACTTCTCATCCATGGGAGTCCTCTATGGATGCTGCAAGGGTGGTTTTAAAGATTAGGTGAGAGAAAAGGGGAATAAAAAAATCTAAAGCAAGATTATGTGCTGGCCAAAGGGGAGAATTAGGCTAAAGAGGCTTTCAAACCACTAGAATGACATGTCCCTGGGCCTTGGTTATTCTGGTCCACAAAATAAGTGAGAGCACTGTAATTTTGTGCATGTGTATGTTGGGGAAGGGGCACATTATGATCTAGGTAGGCTCTTGAGTCTCTTATGAGATCAGAAGTCACCTGGAAGATGTCTCAAAGCATGCTACATATGCAGGGCTGTTTCTTCCCATAACTCCTGTGTTTGGAGAAAGCCCTGAAGTCTGATTGTTTTTGTTGGGGATGCATTACAGAGGGCCAGCCTTCTTCCTGTGCGGGTGTGGATCTGTTTGGGAGACAGAGAGAAAGCCCCTGATCTGTGGCTGAGTTCATCTACTTTTAGGCAGTGTCTGGTGATACTGACTTCTATGGCAGGGGCTAGAGAGTTACCGTATTGACACTGAACATCCCTGAGATCCAGAGGCCAGCCGCTTCCCTCCGAGCTGCATTACAGTCTGGTCATGCAGGCTTGGGGAGGGGCACGTTCCTTTTATTAGGTACCCACGGTGGTAGGGATTTGCAGTTCCCATGCCGTGTCTAGCTGTCTGCCAGCAGCGAGCACTTCGGGAGGTGTTTAAGGAACTAGGTTGCTGTCTGCTAGACCCTGTGTGACTGGTGTTCTCTCATCCTAGTGGCCTCCGAGGCCTTTGAAGATGACAACTGCAGCAACTTTGTGTCTGAAGATGACTCGGAAACCCATTCTGTGTCCAGCTTTAGTTCAGGACCAACAAGCCCATCTGAGACCGCTGACCAATTCTCTGCAGTTGTGAGGCCCGGCAGCCTGGATCTGCCCAGCCCCGTGTCCCTGTCAGAGTTTGGGATGATGTTCCCGGTATTGGGCCCTCGCAGTGAATGCAGTGGGGCCTCCTCCCCAGAGTGTGAGGTGGAACGAGGTGAGTAGCAGCCCTCTCACCAGCAGCGCTGTCCCAGATGACTCACTGCCTTTGCAGCCAGATGTCTGCACTGTTCTAGACCTTTGCCAGGCCTTGGAGCCCCCAGTGCTGTGTTACTTGGTCTGTGTGAATGTGCTGTCAGTATTGATCACTGAGATAGTTTCCAAGTCCTGTTCGGAGGGCTCCTGGCTCCACAGCTTGGGCTCTCTCTCATCACAACAGTCCTCTTGACAAGCACATGCTAGAGTTTTCTTTTTCCTAGCTATTGAGTATGGCAGGTTTCATCTCTCTAAAGATAAGGAATATATAAAACACCTTGAGGAATAAAAGCAGTAAGCAGTATTGTGACAGAGAACCTTCTGATATACATGGTTGGGCAACACCGGGGAGTCTAGAGGGTTGAGTTGGCTGCTTGGCTTGGGCCTAAGTGACTCTTGGAATTGTCAATTCTCAATAATCTTTACATTTCTGTAGGAGACAGAGCAGAAGGGGCAGAGAATAAAACAAGTGACAAAGCCAACAACAATCGGAGTCTTAGCAACAGCAGCGGCGATGGTGGCAAGATCCAAAGCAGCACCTCCCCCGAGGGCCAGGCCTTGGTGAGCAGGATGAAGCAGCTCTCCCTGCAGTGCTCCAAGGGAAGAGATGGGATCATTGCCGACATAAAGGTGGTGCAGATCGGCTGACTGATCCAAGGTCTTGGCCCACGTGCATATCAATATTTATACATGAAACTGTGTGGAGAACATTGTGCCAATAATCATTTTACACATGCCAAATCATAAGCGTTTACTCTAAACTGCACTAATGAAGTTTCAGTGACCTGAAGGCTGAAGATTTTACTTCTGGGTAAGAAAGAGCTCTTGGGCTGGTGTATTTATTTCAGAGCAGAGCTGTTGTTGCAGGTGGACTGTGACCAGGTTCACAACCTTTGTGGTACATCACCTGTAACAGTGTTATGGAAGCAATAACTCGTTCCTGCGAAAGAACCAGAGCCAGGAAAGGGGCTGGGAGGCTGAGCCCAGCCGGGGTCAACAGCTTGCTTCTCTTCCCCTTTACTCACTTTCAGTTTGGGAAAAGGGGGATGTTCTCTCCTTTATTATCCTAGGGGATCTAAATGAAAACAACACAAGACAAAACCCGAACGTTCAGAACACACCTTTTTGACTCAGCGAAGGCTTAAAATTCAAGAACATAATTCATTTTCATCATATCTGGTGTTCAGAAGGGGCTTTAAAAAAAGTATATGCTGGACACCCATTGAAACCAGTTTCTGTAAAGGTTACTATGAACTGCACTTTTTAGGGTGGGAAAGGTGAATGCCCGTTGTGGGGATTGGGGGTGGGGTGGGGTGAGGGTAGCAAGGACACATCATAGAAAGGGATCTGTGGCTGTATGAGGGAAGGTTCTATAGCATAGACCTTATCCCTACCAGCCAAGGGGACTTATTTCTAAGAGAAGTGCATGTAAAGAGTGGTTGCCATTGTTATTCTAGATTGACGAGGTGTTAATTTCTCTGTAGGTTATAACTTTAAAAGTGAAGAGTTACTTAAGGGTTATGCTGCACTAGTAGTACTTAGAGAAACTTGTTTCTGGAAGCTAGGAAAGGGAGTAGGCGTGTGTCGGCCTAAGGCAGTTGAATAGATGCAGTGGGGTCTCTTATGCTAGTAGTAGTGTTAACACTGCTTTTCTTTGTTTTCATGGTTACACATATTTAAGAGCACTGTATTTTATTTGTTAAGAAGACTTGGCATTTCCAAAAGGAAAAAAAGCCAACCCCATTTCCAGTTGTTTGTTAAGTCTGTCAACTTGCATTCTTTAGTCATTTGTAAATCTTTTCATCCTGTAGTGTTTTCTCCTTTTTTAATGATACAGTATCCTGATTACAAAGTTATTTTGTACTTGTCTTAATACCTTGAGTGTAATAAAAATGACTTAAGAAAATGTCTAACTTTCTTTGACTTTAAATAAGAAATCCTGATGTTGACTAAACTTCTAGGCAAACTTCTTGCCATGGGAAGAGCATGGAATGCAATTAAGGTCATAGATCTTAATAATTTAAGCCCTAATTACCAACATGTGAATTAGAATTCCACTTTTGCTGTTACAAAGCTGAGCAATAAGGAGACACAGTGGCAGGAGAAGAAATACAGGGTGGATATTACTGGAGTGGACCTCTATCTGGTTCACACTGGGATCTCCCAGGAAATTTAAAAAAATATTGCTCTCTGGTCTTAGCCCCAGAGGTTGACTTGATTTGGGGTACACCTGGGCACTGAATGGGCTTTTAAAAAGCTCCCTAGGTGATTCTATTCTTTCTATATTGGTCTAGCCAAAATTAATCATTCCTTTTCTTATGTAACTGTAGCAACCATGTTTGGAACTCTATTATAGAATTCAACATAATTATATTAAATTGCTCATACATAGGTGTCTTCCATTAGATTTTTGAGGGCAGGAATTAAGTCTTCAGTTTGCAACTACTTTTAGTATAAGAAGTTCAAATTGTATATGTGTTTATATATTTCTTATGCTTTAGATTTTTAAAAAGGGCCACAGAAAATTAATCCACCTAAAATTAATATCAAATCAAAAGCATTAAATATTCACTGAAATGAAATCTCACTAGTTAAACAATCTACTACTATCCTGAATGTTAAAGAACAGTTTTTGTTGAAGTGTGAATTTTCAGGCAAATAATGAGTTCTCTTTTCTCTTTCAGATGAACATACTAGATTAAGTCCTTTAATAATCAATTTCTCTAGGTTAAATATGCAGTTTCCATAAGTATAAACATTTTATTTCAATTAAAGGTAGCAGAAATACAAAATAAGTTCTGATAATTATAAAGCAGAGACATGAAAAATTCCACCTTAATTTTCAGATCTTTAAAATCTTGAGCATTATTCAGCTCTGATGGAGTTTTATGTAAACTGGGAATTTACACATGATAGTACTATCTCGGCAATTTTCCCGAATGCAACCCCAATTACCATATATTAAATTCTCAATTGTATTTTCTTCAGAGTGCTGTTACCATAAGAGCACTGAACTACACAGCAATTAAAAAAAAAGACCATACAAACTAAATTGTACTGTCTTCAATGTCTCAGACTACTTTCAACCTGATAAGAAATAAGAATTGCAATAGTGAATATACCTTAGTTCTCTTTACATGATTCAATGGGAGACAGGTATCTAACTTCAACAACCTTCATTCTTAAGCATGAGCATCTTCATGCTAGGTTAGTAATTTCTTAAAGCTTTATTCTTTCATAACACCTGGGCAACAAACATTTAAAGTCAGAATTAAAACATTTAAATGCAGAATTAAAATCTGTTATAGTGACATGATTCATTTGGTAACAGTTGCCCAAGATGTACAGGAGAGTCACAACACAAGCAGGTTTAACGTACAACATGCTCTGCCAGAAAGACAAACGTAACGTAAATATTTCAGATTATAACAGCCTACCATTCCACTCAGTGAGTCCATGTCCCTCTTAGCAAAGACATCGCACAGTACTGACAGCCTAATCTTTAATCATCTGTATGTACTTAAATACAATTTGGCCCCTAAATGCAAGCCAACTCCACATATACACAAAACCATGTAAATGATACTTCTAAAGTAATTTAGGGTAATTCTGACTATATACAATTCTCACTAAACACCCTGACTTGAGCACCAGATTCCAATGAAGCATTTTTTAGAGATTTAATTCTGTTCTGATGGTTGTGTTTAGGGTCCTGGAGACTGGTGTCCTCATTTGAAGAGTTGATTGCATGGTAAATATAAAATCCAGTAATTGCTAAGACTTCCCCATCACTGAAGTTGTGTTGTCCTGATAGGGATAATACTATTAAAGTCCAAGAAAAAAGGTCCTTCTTGTTTAGGCAAAAAAGTACTGGGAATGATATTGTAAATTCCAGCAGGTATATTTTCTAATTCCAGGTAGCAAAACCCACACCTATATTCAGGGAAAATAAAAGCAAGGTTTACAGATGATGCCACAAATAGCAAAGTATAAACCAGATATAATCAAAATGCCAACGTTACCTGTAGTCACCACTAGATTTCCTCTGAAAGCCATGGGGACCAGGATCTCCTACCACAGAAACTGTTACAACTTCAAAGCCGACACTGTATTGCCTAGCGGTAAAAAGGAACAGAATTTACTACTACGTAGTCTCAAATACATACCTAAATTAAATAAGTACACACTTAGAGTTCAGATGTACTATTAAAATCAAGTATACACTTTCTAACACTTCAGTCAAATACATGCATACTATTTTTACTGTTAATTACAAAACCACATATTAAATTGAAGCCATAAAAATTAATATAAAACTTTCTTTAGAAGAGACTGTATTTTTACCACAGGGTCCCAGATAATAATGTTAAATTTAATGATAAAATACTGTCATTGTATTAAGCAGAAAAGGTAGGACAGGAGAGAAAACCCTGAAATCTAAATCTATGGAAGTAGTTAGCACACGGCAGACATAGCATTCCAAACCAGTAGGGAAAGGATTATTTATTTAGATGGTGATGAGGTAACAAAAACTTAGAAAAATTGGTAAGCTGTATTTTATACCAACTATAAAAATATTTCCATATGGATTTAAAAAATAGACTGTAAAAAAACATAAAAGAATTAGAAGAAAATATGGTGAGAACTACCTATTGGGGTGAGATTTCCTGCCCACAGCAAAATAAACCAGAAAACTGGTTTATTTTAAAATGAAATTTCTATATGAAAAAAAATGATCTTGGAAAAATATTCGCAAATATGTGAAGGTGTTAGTATCCTTATAGATATACCCTTATTCATGCTTACAGTCATGAAAAAACATGGCAATTCCCAATAGAAAAATGGACAAAAGACATGAATTAGGCAGTAAAGGAAAAAATATACATTGTCAAACATTTTTACATGTTTAATTTATCTAGAAATTAAATACAAAGGGGCAATTAGATCCCTTATTTCACCTATCATAAGTTGGTAAGTTTTTTAAATGATTAAGGAAAAAGAGCTTAGTCATATCTAAATAATTATTTGTTTCTTTGCTGTGAGACAGGGTTTAATTACCTTTCTGGTACATGGATACTCAATTATACCAGCACCATTATTGAAAAGACTCCTCTGCAATATCATCTTTATCATAAATCAAGTGTCCATATATGCACAGGTTTGTTTCAAAAGAGTATTCTGTTCCACTAAGCTCATTTTTGAATAACATTATTCATTTAAGAAAGTTACTTATCACAAACCTTGGTCCTCTTAGCTCAATCAGTAATGGCCCAGTCTTTTCTATATGGAATTGGTAAATGGGATTATTTTTATGAGTCTCTTGGAAATTTCCACATCCTCCAGCACTCTGACCACTCCACTTTCCATTAATCTAATAAAACAAAGTTTTTTATTAACAAAACTTCACATTCTCCAATTCCACGTTAAAGACAAAACTCCTTTACATGCCCCCCCCTCCAAAAAAAGGGAAGACAACCTCCCACGCTGGCTCTACCCTCTCTCCAGTCTTTGTTTGCCATGACAGTCCATGTAACTCCCATTCCAGCCAGGCTACTCTGCTGCTACTGCTACTTGAACCCCATCCCCATCTCTCAGCCTTCAATCAAGTTGTTCTCCCTGACAGTAATTCTCCCTCAAATCATCCTCTATACATCTAGCCCACCTTGCAAAGTCAATCTCATTCTACTTAAGAGGTTCATCCACATGGCCTTCCTTAGACCAAAGTTTGCATTAATCTTTCTCTGAACTTACTTCTTCCCACAGAATCACTTAATGTTTCTCACTGAAGATCTTGTATTCCAACCCAGACTGGGTGGAAGCTACTTACATTTCCCTTACTCAAGTCCCAGAATACTTTTATTTTGTAAGAAATTGTTAAATGTGAATAAAAAGAGAAAATGAGGGGGAAAAAAGGGGAATTCTAAGAGGTCTATGAGATTATGATCCTCAGAAACAATTTTCTTACCTGTTTTGATAAGGTGTATGGTGAAGGAATCTTTGAAAAAGTAAAGCTGCATGCTGAATATACCTAGATTAAAAAAATTATTATACTGATGAAGTTTATACTTATAAAAACAAAGTTACAAAATATATTGGAAGACTAAAAAATTAGTTGGCACATATAAACACAATATGCATCTGCAGGCAGCCTGGTGTCAAGTTAGATTTAATGAACTGAGAATTGGGAAGCCAGGGATCTGCCTTAGCTTTCTCTGCTGCTGTGTGTGACTCAGGACAGATCGCCATCTCTCTAGGCCTTGTCATCGGCATCTGAAGGATGGAGTGAAGTTAGCTCCCCAATGCCACTAAAAATCTATTCAAGTTGAGCTTCTTTGCTGGTCTATGGAAATATCTATGCAGAACCAAATTACAGCGACCTTCCCAATTACAAGAGCAATGTTCATAGGCCATTGATTCCCTAAGGTCAAAGTCTTTTATTAGTACAACATACATTACCTCAAGACTGAACTGTAACTCTGAAAACTAAAATGCTCATTAAAAATGTTATTCAAAATAAAAGATTACTTTTCAAAAGTATCATGTTCTGCAGAAAGCATCATAATAATATTGAACTGATATACAAACACATACACACAAATATACATAGATAACAAGCAATTTTCAGAAATAAACTTTTCTGTATATAATCCCACTTACAAAGCAGAGCACATTATGTACTTTATATTATTGTTTTGTCATTGTATATTGGTTTACTTACCCGGACTGTATAATGGATTGTGTTCTGTTTTTCATACTGAGAAACCACTAACGTAAAGGTATGGGTCCCAGGCGTAGTCAGCTTTATCTTAGTCAAATAATGAGGGCTGTTAATTCGAATCCCATCAATGTATGGGGGAGGGTCAGCTGCAAATAAACAAGTGGTTTACAGAAAAGACTTTAGTTTTAAATTTAAGTTTTATGGTTGATGGTAGGAAAAATAATTAAATGGATAGACACCCCTTAATTGATTCTATCTTTAAATACAATAGTACTAAAGAATTACCATTTTAATTAAAAACTTTACAATTAAACAATATAAAACTTTAAAAGTTTCTAATAAGCAAAAGTACCTTTTAGAACATATTCAATAGGTATAAAGTAATCCCTATTACTTGCCTATGCTGCGCTTTTGTCTCTAGTATAAAATTTTAAAGTTAAGATTAGCTTTTTTTTTCTTTTGAGGAAAAATTTTTTAAATGACACAAATATATAAAAATTCCCTACCATTAATTTTTTTTTTTGCCATAGTAGCTTCTTTATAAAAAAAGTCCCTTTTAACCACCACCCTTCGTTTTATTCCATTCCACTCTGACAGATTTGAAGGACATCTTTCCAAACTTTAACACATACATATTCCTAAGAATGAACGGGTAAATTTATCCTGTGAGCATATATCTAAAAAAAGGACTGTATGTTTTATTTTACATCTTTCATTTTTTGATGTTTTTGAGATTCCTGTTATTATACACCCATACGGTTTATTCCTTTTAAAACTGCCTATTTAATATTCTATTGTATGACTACAACACATTTTATCTAAACCCCCATCTAGTTATCCAGGCAATCTGGATATTCAGATTATTTCCAATATTTTGCCTTCACAAACAATGCTGCCTGATATATTTTGTTATTCTCATTGAAGCTGACATAATAAAATCATTTCATGCATTTTAATTACCATGTCATTTAAGATCAATGCTATATCACTTGGCTTATTTAAGAACACTAAATTATTTACAATGTGATCTATTAGAAACACTAAACATTTTAGTATCTCAAGTAGGTAATACGTCTCTCATGCTTAGAGTTGTATAATCTAGTGTGAAGAGAAAAAGAATGCACATCTATGATCTTAGACAAGGTTAACCTTTCTACGTCTCAGTTTACTTTTCTGTCAAACGAGGAACAATAAGGCCTGTTCCATTTACCTCAGAGGTCTATGATGAAAATAAAACTACAAACTAGAAAGTATCTTACAAAGGCAAAAATCACTGTTAAACAGGGAACACCGTTTAAAAAAAATCCAAGTAAAAAGAGGAACAAATATTTAAAATTCAAAAGCTATGTAATGCTTTGATGCTAGGAATATAGTCATAACATTTTAACATTTGTGCTTCTTTTGGTTGGTGACCAATGTACAAAAACGGAAAATCTGGCTGGTTTAACCCAACATGTATCATTGGATCGACTATGTGCCATGCCGTTCCAGACTATCTAGAGATACTGCCTACGGAGAAGCAATTACATGCCTTCAACACAGTGTAATGGAGGAATGCCATCTTTTCCTGTGATAAAGCAAAACAACACTCAACAAAATCACTTTTCATTCCAGCTCCCCCAACATTGCCCATTTCTTTGCACAGCCTTCTAAAAAGAATGTCAATAATTGCTTCCTTCCTTCACAGTCTCTTCTTAAACCAGTCCAATTGGCCTTCTAGTCTGCCCCTCCTCCAACTCTGTTCCTGTCAAGGTCAACAATGACTGCTAGGATGCTAAATCCAATAGTCTCTCCTCTAACCTAATCTTAATCAACCTCTAAAATAGCAATCAATACAGTTGTCCATTCTTCCTTTCTCTCCTAGGTTATGTGAAATGTTACGCTGTATTTCATCAGGTACTCTGTTCAAATTCTTTTATGGTAACTTTTCCTTTGCTTAACCTTAGGATGTCAGATGATTTATTTTTTTTCCATAGGTGATTTATACAGAGCTATCTTCAAATGCCATCTATATGCCCTTACTCCTAAATCTACACCTACACTCCTAACCTTATCCCAGAATTCTAATTGCCTACTTGGCATCTAATAGGGTATTGAATTTAACAAAACCAAAAATTAACTGCTCCTCCCCACACCAACACTTAGCCATCTCAGTAAATGTTACACCTTTCTGTTGCTCAAGCAAAAAAATAGGAATCATCTTTGATAAGTCTTTGCCCCCTATGTCAACTCAGGTCCTGTAAATCCTACTGAAACTCAAATCTATCTACTCTTTCCTCTACGTGAAGTTCAAACCACCATGACTTCTCCAAAATCACCTATCTGGTTTCTCTACTTTCATTTTTTGCCCCTCTAATATATTCTACTAAGAAGCTTCTCAAAAAAAAAAAAAAATTAGATCATGTCATTTTCCTAATTAAGACTCTCCAAAGACTTCCCATCCACTTAGAACCACATCCAAACCCTTTCGTGTGGCATACAGAACCTCATGTGAGCTTCTGAGCCTGCATTACTTTCTGACCTCTTCTGACACCACACCTCCCGAGGCCTACTGGCCTTTTTCCTGTTCCAAAAAAACCCCAATCTTTTCCTCATTTTAGAGTTCTTGCACCTGCTATTCCCTCTATTTCTTTGCATGACTGATTCATTTTTGTCATTCAGAGTTCCTCTTATCCCTCTCAATGAAGACTTGTAGGGTCACCCATCCAACGAGCAACCAGTCACTAACACATGCCCCTATTTGTTTCTTTACAAGCATGTATTACTATTTTTTTTCTTATCATCTGTCTCCCCAACTATAACATAAATAGTTCCTATCACTTAATAAGTGATATAAATTTTTGACTGTGAAAACAAAAATGGTTTCAATATGTTAAATGTCTCAGCTGCCCTCAGAAGGGAAGATTCGCTTTGGCAGAAAGGCTATCACACAGGAATAACATATAAGCTGGATCCTAACTATGTTCATTATGCAGAACAGGGTAAAAAGACCATGTGGGCAGACAGCAGGGAGGGAGGGATTCTTGGTAGAAGAAACTGGGCAGAAAAGAGAGGTGATGAGGGCATGACATGTTTGAGAGTAGCCAGCACCTCACTGAGGGTACTGCAAAAGGGGGACATGAGATAAGGGGGCAGGAAGTTATTAAGGCCCAAATATAAAAAGCCTTATACACTATGGTGAAGGACTTGGATGTTATCCAAGAATCCAAGAAAAACCATAGATTTTTCAACTAGAGAAAAAGATATGATTTAAGTTTCAGAAATAAAACTAACAGCAATGTGTAAGAATGGAGAAATCCAAAATTCCTGAGGTCTCTTAAAAACAAATCAAAACAAAACACACAGTAGCATAAATACCCACCCACCTGTTTGAGTGGTTTCTATTAGTCTAGCATAATTAATTTATGCATATTATCTACATAAAATTTGCCATTTTCAACTTAATCATGTAATCAAAACTTTAATGACTGTTTCAGTGTTTGCCTACTAAACATACCTGGGTAATATACTTTTTTCCCATCAGTCTTGTATACAACCATTGTGATAAATTCTCGATTATTTGCAAAATCATCCTAAAAGCACAAAGAATCCAAAGTGGTTAGAAAGATGGGCTCAAAATGCTCTTAAGTGGATAAAAAAATGAATAATTCTAATTTTTAGAGCCTTTATTTCAGTTATTTAGTGCAATTAAAAACACTGGTTTCATGAATTAAACTGTCACTTCAATATACTGACCATATTGTATGAACAAATATATTAAAAAAAGATTCTGAAGCTATTAAAATTCTCATCACCCATTACAGAATCAGGCCTCATGATTCAAAATTTCCAAAACCCCTTCACCATATCTTAATGTTAATATTCTTACAACCTAAAGGATGTATGTATAGCAACATGAAAATGCTCACTAAAAAGCATAAACTCCTTGTTTTTCTTCAGGGATGATTTCTGAATAAGACTTCTAAGTGTATGATTATAAATGATAAATTTCCTTAGAGAGAAATATACATTTATCTAAGAAAATAGTTTTCAAGCCACCTATATAAATCAAACAGGCTGTTGATCAAATTACATATCTCATTCACAACGGTCTAATTACATTTCAAAGAATTTCTGTATGGAATATCTTAAGAAGGGCATCAGTACCTTGTCTGTTATGTGTCTACTAAGCAAAACCCAGACTGCAGCGCCCCCTTGTGGACACTGCACCTCCAATTTGTACTGGGGGTTGGCCAGGCTATAGGCATCTTTCACAGGTCCTTGCTTAGCATCCCACGTACTAAAATATAAAGTCAACAAAGAAGGTAGTAATTAAAATTCCCATAGAGCTAAAATATATTACTTTTCAAAAAGTTTGGTGTTCCAGATATAATTATCAGATTTTTTTTCCTTAAATTTTTAGCATAACCAAGCAGAATTTAAAGGAAGTAACTATTACATGATAGTCAACCATGGGCATGACAAAAGAATACTAGTCTTCCTAAATTAATCATTCCATTTTAAATTAAAAAAGTGAAAACTACTATAAAGCATACCCTGAAATATGCAAAAAGTTACCTGTGAATACATGTTGATTCTTTAAAAACCTGGATTCCAACTCAAATAAATCACATCATAATACTGGCAGAGGTCATCCCATGAAATCCAGAATATTCCTGAAAATTAGGTGTCTTTGTTAATCTAAAAAGTATCTTACTGATGAATAACAAGTCAGTTAAATACATTTCACATTATTAAAGCATGTATTTAAAGGCCAAATGGTATTAAAATTACAAAAAGATATATTTACCATTGTCTATTTTTTGAGCTGTTCGAGGATCAAAGTTTAAATATTTCTGTAACTCTGGGGTCCAGTTTTTTACATCATTTTCACTATACCTTCCTTTCCAACGTAAATGACTCCATGGATTTTTCAACTGGATAAATCGCAGCCCCTATTAAAAGAAAAAAAAAACAAACACAAAAGAACATGAGACATCAAAGTTGCAAAACAGTTATTACCATATTTTTATTAGTTACATCATTCTCTAAGGAAGGATGTATTCTGAATACTATCAATTCTTCTCCTCCAAATCGATTTAAAATTAATATTCTTTAATGAACACTTTCACCATGTCACATATCTGACCAAAACTGTAAATGGCTATCTATCCCTAGAGCTATGCTGTCCATATGGTAGTCACGAAACCACATGTGGTTATTTAAAACAAAATTAAAAAAAATTTAAAAATCAGTTCCTCAGTTACACTAGCCACATTTCAAGTGTTCAAGGACCATGTGAAGCTTGTAGCTAATGCATTGTACAGCAAAGATAGAGAACATTTCCGTCAATGAAGGGAGTCCTATCAGGCTGACTTAGAACATCGGTTATTTCCTGTCCTTTCAGAGCCTACTCGCCTCTGACCTCACCAATTTCTGGTACTCATATCCCATGTATCTTTGGCTCTAGCCTAGTCTTTTCTCTCTCAACACCACAAATAATCCTTATTCAATTTCACCTCTAAAGGCATTTGCTCATGTTGTTTCCCTTTCCTGGAAGCCCTCGATAATCCCTTTTAACCCTAGAAGATCCTTTCGGATCTTCTTTAGTTTCTTCCTCCATTGACTGTCACTCTGTGAACACTGGAGCAGTGAAGAAAAAAGAACACAGACTTTGGAGTCAGAATGAAATAGGACCAAATTCCAGCTCTACTATTTATCAGCTTTATGGGCACCTGCTTTGGTCATTTACCCTCTGAGTATTTGTTTATTCATATGTAATAAAATGATGATTATGTCTCCTAGAAGACAGTTGGGAAGATTAAATAAAGTAACACATGCAAAATATGTAGCACTCAATAATTTTCTTCTTTTAATAATGACCTCTCCTCTAAAGTTTATAGTACTAACAACTCTATTACATTAACTTAAAACAAATAATATCCTGTCTTATAGTGTTTCCTACTTGTGCAAATGTAGTTTTGTCTTTCCAATGAGATGGTAAACTCCTTGAGCCAGTAACAGTATTATCCTTTTTCAGAAGTCTCCATTGAGTTTATGGAACAGAGCGTTATGCTTATGGTAAGTGTTCAATAAATACTGGGTGTGTCTACAGAATTGATTACTGATTCAGAAAAACAAAAGAGCTTTCAAATCCAAGAGCATCTGTCTTATTTCAATTCGTCAACTTAGAAAATCATATTTTTTCTCTAATGATTTCATAAATTAAACTGTTCTGGGGACTTTGAAAAAACAAATTCTGCTATTTTAAATATGGCAAATCTTGGCCTGGGGTAATGTGATTTCTAGACATAAGCAAGACTCATTTATCTTGGCTATATTTCCTAGAATCTTCATTCATACAATTTCTTTTCTCGATTTCTTCTACATTATTTGTGTCTCACTCCTGCCCTTGCCACACATCAGCCAACATACTGAATTCTCGTTCCTTTCTTTTCATAAAACCTAGTTCTACAGGAGCAGGAATTCTGCCTTATTTCAGGACTCTATCACTTAAAAAAAAAAAAGAAATATAAAGGAGTGAAGGATTAAAGTACAAATCAGTTGATAGATAGTCACTGGGATGGGGAGGATGGCATACGGAATGCAGTCAGTAGTAATGTAATGGCTATGTGTAGAGGCAGAGCGGTGATAACTGGGGAAGGACCGTTTCAAACACTATTTAAATGTCGAACCAACGTACTGTATACCTGAGACTAATAATAAAAAAAAGTAAAAAAAAAAAAACAAAAAAAACCCATGTCAAAAATTTCAAATACCTGAAAGTGGGATGTAAAATTGTTGAATATTTAGGAACCACTTTGAAGGATAAAGGCAAACGAAACTATTACAAAAGACATAACGAAAAAGTAAAGAAGCATAAATAAGAACATCTGAAGAGCAACCATACTAGTCATTAACGGTAAGCCCAAGTTTAGTACAAATGTCGCTGGTACAAAGAGTTGAAGTTGCCAGGACTGCAAAGAAACATTCTTAGAAAAAAAATTATTATGAAAATATTTGCTATATAGAACTATTGAATCAAACAGACAAAATTTACTTAAGAGCAGAAAGGACTGAACAATTTATTGATACTAAACTAACATCTACATAATATTAATTTTGTACCTTAAAAAGATTGTTTTCAAGTGTTTAATTTTTAAAATATTAATTAATTTTTTGGTGACGGTGGTTAACAAAATCTAATAAGTTTCAGCTGTACATTTTAACAGTAAGGCATGTATATATTTACACTGTGTGTTCACCTTCCATAGTTAGATTTCTTTCTGTCACCACATATTTGACCCCACTGAGCCCATCTAACTTTCCCCTCCTCTCTGGTTCAAATGTCTATTTTTTTTTTACAATTATTAATTATATATCAGAGAAAAGAAAACCGCAATAAAATATAAAAATGTGAAAAAATATATAAAGAGAGAAAATTACTACTAAACTTTTCAGAGGCAGGTCCCAGGCATCACTGACATTCAAGGACACTAAGAAACGGCTGTAGGTTTTGTTTGGGTAAAGAACCAGTAATTCGGAGGGCGTTGGAAGGGGGAAGAAATACTAAAAATCGAAAAAATAATCTGGTTTATAATAAAACATCCTACTTTCAAAGTTATTTCCAAGTGGCAGTAAAGAAAAGCCTTGGATAGTTTCAGAAATCCATTGGTAAGCTATGTCTGGACTTAGAGACAGCAGCTTGAAACTGAGATGTACTTTCACAGTAGACTATGGAACATCACTTAGGAGTAGACAAAAAAAAAAAAAAAGAAAAGAAAAGAAAAAAAAAGACCCAAAGGAGAGTTGCTGAGATTAAAATTAAGATCTTAGAATATGCAAAAGGTCAGAGGCAGTCAAAAAGGATAGTATTTTCACTCAAGATAAGAAAATCTTTCTTACTAAGTGAAGAATGTGACGAATGACAGATGACTGGGAGTAGATTTAGTCAGAGATGAGGCCTATCTCCACAAAAGAGGTTCTGGAGATAAATGCCTGAATGAGATAAGTATGGAAATATTTTTAAATAGAAGTCAGAACTAAGGAAGTATCTCAAAATAGACAAAACACAACAACAACAAAACCCCAGAAAACTCTTCAAATATTTACTCAATCAGAAGTAATGAAGAAAAGCCCCATAAATTTTAACACACATGAAGAAGCCTTTAGGCAAAGATCAACCATGACTACAAAGATCATGAAAACAAAAGGAAATTGGGGCCAATTCCATAGTATGAGATGTCTGCTCAAGTTGGGTCAGTAACTTTCACAGAATTACAGTGATCGTGAGCATTATCACAGTGAAGAACCTGTCACCAGGCCACAGTTTACTCTATCTACACATGTTCTAAAATGCCTTAATCTTAATAGAACAATTGCCATGTGGAGTTCATACTGTGTGAATAATGCTGATTTTTCACTAAAAAGGCTGTTATTTAAGATTCTGACTTTATTGGCATTCAGCAATTTTTTAATGTTTTGGTTTCAAGTCAAACCACAGGTGCCTATTTTTCTCATAAACATGTAATTTGTCTAGTTTTCTCTGGAAAAAAGAGAAGTCATATTATTCAAAATAAATGATATAATATTCGCAGAAATTTTCCTCAAATTCAAGCTTATTTTCATATTGACTATCTAAATATAAATCTTTTGCTACTACTTCATTATTGGTCACCTATTAATACCTACCTTAAAAAATGTTCTAACAATAAAATCATACATATATAGTACTAAATGATAGCAAGTTATTCTTAATGTTGTAATTGTTTATGGCAAATTATAAAACAAACAACCTCAGCTTATTCAATTTCACATAAATTTTGTTTTTTGCGTTAAGTAGTCAATTTTTATGCCACTTTTAAAGAAAGACACAATTCTATATAGTATGGCAGGGGAAGGGTGCAACAATGACTGGCTGATTTAGAAAGCCTTGAGATTATAAATTTTTAAATGTTGCAGCAGGTCCCTGCTGCCTTTATAATTCATACAATTCCATGTGCCACATAATCAGTCTAATACACACTGGTCCCCTGTTATTGTTGGTTGCTACTTTTATCTAGAAGTTAAAGCAGGGAAAACTGAAAGACACTACTAGTTAAACTTTCTAATGACTAGACTGCTTACATAACATACCATTAGAGAAAGGAGTCCTTCTTTAATAAACTTTGTATTTTCTAATCCATAGACCAGATCTATATTTCAAATAATCAATACCTGAGAAGGAATAAAAGTCAACCATGCTGACATCTGGGCACAGAGAAAGGGTCTGAAAGGCCTGGTGGAATGCAAGGACCGCTACGAAGAGAAACCTGCAAACCCACTGGCACGCTTCTTATTCATAGGTGTCTTCTTATTATTTTTTGGTCCTTTCACAAGTATTTACTTAATGTCTACTATGCTTTAGAGCCTAACGTTGTGTTTGACCCCCCAACACCAACATGCAGCCCAGAATTTTGAGGGCCGTGTATTCACCTTAACTCTGCTACTTTTATGGATAAGAGAAAGAAGCACATATTTCTGTTCTGTCATCAATATTTATGCTGTTAATATCATCATTACCTTTCCCATTTTTTTATTTCATAATTCCCAGTGGCAGACAGGTCAAGTTGTTTAATGAAATAGGTAAAATGATTCTAAAATGTTACCTAAACCTTGATTTGTCAGTATTCAAAAGTCTAATACGTAATTTGGGAATCCTGCAATGTCTTATTAACAAACAAGAAAAATAAGAGAAAAAAACTGAAGGCAAACCTTGAACTCTCTGATGTCCAAAACGGCATATGCATGTGTGGGAACCAGACCCCATTTCTCTCCTTCAGCTTCAGTCATCACTCCAGTTGATGCAGTGATGAGGACATCCCCTTTGTGAAACCTGGAATGACCCAAATAGACAAAGAATGAAACCTCATTTGTAATCTCAGATCGCACCGTCTTTCCTTTAGTCTAACAGTCTACGTGAAAATTTCCACACAATCGGAAATTTTTTCTAAAATAAGGTATTCCCAACACCCCCTGAAGACCTTTCAACAAGAAGTACATTTCTGTGCTCACATTTCTGTGGCAGCACACATACTAAAAAAGGTACACTTCTGTTTTACACCAAATCGGATAAATTACTGCCCCACCCCAGTTTTAGACAACTTAGTTCTCAGGTAGAATCCTTTCAATGAAGGAAGAAAATGCTAAATTTCAAATGATTTACAAATAATGATGAAGACGTGAAATGCCAAATATACTTCTCCCAAGGCAGTATCATTTTATCAAATTACTGAGTTTTCTAGTGAATGTATATTATTGTATAGACAACTTTCCAGTCCCTATATGTTAGCAATATGTTAAGTGAAGGTGGCTATATCCACCCACTGCCCTAGTCTGTGAAATGAACTAGGAGCTAACAGCCACTCCCACACTATATGTAAATTATCCATTTAAGGCTTACGTTTATCTTCTTTATGTTCTCAGACTTCTCTTTTCTGACCTTCCCTCAAATTGGTAAGTACTAAGAAAGTACTAAATAATTTTCTCAGATCACATACTCCTGATTCAAGTCTTTTAGATTACCTGTAATTTGGACTAACTGTATATCCTTCAGTGAGGATACCTGAGGGTTGGCTGCAGTAAGTACATAACGTAAAGCTTAAAAAAAAAAAAAAATTACCCTAATAACTGAAAATGACAACCTCTGCAATATCTATTCTAAATAAGACATAAAATTGACTTTTTTTTTAACCAAAAAAAAGAGAGAGAGAGAAGAAAATGTTTACCTTTGATAAAGCATTCTGAAAGAACTATCCTTACTGAAAGTCTGGCTATCTGAATGCATGGCAATCCTTTCTGGTATCCACCCAGTCAGTGCATGAAGATCAATATTCTGCAATATAAACACGTTTCAGGACTGTGAATGATTTTTTTCAAGCTCTTAGATACATCTCCAGGGTACTATTAAATCTCATAGATTTGATATAATGATTTTGAAAGAAATAAACCAGAAGGTAGTAAATTGTTTTCTATCAGTAATACATTTTTTATTCAACTCAAATTCCTACTTGGATTTTAAGAACAAGCTTATTTTTTACTTATAATCTTTGCTGCTTTTCCTGAATACAAAAGAATGTTTCACAGATAAATTATGATGAAAACTCAAAACATTTAACAGAAAAAACTGCTTTAATAATGACAACTATCATGTAGTTCATTTAATGGTTTTTACAATATGATAGTTATTTTTCTAATGTGTTACATATATTCTCATTCTTTCTCTCTCTGAGCTGCACTGGGTAAATTAAGATGCAATGGATCAGAAAGCTAAACTAAAAGTATTTGAAGGCTAGAGCCATTGAGCATGTATACTGAGAAGAAATTTTAACATCCTACTGCATTTAACTCTGACTTATGCATTCTCTGACTAGCGTTACAAGAACCAGAAGAATGAAGGAGGCTGTGTACTAGATATGAAAACTAGCCAGGTATGAATGATGGTGATTTTCATGTATTAATTATACCATTTAATCTTTACAACACCGAAGGTAGGTATTATCCTCATATTACGGACAAATGAAAATGCTGAGAAAGGTTAAATACCATTTCTAGGGCCATAGGCTGGTTATTGTCATAATTTGGTCATGCTAATTTCTGGTTTAACTTATACAATAAAGGAAATTGACACCTCTATTTTACAGATTAAGTCATGGTTGGGAAAAACTAAAAAACAAAACAAAAAAATCCTTGAACTTGAATTTACAAATCAAAAAATATTTACATAAGGATGACAATATGACACATCCCTCTGACCTGAAGAGGCTTGTTTGGAAAGGAACACTGTTTAATTGATCTTTACCCCAACATAACAGCTGACACATACATTTTAGGCTTTCTTGAATACCAAATCTATACAGCAGGTCCTTGAATAACATAGTTTCTTTATAACACTGATGAGATGCCATAGGAATTTAACTTTTATTTATATTAATTAGCCTATAGTAAAATTGGTTTCATTATACATAATTTTGCTTCTGCTTCAAGTTGGAGAACCTATGGAAAATATGAAGTGAGAACTTAACTGTGCAATGTACTAATCTTATAAAATATGTACTCCTGTAATAAGATTAACATTTTTCAGGGGTTCATCATCTGTTTTTTTTTTTCTTTTAAACAAAAATATCATTTGCAATTTTTCAAATTTAAAATAGTCATATTGGTGTAAGTCTGTGTCTGGGTCATCTTCTTACTTACTGAATTAGATCCTGGGAAATCATATCCTCCCATGACTTTCATGTATGCTTTTTCAATGAGAGAAACCCATAATTCACTTTTGTTGTTAGAATAAGAACAGAGTAATTCTCCTTTATGATCGACAGGTAATTGGTCATCAATTATCACCTGGAGAAAGATAATATTAATTTTTTTAGGTGGTACAAAATATTTCAAAATCTTCTCTATCAAGAAAAAACTCACCTTTCATACTAATAAAATGAAAGGAATGCAGTCTATTATTAAGGTAATAACAGTTTCCTATTTCTAGAATCTGATTAATTTTAAAATATTACATGATGTCTTTTATTCAAGTTTACATGCTATTTTCCCTGTCAGGTGATAACCTTGAGCCAACTCATTGGATGTTATTATGACTCTACCATCAAAATTATTAGGGATTCTAAAAATAGACATTACATCTAAAATAATTACTTTTTGGAACTTGCCATAAATTTTCCCAAAACCATTAAAAAAAAAACTTTATATTTGTCATCACTTTTATTTTTAATTATTAACACATTATTGGCAGTACTATGTATATGACAAACCAACTAAATGTTTAAATGTCTATGTGTTTTTTAAACGTTTATACAAGCAACATTTCTTAATGATTCTACTCAAGGTTCAAAGGTAGGAAAGGGAGAGAGAGAAGAGGTTGGGATGGGGAGAGACATTATTCACCTTTCTTGGGACACCATTGAGGTGAAGTTTTACCATATACTTTCCACATGGATTGTACTCTGGCTCACCATCCTTATTCTGAGGGTATATTATGCTTTTGTAAAAAAAAATTAAAATATCAACATATTAATATTCAGTAGACATATATTGTCTTGGCAATTTTATAAAAATAAACATGAGAATATTTTTCTATAGTAGGCCTAGAAAAAGAATTTTACCCTAATCAAAATGCTTTTTAAATGTAGATAAATGAAGAAAATATCTTATGAGACCATAAAGCAAGGCATAAATTTCACAATATTCTGAAAGATGTTCAGTTTTTAACAATACACTCTAATAAATCACCTTTTAAGTAGATATATTTTAAGCCAATTAAAATAATCTATTGGCCCCAAAAAGTAAAAATCATTTCAATTAACCCCAACTAAGGCCACTAACTACAACTCTGACAGAAAGTTAGCACAACTATGATATAGTTACACAAAATTATCCAATAAGATAAAAACAGTATCAATTTTCTTTCACACACTGCATGTTATATTATAAGGTCTGTTTATCCAAGAAGGCAAATAGCTTGAAACTAAGGTCTATGTTTAATTCATCTTTGTACTTTCAGAAATTAACACAACAAAACACTCAGGAAAAATTGTGTGAAAAACTTATGATGTTTCATTATTATAATGAATTATTTTAAGCCAAAAAAACTTTTAAAAATTGAAAAAGTAATTCAATAACATTTTAGTACATTTTAAGCCGTTCCAGCCAACAGAAAGGTTATTTTATATCACATACATTATTTTATATTTTAGGTTAAAGAAAGGTAAGGCTAATTTTAATAATAGTTATTTAATCTGACATGTCCAAAATATAATTCTGAGGTGCAATTAATATAAAAATGAGATATTCTCCAATTTTACATTTTTTTGTGTTTTCAAAAGCTGATGCATTTTAGACTCATAGTCTATCTCAATTCAGACTAACCACTTCAAGTGTTCAATACCCACACGTAGCCAGCTAGTGGCTACTACGCAGTACATGCAATTATAAATAAACATGACATGATTTTATTTTGACCAATTTCATCTATTTCAAAACATATTTATTCTATGTATATTAACTACATGTGCATACATTCTTAGACTGTTTCAACAAATCTGTTCACATTCACAAATCATCTGCTTAACACACAAGAGCCATAATATTTTGACTATTATGCCCTCTTCATTTTCCATCCATAAGGCCTAAGTTTTAAATTTCTAGTTAAAAGAAAAACATATGAAAAGGGCTAAAGGGACAAACGTATAAAATTTTACCTGGTAATCAACTTCTTATTAAACCGTCTTTCATAAGCTGCACTGATAGCCAGTGATGCCACAAAGGAACAATCTGATACTATTGTCTGTTAATAAGAATTTATTAATATATTTCATTCATGTAATTTCAACATTACCACACTATTTAACCACTGCATCTAGCATCTGACTTTTTATACTAACTATCCTGACTATTGCTTGAGTAGGGGAATATAAATAGAAATGCCACACGGTCAACATGCACGTATTTTATTCAAACAAATAAAGTATTTCAGCGAAGCATTCCTTACATGAATAAAAGCATACTCACTGAGTCACACTGTTTTTAATGACAAAAAAATTAAAGGCATTTTTTAAAGTTGGTTTATTATAAGATGACCAATTAAGATAAATATGCCTATCAAAAGATTCTTAAATCATAATATTTCAGGATCATTATTTTTATTCTAATGTGGAAAGCATCTGTGACTTCAAAACTTAACTAAACATTTGCAATAAAGCCATATTGTGATTCCAATACTGAAGTGTTTTAAATAAGCCCAATATCTATCTTTTATATCTATTCTCTCACCAAGGTGAAATTGATTCTCAACTTTCTCACCTGCAAGCATGTATTTCAATAAATAGGGTCTATATAAAAATCTGTGATTGCTCAAAACAGTTATTCATACTTTTATTATCTCAGGATTTCTAAGCTGAAGTGTGCACAATAAATAATTTTTCCAATTATACTCATGCATCTGAATATATATTTTAAAAAGTGTAAAAAATGTCAGATCTATATTTAAATTACTTTAAAATGTTAGCTTTCATATAAAATTATACAAAATAAAAGTTTACCTGCTTTATGCTGAAACTGGACACAGTATAAATCATTGTAGGATTGTTGGTGAGGTCTTCTGGGCGTACCCATTTGGAAAATGTAGCTTTCTGTTTAGGTGATAATGGCAGCTTGCCCAATCTATCACTGATAATAAAAAACAAAATTAAAAATTAATAATAATAAAATTAATCTTAAATGATGACTTCAAAACCAAAATTAAATTTCTTTAATTTTTGTTTTTGGTATAGTGATCACAGCTATATTTATGTCATCTTAAAATAATTTCCCGGTCAAATCTGGCTCTTCACACTTGACCACAAATCCAGTCAATCTGCTCATCCTCCACAATTAAAACAACAACAACAACATAGATAACTGAAAATAAAAGAGCAACCTAAATTATTTTACAGTCATTTATTTTTTACTTTTATACTTATTTTTAGAATGTCATTGTAAAGTTTAATATAGCATGGTCACATTTGAGAAATCCCATTTCATTAAAATAGAGCCATTAGCAACAAACTGATTCGTTCAAAAGGACCTAGGAAGCTACTATCTCCATGCTGGCTCTTGACAAACTCTGCAAGGCTACTAACGAGAGTAATTACTGAGTAATGACCATATGCCAGATATTATGCTCAAGTACTTTATACACACATTACTTATTGAATCCTCAAAACAATTCTATAAAAGCAAATATTTGGGAAATACTTAAAGTGATTAACTTGCTAAGAAATAGGAAACTGGTACTTGAATCCAGGTCTCTGGTGCCAAATGCACCTTCGTATCCATTACCCTCTACTCACTGTGTGTTGGCAGTATAATGTATACTATTTCTCTAAATTGATGTACAGCACAAAAGTAAAAAAAACTTCAACCTCTTCTAGAGCAAGAGCAACAAATCTATGGGTTTCAAAAAATTTATTTTCCATTCAAAATTTTTTATTATAAATTTTAATTTGAAGGCTATGAATTTAATTGGGCTTCAGAGCATGGAAAAAGTATTGAAAAATGAAAATGATCTTGGAAGTCAAAATTTCAATAGAGTTTACGTACCAGAAAGGCATTGGATAGGCAAAACGTTCCCTCAGGTCAATACTCATGAAAGGAACATATTCTATACCATTTATTTTGGATGTTGTCCTATAAAAAATGAGAAAAAAATCTAAAGTAAACGTTCAAGTCCACCTTAATTACCGAACTTATTTAAACTCCTTAAAATTTAAATGACAAGGTATACTACTAATAAAATTAAACAATCTCATGTTGTTGATATCTTTATTTGGACAAAATTTTCACAAAATAGTTTAATACCAGAAAATAAATGATTTAATTCAATTCATAGGAGTTATTCTTTTAAGACTAACATTCTTCACAACAAAATGGTCTCAAGACAGGACTATACTACAGTATTGAGAGTGTCCTTGACACTAGGACACAAAGTGAATTCCATCCTAAGTCCAAAGGGAGAAAGCAACTGCTTATTTTGGGATTAGAAAACATGACATTTATAATTCTGGAAAATATGTTTTTCGTATTTTCTGGTACGACCATATAAAATAGATAGTGGAAGGAAGTGTCATAAGTAACAGCTATAGCTTCTTGGTTTGTCGTAGCTTTGCGTATTTTCTTCTTGTTTTGTGTATATACTCATTTGTACATATTAACTATTTCCTTTCCTTCATTTTATTTAGAAGTAGCTGCAGGGTAACTTCACAATTTAGTCTCTAGGTAACAATATTTAGGGAGACTGACTGAATTTGAGGACCAACTAATACAGTAAGTGATGGATGGATAAGATGACTGTGTATCATTTTGAAAAGATGAGGGTTTCACTTGGATAGCTACATTCTGTTAGGCACAAATACGGTTGTTTTGTTGTAGCATGGAACTATTCAATGTGTGCAGAAGGGAGCTTTTGGATGCTGAGTAGCCCAAGTGTTAGACTGTTATTAATTTATTGTCTCTCAACTCTAAAACCACCCTTTTTAAAAAATCTTGCTCTGTGTTGTGCTGGTTCATATGCAATTATTCCATGCAAAGAGAGCCAGACTAGTAGGAGTAGAATTAAAATCTACAGCAGGAAAAGAAAGAATGCCCTCAAGGTGGCAGCTACATAGGAAAGAGCCCTTTCAACTTAATTTTAGGAAATTAAAAATGAGCAACTACATGACTTGCACAGCTCTAGGCAGGCTGGATTTCTTCCGGAGACCAAATGAAGAAGAGAAACAGTGGCTCAGAGATTTATCCCATCTATGCTGGCTCAGAATGCAATCAAGGATTTCTACATCACTGTTGTTTTTGCATTTTTAACATCTCTGAGGCTCTTCCGGACACTGAGCTGGCTTCCTAGAGCAGGGGTTGGCAAATGTTTTCTGTAAAAGGCCAGACAGGATACAGTTTCAACTCTGCAATGAGGTCTGTCACATGTTCTTATTTTTTGTTTTCTCTTTTACATCCCTTTAAAGAAATGTAAACACCATTCATAGCTAAAGGCGTCCCTCTGCTGACCCCTAGCTTAGACTGCTATTTCAAGGCAACAAATTTTCCCCCCATTTGGGCTCTGGTTACAAAGTTGCATAGATGACTGACTGATCTGCCATAGCTCTATTTAACCCCCTAACACTTAGTGCTCTATTTTGAAGAATGCTGGGATTTTCAGAAAAACATGTCTAGTAGGAATGCTAACACTAAAATATATTTGCACAAGTTTTAAGAATTTCAAGTGGTGACTATATGACAATTCTATTATAATCATATAATAGAATTACACATGATTAAGATGTGAATATGACTCAGCAAACCTAATGAGAATAAAATTACTTGCACTAATTATGTTAACAAATTGTTCCTTAAAATGAATTGTAAACTGGTTTACCTGAGAACTTCTATTTCTTCTGCTGTATATCTCTGTCCTTGTGCATCGCATGACTGTGGACTTATAAATGGCTGAGGTCTTTCGAGGAAAGGATTAGTTCCGAGTGGAAAATGTGCTCTCATTGGAGGTGGCTTTGGTTTAATATTCGTTGACTTGATTTTACATAATGGCTTTGTTAAAGGCTCACTCAATGCTTCTGCTCTATAATAGAGAGAGGTACAGAAAAAACTGTTCTCGTTTTCCTTCTCACATTTTTTCCGGAAAACAAAATTTACTTCAAGAACCAATCAAGCATTCCTAATGTAAAATTAGTATATAAAATTCTTACATACTAATCAACTGTTTACTTCTTATGCTACTCCCAAAGGTACTTTTGTAAACAAATTTCTGAACACTTATTGCATGCCAGATTCTATGCAAGGTAGGGGAAATACAATAATGTATAAAACACAATCACTACTAGTAAGGTGCTCAGAGTTTTGTAGGAAAAGAAAGACAACTGCATCAAAAGTGACAGATACTACGATGGAAGTACTGCATGCTGGTGAATGCACAGCATAAGACATCAACTTAATGAACTGCGGAGAGAAGGTGAATCAGGGAACGTTTTTCTGAATTGATATCTGAGCTGTAAAGAAGTCCACCTGGGGAAGCATTCTAAGTAGAAAGAACAGTATATGCAAATGTGCAGAAGCATGAAACATCACAGTGAGGATAATTTCAAAAGAATAAAGTCCCGTGAATAGTGCAAATGAGAAGCAGTGGGAGATGAAACCAGTGAGTGTCAGGGGCTGGATTACAGAAGGCCTCGCCTGATAGTCTAGAGAATTTTGAATTTGTTCTGTCAAAGAACAAACAAGTTAAAAAACAGAATTTCTTAACCTGGGGTACATTTATGAGCTACATGTACATGCAGAAGTCTTGTGAAAACGTTGAGATTATATGCAAAAAGTATTATGTGCATTTTTCTTAGAGTGGATCCTTAATTTTGAACAGATCCTCAAAAGGGCCTATGACTGACCCACCCCTTTGCACTTAGAATGCACTCAGAGGATACTGGATGGGTTATCTTCATTGGTAATAAAGCTCATCTGTGATCCTGACTGGTTAAAGAAGTCAAAATGGAGACGATAACTCTGTGTCAAGTGTTCATCTCTTCACGAATTTGGAAAAACAAAACTAAAGGTTAGACATAAATGAAAAAGGGATGACTTTTATACCTCGTAGAAAAAGAAGAGCTGGGGATAGTAAAGCTACCTAGTCAGAGCTCCAAAAAAATAATAATTTTATGAATTTATGTTATAAGCACACTTTTCCTCTGTCTATAATACTCTTGAGGAGGTATCATTCTGTTGTGCAAATCCACTCATTCTTTCGACAAATTCCTGAGTACATACATCTAGCATTCTGCTATATGCTTGGTTACAGCACTGAACAGACAAAATCCTGTACTGACAGAACTTACATTGAGGGGATGAAGGTTGGAAGGGACACAGACATTAATAACAAACACAATACTGGTATATTACATATGCCTTAGAAAGCGGTAAGAGTTACAGAAAAGAATGTTAGAATAGAGTTAGCAGGATAAAAGTACTGGAGGAAATTCAATTCTAAATAGAATGGTTAGGGTAGGCCTTACTGAAAAGCTGACATTTGAGCAGAGTTGAAGGAGCTACACACACTGTATCATTTGGGGTATGTGTATGGCTGTAAGCTGGCTCATTCTCAATTTCTCTATTTTTCCTATTAGCTCTAGAAAGCTCTCAGAAAATTCTCCTCTTTGGAAGTCAGATATCACACAACAGAAGGTAAATCTTCCATTTCAATTATCATAATCATTTTTGTGTCACACACACATAGCAAAAGCTAAACAAAACATTTCTTGATTGATTTCTTGAATTTAAAGCAGGGGACTAGGAAGGAATAAATTCATTCAGAGGATGAAGGTAGATTTACTGTAAATCTCGGGTAAAAGATGGAGGTCTGTATACAAGCTCTACCACGCATTTAGATAAATCTGTCACATTTAAGTGACACATACACTGCCAGCCATGGATAAGAACTTGAGTGACCAAAACTCACCTATCTAGTGCCTGTCGAGCCAACTGTTTCAGTTTATTTTGCAGAGTTTTATCAGCAGTTTCGTAAGACTTAAGAGAAAGAGAGACAGATATTCTGAAGCATAATTTTTAATTTGCTCGATCCGTGCTATTTCTAAGCAAAAAAATGTACAATGCAATCACTTTTTGAAATTATGAGAGAATACACCAAGACATTTTATTTTCATCCTTAAAAGTAGCATTTAAAGTAGTGTTGTAAACTTGAGTAAGTTTTAAAACCATCTAATGTGGACAAGCGGTAACTGGAACACAACTGTACAACCACTGTGTGTGCCATGGAAGGCTGAGCAGCAGGAACTTCAGAAGACCAGGACTCATTTCCAGCCTCAGGTCCCCACAGAAATTAGGCTAGATGGTTCCCCTGAACAAAAAGCCAGTGCTCTGAATAATACTGAGACCACTCTCTACCATTTCACCTCAAACTCCTGTCACATACACTGCTCTCATGCACTGGATGTCCTTTAAAGCTAACAGTCCCAACCAGGGCTCCTCAGAAAGCAGTAAAAGCCACTCGGCATACAGGTTTTACACTGCAAGTTAATGAAGCTCTCCCAAACCACTACCTTATTTTTTAGTATTAAAATGAAAAAACAAAAACAAAAAAAACCAAAAAGGGTGGGTGGAGTTATTCTAAATTCATAGATTTGTGATGGCAAATTCTTCCTGTAAAAAGTTAATTCTGTTACATGTGAAAAGGTTAAAAAATAGTATTTGTAATTTAAAAACAATGGCCTAATCTTAATAATGTCGAATTTTTAATGACGTTAAAAATCCATTATCAATTTTCTATTGTTTAGCATCTTTTAATGAGTAACTTAGTTACATTTATAATGATACAACTAGAATTGTTAAGTAAAATTCACTAATAAGGGGAGAAATTTTTCAGCATAATTCCACCAAACATAACTTGTAGCTATACATACGGTTTTCAGACAGAGATCTACGGCTTCTGTATACAACTCTATAGCATCTTCGACGTTTCCTTTTTCATCTTCGTCAAAAGCTTGTGTAACAGGAAATGGGCACGCTCCAAGTCCAACTGATGTTTTGATTTCAAAGGACCAGCACTCTTTGACTGGACTGGGATAGGAATAAAGTAACGTAGAAGAAATGTTACCTATATGTATAAGGAAATGACATATCATTTTAATACATTTAAGACATCCTTTACTGAAACTCTATAATCCTTCATTTAAAAAACTTAGCATGGTAAAAAAAAAAAATCCTTTTAAAAATTCCCCTAAATTTCTCTTCCTATCAGCACTTCATTAAAAAAAATAAAACCCAGAAGTCTCTTTATGTGTCCTCCTTACCCAAAACAAAAAGTTGGAAAATGCTAAAGAAACTCAATTATGTTTTAAGGTAATTAAAACTTTTTTTTTGTACAGACGATAATTGTGTAATATATTTATACTAGGCCCTGATGATAAATTTCCTGCTGTTTTCCTATTTTTTCCTTATTTTTACTTTGAAGTGTTTCTGTTTCTTTTTAATATAAAGATATACAAAGGACTTGTATCCAGAATATATAAGTATCTCCTACAACTCAATAAAAAGACTTTTCCAATTTAAAATGGGTGTACGATTAATTACACCTGTGATCCAGTCAAAGTTTTGTTAACTTACTGGATCAAAAGACAGGGTGCCCAGATATTTGGCTAAACCTGACTTCTAAGTATGTCTGTGAGGGTGTTTCTGAATGAAATTAGCGGTTGAATTGGTAGTAAAAGCAGACTGCCTTCCTTAATGTTGGGGGGCACCACAGTCCATTGAGGGCCTGAAAGGACAGTAAGGCAGAGAAGGGAGAATTTCCCTCTCTGCCTGACTGCTGAACTGAGATATTGGTCTCTTCCTTCCCTTGAGCTGGGAATTACATCATTAGCTCCCCCTGGTTCTCAGGCCTTCGGATTTGGAGTGAACTATACACTGGCTTTCCTGGGCCTCCAGATTGAGGATAGCAGATAATGGGAATTCTTAGCCTCCATCATCGCATGGGCCAATTCCTCATTATAAATCTATATATCCTATTGATTTGGTTTCTCTGGAGAACGCTGGTATACAACAGGCAAAGGTTGTACAACCATTTTTTCAAAGAGGATATTCAAACGGCCAACTGGCACATAAAAAGATACTCAACATCATTAGTCATCAGGGAAATGCATGTCAAAACTATAATGAAATGTCACTTTACACCCACTGGGATGGATAAACTAAAAAACACAAAAACAGGTGCTGATAACAATGTGAAAATGGAACCCTTGTACACTGTTAGTGAAATTATAAAATGATGTAGCCACTGTGCAAAGCAGTTAGCGGTTCCTCAAAAACTTAAGACTTAGAGCTACCATATGCCCTGGCAATTCCACTCCTGAGTATATATCCAAGAGAACTGAAAACGTATGTCCATACAAAGACATATAAACAGATTTTCATAACAGCATTATTCACAATAGCCAAAAGGTGGAAACAAGCCAATGGCCATCAACTGATGAACAGGTAAACAAAATGTGGTGTACTGAAACGATAGCATGTTATTCAGCCATAAAAAAGAATGAAGTACTGATACATGCTACAACATGGATTAACCTTGAAAACATTATGCTAAATGAAAGAAGCCAGACACAAAAAGCCCACATGATGGATGATTCTATTTACATAAAATGTCCAGGACAGGACAGAGAAAATAGATTAGTGGTTGCTAGAAGCTAGGGAGTGGGAAGAATAGGTAATAACTGCTAATAGATAAGAGGTTTCTTTTGAGGTGACAAAAATGTTCTAAAATTAGATAGTGGTGATTAGACATTGCACAACTCTGGGAATATATAAAATCCTCTTAATTGTACACTGTAAAAAGGTAAATTTTATGGTATATCACAATAAAGCTGTTATTTTTTTAAAAAGCTTTATATTTTGTCTCTTAAAGGTAAATGATTTTTTTTCAAAGACTTTAACTCTCAATAATACTTCTCTGAAGTATGTTCTAATCCTCCTTATAAAGCTCAAAAATGTTAAAATATTTAAGTCAGGGTTTCTCAGCCTTGGCACCACTGACATTTTCAATGGGAATTCTTTGCTGTGGACTGTCCTGGGCATTGCAGGATTTTTACCAATATCCTGGCTTCTACTCACTTATCTCTCCCCAATGTAAAAAATAAAAATCTCTCCAGACACTGCCAAATGTCTCCTGAGGGGCAAAATCACTCCCAATTGAGAATGACTGATCTAGCCTTAAGGTTTCACAGCTGTAAGTGGAAGGGCAGGGACTCAAATCTTTTAATTCGAAGTCTTGAGCTCTTTATTCTACACTGGTTAATTTCAAACTGTGTTACCTCTTCCCACCCAAAAGTCAACTAATTTTTCAAAGTCTCTCGACTGTCAGAAGACTTGACCTGTTTTAAAAATTGGGTTTTTGAACAAGATTTTTATTTGATAAGTGACTCTTCTGCTTAATTAAGGAAACCATTTAATTCTCTACAGTCTATACCCCATTTGCTGAACAAAATGAGTCAAAAGGCTGGCAAAACAACTAAGGTATGTTATGCTTTAAAAACCCTTTTACTTGTTTCACTGGCAAGGCTTTATTCTTTCAAGAGATTAGGACTGTCTCATTCTGTGCCTCTGGTTACATTTATAAATTTAAGAATCTCATTTACTTGGTTGAGAAAATGACGTTCCTTTGAATTGCACGGTATTTTTATACATGAATCAGGGGAATTTTGTATCAGGCGAGGCCCTGATGCACAGGCGGTTCACATTTTAATGCGTTTCTGGGCCCTGTCTTGAGGTTTTGATGGAAACCACTCACCTCTAACAAAACTGTGATCGTTAAGCTTGTGTGTAGTTGTTTCACAGCATTTGCCGTGCTGTTTACAGAAATACATACAAGTTGTTCCAGGTCTCTGCTTTCAGGTCTCTTTTCCAAGATACAGTTTACAAAGAGTTTAGTTATAGTCTTGAGGTTGATGATACTGACATAGAAGAGATTGTGAACCTATTGCTGAAGTCTTCAAACACTGAAGAGTAGTCATTTAATCTTAATATCAACAGAGGGCATATGACAGGTATTTAAAAGGCAGATTTTAACAGGGCCCTAATCCTAATTCTGCTGGTGATACACATACACTGTCTGAATGTAAATAATTCACCATCTCTGCACCTCTAGGAAATTATAAGGTTGGACTATATTATCTCTAAGGTTCCTCTTCACAGATCCAATACTTATTTCCATAGTACGACTTTTAAAGATGTGATTACCAAAAGAGGAATGAGCAGCAATAGAGGGAGGATCAAGATTCAAAGACAAAAAGGAAAGAAACTTAGGGAGAAAAGTAATGGTGTGATGGGAGGAAGGAAAAAATATATACAGTGACAAACATAGCAGTCCATTTGCTTACCTGCTGAATGTAAGCCTGAACTCTTTCCAGATACTCATTTATTTTCTCTTGAATGTGTTCTAGGCTTGATCCTGCCATCTCAGCATAAATTAAGGCTTGTGCAGCTTCCTAAAAATAAGAATTCAAAATAGATTAGATGAATTATAATTAGAATTTTCTTTACCACTTTCTAACTCACCATTGGTTTCTATGAATGACAAAACAAGAATGTTTTTAAAATATTAGTAATTTTTCATTAAGTAAATGAGATATAATCCTCTAATACCTTTTTTCCCAGTTCTCAATGCTCTAGATTGTCTCGTACTGTAAAATTACAAACTCAAACAAGAAGGATTATAAATATTTTCTTAGAATAGCTGGGGTTTGTATGATTTGTTTTCCTTTTTCTTTATGCGGAAGGTCAGACTTAAAATTATGTATCTTAAGAAGGTGAACTGAGCATTGAAACATTAGAACAGATGATAATAACCAATACAACAAAATTAAATGTCGAGAAATGATTACGAGAAATAATAAAGATTAACTATCTCACAGTGGAAAGAAAATCTTTCTCCACAGAAAATACTGTCAAAGGGTGGCACATTTTAAAGAATTTAGTTGTATGAAATCAACTTATTTTATTAAGAAAACCTGGATTCCTCTTCCAGTTATTCATTCCATAACTTCTACAACCAGTTATGCCATGGCTAGTGAAGAAGAACCTCTTTTCTCCCCATCACCATTCCTGGAAAGTTACCAGGGCTACCACCAAGAAGGACCACAGAGAGATTTCTCCAAGTAACAACACCTTCTCTGCAGTAACTTAAGCATGTGCACTTCATGGAGCCTCATGCCTGATTGTCTGGACCCAAAGTAGCCAACTACTGAGTGTCACTTTTTGAATCCAGTGACTGGAGCAGGATTTGTATCACTGAATCTAACAGTTAAAATCAGTAAGAAGACTACAGTTTTGATCCAAATGGAAATTCAGTCTGAAGGCTGTGGGAGTAGAAAAGAATTATTTCCTCTGATTTTGAACTAAGGATAATTAAGGGGAGGAAATATAACTTTATAGGTAAACATTAAATACTGTATCTTATGTATCATTATCTAAAGACATTATAGCTACACTTAACTTCAATGAACTGATTCAACATGTGTATAAATATATTTTCACTCTTCCAATTATTTTGCATGTAAATAGCCATTGTCAAATAATTATCTTGCTTAAAAGAAATAAAGCCATTTTTTTTAAAAAGCTAGTATTAATTTTACTCATTTCATTTATATTCAAAAGTGGCAATCAAGGAACTCCTTATAGAACAGCACTGAGATGATAAACACTAAATATCTCATAAAGTTTATAAAATAGTTCTGAAAAGCACAACCACTTCTGACTTCCTCAAGGACAGAAAGTTCTTTATAATGACATGCATGTAATCCTATAGCAAAACGAGAAGCACTGTATAGTATTTTCTTTTGCTTTAAGAAAAGCTATTTTACCTGACACTATTTTAACCTATGAATATTTATCAGGTAGGTATTCCACATAACTAAAAAACACAGCATTTTGCATTTACAGAAATACCACTTTCACAAAATTGTCCCAAGACAGTCCAAAAGATATAATTCTGAAACAACCAAGTCTCTAAATATGAATTATGAAATAAAAGCAATATTAATCTGAGAAAAGCAAACCACACATATTCCTGACAGCATATACGTTCACGGGAACAAATTACTACTACTGTATTATCAAAGTCTGACATTCTTTCTAAAAGAAGACAATATCATATAGATACACATGGAGGCAGAGAGTATGGCTAGAACTGGAGGGATTGGAGAGCAGAGGGTGATTTAATAATTCTGCCCCAAGTAATTCATCCAAAAGAAATATCAAGGAAATATGTAAAGCGTTAGTTATAAGGATATCAATCGCACCGTTACTTACGATGTTAAAAAACCAGAATGAACTTAATTGCCCAACAGGGTTTTGTAAATAAATTGTGGTACATCCACATAATGGAATGGTATGCATGTATTAAGAACATATTACAGAAGTAAACGTAATGATTTGCAAAAAGTTCAAATGACCAGGTTAAAAATAGTATAAACAGTACGATCCAAGTTTGTTAAAAAAAAGTGTACACACATGCGTAGAAAAAAAAAGCACAATAATATACATCGAATGCTAGGATGAGGGACGTTTTCTTTTTTCATTTACTTTTTATATATTTTCTTCTACCAACATGCATTATTTTAGTATATATCAGAGACCACTTTCCAGTAGCCATAAATCAGAACCAAGTGAGAGAATTACTGAGCTATTAACTACCCATTCCTAACTACCGCCGCCATAAACAGCTCAACGGTGGGCATGTGCCAGACAAGACTGCACCCAGAGAAGTGGTCACTCCAAAGCTACGACCAAACCTCCTCCTGGAGGAAGCAGCACGGGTGGGCGTGGGGGGCGTACCTGGCCTCTACAGCCGGGTCGCCTCTCCCTGCAAAGGAGAGGAGGAGGAGCAGGAAGAGGTTAAACAGCAAAGCTAAGTGGGTCTGACCGCCAGGGCACATGGACCTCGCCCCTTGGCCTCGGGAACGCAAGCCGCGGTTCCGGGTTTACCTTGTAGTAAAACACCGCCTCGCAGTAACGACCTTCGTGGTCGCGCTGCACCGCCAACCGAGCGAACTGGACCGCGTCCCGCTCCAGCGCCGATGAGTCCATGGCGCCGAGGCCCCGCACCGGGGGAGGCAGCGAGGCCTTGACGCAGCAAGGCTCTTTGCCGACCGCTGCACGTCCGGGAGCCGAGACGAGGACTCTGGACGCGCGCGGAAGGTGCAGCAAAGTTTTCTTTCGGCTGCTGAGGAAGAGGAGCTGGACTCGCCGGCTCGGGCCCGCCGCGACGCCGCGCCCCCTCGGCGTCGCTACGGCTCCCAGCCTTCCGGGGCGGCTCCACTTCGCGGCCTCCGCATCCCCCGCCCCACCCACCGGCCGCACTGCGCAGGCGCAGCGTGGCTCTTGTGAGTTTCTCTTGGGCTGGATGGCTGAGGCCCGACTCCCGGGTGTACGCAGGCGGTGGGTGCGGCCAAACCTGCCGGGTGCCAGCGCGCACGTGACCGCCGCGGCACCCAGGATTGGGCAGACAAAGACAGTACCACGTCGGAGCAGCGGCAGTCTCCGCCGTCTGCGTGGAGGTGTTAGGGCCAGCGGAGGCCGCTGCAGGCTATTCACGTGTGTTGGAAGCAAGGCTTTAAGGAGCCCATTCCTTTATTGACTGTAAAATCAAGGTTCAAAGAGACGACGAAGAGCACTTGTCAACATATTCTGGACTGTTTTTTGTTTTTTAAATTAGAGATGTAAAGTAAAGACATTCGTAGGATGCATAAGATTCTTTTGAGGTATCTCTTAATGTTTATTTTCCACAAACAATCATGACCCTACATAGCAACCTCAGTGTACACTCTAAGTATTGATCGAATTGTTAAGCAAAGTACTGTATTTTCCGTTGTATTTATCCTTAGGTTATCTTAACGCTGTTGTAATAAAATAAGTGATTATTTGCTTAATATCTTCATCTCTTCCTTAAAGTCTGAACTCAGCAATAATAACAATGAACTAGTGATAGGCACCACAATATGGTTGAAACGCAAAATTTATCGAGTCGAAGCAAGATGAAAGAATACATACTATATGATTATGTTGTCGACCACGGGAAAAACTTCTAATCAATAGTGTTAGAAATCAAATCAACGGCTGGGAAGGGAAGGTTTTGGGCTGATGCAAATGTTTTATATCTTGGTGGGGTTGCCAAAATGCATATATTTGTCAAAACCCATTAAACTGTACATTTAAAATGTGTGATTTTAGTTCTTTCTTAATTACACCTAAAAGTTTTTTTTTTTTTTTTTGCCAGTTGATCTGTGTTTAGAACTCTCGTTTCTTAATTTCTTTCACTTTTCTTCTCATTTAGTGAAGTTAATAACTACCAGGCTGTTGTAAAGAACAGCTGAAGAATTTGATTCTGCCTAACACAAACATGGTTCTCATCATTAGCTACTACAGTTTTACAACAGGAGCAGGGATGGTTTCTTTCTTTACCAGTTTTATCCCAGTATTGAGCATAAGCCTTGGTCCAGAGCAGGTGCTCAACAAGTTTTTTAAAATGTTGAATGAGTGACCTCTTCACTAAATACATTTAAGGTGCCCTCCTCCATCTTGATTTTGAAGAATGAAATAAAAATTCCTTAGCACAGAGTAGATGGTCCTTCAGAACATGTCATCAAGCCACATTCTCAAGGTATTTGCAGTCACCGTCTTGAGCAAATTGGCCCCCAAACTATAGCAATTGAATGCAGTTTCACTCATAACTGGACTTCTATGTCTAATGTTCCTCTCCTGTCATCACAGCTTATAGAATTCCAAGTCTATCTTGAAGGACACCTTTGATAACACTCTCAAGAGAGTTGTGATCCCACTCTGAACTTAATTTTTCCCTATATCTTTAAATTTTATTTCTTGTTCATTTATTCAATGAATAAAAACCTACTTTATGCCAGGCACAGAGCTACAAACTGCAAAGACAAGAGAGAGCGCTAAGGCAGGGTAAAAGCAAGTTGTAGCTTCAAAATAGCTGCAGTCTTAAAACCGAGTCATTCAATTCATGAACACAGTAAATCTCTTCATTTAACCAGGTCTTCTTTAATTTCTTTCAGTAATGTTTTGTAGTGCACAAGTCTTGCACATCTTTTGACAAATTTATCTCTAAGAAGTTCATATTTTTGATGCTATTTTAAATGTTATTGCTTATTTAGATTCAATTTCCAATTGTTCTTGCTAATATAAGAGCAGAATTGATGTATGTATATTGACCTTGCATTCTGCAATTAAGAATTATCCAGAAAACCCTGAGAGTTTGGTGGTGCAGCCTCATAACAGGTGGAAGAGAGAGTATTCTTATCATTTCATTATTATTTTATTATTAGTATTACTCTTTTAAAAGCCGCAAGCTCAGTAATGGTAATTTATTACTTTAGTCAACCAATGTTAGGAATTTTGTTGGCAGATACTGGGAATTAAAACAAAGTGACCAAAACAGTTCACACTTACAGGAAACATTTGGGAAAGAAAGTGGGAAGAAAAAAGATTGGGAAGGGGAACTATCAGCCTGCCATGCAGACCTGACAAAGTCTCTTCCAGTCTAATGGGGAACTCCAGAGCAAGCATTGTTCTCTAGAGATGCCTCACTTTGGGCTCAAATGTCTAGGCCCTTGTATGGCTGTTTTGCTAAGTTAATGGTTGGGGCTGTTCCAAAAAGAGCATACCTTCCACTGAAAGCTGAAGCAGTTAATAACTGGAGGCTGTCAGCTAATCACACTCTTCTCAGCCAGGAAGGGAATTCTTTCTTGAAGAATGTTTTGAGCAGAACAGAGCCTGCAGATGTGCAAAGTTGGCTCATGACATTTAGAAAGAATTAGAATTAGTCGTTCAAAAATCAGAGATTTTCATACCAACATTTGAATTTCTGGCTTCTCTTGGGGAAAAAATACTGGGCCCATATGCCTTTCTTGGAGCAACTATTTAGCGCTGAGCAGTGGCTGTTCGGATTAGGTGGGACACTTGTTCTCTAACTCACTTCCCCATTCGGCCTGCTTCTCACACTGACATTCCTTGCCTGAGGCATGGAGTTAATGTGCCCTTAAAAGTTCAGAGAGGCTTCAGATGGGAAATTGTTGTACTCTGAATCTCTCCCAGTGCAAGGTTTATAGTAGGTGTTAAATAATTGTTTATTAAATGAATAAATGAGTGACAAGTCCCTTCTAGGGCAACAAATCCTGATACTCACATGTAATTCAACAAGAGACACAAGGTGGTGGTGCGTGCTCAGAAATCCACCTACATCCGCGGTGCACACAAAAAGATGAATGTTAACATCCTGATTTTTGCTGGCCAGACTTTGAATTCAGTTGGCCGTGAATGTGTGTGCATAACTTCTAATATTATGTTGTAATTTTAGGTATATCCTCATGTTTACTATCTACACACATACACACATACATAATAATAAAGTGTTTCAAAGATACATAATTAGGAGATATATATATATATCTTAAATGTAATTAGGATATATGTGATATGAATATGTGATTAGGTTATATAATAGAATATATATAGTCAAAATACATTTAAAATTAGATACATAATTAAGGTTTATATATGTAATTAGTATCTATTAAAATATATATAATAAGATATCTTTGAAATTAGGATATGTAATCAAATATATATAATATTTATAAACAATTAAGACATACCAAATTATACTGAACCATATGAAATGATTATTTCACCTTCGAAAACAGCATTTATATAGCTGAACCTAACGTTTCAAATGGGCCAAAGTTATTATCTGTTTTTTTTAAAAAGCTTATCTTGTGTTCTCTTTCACTAGAATTTTGTTTTCTGATTCTAATTACAATTTCCCCAATCTATCAATGACATGAAAAATTGATCTCTTAACAGAGTAACTGAGGCAATATAATCAAGAAACCAAGGCCAGTTAATTTTGCTCTTCCTATGTGGAAAGTCACAGGGCAATATTTGTGGGTAAGAAAATTATTCCGTTTTTCCATGAAATGGGAAATAAAGGAGGTCATGGCAAATTGACAGTTTCTACAAAAAGTCAGGGACTGAAGCATCAGGACTGGAGTACTCAGGGTCAGCCACCTGTGCCTGGATAACTCATAAAAGCTTTGTTTGCATACAAGACTTGTGAGATGTTGAGCCTAGTAAAGTGATGTTTAGACACGCTGCAGGATCAAAAGCAAAGTAGCCTGAAGGGTCATGGGAAAAAATTAGGAAGGAAGAGAAGAAGGAAACTTCGAGAACATGGACCCACACAGCAGAGAGGGGACTGCAGGGAAGAAACTTACTCATTCTGTCCTGGCATCATTAGCATGATGTGCTTTCTTTCTGAGCACTGGGATTTCAAGGCTTTGGAGCCATGGCTAAGAGTCTTGGCTGGTAACAGGCCTTGGGCTTCCCAGGCCTCATTTTAAATCCAGAACAATGGGTCTCATTGTGTGATCTCTGCACCAGCAGCATTGGCATCACCTATGAACCTGTGAGAAGGCCAATTCGAGGGACCCACCTAGATCTAGTGAATTAGAAACCTAGGGATGGAGCCCAGCAATCTGGCTATAAACAACACCCCCAGATTCAGATTCTGCCAAAATGTGAGAAGCACCCTGTTAAAGTCTCATTCCCATTATTTCCCCAGAGCCAGACCCAATGAACCATAAGCCTTCCAATATACCGGGCTCAGTGCTCCTGCCTCTAGTTGAGCCTAAAAATTCCCTCTCTTCCTTCTGCTTTGCTCTTCTGCCTTTGGGACTCATCTCAAACACCCCTTCGTCTGGGACAAGTGTGAGTTTCCTCAGGACAACTTAGCTGCTGCTCCTCTGGCCCTTCTAGCCTCTGACTTACCTCTCTCTTAGCTATTTCAAATGGCACTTGAACTATGGGTGCAAGTCTTTTTTTTCTATGAGGGGAACCATTTTGTACATTTTGTTTTAACCTTCAGTGCCTGGTCCATGGGATTAAAATATTTGTTGAATGAAGTAATAAATGACCACTGCTTGGCTGACAACTTTTCAAAGAGTAATAATAATACTACTATAAATATGAAGTGGTAATATTTATTCAGTCCTTCCTATATTTTTTACAAATGAAAAAATAGCCTTATTTAGGTACAATTTACAAATAATAAAATGCACATGTTTTAAGTGTACAATTTCAGGAGTTTTCATAAGTTTGTATATCCCACGTAAACATCATAACTCCAAAAATTTCCCATGCCCCTTCCCAACCCATCTTCTGCCTCTCCAAATTCAGGAAAGCGCTGACCTGCTTTCTTTCATTCTGTGTAAGCTTTGTCTTTCCTAGAGTTTTAGAAATGCAGAATCACAGTTTATATTCTGTAGTGCCTGATTTCTTTTGTTCTGAATAATGTATTTAAGATGCATCCACGTTATTGTGTGCATCAGTAATGGATTCTATTTTTATTGCTGAGTATCATTCCATTGTAAGGATAGAGCACAATTTGTTTATCCATTTATTTCTGTTTGAACATTGTTTCTAGTTTTTGGCTATTAAGAGTAAAGCTGCTGTGAACATTTGCAATCACACTTTGGGGTGGAAATCTTTCCTGCTTTGTAGATAGTTTCATACATATCTTTTCTGAGCTTCACAGAACCTAGGAGATCTGTCAGCTGAGGGTCTGGCACACGTGAGTCTCAACTGTTGAATGGATGGATAAATATCCAAACATATCACTACCCATGTGCAAGATGAGAACCCTTCTCCAATCAGTTCAGTGAATTGTTCAAGACATGTGGTGAGTTTACGATGGATCTTCAAAGAGTAGGACCCACTCTAGGGTATGAAAATGGAATGAAAACTCTAGGCCAAATGCTTTGCAAAGATGGGGTAGAGAAGATCTTACTGGGCTGAGGTCTGTAGGGAGGGGAAGGACAGAATGATGGGGCGCTCATAGCTGGTGCAGACAAGGTTGGAGGGGCCCAGGGCTGCTTGCCAAAGGCTCTTAGGCTGTGTACTGCCCAATTTCAGGATACCATGCATGTGCATTATGACCGGCTACTCAAGGTGTGGTCCCTGTACCGGCAGCTTTGGGAGCCTGTTAGAAATGCAGCCTTGCTGGCCTCAGGCCTACTGAACCACAAATCAGCATTTAGCAAGATCTGCAGGTGATTCTTGTGTGTGTTAGAGTTCTAGAAACCCTGATGCAGGACAGGAAATGTGCTTCTTGAAGTCATGCAGGGTGTGGTTCTGGCACCTAAATGCTGGAATGATGGGGATGGGCCTGGTTTATTCTCTTGCCTGGTCCTTCTACAGTATGCCTCAAGATGAATGATTTCTGTGTGTGTGTGTGTGTGTGTGTGTGTGTGTGTGTGTGTGTGTGTACACATGTCTGTGTGATCTGTGTACACACCGTGAACTTCCCTACATTTCACAAGTATGCAGGAAAAGCATGGCTTAGAGGCTGAAAGGCTGAAATTCTAAGGAAATTGAGGAGAGGAGAAGCCTGAAGTTCTCCCTCTCATCAACTAGGGAGGATTTCCAGAGCTGTGCTACTTCTGTAAGTCCCTGTAAGCCTGGATTTCAAAATTTTGCTTTTGCTGTTTCTGGCTAAGAAGCTACGTATAGGGAGAGAGCCAGGGAATTCAAGTCAACAGCCCGGGGCTTCCTGAGCTGGGCGTATATGAGACTAGTGTCTTCTCAAGCTCACCCCTCACTCTGATCCGTCCCAGCTCTCCGTGTGGGGTGTAGGTTCCCATAGTACAGGATGAAGGCACTTTGACCAAGCAGCTCTGAGTCCTTAACACTGGACAGATTCTACTGCGGTAAATGTCACAGACCTGGTTAAGGTGGAAGTGCTATTGGACATCCTGGCAGACATTCCACAGAGGCGGCCTGTCCTGAGTCTCTATCACCAAAGTCTCAAGATTTTATGGAGAATCCATGAATTACTGAAGCCGTGCTTTTTAACGCCTGGCCAGCCTTTTTAAGTACAGAATGCCCACTCTGGTTCTGTTGCCAGCTACCAGCTAAACAGTTTCCCCCCAAAAATGTGCGAATAAGATTCATTATAAGTTTTGTAGTCTCTCTGTCTTTTGTAAATTATGTGTTTGCTTTTGTTTCTTCACTCTTTCTACCAACTGACTTGTTACTATGTGAGTAAATGACTTGCCTGTGAAACAACTAAACAGCATGCAATCACTACCTATATGTATGAGTTATTCTTTGACATACTTAAATGTCCTGGGAAGATAGCCAAGATATAGTGCTAAGTAACACCAAAACAAAATGCTCAGGATAATTCTAATGGTATGATTTAATATATAAAAATGAAAATGTATATGTTTATGCATATATAAAATATTTATTTGTGTGTATATATATTATATATAAAATATGTATATACATAAATGCCTAAAGAGGAGACTGGAAGGATGCAAGCTATTGATAGTGCTTAGCTCTGGGGATGGACTAGGGTGTGGGCAAGTGCTGGGAGTGTTTATGAAGGAGGGCTTTCAGCTCCTATGATGTGGGGAAGTGCAAGCCGAGGGGGCAGGCGAGAGGGATGATGGTGTGAGGCAGAGAAGGGGGAGTAACCTGTACAAAGATGTTGAATTGGCTGTTTTTTATAATCTTATGGAACCTCTCTGCAAGAGGCTGTCAAAACTGCTCAGTCTCAGGCCTGTCTGGAGAGGTGGCGACAAAGGGGAAGTACTTAATCATTAGCTCTCTCTCCCATTGGTCTGTGGGGAGTTAATTCTTCTGGCAGTTCTGGGTTGCATGAGCGAGGTTGCTGAGCAGGTTTCTGGGGTGGTGTCAATGGGAAGCCAGGCAGTCGGTAAGAGGTATGTAGTACAGGCTTGAGGAGAGGCACTGTAGACTGCAGCAGTGTGAAAGAGTCTGAATCCACAAAGAATTGCTGACAGTAGCTGTGATAAGAGACTGATGGGGCCAAGAGGATCTGGAATGGTGCCTAGGAGTTTTCTGAGACAATGAGGGTATATTTGTGTATCGCACATATACATAAAAATCTTTAAAAGTTAAGTTTGTGAAAGATAAAAGTGCTGAAATGTGGTCTGTGGAAGATATTTAAATTTCCCACTTCTCAGATAGACACACAAGTGCACCATTTACCACTACTCTTCTTTGTCTTGGTCTTACAGTACTGGACAGAGTGTCTTTAATGCAAAATGGAGGAAATAATGGTCCCTACCTCATAAAATTATAGTGAAGATTTGCTAAGTTAATACGTGTAAAGCACACAGAGCAGTACTAGCACACAGTAGACCTTAGGCGTGTATAAGCTGTTATTTCTATTGACTATACTAAAAAACAAACCACCCTAAAGTTAGGGACATACAACACCCATCATTTTGTTGTCTCATGCATTCTGTGGGTCGGAATTTGGAAAGGACACAGAGGAAACAGCTTTCCGTGTTCCCCAATGTCTGGGGCCTCAACTAAGAAAACTCAAAGGCTGGGGGGTGGCATGCTAGCTTGGGCTAGAATGATCTGAAGCTCGTTTTCTCACGTGTGTGGTGTCAGGGCTGGGGGACTTGAAGACCAAGACCACCTATGGGAGAGCCTACACGTGGCCTATCCGTGTGACCTGGCTTCCTCACAGCATGGCTGCCCAGGGTAGATGTGATATATGATCACGTAGGGCTGCAAGAGCCCAGAGAGCAAGGCCGAAGCCACGTGGCCTTTTCTAATCTAGCCTTGGAAATCATACAGTGCTGCTTCTCCATGTTCTACTAGTTATAAATTAGTAAAAGGGGAAGGGCATCCATGCACTGCTTGATAGGGGAGTGACAAGGTAGAAGAGCATGTGGGGTAGAGATACTGCTACAGCCATCTTTGAAACCCCAGTCTACCAAAGTTCTTATTATCATTAATTCTTACAGGGGAGCAAAGTTCATGAATTTCAAGTAGACCAACATGTTCGGTTTCTCTCTTTTTCCTTTTCTTGGTGACTAAAATCTTCCAGTAAACTAGTTTCTAATGAAATATTTCAGAGGCTTCATTCCAGGAAAGGATGACAAATTTCACCTTGCAATATTTGATTTTGTGTTTATTTTATACTAAAGAGTCACTTTACAAAAAGAAAAAAGTGTACGTATTACCATCAGGGGATCCCAGGGAAACTCAGTTCCACAGAATTCTTCATATATTTCAGTTTCCTCCTGGTTACTGAGAAGATATATATATTTTTTACTTTCTCTTCATCTCAGCCTATTTATAAAAAAAAAAAAAAAAAAAAGGGAAAGGGAAAGATTTAGAAGACTATTTAAAATTTTTTATTCTTTTCAGCAAATTATTCTGAAGTGGGTGGAAAAGGTTAAAATTACAGAAGTTTGCTGTTCACCTATACATACTGAAACATTTAATTATCACACACCCATGCTGACTTTGACATCATTTGTTAGTGTGTTAAATTCGGTCTATTTAACACACATTTATTGAGTTTTATTATAAGTTGTGCATTGGGTTAGATGGTGAATTCAAAGGAGAGACACCAGTCTTGCAAGTAAGGAGCCTTTGCTTTGGTGACCGGTGGCACACAGGTTTGCCTTAGAGAGTTTCCGAGTAGTTCATTCTTAGGAATGCTGGTTTGGTTTGGTTTTAGCAGCACTGCTTCCCTCAGAATATGGCAATAAGATGGGAGCCTGCGAGCTGAGATATTTATGTTGGAGGCAGCAGTGACTGAGGGAGGATCTGGCTGTCTTTGCTTGAGGTGTGGGGAGAAAGGTTTTTAAGAAGCACTAGACACAGTGGTCATACAGCTATAGGAACTCGCACACGTGCTTGCCCATATGTGAGGGTGACTTCAATGTGGATCACCAAAAGATACGTAGGAAGTAGCAATGACGTCCATATTAATATCCCTTCAACCCCACACTCTGTCTTTGAATTTTGGGTGGGTAAAATCTTCCAGCTAACTAGATGCTTTTAACAAAACATCTTCTCCTTTTGTGAAGCACTGATTTAGTTTGGGCTAGCTTTATTCTAAGGCTATCAGGAAATAAAAAATGTTTCAAGAACCCCATTGATGTAGAAACACTGAGTCCCAACTCCTCAGTGTGGCATCACTCCCTCTGTGATCCAGCCCTCAGGTTGTCTTACTCATCTACATCCTTCACTGCCCCTTGCACACTGCACAGTCCTGTGAAGCCGTGTATTCTTTCCCCTCTAGGACTTTACCCATGCTGTGCTGGCTGCCGAAATGCTTGCTACCACCTCTTCCCAGTCATCCCCAGCTAGCTTTTCTTTCTTTAGGCTACCTTCTTCAGGAAGCCCACCTTGAACACGCCATGTCCAAATGGATCAGGCTCTCCTCACCTTCTCCAGTTATGGAACTGATCATACTGCACCATAATTTCTCTTTGCCTCTCAGTCTCCCCACTAGTTGGAAGTTCTTTGAGAGAAAGTTTTGCAATCTTATTTGCCATCATTTTCCCAGTGCCTAGTAGATGCCTGCCACAGAGGAGTACTAATGTACTTTTGGGTGAAAGAAGAAGCTTATTTGTAAGCTTTTTATAGTTTATTTATAGTTTTTATAGTGTATTACTAACATAATTAGAGGTAAAACCCAGTTCATCTCAAAGGAATGAGAAGAAGACAAGCCACAGACTGGGAGAAAATATTTGCAAAAAGCATATCTGATAAAGAGCCGTTATCCAAAACATACAAAGACTCTTAAAACTGAACAATAAGAAAATGAACAACCTAATTAAAAAGTGGACAAAAGATCTGAACAGACACCTCACCAAAGAAGATAGATAATGGCAGATAAGCATATGAAAAGATCTTCCACATCATATGTCATTAGGAAAATGGGAATTAAATGAGATTCCGCTATACCTATTAGAATGATGAAATTCTGTTATGGATCAGACACTGTGAAAGTGATTTTCCTACAGGATTTCATTTAATTTTTGCAATATCCTCACAAGGATATTGTGAGGATATTGCAAATTGCAATAATCTCATCTTGCAGCTGAGAAAACTAAGGCCCACAGAGGATAAGTAAATTGCCTCAGGTTATACTTTGTCTTAGCATGAGTTCCCTGAGAAAGCAGAGCATGAGACAGGGGCTTGCCTGCAGGTAATTTATTTTGGCAAGCGCTCTCAGAGGACATGAACGGAAGGAAGAAAAACTAATACAAGGTGGGTTTTCTTGAATTGGTTATCACTCTGGGGGATGGAAGCTTCCCAGTTCTGTCTCCTGGAATCTTCTGAGGAGCTAGATAGAATGTTCCTCAGAATTGTCTGCCTGAGAGAGCAAAGTGAAAATTTTGTTATGGGCTCTCGGTCCCTGTGATTAAGGTTCCTACATGGGTGTATACATATGTGTGAATGATATAGATTCCCACAGTTGTCCCAAGTGTCCCCTGCCGTAGAGAAGGCTTGGTGAGGACAGTGAGAGATACTCAGTGAAGCTAAGGCAAATTGCCATCACTTTACAGCTGAAGATGGTGAGCTAAGAAGAGGTGAGGCCAGGCACCAAATGTGGGCATGGCTTTCAGGAGATGGAGAAGGGATTTAGACGTCTGCCGAATTCCAAAGTCCATGTTATTTCTGTTCTCTAAAGCAGTCAAGGCAGGACGCAGAAAATTATCACAGGCATTTTTGACTGAAGAATCAAATTCAAGTCAGTGGCTGTTCTCAAAGTCCAGTTTCTTATTCGTTGCTGTGCTACACTTGTCACATTCTGACATCCACAAGTACTTCGGGTATCTTGTCTCGCGCTTAGCACGTACTCACAGCGGCCACTAGGTGGCGGTTCCGCATCCTTGGCTGCTTGGAGGTGACAAAAATGTGTGGGCTATCAGACTGTGGAGGATGCAATTTGGCAGCCATCAAGCTCTTTATTAATAAAGCAAGTAACATTTATGAACCTTTAATAAATAGAGTTCTAAAATAACCATTAGAACATCATGTTAAAATAAATAGCAGATTTTTATTTTCCACTGCTTTCTTTCTATAAAGATGTTCCCTCACTTAGTGTTACCAGCTTTTGCAAACAGAATGGACTTGGGAGTTTGCAAGCAGACTTGCACAACTCTAGAGAAGTCTTTCTTAAAGTGTGGAGTAAGGCGTGTGAATCGCTTTGGGTGTTAGTTGAAACACGGATTCCTGGGAATTTCCCCAGACTTGCTGTGCCATGGTTGCTCAGTAATCTGCATTTTTACACAAACATCATGGGGATTTTATGCAGTCTATTTTCAGACCCTAGATTATATTCTTCATCTTGCTCTGAAGGGCTAGCTCATCAGGAATCTATCCTTAGTGGTCTCGCTTGTCTAATTGGTTCTAACACCCTTTGAAATGAATGATAGGTGCTAAAATGTCCAAAGCGGCAGCTTGGAATCTGCTCCTCTTCTTCTCACTATCTTTTCTAAAAATATTAACTGTAAATCAGGGTTGATTGCCACCCGATTCTTATCCTTCCTTAGAAGCTCTTTGAACTGGAGCAAGGCAGTTCACCCTCAGGAGACGCTGCTTCTGGCCACATACGTAGGTGAGTTTTAGCTATCCCGGTGTCCTGGGGATTTGTGGTTCCTACTCTTCTAAGTTGGAACTATAGTTTCCAGAGTTTCTTTCCCGGCATAATTTCTGTCTAGTATGCGCCCTATTAGACCTTCTGTGTGAAACGTGGAGCGCAGAAGAGCAGCAGCGGCTACATTGTCTCTAATGTTTAGAAGGTGGTGCGGGGCGCTAGCTGCCCCGGCGGCTCATTCTCTGGCTCATCTGATGCCTGTGGGGCAGCAGTGGGCCTCCAACTCTTCCGCTTCTGCCGAACCCCTCTACAGCTCCTCCAACTCCCTCCTCTACAGCTCCTCCAACTCCGGGGCCAGGTGTGTGTTTATTTCCATGACAAAGGGCACCTTCGCCGCAGGTGCAGGTCACCTGTATCACTGCAGATGAGGGCTGGGCGGCCGTGAGAGACTGACATGGTTCCGTTCATCCTGTGCTTTCTTTGCACATCCCAGCGTGTCCTGCTCTCCCCCACTTCATGCTTATCTTGACTTCTGCCAACCAGCCCTGCCAACTCAGTCCTCGGCGCCAGATGTGGAAACGACAGCCCTGCATATACTGTCAGACGAGGCCTCACGATTATGTAAGTTCAAATCCCTTTAATAAAGCCTTTATTATTTATATGTCTCCTAGTGGTTCTGCTTTTTTGATCAAACCCTAACTGATACAGGTATGGGAAAAAAATATACAATCTCACATATTTGGTGCCTATATACCCACTGATTTCTTATGACTAAAATTGTTTCCTGAATTTACCATGGCCATCATATGCTGCACCAGTGTCATAACAGAAAAAAAAAAAAAAAACCTTTCAATACTTTCTCATTTAATGACTTGACTAAGCAAGTTGGCAATTCTTGAGCACCTATCATGTCCCAGGTACTATGTATGAGATGGTATGTTTAAAGAGGTGTGAGACCTTGGTCTGGAACTGGCAGAGGAACAGTGGGGTGAGGGTGTTGGAGGACACACATAATAGACTTCCTTTTTGCTCTGTCAGCTCCATTCTATTTCCTGGTTCCCAGGAGGTCCCAAGAAAAGTTGAGGCCTGAGACCGTAGCTGCCAAAGTCTATAGTTCCGTTCACGCTGGAAGCCAGTGGGTCAGGGGCTGACCAAGCCGGATGCTAAACCTCTGCACTCTAATCTTCCCCTGTTTGGATTAGGCTGCGCAGGAGCCACCTCGTCCTGCACCCGCCTCACCGCCCTCACCCCCCTGGTCTTAGTCCTGGAGTTTGTAATTATAAATTATTCCTTAAGCGTTTAAGATTCTACTTCCTTTTTTCTTTTTGGTTTGTTTTTCTTAATGAAGAACCAAGATAATACAATGTGGGGTAAACTTAAGATATTTTACTCGTTTACAGTTGCTAGAATTTACAATGAAGTAAAAATGATATTTCTACAGACTAAACGTTGGAAAACAGTAACCTTGAATTGAAAGTAAATCAGTCACAGGTGTTTAGCTTTGAGAAGGGTCTTATAAACTCATGTTAATGGGTTTACAGCATACTTGGGACATGTTATCCTTAATTGTCTTTCCAGATAAAAAAATAAGTTAGTGAGTAAAGATTCACGTACTTTTTTTCAGGCCCTGGCAGGCAATGCAGAAGCCCTGCCAAAAAGCCTACAGCCCAGAGCCTTGTTATATAGGTGATCCCCAGGAAGTTCTGTCTTTTTGTTGTTGTTGTTAGAAGTAATAGATACTATTTATTGAGTTCTTACTATGCACCAGCAACTGTACTAAACATTTAAAATACATTATTTCATTCTTTACAACAGTCCTTCAAGGAAATGTGATTGCCGATGAAGAACCTGAGACGGTGAAGTTAAGCAACTTGCCTAGGTTCAAAGAGCAAGCAAACAGCGTGTGTATTCCTCTACACCAGTCTGTTCTCACACTGCATTCCCCAGATGAGCAGACCAGCAATGACAGCAGAAACAGTGAACTTGTTAGAAACGCAAATTCTTGGGCACCAGCCCAGACCTACTGAATCTGAAACCCTGCGAATGGAATCTGCAATCTTTTCGAAATGTTCCACAGAATTAGAGAGTTTGAAATATCATAGATGACCAACTGTTAAGTTGCAAGTTGCATCTGAAAGGTCCCAAATAACATAGGCCATTGGGGAAGGGAGAAGCATTATGACCTAGGGTATGACAGGAAGGTTCTTGGAGGAGCTGGACCTAGATATAAGTCCAGAAGGATAGGTAGAATTAGGAAAGGTGGAGGAGAGTGAAGAGAATGCAAGTAGAGAGGAATAGCACCCAAAAAGCATGAGAAGGGGAGTGAATTCAGTTTGTGAAGAAGTGGTGGGGGCTAGACTAAGTGAAGCAGAAAGAAAGAAAGTTGGAAAAGAGTGAGCGATGTGTCATAAGTTTTATTTGTTTGTTTGTTTGTTTGTTTTTACTTTTTTTACTTTTTAAGTTTGTTCCTGGAAAGAGTTTGGATTTGCTGCAATCAGCAATATGGAGCTATTGTAAATGTCTGAGCAGAGGAGGGATCCATTTAGCCTAAGAGACCAGGAAAAGAGTTTGCTAAGATGGAGAATTGTCTGTGTTTATAGCTCAGTGAAGAAAAGCAGAAGTAAACAGGTGCAGAGAGTGTGAATGTGTGTGTGTGTGTGTGTGTGTGCATGTGTGTGTGTAAAGTGTTGAGATGGGGCAACCCCTTCCACAGGTGCCTCCCTCTAATGACGTTTGTGAGGAATCAGGGAGTGGCAAGGATGTTGGCTAATTTGCTAATGCAAAATTTTTGCTCATTATCTATGTCTGCTTCTTGTTTTGGGCAATGAAAGACCATTACTGACCTTTACTCTCAAATCTTTCAGCTGTCCTTACATAATGTAGGTAAGATTAGAGATGAGGGAAAACTGTGCTGAGATTCAGTTTCCGGGAATTTCTTAATAAGATATGCATACTGACGCTTGCTTTACTTATACACCGCAGGAATAATTTCCATTTCTAAGGAGATATTCAGTACAAACATTAATCTCATGGTCTTTCTCCTTCAAAGAACTGTGTGAAATCATCTTTACATGTTACTCTTGATAGAAAACAACTTGTAATGAAATATTCTCTTATGTTGTGCAGTGGTTTGGAAATGCAGACAGATTAGAGATTCCCAAAGAAAAGCACATAATAAATACTGAATTATGCTTCTGTCTGGAGGTCAGGATGTGGAATCAGGCAGAACTGGATTTAAGTTTTAGGTCCCCTACTTAATTAGCTTTGTGGCCTTGGACAAATCATGTTTCTCCATTTTCTCCAAACCCCCAGAGATATAGAAATAATTAATCTTGAAGAGTTGTACAAAGGATTAGAAACAATGGGTGTAAAGCGGTAGCATACTGGGCACATTGGAGGCTACATAATAATAGTTGGTATTATCTAATATACTTAATAATTTTGTGGTCTCCTTAAATAGAGAAATGCCCCCTTCTTTTTTTGTTTGTTTATTTTAGTGGAAATGCCAGCCCTACACATTTAACATTCCTGAAATATTAAAGACAACTTGTAGTGATTTGAGTTGACCACATTTGTAAGATAAATTTCCAGAAGTGGGATTGCTTAGTCTGAGTATATGCACTTATAATTCTGAGAAATAATTTCAAAATTATGGTTTCTATGGGGCTTACGCCAATTTATCATCCCACCAGCAAAGTATAGGATTTAGGCAGACATTTTCTGAACATAGCCAGATGATATCTTTGTGGACATTTTACAACATGTCTATAAATTCTTTGACATACTTCCCATTGAGAGATGGGGTCTATGTCCCCTCCCTTTGAATCTGGGTGGGCTGTGACTGCTTTGACAAAGAGCTGTGGCAAAGTGATGCTATATGATTTCCAAGGCTAGGTCATAAATGCTATGCATTTGCCACCTGTCCTCTTGGGATCCTCACGCAACAGAAAGCAGCCACTGTGAAAAGAGTCCGACCACCTTGGAACCGCCAGGTTGGATTGTGTAGGCACTTTGATTGACAGCCCAGCTGAACTCTCAGTCACAGAAAGGACTAACTATTGGCCACGTTAGGGAGGGAGGCATCTTGGATATCCAGGGCAGTGGAGTCTTTAGATGACCACGGTCCCAGCTGATTTGTGACTGCATCTGCATCAGAGAGTCTAACTACAGAGAACACTGCTAGCTAAGCCCTTCTTGAATTCCTGACCTACAAAACTATGAGCAGAATAAGATGTTGCTTTAAGCATTTAAGTGTTGGGTAGTTTGTTATATAGCAACACTAATGTGGACCCTTCATGGTGGTCCTTGAACTTTATATTCAGCCTCCCCAGGAAACTTTCAAATGAAGTTTCCAGAGGTTTACCAGTGATAGATACAGTGTCTAGCTCACTGGCTCAACTCCAGTCCTCTTCAGGCCAAGAAAACATGGAGAAAGTGAATCGAGAATGACAGTATTATAGGGACAATCTTGAAGCAGCACTAATCTGAATTTTAAAAAGTTATTCATTAGTTAATTGCAATACTTTGGCTCTTGTCTAGGAGGCAATAGAATGATGCATGGGCCCTTCTTTGGGGTCTGAGAGAGCTTGGTGTGAGAATTTGGGGGAGATGTTTCATACCCTTTGAGCCTCAGTTTATTTATCTGTATTGGTAATATTTGGCTCATGGAGTTCTTGATACATTAAATAATACAATGTAGGAAAAATGCATAATAATGATTGCCTCAAATCAGAGAATTTAGCTGAGATAGGATGCAGAAGAATTTCTTATAACTACTGCCCTTCTAGGCGGTATGCCCTTAGGGCCGGGCACCACTAGGCTTATTACTAGAAGGCATTCCTGCAGGAATAGTTCTATGAAACTAGTATTTACAGCGGCCTCAATAGTTGCCCTGCATCTGCCTTTCCCCTCCATTTGTCTATTTTCCCCCTTGCAGGCAGAGTGGTTCTAAGTTTGATCATGTCACTTCTCTGCTCAGAGACCTCTTATGGCTTCCATTTCAGCCAGGGTAAAACCAGAGTCTTTACTACAACGTGCAAGACCCTTCATATTTAACCCATCTATTACTCTTTTCCTTACTCACTGGGCTCCAGCGGCTTAGACCTCCTTGCTGTTCCTTGAGCGCCCCTAGAGCCACCACAATCTGTTGTATGGATGGTGTCCTGTAGGAGTACCCAGCAGAGGGGACAGAGAGAGGTGAAATTCAGCCTGGGCTGCACTTACTGTGCTGTGTTCCTGGCATGATTGAAACCAAGGTGTCTTCTTACCTGGCAGCTGCCTTGACCTCTTAAGGTGCGCTCCTGCCCCAGGGCCTTTGCACTTGCTGTTTGTTTGTTTTTTTTGCCTTGGATTCTCTCCCTTCAGAATACCTGACTTGTTCATTAACCTCCTTCAGGCCTTTCCTCTAGCTACCTTATCAGAGAAATGTTCTCTCTTTGGGAGTGGTAACCCCCACCTGCTTGACCAGCTCTGTTTTTTCCATATCACTAATTGCCATTGGACATACACTGTATTTACTTATCTCTGCTCTCCCCGCTCCAGACACTGATTCTGGATGAGTATCCCCCTGGACCGAAGCATTAGCCTCACCTGGGAACTTGTGAGAAATGCAAATTACACAGCCCCACCCAACTCCTTCTGAATCAGAAGCCTCAGAGGTGGGGCTCTTTACCCTGGGTTTTAATAAGCCCTGAACGTAATTCTGATATTTGGTCAAGTTTGAGAATCGCTGCTCTAGAAAGTGAGAGAGAAGGGTCTTTGTTCATTTGCTGCTGCATCCTCAGAACAGCATCTAACATAAAGTAGGTGCTCAATAAATATTTGTTGCATGCATGCTGAATGAATTTATTGAGTGTTTTCCAAGAACTGGGCTGACTTTTTAGTGCTTTACAAGTATTAATTGATTTAATCCTCATTAAGTGATATGCCTTAGGTATAATTGTCCCATTTTACAGCTGAGGAACCAGAAACACAGAGAAACTAGGTAACTACCTTAAGGTCAAACAGGTAGGAAGTGGCGGAGCCACGAACCCAGAGCTCCTGTGTTTAACCACAGGTACATGTGCCAAATGTCAACAGTCCCAGGGGCCCCAATGGAAGTGTCAGCCTGCTCCAGACTGCCAGGTATGAGGAAGCTTTTTATAAGAAAAGAACAGAAGGAAGATCTCAGTGTGTTCCTGCCTGAGTGGGGTTGGGGGTGCAGGAGCACTGTGTCAGGAAGCAGGAGATACAGGTTCAGTCCTTGTCTCCTACTTCCCGAGGGTGCAAAATTGGCAAGCCATTCAAACTCTGGGCCTCGATTTTTCTATCTGTTAAATGGGCCCGAAGCCAGAGGTCTAGAGATTTGGAACAGGATGGGGCTGTGGCCAGTTCATACTGTTCTGCAGCAGGCGAGCTGGCACCCCATGTCGCATCCCTTCAGTCCATCTCTGGCTTCAGAAGCAGCTGCAGTGGAGAGTCCTGGGAGAGCCCAGAACCCTCTCAGGCTTAACACGGCCCCTCAAGTGTGTGTCCCTGTGTGTTTCCTATTTCTAACCTGGACGTTCTCTCGTACTAAGGGAGTCCATTGGGCCTTCTAGTACGCTTGGCCTGAAGTTGACACCTTTGAGAGAAACCCTCCACTAATGGGGAGCAGTAACTAGGAGATGAATATGCCGATCTCACATCTTTAAGGGGTACAGTTCTCGGAGGCATTCAGCACGTTTTTGGGGGAGGTGGCAGTACAATCAGCCTCTCCCCGACTCCCATGCCCCACACGGTTCCCCTTGCTCCCAGCAGCAGTGACGTCATAACACAACTCATATCCAGGTTTTTCCTGTCCCTGTCTCACTCTCTCTGTTTCCTCAACTCCTGCTTCATGGGCTCACCTTTCAAATAAATTACCTGCCTCTAAGTCGCTGTGCCTAAGGCTCTGCTTTAATTAGGAGAACTGCCTTTCTCCAGGTTAGGAAAAAGGAAATTGCTCAGGGAGAATGCAGAACAGGGGTGTACCTCTTTGCCAGCCGGGTGGCTGGATCAGTGTCCTTGGGCTGTAAATGTGCCTAGCAACCTGAATTCTGGTCCAAGCTGTGATCGAATAGATGAGGAAACAGAGTTGTCCCTCTTTCCTCTGGCAGTCAGCTCATTCATTTCATCTTTTGAAATGAGTTTTGCAGAGGAACTGACATCTCTAGTTATTGTGTTCGGAAGCTGGGCCAGAGGCTAAAATTTGCTGAAAATCAGCTTTTCTTCTTTGAATTTATGAAAGACCTGCCAAGAAAACCCTGCCTGTGGCCTGCCCCATGCAGATCAGAGAGATAAGTTCAGATGCTGACAGTCACATGGTCAACCCATTTCTTCATCTCTGCTCACTGGGAGGGAGTTCTTTTTCTTTCTCGCAGCAGCATCCAGCTCATCTGACACTACTCCCAAACATAATGAGAAAACAACCTTCAAAGAGCAAAGCAAGGTATGCTTTCCTTCTTCAAAGAGACCCTTGAGGTTATTTCTGAGTGGTTGGTTATGGTTATGGGTGATGTTTCTTTTTCCTTTAGGCTTACCTGTTTTTTTTTTTAGATTTTCTATTCTACCCTGGAACATGTATGTATATATATTCACAATATAAAGGGTAAAAAAAAATTCAATTACACAGATAATTTGCGAAATAAGTGAGTCATCGGAACAGCTGCGTATAGAGGAATTTTATGTATGTTCAAAATTCGTATTTCATTCCTCAGTTCTTACGTCAAATCCCTGCATACTTGGCCCAGATCTCTCTACCAACCCCTGTTCCCATCAACGACCCCGCAGCTGCTTTATAGAAACAAGCCTTAATCTCAGGAACTGAACTTTTTGCTGAAGAGCAAAGAAACAGTCAAAAGAGAATATTTTGCCAGTCAGGAACATTGTTTTTGAGGACGTGGTCATCATTGCATTTGAATTTTAGAATAATATTAATAAAAGACACCTATGTAGCACTTATGTGTCAGGCATGGTTCTAATGCTTTTCCTATGTTAACGTAGTCAAACTTCTCAGAGACCTTACGAGATGGGGAGTATTACTATCTTCATTTTAGAAATCAAGAAACTGAGGTACAGACAGATTAAGTAACTGACTCAAAGTCATACAGAATTTAAACCCAGAACTGTCTGGTCCCATAGCCCCTTCTCTCAATGACTACACTAAATATCCTTTCTGTTCTTTTTTCTCTGAATGGGATGACGTCTTCCAAGAATCCTTCATAGGTAGGTAGGCAATTGAACTTCAGACTTCATTGGGGTTCTCATCTCTACAGGGTCAAATAAGAATACTCAGCTTGGAGCAAGGAGCAGGTTGTGAGTTCAGTGTGCTCCCACCTGTGGCTTCCTGGCTCCATACAGTGGCCATCCTCAGGGCTGGTCCTCCCAGCTGGCTTCCAGCAAATCAGAGAAGCACTTCGCTGGGCTGTGTTGTGCTGAAGATTTGCCCTAATCCGGATCCCTACATGAGTTCTCATCTACTAGGGCTCAGTGGGCACACAGGAGCCAGGCTCTAGCCTCTGTGGAGACCTCCAAACCCCACTCAAGGGTATAGCCTTGGGACATGTCTGCCTCCCTTCTCAGCCCAAGTAACAGCCTCTGTCACCTCTTTCTGGGACCACCCAGCTGAACCCTCTGTCATGTTGAAACAAAGGATTTTTACTTAGTTCCCAAGATTGACTGGGAGAGCGGGCAAAGGTAGCCCAGTGCTGATCCCTCCTACCAGAGTTGGAGGTGGGAACAGACAGACTGAAAGCTCATCTACATTTGTAAATCATTTATCCTATTGCAGATCCTGTGAACCAATACATGAAGTAAGTGAATCAATACTGGAGGGAAGTGGAAGTGGGAGGACTTCTGGACTAGAAAGTGGATAGGTAAGAATCACTGAAGGATGATTGCTAAAAACACCTGAACCTGCCTCCAAGTTTATGGGATCAGAATTCTCTAGGGGATTTTATAACTACTAAAATTTGAAATCCTTTGGTCTGCATGGTCTGGAAAATTTCTACTTCATCCATGAACTGGCGTCCTACTGTAGACCAAAGACGTTATGTAATATACAAGGTCTTTCAGGACAGCCAGAGCAAACCTCATGGATATGCCCCAGCTGCAAGGGGTGGCAATGACGTGTGAGTGTGTGCACGTGGCGGAGTGAGGTTGTTTCTGGGGTTTATTCATAGCAGTGCGTTCAGAGGGAAAGCAGGAAACTTGTTGATTGAGGTTAGGACAAAAGAATGTATTCAGGAAAATTATCTAAAACTTGGGAATGAAGTAAAAAAGGTGATTGTCTGACATTTTAATTCCTTGCTAGAGTATTTTCTAATAGGTCTGCCTCAGGGGCATCTGAATTTCTGGGAATATAAACTTGTTTGGCTTGCTGTTTGCAATTTGATTAGATTTCATTTGTTTTACAGATCTGAAAAGTTAGAGATTAAGTTGTATCAAACTGAGAAGGGAAAAATTTTTTCTTGTCCAGTAGAAAAGATAACCTCAAAGATTAAGGTTTTGTTGCTTGTAGGACATTAATCAATGCCGTATCTGATTTGCACTCTGATTTCAGCATTCTTTTTCCCCACTGACCTTATAAACCAAATTTCTCATATCCTCATGGAATTGGCTTTGTTTTTCTGCTAGTTCCTGCATTAATAAATTGGATAAGACTTGGAATGTGCTTATTATCTATTCAAATGAGAATTATGATTTCCTTCAAATTATGCTTTCACAAAACATACTGAGCGTTTTTAAGTCTGAGCAATAAGCTGAGGCAGTAAACAGGAAACCAATCAAAGGGACAAGAGTTAAATTCATTAGGAGCAGGCTGAGAGATAGAACTCTAGAAAAGTTGAGGTGACCGGTCCAGGATGAAGGTTGTAAACATGACAAGGCTGTCAAGTGTTCTTTTTGTGTGTGGCCCACGAGGTGGACCAGGATTGTTTTAAGACACCCTTCTGGACCAGTCACATAACTCTTGCCCTGCAAGGAAGCTGAAAGCTAAGTTCTACACTCAGTTGCTCTTCCCTTCTCGGCCAGAAGTTTTTGGTTTATTTTCTTCCTTTCTTGTTTTTATGTCATGTGGCCTCTTTCTTTTCATTCTGTTTATTGTTTAAGGTATCTTTTTATTATAAGCTGTTTAAATATCTGCTATAACTAAGCAGACAAACATCAATCAATAAAATAAAGGTAGATGCCTCAGTATTACACTCTGACCTAAATTGACGTAGTCTTTCATAATCATAAGCTCTTAGTTTTTATTTTATTATTTATTTTATTTTATTTTATTTATTTTATTTTATTTTATTTTATTTTATTTTATTTTATTTTATTTTATTTTATTTTATTGTAGTGTCCAATAGTTAGAAACTCGAACTATAAGTCTAGATATATGTTTTTGCTATTATGTTAGAAGATAGCAAGTTTCAGGTTGAATTCGTCCACTTAGATATTTATATTTAAGCAGACACGAACAGGCAGAATGCGGTTAGGATGAGAATTAGTTTACAGACCACTTGTTTGGCCAGATGGAGAAAGTGTTAGTCTTTTGTCTTGTAGGAGCTCCTCATAGCATCTTGCATGAAAAAGACTGAGGCCAACGTGACAATGTTCTAGGGACAGGCTTTGGCCCACTATTTAGGTGAGCGAAGGGAACAAGAATCCTTCCAAAACAGGGGTTGGACAAAGAAACTTTGAGAGTCAAGCCTCAAAAAAGATTTCCAAAGTACATTAGGTTTGTTAAATTCTTAGACCCTGCTTGTGTAACGAGGGCTCATGTCTCTAGTATTTCTGGGAAATCCACATATCAAGAATGTCACAGATTTTACCGAAGAAAATCTATTTTCAGTGGTCATTACACTAATTAACAAGCACCTGGTGTTCGTTGGAGATACCTGAAGCACTGGCATAGCCATCTCTGGTGTGGCCTTTCGATTAAATATTGCTTGAACATCCAGACTAGGGCAATCTGCTTCTCCAAGGACATAGATGAAAACTAAAAACCACATGCCATACTGTGTGGAAGGGTTTTAAAGAATTTACCAATCACATCACATTTACGATATGGAAAAATTCACTGTACTCTAGTCGGCTGGTGCAGCAATTATCTTTGCAATTTGAATCAGCCTTGATTAAAGTTAAGTTTAAATAAATTTCATAGCAGTAAATTTGAAAAGATAGTAAGTTGTCAATGTAAGTGCTTTTGAGAAGGAAAAACACTGCTTTACATAGATTAGGAAGGTTAGAAAATATTCATGTAGTGGTTGTAAAAGAAATGAGGTTAAACTTAATTTCAACCTGTATCTTGTCATCATAAAGTTGATTTCCAGGTTAACTCAGTTTTCTAGGAAGGCAAAGTTTCCTATAATAGTCAAAAGTTTACTTACTAGGAGTCTTGGAAAGACCATTGACTAGTAACTCTGAGACCATTAGTTTGTGTTATAAAGAACTACATTTGTTAGAATACTTATTGTAGAGAACAATGTTTATCATTCAAAGTTATAAACGACGTTTGTCACTGGAGGTTGAATTTATGTCAGCCTTGGAATCATTGATCCGACTACGACCTCTTGATCATTTTGTAATTAATTAGTCATTGTATAAAAACTGAACTTTTTTTTTTTTTTTGGAGAGAGGAATGTTATTCCTCCTCACACAAGCTCTAGCTAAGTAAACATTAAATATGTGACTTTAGCAGGTAAAGCAAATCCTCTTTCTCTCACAAGAGGGTTTGTGTAAAATAGGATTTGATCCCTTTTCCCTGAAGCCCGAGGAAGTTGTGTGACAGAATTACTGAACATTCTGGGTACTGTTTGGAAAATGATGATGTAGGGAAGGCCAAAAAACTCAGGCTTTGACTATACAAAAGTTAGCTCTTTGTTTATGTTTGATATCTCAGTCCTTTCTGGTCTGCTCTTTGTCATGGGTACAGAAATTTTGTCTCCCAAGGAACATAGCTTTTGGGATTAGTCTTAGATTCCAACAGACCAGTGAAGTTCTGCTCCCTTTGTGAGTACTCAGCCAGCATTTATTGGTGATAACCAGAGCTCTTCATCTCTTCAGGGATCCAGTTTGGGGGGTGGCGAGGATGGAGGGGGATAGTTTAAAATCTTCAATGCCTTTCTGATCCAAAATGAGGAAGCCCTTTATGTCTCAGTTTTTATAGGGGATGGGTTGGGGAACAAGGCTGTCTGTAGTCTTAAGTGTCTCTTCCAGCTTCCAAATAAAGTAAAATTTGAGAGAGAGAAATGAAGCTGATAGTACCAGTGGAAGTTAGTTTGTCTACTAATAAGCACATGTTCTTCTGATGGGGTCTCATATTGGCTCATGGAGTTGACAATTATTTCTCTTCTTCATGACTGCTAGTAGCTTATCTCCCAAGGATCCCACAAGGATATTGTGAATCACAGATGACATTTTTTGCATCATTTTCCCTCTTGCTATTTCTTACCCAACCAGTTCTTGTGAGGGGAAGCTTACATCTGAGATTCTGCCACAACGTGGTTTTAATACAGATCTGATTGAATGTGCTGTTACAAATTTATGGCTAATATTGCCTAATTCACTCTGTTAGGTATAAGTAAATGTCTTTAAGTATTTAAAGCACTATAACCGTAACTAGGTTTTAGGAATTCTTCAGTTTAGCACCAAGCCTTCTCTTGCCAACCTTAAAACTCTTCCTCCCTGACTCCTTAATAATCCCTTCCTTTTCTGAAATCACTGTGAACTACATCTCTGTGTAAACTTTCAGGATTTTGCAGGGTCTGAATAGTATTAAGTCTTTGGTTAAATGCCATTATCTCTGCCCCTTTTCCTCTCTGCTTTCCTTGGATCATCCCTTCGCCCTCTGCTGTCTGTCCTCCTATCAGCAAAGATGAAAATAGAGACACTCTTATTGAAGGCAGTTTTCAATAAAAGAACAAAGAATATAAAAAAAAGTAGAGTGGGTAAATGTCAGTTACAGAAGAAGTTGGCTATCAATTGCTTACGTGTCCCTTGGGCAAACTGCAACACCTTTTTTGAACCTCAAGTTTTCTCTGCAAAATAATGAGGGTTGGCTAGATGTTCTACAAGATTTTTTCTAGGGCTAAATTCTCTGAAAGTACAAACATTTGCTGCAGCTGGATGTTGTATTTGGTTCTATTTCCTGGTAGCAAATGAAAGTAGGAAAAGATGTTGAATTATATGGTGTTCACTGTCTGACAAAGAAGTGCAAGCTTGCATCTACAGAGACGGAATAACACCCAAGTAAGAAGGCATACTATTGGACCCTGGAAAAGTTTTAAACTGTGCCTATGCAAAACTCATAGTGATGATTCTGAATTATAGGTGACCAGAATTCAAATTGAGCTAGCTTAAACAAATAAGGTAATGTACTAACTTGTGCACGTGCGCACACACACACACACACACACACACACAAATGTGGAAAGGTAGGTACTTGAATTGCCCTCAGGATTTTATCTCTGCTTTCCTCTGTGTTTTGAGATCAGGCAGGCTGCCCCATGAAGCTGAAACCATGGCAACAGGCAAATTCAGCATTATAACCTTTAAAGCTTCATAACCAGAGACGTTAGGGAAAAAAATCTAAGGAAGGATTTTGATTGGCCAGCCTAGGATCACATGCTGACTCCTGGACTAATCATGGTGTGGGGACTATAGCTGCCTCCCACTGGAGCTGAGGGTGAAATGAAATTTTCCTGTAAGGAGGATGGTTACCATTCTAGGTAGGCAAGTAAGAAATGACTGTTTCACCTTGTAATGGTTGCTTCCCTTACCCCTTCTACTCTAGGTTTGGGTCTACCATATAAATTTGCTCTTCCAAAAAGTCTGCTATACCCTCAAAGCCCATAGGTCTTTTTAAAAATGTGCTTTGCTTATGACTGAAGTGTACCTGCCCAGTCTTCTCAGTGTCTATCATTAAGTGCTTTTCATGGCAGTAGCTAGGACCTTGATAAATTAATATGTATTGCAAACAAATTGGCAGGAAGTAACAAAGTCCTTTTGTTAAAGACCACCAAGGGCACACTTGCCATCCAACAAAGATGGGTTAACTTACTGAGCAAGGGAACCACATACCTGAGGAACAAACAAAGGAAGATACAGACTTGCTATATATTGGGGGAAAGGGTGGGGTTTTGGTAAAATTTCAACAAAGCAGTGTTTTGCTTGCTTAAAGCAAAGCAGGACAGTATATAAAGAAGTAGACATCAGGCTTGGACTGAGATGAGAACTCAGGGTCCGGTTTCCTTAGAAACTTCAAAGTTAAGATAAGTATGGAATGTTGTATACAAAACCCTTATCTGAAGCTCTGTACCTCATTTGGAAATTGAGGCTCTTTTTCCGTGTTAAAATGACTTAGATCCTCCAGGCAAGAATGAGGTGTTTCATTCTCACTAAATATGATTTCAAACAGCAAAGTTTCTGACAGTCTGTGGTTTTAGAGAACAAGTTTTGTCATGTCCTTTTGTTAATTAACAAAAGCATCTTTTTTGCAACTTCACTGAAGAGTCTTCCTTCCACTCATCATATATACATTTGTTTAGTGTCTCCTTTGAAATAACCGAACGTCTTTTGTAGTCTAACTTAAGGAGTGAGTTAAGGTGGAAAAGTCATGTCACTTACAAGGAAAAGTGAAATAAGTTCTTTTGGAGTTTAGGTTTATTATTGAGGCAATTATTTGCTATTTTACTTTGCAAATATTTGTTGAACTCCTACTATATGCCAATCATTGCAAAGGAGATAGAATTTCTATCCTTGAGCATTTCACATTTAGTGAAGGAACCATCGTGGAGGGAATGTGAGTGGTAAGGATGTGAGCAACTTCTGTCTCACTTATTTAAGAGGAAGTCTCTCAGTTTAGCTCTTTCACCCTTCCCACTGGTCACCCTGGTGGTACTTGCAGAAACTTTAGATGCCGTATGTTGAATATTAGCCTGGGTCCCTGAATGACTGTGTGGAGAAAAGCCTCTTGCTGACCTCGAACACCCAAGTTGGACTGAATTAGGTGAGAGGAAAATGATCTTCATTGTACTTTAAGCCATATTATTGTTAGGTCTCTTGTTATAGCAGCTTAACTCTTACCCTAACTCACATATACACACATGTAAATACCTATATGTTTCCTTTGACTCCATTCTGATCCCTAACCTGGTTTGGTGTGAGCTAGTTTAGAGAGCCCAAGGTAGATATAGACACTTGAGCTTTACCCTGCCTGATGAAGGTTACCAATGCAGGGAGTGTTTGTCATTGTTCAGTTCATTAACTTATCCATTCATCCATCTATTATACATGCTGTCTTGAGACCTAATATGTGCAAAATTCTTTGCTAGGGGATATCCAGGGAATATGAGCCACACACAGATGAATGATATCCAGTCCCTGCCCTCAAGAAGTTTATAGTCTGGAGACTTTAGGTGGAGACTAAATCATTAATATAGGAATAATCAGGGTCAATTTTTATTCTAGAAAATTTTAATTAAATTTGAAAAAGGCTAATTTAATTAATTATTATTACCATTGTTTTTTGAGAGTGTGCTCCCTGATAAGTGTTTGTATTCATTTTCAAGGCCAGGGTTTACAGCATGAAGGAACAAGGACCATTTCTATTTAATGGCAATAAAGCATGTGTGAGCACAAGCAATGTGTCACTCATCATAAACACTGTCCTTGCTCCTCCTCTTGCTGCCCCTCCCCCCTTGCTTTCTCTTAGGAGAGTATTAAACACCAGAAAAGCTGATGTGTCATTGTGCATTTGAGCCTTCCTGTACTCTAGGCTCAAACAGCTTCTTAAGGGATGAAGACAAGAAAGATAAATTGAAAGGAGCAGCCCAAAAGGCTTTGCCAGGTATGAGGAAATTCCCTTACTCAGGGACAGTTTTCTAGGTGGAAACTCTAGTTTGTTTCCTTTTTTGTTGTTGTTTGTTTTATTTTATTTTATTTTTTCATATACACTGCTTCTCTTTTATTTCTAGGCAGAGAGAGACAGAGACATATAGACAGATACAGGCAAAAGAGATAGAGACTGAAGGAGAGACCCGGAATAGCAAAGAAACAGAGAGAAGTTGAGACTGGGAGAAAGACACAGAGGGGAAAAAAAACCCAGAGAATACGTTAGATATACAGAGAAAGAGGAACTTCTGAATGAGAACTATGGCAAAATGGATCTGCAAGTCCCTGAACTTTTATTGAGCAGGAAGATGCGAAGTATTTTGAGATTGCACTCAGAATATATCATCTGTGTGGAAAGGGGAGACTGACTTAGGGGGACTCACACATGTTGCATGAATTATTGCATTGATGCATATCTTTGGGAGACTTTAAAAAAAGAGATTGGTGTTAGAATGTAAGGCCAAAAGAGGAGAAACACATTAAAGATTTAATGAATAAACAGACTTAGTAGAGAGATAAAAGTCAGGTAAACTGACTATCTCTTTCTCTCAGAGCATTCTCAGGGCCAATAGGGGCAATTTTGAGTTAAGAATAGGAGTTTTTGTTCATCTAGTTTGCCAAGGTTCATACAATTTGACTATTATTTTACTTTGCATTTGGCTAACTTACACATTTAATAAATAAGTTAAATGATTATTTAAAATTTTAAGTAATAATTTCTAACTTACAGAATTAAAGAATTCAGAGAATACATGTATACTCAACACTTGGATTCATCATTAATATAGTTGCTTTTTTACGTATCTATGTCTTTATTCATCTCTTAATCTATCTTATTATTTTTCTACATTTTAAAGTAAATCATAGACATTAGTACACTTCTCCCTGAAATACTTCAGCATGCATATAATTTATTAGAGCTCAAGAAAATGATTGTTTTTTATAAATAACTACAGAAAAGGTAAGGTGAAATTGTTCAGATTTAGATTTTGTATGTAATTTTCAGGTAATCGGGGTTGATATTTCTATATTTAAATTCACAAAACAAACATAGAGATGGTGATGGACTATTAAGGGTGACTTCTATGGGGTGAAAGAATCAAATATTGGCTGAGAATTATTCCACAGGATCTACAGGAGAAAAATCTATCACTTTTTATCTCTTTTGAGACAGAAAAAAGATCTTCAGAGACTAAGAAATAACCCAGGGAATACTAAATACAGAAGGATCCTTTTTTATTTTGACCCCGGAATGTATAGCCCATAGGCTTTTGGAAGTAGTCTGTCATCATATAATTTTATCCGATAGTTTTGACTCATAGGAGTGGGCTTTGAAAGGTCTAAAGATGTGTTTGTTCTGTGACTGACCATGAGTAATGGAGCTCTATCTATATTTTTGCGGGAACTGTAAATATGGCGTGTTACAGAGTCACTGGAAAGTAAAATGATTCCAACCTAATCTTGGGTCTTATATTTGAGCAACTCACAATCTAAGTGAATTTTTGTGGCTGTTAGTTTGAAAAGATTCACCTTTCTGGCCACATCTCCCCTGCCCCCTTGGGCGTGGGTTGCAGTCATAGACTGGGTTCATTTTAGATTTTCAGAGATCTTAACCCAAGTCTCTTTCAATACAGTGCCCATGGTCTAGTGTTACCCATTCTACAAATTTTCTAAATGTTTAGATTTATGCTGTTTGATCTGATTATATTTTTATTATAAATGAATTAAAAATATAATTATAATTAAAATATAAAAGTATAACCCGGTTTGCTTTGAGTCCTTCATTTACCAAAAAATAATGGCCTAGGGGACACCAATCTTCCCAAGTTTGCCTTTAAATCTTTGTATAAAATATTCTATCCAGAGAACAGGAAGTCATTTTTTTATTCCGAGCAAATGAATTTATGCAACAAATATTTGTTGAGCACGTGCTATGTGCCAGGCTCTGAGGATACATCATGGAAATAAAAAGTTTTTTTGTAAGCTTATATTCTATGTAAAAGCAAGAGTGTGATAACAGATAATAAAAACGATGATGAATATTAGATAGGAGGTGTTAAGAACTATGAGAAAAGAGGAAAAGCAGAGCGGGGAAAGGGGGTTGGGTGGCCTGGGAGAACAGGGTGGGTAGCAATTTTAAGTAGAATGGCGAAGTTGATATTTGGGCAAAGACTTGAGGGAGGTGAGAGAATTAGCCATGTAAATATATATGGATATACGGGGAAGAATGTTAGAGGCAAAAGAAACAGCCTGTGCAAAGACCCTATACAGGAGTGTAACTGGCTTATTTGAGGAATATCCAGTAGGCCAAATTGATCTGGTTAAAATGAATGAGGGTGAGAGATGAGTCAGAGAGAAAACTCGGGGTCCAGATCACATACGACCTTATAGCCCATTTTATCTTTTCACTCTAAGTAAAATAGGGAGCCATTGAAAACTCTTGAGCAGAGGAGACTTAGATTTTAAAAGGATGTCCCTGGATATATATTGAGAATAGACTTAAAGGAGAAAGGAAGGAGACTCACTGCAGTTGCTGTAGTAATCAAGCAAGAGAGGTGATGGGAGCTCAACACAGGTCGTTTGCAATAGGAGTGGCGAGAGAGGATCAGTTTCTGGATATACAAGTGGCTTTAGAGGAGAGCCAGCAGGATTTCCTGAAAGGTTAAATGTAGGGTATGTGTGTATATGAGGAAGTTGAGAATAGCTCCATGGGTTTTTGGTTTGGGCTACAAGAAGGTTGCAGTTGACATGGATTGAGAGAAATGAAGGGAGAGAGGAAAGAAAAATGGAAGGGAGAAAAAAAAGCAAAGTGCAAAGAAGGGAACTCTTCTAGGTATTGACCATATATAAATGATGAAGACACAGTCTTAACAAAGCGCGATTATTAATTGAAATAATGTACAAGTTTCAGACGAAGAACAGAACAGGAAGTGATTTGCCATCAGGCTTGGGTTACGGAAGTGACATCTTTGCTGGGTTTTAAAAGATGACTAAGAGTCTTCCAGGTGTGTGTGTAGTGTATGTGTGTGTGTATATGTGCACAGGCTGAGGGAAGGAGTAAGCGACATATTGTGAATCTGCAAAGTCTGAATGAACTTGGTAAAACACACTGTCTTGTAATTATGTACATTTAGAAAGTTAGTTTAGTCAATGTTATCTTACAATCTGTAAAGAATGTTCTTTGTCATTTTGAGGGCCAGATAGGTTTGTGTTGACACATCTAATGAGTATTTTTTTCAATTTGTCTTTAAACATTTTATTATACACTATTTAAGATATTAAAAAATGATACAAAGAATAGTTAAATGGCACTTTGTTTTTTCAAGCTGAAGTCCCAGAGACAGAAGTGAAAGATTCTGCTCAAAGAAATAGGTAGCTAGTTTTAAAGAGTTGTCTCATCCAAGTGACCACACTGCCACTAGCTTGGTGTCACACCTGGTACCCCTTTGATTTAGAGAATCTTCTCTCACTGCTCTATTACAATTCAAAGTATAGCTTTCATCGTAGCATGGTTATTTCCTAGACATAATGAAGCAAAAATGTAGTCACAGCTCTTTGATTCAAGCAAAGCATTTTTTTTCTTGGAATAAAAAATGCTGGGGCTTGGTTCTGTCAATGAGAAAGGACTAAATTTTTGAGACTTTGTTCCGTAGATTATTCCTTGACAAAGGTAATGGTAACCTCTCGAGTTTTAATAGCTTTTTTTTACAAAAAGTCCTTCTTCCCCTAATTAGCTCATGTTATCCTCACAGTAACCGCTGCCAAAGTGGCGATGGCAAGGTTATAATTGCCATTATTGGATGTTGACAAAACTGAGGTTTAGAGAGTTCGAGTGACCTTGAAGAAGGCGTAACAAGAATGTGGCACAGGTGACACTTGGACCAAAAAATTCAAAGTCAAACTCTGACAATTTTTACTGTTCCATGCTACACTTTCCTTCCAATTTCTGGAGCAAACTTCTTAAAACACATTAAAAAAAAAAAAAAAAGGACCAAGACACAAGACTAGCTAATTGCAGAAGGTGATCTTATCTGATTCATAATCATGACCTGCTTTCTATGTTCCTGATGACAAGAAGTAAGGAGTCGTAGAGTGCCCTGACCTACCTAGGGCCTTTGGAGAGGACTGATCTGATTAGTGGACCACAGGCATCCTTTTTGAATAAAACGCCTTGGAAGGATAGGGTAGTCATCCCCATTTTTCTGCTGGAACCAAGCTCATGAAGTGCTGGGGTGATAGAGTTTATAAGCCACATGTAATTTGAAAGAGTTTTTTTCATTGGATTAAATATTCTTTTTTCATTGGATTAAATCATTCAGCAGTTTAATGAGTTTAATCACTTATACAATAATAACAAAAGGAAAGATTTATTAGTTGGCTTCAATGTCTCCAGCACTGTATGATTTCCAGACCAAGTGTTCACAGCCCAGTGAGGGAGATAAACAATTAAGCAGGCAATGACAATGCAATATGGCAATTGACATAATTGATATATGAATCAGGAGTTATGGGAAACTAGATGAGTCAGGATATGAAGAGCACCTGGAATAGTTAAAAACTGCCCCAAAGCTGAGATTTTGTTTCAAAATTAAACACCTTGCAAATTAATTACGCGCAGCCTTGTAATTACCACAGCTGATGGGAGTATCATGGCTGTCAGCACCCATTTATCTACTCCTTTGCAGGGTGCTTTGCTCACTCTGGCATTGTCATCCTTATCTTTCCTCCAAGACGCTGCACCTTGTTATATTTTTCTTTCAGAGCCTAATGACACATTAATTGTCATGAAATGTTTGACATAGCTTTCCTCAAATATTTTACAACAAAGTTGTATATATATCCAAGCCTTCATAAGACTTGTGATGGGCACAGAAAGCAAATGTCAATGTTTTGCAATTAGTTAAGGCTAACCTTTAGTTTCTTTTAACTGTCAGACATGCTTTATGGATTCTAATATGTTGTATATAAAGAATCTGTTCGTGTCCCCAATTGTTTGTCTTTGGAGCTTCCTGTTGCCCAGATGTGGTATACTGAAAGACTGTTTGTAGGAAAGCCAAATCTATGGTGCTTAAAATAAGCCCGTTTAAGTGATGAGAAACAGAGAGAGAGAGAGAGAGAGAAAGAGAGAGAAGGAGGGAGAGAGAATAGCTCTAGATTTCAGAGTAAAGTATAATTAGAAAAAAAATTGAAAAGACATCTTAAATTAATTTTGCACATTTGCATGAGTCTTTCATCCAAATATTGAAGCTTTTACTTACCGCAGTCATGTAAATATAAAGAAAACATTTTTTAATTGATCATCTCTTGCCTTTCCCCACTTAGTTAATAATAGACAGTTGATTTTCTCCGTGTAGAGCTAGGAATGCTGTTGAAGGTAAGTGCAGCAGACATCTATTGCATGCTAAGTGCATGGAAGAATGGTTTTCAAAGTGTGGTCTCTTGGACCAACTCAGCATGCAAATTCTCAGGTTCCACCCCAGACCTACTGAATCAGAAGCTCTGGAGGTGGAGTCCAGGAGGCTGGGTTTTAACAGTTCCTCTAAGTTATTCTGATGCAATGCTCAAGTTTAAGAGCCACCGTCATTGGACATTAGAGATATTATCTTTACGTTTATGGTTGAGGTGTCCACACAGAGAACAGAAACCTTGAATGAGAGACTGTTATAGAAGGCACAATTAAATGGAATGAAGGTGCTTTACGGTCAAGACTGAGAAACTTTGCCTTGAACCCCTCTTTTATCCCACCTTCTCAGTTCAGGTATTTCAGGAAACCAAAGGTCTCCATAAAACTTACCATGCTTTAGGAGCTTATACAGCACTGGTGTGTAGCACTAATGAAGGCTTACCCAAGTTCCCAGCGCTACACAACCTCAGCTCCCAAGGCCTTGGATGAGCTCTGCTTGGGGTGTCTAAAACCTTTCCTGGGTCCTTACATGTGCTGTTCTGCCTGGAACTTTGTTCCTCTACTTGTTCACTTACAAATTTCTACTCATCTTCAAGTCTCAACTTGAAGGTGCTCACCCCACCGTGTTTCTCAGCACCACGTATAGATTTCTATATTATTTTGCTTATCTCGTGATATTTCAATTTATCCATATTTATCTCTCAACTAGAGTTCCAAGTCCTTTGAGGAAAAGAACTATTCTTTAATCTGTCATTTCTAGCGCCTGACATATTGTATGACAAATAGTAAACACTCAAAAAAGTTGCAAGAGCATTGTATGCTTTGTTTCTCTTTTTCTCTCTCTGAATTGTTATAACCTGTTGAACACTTGAGAGCAAATTGCTGACCTCAAGACTTTGTTCCATAATCTATCATGTGTATTTCTTAATAACAAAGACATTCTCTTGTATGACGACAATGTAATGATTAAAATCAGGAAATTTAACATTGATACAGAATTATTATATGATATTCAGTCCATATTACAATTTCACCTATTTTTTTGATGCCTGTTATAACATTTTTTTCCCAGTCCAAGATCATGTATTGCCTTTAGTTGTCACGTATCTTTAGACTCTTAAAATCCCATTCAGTTCTTTTGCTTTTCTTTGTCTTTCATGACATTACTATTTTTTTAATAATAATTTTTTATTTTTCAGTTCTAGTTGGCATGCAATACTACATTAGTTTCACGTGTACAACATAGTGATTAGACATCTAGATAACTCACAACGTGATCACCACAATAAATCTAGTGCCTCTCTAACACCATACATAGTTATTACAAAATTATTGGCTACATTCCTTATGCTCTACTTTCTATCTCTATGACTATTTGTAACTACCAATTTGTACTTCTTAGTTCCCTCCCCCTTTTTCACTGACCTCCCTCAACCTTCCTCTGATTTGGTAACCTTCAAAATGTTCTCTGTATCTATGAGTTGGTTTCTGTTTCTTTGTTTACTTTGTTCTTTAGATTCCACATATGTGTGCAATCATATGGCATTTGCTTTTTCAAGCAGGACAGGTCTACCCATTTTGGCTGCCTCCCTGTATCTGTTTCTATGCAGTAGGCAGGGCTCCTAAGTCTCCTATTCTTAGTAGAGTGACTTTATGTAGTAGGTATAATTGGTGTGGGGTCTCTTGAGAGGGGTCCAGATGAAGGCCAAGTTCAACTGTAGCCTGTGCATCTCTGGGGCCACCTGGTAAGAGTCACCAAGCAATCCACATACAGCTGCCACCTGTGCTGGGCTGATAGGTGCCTTAAGGGGTCAAGTCCAAAACAGAGGCTGGCTTCCACTAATGTAGGGCCTGGGACTGCTTAGCTAGAGGTATAGGGCACGCTGAGGCCAGATGCTGCTTCTTTGAGTTTTGTGAGCCTTTGATAGATTTTATGCAAGTTTGCAGCAGGAGCCAAGACAGCCCATTGTATGGAACAAATCGCTGGAAGTGGCTTGGGTGGGCCTTCATGATGGGAGAGGCACAGTCTCAGGGAATCCCTGGGGCAGAGAGACCTGTATTATCTAGGTTGATGGCACCTGTGTCTGCAGGCTGGGAGCAGGGAGGGCTCAATGAAGGAACTATGGCTTCTGCCTGCACCTCTGGGAGCCAGCCACCCCTCTGGCCCACACCCTAAAGCCCAATAGCTCTGAGCCTCCCCATATGTCCCTAGTGCCCCTCGAGCAGCTGCCCTAGCACTTGAGCTCAGAGTGAGTGAGTCCATCAGAAAGCAAGGCTGGTGTGGGCTCTTTATGAGGAAGGTTTCCGCTTCCCGCAGCCTTCTGTGTCGCTCAGCCACACCTCCGCTGGTTTTCACTGTGTGCAGTTGGGACTCCTGGCTCCTCAGGTAGAGGAGGAGGCTCCTCACCCAAGACTGCCCTCTCGATTCTCCATCGCCACTTGCAGTTGTGGGACCAGGTCATTTCGCGTGCCTCCGCCCCACCTATTGTTGTGAGGTGTCCTAGTTGTAGGGCTTCTGTTTGGCCAGACCTCTGGTGACTCTGAGTACAGGTTGTTCTGTAGTTTTGTTATAATTTTGGTATGGTTGTGGGAGGAGGCGTGCACTATGCCATCTTGAATCTCTGGCGACATTACTATTTTTGAGGAGCATGGGCCAGTTGTTTTTTATACTATCCCCAAGTTTTGGGTTCTATAATTGTTTCCTCATTATTAGATTTAGGTCATGAATTTTGAGGAGGGCTATCCTTTAAGTGAGGTGATGTTTTCTCATGCATAAAATTAGGAAATACTTGATGTTGGTTTATCCTGCTATTGTTGATATTAATTTTGATCACTTGGTTAAGTTGTATCTACCAAGTTTTTCCATTGTGGATACTATTTTTCCCTTTGTATTTGTCAGTATTTTGTCAAGAGGTACTTTGGGATTGTGTTAAAATCCTGTTTTCCAACATACTTTTACCCAAGTATCTCTTAGTGATTTTTCCCTGAATCAATTATTACTGTATAGTTGCAAAATAATTTTTAATTGAATGAATTTATTTTAAAAAATAGATTGCTCTAGGGAATTGACTATGTAAACTGTATATTCTGAGAGAAGTCTCTCTCTATCCCAAAGCCGTCAGAATTATTTCCAGAAAGAATTGGTGTTCTATGCTATCCCTACTTAGTTACACTTCATTTAATGACTTTGTTTTTGCCTCCACGTTGGGCCCTACATGTTTAAATGCAAAACCATTTCAGCAACTTTAATGAGATGTAAACATCTTCATGAAATAGTATATATAATATAGATATTAAGTCCTTTATATACAGATGTTTTTCTCTTTGTTAATATAACACACGCATATGCACAGCTGTAATATGTTTATAAACTTTTGACTTTCCCACTAGATTTCCATAAACAACTTTAGTGCTTTATTTACAGCTAAGTAAAAATATTTTTCATTTCATTTTCATTATGACTAATTACATTATACTAATGATTAGGACATAATTAAATATAAGAATATATTCTACTTTTATATTTCATGTAACTTTATTAACCCGAGTATAAAAAGTTGAAGATAGTATTTTATTGTAATAATATTCATAATTATAAAATAAGAATTTATTTAGTATAATTTTTTCTGTCATTGTCAAACTCTCAAGTTCTTTACCCTCATACTGTCCTTAATTCATTAGAACGGTCTATTCTTTAAGATTCATGCATTCATTTATTTGTCATTAGATGGAATTTTGTTGGGGAATGGATATGTAAAGTCTTAAAGTATCTTTTTTCAAATAACTTATATGCCTCGTTGAGGAAACATTAATGGGAAGTTAATATAGAAACGAGGAACAGAGAAATCCAATTATTTCACATCTATTTATTGGAAAATCACTGAACTAATACCCTGGGTAATGTTTGTAACAGTGTGGACAAAATAGTAGGTGTCTCAAATCAGTGCCAAGCCCCCTAGAATCATCACATAAATGTTGAAAGGTGAATTGGCTTGCTCAAGAGCACACAGAGCAAATTTTCAAGCCGAAACCAGAAGCAAGGCCTCTTTGGCTTCCTTTGAAGTCAACACTACTCCCGTATTTTCTGTTGGCATAAAATAATAAAACAGATGTGCATCCTTGAGTCACTCTTAAGGAGTGAATTAAGCATGCACCGTAGAAATGTGTCCTCAGGAAGCAGGGTGGCTAGACTTACACCTTCTGGAAAGAGGATCTCAGTTGTTGGGTGGCTGCTATTTCTGGGCATCATGGTATCATTTCTACACATATTCTGCTTAGAAGGCCCAAGACTGCAAAATGATTTAGACATTGAAATTCTTGCTTTAACTCTTCAATGATGTTAAAGAATGCACCTTAAAGTTTCTGCTATGTTCAATTTTTCTCCCCAAATAGATTATTCTTTAAATGCAAAATCATAGTTTTTAATTCCATTCTCTGGAGCATCTAATAAAGTATTTTGGACAGAAAACCATGCTCTTTGAAGATCTAATTGATAAAGGAACTTAAGGCTTGAGTTCTCATTTTTACCCCAGGATAAATTGCTTACAGGTTTTCATTTTACATGAAGTAAACTCTGGGGAGTTGAATGACAGCATAAACTCACAGGTTTTCAAGGAGGGGTTTGAAGCAGATGTTTGAGGTCTAGTCACATGCTGCTAGACCTGAAGTCAGGGTACCTGGGGCAGAACCTGACGGTGTACAGCTATGTAGTTCTGGTATGCCACTCCATGTTTGGGACCCAATTTCTTCATTTCTATCAATGAAATGAGCAGATTAAGGCCTGCTCCGCTGGCCTTTCCTGGGTTTCAGGTAACGAGTGTGGAGATATTAGCATTGTAACTTACAAAACAAAAAATTAATTAAATGAAAGATTAAATGAATTAAATAAAAACATAAAAAAAATTAAAATTAAAAAAATAACTGCTTTATTAATATACAATGCAAAATATCAGTGTTCCTCCAGATTCTGAGTTTTTTTCTCTTTTTCCAGAAAAGGATATAGCTCTTTAGTAGTGCCCCATGTGAAGAAAAAGGAAAGGAGGCCTAGGAAAGGAAAGGAAGCGGATGGGGTAGGCGGCTCAAACCCCTCCTGCTTTTTCCCTTTTGCCCCAAGAGGGTTGTGCAACTTAGCGCAGGGACTAGGCAGGGTGGGGAAGTTAGAAGAGCAGGTGTGAGCCACACCTGCTGAGACACAGGTTGGTTGGAAGCATCATGGGGCCAGGCAACTTTATCCCTTGGCCACACCAGCTGCTGCTGCTGCCAGTGCAGTGGAGTGGGCAATGCAGGATGAAATGGGGCCTAGGCTCTCCTTTTACAACCAGGGGAGCCCTCTCAGGCTCCTTAATGGAAGCCAGAGGAAAGAGTGGGGTTGGGGAAGGGACCCTCAAACTAGGAGCCTGGTCAGCAATGTCCCTGCCACTGAGGGAGTGGGATCACAGCAGGCGCAGGGTGCGGCTTAGTGAGAGAAGTCAGCCTTGTCCAGGACAAATGTGTGCACGTGGGTGCGAGGGGTCGCGGGGAACTAAGACCAAAGGAAAACTGCTCCCCACGTGGGCCGCCAGGGCCCGGAAGGGGCTGCTGTGCTGTGTGGTGTGGTGGCGCGGGCGCAGGTCGGTGGCAGCGATGCGTGGGCCTGTGGGAAGGGGCGGGGGCCGTGGGAGCCGAGCCGTCCAGTCTCAGAAGGTAACTGCCCCCAGTGAGGTGGCCGTGCGCGGTCACTACTCCTCCTCTGCGGTCTCCTGAGGGATGCCCTCTTCTTCCTCCTCCAGTTTTTGGGCCTGGCAGCGCTGTTGTTTTTTCTCTTTTGGTCGCCCGGGGTCTCTGCGGTGTTGGCACTTCGCTGGGCTTTCCCCGACTCCCTATCAGCGGCTTCCCAGGACTCCCCCGAGGCGGCTTGCGAGGCCTGCACCGCCCTCGCTTCTCAGCGCCGTCCTTTCCTGCTTGCATTCCGTTGGCTGGAATTGGAGCTCGGCCTTTTCTTTCACCTTCCCTTCGCTGCGGAGCAGGTGGAGGAGCGGTGGCTGGGATGCGCGCGCCGGGTGCTGGGAGCGACGGCGCAGCCCGCTGAGGATCCGTCTGCAGCCGCCGCCGGTAGCAAATGCGGATCTCTCCATATCCCGAGTTTCGAATTAGAAGACGTGTTCTGTTTAACAAGCACGTAGAGAGTGCTTTCACTGTGCCGGTCATGGGTAGTGTTTTACAATAATAAACTCAACTTAATCCTGATTACAGGACTCTGCGGTAGATGCTATTATTGCCTTCATTTTACAAATGGGGAAGCTGAGGCACAAAGAGGCGAAGCAACTTGCTTTTAAGATCAACTATTAAGTAGTGGACCTGGGACTCAAACCCAGTCAATTTCCAAGAATACTTACTTTTAACTCCACAACACTCTGCTGAGAATGGCGGTGAGGTATGCCGGCTAAGAAAATACAGATCAAGTGTTTCCTGTTCCAGATGGGATATCTCATTCAATGTGAAGGCTGTGTTGTTCTTGTTTTTAAACACATGGACTTTTAGAGTCAAAACATAGAAATGGAATTGGGAATGTACAATTTTCATGGAGCCTTTGGAAATGGATCCACGTTAGTTTTTTGGGGGAGGGGGGATGAAGCGGGAGGGAGTCTGAGGTTTTGCTTCTTCTGGGAACATATAAAATATTTTCATACTAGCCTGATTTTATCAGGCAGATGTGCTCTTGAGAGAGTTGGATATTTCTTTATGCCACAAATGTTTACTAGGTCATCCAGTGCTTGTATAAAAACACAAACAAAATCATTCAGAAATGTTTATGTCCCACCAAATGAATTCAGTGTGTGAAACAGAAGTTCCACCCCATGCCCTATATGCTTTCTCCTTTTATAGACATATCTGGACAGCTTTAAACATTGAAGTCTGAGGTATAATTTGGGTATTTGCAAAATTCTTTCTGAATTAGGTCAGCAAGACCACTTTCTTTGAGGCAATGTGGCCACATGTTCTTCTTTATTTTTATAAAGTTTCAATCTGGGGAAAGATACAATTATGTTTTTAAAAGAAATTAGCTTTATTGAGGTATAATTAACATAATATAATGCATCTATTTTAAGTGTATGATGACATAATTTTAATTATGAGGTCTCTTTTTCTCTCTAGGTACATATCTAGAATGGAGACTATGAAGATGTTTTGGGGGACCATCTTCCTTGCAGCTAGTTTTGGCTTCGTCAAGTCACAGAGAATTGGTAATGGATCAGATTCTTTAAGCCAAAAATGACGACTTTGTCAGGAACCTAGTGATAATGACAGTCTTAAAAGAAAATATTATAGGAGCTTTGTAATTAACAAAAAAGAAATGATTCTGTAAGGAGAACTTAGAATCTGGAAATTTGTAGTGAACAGTGGGCACTTGTTTATTTCAAAGCTTAACATCAGATAATAAAAATTAGATATTAAAAAATACTATACTTCTGAATGTATTACTAGGTTCTCAGACACTTTTGTAAACATGGACTCAGTCTACTGATCCTGCATTTCGCTTTATCTTCTTTGGCAGAGCTATTCCTAGAGGTAATTGTCATCACAAGATGGATAGCTTAACAGAATGCTAGCAGCACCTCTGAAATTTTTTGCAGTCACTTTAACAAATTGTTGGGACTTTTCAAGATGGAAATCAACAAGAGAACATTATTTGAGTAGCCTAGGGTTCCCCTGAAGCAATATAGGTTTAAATATTCAAATATAATTATATAGACTGTTATTTGTTGGGAAAAAGACATAAACTCTCCAAATTTTCCCTTTAGTTCTGACTCCCCTCATTTGTGAACAGAAACTGTGACAGTTTTTTCAAGTTTCAAACACCTTCTAAAATGACAAAAAGTTAGTGGAGGAGTTAAAAAAAGTAACAGCATGAAAATGGAATACATTTATCAAGTTGCACATGATAGAAACAATACTTACTTGCCTGAAAAATATTCTACAGCTGTGTTTCCCCAATTGTGAAGATCAGAAAAGCACATTATGGTCTGTGTTTGCTCTCTTCTGAAAGAGAAGTTAAGGGGGCAAACCAGTTAGCCATCCCTGGAGCGCTCACTGAATTCTCTCCTCCTCATAGGAGTGTATTTCAGAGGTTCAGAGAGAAATAATGCTTAAAAGACCTTAAGCTCATGTATTATCTTCTTTTTCAATAATCATGAGTCTGCTTGGCTTTATGACCAAGATTAGGCAAAATTCCAAGAGGTGGTGGGACTCAGACTCTATAAGTAACAAATGAGTTTAATAATGTCTCTGGAGGACAGCAACCTTCCTAGCCTTTCTCTATCTAAACTCTTATGTGGTCTTTGACTTTCTGTAATGTCAGCTTTTAATTTAATCTTCTTTATGACAGTCTAGGGTATGGACTGGTTTCCAATACTGGTTCTTTGAATGGACTTACATGAGTTACTTTGTCTTTCTGGGTCTTATTTTCCTTATCTGTGAGATGATTGAATGGCATTCATTATTCTATACTTGCACTGTTCAACAGTGGCTACTAGCCACATGTGACTATTTAAATTAAAATAAATTAAAATTCAATAATAAAATTTAAAATTTACTTTCTCAGTTGTACTAGCTACATTTTAAGTGCTCAACAGGCATATGTATCTAGTGGCTATGGTATTGCATTGTATAGTCTCATAGAATTATTTCTAGCTCAAAATTTTCTGATTCCCTTTTTTGATTTCATTTATATTCAATATTTTTATCCTTGTAAGTGATGTCTTCCCCTTTCCTCCTTCCTTCTCTTCCTGTCTTTTTCCCAAATATTTTCTTCCTCAAATATTTTTTGGGTGACTACTCTATGGTAGACATTTGAGTGGTGGAGAGGCCAACAAAAGATATGGTGTCTGTTTCCATGGAGCTCATAGTCTAGTTGATGAGATTGCTATTAGTCAAATAAGCACATTAATGAATATTATATTACAAACCAAGATAAAAGAACATGATTCCATGTGAGTTTACTAGAAGAAAAAGGAAGGAAGGAAGGAAGGAAGGAAGGAAGGAAGGAAGGAAGGAAGAAAGAAAGGAAGGAAAGAAGGAAGGAAGGAAGGAAATGAAAAATAGAAAGAGAGAGAGAGAGAGAGAAGAAATAAAGAAAAACTCGATGGAAGGAATAGCATGTTTAAAGGCCAGTGGCAAGTGGGAGCATGGAAAGTTTGGGAAACTGGACTAAAGAGCCTGTAACACAGAGAAACAAAGGATAGAGGAGATAAAGCTAAAGAAGATAGTTGCAGGGCCAGCCCAGGCCAGTATTTTAACCCTCCTGTTGCAAAACCAAATGCAAGATGTATTTAATGAGTGTGAGATAATTATCCCTTGGTATTTTAGCCACTTTAAAATCATCTTTGACTGATTTCTGCTTTTGTTTCTCTTCTCATCACTAATTTGTGTATTCTTCTCTCATTATCACAGATAATCAAACTGTGAGGTATTGAGGGGGAGAAGTCATGGTGGTTCCTGAGAAGATAGAACGTAGTTGCCTCTTCTTCTTTTTGTCTACACAAGCATTGTGCTTAATCCATATTTTACTTCTTGCCACAGAAAAGCAAAATTTAAGTTGGAAGACACCAGTTGATCTGGTCCATCCCTTATTCTAGAGAAACACAATCTGAGAATAGGAGGTATCAACTAATTGCTCAGGTCCTGCAGCCACCTAATTGGTGTCTTATCCTTTTCATGCTGAAGACTAGGGTGGGCCCAGCTGGAGTACCACTTTGACCTATTGGAATTGTGGTTCCCAGGATTAGATCTGGGTTTGGGTGAAGTAGTTGAACAATGCAGCCTTGAAGTCAGGAAGCCAAAGGACAAATGTGAGCCACTTATGGTAATTCCATGAGTCAAACTAAAGTGGCTGTGGTAGCCAAGACATGGCAGAGGTCAAAGCTGGAAAACTGTTGTCTTAGGTCAAGTTCTCTAGAAACAGAGCATGGAACAGGGACTTGGTGAACATGTTATTTTGAGGGAGTACTCTTCAGGACAAATCTGTAAGGGAGTGAGAGAAGTGAAGTAGGCTTGTGGAGGAAGAAGTCAAGCAAGCATGTAACCTCAGGTAAAATCGAGCCTTGGCCTGAACCATGGGAGATGCTGGAGCATAAATAGCACCATGAATTGTTTCCGTTAGGACAAGGGAGCCAGGCATTTGTATCCCAAGATGACCAAACATTGGGCGTCCAGAGTGGTGAAGTTGGCGTAGCTTCCTTGGTATCTCAGATGAGGTTGCTTCCTTCATCCAGGGGCAGGACTCTAGACAAAACCTCAGGTGAGAACAGATAACTCTGCTACATGAAGCAGCTTGGGCTTAAGTGTGCTAGCCAGCAACAGAGATCTAGGTGGGGTACCAAGAACATTCTCTACTGATAGAAAGGTAATTTTAAAAAAATTTTAATTTTTAATTTAATTCATTTTTTTATTATGGTTGATATACAATATTATATTTCAGATGTATAGCATGATTAGACATTTATATAATTTATGAAGTGATTACCCCAATAAGTCTAGTACTCATCTGACACCAGAGTTATTACAATATTATTAACTATATTCTCTATGCTGTACTTTACACTCTTGTGATTGTTTTTATACCCGGCAATTTGTACATCTTAATCCCTTCTTCTCATTTTTCACCCATCTTCCTAACCCTCCTCCTATCTAACAACCATCAATTTGTTCTCTGTATCTCTAAGTTTTTCTCTTTTGTTTGTTTAGTTTTTTAGATTCTACATATAAGTGAAATAATATAGTATTTGTCTTTCTCTGTCTGACTTATTTCACTTAGTATAATACCCTATAGGTCCATCTGTGTTCACAAATGGCAAGATATTCTTTTTCATGGCTGAGTAATATTCCTTCAAATATATGTACCACATCTTTTTATCCATTTGTCTACTGATGGATACTTAGGTTGCTTCCATATCATGGCTATTGTAAATAATGCTTCAATGAACATAGGGGTGCAAATGTCTTTTTGAATTAGTATTTTGGATTTCTTTGGATAAATACCCAGAAGTGGAATTGCTAGGTCATATGGTAATTCAATTTTTAGTTTTTTGAGGAGCCTCCATATTGTTTTCCTTAGTGACTGCACCAACTTATAATCCAACAGTGCACGTGGGTCCCCTTTTCTCCACATTCACCAACACTTATTTGTTGATTTACTGATGATGACAGGTATGAGATGATATCTCATTGTAGTTTTAATTTGCATTTCCCTGATGATTAGTGATATTGAATATCTTTTCATACATTTATTGGCTATCTATATAACCTCTTTGGAGAAATGTTTATTCTGGTCTTCTTTCATTTTTTAGTGGGATGTGTGTGTGTGTGTGTGTGTGTGTGTGTGTGTGTGTGTGTGAAGTTGTATGAGTTTCTTATACATTTTGGATATCAGCTCCTTATCAGATAAGGCATTGATGAATATCTTCTCCCACTCAGTTGGTTGTCTTTTTGTTTTGTTGATCTTTCCTTCACTGTATAAAAACTCTTTAGTGTGATGTAGTCCTATTTACTTTTACTTTCGTTTCCCCTGATTTCTTTTATGATGTCAAGGGATGAGTGGAGGGCCATGGTAAAGGATCTAATTGAAGGTAATACCATGAGTCAAACTAGAGGTCAAATGTCTGTTAGAATGGAACAGAAGGTGGTAAGTGAACAAGGGTAGATGGTGGCCAAGAAAAAGCAAAGGAAGATGATTATGTGCTTAGGCTGCATACATATAAGCTATCGCCAAAGAGCTGTGCAGGCAGATCTGTGGGGTAAAGGTGCTTATTTGGGAGAGATGTATCCACAGCCAGTAGCTGTCAGTTTTGTAATGTTTTATCTTAAATTGTTTTATCTTAATCTGACCTTCTTCCCCAGTCTGCAGGGAGGCCTCTGTAGGAGATGTTGTGTTTCTAGTGGACGCCAGCATCAAGTCTCAATACACTCGCAACGTGCGGAACTTCTTGTACATGGTGGTGAACAGCTTCAATGTCAGCAGAGAGACCATCCGCGTGAGCCTGGCCCAGTACAGCGATGTGCCCCGAACAGAGTTTTTACTTTCCACCTACCACCGCAAGGGCGATGTGTTGAGACACATTCGGAGCTTTCAATTTAATCCTGGGGGCCCTGGGGGCAACAAATTGGGCCTGGCCCTGCAGTTCCTTCTAGATCACCACTTCCAGAAAGTAGCCGGGAGCCGGGCAAGCCAGGGTGTGCCTCAGGTTGCTGTGGTGGTCAGCAGCAGCCCAGCTGAGGACCCCGTGCAGGAACCTGCTGAAGCATTTAGGAGGGCAGGCATCCTGCTTTATGCAGTTGGCGTCAGAGATGCAGCTTTGGCAGAGCTCAGGGAGATCGTGAGCAGCCCTGTAGAGAAGTTCGCCTTCTTTGTTCCCAACTTCTTTGGTCTGGGCAGTCTTATCCAGAAACTGCGGCAGGAACTCTGTGACATTTTGGCAAAAGCAGCTCAACCAGTTGACCGCATTTCTCCAGGTACAAAGGCGTTTTCCTTCTTATTTCTGATCTAGAAGTCCCAGAATGCAAAGCTTAATCTCTTATTCCTTCCTCCCACTGTCCTTATTTTCCATATGTCTGCCTGTTTGATTTTTACATTAAAATTCCACTAAACCATCTGTATTCTGCTCCTCTCCAATCATTGGCCAAAAACTTATCAACTCTGTTTATAAATACTGTGGGCGTAATACTGTTCTAAATATTTGTTCCTAGAATAATTTTATTATTCCAGGATTAACTTACCCATATTACCTGGACGTGGGGCAGAAGAAAGGAGAGAACAGTAGGTCACCCAGGAGGCTGGCTCATTTTACCACCAGTGTGTTTGCATAATGTACAGAGTATGAATTTAGGGAAAAGAAAGATCTAGGTTCAAATCCTGGTTTTCCACTTTCTGTATTATTTTTAACATGTTCCTTTATCTCTATGAATCTAAATTTTATTTTTAGGATGCTTGTACCTGTCTCAGAAAGTTGTTGAAAGCAATAAAATTATGCAAATAAAGTGCTTATCACAGTGCTTAGCCCATCAGAGGTGCCCATAAGCATTATGATTATTACCTGTAATGATATACTTGTCATCAGCTTAGTACTTCTGCTGTTGGCGATGGGGCATCAACTGGTGAAAATTCTTTATAAATTAATTACTAAATTCTATAAGAAAGCACAGAACTTTGAGCAGAGAAAGAGAAGATTGCTGTGGGTTCTATCAAAACCCACACAAAAAACAGAGCCTTCATTACTTATTCATTATTTTGGTTTTCTACATAGGGTAGAACTGGAAGAACTGCTAAAATTTTTGAGTCATTTGATGCCGTGGGTGTGTGGTGGTGGTACAGCCAAATTATATATCTTGTATTTCTATAGCACTTCAAGATTTACAAATAGGTGTTATATATATACATATATATATAATATATATAATATATATACATATATATATTATATATAGTAATAACTATGGTTTACTTGGTGCTATATAGTTTTCAAAACTTGTTTGCATTGCCCATCTGACTGATAGATAGCTATATAATGGTTTTTTGTTAGGTACATAGGGCAATTAGTATTTGTTTTCACATAGACACACAAAACAAATAACACTATTATTTGCATTTTTCATGTGAGAAAACTGAGGCCAAAGGTAACATAACTGGATGGCACAGATAGGACTTGACCCTAAGTATGATAGAGCAGACCATTCCAATAGTAAGGTCTTAAATTGTGTTCCCCAGGAGCAGAGCCTGAAGCAAGGATTTAGATACAGTTTATTTATTATAGAAGAGCTCTCAAAGAGGTTGGTAAGGATGTAGGGGATGCAGAATAGAGAAATAGGGGAAAGTAAGGAAGGGTATGATGTCAGAGAAAAGTTCCACAGAAAGTGATGAGTTTCAGCTTGATCCTACAGGAGAACTCAGGATTGTCTTGACCTAAGGCAAGGAGCTAGGCTTTTATACATTGTAGGTAAAGCAGCTCCAGGACCCAAAGAGAAGTCCTCCAAAGAGTAGTGTACAGAGAAAGTAAAAAGGGATCCAAAAAGACTTGGGCAGAGCACTGATATTGTCTGCTATAGTAGATTATCTTATTTTATCCTCAAAACAATCCTGTGAGATTGTGAGGGCTGGTATAAAGTTTTCAGTTCTATAGAGAGATGCATTCCAGCTTTCTGACATGTTGGTGCCAGGACATTCCTAGAGATATAGTTTTTTTTCCCAGTTGAAAGAGGACAGCCCCTTTCTTAGCATGTTGCTGCATTTATAGAAGTATTTTTTTCTTAATGAGAGTTAAGAGATTGTCCAAGTGGATTTCAAGATTGGAGGCATCAGTAGAGCTGAACAGAAGCCTCAGAAGATGATGGAGTGGAGGGAAGGAAAGGTGCAGGGGATGTGGTCACTTCTCTGAGCATCCTGTCATGTGTGGTGTTTGAGGACCACTGAGTATAGGTTGCCTGGCATTGCTCTGCCTTTCTGTATTTCATTTGGTTCCATTGGTTCTAAGCATTTTATGTGAAGATCCACAGATCCTATCCCTTTTGTCCTCTCTTTTGCAGCTTGCAGAGAAGCAGTCCTGGCAGACATTGTCTTTCTAGTAGATAGCTCAACTAGCATCGGACCCCAGAACTTCCAGAAAGTGAAGAACTTCCTTCACTCTGTTGTCTTGGGGCTTGACATCAGCAGTGACCAGGTCCGAGTGGGACTTGCTCAGTATAACGACAACATCTACCCAGCCTTTCAGCTGAACCAGTATCCTCTGAAGAGTGTGGTTCTGGAGCATATCCAGAATCTGCCCTACCGTACAGGAGGCACAAACACAGGGAGTGCCCTGGAGTTTATCAGGACCAATTACTTGACCGAGGCAGCTGGCAGCCGGGCCAAGGACAGGGTTCCTCAGATAGTTATCCTGGTGACAGATGGGGAGTCAAATGATGAAGTCCAGGAGGCAGCTGACAGGTTGAAAGAAGATGGAGTTGTTGTGTACGTGGTAGGGGTCAACGTGCAGGACGTCCAGGAGTTGCAAAAGATTGCCAGTGAGCCATTTGAGAAATTTCTCTTCAATACTGAAAACTTCAACATCCTGCAGGATGTCTCAGGAGGCATTCTTCAGACCCTGTGCTCAGGAGTGGAGGGTAAGATAAAAGGTAAGAAGCTATGTCAAAACCCAACCTTCCGACCAGATGACTAATTACAATATGAGCCAGGATACACTGAGTGTAGTGGAATGTAGGAGAAGGAGCTGTTTTCTGTCCCTGGAGAACTTGGGGAGACCCTGGATGAAGGAATGTCTGAGCTGGGGATTGAAGGACAAGTGAAATTCTTAGGTAGAAAAAGGACACCTAACATGTTGGTAACAGCATAGGTTTTGGTGTCTGGAAGACCTTTTGTTTTTTTATTTGTTTTTGTTTTTGTTTTTAAAATCCAGCCTCTGCTACTTTCTAGTCATGTAACCATGGACAAGCAACTTCACTTCTTTACTTCAGTTTTCTCTTCTACACAATGGAGATAATGCCTGCCTAGCAGGGTGGCTTATGAGGATTGAATCAGATAAAGTATGTAAAAATCTCTAGCACAAAGTAATTGCTCAGCGTATTTTCATTTCTCTTGTCTTCTCCATTGGTTGAAGAAGAATAATCGAAAGATACTTCAGTCTAATAAAGAAGACAACAAGAGCAACAGGGTACAGGAGGGAAAGAGCCTTGCGAGGTGGAAGTAGAAGTGTAATACATACAGTGTTACATTAAGTGGAGTGCCTCTTTCTCTTACATCCTCCACATAAAACCGTTTGTGTATTCAATTTTCATGAGCTCTTGATTCGATTTACTTTCTTCTCTGTGCCTTCCCCCCTGCCCCCGCCCCCCGTCTCTCTTTCATTCCAGAATTCACTCGGGCCTACGCAGATGTGGTCTTTCTTGTGGACACCTCACAGAACACATCACAGGCCAGTTTCCAGTGGATGCAGAATTTCATCTCCAGAACGGTTGGCATGCTGGATATTGGCAGGGACAAGTACCAGATTGGGCTGGCTCAGTATGGCGATCAAGGTCGCACTGAATTTTGCTCAATACCTACCAGACCAAGGATGAGATGATTGTTCACGTCCATGAACACTTTGTGTTCCGGGGTGGCTCCAGGAGGACAGGCAAAGCTCTGCGATACCTTCATCAGACCTTCTTCCAGGAGGCAGCAGGAAGCCGGTTTCTCCAGGGAATTCCCCAGTATGCAGTGGTCATTACCTCAGGCAAATCTGAAGATGAGGTCTCGGATGCTGCACAGACATTGAGGGAGAAGGGCGTGAAAGTCATGACTGTGGGTGTACAGGACTTTGACAGAAGAGAACTGGAGGGGATGGGGACCCCATCCCTTGTATATGAGATGCAGGGACAAGATGGAGTCAGACAGATAATGCAAGATGTGAGTGTGGTAATCCAAGAGACTGGGCAGCCCGAGATCAGGACTGAGGTTGAGAAGGAGGCTGTAGTAGGTAAGGTTTGAACCCTAGGTGGGGGAGCCACTGGGAGTCTTAGCGTAACAAGAAGTCTGGGAGAAAGAGCAGAGAAAGATTCTGGTTTCCTTAGTACTGAGACACTAGCACCAGTGTATGGAAAAGAGGAGGAGGTGTGGAGCTGCCTCAGGCAAACACCTTGTGTTAGTAACTATAGTCACAATGATGCTGCACAACAAGATATCTAAAAAGTCAGTAGCTGAAAATAATTATTTATTTTCTCAGATCTGCTAGGGGGCAGCTAATCTTAACTGGGCTCAACTGAATAGCTTTGCTGATCTCACCTGGGTTTATTCACAGATTTGGGATTTGGATGAGGGTTGGCTGATCTACATTAGGCTCTGCTCCATAGCTCTCATCTTCCTCCTGGGATCAAGAGGCCAGTCTGGGCATATCCTTCCATGGTAACTGTAGAGGTACAAGAGAGAAAACCCACCTGTTAATATTCTTGGCTAAAGCAAGTCACGTGGTTATATCATCATTGATGGAAGACAAAAGGATATTCCTCCCATGGAAGTGAGGTGTAGGGAATAAATATTTCTGAACAATAATTCAAGTTATCATATGCCTTTTCCAGAAGGATCACTCAGGCTTCTCCCCAGAGATTAAATAAAGTCCTTCCTTAGGCTGGCATTTTGGGTGGGATATTCTACAGGGTAGAATTGTCCTGTGCATTATTGGAGGTTTAATGTCCTTGGTTTCTGCCAGTAGCATCCCTGAATCTTATGACAATCTGAAATCTTATTTTCAAATGTCCCCTGGGGATGAGTACCATTGTTGGTTGAGAAACACGTATCTTCTGCTAACTTAGTTAATACATTCTAACCACTAGCCACACTGAACCACTTACCATTTGCTATAGGTGTGTCATACTTTCTCACTTTTGTCTTTGCCCTGAATATAGTATACCATCAGTCTAGAATATCCATAGTCAAAACTTTATCCTTAATTTCTTAAGTTACCTTCTTGGTGGAACATCCTAACAACTAGAAGCTTGGTGGAGCATCTCAGTGGTCCTCAACATTTCTGGCACCAGGGACTGGCACTCTTAGGAGAATCTAATGCCTGATGATCTGAGGTGGAGCTGAGGTGGTGATGCTAGCACTGGGGAGCGGCTGCAAATACAGATGAAGCTTCACTTGCTCACCCGCCACTCACTTCCTGCTATGCAGCCCAGTTCCTAACAGGCCACAGACCAGTGCTAGTCTGTGGCCTGGGGGTTGAGGACCCTTGGTCTAGTTGATCCCCACAGCTAGAAGCAATCAATCTCTCCTTCCTCTGAGCTATCATATTTCTGCCCAGACCACTCAACATATAGAGTTTGAGGGTCCTTGGAATTTTATAAGCAGAAGAGACAAACACATGTGAGACAAGAAACAAAAATTGAGCAGAGATAATAAAGAACAAAGAAATACCTTATGTACACTACGTTAAGTACAAATAGAACAGAAGAAGGGTGTGGTGAACTTGACCTTGTAGGAATTGTGTTGGTCCCTTAATAATGGGTGTGATATTAATATATAGGGAGAAAGGAGGAGGGTACACTTCACTTGGTAAGGGAAAGAGCATGAGTAAGGATGTGGAAATGGGAATGATGAATGTGGAAGGTGAAAAATGGAGTCAATTGGGATTGGGAGGAAGGGTCAAGAAGTAGTGATGAATGAATTAGATTAGGTAGGATGGACCCTGATCATGGGGTCCCAAAGGCACTGGGAAGTAACAGTAGGCTTTTAAGCAGGGAAAAGATGATCAAAATGGCCTTTAAAGAAGCCTTTGGTGGGCAGGCTGACTCCACATGACATCTTAGACACAGAAAGACTTTAAGGCTGAGCTGTAATCTGTCCACATGAGGAGGATACCTGGGTCTAGCCAATGGTGGCTCTGATAATGAGGAAAGGTGAATAATCTTGATGACAACCAGTGAAGGAAGGGAGATGTCAAAGATGCTTATAGTTTCTAGAGAAGGCGTTTTAGACTTAGCAAAATCAAAGGCAACACCCTCTCTTTAAATCTAGGATTGACTTTTGGTTCTTTATGAAAAAAGACAAGGGGAAATTTTGGGCACCAAGAGACCAAAGATAAGTCAAAAGGTTATTCTGTTGCCCCAATATTCTCTTCTCCAAACTTTGTTTCACAATATTCAGTTGTCTACACACTGATTTCAGCCTCCTGCATATGTGATTTTGATTCTCTGCTAAGATTTTTTTCCGATACATCCAAGCAGATTTAGACTTTTTCAGTATGTAGCACAGTGGGTTTCCCTATGTTAGGTGCTGCCTTAAATTGTGAGAGAGGTATTTGGGCTCCTCTTAGAAGGGAGTTTAATGCAATCATGACTTCATTACCCCATTTGAGGCAGATTAAAAGGAAGATTCTTTCATAGTAAAATAAAACAGCCATTTAGACTAATTTTTTGGACAGATTTTTGATAGAAACTTGCAATATTTCCTGTTGCCTCTGTTGAAATGAACCTGAAATTTATCAGAGAAAGGCACACAAGTTAAGAGTCACAGTTTAATATTTCCATCTTTTACCAAGACAAAGGAAAAATGATTAAATCCAGATTTGAGTCCATAATAGAGATTTGACCCAGGGTTTCCTGAAATTAGAAAAATGAAGAAAAAATAGTCAAGCAAGACTCAGATGCTTCTAATGGATTTAGATGAATTGAAAAATGACCTTAAAGCACTTTCTTGTAGAAATACATATATTTACATATTTTGCAGGTGAAGATACTCTTCCATGTAAAAATTTTGAGATAGGTGTGAACGAACCCTGTGATATTCTTTGACCATCATGCCAAATTTTGGTAATAAAGGCTTCCACTAAAGTCTAAAATGCATTAACATAGTTAGTATAATATGATACACTTTGTAATTCTAAGTATTACAGTATATAAAAATATAGTCATATAATATTTATATATAAAATAAGTGTTTTTATTACTCTGTTTTCATGCTAAAGCCCTTCTTTTGTCTTTGTTTGTTTATAGCATGTCCAACTGCTATCCCTGCTGACTTAGTGTTCCTCATTGAAGAATTTAGCAGGGTTAAGCAATCTAATTTCCAACAAGTTGTCAATTTCTTAAAGACCACTGTCAGCTCTCTAAGCACTCATCCAGATGTTGCGAGAATTGGCTTGGTCTTTTACAGTGAGGAGCCACGAATTGAGTTTTCACTGGATACATTTCAGAATCCAGCTGAAATCTTGGATCATTTGGACAAATTAACCTACCAGGAAAGAAGAGGAAGGACCAAGACTGGTGCTGCTTTGGATTTCCTAAGGAATGAGGTTTTCATTCAGGAGAAGGGTAGCCGGTCCAAGCAAGGTGTGCAGCAGATAGCTGTGGTCATCACCGAAGGCTTCTCCCAAGACAATGTGTCCAGGCAGGCTTCTCTCCTCCGCAGGGCAGGGGTTACCATCTATGCAGTGGGCACCCAGCTTGCCTCAGAGAGTGAGGACCTGGAAAAGATAGCATCATATCCTCCTTGGAAACATGTCATCCTCCTGGAATCCTTTTTGCAACTCTTCGTTGTGGAAAGCAAGATTAAGAACCAACTCTTGCCCTGGACTGTGGGCAAAAAGGACCTTCGTTACTGGGGTGGGCTATACCCTACAAGAAGGTAGGACCTTTTCCAAATCTGATCTGTTTTTAAAAGAGTCTTTACTCTGCTTGCTCTTTATAGCCACCTCCTCTACTCTCCCCCACCATCTAAGAAAAGATTTTAAAATCAATTCATTAAAAAACAAATATAAATCTTTTAAAATCAAAATCATTTGTCTTGATTCTAAATACTGCAGAAGAATATGAAGTAAAAAATGAGCATTCCTTCCACTTCTATCTTACCTTTCATCCCTTTTAAGAAGTTGATGAAAACATATGTATATTACAGTAGAAACCCTAAGGATATGAGTATGGATTGACAAAATCTGAAGTCACTTAAAGCAGGTAATTATTTCTAAAAGGAAACAAATGCTTGAAATTTTAAAAACTTATCTTAAAACATAATAAATGAACATGAATTTTCTAATCTTTGGTATAAGGCCAAAACTTTGAATACAAGCCCTGCTGATTGGAATTCTGTATATTTTCTTCATCAATCATCCAATAGTATATTTTCTATAATTTCCAGTTTCTTTAGTTTTATTTTGTATTTTAACTTTTTTTTTTTTAGGCGAGGCAACCCTTGGTTGACCTCACCTATTGCAAGGACCTTGTCAGCTTACAATCTCTTATCTTTTTATTTTTTTATGCCTGCAGCACCCGGTCTTCTTAAGTGGTCTCCCATCTAAGTACTAACCAGGCCCAATCCTGCTTAGCTTCTGAGATCACATAGGATCGGGCTTATTCTAGGTGGCATGACCGTAGACTCTAGTTTCTTTAAACTAAAGAGATAACTTAGCCACTTTTGAAACAATCTGAGTACAGAAATCCTTTCTGATTTTTATGTTCTCCAAAAATTCAATCTTTTGTAGTGCTATCTAGTACATCAACAATTTCTTTTTATAACAGCTTGCCTTTTTTGGGTTTTCTAAGCAGTAAACATGGTTTTCATAGATTCAATAAACCTCCTTTATTCACACTTATATCCTAGTGATTTGCACAATATTTGATTTATTGTATAATTATAATACAAAACTGCCATAAACACTCTGGGGACAAACCCACATTGCTCTCAGTAGGCTTATTCTTCCACTGCACAAAGCAGAACTGTGTAGCCTTTAGGGTGAGAGCACTAAATGCATTGTGGGAGCATTGCTTTTTTTTTTTTTTTTTATCTAGGGAGCCACTTAAGAGGAGGTCAGTTAGGAGAGCTCCTATGGTATACGCAGTTAAAAAAACAAACAAACAAAAACACCAGAAAAAGCATAGCAGTTAAATATATGTACCTTGAGTCAAACTGCCTGAATTTAAATCCCAAATTTCGTCGTACTGGCTGTTACAAATATCTCTGTGTCTGTCCATCTACTTATCTATTTTTGTCCACCCATGATAGTATTTTCTAGATTCAAATCAGAATTATAGAAAGAAGGTGACAACTTGAAATGTTGATTATTAACTTAAAAATTTAAGGCTCTGATAATATCTTCAGGGAGAAATGACTGCTTTTAAAAAAAATCAATCACTAAATGATCTCATAATTTCCTGATTATGTGCTGAGGCCTAGAGATATAAATATCTAAATAAATTCCAATTTTTCTCTTTGATCTGAATTTTTAGTCCCTTTCTCCTGGGGAATGAAGAAGAAATCATTCAATATAATTTCATTCTCTTGTATACTTCTTGCCTATTATACTCTGTAGGAAAGGCAAGAAGGCTACTTTTCTCTCCTAATTCACAAACAGTATAAAGTGTTGAGAGTCGTTTTTTTCCCCCAGACTGCATCGTAGCTAAAAAGAAACCTGGAATCAGAAAAATCAGCCCAAAGTGTAGAGGAGTTGGGTTTGGTGGTGTCTTAGAGGTGAATAGAAGTTGGGACATCTTTACCTGAATCTTGTCCTAGCTGATCATAATGATCATAAAATCCACCATTTATTGGTCATCTGCTATGTATCAGAGATTCTAAGAACCTCATTTATGTTATAGATGTGGATAATTAAGAGTAGCCAGACTGTAAGAAATATCTTTCTCTCCCTTCCCCAAATCTTACCTGCCAAGATTGGCAAGAATATGTAGTGCCAGACGTACTCGGGGCTCTTGGCTCCTCTGGACAGTGCAAAGGCCCTGGGCTGCAGTGGAGCCTCTTTGGGCTACCGCTGTGTGGGGCTAACTATAAGAGATGCCCCTTCCTGCACAGTGGTCCTTTTCTCAGACTCAGGTTAGCCTTCTACCTGTCACCAGTGGGTGCTGGGTTCCAGCAATGTCTGAGTTTCTGCCTTTTTCCATGATTCCCCACCATTCTCCAAACACATACATCTCTCTCTGCACACTTCTAAGCCACACCTCCTTCTGATGCCTGCTTCTCTAAAGTAGAGTTGCCAGATGAAATACAGGCTGTCCAGTTAAATTTGAATTTCATTCACATATACGAGAAATCCTTTTTTTTTTTTTTTTTTAATTATAAGTTAATATGTCTCACATATTGGCTGGACCGAGGTCATCCCAAAGGAAGGCATGAGCAAAGGAGCACAATTCCAGTCGGACCACTTCCCTTTCTGCCAGGGAACACGAAAAGGCTCTTGATTCTTCCTTGAGTCTGGGATCCAGAGATTAATAACACAAGGCTGGGCCGCCCTAACAGAAAGGAGCAGGGGGAAAGTTACGTTTCATTCTTTCTGAGGGATCAGCTGTGTGGCAAAACAAAACACTGGGAGAACTCAGACAGTAAATTTGTAATACTCAGCTCTGCTATGTTTCCATAATCTTATTTAATCCTCACAATAAACTCATTGAGCGGGTGTTAAGATTTTTGTTTTACAGATTAGGAAATTGAGATGCAAAGGGGCAGGCCTGCTAGTAAGTGGTGAAGACAAGATCTAAATTAGAGCCATGGAGTTTTGGCCTTAATACAACGTGATTCATTTAAGTAAGGCTCATTTAAAACAGTTTTAAATTTATTTCAGATAATTAAATTGAGTTAAATTTCAGAAAGTGCCTATATATTTAAAAAGTGCCAATCTTTTGCTCGTATATTTAAAAAGTGTGACTCGCATGGGAAGTGGGAATATTGGATACGGAGACAATTCATATCTTCAAATATACTCTGATATTTTACTTTTAGCTTGTTCTCAACTTCCTCATTTGAGATGTATCAAGCAATGTATACTTCATGTCTCAAGTGAGATTCACCAGAAACAGACTCTGACACAAGGATATAGATGCAAGTGATTTATCTGGGAGGTGACCCCTGGGCACATTGGTAGGGGAGTAGAGATGAGAGGCAGAAAGGGAAGGTAGCCGACCAGGCTGAGTTAGTGAGCAGGTTGTTGCTGTAGACAGCTGGGGCTCAGTTCTGCTGGGGACTAAGGGAAAAATATGTAGATCTCACCTCAGAGATGTCCCACCCAAAGTACAGGAAGCTAGGGTATTTATCCACTGACTCCTGTCGATCATTGGTTGGGGGCTCTCCCAAAACTCACTTGCAGGCTTCTGGCCCGCCTTGTGTATAAACTGATCGTGCTCCTGGCCAAAGAATATTCTTTGGCAGTCACAGATGCTTTCAGTAGAAAGACGCTGGCTCTCAAAGGAACAGTGAGCGCTGAGGGAGCGTGGGTGGGTATTGGGATCAATAGCTTTGGTTGGCTATGCTGTCTCGCCTCTCTTCTAATGGGTTGCTCCTTCTTATTGCCTAGGTTGTGTGCACATCGAGAAGGCAGATATTTACTTCCTTATTGATGGGTCTGGCAGCATCACACAAGAAGATTTTCTTGAAATGAAGGTGTTCATGAATGAAGTGATAAAGATGTTTTATATCGGGCCTGACAGAGTACAGTTTGGAGTGTTCAGTACTCAGATGGAATTCATAGTCAATTTATCCTCAGCCAGTATCCCAGTGTGGCAAGGCTGAAGGTAGCCATTGATGGCATCCAGCAGAGGGGAGGTGGCACCATGACAGGTCAGGCCTTGAGACACATGGCTCAGGTCTTTGCAGACACTGCTCGCAGCAATGTGCCTTGGTATCTTGTAGTCATCACCGACGGTAAATCTGCAGACCCAGTGGCTGAGGCTGCAGAGACACTGAGGGGAGACGGAGTCATCATTTATGCTATTGGAGTAAGAGACGCTAATACCATTGAACTCAAAGAGATAGCTAAAGACAAGATGTTTTTCGTGCATGAGTTCGATTCCTTGAAGGTCATCCAACAAGAAGTGGTACAAGACATTTGCTCCTCAGAGAGTAAGAATTTTTTTCTTCAATCTCTCTTTCCTCTCTCTTTCTCTCTCTCTCTCTCTCAGCATATGTGTCTAATCTATGTGAATTGGCTTCATTCTTGGCGTGTAGATGCAGTGGTTCAAAAGTGTTTGACACAGAGTGACCATGACCTAGAATGAACCAAACTGGTCAAATTTTATATCTTCATCATACAGCTGTGTCTTTTTCTTGAGACTGGTTTGTGCTGGGTCACAGAAAATTTATTTCATTGACGTTCTTTTCCACCCCCTTTAAAAATAGTTTCATGTTGTGTATATGCCACCTGAGCCTGTCTCTGGGGACTTGTGATTACTTGGTTCAGGTTGTGAGTGAATGTTTTGTTCTGTTCCTTTTTTTTCCCCAGCCTGTAAGAATAGGAAAGCCGATGTTATCTTCCTGATAGATGGTTCAGAATCCATCTCTTCAAAAGACTTTGAGAAGATGAAAGAATTCATGAAGAGGATGGTGAACCAATCTAATATAGGTGCTGATGAAATTCGTATTGGTCTTTTGCAGTTCAGCTCAACACCCCAAGAAGAATTCAGGCTCAACCAATACTCCTCAAAGGTGGACATCCACAGAGCCATCTCAAATGTCCAGCAAATGAATGATGGCACCTACACTGGGAAAGCTCTGAGTTTCACTCTGTCTTTTTTTGACAGTTCAAGAGGAGGGAGACCCGGTGTTCATCAGTATTTGATTGTAATCACCGATGGTGTCGCCAGGGACAATGTAGCCATACCAGCCAAGGCCCTCAGGGACAAAAACATAATTATTTTTGCCATTGGGGTGGGAGAAGCCAAAAACTCTCAGCTTTTGGAGATTACAAATGATCAGGACAAAGTGTACTATGAAGAAAATTTTGAGTCCCTGCAGAATCTAGAGAAGGAAATTCTTTATAAGGTCTGCATTCCACAAGGTGAGTGACAGAGGGTTTGTTATTTGATCCGCAGGCCCATCATAGGTGTTAGGGACCCTGTTGGCTCTCTTAATAAAATACAGCTGATCCTTCTAGCTGGGAGAGGGAGGGAAGATAGCTATGTGGGGAAGACGACTGGCTGAACTCCTCAGGTGCTGTGGTTCACCTTCCCCTGGGGATTCTTTTAAGCATTCCCTGGGTGTCACCACTTTGGCCTCCAGAGGCCTGATCCTTCTCAGGACTCTGTCTCTCGAAAGTCCTTTATTTCTTATAGATAGATGAAGCCAGACTGGAATGTGTAAACACAGTTTACTGAAGATTTGGGCATATCAAAAGAAAAATAGAAGCAGAGAATATCAGTTAGACAGTAGTTCTATGTGTGTTCTGTACTGGGGTCTCTCTACTTTGTCACCAGTCTGCTTCCATATGGCTGAGATCATCCTCAGTCCCATTTTATCTCCTCAAGCTTTTATCCCAAACAGCAAGGTCTAGCGATTTTCTCTTTTTAATAGTCTGGGTATGTTCTGCTCTTTTCATGATTGACTCCACCTCCTTCCCACAGGGAGTGAGATTCTACAGCACAACCACGTTATAGTCAAGATAGCTAATCTTTAGACCGTGCTGTGCTGTGTGTGTGTGTGTGTGTGTGTGTGTGTGCGCGTGCGCCAGAGGCTGTTCCAAGAGTTTCCATATGTTAAAACATGGAATCTTCACATAATAGATACTATTTTACGGATGAGAAAATCAAGGCATGAAAAAATCCAGTTATTTGACACAAGCAAATAGCAAAGCTGAGATTTGAACTTGAGGCACTCTGGTTCTAGAGTCTGTATCAAATACTGTTCTGTACTGCCTTTCGGTATATGTAGTAGAGTAGAGCATAACAGAGCCTCTCAAACTTTAACATGCATTTGACTCACCTAGAGATCTTGCTAAAATGCAGATTATGATTCAGTAGTTCTGCGTAGGATTCTGTAGTACTAACAAGCTCCCAAGTGATGCTGGTCCTGCTGATCTTCCTATCACACTTTGAGTAGGAGGATAAGATAATATATTATGGCATAATGAGACATAGGATACTATAGAAGAGTCCTATGTAGCGCGATATACAGCCACGTGTTGCTTAATGATGGGATATGTTCCAAGAAATGGGTTGTTAGGTGATTTCGTCGTGTGAACATCGTAGAGTGCGCTTACACAAACCTAGATGGTGTAGTCTACTACTGTAATTGTGAGTGCTATTCTTTTATAGGACTGTCAGCTTGTGACATGCAGTAGGTTTGTGTATACTAGCACCACCACAAACATGTGAGTAAGTGAAAGGGAAGCCCTGACAGTTGGCTTTTCTTTTTGTAATGCAAGTGTCTGAAGTAAGCTTTGATTGCTGAGACATCCATTTCAAAGGGGCATCAGCTTCAGTGAAGTCTATCGCCAACAAACACATTGCCTGCCTGCCACACTAGATAAAGAGTCAGGCCTTATGCCACTGAGGCTCCTTTGTTTAGAGATCTTGGTTGATTTCCATAACTGACCATTTGGGGTAATTGTTTTTTTTTTTTGTCTTCTTCTGCTTTAAATTCACCCTCTTATGTTTTAAATTCACCAATAATGAGCCACAAAACCTTCTCTCAGGCTTGACTCCAATAAAAGCAGAACCCCAGGCCCCTGCACTCTTTCTCTACCTGTGACCTCACTGTGTGTCCATTGGCATGCCTTGTATACTCCATGGCCTGTAAGTAATAAGCTTTTTTTCCTTCAAAGTTTTCTAATGGCGATTGCTGAAGAGCGTCTCGCCATTAATAATAAGAACTAAAGGGTTGGACCAGTTGTAACATTGGTTTATAAAGAGTTGTTTGTGGGAAGCTCACTGGGGCCTAGGTAAGTGCCCCAGGGATTTCTAGCTGACAGCATTACTATCCATAGTAGACTGAGACCTGCACAAAACAGTAATACATTGCATTATGACCTTACTATGGCTACATCACCAGGCAATAGGAATTTTCAGCTCCACTATAATATCCTGGGACCTCAATCATATATGTGGTCTGTTGTTGACAGAAATGTCATTACGAGGTACATGATAATAGTATAGTATAGAATAGCATAAAATGTCATCAAATGGTTTAATATGGTATAGTAGTGTAAAGCACAGTATGGAATCATATAGAAGAATGTATAATGGAACCCATAAAGTCCAATATTCTTACATCAACCCTGTGTGAAGCAGATGTTATTATTATAATACCCAATTTCCAGATGAGAAAAATGGGAGAGAACTTAAGAAACACAGATGGAAAAAAATGGAGACAGAGTTTGAAGTTCCCAGAATTTTGGTCTCAAAAGTTGCAGCCAATTTGCCAGAGTATTAAATTCATACTTTTGTTTATACTGCCTAAAAATATTTTGCAGTGTCTTTGGTGAATTCAAAAATCAATTGAAAAGAGTGCATGTGTAACATTTTTTTTTTTTTTAAGTAGACATGGATTGGATGTCCTGCATTAATTAAGCAGTTTAGATTTTTCAGGAATCAAAGTCCTTTTTTGTTCACATTCACCTGGGTATTATTAGGGGGAGAAAAGAGATATAGGGTCCCAGCTTCTCTTTATAGTTCACTTTGTACCATGTAATAAATTTGTTTTTATATTTATCTACAGCTTTATCTTTGACTTTTTGATGAAATTAGCTGGACACTTTAATAATAGCTGGAACCTAATTAATTTTAGGATTCTAGAATCCTAAAGACCTTAGAGGTTATCTGGCAAGATTCAGCCCTTTCCATTAACAGAGAACAAAAATACTCCTTGCATCACAGATTAAAGCTAGCCAAAAATGTCTCGGGGAAAATATAAATTAAAAATGTTGGAATAATATGTCATATAGCAAAAGGGAAATTCCTTTTTTTCCTGAAATTAGATCTGGTATAGGAATGGGATTTATATCTGTGAAAATTCCTTTTGGAGAATTTCAGTTAGAGATTTAACAATCAAAACCAAACCAATATGTTTTATATGAAAGGAGGAGAAGATGCCATTTTCTCCTTCTTCTCCAGAAACATACTTGTCACAGAGTATGATATTCAGGGGATGGAAAACCCATGGCTCTGCCCCAGATCTTAGGTCCTGAGAAACTTTAAGCCACTGTTTATGACCCTTTTCACTGGTGAAGGGCCCAGGATTTATCTATTTTCCTCAAAATTGCCCTCCCAACATCTGCAGTTTTGTTTTTATTGATACTGGGACAAACATCCCAATGCATGCTGATCTCAGGGGAAAATGTCCACATGGCCAGGCTTGCTCGGGACAGTCCCAAGTTATATTCCTTGTCAGAAGTAGTTAATAATAGTGGCCCTTTTATGGTTGATAAATTACATTTTAAGCTATTTATTCAGATTCTAATCCCGGTGCATCTTTGACCATCAACTTTTGCCTCTTTCAATAGAATTTTGTGGATAGTCTTATTATTTACCTGTGAGTGGGTGGGTGAGTATAGCCTGGAAGATCAGTGGGGCTTCAAATTCTAGCTACAACTTTCCAGGAGGGTTTAAAAGTTTTCATAAATTTCATAAATGTCTCACCACTATGCCATACACCTGGAACTAATATAATATTAAATGTTCACTGTACTTGAAAAAAATACACATAAAGTCCATCTATGTTTGTTATCCATCAATAGATATGTTGAAAATTTATACCTTAAGAAACATTTAAAATAGTATTAATTACAATAATGACAAATCTTAAAAAAAAGTTTTCAGGTAGAGGAAACAGAAATTTGGAAGTGATTGTCAATTCTGATCTTTTCTAATATGCTCCCATAAAACAAGGTATATGTGTAGGTGAGGAATAAGACCAAAAAAAAAAAAAAAAAACTTCCAGAGGAAAAGGAAATAGTACAGCTTATGCTGAAAGAGACTCAGTTCCTTCTTCATTCATTTGTCAAACATTTAACAAGCATCTGTATTAAGCACTAGAAAGTAAGATGACATAGTTTCTACTATCAAGAAATCTTTGTTTAGTGGGAGAGAAGGTCAAGTAAAGTAACAATGGACAGTCAGGGGCATTTGATAATTCAACTTAAGGAGCTGGAGAGAGTCAAAAAGAGCTTTAGGGAAGGGGTTATATGAACTGCTAGACATGTATGAGTTAACCAGATTGGGGTAGAGGGGATGGGATAGAACACTTTGGGTAGAGGGAATGGGATCTGCAGAGGTGTAGAGGTATGAAACAGTATATATTGTATCAGTTAGCTTTTGCTGTGTAACAAACCATCCCCTATATTAAATAACTTATTTAGCTTATACTTCTGTGGATTGTCTGGGGTTCTTCTTTCACAGGAGGCTTGGCTGATATCTTCTGGGCTTGGTCATGTATCTACAGATGACTAATTTAATTTTTCTTCTTCACCTTCAAAGGATGCAACATAGATTTGTCTGTAGGAATTGATGTCTCCACTCCCACAAGGCAAGTTCAGCAGAAGCTTCAAGAGTTACTGCCAGAGCTGATGCAACGGTTGGCCTTACTTTCTAACATCAGCTGTGGCATTCCTGGTCTGAGCAGCACAATGTTTCGCTACTTGGTTCCTGGCTCAAATGGCCAGGTTATCTTTGACTCAGGCTTTGAGGAGTATAGTGATGAGATCATTCAGAAGTTCTTAGTTCATCAGGCTGCCAAGAGCAACTATATGGATGTGGATTTTTTGCAGTCCCTGGGAGATCACGCTATCCGTCTCTCTTCTGCTAAAGTGAAGGTAATAAGTGCAGAGAAACCGCATTATGGAGCCATCAGGCAGGGTTGGGGGAGAACACTTATGTGACTGAGGCCAACTAAACTGTCCTTCACTGGAGATCTTACCTAGAGGAAAATCATAGTTTTACCCAGTAAAGATCAACAAAAAAATGTACTTTTATTCGGTTAACAAATATTTACCAAGTCCTGGAGGCTCTCTGTTGAATAATGTCACTGGGGAGGAGAGGGTAAAGACCCTGCACTCAGGTTGCCCACAGTTTAGTGATCCAGATTCTCCACGAAATAATTCATTCCAAAGGCCACTGGAAGCTGTTTTAAGACTCTCTAGCTCCTTATGGCCACTGATTGACGTGTAGAGTAGGGCATGTTTTTCTTCTCAGCTCCTTAACTGTCTTTAGTGACAGTTAATGGCTCCCTAGTGTGGCCACCTCCTCCCTTCCTGGTGCTCTGAGACTTTACACCCACACAAGCCCACAGAGATTGCAAGGTCTCATGTGATATTTATTAAGAAATGACATCTCCAAGCTCTGACAGTTACATTTAGTTTTTCCTTCAATCATGCTCTCAATGGATTTATTTCTTGACTAGTATAATTCATTTTTTTTTAATTAAAATTTTCTGTAAGGGTAACACATTTCAATTGTAGAAAATGCAATAAATTTTTGATATTTTTACACTGATAAAGATAAATATTGTAAGACAATTTTTGGAAGATAGTTTTAAGTGACCATGTTAAGCTGGTTCAACTCCTCTCCATGCACCCCTCCCTCCCCCCCACCCCCAGGAGCAGTTGAAGTAAAACTGAATATGTAATAAAATGAATAATGTATGGGCAGAGGGAACAGAGTGAAAGACTGGATACAACTACAAAAGCTAAGCTTACCCTTACATTTTGAAGAAATGTGCAATTTATAGCATCCATCTTCTTTAACTCCTCTTCCTTCTCTTCTCTCCTTCCCTTCCTCCTCTGGCCTCTTCCTTCTCCCCCTCCCTCCTTTTCTCCCTCTCTCCCTCCTTGCTCCTCATCTCTCCTGCCCGCTCATCAACAACAGGTCCTTTTAGTGTTTACAGATGGACTGGATGATGATTTAGAGAGACTGAAGGCAACTTCCGAGTTTCTCCGAGGCAAAGGTAAGTGCGTGGAGTGGTCCTGCGGGCTGAGGGCGCCTAGTTGCCCTGAGCGGTGATGGCGCGGAGTTGCGCTGCGTGGGCCTCATTTCTCTCACCGGGCGGAGATGCCTTTTTAGATTTCCAGATGACCCTGGACTGTATTAAACCTCTTGTGTTCCATGTGATAGGAGTTCGGTGGCGGGCTGATACCCATCTCCCTCTTAGTATGAATCAGAGGGCTGTTCAGGGCTGAGAGACCCACATCCCTGACACTGATGAAGGGCCTCTCTGAGACAGGACTGACTACTTACCAGCCTGAAGTCCACTTTTGAGAGCGGGGGATAGCGTGCAGGTGCAACTCCTACTTCATGGTGAGTGGGTGCTGTTTGCTTTTTTAGGCTGCCTAGGGGTCCATGTGTTTCTTTTTCTTAAACACAGGAATCCGCTGAAACCTGGGCCTTGCTCTTTCCACTGCCCTTCCTCCCTCTTTTGCTCTCTAACTCTTCCTCCTTCTCCATCTCCAAGGGCTGCTGCTAGTATGTATGTCACCTTTGCGAAGTTAGAAAAAGGTACCCAATGCTCTGGGGGCTTCTAAGCCCGTGTCTGGGCATCCGGCTTGGTAAGTGGTGAGCTGGCTGCATTTTAGTGCCCACCAGCTCCCTCATCTGGGTGTCATTGGGTAGTACCACCTGGACAAGTGTGCCTGTTGGCTCGGGCCATTCCCAGTTTGTGCCCCATAAAGGCTGTCGACAAACTCAGGATGAACAACCAGCAACTTGGCTTGTCGAAGTCTCCTTCACCCTTCTCCTTTCTCAATGGAATATGTTCACCATGCTCTTCTGGGGATGATGTTTTCCCTTGGTTAATAATGTGCTGGAATATTTTTATGACAACTTCCTTCAACTAAATTTATCACAACAATTGCCATTGGAAGTTTAATTGTTATACTATTTTCAGAAGGGAATTGGGAATATAAGACGAAAGACTGCAAACTTTGCCTATGTGCTAGATCAGCAATTCCATTTTCAGGAATAATTAAGGATATGTATAACAGCTTTTAACCAGAAGATTGTTAAGCAGCTTTTTTTTTTTTTTTTGTAATAGAGAAATGCTTATGTGTGTGCATTTGTATAAATTTACTATTCAAAATATTAACACTAACTTTTGTTCTGAAATTCTACAATGATTTCTAGCCAAATTTGTAATTTATCCTTGTCCATTCTTCTCTGTTATGTGGATAAATCTAGATGATCTTTTAGAGCCTGATTCAGTAGAATAGGCTTGGTTATGCTGCAATACCAAACAACCTCCAAATCTCAGTGACTTAAAGTAGCAAGAACGTATTCATTTTATGCCTCATGCCCACTCATCTACCCCTTATGCTCATTGCTCAAGGACTGAAGCTGAAGGAAGTGTCTATTCCTATGGCGAGGAAAAGGAAATGGGGCAAATTGTGCACTTATAATTTCTCTGAGGTGGTGACACATATCCCTCTGCACACATTTAATTGCTCAGAGAAGCCATATGGACTGTTCTAACTTTCATGAGATAGATAATATTTTTACAGGTAAGGAATTGAAGTTTAATGAGAGTCTATAACCTTCCCAAAGTAGTAAAATTATATATATCATATGCCCTTAAGGAGAAGAGCCAGAATATTTGTGAACAGTCCCAATGCCTGCCACAGTTTCTGTGATAAACCACATATCTATTTCAGGAATGGGTTTAAAGGATGTCACAACAACAATAGTGGGTGAAAACCCTCCATGAATAAAAATTAGGGACTGTAAGAGAGCTATGAGAGTCCTTTGTGTTTCCATTTAACTGCTTAACTTTCAGTTAGTGTGACTGAAAGGTATCAGACCAATTCTTCGAGAAGGCACACCATGAGCCAGTTTTGATTGTAATGAACTGAAGTTTGAGAGAAGACAGGTGAGGAATAGAAAGGGTAGAATGAATATCTGGGTCCAAAAAAAACAGACCATTTAAAAGACATACAAGTAAATTGCCCACCTGTTGGTATCTTGAAGGATTCTCTGGACTGCTCATTATTGGGCTGGAAGGTGTGCATAAATTAGAAGAGCTTCAGGAGCTGGAATTTGGCAGAGGATTTGCATATAATCAACCTCTGAGCATCACACTGCAATCTCTCCCAAACATCTTACTGAAGCAACTTGTAAGTACTTTTTAAAAAATCATCCCTCACTGGGCCTAGTAATTCTAATATTTATACAATCCTGAGAGAATTTTGTCTTTTTAGTGTATAATGTGATCTAGATTAAGAGATGAAACACACACACACACACACACACACACACACACACAACGCATGTGACGTGGATTCTGTCTTTCAGGATACAGTTGTGGAAAGAACATGCTGCAATATGTATGTAAAGTGTTTTGGAGAAGATGGGCGCAGAGGTGATGGTGGGAGTCCTGGAAAGAAGGTGAGAATTTTTGGGGTGTGGATGGGAGAGGGAGAGAGATAACATTTCAGGTAGATGACTGTAGATGGCTACATACCAGGCTCTGTGTTTTATCTTGAACACTTTTTCTAATTCTATCCTCTTAAAACTTTGAGGTAAATATTATTTTATAGGTTTGAAATGGAGGCTCAGAGAGGGGACATCATTTTTCCAAAGTCCCACAGTTATGAAGAAGCATTTTGGAATGTAAGCCCCCTATGTCATCCTGACTCCAAGTCCCACTTTCTGTCTATTATGCTGCCTACTTAATTTATTTGACAAATACTTTCATAGATTCTCTCACTGCACAGAAGTTTTTACTTGTGTACAAAATTCCTACTTGTCCAACATCTGCTTTCTTTATAGTAGTCGTTGACCTTTCCCCTCCTAGCTATCATCCTATTCTATAACATAAAACCCTGAGTGGTGAATTTGCACCTCTCTATTCATTTGAGGGTTAAGAGACAGGAAAATTACTACTTTATACTTTTTTTTTTTTAACTACTTCATACTTTTAAGGGAGACTATCTCATTAGAAATGGTCCTCAGATATCCAGGACACAAAGTTCTATTCTCAACCGCTTCGTAATTGAGAGTATTATCATAAATCCACAAGTAAGGTTGACCCAAACCCCTTGGCTTTGCCCATTTTTTAATGTTCTCTCTTTGTAAGGTTTTCCATCAGGTTGTTGGAATGTGCTCTTACTGACTTTGAGGATCAATCTTAATTTAGAACAGTATAATATGTATAATTCCTTTTTGAAAAATAAATTGTAGTTATGCTTCGACACTAGATTACTTCCCTCTTCATGTTCTTAAATAGCAGACTGGAGAATCAGAAAATCAAACTCTGGAACCTCTTGACATCATTTTTTGTTCTCTTTTTTTTTTTCCTTTTTTCTTTTTTCTTTTTTTTTTTTTTTCAACTTGAGGCCTCAAAGGCCAAAGATGAGAGTGTTTTGAATTTTTGACTTCTCTACTCTTTCTGTCAGTTAGAATTCGATGGTTGGTTGTTTGATTTTCATATCTTTGTTGATCACAAATAGCTATGGCTCCCATATCTTATCGACCAGTTTTTAGTCTAAATAAACAAATCTAGCTAGAAAAGTTTGAGCCAAACTCCCTTGGGAGGAAATGGTTTGTGTGTTTAGGTATCTACGAAGAAGTGGAAGAAGAGAGAGAGAGAGACTAAATAGCTGAGTCATACAGAAGTAAACAGCTATTTCTCATAATATGGGTGATAACAACTTTGCTTACTGACATTTTGTAAAACAAGGTCAAAAGTCTCTTTAAGGATAACAGTTTTCCTTAAACATTTAACTAGAAACTAGTTTTTGTTTGGATTTTTACAAGAGAATGGCTCGAACGGTATTTTAGCAAAATTAAAATAGTTATTGTATTGACTATTAAGACAAGCAGGCATCCAAGTTTTCACTGTAGGACAGGCCAAGAATCCTTGTTTCTATATGTCTCTGCTTATTATGCTCAACATTTGGTAGATTCTCAATAAAATGTCAACTCAGTGAGTTGGGGGCATCTATTAGTAACAATTTTTATTTCACCTAGGTTTGAGAAATGAAGAATTTGGAGTCCAACTTATTTATTCTGATTTTTTTTTTCTTTTCAGGGAGAGAAGGGTTCTGATGGATTACCTGGTTATCCTGGTGAACAAGGCGAACATGTAAGCACTAAATCTTATCTTTTTTCTTTGAAAGAATAGAGTACAATGGGTTTATAATGAGCAATACTTAATTACACTTGTTATGAAAGTTTTTCTGACTATGCCATTTAAAATGGATTTAAAATATCTATATAAAAGTAACTATTTATTGCAACAAATATCAGATGGACAAACTGTGAAGAAATAGTTTCTAAAGGTGTTTAATGCAGAAATATGGTCATTTTCTTTTTTAATCGGTAAATTTGAGATAACTGAAAATGCGGTCTGTGTCTAACGTGCATAAATATAATAGTAGGTGTTAATCTGAGCTAAATTGTAGGTAATTTGTCACTATGATGAGGTAGTCATGTTTATAAGTGGTTTAATAAAATAAATTGAAGAGAATCAAGGCCATTCTTATAACAAGATCACTCAGATCCCTTCCTGAGTGGCTGAAAAGGTGATGGGGTTATAGTTTCCTACTGATGGTTTGCATATAACCCTGGATACATCCTAGGCAAGGGAAAGTTATTGAGCACGTGCTTGGCTATGGAGAAAAATATATGTTCTAGAGAGAATTGTTAGCTAGGGGACTGAAATACGGTAGGGATCATCTTTATTACATCATATAAATAAGAAAAGGATAAAAAAACTCCATTGTTTTCACTTAATTTTAAATTATAGAAAAACCACTTTCCACAGGTTTCAGTTTTAAAGTTGATTTGTATATACTACTGGTTCTCAACCATTTTGGTCTCAGGATGCATTTATATTCGCAAAGATTATTGGAGACGTGAGGAGCTTTCATTGATGTGGTTTCTCTTGAAACCACATGAGAAATTTATATTTACCATATAAGAAATTAAAACTGAGAGAATATTAAATGATTTATTAATTTTATTCAAAATAACAAAAATATACCCTTAATATAAATAACATTCCTTTATAAAAAATAATGATATTTTCCAAAACAAAATATAATTAGTAAGGAGAGCAGCATTTTAAAACGTATTTTCAAATATCTTTAATGTCTAGCTCACTAGAAGACAGCTAGATTCATAGATCTGCTTCTGTATTCAGTCTGTGGGGTTATCGCTTGTTATGTGGCCCCTTAAAAACTCTGTACTTGAGAGAGAATAAGAACAAAAAAGAAAACAACATTTTAGTATAATTGGAAAAATACGTTTAACTTGTGGGCACCGCTCCCAAAGGGTCTTGGGTACCTGAGGGGGTCCTTGGACCGAACTTTTTAAATGACTGGTAAATACGAACATTAGTCTTCTCACTGCTCCACTTGGGCAATTTTATTATTCTGAACATTTAGGCTGCCCGAACTTGGAAAATAAGCAGAACTTAGAGAAAAATGCAACTGCTGAGACGTATGTAAGCGGATCCGTTTCTTTGATTACACTTATGGAAGAATTGCTCAAATTTTCTCTTTATTTTGCCTCAGTAAGCATAGTCTTAGGCATTAGAAATATAGTCATAAATACAAATTGTGAATTTTTGCTATTTTGTTTAGGAGTAGTGAAAATATTCCTTCTCATTTTATGATATTCTAAAATGTCCTTTAATTTTTATATTATTTTTTTGCTTGGCTTGTGGATCAATGAGCCTGGCCAAAGTTAACTGAATATTTTAAGGTCTGACAACCCATCAGTATCATTGCCACTAATTTCAGACAAACAGGATAAACAAGCCCTTGTCTGTCTAGTGTAGGAGTTGATTTTGTATCACTTCTCTACTATTTTAGCGCCCTGAAATCAAGATATTTTTATAAAGACTTTCAAGTACTGAGCTAGAAGTACATAGTGAGCAACATATAGTAGCCCCACCCTTATCCACAGCTTCCCTTTCTGAGATTTCAGTTACCTGTGGAGAACTGCTATCTGAAGTATTAAATGGAAAATTCCAGAAAAAGCAATTCCTACATTTCAAATTCTTTGTCGTTCTGAGTAGTGTGATGAAATCTCGAGCTGTTCCTCTTGAGAGGTGACTCATCTCTTTGCTTAGCATTTCCTTGTATAGCATCTCCATACTGTTAGAGTCTCCTTCCTTAGTCACTTAGTAGCTGTCCCAGTTATCAGATTGATTGTCAGAGTGTCACAGTGCTTGTGTTCAGTTAACCCTTATTTTACTTACTAATGGCCCTCAAGCGCAAGAGTGAGGCCGGCATTTCCAATATGCCAAAGAGAAGCTGTAAGGTGCTTTCTTTAAGTGAAAAAGTGAAAGTTCTTAATTTAATTCAGAAAAAAATCATTTGCTTAGGCTGCTAAGATCTATGGTAAGAATGAGTCTTCTGTGGAATTGTGAAGAAGGAAAAGAAATTGGTGCTAATTATGCGATTGCATATCAAACTGCAAACACATCTTATTGGGTAGGCATTTTGCTATGTTATCTCAGGTGAGTGCAGTACAATATTACAGTCAGGTGAGTGCAGTATGATAAGATACGTTGAGACCACAGTCACATACTTTTAGTATTATAATTGTGCATTATTATAATTGTTCTACTTTGTTATTAGTTATTATCATTAATCTCTTATTGTACCTAATTTATAAATTAAACTTTATCATAAGTATGTAAGTATAGGAAAGACATAGTGTATATGGGATTTGGTACTATCCACAGTTTCAGGCATTCACTGGGGGTCTTGGAATGTGTTCCCCTGGGAACAAGGGGGGGGCTACTGTATATATTTTTAAAATTTTATGGTAGCCACCTTAAAGAAAGTAAAAGAAACAGATGTCAATTTTAATATATACTTTAACCAATATATCCAAATATAATCATTTCAACATGTAATTAATATAAAAATTGATAAGATATATTACTTTTTAAAATATATTGTCTTTGAAATTCAGTGTGTATTTTACACTTATAGCACACTCCATTTGGACTAGATCCATCGCAGCTCTAGTAGGTCTCGCTTGCTTTTTCCTGAGTTTCTCATAAGAAAAGGTGACTTTAAAATATATTGTCCTCTGAATGGCTTTGAATGTCATATTCCAGCAAAGCAGGTATTATTGATTTGCTCAATGGCGGAGACATCCCTCTACAGATGTACAAGTTTCATAATGGGACTCATAATGTGTAGGTTCAAAATGAAAGTATATTAGGACAAATATGTCCCTGCTCTCCCCACCCCTAGAAAACCAAACTCTTGTTGGTGTAAAACAACAATTATTTTTATTAAGTCCTCAAAACCTGTATGGGGAGAGTGAAAAGAGAACAGTGGGGTATTGGGGTCTCCGATGAGCTGACTAGGCCATTAGAGGTGGAGGGCCTCTAACCGCTGAGATGGCTTCCTCTCTCGCCCTCTGGTGCTCTGCTGGGCTGGCTGGCACGACAAAGGCCAAGATGTAAGTGTATGGCACATGGTGGCTGGGTCTAAGAGGGCACACACAGCAGGGAAGGCTCCTCCTGGGTGAGCATTCCAGAAAACCAAGGCTGAAGCTGCAACACTTCTGGGCAAGCCTCAGAAGTCGGGTGGTCACTTTCTGCCAGTTTATTGGATACAAACGAGTCACTAAATCCAGACTAGACTCAAGAGGCAGTGGGGAGATTAGATTCCTCCTCTTTGATGGAGGCTTGGCAGGGTCACGAAGCAGAAGAGCTATGGAGATTTTGTTGTGGCCGTCTTTGGGAAATACAAGCTGCCAGACTCACAAATTCTATATTTTCAAAATTTACCTGTCTTGAGATGGTGATTTAAATACGTATTGGTTATACACATCAAAGACTTCATATATATCAAATTAGTCAGATTATCTAAGGTTATAAAAAATAGTTATGTAACTTCAGCAGTAACAAAAACGGCTGATATTTGTTCACAGCTTCATATGTGCCTATTTTGTATACATTTTATCTATAAAACAGGATAGTATTATTGTTGTATTATATTTTTGCTATTTTCATTTTTCATAAAGAAACTTGAACTAGCCCCTCATGGTTCAAAAGCTGTCGATGTTATTTTTTCCATTAAATCATGGCTATAATTGATTGCTTTCATCAACTACTGTGAGTGAATGGGAGACCAGTTTTAAACATGATAGAGCTTGATATCCCAATGAGAAACACAGTATGTTCAAATTCTGTTCTCAAACAATTTAACATATGTGCCCATTATAAGGCAAGTCCCATTTTCTGATGAGAACACCTTAAAAAATGTTTTTGCCCTTTACAATACACAGACTTTTAGGGATATAGTTGAACTAGACAAATGCCTACTCATAATGTTTAACTTATTTAGTTACACAGAACTATTTAAAGTCTTTTTTTATATGTTAAAAATTTATATGTAAAATGATATATTAAATTAGAAATTCTGCTTTTCTATCTTATAATATTTTATCAACCATTTTTTAAAAAAATTCTTCCCATGTAGTTTCTTCAGCATTATTGGAGGCACTTTTTGGAAAATCTCACCCAGTTTTCTAGAACATATTATTGTATTCCCTTCTGTCTGATGATTTCAGATAAACCATTGTTGAGTCTATTTATGAAATCTGTCATCACAATTTTATATTTTTTATTTCCAGCTTCAAAACTTATTGCCTCATTTTCTTTAAGAATATTTTTGTGGTCTCTACAATATAATCATGAATTCTAGTCCTTATAAAAGTGATTTTTAAGAGTCATGTTTGCATGACCTTTAACAGTTGAAATTGTGAGGTGTCACCCTCAAATATAATAAATAAGTAATCCATTATATTTCTTTGCCTTCTTTTTTTTTCTTTTTTAACTGATCTGATTGGTGACCTCCATAAACATTCCCAAAATATCTCAAATTAACACTGACTGGGTGTCAATATTATACTGTTCAAAGTAAAGAGAGAAGTCAAGTAGACTTCACAAAAAAATTTTGTGAAGACTCAAATTTAAGAATACTTTTTTTTCCTGAGGACTAATTTTGGGAAAACACATACCCAATTATGTATGTACAGCACTGAACCTTTAGAAATTTGGAATAGAAGTCATAAGAGTGGTTTATTTTCCCTTTTTATTCACATTTTTCTTTTTCTGTTTTCTTACAGTTTTTAATTGTGGTAGAATACATATAATGTAAAATTTACCATTTTAGGCGTTTTTAAGTGAATAGTTAGTTCAGTGGTATTAAGTACATTCACAATATTATACAACCATCACCACCATCCATCTCCAGAACTTTTTCCTCTTGTAAAACTGAAACTTTGTACCCATTAAATACTAACTCCCCATTTCTCTCTTTCCTCAGCCCCTAGCAACCACCATTCTACTTCCTGTTTCTGTGAATTTGACTACTCTAGTTGTCTCTTTAAGTAGAATCAGGCAGTATGTGTCTTTCAGGTTATTTGCTTAGCAGAATGTCCTCAAGGTTTTTCCATGTTGTAACATGTCAGGATCTCTTTCCTTTTCGAAGGCTGAATAATAGTCATTGTGGATATATACTGCTTTTGAGTTCCATTCATCTGTCAATGGACACTTGGGTTACTTCTAACTTTTAACTATTGCAAATAATGCTGCTATGAACATGGCTGTGCAAATGTCTCCTTGAGACCTTGCCTTCAGCTCTTTAGGGTGTATATACATCCAGAAGCGAAATAGTTGGATCATATGGTAATTCCGTTTTCATTCATTTGAGAAACTACCATACCGTTTTCAGCAGCACTGCACTCTTTTTATAAAAAAAGTGCATAAGGGTTCTAATTTCTTCACATCCTCATCAACACTTTCTTTTTTTCTTTTGATAATAGCCATTCTACGAGTGGGTTTATTTCGAATGTTTTGTTAAAAATAAAATTGTAAATTTTTTCCTTGGTGTTCCTGCTTTTATCAGGGATATTTGTTTTGTATATAGCAACTATTTTTAAGACAACAACCAAGCATTCATGATTGGTAACACTGCATAGTGCAGTATAGTGCAGTCAATATGTTAGAATTAAATTTTCCAGATGAAAGTAAATACCACACATTGAATCTAAAAAATGCATGTAGATTAGGAAGAAGGGGGAAGGCAGACATTTATTTGGCATCTACTGTGTGTTAGGTTCTGTTTATGCGTTTTGTATACATTATGGCATTTAATTTTCATCACAATCCTACCGATAGGTGTTAATACTTTCATTTGATAAAAATGGAAGTAGAAACTCAGAGACAGTAAGTGATTTGCTAAGGTAAGATAGAAAGGGTTGGAGATGTGCCCAAACTCATGACTGTCTGATGCCAGAAACTGTGCTTTTTCTTTATCTCTTTGTTAAGTATAAACACTTGATTTGTCCAATTCATAGGATTTGTAAAGTACTTTCAATGCAGTATCTCATGCAATCAATGCAACAATCCTTGAATTGTTAGTATCTGTATTATCCAGATCTGCATTTTATAAATGGAGAAATTGTATTTCATAGAGTCATGTGCTTGTCTAAGCTTACAAAACAGTTGGAAACAGAACTGGGACTTGAACTCGGGTCCTTTTATTCTAGATACAGAGTGTTTCTCACTTTACCATGTTCCTTTTTACTGTCTGGGACAGCTTATGTAGGGAGACTATACAACCCAGCAGATCAAAGTTAGAGGTTACATTTATAGACTCTGTTTTGGTGAAAGCTCATGGGATATACAGTACTTTCTAATTTGTATTTAATCAGTTTGGCAAAAGGCATAATATTTACCATTACTTTTCTTATCCAATATCTAGGTTAAAAAGATGATATTAATATAATTCAGGGAGTCATTCTTCAAAATCCTGATTGGATGTCTACTGTGTGCCTAAGACACTGTACTTAGGGCTGGAAACCAAGAGATAAATAAATGAGACATTGTCCTTGTTTTCAAGAAGCTCACAATACAGCAGGAAACAATATAACACAAAAACAACAATAACATATTACATAATAGAAAAAGCTTATCAGAAGAGGAAGTGACAAATGATCTATACCTTAGGAATGGGAAGGATTTCACCTAGAAGAGAAAGAGTTAAATAGTGGTTTCTTCTTTGTGGGGTCACAAGGAAACCATCCAATTTTAACTGCCCAAAGGATGTGTTCAGACACACCTCTGTTTTGTTTGAATGCTGAAGTTTTGCCCACATGGCTTGCCAGAATTGATAAAAAATACAGATAATTTGATTTGTATGATTTGGGGTCATCAATTTGGGCAGTTGATGGATGAACATTCTGATTGCCTTGCAGGTGACCTGATCAGGTCTCTGAGGATGTGGAGGTAATTGTAAGAATTGTCATATTTTAGTCGTTCTGATGGTCATTATTGTTGGTTTGAATCAGTTGGGCAGTGATAGAAATAGTTGCTTGACCATCTCCATATATATCTTTGTCTTATAGGGAGAAAGAGGCCCCCGAGGTTTTCCTGGACTCCGAGGTGAGGAAGGATGCCCAGGTGTGAGAGGACCTAAGGTAAGCATGACTTTGAGCTGTGAAAGTCTCTCCCTATCTGTGTTTTGTTCTTGAGTTTGAGGAAAACCTTACTTCTTCAACATAGTTTTGGTATCTTGGCTCCTCCACAAATGCAGGGTTTCCCAGAAGCAGGGCCCAAGAAAAAGAATCAAGTGCAAATAGTTTACTGGTATGCCATCTCAGTAAACACTAGTAGGGAGTAAAGAAGTTAGACAGGGAGGGAAGGTGGCCTAAAAAGGGTACATCATCAATTGGATCATCACTGTGGGCAGACAGAGCTTAATCCTGCTGAGGAACTCTAGCAGCCAGTGTCAAAATGCACCTCAATGTTAACTCCCACTTAAGGGGCGTGGGAGCTAGGATATTCATACACCAAATATGTTAGGCATTAGTTGAGTGCTGCTGCCAGGGGGTAATAATTCTCCAGTGCTTCTGGCCTATCCTGTGTGTGGACAGGCTCTGGCGCCAGAAAAAACACTCTGGAATAGTCACAGTGCTGGCAGTTGGAAGGTGAACTTGACGTACTGAAAATTTAAAGGCTAAAAGGATAATAGATGAAACACCCTTTTCAAATAGTTGCATTAAATATCTCTTAACCTTCTATGTTTAGAGAAATCTCCTTTAATAAGGCCAGAAAAACGTTTCTATAACTTTACAGTACTATAGAGAGTTTTTTTCTGACCACAGTGATCATATTCAGTGTATTTTAACAAGTTATTCTTTTAATTAATTTGTCTTTTTTTTTTCCTAGAGGCTCCCTCATGCTCGTTAGCCAGTGTATTCTCATTTTAGTTTGAAAAATATGACTTATAATAATAAATAGCAGGTCACTGCTGTTTCTTGCTCACCCTTGCTATGTGAGGAGTTACAAAGTGTCATTTACTTTAAGTCACAAACAAGAGGGAGCAGCAGCAATCAGAGTGCTGAGACGTATGTTACAGCCACTGGAGAAGAAATCTTCATTTCGATCCAATAATTGCTTTTTCTTGAAGTCAGGGAACATATGGTTTCCTAAAGGAAACAGTGGTTTAAAAGTCTCATTGAAGCCCAATTTTTCTTATTTCTTCCTAACTTTAGGGAGCAAGAGGATTTTCAGGAGAGAAGGTAGGTGACCTTCTTTATTCTTTTTAAACTGGAGAGCAGTTTCTTTTGGAAACAGAATACTGAGTTCAGTCACTTTTCTTTTGCTTGAGCGAGGTGGGGCTTAAAACTTTTTTATGAGGGGATATGTCATATGATATTAACAGTCAAACTGCCATGTTAAAGGATGGTTATTTGTAAGACATGTATTTCAGGCTTAAGCCTTGCTAATACTGTAATAATTGAGCCACCATATTTATCACCTAATGATCTGGAAGTGTTGGTCCTAAATTTAAGGTGTGGTCAGGAGGGTCTGGGCAGAGTAGGTGTCAAATGGGAGAGGGATGCTAGGACAGGGTTGGTAAGAAAGGAGCTGGCACAATAAGGAAATAACTTCACATTTAGATTCAGAAGCAAAGTATCCCTTTTTTCACGTATTTATTCAAAGAATTTGAACAAATTCAAATGTATTAGGTACACACTCTGTTCCTACATTATGCAAGGGGGTGGTTGCAAAGTGATGAACAAGGGAGACAAGGGCTCATAAAGCTTTTTTTACTTCTTTCTTCTGGTACCACGGATTCACCTGTGCCAGAGCCAGCCGGGTAAAGTCGAACAGCACCTAAAAGGGGGGGGGGGGTGAAGCCTAAGGAAAAAAGAAGAAGACAGGAAAGCGCTTCGGGAGGGCATACAGTCAATGCTGCAGCCTGGAGTTTATTTAGCATAGCCCTTATATTTCTTTTCGAACACAATAGCAAGGCACAGAGTACATTACCATAGGAATGCTGACATTTACATAAGTTCCTATACATCCTTCCTTCAGGGTACAAACATCCTAGCTATTTGTAAAACATTCCACTATCTTATAAGGATTACTTTAGGAGGCACACCTCTCCTTCAGGGTCAGTGATGTTTAACTCAAATCCCTGCTTCCTTGAACCATTGTTTAAGCAGTCTCAGCAACTGTTTTATGGCTCCTGATTTCTTCAGTGTCTCAAAATGGCTCCCGGCACACCTGCTATGGCTTGGGGCAAATATATCATGAAACTTTAGTCTGAGAGTTTGATATGCTTATGTTCATGCACTAACTCAGCTGTACTTGGTTTTCAAAAATGCCTGATATTTGATTTCCTCGTGTGGACAGGAGTAAACTGACTATTCTATACATGTAAAAATGTATTGTTTCTGCTTGTAAAACTCTAAACTTTTTTCAGAAGATACTTAAAATAAATATGTTAACTGTCATTTTGAGATAGTTGGCAAAGTGAAGGGCCCATAATTTGAAAGTGATGGCACATCGATGAGATGTCACTCCGCAGCTGCTAGCTTTTACTCTTAACGTCTATTTAGCCTTAGTTTTCATTTCTTCTTAAGGAGCTTTTTTATTGTAAATCCCCCCACACATATGGATACACTCCCTTTTAGTTCCTCCTTAATCAGAGACCATCCAAGTTTCCATTTTACAGATTAATTCAGGCATATTTTGCGGTCTTAAAAAAAAAAAAAGTCGATGACAAAAGGACCCTCTTTAACATGCAACCAGTGGGAAACGTTTCATTCAGTCTTGTTTTTGCATAAAGAGAGTTACTTGGTTCCAGGGCAAAATTTTAAAAGGAAGTCTTTCTAGCCATTCACAATTTGTTTCTTTTTTCTCCTTATCGTTTCCTTTGGCCTCTGAAACTGCTGGGAAAAACAGTGTATAATGTAATGACTATTTCAGAAAGAAGATAATCATTGCTTTTTAGTAATTGAATGCAGTATATAAATGTTGTTTTGAAAGGTCTGGATTCTTCTGAGTAAAAAAAAAAAAAATTAGCGAGGAAATTAACATCAAAGCAGTAACTATGGACACCTGGTCCTCTTGTCTCCAGCATTCCCATCTTCCCTTGCTTCACAGGGCAGTGCTGGTGAGGACGGTGTTGATGGCCTGGATGGAGAACAGGTACGGAAAGATCCTCATTCTATGTTTAGCCTCTCTACTAGCTTGACATTTACACTCTCTATTTTATACTTTTCACAGTTAGTCTAGATATTTTCACATGCATGCTCAATAATGTCAAACATTAATTTATATATTTGTCCTAATCCTCAATATACCAAGATCCCAGAAACTTAGCTCTGACCAGCTGCCTCCTGTATTACATTATTGTCTGGTATTTTATTTCCATCTTTGGTTGTTGTTGTTAAAGTCTACCAATTAGATACTATTATTATTGTTTTATAAGCTAATGCTTATCTGGCTTTACCCTCATGTTTATTACTATTACTGATGCCTTCAAAAGAATATGAAAAGGACATATTTTAGAATTTCCTTTAATGAGGTACATAAATGCCCCTGGTTTTTATTTCCCTGAAAATTCTTTATTTTATTTTTTTTCTTGAAAGATAGTTCTTGGGTAAACAATTATATTTTTTGAGTACTTTGAAAATGGAGTTCATATTTTTCTGGCTTCTGCTGTCTTCTACTATCTTTCATTATTGTAGTTAAGTTATCCATCAAACTAATTGTTGTTCCTTGGTCACCAATCTTAAAAAAAAAATATCAGGCTGCTTTAAAATTTCCCTTGTTTTTAGTTTTGTGCAGTTTTTTTTAACTTTAAGGTATATACATATGTAATTTTTTCACGTACAGTTGACATTTATTATTATTTTGTATTAGTTTCAGGTGTACAGCATAGTGGTTAGACATTTATGATTTGTGAAGTGATCCCCTTGATAAGTCTAGTACCCACCTGGCACCATACTTAGTACAATATTATTGACTGTATTCCCTATGCTGTACTTTACCTCCCTGTGACTATTTTCTTACTCCCAATTTGTACTTCTTAATATTGTCACAGTTTTCTGCAGTTTCACGATGATGTGTCCAGGTGTGGATTTCTTTTTATTTATACTGGTTTGGATTCATTAGACTTTTGAATCTAAGCATTTGTGCATTCTATAATTTTTGGAAAATCCTTAGTGAGTTATCATTTTGAAATTTTTATCTTTTTCATTTTCTCTGTTTTCTATTTATGGGAGTCTAATTAGAAATTTGTGAGATTTCATTCTATCCTCAATGTATCTTAACTTCTCTTTCACATTTCCTTCTTCTTTGTCTTTCTGTGCTACATTCTGAATAATTTCCTCAGTTTCTAGTTTACGAATTGTTCCGTCACTTCTGTTTCACATACCGTTTCAACTGTCAGTTAGATTTTTTATTTAAATTATTCTAATTTTCACTACGAGAAGTTCTATTCGATTCTTTTTCAAATCTGCTTGGTGTGTTGTTGTTGTTTTTTTAATTGTTGCTCTTTTTTTTACTTATTCTTTTTTTTTCACTTATTTAAATGTATTAAATATACTTACTTTATGTTCTGTATATGATAATTCTAATATCTATCATTGCAAGTCTGATTTTGTTGTCCGCTGTTTCTGCTGACTCCCCCGTCGTGATGTCTCCCTCATGTGTGTTGTGATCTTTGGTTAAACTCATTTTTTGAACTGTACCTGTGAGGAGTCCTTAAGGCCCGAGTTGGAGGTTGTTTGTTTTTGCCACATACTTGGTGGTGCTGCCTTCTAGGACCACTTTAGAATAGCTGATCATTTTCCACAACGCTCACAGTGAGTGATAAAAGTCCTTAGGACAGCCAAAGGCTATTATTATGTGGATTCCTGCTCTCTCTTTATTCCGAACTCTAAAGATTTTTCTTTATTTATTTTTAATCAGCTCATTGATGGATGTAAAATATTTTTAGATTTGTTATCTGGAATTTTCAATCGTTTTTCAAAGGGAGAATTGTTCATACTCAGAAATAGAATGGCAGAGAAACTTTCTACTGTTGGCTGGATTTTGAAAGTATGTGGAAAAAGTTTCTAATAGAGTGTGACTACAGTTTCTAATAATAAAGTGTGACTATTATAACAAAGATTCTTTCTTTCTTTATTTTTTTTTTAGGGTAATCATGGAATCCCAGGGTCATCTGGAGAAAAAGGAAATAGGGGAAATCGGGTAAAGTATGAAAATATTCTTTCATATTTCTGCTGGTTAAACTGACCTTGAGAGTTTATTTTTAAGCTTTGGGAAAAGATCATCTAGTTGCTTAAGTACTAGATTAGGAATTAAAGGGCAATAAATATTAGGTGATTATTTGGAAGCTTTAACTTAAGGCCTGACTCTGTTGATACTGAAATAATTAATGTAAATAAAGTTAATTAACTTTTTGTAATTGTCGTTCCCTATCTCACAAGCTTTTATATCTCTGTGTCACCAATGATTTAGTTTAACATCCAAGGCCTTTCAACTACATTCTTCACTAATCTTAGTCAAGAATTGTCCTTCCTAGGATTAAGAAATACAAATTGGCAAGTATAAAATGGTTACAGGGATATAAAGGACAGCATAGGGAATATAGTCAATAATTTTGTAATAACTATGTATGGTGTCAGGTAGCTACTAGACTTATCAGGGTGATCACTTCATAAGTTATGTAAATATCTAATCACTATGTTGTACACCTGAAACTGATATAATATTGTATGTCAACTATAATTAAAAAATAAAAAAAAGAAACATCCTTTCAGATCAAATTGTATACTACTTATTGTCCCCTCAAGAATCCTATGCATGCTTACTTCTGTGCCTTGGCTCATGCTAGGTACCCCATCCTGGAATGCCTTTTCCCTGCCTCCATCCTCAGTGGTTATTTGAGTATCACTTTTTCTTCCGTTTCCAGCTCTTGTCTTTCCTCTTCATGATGCCCTCGTCCACCATGTCAATCGGTAGTGATCTCCCCCTTCTCTCTGTCCTTCCAATGTACATTATTTGTACTATATGCTTGATAGTGACTTTACACGGCCTTATGCTGGTAATTATATTTCTGCATGTAAAGAAAGACATAGGTACTCAATTCTCCCTTCCTGTGCCTATGGCAGACATTACCAACCAATTATAGAACACAGCCTGAAGGATCCATCTCAACACAGTACTATGATCAGCTTCTGTGGATTAATTGGATTAGATAAGGGGGATTAAATTTATTATATATATATATACCCCTCATGGAATTAGAGTATTGCTTTACCTCAAGGTATGGATTGATTTCCTGATAAGTGAAATAAGGTCACAAGAAATGGCTCTTTATTGAGGTTTAATTTCCAGTGTGTAGTTTGTGGATTAGAATTTGGAGAAAGTGGAGGACATCACACTTTCTTCAAGACTGGAGAGCCTTCAGTTTCCATCGAATATAGTTAAATTCTATAAACACCTGTCAAATGTTTCCTATCTGTAGGGTATTTTGCTAGACACAAAGAAGAGTTAAAAGATAAATAAGACATAGTTACAACAAACAAAGAGCGGATTAGCTGGTGAAAGAGATAAGATTTGTACAGGAAGAACTACAATATAAGATAGGATTAGATAAAGATTGTAAGAATGGTACAAATAAAGAGTGAATGGGAGCATAGTGATTTGGAAAGGAATCTAAAATAGAATGGTGTTTCTTCATCCAATCAATCATCAATATTTACTGAGCATCTATTGTAATTCAGGCATGACTATAGAATGAGGAGCAAAATAGGCATGGATTCTCTATCCCAGAACTAGACTCTATGAAGAGAGAGAGCCATTAATGAAATAACCATGTAAACAGACATAAGGTTATTGCTGAGATAAGTGCATGAAAGAGAAGTAAATGACAGGGAGATCTGATTTAACCTGTGCCATCAGAAAGCCCTCATTAAGGGAGTAAAGATGGAATGATTCTCAAAGGGTGAATAACAACCAAATGATGAGGGAGGAGAGAAGAGAGTAAGGCACCAACTTTCCATTCTAAGGTCTGTGACATTTGAACATGGTGCCGAAGGGTGGAGAGGACTCTGGCATTCAAGGGAATACAGAAAATCAAGATGTTTTTCACTTCTGTAAGAGACACACAGGGTATTCCAGGTTAAGAACAACTAAAGGCTTAGAGCTAGAAGAGCTTAGAGTGGGTTTGGACAAACAAGGATTCCAATTCAACAGGAGTGGAAGATGAGATAAAAAGTATAAAGAGTGAGAGGAAAGTGCCGAAGGACAACTTGGAGTCAATTTCATGCCATGTTTAGGGGTTTTGTTTTTTCCTACTGTGTAATCAGGTGCTATTGACAGTATCTAGGTAAGGAAGATGCGTGTTCAAAGCTACATGTTTAGAGATTGCTCTGGAAGCTGGTGTCTGGGTTAGAAAAAGGAGAGACGAGAAGTTGGACAAATCATAATAGCAACATAGGCCAGTCTCTGTACTCAGAATTTTAATTTATTATTTCATTTAATCCCTGTAACAACTCTTAAGATAGGTTTGTCTGTTTCACAACGAAGAAAATTGTCTTAGAGAAGTCAAAAAAAAAATTGCCTACCTCGTGAAGTAAGCATCAGGATTGGATGCTTCCTTTTATCATTTTATCAGCTGGAAAAGAAGTAAGAATGTCTCAAGTCATAATGAAGTGTGGCTTCTTTTGGAGCCTAGAGAACATTCCATTCCTTGTGTGTCTGAGAGCCAGATCTCAGAAAAGGGCCCCACTTCATTATTTTCTGAGTGTGGCATATACCCTGTAGAACAGGGGTCCCCAATCCCTGGGCACAGACTGGTACTTGTCCGTGGCCTGTTTGGAACTGGGCTGCACAGCAGGAGGTGAGCGGTGGGAGAGTGAGCGAAGCTTCATCTGTATTTGCAGCCTCTCCCCAGCCCTAGCATCACTGCCTCAGCTCCACCTGAGATCATCAGCCATTAGATTCTCATGGGAGGACAGGTCCCTGGTGCCAGAAAGGTTGGAAACCACTGCTCTAAAACCAGGCATGGAACATCCTCTGAGGAAGGTTCTTGGGGTAGGGACTCGCCCTGACTCTGTAGCTCTGTGGGGACTAGCATTCTGATATGGTACCACTAGGGCAGGTTTTAATAGAAACCACCATTTGTTTATCATGTCAAAGCCTTATGGCAAGTTGCTTCACCTCTGGTTCCCTGTCAGGAGCAGTCAGGAACTCTAGAAGATTTTCCTCTCTTTTATTCATTTTTTTTTAAAAAATGAGATCTTCCTCTGCTAATGCTGCCCACATTTGAGATACAGAAAGCCTTCTTATTCTTACATGTGTTTCTGTGAGTAGTGAAAAGGTCAAGGGATTTGGTAGTAAGGAGACCCAGATCCAACTTCCCTGAGTCTCAGGTCCTTCATATGCAAATGGGGTAATTCTTGAATTTGGAGGGTTAAATGAGGTAGTGCATGCCTAGGGCCTAGCATATGACACATTTCCAATAATAGTGTATTTTTTTCTGTTTCTCAGTCTCACTTCTTTGTAAGTGGATGCTTTAAATTCAAGCACTAGATTACCCTTTAAGTTCAATTTATTTTCCCCTCTTAATGTTTTCTTTATTTTAGGCAATAGGTGATTTTAGAAAGTGACACTTTTTGTGTGTGTGTGATTTAAGGGCTCCACGGGACCACCTGGACATCCTGGAGAGCATGGAGAGCCTGGGTTAAGGGGATCCTGTGAGTGGTGGAGAGGTTTATGCTGCTTTAATCCGGGGATTTGTAAACTGTTTGCTCTAGCACAAAGGCAAAGCGCAATTAATTATTCATCCATGAGGCATCATTCAGCCTATTTTAGTATTGTCACAAATAAAAGATCTGAGAGGAACCCCATCTTATAAAACTTTTGGTTTCTTGCAAGAGTTTGGAGTTTTAACTGCATTGCCTATTTGGGCTTACTGAGGAAGCCTAGACGATTAAAAGTGTCCACTTTGGTGCCTTTTGTTTTTTTTTTTAAAAAGTATGCGTCCTATAATTTCCTTTGTTGTCTTTCCTGACCATTTGAGGTAAGCAACCTTTTACTTTTTCAGGGATCCTGGCATTGATAGTTACCGCCAAGGTCCTGATGGGGAAAAAGGAAGGCGTGGACATCAGGTAAGATGGTCTCTTTTCACTTGGGGATACTGGTACCCATGGGGAAAGATGAGCGCTGTTGCAAAACACGGGCATTCTGGTTGGATCAGTATAGAAAACCAGAGAGCAAGCTTGTCCATGGACACAGGAGCTTCGAATGTTAATCCCCACTTACTCCTTGCCCTTGCATCCTCATCTCATAGATTTCTTTCTTTTTTTCGTGTACAAATCTTATCTCCTACAACACTAGGAATACATGTCACTTTACCTCTCTGTCCTTGGTTTCTTCATATGCCAAATGAAAGTATCAGACTCAGTGATTCCTAAGATCTTTTCAGTGTTAGAAGTCTCCAATTTTATAATGCTGTCTTAATTTTAAAAGATGCTCATGGTCATTACTCTGCTGGCTTGCTTTCCATCACTGCCGATGTCGAATTGATGTGGGTCAGGTATTAGCCATTTTTAGACGTAGGATCCTCATCTAGTTGTGAAGCCTAGAAACGTTGTGATAGAAGACATCGCAGAAGGAAAAGACTTGTTAACTTGACAGATGCTTACTTGTTGGAAGCCATTTTTAGATTTTTATGTCCTAGACATTAAAATACATGACTCTGAAAAATGACTAAAATAACCTAAGTGTCTTCACCCTCATATCTCATCATTCCCAATTTCTAGGAATGAGGTCTGCATACCAACATATTTACAGCTGTAAAGGAACCTCTATTTTGATCTCTAATTTACATCCTTTGAAAAAACCTTAGGATATCAGTTCTCCCTGAATGTAGTTAGTTCATATCCATTTTATGTATGTCCAGGTCCTAAATAAAATCCAGTTTGTATTAAGAACATTATTATGTAGGTATGTGAAAAAACCATCACGATTTGTTGTAAGAATTTCTCATCCTGTTGTTACAATTATTTTGTAAAGTCGACTTGAGAGGGTTCTTTTTGGTGAGTTGAGATTAGAGAGCCCTGTGAATACCCACTCAATAATAACAACAACCTACTCAACCATGTGATTGAGCTAAGAGAACAGCAGGGCAGCAACTAATTCATTTGGGCCCCAGTTTCCTCATCTGCAAGGTGGGCAGATTAAAGAAACTGCTTCAAAGTTTCCATGAGTTAGTGGTTGTCATGGGAAGAAATGTCATGATCTATGTGTAAATTGAGCTGTGGTTCCATGGTTTGCTTGTGGTTTAACAGCTGGGCAGGAACTCAGGCCTCCGGACAAACTGTCCAGTGTTGTGTCCATCACAGTACAGTAGCCGCGGGGAGAGCCTCATACTCACAGCTTTCACAGGTCTCCATCATTGACTTTAGCTAAGATTAAGCTTGAACATCAGATCCCTGAATTGTGCATGCAATCAAAAATTGTAAGCTTTGGAGGCAGTGCTGTGTTTTTGCATTTGTGTTGCTCATGGGTCCTACTCCCATGAGCTTTAAGAAATGTACTCTAAGAATTTAGAAGACATTCCCCTAGGGGGCACTCTTTCATTGGTTTTAGTTCTGAGTGGATCCAAAGAGCAGATTTGAAATTGCAGTTTGGATGGAGAAGATGCTCTGATAAAACAGTCTTTCAAATCAAACTGAGAAACATTGTTATATACCTAGGACCGGGGAAAGAATGGAAAACCAGTCATGCTTCGCAGTTCAGGGGAGAATGAAAACCAACCAATACAACCTTTTTGGAAGGCAGTCTTAGGCAACATACATCGGTTAGACTGCTGTTGTTTTTGTTTATGTTTTTTTTTTTAATATACAAGTGACAGAAGGCCTGACTGGCAGTGTTTAGCTAATAAACGTGCCTGATAATCCAGGAATAGGTGATTCCAGGTTTGGTACAGTGGCTCAATGATGCTATCAAAACCCAGTGATGTCATTAGGGATGCAGCATCTTTCTTTCCACGGGGCCATCCTTGTCATGGACCGTGGGCTTGGCAGCCTAACAATTTTGCCTTTACCTTTACATAAAATGCCATAAGGAAGGGGACTTTCTTGATTAGGGCACTCCCAGCAACATTCTCTTTATAGTTCGTGTAGCTCTGACTGGGTGGGCCCGAGACTCCCTACCTGCCCTCACCCCATTTTAAGAGAGCCAGAGAAAGCCAGTCTGTGACAAAGGAAATGAGATTGCCATGATTGACCTAGACCTGTCACAACTCATCCCTTGGAGCCAGGCATGTTGTTGCCTCATACAAAGCTAAGATTTTCTTAGCAAAGAAGAAAGGGGAGAGAGTATTTTATAGCCACCAACTGTATCTGTCACAAGTTAAGATGTGCACATCCTTTGATCCATCCTTTCCAGTTCTAGAAGTTTATCCAGAAGCTTATCATGGACCAACACAAAGATTCAGCTCCATGGATGATCACTGTAGGGATTTTTAATCACTACAATGCTTAAATGTGTAATGATAGGAGATATTTTATATAAACAATGGCAAACCCACATGATAGAATATTATTAGCCATGAAAAATAATTTGGAAGACTATTTCATAACAAGAAAAACATTTATGATGTAATATTAAGTGAAAAAAACAGATTACAAAACTATTCAGAAAGAGTTCAAATTGGTAGAATGTATCTATATCTATCTATCCTGGAAGAATAAATGCCCAGAAATTATGCATTTCTTTTCCTTACCCTTACTATCTGAATTGTTGAAAGATTCTGTATTGAACCTGTATAACTTTTATCCCAACTTTTTATTTGAAAAAATTTAAATCTACAGCAAAGTTGTAGGTGTAAGAATAGCACAGTGAACACTGATTGCTACCATTTAGCCCTATTTGATTTATGTCTTTCTATACAAATACGTAGGTAGTTATGTATATATTTTGCTGAGCCATTTGAGGATTAATTGACGAGATCAAGACATTTTGCTTTTAAACATTCAATACATATCTTTTAAAACAAGGACATGTTCCATATAAGCACAATGCAATCATCTTGCTCAAGAAAATATTGATGCAAAATTATTTCCACTATACATTCCATATTCAGATTTCCGCATTTGCCCCAACAGTGCCCTTTATGGCTATTTTTATTGTCGTTCTGGATTCCAGTCAAGGACTATGCAGTGTGTGTGGTTGTCTTGCCTTCATAGTAACCTTTAATCACAACCGTTGTCCAGTTATTTATTTGTTTACATGACATTGACATTTCAGATAAGGTATTTTGCTAAACATGTCTCAATTAGGATTTGTTTCCTTGTGACAAGGTTCAGGTGAAACATTTTTGGCTAGAAATTGAGAAATGCTGTACCCTTCTCAGTCACCAGGAGAGACACTGTGTCAGTTTGTTTCATTATTGGCACATTTATTTGGTCACCTGATTAAGATGGTGTTCGCCAGGTTTACCCATTGCGAACATACTTTTTCCCTCTTTCTGAAGGTTAGCTAATCTGAACAATGATACTCTGAGACTGTACATTTTTGTTTCCCAATCATCTTTTACCCAGTGGTTCCAGCATTGGCTCAAATAATTCCTTTATTATACTGGCTACAAAAAACTATTTATTGTTGAAATGAGAAAATGATAAACATTTTAAGAAAGGATCTTCATTATATCAAGACCAATTGTGAGAGTGCTGTATCTAAAGCCTTCTTCCTTCATGCAACACACTTTATTTTTAAAAATCCCACTATAAAAGTCACACTTTGGGAATATAGAAAAGTAAACTATGGAGAGAAATACCAATAATTTCAGTAACCAAGAAAACCATCACTCTACTGAACTTTCCTAACTCATTGATGGCAAAGTTACTCTCCCTGAGAAAGTTAGATCAGGATCCCATGGGCTTTAAAAAAATGTCCTAGTACAATATATGAAAATGTGAAATTATCATTTTGTCTTTCTCTATATTTGGGATAAATTATCCTTTCTCAAATTTAGCATACTTGAAAAGAATGATATTACAGCACATTTTTCTACTTTATAAACTTTTGATAAAGGTAATTTTTAATTGTTGTATATTGAAATAAGTATTTCCACCATAACTTAATTAACACTTCCCTCATATTATGGAACATAGAAATTGTTTCAGAATTTAATCTAATATAACAATTGGAAGAATACTTTGCACAACCTGTTTCTGTTTCTGCATTTCATGTTCTTTCCCAGTTTATATATTTTCATTGAGTTGGCATGTGACTTCACTGGATAATAGTGTAAGATATCCCTACTTTGGATCAGGTGATACACATTTCTCCTGAAAGATAGAATCATACTTCCTCTACTAATTTTTCCATTTCTGATCTTTAAAAAAATCAAGAGCATTAGAGAGTTTCCTTATTGCAACCAGTCCCTTTGTCATCATCTGTATATCTTGATCACTCCACACATGCAGAGACACATTCCTCTACCTGTTGTTTCTGTCTGTATCCTTTCAGATGCAGGTAGAAATAGAAGTACCAATATTTTTCAAATATTAAACATGACTTGTTGGAGAATAGGTATAACTATTGTCCCAGCATGGTGAGCCCTGAGGAGTTATAAAATGAACAATGTTTGGGGAAAGATGCCTACGATATGGATATTTTAAAACACCAGAGTTAAATCTGTTTGCTCTAGAGGAGTGCCAACCAACAGAACTTTCAAGATTATGGAAATATTCTACATCTGTGCTGTCCAATATGGTGGCCACCAGCCACAGGGAGTTATAGAACACCTGAAATGTGCCTTGTATAACTGTGAAAATAAAATTTTAATTTAAGTTAATTGAAACTAATCTCTCCCATGTGGCTAATGGCTTCTATATCGAACAGCCCATGTCTAGAGAAAAATCCAAAAGTATGTAGACATCTAAAGTGATCTTTTCTTTACCCCTTAATTTTCAGGGAAGTTCTGGTTTTGATGGACCTCAGGGGGAGACTGGAAATGTTGGCCCTCAGGTAGGTGTAAATGCTCATGGGATGTATTTCCCCTGCTTTTGTGGAACAGAGAGATAGGCTGGGGTGAAAATTGGCTGTTTCCTTTTTTAAGGTCTTCGCTTCCTTTCTATTCTTAGGGATCAAGAGGAAGACAAGGTCTGCCAGGGTGGAAGGTCAGTGCTTTCTAGAATGAGTTGCTTCTTGTTTCACATATATAGCTACTTTAAATCGTTCTCTCTGAGAGGTCAAGGAGAGTGCTCTTTGGGTTATCTGAGGCTGTATGAGGATCCCTGGGAAGTTTCCATGGGGACCTTTTCCATGAAGAAGGGGAAGTTTATATGGTCCTTCTCTGCTTCCTCTCCAATTTGCTATAATACTTCATGTATTTTGACTAGAAACTAATACCTAATAAAATGGCTTTTACCCCTGAAATAATATTTTTTTCCACTTAAAGAAGTAAGACTTCCTATGGGTACATAAGGGAATCTCATAGTCACTAGATTAAGGAAAAGTTTGAACTTTTACTATTTCCAAAGGAGGAATGATATGATTTGAGGATGGAATGGGGGGATATCTCTGTGAAGGAAATTGTATTTTACTAAGTGTTTATTTAGCACAAGTCACTGTGCTAGACCTTTATTTACATTACCTCGTGTAAACTTTTCTATAGCCCTGGGAGTTATGAGCATCGTTGCTTACTTTTTATGGATAAGAGAGGAAATACAGGTTTAGCAATGTGAAGTTATTTGTCAGAGGCTACATAGCTAATAATTGATGGAGACAGAATTCAAATTCAAAGATCAGGATGCTCTTGGAAATTTTTGTACAAAATGAAAGTGAAATTTATTGTGTAGGCTTACCTCTAACATAGTCTGGTTGCTCTCTTGCTCTGCTTATATTATTTTATTTTCTAGTATTCTCATGATTTAAAGATGGAGAAGTCAGAGATGACTTATATCATTTCTGAGCCTGGGGGAGAGAGGGAAGGAGAGGAAAATGGAGAGGGAGAGGGAGAGGGAGAGGAAAGGAGGGAGGGAGAGAGTTAGGCAAGGACCTAAGTATAGAAAATGATGGGACTCATATGTCTTCAAACCAAACATGTTGGAAAAGCAAGGATGTTGAGAAATCCCGATTCAAAAATCCAAACAAGTTTGTTGATGCCAAAGAAAAATTTATTTCTCATGCAATGTTAAGATTTGAAATTAATTCTTCGATAATTTTTTGTGCTATTAATAAATTCTTAGCACTTGTGAAATAAATAATATTCTGAAATAACATTTTACCATTGTTTTTATCCCCCCAAAAGCAGAAAGAAATTAACTATAATTTTGATTACGGCAGGTTTGGGAGAAATTAAGTGGCTCTAGGCAGTTGGGTGAATTTTCTATTCGAATTGTTTAATTTTTTTTTATGATGCTATGTGTGGTTTATCTAAATATCCATTAACAGTAGGTCCTCCGCTTGGTTGGGTTTTGGTTATTTTTGATTCCCTATGCTGCTCCATCTCCTATGTCTTTCTTTTTTATTTAATTTAAATCAGAGCCAAGCCTGTGCATAAATTTAAAATGAAATTGCACTGTCAAGCTTATAATGAAAACTATTTCCCTGCCCATTCTTCTCCCTGTTTGTGACTCCTAGTGCTTCAGAAGCACTCACTTTCATCTCTTTGAGCTATTCCTTCTGGTATTATTGTCATTTTCTAAACATGTTTTCCTTTGCTATTTCTTGCTTTTTAGTTTTGGATGTTTTTCAATTTCTTTCTTTCTTTTTTCTTTTTCCTCTGTTGATTGGAATATGGACCTAGATTCACCTGGCATGTTCCTGAATCAGAATGTTTCCCTCTGGGCTGTTACTGTATGTTTACTTGTGGTATATTCTATCACATTTTCACAGCTAGACCTGAACAAGAATTCTTTAAGCCCATAACGTTTTTTTATATTCAAAAGTAAAGAAAATTTGTTTCTCTTAACTCTTTTCTCTAGTTCTCTGTATTTTAACTTTAATAAATTTACTGTTATGACAAATTAATTGTAAGATAAATATATTTGGTTTGCAGTATAAGGCCAAGAGTCAGTGTCTAATTCAGATTCCTGTTCAGGCTGCACTTAGGGTTATAATATATATTGTGAACCTGTAATTCCTTGTTGATGGAACCTTCTAAAGGGATTTCCCTCCATTATTATTTGGCAAACCTTGCTTGATACAAGATTAGTTCTAAAAGGCAATTTTCTTGAGTTTCAAAGCAGTGGAGTAGAAAGAACTATTCTAATTTCCCTGATAGTTAAGTATTAGTTTTTCTTTTCCTTTCTTCTTTCTTTTCCCTCCCTCCTCCCTCCCTCCCTTCCTTCCTTGTTTTTATTTCTTCCACTTCACTTTTTCCATGCACCCCCTCACCTCTCTACCCTCTGGCAACAATCAGTTTGTCCTCTATATTTATGAGTCTCTTTCTGTTTGTTTGTTTGTTTGTTTGTTTTTTGATTTCTTACTATGGGGGACAAAGATTTTTCTTAACCTGTTCATCTCCTTCTTCATACACTTTCCTTCAATTTATCCTTGCAATACACTTATTTTCTCCACTTTTGGTCCAATCAATTCACATTATAACTAGATAAATATTATTTATAGCTATATAACTTTTGTTTTCCTGAGTCACCCTTTCTCCCTATTTGCTTTGTATTCTATGTGCCTATTACTAGTTAATCATAAAGTTCTTTGACAAAACTGATAACCTCTCAGTATATTTAAACATAGAAGTTTTATATTTCTTGGATTCCTCCTAACTGGGCTCTCTGTCCTCCTACTCTAATCCAGACTGATTGCTCTCTGGGTCTCTGTTCTGTTATCTTATTGGAACAGATTTTGGAATAGCAACCTCTCATTTTGGAAGCAGAGAAAAATGCGTGCAAACTGCCATCTTCAATAAGAAATCTCTCCCTTTAATACATTCTAATCTTGATGAATCCCTATCGTTGTTGTCTCCTTTTCCTTTACAAGCTTTGATTTTTCTAAAAATAAGAGGCAAAATCATAACTATTTGCAGACTCCGGGGTGAACTGGGTTTATCCAACATGTCAATGGTTTGCTAGTTAACCCAGTATTGGAGCATTGGTCATATAGATTCGTTCACGTTAAGACTATAACTTGCTAAAGATCAGCCAGTACTATTGGAAGAAAATAGGTTACAGAGGTGCTGAATTCCAAATTACAACATCCCGTGGGTCTTGGGGAAACATGTCTCATTGCTATCAATAAAATTAGATATGCTGGCTTATGCAAGATGCCTAATAAAATGGAATTGTAAATAAAATTGTAAATAAAATAAAATTTTATTTATGGAAAAGATTGGAAATATATTTTTAAACATCTATAAACTCATCATCTTCCTGCTATTATTTTCATGTTTGTGTGTTTCCTTTACTTGCATAGATAATAAAGGGCTATCATAATGTATATACTATTTTGTATTCTGCTTTTCTGTTTCCAAATCTTCCTATTATCATTTTAATACATTATACCTTACTTTCTTAAAGAACAATGATTTACTGAACTATTCTTATGTTGAAAATTTAAGTAATTTCTATTTTATTATATATCATATTAATGCTGTAAAGAAAAACTGTGTTATAGGTTTTGTTTTGTTCTTGCATTTGCTTTGTTAATATAAATGCTAATATAAATATATATTATTTATATATTGAAGCTGTAATAGAAGAGTCTGAGCTTTGCTATATAGCGCCATATTGTTTTTAGAAGTGTTGCATTATAAATGTCACTAATGTAATGTGTAAATTAGGTAACATTTCACAACCTGTTTCAAAATTTCTAGCTACTTGTATTTATAAATATAAAACTTGGTTCATATTTATAAATCTAAAAAATCAACTCTTGAAGAGTAGATTAATATAACAGTAATAATTAATAGAAATGCTTCCTATTTATTTGAATAGTTTTAAAAACTTGAGAAGCACAAGTAATTGTGCTACATATTCATTAATTGAGTTTAAGATTTTTTTCTTTGCGAATCCATGAATAATCAGCGGCCAGGTCAACATGTAAGCAACACGAGAAAGAAGGGTATTATCTTCAATCTTGACAAACATATCTTCTCTGTAGAAATGAAAATATTTGAGTAAAAAATTAAATCAGTTATCAGATGAATAATTTTAACAGCTCATCCTTTGCCTAGGTAATTAGGTTACTGCTGTAAGAACTATAAGGTTTTAAAGCCAGTTTTCTGCTGTTTCTCTAAGTGCTTTATGGTTCTTTTTTCCTAGAACGTCATGCCTGTTGTTGTGTTCAACATTCTGAGTTTCCTCATACAAGACAAAGGTCCTTAACACCAGTCAGCATTTAGCTCATATCCCTTAAGAAGAATAGGTGGGCTTTCAGTAACCAGTTATTATGTAAAATGGAAGCTTGAGTAATTTAAACAAAGTCTTTTTGCTTCCATCTCTAGCTGAGGCATTGGAAGGAAAAGTGCAAAGACTGGGAGAGACATAAGAATCTGGTCTTTCATTTTCTCAGCATAAGTGGAACTATCACCCCATTCTTTTCCAATTCTGTATCCTAAGAGGACTGAGTGAGCCCAGACAGTTAAATCCTTTTTACCTTTCTCTTGTGGGTTTCAAATAAAACCTTGCAGGGAAGGCTGCCTTCAATTGGGAACACTAAAGATGCCTGGTGAACTCACTGAATTTTGTTTATTTTGACAGGGTGTACATGGAGAATCTGGTGAACAAGGTTATCAAGGAGAGCTTGGGTATCCAGGCCCACAGGTTGTATCGGTGAACTTGTTTTTAGTACTGAAGGGTATTTGTTTAAAATTTTAACTTAGATTCTTTGGTAGGGATTTAACATATATCAGAATGGCCTTGGATACCTAACTTCCAGGGTCTCCCAAAGCAGGTTGTATAGTCTTTCTTCTAGGCAGGTTAAATCTTAATAATTCATATTTAGTGAGCTCTTACTATGTCCTAGGTATGGCCTTAAGCACTTGTATTAACTCATCTAATCCTTCAGTGGGGGGGTTTATTATCCCCACTTTACAGGGGAGAAAGGAGGGGGGCTGGAGAAGATAGGTAAATTGGCCAAACTCACACTGTTAGTAAATGAAAAAGGTAGAATTCAAATTTAGGCAGTATAGTTATAAATATAAACTCTTCATTACCGCCTCTGAAGCTGTGTATTCAAATTACTCAGATAGTATTTAATTCATTAAATGTGTATTCAATTTGGCAGGAAAAATAAGCAGTATGTTTATCGAGTACCTATTATTCACAGGGCATTTTGCTAACAGGCCTGGGATATTCAGACCATCAGAGCAAGTTGCCCTGAAGGAGTTCAGTCCAGTGGGGTGTTGTAAACTAGCTCATGGTAACTGGGGGTTTAAACTTCCAACCAGTTCTTTTGGAGTCTTCTAAGCACAACCCAAATCTGTCACTCTGTAAACACTTCTGGAGTACTTTCTACATCTCACTTTTAAAAGCTAAATTATTTCCAAGTTCCCTCAAATGGAAGAACTTTAAAACAACAAATTTTACTAACACATTGAATCATTCTCCTTAACTTTAAAGATCCTATGAGTATCAGATGATAATTTGAGAAGGTTTCTGCTGTTTTTCCACTTGACAAGGATACTAAAAAAAGAAATGGGTAATCCATGTATAGTTAGAGATTGTATTTACTTTATGATAGGAAATAGTATCTGAATATAGAGGGAAACAACTCAGAGGTGTGTTTTTGGCTCTTCCTTTGATCACTGGCTTAATTCAAATTTGGGCCCCCCACTAGTGTTGTATCCTGGCTTTCTCCTTTGTATTCACTTTATTATAACTGCTGAGAGCAAGGGGAGCAGGTCTTGTGGTGAGCCATGAGCAAGATCATCGATCAAACCTCTTTTTAATTCTCATTCCCCACTGGGATGTGGGTATGATGGTCTATTTAAATTGATGATTCAATACCTCACCCAGGAGTATAGAAACCATGATCAATGCCTTCTAATAGGAAAACATTTCTCAGAAAAGCTAGAGAAAAATTAAAATGTCAGAAATCAGGAAAGTAAAACAGATTGGAGAGGAAATGAGCAACTCCCCAGCAATGTGCCCCGTGAGATTAGGCCACTTAAATGTACTTTTGTTTTTTGATAAAATCAGAACATAATCTTCTTGTTCAGCCTTTGTAGGTATAAGGAAAAGGTTGAATTTTCAAAGATCACATCCTTGCAGCTCCTCTCTTTTAGGATTTAAAATTAGTCGAGTGAATTAAAATATAAAGCAATGTTGTCAAACTTTATCGTTCATCATATTTTACTGGAGATATGGTTAAAGATATAGATGTTAAGGACTCACATCCTGTGCCTCAGACAGAGTGAGTTTGAAGTGAGTGTGCTGGGGTGCTTTAGAGTGCAGACGCTGCTTGATGAAGGTGGGATAAATGAGATAGCGATGGGCCAGGGCACCTTAATTTGTGCTTCCAAAGGCATCCAAGATGATTTTGTGGCCACATGGAAAATACTTATGGAGCTCTGTAAAAACTTGGCTGAATTTTAATTTCATCTTTGGACCAGGGACCGAGAGGAAGGCAAGGACCACCAGGAACTTTTGGACAAAAAGGCTTACCGGGTGCTCAGGTAGGTATAAAAAACTAAAAGCTGCAGCATGGCTCCTCATTAACAATGGCCAGTTCATACACCTGAGTGTTTCTGGACAAATAGTATAAAGCTACCCTGTTTGTTCTGGGATCTGTGGGTATCAGGAATTTCTAGAAATAGCTAATTTTGTGCAGTAGACATTGATCACTAGCTATGTACCCCTTCTACTCTGGGTTTATTGTGGGAATATAGTAATTACTGAGATTGGGGTTGAGCCTCAAAGATGTATAACACAAGCTCATGTATACAGTTCAAGAAAAAATAACATAAAAGAGAAATAAATGACTAGTTTACTCCTTATAGACATTTAAGGAAGCAATTGCTACTCCAGTTTTATAGATGAGGAAATGGAGCCTCAAAGGGATTAAATGACTTGTCATCCAGATAGGTAATTGGCTGAACTGGCTTCTAATTTGGATCTTTCTGTGCCTGTTCTACTCCCCATCATTTATATATATATAATTACTTTTTTGATGCCTACAGCATCCTGTCTTCCTAAGTGGTCTCTCATCCAAGCACTAACTAGGCCCAACTCTGCTTAGCTTCCGAGATCAGACAAGATCAAGTGTGTTCAGGGCAGCATGGCTGTAGACCCCATTCAATATTATGGTGGTTCATAGAAGGGTAGCACCATATTGAGGCAGATGATGGGAGTGACTTCCTAAGGAAGGGAGCATTGGAAATACCTTAAGCCTGAGGAGCCTGATTCAAGTCAGGAGTAAGAGTATCTGGAGATTCAAAATAGCAGCTCTAGGATGACCTAAGCCATAGTTCTATCATCATTTTCTCTCTTGGTCAGGAGAAATTGAGCTCCATAACTGATTGTATTATTTTCATTCTCATTTGATCATATTTTCTATTTGGGAAGGGTAAAAGTCCAGGCATTTGTCTTCCAATCTCTTAATCAAATGGTGTTTTTCCTTCTTGTACTCAGATAATTCCTCTAATTCTTGGGACGTGGTCAACTTGGCCTTTTGCACCAAACATCTTATTCCCTGACCCCAATCTCCCACCTATCAGCTAAATGTGTACATTATGCATTTTGTATGTTGGAGGATCAATTAATTGTGTAAAACGTTAAAGGTGATTCACGAGCATATTATAAGTTTAATAATAACGAGAGAGTCAGATAGTTAACTCTGTGGCCCTTGAGGTGATTTTGGTTGTGGTCTTGCTGCAGGGGAATCCTGGGCTTCCAGGGCCAAATGGTTCAACAGGAAAAACTGGACCAAGAGGAATGAAGGTAAGTGTCAGAGAACATACTCTTCCTTGATAGCAACTTGGGTTTTCTTACATGAATCTCTTCTTGTGTGATCATTTCCAGCAGGAGTTTATGATGTGATTGGTGATGATATTGACTGTCCATTACCTCAAAGCTGGATAGATAGGTACAGAGAACATAAGACATATAGACAGACATATGGAAAGATGGATAGATGGTCACATATATCACTAGACAGACATATCGGGGTTAGATAAACATATGCATTCACCACAAATGTAGATTCACATACCCCTAGAAAAAGTTATAGCCATATAAAATTCTGTAACTGGTGCTGCATACCTGGTTTTGCTAATTTTCAGTACCTAAAATTTAAATCTATTTTTAGATTCTTATATTTGACAGAAGTCTAGAGGAAGATATTTACCTTAGACTATAGAATGATGCCAATGGGATTTGAAAAGAATAATTGTAAAATTTCTAAGAAAAATGATTTAAAATTGCATGAACTAATAGGAAAAAATTAATTTTATGTTTGTCCTTTGTTACAAAAGGGAGAGCATGGTGATGCAGGAGAACGAGGCTCACGGGGACAAAATGGGCCAAGAGGGCAACCTGTAAGTCTAGTCTCCGTGTTTTGGACTCTTGATTGAATTTTTGTTTATTATTTGTTCTTGTTTTACATAAAATTATAATATTCTTGATGAATATTTTGGGTAACACATGTGATATGATCACTAGAGCTGTTGTGAATCTAAAGAGTCAAAGAGCCTCAAACTCCTTATATAAATAAAGAATCCAGGGTTTGTTTTGCAAGAGGGAAGTGCCAATGAGCTGCTTCTGCTTGACAAAAATGTTTTACAAGCATTTGAGTCTTTTAGGAATACAGAGATGTTCAATGAAACACTTTTTCCAGGACAACAAATAAGACAGCCAATCAGAGTTGCAAACTTTTAAGGACGTAGGTTTGATTGAAGCAGGGGTCCCCAGCCCCTGAGCTGTGGACCAGTACTGGTCTGTGGGCTACTAGGAACTGGGCCACACAGTAGGAGGTGAGTGCCAGGTGAGCAAGCGAAGCTCCATCTGTCTTTGCCGCTGCTCCCCAGTGCTAGCATCACCCCTCAGCTCCACCTCAGATCATCAGGCATTAGATTCTCCTAGGAGCACCAGTCCCTGGTACTTAAAATGGTTGGGGACCACTGAATTCTAGAGTATAGAAATAATCTTTGAATACCAAGGATCATAAAAGGTTTACTTCAACAGATAATACTTCCAAAGACAGGGCTATGCATTTTTACCTTAGTCATTGCTCTGAACACAAGGGCAAATTAGTTATTTTTATGACTGTTTTCAGTTCACCGCCTTATCAAAATGAGCTTTATGTTAGAGTAATGTTGTCTTTTCTGCAACTCATATTTCTGAGACTGCCTTTATCAGCAGTAGGAAGGACCTGCAGTTGTTTTACACTCAGCACTGAAATTGCATTTGTTAGCAAGGAGAGAACACAAACACAGGTCTAAGAAACTTAAATGTGGCAAAAGAAGGAAGAGAACAGGGTTACTGTCAACTAAAATACAGGGCAGATAATGTTTTACATCGATGCTCAATTCAGATGTTGGAGTAAAACTCTTTTACTTTACTAAAAATCCTCATTTCTAAAACGTAAAGCTTGTTCCTACTGACTGCTTTCTGTGAAAGACAAAGCTGGGGAGTAATGCCTTTCTTGAAAGTGTCACTTCAGGAATTTTAGAGGGTGTTGGACATTTCCAAAATATATATAGTTTGGATATCAGGAGGTTCTGCATGTCCTTCAGCAGAGAGAAGCTGGAGAAACAGCAAATGGATTTCATTTGCATCCTTCTCCCTCACCCCCAATAATTCATTTTTGGCAATCTTCTTTGTCTTATTTTCTAATATTTCAAATTCTCCTCCTTAGCCATGGGAATGATCTCTGTGGCTTAAAATTTAAAATTTTTCTTCTCAGTTGATCTTCTTGTCTGCTCAGCACAAAGCACCTAAAATGTTCTGAATTCACTCCTTATGATAGGAAGCTCACTGTCTACATGTGCAGATGCTAAGATCCCAGTAGTATCATCAGCATTTTTATAACTATTATCATCAGCACCACCGCAGCTTCCACTACTACCTCTACCACCTCCCACACCATTACCATGACCAATAATACCACCACGACCACCATAACTGCTGCTGCTCCCCTGCCAACATCATCACTACCAGTGCCACCATCCGCAGCAGAATGATGACCACTTACCGAGTACCTTCGCTGTGCTAAGTGCTTTCCATGCACACTGACTTAACCTTCCAACAACCGTACTATATAGATGATATTATTATCTCCATTTAATAGATGAAGAAACTGATGCTTAAGGAGGTTGAGTAACTTGCCCAAGGTCATTCTTACAACCAGCAATGGAAGTAGACTAAAAGTTCAGGTCTTTCTGGGTTTACAGTCTATATACTTACTCACTAAACCATATTACCTTTATCCAAATCTTTGCTCTCCCCCTCCCCTAGCTGTCTTTATCTCTAGAGATTTACCAGTATTGGAACTTGTTCTATTGTTCCTTTATCCTGCAAAGAAAGCAGGTTTGACCAAGAGGGACTCTGTACAGTGATTTGGCTTCCTACACCCATGGCATCATCTTGTTGAGGTACATAATTTTGCTGAAGAGGGGGTTAAAAATTAAAAAGAATATGAAAAACTTAATTATATCATGGTCTTTAAAAACTTTAAACCCTATTTGCTCCTTATCTTTTGAAGGCAGTCTAGTGTTTATACTGTGAAGGTAGGCTACATTTCCATCAAGCCCCTTCTGCCTTCCCCACCTCCTTGCACTGCTGATTTTTCCAAAAGTTCAGATGATATTATCAACAAACATTGATCTGGATGACTCTACAATTCATCTTGTGTCATTTTCTAGGGTCTTTTTGGTCCTGATGGATATGGACATCCAGGAAGGAAAGGAACAAAGGTGAGGGTTATCTTGTAGAGTACTCTGAACAAAGGACCATAGCTTTTGCTTTATTTTGCTAGAATAAGAGTTATTACCCAAATGAGATGCCAGAGATGGTTTCTACCTGCTGTTTATGAAATGTTGTAGCTGCCAGAGTTCTCTCCTTAAAAAATAAAAGCTGATTTTTGTTATTCTCTTATTTAAAAATTAAACCCTTTACCTCATCTTCTACCTACACCAGATATTTCCACTCCAACACTGGGCATGCTGGGACCTTTCCCAACTCCTTTTCTTTGCAAGCACTCTTGCCTCTATTTGATATGTCATTCCCCATCTCCTCCTTTGGACAATTTTTACTCATTTTCTAAAAGCCACTCAAATATCAACCTCTTCTTGTAGAAGCCTTTTTGGACTTCCACAAAGAGAATTTGTTGTCCTATACTCTGTGTTCCTAAAGCACATTATTCACATTCCTATAGTAGCTCCTTTTATAACTGACGTTATATTATAATTTATTCCTGTATATTTGTCTGCCTACTGGTTTGTGAACTTGATAGCAGGATTGCATCTTACTCATTTTTTTGTATTGCTGGAACAGAGCCTAGCACAGAGTAGGTGCTCAGTAAGCATACTTGAATATTTCCACTCCCATTAGAAGCCGGTATTTTAACATGTAGTTAATGGGTCATTGACAGAGATTTTGAAGCATGGAAGTCACATGAAGCTTGTTGAACAGATCAGATGTCAACAGCCACAGTTATTCTTGGTGCTTTAGTTTAAGTTACATTTATTGCTTCCCCAAATAAGAAATCACTGGGAAGTTTAGTGATGACCAGCTACTGAATGATGTCAGGACTCTGGGCTGGCTTCTCTGTATTTCTCTTGTTTCCTTTGTGGCTACAAGATGACACCACTGCCATTTTATTTAACAAGAAAATGCTCCACACATAGTAAGCTCTTAGTAAATATCTGTGAAATGATGAACAGCAGGGTACATCATTGATCATCTGGTTCAACCTCGTCAACTTACAGATAGGAAAATTGAGACTCAGAAAAGTAAAGGAACTTCCCTGTGGTCACACATATAGTTAGAGCTGAGTATGGAAACTAGTTCATTGGAGCCTCATCCTGGCAGATTAAGTCTTTCTTCTCTACGAGAGAGTTCGCATAACAGGGAATCCTGGGCAGAATTCACATGTGCATATTTTGAGCCACATACCAGCCCTGATCTCAGCACACTTAATGTTGTGGAACATGCAGATTCATTCTGCTGCTCTCCCCTCAAATCTCCAAGACCTGCTTTCTCTTCCATAGTTTTAGCAGACAATCATGCTTCCCATTTCATTAATTGAATAGTAGCAATAAGAAGAGAGTCTCCACACACATTTACCACCACACAGGCTTAAGTACTTGCCTCTGTACCTTGCTTTCCCTTCTACTGCTCTGGATGAGAGTCCATGCCCTTATGAAAGACCAACCTCTCCTCTCATGAAGTGGATTCCATTCCCTTTATGCTTTCTTAAGGCCCTGGCCCCTGCAGGGGTCACCTTTTTCTTTTGTATCACCAAATTTTTTGTCACTCTACATAGAACATTCACATCAGTATACAAAGAGGTGGGAATATCTCCCATCTAAAAAAAAAAAAAAAAAAAGCCTTCCAAACAAAAACAAAACCCTCACCTAACTACATACTCCCCTTGCCCCATTTCTATCTGGCAACTCTTTGAAGGAGTAGGTCTATACTGTGGTTCTCACCCCAGGTGAGTTTAACCTCCAAGGGACATTTGGCAATGTCTGGAGGTGTTTTGGTTATCACGACTGGGGGAGGGATGCTACTGGCATCTAATTAGTACAGACCAGAGATACTATTTTCCAACCTATAGTACACACGACAGCCTATCACAACAAAGAACCATCGGGTCCCAAATGACAGTAGTGCTGGGGCAAAGAACTCCACTTCCTTTCCTCTGGTTCTTTCTAACTCATGATAACCAAACCCTCATGCTTCAGCTCTCCCCACTCAACTATGTCTGCTTTGGTCTAGGTAAAACTCATGGTGCTAAATCCAATGGTCAGTTCTGTGCTCTCGTCATACTCCGTGTCTCAGCAGCACTTGACAAAGATGATCGTGGGCTTGTTCTTGAAACCTTTTCTCTCTCATATTCCAGAATACCCTATTTTCCTGGTTTGTGCCTTTCTTAGTATCCTTTCTTAGTCTCCTTTTCTGGATCTTTTGAATGTTCTTCACCTCTAAATATTGAAAGACTCAGGGCTCTATCCTCATATTTCTCTCTGTCTTTACTTGGGTGACCTTATGCAGTTCCATGGCATCAGGTACCATCTATCCTGTGATCTGGCTTGGACCAATGTCTTAACTCCAAATGTTTTCACTTGGTTATTTAATAGACACCTTAACATTGCCATATCCCCAAACAACATTTTTCTTTTCCTTTTGTTAACATTTTATTACGGAAAAATTAAAACATGTACACAAATGGTAAGACTTATCTAATGACACCTCTCCTCATGTATCCATCATCTTGCTCAAACAATCCAAAACCCTTGACCAGTTTTGTTTTATTTTATTTATACTCCCACCCACTGATCCCCCCACCAATTATTTTGAAGCAAATTCCAGATGTTATATATTTCATGCATAAATATGCCAAGTTGCTTTTCTAAAATATTCTTTAAAAATATAACCATAATACCATTATCACACCTAAGAATTAACAGTCATCCTTTAATAACATCAAACATCTAGTCAGTCAAAACTGATTCCCCTGACAACGTATCCCTCCTCCTACTTCCCACTTAATCTCAGGAGTGGAGACTCTATCCTGCCCATTGCTCAAGGCAGACACTGAATTATCTTTAATAATTTTCTTTCTCTAACACCCTGTATTTAGTCCAACAATAAATAATGGTGAGTCTACCTTCAAAACATACTCAACATTTTATCATTTCTCACCATTTGAACTGATAGACAAAAGTGCTTAAGAGAAAATATCATTACACAAGATATCAGGGGTGGGAAATTTGTAAAAATCATTTTCAAGTTGGTTCACAATGAATTATAGAAATAAAATGTAGTCACTGGGGAGTAGCTCAAGATAACAACCATTGCTATAGTTGCTGGCAACTGTTTTGAGTCATTTTCTTCAAAATCATAGTTTCTTATTTTTCCCTAAAGAATGCCAAAGAAGGATTTGGTCAGATGGCATTAAACAAGACCTTATCTCATTTCTGACACTAGGGTGAACGTGGATTTCCTGGCTATCCTGGCACAAGAGTAAGAAGATACCTTTCTGGGCCTAGTTACTGGTACGCAGCATGAATCATTTGTTTGTATTTATTTTTCTTGACACTCAGAGTTTTGCTTTTGATTCTATTAAGGGAGAAGATGGTGACCAGGCCACCAAGGAGAGAAGGGGGCAAAGGGAATCAGAGGGAATAGGGTAAGAACCAAAGAAATTTCCCAAGATCTATAGAGGCCCACATCATGACATTCTACTCACAGGAGCCTATTTCCATTGGATTAATGGATTTCTTAGCAGAAAGCCTGTGTCCTCCTCAGGCACTGTGCATTCCACACCTTTTGGGCTAACCCACTTCTCACTTAATCCCATGTTCATTTATCTTCTGAATACAAATGCATCTCCCTAAACCATAACAACAGAAAATCCAAGTTGGAGTTTCAGTTATTCAATATCAACCTTTTAACAAACAAGTTTGGGGGCACCTCTGTCTTTGGTAAATAATGATATCACTTGGAAGGTACTGTTTGCGCTGTAGAGCAAACATTGCTATTTCTCTGAGAGTCTTCTAAAACTTAACTTTCTCTTAGCTATTGCAGGGCTAGACTCTCAAGAATGTGGCTACCATGTTGGTGGACTTTGAGTCATTTCACTATGCTTTATAGAGTCTACCATTAAAAATCTATTCCTTCAGATTCTGAAGATTCAATCTTGAAGAACCACAACACTGGCAGCTCTTTTGGAAAGAGTAAGCCTGTGGGTATCTAAAACCTTGGCCATGTTTAGCTGATGGACATTAGAGAGCAAGGCCTTCTGAGAAAAGGACATGGACCAACGCTCAGTGAAGAAAAGAGGAAAGGAAAGATAATGTATATTTTCTAGGCAGTCAATAATTGGTATTTTCATACATTGGCAAGGACATAAAGAAAATTTTGATCTATGCGAACTTCACTTGCTGCTGGCTAATTTTGCCCTGTTCAGCTAAACTCAGCTCTCTGGTTTCAAATTAAAAAAAAAAAAATCTATTACATGCAAATAATGCTATGTCTACAGATAATGCTGTGTCTGTTCAAATATGTGTAAAATGAGCAGTGAGCCCATGATTAGCATATGCCTTTACTCATCCTCTGAAGACCAGAAGGTGGTAAGGAAATTCTTGTTTCTCCTGATGCCAGGCCTTCAATGCCTATTTCTTGCATCCTTTTAATTACATGATCTGGAGGCTCAGCTGAGTATTGGCTTTTTTATGGCTCTGTTTGGAAGTGTGTATCTGTGTACATGTACATATGTTGTCTGGGATTAGGTATATAGGAGAGAATTTCGATAGTTCCTATAAATTCTTTCTAGCCTCTGTGTCTCACTCCACCAGTCATGGTTTCTGTGTCTTACTCTGCTGATCACAGTTCATAAACTGATCCATCTCAAACTAATTGGACCTTAGATATAATGACAATTTGGTATCTCAAAGTGGGCCTGATGGCTTTAACCAAGTTGTATTCAATTGGGGGAAGCTTATTCCTTTGCTTTGGTCATTTTTAGGGTAATGCTGGCTTTCCTGGATTTGTCGGAACCCCAGGTGACCAAGGACCTCCAGGACCAAGGGTAACATGGACTCTTCTCCTTTCTCTTATTTTCAGCCTTTGTATAAAAATGAGTAAAGATTTGATAAGAGATATCTTTAAGAAGTGAACAGTAACACACAAGAGGACCTTTATAGGGAATGGGCCAAATTTACTTCAAGTCTTTACCCAGTATATTTATTCAATATAAATGTTTTACTTGAACATGAAGAGATTAGAGTGGCTGGAGATTTATAAATTTTTCTAAATACATAAAACAATATATAATACTCACTGGAGAATGAATTTTTCAGCATAAACAAAATGAGCAACAACATTTATGCAAAAACTAGAAGGGAATCCTAACAAAATATGACATTTACATAATCTTAACTAAACTGACAATGTTGCAAGCCTACGGATATTTTTTAAATTCCCTGGAATGGTATGAAAGGAAAGATTTGGCGCTATTGACATTTTGTCCCATATCTCATCCTAGGAGGCTAGGCTGTCTTTCCATGAGGGGTGGCCATTGAGTCAGCCATGTGCTGAACCTGGTGATTTCACTGCAGCGTAGGTAGGGTTTACTGGAGAGGTGCAACAAGATCATAAAATCAAAAATCTTATAAGTAGAAGGACCACTCATGCCCATTTTACAGATGAGGAAACAAAGGCTGAGAATATTATAGTGACTTGGTCACAAATTACTACCTTACAGAGTCTAAATAAAAGCAAAGATCTGTAGACTCCTGGAGAGCCTGGGGTCAGGCAGCTCTATTCTGAAGGATCCAGGGAAGACTTGTTTAGTACTAGGGCAGAGATAGGGTGCTAGTAGGAGAAGGGATAGGGGAGGACTGAGGTCTATTTTAGAACTGCCTATGAATGGTCCTGAGTTCTTGATTGGCCTTTTCTTGAATTTTATCCTAAACTATGGCTTGATCTTAAAATGACTTGATCTTCTAAAAGTCTTTATGTGTTCTCTACCTGGGCATCCTGGACTACAAGTTCTGGGATACAGCTCCTGGACACTCTGACCTCCTTCCTTAAGGGGTAAGACAGAACTCCAGGGCCAGGAGTGAAGGACAGGTGGTTTGTGTACCATGGTAAACTTTCTCAGAACCATTTGCCATACATCTCTGGAGAGTAATGTATGGTATCTCAGAATTTTGCATTTTAAACTTGTTTATGTTCTTTTCAGGGTATTAAGGGCCCCAAAGGCTTGGTAGATATGACGGTAGGTAAAGATTTTAATTCTAAACTTTATTCTTTTCAGAACACAAAGCTTCCTGTTTTCATGAAATAGAAATCTATAAAGATTCTTTAGTTTCTTCTTGTACTTTAGGTTTATGGACTTTACTCTAAAATGTTATAACCAAATCAAGTAAAAAGAGTAGAATTATATTTTAAATCCTGGAGGGAATCTGGATGTTTTTGAGTAACACTAGTTGACATGAATGGAAAGACTTTGAGACCACTTACCCCCATGCAATATGCCTTTTTGTAAAGGTCAAAAATTGCATTTAAAGTATTTATAAGGCAACACACAGTATAGTGCAAGCCATTGTGTTTCATGGCACACCTGAAAAGAAAGTTATGATGTTCTTCATCTTCCATGTACAAAAATACTATCCTGGGTGAGTGGAGGAGGAATTGGAGGCAGCCAAAGAGCAAGAAGTGATGGGATCAAGGAAAGAACAGAACAGAAAGGAAGCAATCAAAGGAATGAGACAGAATTCTAGGGGACACGTTAGGAGTACCTATCTAGGCAGTCATTCTAAAAAAGTGCACCACAAATTACTAACATAGAGACCAAAGAATGAAAGACATTTCTATCCCTTCTATGCTGAGATGGCTGGGTTTAAACTTCTTTAAAGTCAGATTTGATTCCATAGCTTTGTGAGGCAGATAAGAAAAATGAATTCCTCTTATCTACCTATATCTAATAATATGAGCATTATATTGTATATAAAATATATTTTAAATGTTTTAAAATAACTACTGGATCCAGACATATAACTGCTGGATAGTTTTATTTCCTACAACAATTTTGGGGTTTTCTTTGTGGCTTAAAAAGCTTTGGATAGGTACTAGTCATATCATATGACATTTCTAAGTCACCAGGGTACGGAGGAATATATTCAAATTAAATACTTTTTCTTGTTTCCTCTCTTTCTCCGTCTTTCTAATAGCCTTGTGAAATTGTTGATTTCATGAGAAGAAACTGTCGTAAGTTGAAAAAGGTCAAAGGGCGCCAGTGGTGTGAAATGGGGATGAGTCATGGATTGGGACGTAAGTTACTGAGGATTTGACTGAGGTTTGGGAGGTGTCATTGTCCCTCAGAAAGGACCCTGCAAGTGAATATATTTAGCTCAATCTCGCCCTTGGGTAAGTGATCTCCTTCAATGTAGTCTCAGATATGGAGTGGTCAAAAGGCATATTTTCTCAATGGTGAAGAAAAATTCTATTGTACAATACGGCATCATAAAATGCATGAAAATTGCACACCTGCATGTATGCATCTTGGTGCTTCTTATCATGAAACAGGCAAAGAAAAGATTTGTTCTTTTTAACTTACCATTTAAATAAGAGGGATCAACACTGAGCCTCCAATGAGAAGTATGTCTTATTTATTTAAATTTGTTTTAGAAATAGAATTCTGAGTCATAAAATATTAAGTAACGTTTTATCACATTCTCAGATTGGAATTTATTTACTGTCTTCAGTGTATTTCAGGATATTTGCATCCTATAATGCACACATTTCTTCATTTACTGGCCATAGGGGGAGAACGTTGACTTGGCAAATCGCTTAGTTTGGGCTTGGGTTTTCTCCACAATCATCCCACCCCTCTCGTTCTGTCTCACTCTTCCATATTCTGTTCATTCTCATCTAGTTGCTGCTCAGGCAGATTATGGAATCCTATTTCCTATAAATCATAATGAATAATACCATTGTCTAGACCACAAAAGAAAAGAGTGTCAGAGTTGGCCACATAAAAAGTGAAAATCCCTTTACATGGAAGAGAGCTGTAAAATCAAAAGCAAACGGAAAAATGGAAAAAAAATATGCAATATATAAGCAACAGACCAAGCAAAAGACATAAGTCCCTTACTCTATCATGTCAAAATATATAAAATTGCTACTGCTCAATCATTTTCATCTACAAATACAGATATTTTATAGTTGCCAAACCTAAATATAAAAATCTTTTAGAGTGAAAATGGGCAAAAGACATGGAAGATTCAGAGAAGAACAAAATTCAAATAAACAACAAATCTGTGAAATGTTTGACCTTACAAGAAGTTAAAGAATACAAATTAAAATGAAATACTCTTTGTTTCTCAAATTGGAAATATTTTTTAAATGACAAGAACATCCCTATCCAAATTTGGGAAATGTATAAAAGCACCCATTGCTGGTAAGAATATCAGTTGGCACAATCTTTCTGAAGTGCAATTGGACAATGCACATCAAAGCCATAATGATAGAGATTTAATAGGGCTACAATTGGGCAAATATGCACAGAGACATATATAAGTAAGCTCATCACAAAGGGATGTTGGAGGAACAAATCATGATAGGAGAAAAGATGATATTGCTCTAAATTCAATTCATCATATTACCTAAAATAGATGTCCATCACATACTAAGTGAAAATGATTCAGCATAGAACATATCCTAAATTCCAAGTTTTATAAAACAAAATGAAACAAATTATATATGCGTGTGTGTGTGTGTATATATATGCACATATAATGTACACATATATAATGTATACATAAGGAATTCAGGATCATTTCAATTTTTTGTTTTCTAATATTTTCCATAAAAATATATTACTTGTGTACATACACTTATAAATAATATATGTATAGTTTATTCTGTCTATCTATCTATCTATCTATCTATCTATCTATCTATCATCTACTATCTACCTATCTATGGCTTTGGAATAGCTCGACGTGCTAGTTAGATTTAAGTTCAGTACAGTGTGATCTTAATGCTCAGTAGCAGTGACACAACAATATATTTCTCAAATCAAAGCCCAGAAGTAGCCAGTCCAGGGTTGCTATGGAGCTCCATGGGGTTCAGGGACGCAGGCTCCTTATATTTTCTTGCTCTGCCATTGGGGTGAGGGTGTTCTGTTTCTCAGATCACCTCATGGTCTGGATGTCTATGAAGCTTCCACTGTCAAAAAAAGAAAGAAAAGGAGAAGGATACTGTTTCAAAATGTACCTATTGTATTTCTTATTTCGTCACCCAGAACTTAGTAAGATGGCTGCCCCATTGGGAAATGTAGTGTTTGTTCCAGGAGCCATATGTGCAGCCATAGATTGGGGTTCTATTACTATAGAAAAGGAGGGAATGAATATTGGGGAGCAAGTACAGGTCTCTACCACACTCAGGAATTTGAAGCACTCACATGGAAAACGTGCCACTGCTTATGCAAACTAATAATGTCTTCTTTTCTCTCCAAAATAATTCCCTTCCAGCTTGTTCAACAGGTAAATAATATTTCTTCCTATCAACTGAAATCTTCACCTGTTTAGAGGCATTGCAAAAAAATCTTAAATCTGTGTTATCCATTGTGTCAAGGTGTTTCCAAATGCCCAGTGTTTCCAGCTGAAGTGGTCTTTGCCATGGACATGTCAAGTGATGTCTCTCAGTTGGATTTTGAGAGGATGAGAGACATTTTATTATCTCTGCTGATGAAGATGGAAATAAGTGAGAGTAACTGCCCAACAGGCGCTCGAGTGGCCATCATATCGTACAATAACAAAATAAATTACCTGATTCGCTTCTCGGACTACAAGGGGAAGCCCGCACTCCTACAGGCAGTCAGGAGAATCTTTCTGGAAAGGTCATCTGGCAGTAGGAACCTTGGGGACACCATGAGGTTTGTGGCAAGACATGTATTTAAACGTGCTCGCCCAGGCTTCTCATGAGGAAAGTGGCTGTGTTCTTTGAGGTGGGCTGGGCCCATGATGCAGTTTCCATCAGCACTGCCACCCTGGAGCTCAGTGCACTGGACATCCCTGTGGTCATCACCTTCACAGAGGAGCACAACCTCCCGGACGCCCTGTTGGTATGCGGAGGAACCACTTGTGGGCAGGGGAACTGGGGCGGTTAGTACATGGTCCTTATCCTTCCATCAAGGACCGCATGAGGTATGAGAGCTATTCAGGGGAAGAATTCCCCAGAAAGCGATGTGTACACATGGGGTTGTGTATCCCATTGTGGACTCTATTACTAGTGCTTCTACTGGTGCCAATGGACCATTCTTGAGCTCTTATTTTGTGTTACGTGCCTAATAAATGTTATCTTATTTAACAATTCCCCAAACTCCATAAAGTAGGTTTATTTTAGAAATAAGAAAACTGAGGCTTAGAGACGTTAAGTCAAGTATCTAGTTTGTGGCAGACTAATATTATCTACTTTAAGGGACTATGCTTAAACACTATTCTAAATCATATCATGGGGAGCCATAGAATGTAATTTTCTTTATTTTCCCACTTGGGGTATAAAACACATACCCATTTAGCAATGTGAGTATTGCACTGATTTTAAGTGTACAGCTAGTTGAGTTTATATATATATTTAAACCCCCAAGACATGGTTTTAGATACGGAACACTTTCAGCATCCTATAAATTTTTCTTATGTCCCTTCCCAAACCAAACACTCCTCAGAGCCACTGCTCTTCTGGCTTCTGTGACCATCCACTGACCTGTTCTGGACTTTCATATAAGTTGAATTCTATAGTATTACTCTTTTGTATCTGGCTTCTTTCAGTCAATGTCATATCTGTTCTTTTTGTTCATCCATGTTGTCTGTATGGGTAACCTGTTTTGTTTTTGTTGTTGTTGTTGTTGTTGACTATTGTTCTTAAGAATTCTAGTGTGTGTATGTACCACAGCTTATTTACTTATTCTCCAGACTTGACTCTTATAACTGAAACCCATGTAATACATTCTTATAGAATATCTGGGATGATTTGTTAAAATGAAGGGCAATTCTCTAAGAGATTTTAGGATACTTATGGGTATCAGGTTGAACCATGTTACATTGCCAATATTCAACTATTGTTGACTGGAAAAAATGGAAATGTCATATGGTTCAAAGAACTAATGAGTTTAGTTGTGCTAGACCATTTAATTTTCTCTGAAGTTTCATGTGCAGCAGAAGGGGTAAGATGAGAGATTTTGTTTTAAAAAGCCATAAATATGCTTTTAAGCATCAATAGGTAAAATTGTGAGGGCAGCTCTAAATAACCTCCTGAATGGATTAATAAAGGCAGGGTATAAACAAATAATAGTTTAAATTGGACATGTAGCTTTTGTCTCTGGCTTTTTCATCAATAATGAGGTGCTTTTGGAAAAGTCTTTTATCTTTCTGAGTCTCATTTTGCTTAGCTCTAAAATGGTGAGGGTCACAATTAGACATTATGTAGGCTCCTTGCCAGGTGTAATCATCTACTTTCAGGAAGAAATTTCCCTAACCCTTGGAGAGAAATACTCAAAGTATAGTTACACCCCCCCCCAAACGCTCATCGGTGCTGCAATCTGAGAGGGGATCCTGGGCAGACAGTGTTTAAATCTCACATAGAGATGATTCTTTGCCAAAATGTTCTTGCCCTCTTAGTTGCTTGAGTTTCCAAGTAAAAGGATGTAATGGTATGCAAAAAGAACTTGCTGGCTTAAATATACCCGAACCTCAGTTCTATCATTTTAATATGTTCTCCTTTCTATTTATTGGATGCATTCTTGCCCCAGGATGCTGTTCCTTAAATTTAACAGTTTAGAAAGGATGTTAAATGGTGCTTGCCAGCACAAATGTGATAAATGATTCCATTTCTGGTGTCATTAACAAGGAGAGAAACTGTAAAAACTACAACTCCCTTTCAGGGCCTTTCAGAAAATCTTCATTTTTCACAACTGGGCATATTGCAGCCTTTAACTTCTCCTACCCGTGCTCTGTCTTTAGGAGAATCCAGTTAGGGGAGGGGGCATATCCTGTGATTTTTCTTCTGAATTATCTGCCTGAGGGCTCTCTTTGATTATCTGTGGAACTTTTGCCTTTCACTTTTATGTTATTTTATTTTTCAGAACAATACTCAGATGCTTCTGGCAAAATGATGGTTGTTCAATTTGAATGATTATATGAACAGATGCCCTAACTTCTCAGCCCATTTAAGTATGCTTGGAGGCTGCACTCACATAGAAAAGATTTTTTTTTAAGCCATCCATCAACTACTCTCAGTCTTAAATAAAACAGTATTATAGCATTTGGACTATTTGTGCCTAATCTCATTTTCAAGAACTGTCCAGTTGCCTTTTGTCTCAAAACATAACTTTATTTGCCCCATTTTTAAAAGTTAAAAACCAGAGGATTACAGGGAAAACACAATTTGTGTGCCAGGTTTCAAATTTCATGATTCTTTATAAAAACTAACATATGTTCACTTGAAACAATATCTAAGAAAATATTTTATGTTTTTTGACCCAGACACACTTCTAGATCTTCCTACTTATTGATTCATTTAATTCTTACAACAACCGAATGAGATAACTATTATCATTGGTTCACTTTTCAGATGATGAAACTGAGACACAGAGAACTTAAATAATTTGTTCAAGGTTTGGAATTTTCATTAGCAATGGGGTTTTAATCCAAAGTCAAAATCAGAAAAAGAAGAGAGTTTAGAATTTCAAAGTTCTTTTTCATGTATTATTTCATTTTGTCTTTAGAACAATACTATGAGCTAGATCTATGAACTGCCTCTATGTCTATTTCTGTGTATTGCTCTTTTTAAAAAAATCTAAAGAATCTATTTGGATTTCTATCACAGAGACAGAAATAAAATCAGATTTAGAAGATGAAAACATTAAGAGGAAGGCCCCAGGATTTGGGGGATATTTTTAAATTTTGATATAATTTTAGAATTCAGAAAAGTTTCAGGAGGACATTCTTTTTTTTTTTTTTTTTTTTTAAGAAAGTGTTGGGTTGCCAGACAGGCCTTTTTAGAAGCCATGGATGTACCCCTGCTGAGGCCTTGTGGGCCACTATTTTCTGTTAGATCATTACTTTCCTAAAACCAGGATCAACAACCAAGGAAAAATTAGGCAATGAGGCTTCACACTCTGGCTTTGTCCCTTGTGCTATCTGGACATGTTATTTGGCACTAGGACCTCAATTTATTCACCATAAACAAGGAATAACCTCACAGGTTTGCTATGAGAATTATTATGAGATAGTGCCTCAGGGACTTTTGTGTGCATACTCGGGATAGGCCGTTATTACCATCTTCTTGAGGTCCTAAGGGTGCACCTTTGCCCCATAACTGTTAAATTGATAGCTTCCATTTAATGAATGCCTAGGGACTTCCAATTGCCATGCTTACATGCTTTCCATGCTTTTTCATTTTAACACCTCATTACTCAAAGCGTGGTCCTGGGACCAGCCACATGGCATCACCCAGGTTTGTAAGAAATGCCAAATCTGAAGCTCCACCCCCAGGCTATCAATCAAGCTCCTCATTTTTAACAAGATTCCCAGGTGGTTTGCATGAGTGTTAAAATTTGAAGACTGTTAGTATGATCCTCGTAACTATCCTACAAGTTAATAATGACAACTACATTTCCCAGAGGAGATAAGGGAGGGTCAGAGGTTAGTGACTTGTTTTAAACATAGTTCTGGAATTGGCATTCATATGACTGGTTCTCAAGTCTCACTTTGCCACCAACACCCTCAATCCAATGTCGGCCCCTATTTGCTGGGGAGTCCAGAAAGTCAATTGCTTCACAGCAATCTTGGTGGGACCGTGACTACTCTCTTTCATCTCTTTCCCCTAGTTTATTCCAATTTTCTCTTCTTGTTCTCCAAGCCATTATCTTAAATGGATGCCAGATTGTTTCTAACTTTCCTTATTAGGGTCCAGTTAGCTCTTCCTGTGTCCCAAGGCAAATCTTTCTCCCCAGCATTTGCTTCCTTCCCCTCTTCATCTATATGTCTAAGCCAAGAGCCTCCCTCAGCTCAATCCCAGGAATGAACATTGTCCCATGGGCTCTGGCAGTTTAATGCAGCAGCTAAAGTATCAAATTTAACTCTGTGGGTCTCTCCAGCTCAGGGCTCATGGGGAGTTCTTTAATAGTGAGGGCTGAGGTTTGAGGGTTGTCTGTATTCTTTCAAAACATGTCTTTCTATTATATAAAAGAGGATGTTAATGCAAATCCCTCTGCTGCATTCTTCCTGCCTCCATATATTCCTGTCTTTAGTATATACCTAGTCCCCACAGACCACAACTGGACACTCAGAAATGAAGTTGGTTGAGAGAATTACCAAAGGTGCTGATTCAAACTATAATAAACCTTTGAGCCTCAAGCAGATCACTTGATTGGTGTTTAAGGGCCTCTGTTTTTGAGATTTCCTTTTGCAGTAGGAATCACAGATCCTGTTTCCTCTTCTCACACTAGTATTCCCTCCTGTACTCTCTCTCTGCTTAAGCTTTCTCAGAGATTATCGATCTGATCAGTGACTAGGATCATGCTGGCCATTCCAAAGTCAAAGTAATTAAATGTCACTCAAAAACAACTAGGTACAGATGAATCTATACTGAATCATAGTTCCCGATGGACTTCCAATCTGTTTTTATGTGCTTATTTCCACAATTTTGTTTTTACAGGAACAGGAAAATTTTTTTACAGGAACATAAAATTATTCTTCCTAGGAAAAGATGTTTAAAAGATTCATTCTGTAGCTATTCTAATTCCTTTGAAGTTGCTCATTTTCCAACAAGCAGAACAATAATCCTCTTAGCTGCTCAGAGTAGAAAAGGTAACACAATGCCCTGAACACGAGGCAAATACAGAAGACAGTAATGGAGGACCAGACTGTGTTGAAACAGAAAGAATACTCAGCAGCATTGACTCCTACCCTAAAGCTTTGTTGCTGAGGAAAGTGAGGCCAGAGACTTGTTTGAGACCACATAGCCAACTATGGCACACCAAGGACTAGGACCCAGGTTCATGACACCTAATCTATTCTTGCTGCATAGAACTTTCCCCATGAACCATTCCTTTGTATAGACTTGGGGAAATATTTGGATTTGTTTGAAGTCTTTTATAGCATCTTAAACATTCACACAAATTCTGAACTTTATAACATACTTCCCCCATTTCCCTGTTATTTAAAAATAATGTATACAAGGTTAGCACTTCCCCACAACTCTTGGGGGTAAAATTAATGCTCCCAGGGTTATCCCAGTCTCCTCATAACTTCTGGAACACGGATGGGGATCCTGATTCCATGTGTTTTCCAGTAAACTATCAATGTATCATAGGCATGCCTACCCTGTTTCCTCTAACCCTGGTGATTAATTAGGTCCATTTGGTTTGGCCAAAGCTCAGATCTTATAACCATGTGGAGCAGATCTGTATGAATGTTGAATGTTGGCAACTCTGTATGCATTCTTCATGTCAGCCTTCTCCATTTGGTAAAGAGTTTCAGGATTTCAGATGTGCTGTGTAGCTGCACGTTGGTGGTGGGTATTCTCTAATCTTTGGGGAGTGGGAGCAATGAGAAGAATTCTGTAGATAACCACTGCTTACCTCTGGGCCTTTGTGCATGCTCTTCTTCTACACTGTAATGATTTTTTCTATTTCTTTTCTACATAAGCATCCTACTCATTCTTTTGAAAGTACTAGATATCATCATCATCATCAGATTGTCTCTATCCCTTCCCCTTGAAATTAACCTCCTCTTCCTGTGTTCCTAAAACATATTATTGGACCTCTTTCTTTCTTGAGAATAATTTCTCTCTCCTTCTACTGAGGTTTTAAGTGATTGGAGGGTGTGGCTGTGTCATTTTGCATGTCCACATGGCTTGCTAACATTGTTATGTTGTAGTTGCATAATCACTCTTGGTTAATTTGAATTTCTAAGTCAAGTAAAAAGCACATTTAGATGGCTTTTGCCATGCGGGGAACAAAATAGGATGCATTTCCTCTTTCCTCTCAGGAGACTGAGGAATGTTCCTGTTTGGTGTATCTGTTTGTTTGTTTGTTTTGATGTTACATTAGCATAAACAAAAGTTCGACTCTTTATATTTCTTTTCCCAAAAGGGTTTTTCCTTTAAGTAAAGCTCACTCTGGGAGACTATGATGGAATATGCTGCAGTCCTAAACAGAAAGAGTGAAGAGCTCTGTAAGGAGTATATGTCACGGAACATTCTTTTTTAAAGCTACCCTTACATCTACGGCCATGCCACCCTGAATGTGCCTGATCTCCTTTGATCTCAGAAGCAGGGTGGGACCTGGTTAGTACTTGGATGGGAGACCACTTAGGAATACCAGGTGTTGTAGGCATTAAAAAAAAATAAAATAAAAAAATAAAGTTACCCTTACCTGTCAATCTTTCTGAGACCTAGCATAACAACTTCAAATACTAAACACTTTGTTGCCAGAGGAGGGTCTGGAGCCTGCTTGGTCCTGGGCACAGGAATGAAAGGAGGAGCTGACCTTCAGTGGGACCTTGTCCTAAAAGGCTATCAATAACTGTCAAATAATGCCAAATAATATATACATATATTTCTATAATTATATAGTCTCCTCAAAATATCACACTGAATGTTTTGCTTATCTGAATTGGAAAAAGAAACATAGTCTGAAATTTAATTCAGCTAAAGGCAAACTTGTATATATGTTTGGATTAGATGGATGGAACCAACAGAGTTCACTTATTCATCTGGGAGACTGAGAGCCAACAGGATGTGGAGCACATGGCCCGCTGCACTCTCTGCTATGGTAAGCCAGGACAGCATTTCTTATCAGACCGATGTCTTTAGAACAGGATGGACTAGCCAAGGGTTGAGGGCCAGATCTGCTCTGCAGATGTGTAGTTGTTTGGTATGTGCAGTATTTTAGAATCTGGAAATTTCTTATTAATTCTGGATTACGAGTTTTTCTTAGGAAGTTGGACTAGTCTGGAGAATCACAGATGCTGGATTCCCATGTGGGCATAGTTAGCTGGAGCTAAGTTTGCCTATCCCCTTTTGAGGGAGCAAGTGTCTGCTAGCACCCTACAGTCCTTTCCCCTCCCTATTGTCTTACCGCTGATCTACTCTGCTTATTTACCTGTCCTGCCAGGTTCCTGTAGATGGCTGGACTGTGTTCCTTCCTTAGGCATTTTAGTGTGAAGTAGACCACTGAACTAAGTCAAGAGTCCTGGGTTTTAGGCCTGGAACTGCCATTGACCACCAGCAGGGTATTGACAAGTTATTCTGTGTCTTTGGCCTCCATCATTCTACCCCACACCTCACACTAGCCTGTGCCAGAGGAAACTTTGTGCTGAAACCCATGCATACCCTTGTATGGAGAGCTCGCATCCATCCCCACATCACTTAAGGCTAGAGTGAGCCCTATAGGTGAAATAAAAAGGGGATTTAATTGCTCCACACTAAGACCTATCACTGCCATGAGAGATTTGGTTCTGAGAACTTGGCCAACTCAAATGTAGTAACTGCCATTCATAGAATATGTTACAGTTGATGCATCACTTTCACATCTAGCATCTCATTTGACACATTGTCTCTCTGGGCCTCAGTTCTCTCTCCTATAGAAGCATAAATCTGATTAGTATTTACCGAGTCTGAGCTTTTACTATGCACTAGGCATTATTCTGAGCACTTTACATAGATTAACTCATTTTTAGATTTAAAGCTCACAAAATAGGTTCTATTAATATCATCATTGCCCCATCTGAAAGATGAAGAAACTGAGGTAATGGGAAGGCTGAGTAATTTTCCCAAGGTCACACACCCCATAGAGGTAGGGCACAGACTGAATCCAGACAGGTGTCTGTGAAGATAAAGATTAGGAAGCCATATGACCTAGTGGTTAGAAACATTAAATGTGGAATCAGATCATCTCAATTCTTTCTTCTGATAAAGGGGCACATTTACTTACAGTGTCCATCTGCTGGCCGTGCTAACACAATGCAAATAGCACTCAGCAACAGCTATTCTCATTGAGAATCTAGAAATCTGTTTGCATGGAAAGGAAAGAGATGCATAGTAACCCTGGTCTCTCCCTGCCTTCCTCCCCAGACAAGTGCCGACCAGCTCCGGAGTGCAGGTTGGGCACGCCCGGACCCCTAGAGGTAGATGTGGACGTGGCATTCGTGGTGACAGCTCCCACGCATCAGCGAGGATGTGTACCGGGCTGCCTTGAGTCTAGTGGATGCCACGCTTGACAACATAGAGGTGGCTGCACAGCCAAACACGTCCCTCTACGGGGCACGCGCGGCCCTGTTGATGCACACGACTCCTGGCTTCTGGCCAGGCTCTGGACAACCCCCTGTGCTTGAAGATTTCCTGCTGACCACCTATGGGCACCGGATGCAGATGCAGAGGCACATCCGTGAGACTGTGGGCCGCCCCCTGCAAGGAGCTCCTGCCCTGGGCCATGCCCTGGAGTGGACACTAGAGAAGGTGCTCCTGGCAGCCCCACTGCCCAGGAGGGCACGGATTCTCTTCGCCATCGTGGCCAGTGAGACCAGCAGCTGGGACCGGGAGAAACTAAGGACTGTGTCCCTGGAGGCCAAGTGCAAGGGCATCACTCTGTTTGTGCTGGCCTTGGGCTCAGGCGTGGGAACTCATGAGCTGTCCGAGCTGGCCCAAGTAGCCAGTGCCCCCTCTGAGCAGCACCTGTTGCGCCTGGAGGGAATCTCAGACCCAGAAGTGGCCTACGTCCGGGGCTTCATGCGGGCCTTCCTGAATCTCCTAAAAAGTGAGTGGCCCTGGAACCCTGGGATGACCTGGGTGGGGTAGGGAGAGGAACTTACAGAGCCTGGCATTTGCGCAAGCAGGTGTCTGCTGTACCCTTTACCACTGCCGAAGTGTGTGCAGCTCCACAGCCTCTGCGGAGCCTCCAGAGAGCACCCCATTTCCCGAAAACCCTGAGCTGTTTCAGTGCACAGTGTCCCCGAGCTATTTCATTGCCCTGACACTGTGCCACGCCTAGTGCAGCTTTCTCGTCTGGACCCTCTCAGCTGGTGGCCGGGAGACCTCAGGTTTCTACTTAACCTCTCAATTTTCTCTTTTACCAAAATGAGAATTACAGTGTCTTCCTCATTTGGGAAGCCTAATTTCAAATATGTGCATGGAAGGACTCGGAAAAGCACGAGTGCTGTACAAATAGAAAGTATAGTTACTGTTATTAATATATCCTATGGCCCAGACTCCAGAATCCAGTGGTTTATAGCAGTGCTTCTCAAACTTTAAGGTGCACACACTGGGGATCTTGTTAAAATGTGGATTTTGATTCGGTAGGGCTGAGCTGGGGCCTGAGATTGTGCATTTTTAACAAGCTCCCCAGTGATACCGATGCTGCTAGTCCATGGACCACATTCCGAGTAACAAGTGTACATGAGATATAGTTCCGGAGGTCTTCCGGGACTTGGCAGGAAGTGAGGGGGGGTCTCCCACCTCAGGTTACGGTGGATGAAGCCAACAGTGAAGGTTAAAGGGCACGCTGACAGTGTATCCCGGCTGGAATTCTTCCCTACTTTCTGTCCTACTGTCCTCACTTCCAACGGGAACTAGTTCAACCAAATGCACGTGTAGCCAGTACCAAAACTGTATCCTTGACATGATAAAGGAGATTATTAGGATTGAGGGAGTGGGTATTATTCTGGTCACATTTCCAGGAGTTCGTTTTGGGCTTTGTCCACCAGTACATAATCCAAACGACTCACATGCAGGGCACCTTGTTGTGACATGTGAAGACTTCTTGCCTTCCTTGCTGGGAGACACGAGTTTTTTCAGTTTATCAGGGTGTGTGGCACCTTATTGGGAAATGTTAGAAGTACTGACACAGCATTTGTGCCCCTCCAGTTTGAGAGGTACCAAGATCAATGAATCAGTTCTAGTCTCAGCTGTGCCACTAGTGAGCTGTGTGATCCTAGAAAGGTCAGTGAACTGCTCTGAGCTTTACGTCTCTTATCGTTACAGGAGGTGAAGGAGAGATTTCTAATAGAGGGCTGATGACTTAGTAACTATTTGAGGGAAAAGCAGGCTAAATGGACCTTTTCTAGTCTGTTTTAATTTCATTTTTTTATTTTTTTGTTTCATTTTGTCAGGTCGCATTTTATGTCTTGTTATATTCTTTTATGTTGTAATTTTATTTATGTGATAGGATCCATTTTCGTTTTAATTTTTTTATTTTTTGGCTTTTATTTTTGTATTTATTTTACGCTTTACTTGAATTAATCTTATGTCTTTTTGATTTTATGTCAATGGATTTTTGTTTTTGTTTTTATGTTTATTTTATTTCATTTTTGTTATGTTTATTTTGCTTTATTGTATGTTTTACTTTCTTACGCTTTGATTTTATTTTAGATCTTTTAAATTTTGAGTTAATGGGTAATATTTTGTTTTTTTATGCTTTATTTTTTCGTTTATTTTATTTTAAAATTTTATATCATTTTCTGCTTTATTTGATTTGGTTCGATATTTTATTTTTAGGTGGAACAAACCAGTACCCACCCCCAGAGCTCACTGAAGAGTGTGGGGGCCCCAACCGAGGGGACACTCTTCTTCAACCACTTACGCTTATCAAGAGGTAGGCTGAGGGCAGAGCTGAAGTTGTCCCATAGCTCTGTTCCCTGCAGGAAACTGTCTCCCTAAAGAATGGACACAGGCAATACCAGTCCTGACTTGACCTACAGTTTTGAACAAGAAATGCCTGCACAAGATGTTCCTGTATTTGCCAACTCTGGCACGGTTTGGTTTTTCTTGTCTTCTTCTTATTTTTTTAATGTTAAGAGTAACACAGGACCAAGAGAAAACATTCAAAGAGCCCACAAGTGTATAAAAGCAAAAAGTGAAAACTTTCCATTCCACTACATTCCCCCCCCATCTTCTCATCCCACAGCTCCAAGGTAAAATTAATAATGCTAAACATATTATCGTGACGTTTGGTCAAACACTTCTGCAGACCTAAGGGAGCAGCTAATGTGATAACAAAGTCATCAGGAAATGCCTCGGGCCTAAAGCTTCCTGAGCCCAGCAACATGAGTGGGTAATTGAACCTTTCCGTTCCTGTGGTTTGGTTATGTGGTTTGACGTGGGTTGTTTCTGGACAGGTCGCCCAAGCGCCGTCGTGGCATAGCTGGCTTTGCTGATGACTCGGAAGCATTTGAAGCAACAGACTTTCTTCCAGAGAATAGAACAGCCATGAAGACATCTGTAACTCAGAGAGAAGCACCTGAAAATTATGAAAAGAACGGATACGCAGCTGAAGAAAATGAACAAGAAATGCTTACAAAACAAAAAGAAAATGGAAAAGAAATAAGTGTGGGCACTGCCCCTGGTAAAAACCAAACGGCTTCTTGTTGCTTAGGTTGAATTCACTTTTTAAAATCTTTATCTTTAAAAAAAAATTCCTGTACACTATGTTAGCATGAAAAATTTGCCTTTTTATATGGTTTCCAAATGAACGAATTCATATATGCTGTTAAAGAAGTTAGTTTAAGAAAACATAGAATGGCTAACTTTCATCTATCTGTAAAACTGAAGCTGAACAGAAGCTATTTCCGGGAGCATGATGGAGGCACACATCAGGAAGTGTCTGTACTTCATTGTGGAGCAGCAATGACCTATCGCAGAAGTGGTGAACACACTCCTGACCTTGAGGGAAAATGCACCGGCTTGTAGAAGGCTCTTTTGTATGAGTGGCCGCCTGTGTTCTGACCAAGTTTCAGGAACATTTGCATCTATCTAAAACAATGGTAGCATGATTTTGGATCATAGGATGTAGTAAAGCAAATACACATTACCCTTACGTGGGCGGAACAAAGAAAGCAAAACAGTGAATACATTAGAAAGAGATCTGGGGGGATTTGACTCTGAAGTTTTTTTAAGTGCAGGGGAAAGATGGCTGAAACAGTTTCCAGTGAGTGGTGTGGTCAGTCCTGCTTAGATTAAATGAGCGATAATTTCCCTGAGGTTTTTGAATGCGCCTAGATTGTTCTCCATCTAAGTTATTTAATCTCTCTGTGGCTTATTTTTCTGATCTGTAAAGTGAGGATTATGTGAATACCTACTTCATAGGGTGTTTTGAAAATAAAACTTGATAATTCATGTGTTTGCCACATAGTAAACTGCATTTGAGTTATAAGACATTTGTACCAAGAGACAGAACCAGCTTAGGCAAAATTGCAATTTCATTGTAGCTGTTCTTCATACCTATCCAACTCTCTTTTTCTCTTCCTTTTTGCTTTCTTTATTCCTGGATTCCATGGACTTCCTTGAGTAAAACTGATTACTGCTGTAGGATTCTTCCAAGAAGGCAAAAGTTAACACACATGGTAAAAATAATGCAAATGTAAAATTGGGGGCGTGTAGTTGTTTTGGTGAAAACTTGTTTGCCCCACCCTCAATGCTATATGATACTGATAAAAGTAAATAAGACTCGGAGGCTTCCTGAGTGTTAGGTTGCAAAGAATACCTTTGAGATTATTAGTTTAAAGAATTGAAGATTTATTCACCTATAGCTGTGTCAACAAAGTATTAGCCATAAATTTGAATAATTTGAAACTAAATGAAACTGAAAATTCATATCCTTGGTTACAATAGCCATATTTCAAATACCCAATAGCTAATGTGGACAGTGGCTACTATATTGGATAATGCAGATATAGAACACTTCCCTCATTACAGAAACTTCTTCTGGACAGTGCTACCCTAGAAAAATAATTGAGGAGAAGCAGCCCCTGTTTGATCGTTGACTGAAGGCAAGGATGGGGTTTCTAAAAGCAAAAGCCACAAAGCGTCACTAGTAAAAAACAATGATTTGTTTAAGCAAGTCCTTGGCTTGTCAGTTGAATCAGTTTATAACAGTAGAGATTGGTGTTATCGGATTGCTGAGCCCCAAACCTATTTGTAGGTACAGAGCCCAGTCAAAAGTTAATCACTGGAGTGTTTTTCTGTTGACTCTAATAAGTTTTTGGAGAAGCATTTCTCTGGCTCCTCTCCTAGGCCCTTACTGCTTGCTCTCTTTCACCACCCCGCCCCGCTCTCCCCCTCCCCGGCCCACCCCCCACCCCCCGCCCCCCGCCCATCCCTCCCGAATCATACTCTAGCACCAGGCCAATTCAAATGTGCCTGGTCAAGGCGTAAGACAGTTTTCATGATCAGTTCTTTACTCCACTAAGAGTGTATCTCATCCTCTTGTGCCCAGCACATCCAGTCACTCCTTCAGGAAAACTAGCCTGTTCTTGATTAAATTAATGGGAGGTGAGTAGGCAGCTTCTCAAGAACAGACCATAAATTTTAACTCATACATCCTGAAGACAATGTCTTCTTTATTTGGGAGTGCTTGGAAGGCCCAGGGGAAACTATTTAGAAGATACCTCTATTCTATGCTGCAAGGTTGACCTGAAACAAGAATATTTTTCTATGATATAAAATGTGCCCAAGGAAATTTATTCTTCCTAGAAGGCAGAAGTTACACACCTGGGAAAATAAATGTCTGATTTAAGATTCAAGGCATCTAAGATTTTGCTCTGCTATAACTTGTTGATTTTCAATTCTACTTTTTATTTTTCAGGAACATAATGTTTTTCTTTTAATAGATATCTTAACTTCTTGGGCAAGTGTCAGGGTGCAGTAAATCATAGATAAGCTGGATTTGCTTAGGCCTTTAGCAGGCTGGGATTAGGCAAGGGATTGAGATGGTTTGAAAAAAGAGAGAAATAAGTATAATAAAAAAATAAGGAGTTCTTAGTGTTAGAAAGTTTATTTATTCATTTATTCACTCATTCACTCACTTATGCATTGTCTGGTATCTGCCATATGTTAGGTACTGTGCAAAGTAATAGCTATAACAGTATTGTACCTTTCACATGTGTTATGTGACATCTTACAACAAACGTGATGTAGGTTTTTTTTTTTTAATATTGTTTTTATGGTTGAGGAAACCAAGTCTCAGAGAGGTTAAGTTACTTGCTCAAGGTCACAAGGTGATGAGGCTATGATTCATTTTTAGGTCTATGACACCAAATCATCATTCCTTTCCTGTCATGCTTATGGAAAATTCAGCTATCTCTGCATTTGTTGTGTGGCGGGTCCTTGTCTTGTGGATCCAGTGGAAGGCAACTGCCAGGATTACATCCTGAAATGGTACTATAACAAGGAGGAGCGGGTTTGCCAGCACGTCTGGTATGGCAGCTGTGGGGGCAACATCACCTGGTTTGAAACCAAGGAAGAGTGTGAGGTTTGGTGTGTCCCAGAACCCCTGTAGAATCAGGCAGACCCTTATTACTGCTGTTTCTGCTTTAATAGCTGATGAAAATGAGGTTATCTTCCCTGAGACACTGCCACACAGCTCAGAAGTGATGAAGCCCACTCTACAATCTTAGAGGGTAGATACCTAACCCCTGAATATTTTCCTGCCAATGAGGGCTTGGGGCCAAGTGATTTGTGATTTGAGAAAGACTGCATTCTAATGGTTAAAAAAGTAGCCAAAACTTTCCTGAAAGTTACTTAAAGGATTTAGAACTGAATGAAAAAGAAACTTGAACTTAACCTATAACATTAATTATTATTATTTTTTTGGCTACATAGCAAAAGAAAAAGCCAGTGAATAAAACCTAATTTGGAAGTGAGTTGAAACTTGATTTCTTTCTTTACCATGAGAACCTGGAAGTAGTAGTCAAAGCAGGGGTCTGGAAAAAGGGACATTTAAAGCGAAATTTCATTCTTCCCACCTGTTGTGAAAATAAAGTCATTTGATGTGAAGCTGCATGTGATACCTGCTCACTGCCATTTAAGCTATAGTTTGTGACATAGCAGTTGATGGAGGGAAAACAGCAGTGACTTTGCCATGGGACTGATCCTTTGTCATCAATTACAGTGGCTCTTGCCCTTTAAAACGTAGTGACTCAACAATTCAGGCTGAAGCAGTCAATGCAAATATCCAGGTTTACCCTGGATGAAAAATTTTGCAATACAATATGAGATTCGAGGATGATTGTGATTTTGTGAGACCTTCTGGCTCACAGCTTGATCCTCTAGGCCTCGGAACTTGGGCCCAGGCTCAGGGAAGAAATGGGCACTGAATGGACTCCTGGAGCTGCTGGGTACTGAGGGTACCTGGCACAGGGCCTGTGGAGGATCACGTGTTAGTCTTCCCAGGCTGCCATAAAAAACACGCCACAGCCGGGGGACTTAAACAACAGAAATTTATTTCTCACAGTTCTGGAGACTGGAAGTCTAAGATCAAGGAGCTGGTTTCTTTCGTTTCTGGCGAGAACTTTTTTTCTGGCTTGCAGGAAGCTGTCTTTTTGTTGTCTTCAAATAGTTTTTCTTTGGGGAGAGAGAGAAAAAGAGAGGGAGGGAGAGGGAGAGAGGGAACAGGAGAGAGTGAGCAACGGCAAGAGTGAAAGAAGAGGGGAGAGGGAGGAGGAGAGAAGAGCGAGAGGATTATCTGGTGTCTGTTCTTATCTGGACACTAATCCTAAAGTTTAGGGCCCCATCCTCATGGTCTTTTTTTAACCTCAGTAACCTCCTGAAGGCCATATCTCCAAATGTAGTCATATTTGGGGTTAGGGCTTCCACATATGAACTTGGGAGACACCAACATTCCGTCTATAACAGATCACAAGCATCTGGTGATTCCCCCCAGGGGCCCAGAGCGGAGCTTGCTCTCTGGCAAGTACCTGTTTGATAATGAAAGTTGTGATTTCTAGAATCTCTTTTATTTATAAAGCCCAGCAACACTGCAGCTTTATATGAAATCATAGAAACATTAAAATTTTATTCTATTTTATGACAATTATTTTTGTCAGACCACTAACTGTGTGCATGGTAGCAAATTGGTAAATTTGTAATTTAAATTTGTATTTTTGCTGAAATGCGCATGGAAGAAATAAAGGTCATCTACAATCGTTTCTCCCCAAAGTAACCATTTTCTATAATCCAGGGTTTTTTCTAATTCCTGGAATACTATTTTTTCCCCTTCATTAACACACTATATTATAACTAATTTTGGCTAAAGCATTTTCATGGTGGGAATGAAATGGCAGGTATTCCATTGCTTGGCAGAGCTGCTCATCATGCAGTGTATGTATGCATATCTCCTTTTCGGCGTAACCTCAGCCTCCTGGGCATATAGGAGCCAAGCTTCTCTACCCTGAGGATGGTATGTCATTTGAACTGTGATCTATTTTCTACTTCTTATTCCTACCCTGCCCTTTCCAGGAATTGGGAACACATAGGCAAAGACAAGTTGGCAGTACAACCCTTCCATGGAGCTCTTCTGACTCCTGCAGAGTGTTTACCTGAAAGATCCTGAAGTACAAAGACAATCTGACCAAGGGGCAGGAACAATTATCTATTGTTTTAGATAGCTGTTCATGCATTCCGGTATACACTGTTTATAAAGCACTTTCTCATCTCATGTATTTGTCCACTCCCACCACCAAATTTCTGATGATGGCATTGCTTTTCCCATTTTTTCCATTGTTTTCCCCATTCTCAAAGAAGTGAAGTTGCTTGACCCAGACACATAACATAACCTGGCCTCGAACTCCTTTTGATCCCACATGAGGTTCCTTTTGTTCTACTCTATTGGTTCCAAAACATGAGCTGCCACCAAAGGATTCTGAAGCTCTGGCCATAGAGGAAGGAGGATGCGCTGAGATGGCACAAAGGTATTTCCTGCCTGACAGAAGGAAGCTTGACCTGCCTCAGATACCTCCCTCTTCACCCCCTAGGGGTTCCAGTCTGAGAAGCAGGAATGGCCTGAAAGAGAAGTCGAACTGCAATGCAAGATGATTCTAATGATGGCCTTGGCCAACCCCACAGGAGCTCTGACTCCACTAGGGTTTATCAGAGTTGCCCCAAGGTGGGGCCAAAATGGCTGGGCCTTTATCCCCACCTCCACTGGCCATTGGATGTAGGCTGCCCCAAAAGGGTTTGCTCATGGAGTAGGCAGTTTTACAGCTGTGCCAGGCCCAAGACGGGCCCCAGCTGAAGGCTGTCTGTCAACAGTGTTCTTAACATCTGGGGTAGTAATTCCTTCATCGAAGGGAGATCTGGGGAGAGAAACTCCCTGTTCATCTCAGTGCCTCTACCTGGAATGTCCTTTATTATTCTGTTTCCAAATTTTTATAGCTTTCCAAATTTAACAGGACACACTCAAAAGCATTAGTATAACATACAAGGCCTCAGAGATCTGTTCTTTGCATTCAGCTCTTAGCCTCATCAGTGATGGTAGCTGTTCTGTCCTTCCAAATTTTTACCGAAGCAATACTAAATACATCACTTGTAGAGTTCTGGAAATTCCATAGTCCATCCATCCATGCTTTTGCCCTTAGTGAGACTTCTATGGGTAATGCTTTTTAAATTCATTTATTTGAAAAATATTTAATAGGCATTTACTATCTACCAGATCCATTATCTGTGTCAAAATCTAGCTTAGTTCTCATCCTCTGTGAAAACTCTGATTATCCCCTTTCAAGAAAAAAATTCATTATTATTTCTTATGGGCTGCCTTGTACACACTTCTCTTTTTGCCGTTTTCCCATCATATGTACATCGTTGCCATTTAGAATGCTTATATTCTGAGCCTTTTCACCTTGGAATTGCCTGATCTCCATAGGGCCCAACAAGTTTCCTTTTGGTTTTGAGTTTTTAGCTCTCTGCCTGTTTTCAAAGACTGTTAGAAATGTCCCTCAACAATCGTTGACATTTTCTTTCCTTCCCTATCTCTTGCTCAATAAAAAAAAACTTTGCTTCGTAGATGTTCTGCATTTGTTTCAGACACCAGGGCATCGTGTTCCATCCACCAAGTGGGAAAAGATCAACATGTTTTCACTTTCTCCCTTGGATCCGTTATATCATCAATTATCACCATGCTCTGCCCTAGGGATATTCATTTTCCTAATGAAGGAATTAAGATGCAGAAAGGTCAAGTGATATCAAATCTCATGCAACGAATTAGTTGGTAGCCTAAAATTGGAAGTAAAATGTGTTTGTAACTGATTTGGCATCTGCTTGGTTCACTCTGCAAAGCTTAAGTCTTTTAACAGGAATTGACTGTTTTGTACTTTTAAGCACATCGTGGATTTCATGGATTCTAGAAAATTGGAGGGTTTGAGATGGCTAGGCTCAGAATTTGGCTTTTGATCATCTTACAAAGTGTATAAATGAATCCAAGGATTTGTCCTGAGCTCTCCTAAGTGCTCGTGCTACTTGGGCACTTTCCCAGGGTTTATCCTTTGTTTAATACAGCTGGGGGTTCATTGTTGGGATTATGGTGTTATGGAAAATACTAAACCTAGGGCACTTGAATTCAGTATCTGGTACCTTCTTGGACTTCTCTGGTGATCTATGCAAGTTTCTTCATTTCTGGCCTCAGTTTCTTTTTTCTGGCTGAGGAGACTGGAGGTGAGAGAAATATCTCTTGCCCTCTATATTCATTCTAAATTCGGCATGCAAACTAAATCTTTCTTTGGCTCATCTTTTACCTTAGTTAACAGAAGCAAGCCCAGATGAGGACAATAGAAGCACCCAGATCAGCCCAACACAAATTGCTGACCGAGAGAACAATGAACTAAACAAACGGCTGTTTAAATACACTAAGTTTGGGGGTGATTAATATTTGACAGAAGTTGGCACTGGGCTGGCTCATGTGTCCTCAGCTGTCAGTCTGTTGGTCAGTTGGCTGGCCTAGGGTCACCTCCTAATGATGAAAAATTATATATTTGTATGCATGTAATAATATAGCTTCTGAATCATGAAGAAATAGAAAATATGAACAGACCAATAACAAGTAAAGAGGTTGAACTAGTAATAAAAAATCTCTTAAAACAAAGAAAAGCCCACATTTAGTGTCAGTCTTAGCCTATCCATAGTGATACTATCTGTCTAGCAACGTCTTGGGGCATCCACCTGGACCGGTACTACTTGTGGTGAGCTTCTACAGACATTTCTCTGACTGGAACCAATGTTGTAACTGGACTGACCCTGTAGTCCCTATTGTGACTGCAAGACACACCTCAGCAACAACTATCAAGGAACTTTGAAAAAAAAAAAAAAAGCAAGGTTTTACTCACAAGTCCTGGAGGCACACAGTATGCCTAGGGCCCCACAGTGAGGTTATCTGGATGCGAAGAAAACCTGGGGTTCTGCCTTTATTGGTGTTGAAAATAGGGTGCCTAGGGTTTCACAGTTTCCTCTATATTGGCGGATTTAAAACATAAGAGTGGGATTTAAAGCACAAGATGGTAAACACAGGGTCACTCGAAGGGTCAGTTATCTAGGTCACCCAGGGTTTTCTAAAAAGGAAACTTTATGGGCACAGCAGCTTGGCTCTTTGTCTAGTGGCGGAGCTGAAGATTTGTTTATTTGAGATGGGTGACATTGATATAGATGCTTCAGAGATCAAAAGCTTATAATCAGGCTTTATTAAATCAAAAAGCTAGTTGTCAGCATCTACACTACAGCCCAAAACCAGATGGCTTCAGTGATGAATTCTACTGAACATTTAATGAATTAACACAGTCCTTCTCATGCTCTTCCAAAAAATTGAGGAGGGAACACTTCCAAATACAAAGAAATCATTTTATGAGGTCAGCATTACTCTGTTACCAAAGCCAGATAAGAACACTAAAGAAAAGGAAACTACAGACTAATATCCTTGATAAATATAGAGGCAAAAATCTTTAGCAAAATGCTAGCAAACCAAATTCAATAGCACATTAAAAGGATCATATACCATGATCAATGGGATTTATCCCTGGGATGCAAGAATGATTCAACATATACAAATCAAGCAGTGTGATATACTTCATTAACAGAATGAAGGATAAAAATCTTATGATCATCTCAATAGATGGAGAAAAAGCATCTGACAAAATTCAGCATCCTTTCATGATAAAAACCCTTAACGAATTGGCTAGAGAAGGAATGTACCTCAACATTATAAAGCCATATTTGACAGATAACATGATACTCAATGGTAAAAGATTAAGAGCTTTTCTTCCAAGCTCAGAAACAAGACCAGGGTGTCCACTCTTCCCACCTCTATTCAACATAATACTGAAAATCTTAGCCAGAGAAATTAAGCAAAAAGAAAAAAAAAAAAAGAAACGAAAAAAGGTATCCAAATCAGAAAGGAAGTAGTAAAATTGCCTCTGTCTGTAGATAACACGATCTTATATATAGAAAACTCTGATGACTCCACCAAAAAAACTAGAACTAATAAACAAATTCAGAAAAGAAGTTGCAGGATGCAAAGTCAACATACAAAAATCAATTGCATTTTATACACTAAGAATAAACTGTTTGAAAGAGGAATTTAGAAAGCAATCGCATTTACAATAGCATCAAAAAGAACCAAATACTTAGGAATAAATTTAACCAAAGACGTAAAAGACCAGTGTAGTGAAAAATCATGACACTGATGAAAAAAATTGAAGATAACACAAATAAATAGGAAGATATCACATAGCCTTGAGTTGTAAGACCTTAATCTATTTAGCTAGACTCATGTGGACAGATTAATTGGTAATTTCCAGTTTTTAGTCAGTACATAGAAGATTAAGACCAGTATTAAAGATGCTATTACATGTGCACTTATCAAGCAGGTGGACACCAGCAGAAGACCATACCAGTGTGCAATGGTTAAATATCAGCTTTGATTACATTATGTCTTGGCAAATGTTGGTAAAAAAGTTCACTAGCGACGATATTGCTGTAGCAAAAGAGGTATACATTTTGAATTTTGATAGATCTTGGTAATTAGCCCTCCAAATGGTACCACTAATTTAAATTTCCACCTGTACTATGAGAATGTCCACTTCCTCATGCATTCATCAGAACTGGTTTTATCAAATTTCAAAATTTTGACAGATTTGATATATTAAGAATGATAACTTTTTTATAATTCTTTAATTATAAATATGATGATCACCTTTTCTGGAGGGCTACGTTCGTTTCTTTTTTCTGGAAACTGCCTATTTATACACTTTAAATCAAATTTTCTACCGAGTTGATTATTTTTTTCTTACTGATTTTGGGATCTCTTTGCAAAGAAAGAAAATTATCTGTCATGTACAGAATTTTTCAGTTTATCAGTAATTTTTAAATATATATTTTGTTTTAAACATATATATTTAAATGTATATTTTAAATGTATATATTAAAGCACCTGCTGGTACTGCCTTTTCAGCCTCCTCTTTCTTTTCACCTAGAATGTGGAAATGAGGCTGGAGATGCAGAAGCCTTAGCTAAAAATGGTAGAAAACTGGAAAAGTTTGGATTCTTGATGGTGTAGACCTTAGACCTACCTGCCTATCTTGGACTACTTGTCATATGAGGCAAATTCCTTGTTTGCCTGCGTTATTATTTATCAAGCTTTCTGGAACCAGCAACAAAACAAGACCCTAACTGATACGTAGGCATTCAAATTTCCTCCTTTAAATCTCTAGTTCAAGTGTAGGTAAGTCCCTCATCTCTTGTGCTTTAGTCAAGACTCTTGGATATAAGTGACAGAAGCAAAACTCAAAACAATTAGTTAAGGCAATAAGAATTCATTGGCTCATTTATCCCTTTGAAGGTGTGGTTACAGTCGAGTTCCGGAAACCAGAGACTCAAACCTGACTGACCTCTATATTTCTATCTATGAGTTTATTTCTTTCTGTGCATCAGTTCCAGTTTTTCACACCAGTTCCTTCTAGGAGCCTTGACCCATTATCTCAACAGTTCCTTGATCACATCTTACCAGCTAAACCACCAGAAATAAGGAACTTCCTCTTGTTTTAGGTGATTGGCACATATCGCAGAGTGCTGGGGACTTCCTCACTCCTAAGTCTCCTTCACCTGGTGGGTGTCATCCATAATCTATCACTAGGAAACCTCTTCATTGACACTCTGACTCTAAATAATCAAAGTTTAGTCTTTCTAAGTGCTACGTTGGTAGTCCCTTCTCAGTCCGAATTTCCAATCAGAAGGACTTTCACTCTCTGGCTGACATGTATAAGAGGACAGCTTTTATTTTGAAATATTATGAGCATATTTTAATAAAATTAAGCATCCCTGTAACTATAACTACATATCTAGGTAGAAGAAAAGGAGAAATGTTGTTTTTTCATAGGTCTCCCACACTCCCACTCTAAACCATGTGAGAAGTACTTTTCTTAGGAAAGTGATAAAAGAAAACTCAAACCATTTGCCATAAATTAACTAAGTCCCAACGGGACTGACAAGAGTTATGTGAGTCATAATGTGACAAATACCAAATAGACTGTGGTTGGATTCAGGATAACAAAAGAATGGTAGGATTTCAAGAATTTCTCCACCATTGATAGATACTGAATGAGGCAAAAATAGAAAGAAAGGAATGCTTCATCACTGAAAAGAATGCATCATAATTTATGAAATAAGTAGATTTATGCAAAAGAAGATGGTAAAAGACTTCCAGTGAAGATTAGCAGAATCTAGGTAAACCAATCTAATTTTAACCTCTATGAAATAACAGAAAAACAGCAACCATGATCTATAAAGAATATGCAGTAAAATCCACAAGATTTCACTAAGAAATCCAGATAATTCTATTTTAAATTGCAACTTGCTTATCCCCTACCACTCCTGATTCCCCTTTCTGTCTCCCAAGCATTTATTATCTCTTATACTATATAAATTATACCAAGTATTACATTTATATTTTATTGTCTGCTACCCTTTCCCCCTTCCCCTTAATAATATAAATTCTACAAGGGCAGGGATTTTTGCTTCTTATATTCATTGATATATTTCAAAGGGCTTAGAATAGTGTCTGGAAATGGTGACCACTAAAAAATATTTGTTGAATGAATGAAGATACTTCTGCAGACTCTAGAAGTACATAGAATTCACCACAAATTGGTGGTATCATGAGATTATCAATTGGCAATCCCTGATCTTGGAGTAGATGATTTGCCAGCAACCCGTTGCTAAGAAGTAGTAAGAAAGTTCAGTCTTAAAGAAGAATAGCAGACATGCCATCTCGTGAGATGGAAACTATTGAGTGTCAGTATAGAGAGAAATATTGGGGGCAAGGTCGCTTAAAGAGAAGGAAGCACAAAAACACCACATGAAGAATATGTGATATTGGCTTCATTGAGAGTTATGTTTGACTTCTTATAGCTGAGACAAAAACGAAAACAAAAACAAAAAACAAAAACAAACAACAACAAAAACACCCAAAGCAGAGAGTTGGTGGGAGAGAGAATGTTTTAGGACAATAGATTTAAACCTTAGTTGCTAGCTGGACCAGCTCACCCAGTCTGACACCTGTTATCATACACTGTCCTTTAGCAAGTAGTTGACCAAGAAAGACTGGCTCCCATGAAAAGATGAACAATAATCATAAAGAAACTAGCTGGGAACAATGATAAAAATATCGAAAAATAAAAATGAAGAAAGTCACTATAACAAGAATAACAGAATAATGATTTTACAAAGCAGAAAAAACTAAAACAAATACTTTCTTTGAAATTAAATTGGAAAAAAGAAATATGGCCTTTTTACAGCAAAAGCTCAGAGAAGAAACAGTACAGAGAAGATTAAAGAAAATGCCAAAAAGAGAGAAAAATGAGCTGGAAGAACTCAGGAAAAAAAGTCAATGGGGAGACTGAAGCCATTATATAGCCATATTAGAAGAAGTAAAAAATGGAGCAGTACTAAGAATACAATCAAGGATATAAAAGACAGTTTTTCAGAAAACAGAAAAATAAAACAGAAAGGAAAAAACAATTTAAAAGGAATAGAGAGAAAAGAATAGAAAGATAAAAAGGATTTTACTTATACATAATTGTTGTTCTCGAATAAGAGAACAAAGTTTGAAGCTATAAATCCAAAATACTTTTTCTAAAACACAAACAATTAAGCAATATTCAGAACTGTTCCAGTTACTATGACTAAATAACAAATGATCCCCAAACCCAGTGATGTAGGCTCACAGATTCTGTGGATCATGACTATGGACTAGGCACAGTGGGGAGGGGTCGGCTCTGTTCCACGATGTCTAGGGCTCAGCTGGGAGATGTTTTACTCTATCCTTGGAAGCCATCCAATATCACTTCCATTGCATTCTCTTTATCAAGGCAAAAATGAAATCTTGGCCAGATGTAAAGAGAAGTAAATATGCTTTACCACTTGATGGGAATGAGGAATAGCAAAAGTTTGGAAGAGCATTTGAGACTGAAAATATTGCTGTGGTCAGTTTTGGAAAACAATTAGTATTGAAAATAAAATAACTATGTGTTGTTTCTGAAGACTCTTGCTCATGGTGGCTTGATTTTTGTGGTATTTTTGCTGCTTTTTAATTTATTTTCTAATTTTGTGTTTGGGTTTATGGTGAGTAGAGTTCAATCTGTCAGAATCTTGTGAGCCCTGGTTCAAGTATGTGTCTCTCCAAAGAAGATTTTTATTTTATTTTATTTTTATTTTTCAATTACAGTTGGCATATGATATTATATTAGTTTCAGGTGTATGACATAGTGATTAGACATTTATTTAACCTATAAAGTGATTATACCTATAAATCTAGTATATATCTGACACCATACATAGTTATTACAATATTATTGACTATATTTGTTATGCTGTACTTTACATCTCCATAACTATTTTGTAACTACCAATTTGTAGAGGGTGTACTGTAAAATTTGCTGTGAAATTATTTCAACTTTGCTGTATTTTCGAACATTTTAATAATGAAATGTTGGAGGGAAAAAATGGAGATAGCGAAATGAGTTAGTCTGTGTAAGTGCTCTAAATATGAGCTCAATAAATTTATCAACTGAAGCAGTGTTGGTGAGGAGCTAAGGAAGAATAAATGAAAAATAGTGTGTTAAAAGGTTGACTTAGGTCCCTAAACTTAGAGTGTAATTTTTAAGTGTTCTTTCTCAAGTAAGTTCCAAATCCAAAGTGACAAGTCTGCCTCTCTTTCCAGGAAGAGGCAATAGAGCTATAAGGGAAGAGGAGACATAGAAATTCTAGGAATGGGAGCTCTTTTTGAGCACCATTTTACCTACAGAAAACACTTTGAATGTCAGCTTCCCAAGGAAATCAGAGCTTTTATCCAGCTTCAAGGTGGAAGATTCTTTGAGTTAAGAAGATTGTCACACAGACAGCTTTATTTTTACCAATGACATAGATAGTTATCAGCATAATCATACCAAATAAGCTGTGTGTTCAGCGGACAATCATAGAGGGCTTTAAGTTGTTATGGTGACAGACTGGCCAGCCAGCTTCTATATTTCTCCTTCCAATTTTTTATTCAAAAGAAATAGAACAACAACAACCCCCTCCCCCAAAAAAGAGGAAAAAAAGAAACAGAACAGCTAAAAACTGGCAAGAATACTGGAAAATGAAGATATGAGATGTCAGAGTTAGAGCGGAATTTCTTCTGAATACAATATTTTAGAATAATCAAGGAGCATCATCTTAGATCATTCACCTCCTTTCCACCTTTTGCAAAGAGACAATTCAGAGCCCCTCAAAGGATTTGAGTGATGCATTCCTAAATATGGGATACAGGTGTTAGAACACCGACTGAAAAACAGTGAACCTCACTCCCAAATGCAGACTCCTGTCCTTCCCTTGCCCCACTAACACCTTTCTTTTTATATCCATTCAGAGATTAATACTCCTAGCAACAAACGTGGCAGGAGTAGCAGATGGGAAGAGGTTCAATGGGTCCTATTATTCTTTAACATTAAAAAAATGTTAATGTTTAGCCCACTAAACAGTTGCAGAGACAGGAAGAGTTCTGAAGCAATGCCTACATAGGGTTTAATATTCCATGTAACATAGTTCATTAAAACAAAAGCCGTAAATGTCTGACTTCGATTTAGAGATCTCCAACTGTCAGATCAAGAGGACACCTAGTCCCAGGCCAGCAGACTCATGCTAAATGAATGCTGATAGGCTTTACTAATTAAATCAGTGGCTGTTTAATATAGTGTATTGAAGAGATAGTCATAAGTAGGACTGAGATGCGGAGGCTGTCAGCACTCAAGAGAACAGCAAAAGAAGCTAAGGACATTTCATGTTGTTACCAAATACCGGGTATCTCTCTCTTTCTCTCTATTTATTCAAAGTTAAGTAAAAAAAACCCCATGGGGACTCTGCTAAGTTAACAAGAAACAGAGGCAAGGGAATGATTTCCTGAAGACAGAAGAGCAACTATCTGAAAATAACTTTTTTTTTTTCACAAAAAAGAACATTTTAGAAGCAAGTAGCTTTCCCACCCCCAAGATGAAAAAGATAAAACCTCTTATAACCCAAAGGTGTATAGATGAGGAAAGAAGTTAAGGTGAAAGTAGGATGAAAGTGCGCTGGTTTATATAAGGAAATAATGCAAGAAAACCTAAAATACAATAGAGTGCAGTGGTGATGGTCTAAGGCAAAAAACTCTGTTGCGATATAGAGAACAAACGTGGAACACTTCCACAGTACAGAGAGGAAATATAAAGAGAAGGAAATGATCAGGAAGATTATAGATATGGGAAAAAGGTAGTAGAGATTTTGTTTCAATAAATCAAATGGGAAAAATAAGGACATAACACTGGTCATAAGGAAAAAACATCCAGAATTAAAATAAAATTTTGAATTTAAAATTCTAAGAATCTCTATTTTGTTCTTGGTAAAATTAGCACAATAGACTCAACACATAAGAATATTCTTATGGAAAAATTTTTGTTTTATTAAAGTATAGTTGACATACAATATTATATTAATTTTTGGTGTATAACATTGTGATTTGACATTTATATACTTTATGAATGGATCACCATGATAACTCTAGCAACCATCTGTCACTGTACAGTTATTATGTTATTACTGACTCTATTCCCTGTGTTGTACACTAAATCCCCATGACTTATTTATTTTTGTAACTGGAAGTTTGTACCTCTTAGTCAAAAGAGGGAGGAAAATATTTTATAAGTACTCAGTGTGAGAAAGAAGTTATTTGTAAAAATGAAAACATTGGGCAGTCCTCAGATTATTCCCGCCCCCCCCACAATATTTAATACCAGAAGAAAATAAAATAATACTAAGAGTGTTTTAAAGGGGGAAAAAATGACTCAACAATTCTACACTTTATTAAATGTCATGGGTACTCAAAAGTCAGAGACACCTGAAATATGCAAAAACTCAGAAAAGTAATAATTATTCTTTCTTCCTTAAGAAAATTTCTCAATGTGTATTTGTTAATTCAATGAATCAAAAATTAAAGAAAGAATTCTGATCCTGCTCTGGTGGTATAAACCTTTCATAACTCATTTCTCTAGTGTTTACAATGAACACAATCCGGACAAAATACAAAAAAAACAACTCCTTGAACTCTGAAAGTTAAACAAAAGGAAGGCGGTTTTGGAGCGGTGGTTAAAACTTGAAGTGACCACATGGCATTGAATTTATTTGTTTTTTTTTTCAAGAATATGTACTTTCACCATTGTTTGCAATACAAAGAGCGTGGTGGTTAGATCTCAACAGAACTGCATTCGTAATCTTACATTGCAACTTCAACTACATAAGCTTGAGCAGTTTACAGACTTAAAGAGTTATGAGACTCTTTGAGTCTCAGTTTCTGTATCTATGAAATGATTATAATAATGCTTACTTTGGGACTTGGATAAATGTCTGGCACAATGCTTAACATAGAGAAGAGGCTTAATTAACGACATAAGTATTACATTTGTACCTACCCAATAGACTAAGCTCTCTGCAGAAATTATTTCTCTTTTGTGTACTTTTATATCTTTGGTGCTTAGTTTGGTTCTTGGCACATAGCAGGTAGTGTGGAAAAAATTTGCTGACTAATTATTGGGATTAAAACATTGATTAAAGGGATCTTAAAGATTGTTTAGTTTTTTTAAGAATGAAATCCCAAAACTGAGCCATTCCTACTGAAAAGTAGCTTAAAATTTTTTTTTTTTTTTTAGATGAAGTTTGTATTGAATCATTTATCTTCACTTGACACTTGGCTGCTTTTGGAGAGTCCTGTTAAGAATGTGTGCTTTGATTACAAGCTCAAAGGCAAGACAAATGCCTTGGCATTGAACTCAGGACCCCTCTCCTAAGTCTTTCACTAGTCAATTGAGCAGTCCTCCACTCTAGCTAAGTCGATTTCCCCTGCTATTCCCTGAATATACCAGGTTAGTTTTCACTTGAGTCATCTTTTATTTCTGAAATGCCTCCTCTCTTTTCAATCAACATCCCACCTCATTTGCAACGCCTTCCCTTTAGGAGACCTCTCATCTGACACTTACCTTGTTAGAAATGTTATTTCCCTACCCTGAAATATAGGGGAAATATAATTAAGAGCAAAATCTCCTGCCAATCCAGAAATTGCTCTCCACACAGTATAGAAAAGAAAGAAAACAGTTTTATTATCGTATAAACATCAAACCAGACTGTGATGGTGCATCACAGGCAATCTGATATAGACATTGCAGAGACGGAAAGAAATCTTACTTACCCTTTTGTGCAACCAAGTGGATATCACCCATAACATACATGTTCTGAAGATAAATGATAACTAGTCCTCAAGTAAGAAGATGAGACAGCATCATTTGTCACACATAGTTCATCCTAAATTCACTGGTAATTGAGGTGGCCATCTGTTTGCTAGTTGCTTTTATCCAAAGGAAATTTTTTGTGTGTTTTTACCATGAAAGGCAGATTTGCAGCTTGGAGCCAGGTGCCCTGCCAAAGTTAGGATCCTTCCCTTCCATGAAAACTGGGAGGTAGGGGTGCTGTCCTTGCTAGATGAAAACATTGAAAAATGATGGCCTACAGATTCTTTAGAAAAATTTTCCTGAGTTGTAAATCTGGCAAAAGTCTTATTTAGCTTTTGAAATTTTTTATATGCATCTCGAAGAAGTAGGAAAAACTTTATAAATACAAACGTTCTAAAATAAATGCTCCAAGAAAAGAGAGGTGGGGAGTCTCTTTTCTTTCCTTCGTTCATTTGTTTGTTCCTCCCTTCTTCCCTCCCCCCTCCTTCCCTCCTTCCCTCTTTCCTTTCTTCCTTTCCTTCCTTCCTTTCTTTCTTTCTTCTTTCTTTCTTTCTTTCTTTCTTCTTTCTTTCTTTCTTTCTTTCTTTCTTTCTTTCTTTCTTTCTTTCTTTTCTTCCTTCTTCCTTCCTTCCTTCCTTCCTTCCTTCCTTCCTTCCTTCCTTCCTTCCTTCCTTCTACTAAGGAAAGTTTTGAGTTTGTTTTTGCTTATTTTTTAAATTTTCATTTTCCCTTACAAACTCACATAGCCTTTTTGGTTAGTTCCATTAAAATGCTGAGGATGAGAAAGAAAAGGCCAGGATGCAGGCCTTGTCCAGGACTAAGAGGCCATAATTCCAATCCCCTTGTCAAATGTAAATGGATCTTGAAAAGGAGACTTAAATCTAGAGAAAGAGATGAAAACTTTTCCAACCCCGTTTGATTCTTGAATACCTTTCTAAAAATAATACCAATGTTCAGCAGTACCATTGCTGGGAAATTCTTAAATAATCTCTGAACTACTTTCTAATTAAATAATTGTCCCTATTTTGACCTTTAAACAGCTGGAAGACAGCCTGGAGTCATTATTTAGATAGGAAATAATTTAGATAAAGTCTTTAAGATTTATGAAGCCCAGAGGTCAGATGTCCCCAAATGAAGTCTCTGTTTTTGCCCTTTAATATGCTTGACCACCCAAAACTTAACAGGAGTTGCATTTATTCCTCAAAGAAAATTTACTCATATGAAAAACATTAATGCAGATTTTGTTGAAGATTTTTATATGGGCAGTAGAATAGGACTTATATCACACACCACAAATCAAACTAATAAAAATTTTCATTAGAAATATTTTCCTAAGTCCCTTCATCCCTTCCCATCCCCTATGGAGTTCTCCTTAGCCTTTCCCTTGCAGGGTGTTCCATTTCTCTGAGTTCCCCCCCAAACCTGAGTACTTCCCCTAGCCAGGGGGGCTATAAAGTGGTCTTCAGCTACTACTTATACAAAGACTAAGGGTTTCTCAATTTCCCCAAGTGTAGAGCTTGTTTTTTCTCCATTTCTCATAATTTTAAGTAGAATCATTTAGCTTGGACTCAGCTATCTTGATCTAGTATGTTCACATCTGCACTTAATACTCTTTCCCAAGTATGTGAAAACTTTTATACTGAAGATGATGATTTTATTTGGCTTGAGAAAACAGAAACAGCCTCCAATTATAAGCATCCAATTTCTTAGATTATTAAGATTCCGATCAATAAACAATTTTTTTTTTCTCATCCCATCCATCTCACTAAAAGTTTGTCATCCACCCAGGCACTCAAGCCTGAAATCTAGGGCCAGCTCTAACACTTCTCTTTTTTTCCATATCCCACATCAGACCTATTGCCAAAGCAAAGCAATTTTATTTTCAAACTGGCCACTTCCCTCCCTTTCATTTCACCCGTCTAGTCCAGGTCACCATCACCTCTTACCTGGTCCACTGCAATAAGCTCCAGACTGGTTTCTCTGTTTCCATTCTCTCCATTAATTTTTGCAAGACAGGAACAGCGTTCAACTTCAAATATAAATGGAATCATCACTTTCTCGCCCAATGATTTCTCAATGTCTTTCATAAAATCCAAACTCCAGAACATGCTTACAAAACAACTCTGCTTATCTCTCTAATACATTTTGTGCTATTTTCCCCCAATGATTTTGTTTACTAAATCGCTTACTTTATTCAATTGTGTTGGGATAAATAGCATTTGCAGGCTTGCCAAAGCTTAGCCTATAGCCTTAGCTTGTAGAATTTTTTAATAATTTATACTTAACTATACTGTATCGGCATTTTGAAGTTCCCTCACTAAAGCATTTTACCTTATGTAAGCATGAAACATTAGTTTAACTACTGAAGAGATGTCTTTTCCAATTCAACTTGAAACTGTTCCCTACCTCTTCCAAAGTGTCAACTACCTTTAGCTTTTTGAAGATTCATGCACATATTTTTTCTGCATTTTTGTGCTGCATCTATAAGACTATAAAATGTATCACACAGGTAAAGCATATATCATATGTAAATATCATGCAAAATGTCTTATTTCTGCCTTAATCACCATGGAAGTGTGTCAGATATATAAATAAATATTGACCTTCTTCAATCTTAATCTTAAAATTTTCTGAATTATTGTTCAATGTTACGTTTTGAAGGGAAAAACTACTGGGAAAAGCTGTCAGTCGTAACTATGTCAAAAAAACCTGATGTGTGTCTTTTTAACCACCAGAGACCCCAGAGGATGGGTAATCAGTTTGGAATGTGTGTGAAAGAAATGGCTAAAAAGGACACATCTGATTAGGCACATCAATCACCCCTCAATTCAATAGTTTTTGCTTTTCTTAGTCTTAGATGGCAGACTCCAACTAGGTAAGCTGAAGAGAGTTTAATAAAAAGACTGTATAGGTAGGACTGAAAAAAAGCAGGAAAGAATGGTATGGTACTTTAAGGGCATTGGAACAATATAGACATTTCTGTTGAGTTTGGGTCTATTTGTCATAGCAGTTAGCCTATTCTAAGACATAAATGATCCTCTAAATTTTATAATTTATTTAAAATGTATTTTAACAAATGAACTGGACAAACAAAGACTCATGGACAAGGACAACAGACTAGTGGTTACCAGAGTAGTGGGGAGGGGAGTAGGGGAAGTAGACGGGGTAAAAAGGGTCAAGTATGTGGTGACGGAAAGAAATCTAACTATGGGCAGTGAATACGCAATACAATATATGTATGCCTTACTGTTGAATTGTACACCTGAAACTTACTGGATTTTATTAACCAATGTTACCGTAATAAGAATAAAATAAAATAATAAAAATAAAATATTTTTAAATGTAAAAAATAAAACTATGAAATGGTTTTTAACTTTATTATATCACATTGTATGTAAGTCACAGAAAAATGAATTATAAGTATATAATAAAATTAATTTAGCATTCTTAAAAAAGTAAACTTTTAAAATGTGTATAATTTTTATATATTTCCACATTAACTAAATAATAAAGGTACATGGATCAAAAATCGAAAGGATCAGCAGGTATACACCATATTAATATGTCTCTCTCCCTATTTCTTGCATGCAATCACTTTCATTAGCAAATTGTGAACCTTTCAGAAATATATTATGTATAAACAAGCAAATAAAAATTGTTAATTTTTAAAATATAATTCTTAGTAACATTTTAAGTACTTACTCTATGTAGGTTTCTGTTCTAAGAATTTTACATTTATTAACTCATTGAATCCTCTGGAAGATGTATACTGTGTTCTTTATGCTAACACCTTAACTTTCGATTGCATATACAAACTCACCCCCTTTGGTCCTGCCCACCACATTTTATGTTTTTGATATCATGATTTATATCTTTTTATATTGTATATACATCAAAAATTATTGTAGCTACAGTTAATTTTAATACTTCTGTCCTATAATCTTTATACTAGAGTTAAGTGACTAATATGCTGCCCTATTACAGCATTGGAGTATGCCCCTAGCATGTTAATTGTGGTTATTTTAAATTCCTCATTTGATAATTCCAACATCCCTGATATGTCTGGTTCTGATGCTCACTCTGTCTCTTAAAATTGTGGGGTTTTTTTGCCTTTTAATATGCCTTGTAATTTTTTCTCAGTAGCCAGACATGATATAATGTGTAAAAGGCTTTTGGTAATGCGGTGATGAGGTGTGGGTGGAGGAAAAGCATTTTATAGTCCTGGGATTAGGTCTCTGTTTTTCAGTGAACCTATGCCTCTGGGCTTTGAACTTCACAAGTGCTTTTCAGTTTTTTGGGTTTTTTTTCTCCTCTTTTAGGTGGGACAGGATGGCTCTGAAGGACTGGAATTCAGTGTTTCCCTTCCCCCAGGTCAGTTAGGCTCTGATAATACCTCAGCAGGTTAGGCTGTTTACATTTGCCTAAGGACAGATCTTGTTAAGCACAGAGTGATCTAGCATTAAATAGTAATAGTAATAATAATAATAATAATAATAATAATAATAATAATAATTCCTTTTCTCTTTCCCCTGCCATAAGCTGAGAGAATTTTTCTCTGAAATTTCCCGTGAAAATATATTCAAGTCCCTGGAGGTAAGTCTCACAATATTGCCGAGTCTTCCTGGAGTTTTTAACTTTCAGAGTTGCCCACACCGAGACTCCAGCAGCTCCTCAGTACAGTTCAGGTTTTCCTACCCTGGCACTTGTTCCCTTGCGTGGTTTCCACCTGTGAGTCTCTGCTCTGGTGAGCTGTGGCTCTCTGTGTCCATCTATCTGTCTCTCCAATTTCGGGGGCAGCAGTTTGCTTTGTGTCCTTACCTTTGACACAGAATGTTAGAGGAGTTATTCTTCAGCTTGAAAGCTTTGTACTTGTTAAGATAGAGTGGAGACTTCGAATCTTCTTACATGTAGATCTTGAAAGAGAAGTCTCACGGTGCTCAAGTTTTACCTTTTTCATTACTAGTTAATAATTTTTACACGAACTTTTCTCTGATAAAATAATTGGTAGAGACCTAGCATCCACTCTTAGGTGTTTACCCAAGAGAAAAAGAAGCCTATGTCCACACAAAGACTTGTGCACAAATGTTCATTACAGCTTTATTCATAATAACCCCAAACTGGAAACAACTTGAAAGTTCATAAACAAGGCCATGAATAAATGTGATCTATCCATTCATGGACTACTATTAAGGTGTAATGAAATAAAATACATGATTATTAAATTATACCGATACACCAACAATATTTATGAATTCCAAAAGCCAATTAAATAGACCAGACATAGAAGACTCGTGCTATCTGATTCTACTTACATGATACTCTTAAGAAAGATAAAACTATAATGATAGAAAACAAATCAGTGGTTGCCAGAAACCTGAGGTAAGGGTAAGAGATTACAAAAGGACACGAAGGAAGGAACCTGTGGATGTAATGGTAACATTTTACATTGTTGATAATTATACTATTGATTTTAAAACTAATTGAATTGTATATGTAAATTTTGCAACTTTTATGTAAGTTATACCTCAGTAAACAAATTATACCTTGACTAACAAATAGAAATTAAATTAAAAATATAATTTACAGTAGTTTCAAAAATAGGAACTAGTTTTGGGTAAACCTCACAGAAGCTATGCAAGACTTGGACACCAAAAGCTACAAACATGGCTAAGAGAATTTAAAGCTCTAAATAAGTTAAAAGATGAGATAACTGTGTTTACAGATGGAAAGATTCAATATTTTTTTATTATTAGTTTTACGTAAACAGTAAATGGTTAGACATTTATATAGTTTATGAAATAATCCCCCTGATTATTCCAACTTCTCTCTGGCTCTACACATAACCATTACCTTACTGCTGACTGCATTCCCTATGCTACGCTCACCATCCCCATGACCATTTATCAATTACTAAGATAGCAATTCTCCCCAAATTAATCTATAGATTTAACAGAATTCCAATAAAAACTCCAGTAATTTTTAAATGGAAATTGACAAGCTGATTCTAAAATTTACATAGAAATGCAAAGAATCTAGAATAGTCAAAATAACTTTGAAAAGAAGAAAGTTAAAAGACTTACACTAACTGACTTTAAGACTTATTATAAAGCTCCAAAAATCAAGACACTGTGGTTTTGGCATAAAGATAGACAAATAAATCAATGGAATAGAATAAAGAGTTCATAAATAAACCAACATATATATGATCAATTGATTTTAACAAAGGAGAAAAGGCAACTCACTCATTTGAGAAAGAATAGTCTTTTCAACAAATTGTGCTAGACTATGTGTATATCTTTATGCAAAAGGTGAACATTGATCCATATTTCAGATCATATTCAATAATTAATGCAAAATAGACCATAGGCATAAGTGTAAACCCTAAAACTGGATAACTTCGGGAATAAAGTAGAAGAAAATCTTAGTGATTTGGGGTTAAGCAAAGATTTAGGCCAAACACTATAAACACCATACAAAAAACTATTCAATAAATTGGGCTTTATCAAAATCAAGAACTTTGGAAGGTACTGTTAGAGAATGAGAAGAAAGGAAACAGCCTGATAGAAAATATTCACAAATCACTTACATGTTCAAATTGCAGAAGAAGACATCCTTGTGTTCTTTCTTACTGCAAGGGAATTTTTGTACATTTTTTATCATTTGTTGAGAGGGTTGTTCCTTTTCTTGATAAACACTCTATTCTGGTTAACAAGTTTACCTATATTTCAATTTTAATTAGAGGTTTTATCAAAAACAACTAATGATTTTATTAAATCCTTTTGTTTTTTTAAAGCATGTGTTGATGAAGCTTTTTATTTATCTATTCCTATGCAACTACACTGCTTATTTACCCTACTAGTTGTGTCACTACTGCAGGGATTAGAGGAAGACCGGGTGTGGGGAAGGGAGAGAGGAAGCGAAGAGGTGGGGGAGAGTGAGGCTCGTAAACTGCAATCTGTCTCTTTTATGTTTCATAAGCAATTTAATTCTGTGACAAAACAAACTGTTTAAATCTGCAGTTCTTCTATTGATGGAAGACAGAGGCCATGAGAATAGGCTCTTTTGTGTGCTTCAGATCTGAAGAACATGGTTTTTGCTACTTCTCCAAAAGTAAAGCTTTTTATATTGAGAATCTTCTTAACCGGAGAGATCACTCTTTGATGTTCACCCAAGTTAATACTCCATGGCTTGTGCTATTAGCATTTTGAACATTCTAGAAAGAAGTAGATCATGGATGATCATGGGTTGAGGTAAAAGCTAAAAATATTCACCCACCTCCACCCCACCCAGGTCAAGCAATGCTCACTTATTGAACAAGGTTGCAAAGTTCAGAATGCTTTTGGTGGTCTCTCTTGGTTGCATGAATTTGAGAAGCTATGATTTTACCCTTTGGACAAACTAGCAAAAGCTCCCAAGTTGAAAAGACACATAGAACACAGATTTTGGATTTAGACAGTTCTGCATTTGAACCCTGCTTCTGTCATTAATCCTAGGTGTGGTTTGGCGGAAGTTACCTAATCTTTAAACCACAGCAAATTCGGGAAATACCCATGCCTGCTTCCTAGGTTTTTGGGGAGAATTAAATGACGTAAAATATTTAAATTATCTAGTGCAGTCTCTCATACAAAAGAATATGCTTGATAAATATTAATTATTATTATGAATGCTAAAAGATTCCCTAAAAAAATGAGACAACATTTTCTAAGTAAAAAACCAGTAACAAAGACAATTAATATTCTAAAATTCAAAGAAGGAACAGGCCTAAATATTTGTTAGATTATTTTCTCTGATAGTGTTGTGTAACAAGGAGCCCCCATAATCTCAGTGACTCAAAACAACAAATATTTAGTTCTAGTTCGTGAATTTTAATTCGAACTATGGACCAGAGGATTTTGGCTAGACTCTGCTGGATTGAGCTGGATTTCAGGCTTCAATATGGAGTCAGGTCTGCTCCATGGATTTTCATTTGGCTGCCTGATTTATGTTCTTCTCATGGCAAAGATCTGAAACTTTGGTGTAAATGCTATCCTCTTAAAAGTTTAACTAAGAACAAACACTGTCATGTTTGCTCATATTCCATTGGCCAATCTATGTCACAGGCTAAGCCTAAAATAAATGGAGTAGGGTAATATACTTATTTTAAAGTGAACTTAACAACGTTGTGGAAGGACAGAAGGAAAAATCATGAACAACATTGTGCTCTACTATTCCAAAGAAGGTCTCTCAAAAGAAGTACGTTCTAAATGTTACATTAAAGAAAAGATGCTCATAGAATAGCTGAATGGAGAGACAAAAGCCTTTCTGGTAGGGAAAGCAACGTAAGTAAATGTACAATTATCAAATTCTTCATAGCATATTCAGGAAAAAGTTAGAAGATGAAATTAGCTGAACCAGAAGATTCACATTTATAAAAAATAGAAGTTTTAAAGTAGTATGGGCTACATTGTCCAAGACCTTGCATAGCTAGTTATGGAAAGCACTAGTAACACCAAGTTGTATCGAATTATATAGGCAACAGGGAACCATGGAAGATTTTTGAGAAAGAAGATAGCATATGCTAAGTAACATTCCAGAAGGTTGATCTTTAATTGGACCAGAAGACATATTGAGTAGGAAAGATATTGGAGGCAGTGAACCTCATAAGAACCAACTGTTATAGAAGTTTAGGGGATGAGTGCCTGGAGCAGATGTTTAGAGAATGGAAATAAAATAACCAATTATTTCCAAGAAAATATCAATAAAATATTCTTTTTTATTGAGGGTATTGAAACCCAGTTCAGAATAACTTATTTAAAAAGGATTTCATTGTGAGGATTTGAAGATATCTTACAGGACTGGAGTGAGGTCTCAGAAACAACGGGGACGAGTTCTGAACTCTGCCACGTGTTTTTTCTAGTTTAGATTTTTCCTCCACTTTCTATGTTTGTTAATTCTTTTTTTTTTTCTTTCTTCAGTCAGGATTCTTTAACTTCTCTCGCTCATATGGTAGAAAACTTGGTTACTGACAACTCTTGAATTTCAGTCTAGGCACCCAGAAAAGGAGTGACCTAAGTTACTATTTCCTATGGCTGAACCATGTTTGGGACCATAGCTTGGGTCAAGTTCCCACCTTTGGGCCAGTGGGAAGGCAGATCTTGAATAAACATTGCAACTCTAGTAGCAACACTGTGTGGGGAGGCAGGGGACAGCCAAAAAGGGATGACAGACAGTCTGAGTGGGCTCTTCATGTTTGGTGACTGTCTATCTTTCTATCTTTATAAGGAATGGAGGATGACAATGGAAAATAACTTTAAGGCTTGACTCTGGAAGAAAAATGGTAGCACTGAGAGAGATACAGAATCTTGCAGCATTGCCAGGCTTTGGAAAAAGATTGTAAGCTTGCTTGTGAAAATGTCAGTATTGAAATGGTCTTGGAACATCCAGCGAGGACTGTCCCACAGAATGTGAGAGTTGTGGATCAACACTGGGCAGAAGAATTCTGGATTGTGGTGTTAGTGTTTCCATGCTCAGAGTTAAGAGATCATTCCATGAGAATGAATGAGCATGAGGGGGAAGCAGAGCAGAAGGTCAAGGATTAAGCTTTATTTGCTATGGCTACAGGTAGGAGGCTGGAGGAGGACACAGTCAAAGAAGAAATGTCATGAACTGTGGGAAGAACACCTAGAGTGTATGGTTTCTGCAAATGAGACAAATGAGAAAACTTTCAATGGTGAGGTCAACAGAACTTGCCAGCAAAAATTCAGAAGAATGAAGCTTGAGAGTTAGCAGTTTGAGTAAAGCAAGTGGCAAAGCAATTGTTTTAGTTAGGATGTTCTCAGTAGCAAGTCATGAAAAACTCTGACCTAGCTGGCTGATTCAATAAGGAAATTTATTCTCTCAGATAATAAGAGGTTCTGGAAACAGCAGCCCTGGGCTACAAGCTATGGCTGCTCAGCGACATTGTCAAAGTCCTAGGTCATTTTTGTTACTCTGCTCTGTTATCTTTAAGGTAGTCACAAGATGACTGCTATAGCATGAGCCATCTCATTTGAATATAATAATGTTAAATAAAACAGAGTGTATATTTTTGAAAGAATGAGAACATTTAGACCTTCCCTTGTGTGTCATCAGCAAGAAGGTCACATGCCAACTGGCAAGAAGAATAGGACATGATGGGCTTAAACTGAGTTGGTCAATTTCCCTAAGTATAATGTCACATAGAAGGAATAGATAGATACCTGAATAAAACTTGGACACTGCTAATGAAGTGTGCCATAATGGATTTCAGGTAGGAAACCAATATCATCTGCTACTATTATCTCTGGGAAATAGACCACCATGATGTAGGGGTTAAGAGATTGGAGTGGAAAAGTTTGAAATAGATTTGTGGTAAATTCAGTGGAATCAAAAGGAATAAATACAATGCTTGCCACATGGCAGTGAAGGCCTATTGTTAGCATTGCTCAGAAGATCTAATCAGCAAAGTTTTAAGACATTGAATAATTCAAGCCATTTATATTTATAAGAATCATAGTCATTGAAGTTTTTGACACTAGTTTGGGGAAAATTCAGGGGCAATGGAGCTTTCCCTAGTGCCCATAAAATTATATGTTGTTTGTTCAGTTAAGAGGGCTTGGATACAACTCTATATGTCTTGATTCACAAATTAACTTAGTTCGTTATCTTAGTGATTAGAGATCAGAAGATTCCTGAATACTGCAAGCACAATGTGCAAAAAAGTAAATAAATGACTGGATTATTGAACCTCACATAATCATGATGAATGAGCATTTTCTAAAAGGTGGCTTTCCTCTGAAGAGATATTATTGGCAGTCATAATGTCCTTGAGTTTCTCACTGTATGGTTACTGTATAAGCAAAAATAGGTGTCCTTATTTTAAGTGAATTCCCTTGTTTTGTGGAGGTGGTGGTCAAGATGTACCTGCCCAGCAGAGAATTCTGCTCTCCAGTCAGTAGTGTAAAACAGTGTTTCAGAATTGTCTTCCTGGGCTGTTGGAAATTATATTAAACTCAGAAAGACTTCACCTGTTTGGAAATGTAAAATATGAACCTTGACTTTAAAAAATAGAGATTTTTCTTGCAATTTATAAATTCTTTCCCAAGTTTTTTGGCTGGGAATATGTCAGGAATATCAGATGGTATGAGCATAGGTTTCATTTGTTATAGTTTTTACCAAATACTGGGTAGCATTTGGAATCCTTCTGAAAAATCTTTTCTAACAACAAAAGTAATAATGATGAAGTCCTAATCATTGGACTGAAGACATCGCAGATTTATATGATGGCCAGAACACAAAGATTCATTCACGTGTACATATGTTCTCCTTCTAATTGTTTCTTGCCTCAATCAATTACATTATTTTCCTTTTAGGAACTAATGCAACTCAGGGAAGAAATTTTAGCTGGAATAATTACAGTGAGCACCAACTCAGTTCCTCCTGCCAATATATGACTTGGTAATTGATTTTGAAACTTCTCATTATTCTTCAGGGACATGTTTACTGAAATACCATGCTTAAGCGTCTTAGCTGTTTGATGGCCCAGTAATAAATCATTAAGAATTCAGATATGTAAACACAGACTTAAGGTACTCAAAGCAAACAGGGAATAAGTTCATAAAGAGCACCAAGTAAAATGAGCAGAAAAGGACCCAGAGCATCTGGCATTCTTTTAAGCCTTACACTTGATTTCCCTTAGGTTTTTACTGGTTTCTTTTGATTCTTGCCATCCAGACCAGTGTTTATTTGTGAGGTAGCAATAATAATAAAAACTCAGGATATTTTGATATCTTTAAAGGTAGAAGTATTATTTATAAGATTCACATAATGGAAGCTATTTTGAGATGGTGGAATGAGCTCATGCTGCAGTATCTTTTACACAAAAGCCCTAAAAATTATAGAACACTAAATAAATAAACAAACCAATCGATAAGTATGTACACTTGCAAACAGAGGTGGAAACTATCAAAGGATCAGAAACTGAAAATTTTCCTAAAGATGGAAATTAGATATTCTCAGGTAAAGGAGGAAAACCACAGCTCAGACCATTCAATGGAAAATATTACAATATTTTGTGAAAGACAGAAGGATCAGGAGTCAGCCATCATAAAAGATTAAATACTGCAATTTTCAACAACATGAATAGATCTTAAGACTATCATGCTAAGCAAAAAAAGTCAAGAACCCTACGATTTCACTCATATGTAGGATACAAAATGGAAAGCCAAAAAAACAAATGAACAAGACAAACAAACAAAAACTCATAGACAGACAATAGTATGGTGGTTACCAGAGGGAAAGAGATGTGTGTGGGGGGGTCAAGTATATGGTGATGGAAGATTTGACTTTGGGTGGTGAACACAAAATGCAATATACAGATGATGTATTGTAGAAATGTATACTTGAAAGCTATATATTTTATTAACTAATGTCACCTCAATAAAGTTAATAAAATTTTAAAAACCCAAGAATGATCCATGCTGAGAGAGACAGTAGAAGCTGTAAGCAGAAAAAGGCTCAGGAATAAATAATGGGGTGATTAGTTGGGTGATTTAGGGGTAAATCTAGGGAGAAACACACCTGTGATTCTTATCTATCTTGGGCCGGGCAGCAGTAAAGGAGAATATCACTGCTCTAAGTACAAGGAGCGAGTATGGAGGCTTATATTATAGGAAAAAGGATCTTGAGTTTTGGGAGATACACTACAAGACACTTAGAAGACCAGTTTCTGAAGCATGACACAGAGGAATGCTCTATTCCTCATCAATACCTACTGAAAGCAGCCACTCCTGCTTATTCTTCCCTCTAAGTGGACCACACAGCAGGAAATCTTAACTGCAAGGATGACCATACAATTAAAATCAACTAAACATTTAAATAAATCTAATATAATTTAGGAGAAATCAAGCTCAACAAAAGGTAGAACTTCCAATTAAGGAAATAAAATTATTAGAGAAATAAGGACTCATGTAGGGTTTAATCAGACTCTGATTCTGTGTAATCCTTCTAGCAATCCTATTTTTGTCTTCAGACTGACTTCTGTCATGGAAGCAAAATGGCCCGAGAGTGGAATTTACAGGCCTTAGACCTGTACACCACATTATCTAGAGAAAAAGAATATCTGTATCCAAAAATTTCCAGAAAACATTAGAGAGAGGCCAACTGCTTGGGCCACTCTTGAACCAATTTTGTGTTCAGAGGAATATCAGACACTGACTGGATTAGCCTAGGGCTACCTGAACCAATATAATGACAAAGGGGGGATTACCTTGATTATTATAGACCAATCAAGGCTTATTCCTGGGTGTGGAGGTGAGGTCAATTTCACCCAAACCTCAAGACTGCTACACAGTGAGGAAGAAGTGGAATAGATATTTCAGAAACAATGTCATTACAGTGACAAATCTTGATGAATACTAAAGCATTCTTACCAAACAGGGCATGCTCAATGAGTTCATGTTATAAAACTAGAAAATACACACGGAAAAATGGGAACAATACTTTAGAATAATGCAGGTTTAAAAAAATGTAAATGGACGTTAAGTATTTAGAAATGAATAAAAATGAGAAGACTACACAAAGAACTTCATTGTTGCAACTGGTGCAGCAGTCGGAGGAAGTGTTTGTAGCCTTAGATAGATTTGTTTTTAAGATACGGGAAAATATGTATTTATATAAAAAAACTAAAACCAGTAAAGTAGAAATAACAAAGCGAATGCAGAAAATACTAAAATATAAAAATGTCATCTGATCAATAAATCATATCTATTTCCTTAAAAACACTAGTGAATAGACAAAACTTTGAAAAGTCTGTAGAAGGAAAACATGAGAAGGCACATGTAACTTACATGAAGAATATGTACACAACTGCTTAGGGTAGTGACAATATAAACAATAACTATTATTATTGTTGTTGGTGTTGTGGAGATATAGAGGACCTTAATGAGAACGTTATGTAAAACCTTATCCCAATTATTCTAAAAATTAGATTAAAGTTAAAAATTTGTAGAAAAATACAAAATATCAAAATTGCTTGAAAAGTAAGAAAATTTAAACAGAAGTTAAAGATCTAATTACCAACACTCCTAAATAAAATCTGCGCATGTTCCAATAGTTTTATAGGAAAGTTTTGCCAAATTTTGAAGGAATTAGTTATTCCTATCTAATGTCAAATATTGTAGAACATAGAAAAGATTATAAACTATGCAACACATTTTACTCAGCTAAGAGAACACTGATAGCAAGAATAAAAGAAGAAAAGAATTTTAAAAAATAGAATAATATATGATCTAATAATATTTACCCAGGAATTCAAGGATAGTTCAATGTTAGAAAAAATGTACTTTAATTAAAAGAGAAAAATAATAGTATTCTGCTGTTGAGTTCTAACTTAGCTCCTATGTGTTCAGAGAACAAACTTTGTATAATTTGGACTCCTTTAAACATATCGAGATCTGTTTAATGGCCTACCATATGGTCTATCTTGGTAAATGTTTGAATGCATTTGACCAAATGAAAATGTGAAATTTCTATATGAAAAAAGTTAAATTTGCAAAGAAAATATAACTGATAAAATGAAAGCAGATATTTGCAATATATAGTAGATATCTACATATCACAATAGATTCACATCTAGAATAGATAAATAATTCTTACAAATAAACTAGAAAAATATCCAATTAAAAAAAAGTAATAAGTAGGAACAGACAATTCAAACAAGAGGAAGTATAAATGGCCATAAAACATTAAAAAATATGTTAAATCTCACTATTATTTATGGAAGTGCAATTAAACAACTGACATTATTTTTCATCTATAAGACTGGCAAAAAACCAAAATCAAAACAAACAAACTTTCCTGGTATCAGTTGTAGCCAAGGGTATAAAGAAACAGGCTTCCTATTTGTTGTTGTATCAACTCTAATCATGAAGCCAGCAGTTCATGACATATGTCTCTTCTACTTGATCCAGTTCTTGTTTGTAAAAAAACAGTGCGGCTCACTGATGGCATTATTTTAATTTTATGAAAACACGTTCTTTGAGGCTGAAGCAAATCTGATTGGTTTTCAATGTGAAAATAAAATATAAAAACTGTTTTCGGAATTATTTCTAAACAGAACTTGTCTCTAATCCTAATGTTACAGAAATGTAAACATAAATCAGATCCATCAAATGAATCTTCAGCTAACAACTATTCAAGAACGATGTTAACATGACACATAGGAATGCTACAGTTTCTAGGATTGGATATTTTCAGCGATTTAGAATTACTATATTTTGTAGATGAAAATACCACTTCTAAAAACTAAAAACAGAATGCTATAAATAGAATGATGGCATTTGTTTCCAAAGACTATCTATATGCTTGAGTGATGCAAAAATAATAATAAAAGTGAGCTATTTTGCGGCCAACTTTGGGGGTAAGGTTAGGACTGTAATCCGTGACATATCTTGGGGTAAACACTGAAGCCACAAGAGCCACTGGCTATTATTCTCAGGACAAACAGGAAATGGGTTAAAGGGTAATCTTCAGTTTAGTCACCTAACAGCAGATTTGGACTTGTGTCTTTCTCTCTCTCTCTTTCCATGCCCTTTGCCATGTGACTCACTGAGTCCTTTCACTACAGTGGGGAGGATATATTTCTCTACTCCATTAATGGGTTGGTCCATGTAACATGACCATTGGTCCAAGAAGAATATGGAGACATGTAAAGAAGACCTAATACCAACCCAAAGCTTGGAGTCAAGCCCACCTTACTCAAGAGACACTTTAGATAACCCAAGGACTCATGCATGAGAAAAATATAGGCTTAATGTTAAGAGCCTCTGGGTCTTGTAGTGGTTTTTTTTTATGCATGATTATTACAGTAATAGATGCAAAAGCCATGAGCCATAAAAGTGGAAATTAGCCTGTAAACTGGATAGAAGTTTCACATCAAATCCTGAAGTAGGAATAACCCAGATGTAAAAGATAGATGAAATAAAATGTGGATGGGTAATTATATAGCCGTCTTTGTACACGGGGAATCTTTAAGTTTCTCTAAATCATTTCATTATAATTTTACATTAAAAATATTTATCCAGTACTGCCTGATCTGGGTAATCATCTGGGTTTCTGGGGATACAACAGTAAACAAGATAAACATGGCCCTTGACTTTATGAACTTGCAGTCTGGTGAAGATCTGATACTGAACTAAATAGTATTCAGTATTTAACTTCCTATGTATGTAAAACAAACAAAAAAACTCAAAAATGAAGCCCTGGATATGTGATGCTACACAATTCTGTTTCTATATAACAGTTAGAAATATGGGCTGTTTCTTGCAAGCCTCTAGGTGTCTACCAGATGTGTCCTACCAGAGTATGGATACATGTGATGAGAATAAAGCATGTTCTAAAAATGGAACTGATTGACATCAGATTTCATTATTGACAAACATTCTACAAACTTAAGAAATTGTATTTATTTTGAGCATATGCTGAAATGAAAAAAGATGTTAATAAGGGCAAATAGAAAATAGAAGGGAGATAGTTATTTGGGAGTACACAACACAGATCTTGCCAGTGGGCTTTGGCAATTTTTATATCCACCTTCATTTATGAGAAAGATACTACATTGAATAGTCATAAGCTTAGATAAATGAATCCTGTTGCTGGAATTACCTCACCCTTTGGATGATGATACTGAGATCTAAAATAATGAAGTTATTTGCCCATTCTAAGTTACCACAGTGAAACTGGAGTGCTTTATTAGCCTCCATATAGATTATTTCTTCCTTCATCTGGTGAACTTCTGCATATCCTCTAAAGCCCTGATTTGGTTATCCCCCACTTGAGCCTTTCTTGACCTCCACAAGTGATATGAATAGCTACTCCATTGTAATCTTGTAGAATTTTGATATCTACTCTATCAATTTGTATAGTTATATATTACTGTTGTTTAGATACTTTTCTTCTTTGTTCCTCACTCCACTAAATTATGACCTCCTTCTGGTCAGGAGTTGGCTAAGGCTTAGTTGTTACTACATAGACCATACAACAGTTTTATTTGCTCTTGTTTTATTCCTTCGACGACCATATTTTATAACTTGGCTTTTCCATACCCAGTTGTTAGGGAGGGTGGATGGAAGCCATGCAAATTTAGGCCTTTCTTAAATCCTACAAATAGCAAGGGCAAATTGAATGGACATCATAATTTGTAAATCAGCATATTATGCATTTGAGTGTGTGAATCAATTCTTTGGACTAGCAGTGCTCAAAACCACCTGGTCAAAAGAACCAACTCTGGAGCCTTAAAATACCCAAACCCAGGGATTCTAATTCCACAGGCCTTTGATGAGGCCTGTGCACATGTATTTTTAAAGCTCTCTATTGATATTTATATACAGTTGATTTGAGAAAATATGATCTAGAGCTTGATCTCTCCAATAATCTGATAAAATAATAGTAGGAAAACTGAGGTCCAGAACTCACCAAGATACAACAGCTCCTCTAAGATTTAACCCGTACCAGTAAATTAACATTACCTATTTCTAACATTACCAATTTTAAAATTCCTATAGCATTACATGCACAGGTTTTGAAATTTGAATGGAATTTATGTGTATTTGCCATTGAGTTGACTCCAACTCTTGGTGACCCTATGAATGAATGATGCTCCACAATGTTCGGTCCTCAATAGCCCTGCTCAGCTCCTTTAGGCTCATGTCTATGGCTTCTTTATAGAGTCAATCCATCTCATATTTAATCTTTTTTTTGCTGCTTTCTATTTTCCCCAACATTATCTTCTTTTCACAAGAATCTGTAGCATAAATATTATCCATGATTAGTAGATGGGGAATCTGAGACTTAGAGAGAGATTAACTTGTCCAAATTACACACCCCGTAAAACGCAGAGCTGGCTTTCAAATAGGTTGCTCATGTTCCACAGGTTAAGCTTTCACCACAATGTTAAGACACATAAATACAGTATTTCATTTAATCTTTATGACATTGTCGTGTGGCAAACACAATTCTCTCCACCCTTTTAATTCATCTCATTATCAAAGTTTATATTCTAGTTCAAATGATGTTGCATTAACAGGGATAGCATATTTCCTACAATAGCTTAAAAATATATAATGGAATTGTTATTCTTGTTCAACAGGTTTCCAAAAAGATATTTTACCTTATTTTTATTACCTTTAAAGTCAAGGTGGAGAAACAAAACTGAGATTGTCTTTCAGCTGTTTAGAAAGGTTCATAGCTATTATCTTTGCTGACTAAATCAAGGGAACTCAAACTCTGAGGTTTTAGGCTTCTGCCCACCCTGGTGACCCCTCTCCTGTTATCTTCACGTTCACCTTTCCATCCAGGATATATGAAGTTTCTTCTCATATTTTTTTGCATATCTGAGATTTTCTTAACCATATAGGAAGGTAGGGGGTTGCCACTTATTTTTATCAGGAACTCTTGAGTTCTCCTTTGAACTGTCCATATACACATAGCTATGTTCTCTTTGTTTGGGAGTGAGGGGTTTCTCCTAATGAGACATGGTCCCCAGCATTGCAGAGTTGGACTCAGGGACTCTTTAAGACCTAGCTCTAATGCCACACTCTCATCTCAACCACCCCCACACTGTTGCCTTTGCCTTCCTCTCTGATGCTGTAACATGAAACAAAACTTGATTACAGTGTGTTTCTAAACTGTTGAGACCCCCTAGAAGACCACCAGAAAAACCTGTTGATCAGTCGAAGCTAGTAAATTAGATTTTTACAGTAAAGACGATGAACACCATATTTGCAGAATCTTAGTAGTGTCTCGGAAGGGAAGTCAGGGCAGGATGTTTATCGGTTTTAGGTCCTTGGCTGAGAGAATTTTAAGTGGGTTTGCCAGCTAGAGACTGGCTGAGTTTGGCAGGATTTATAATATAATAGCTTTGGATTGGTAGACACCAAGAGATAAAGGAGTTGAAGCAAGTCTTATTGAGCAAGCTTAGTATTGACAAGTAAGCTGTTTTGGTTAGTCATAACCTTGTCTTTCAGAAGCAAGTATTTCCTGGAGAAAGTAGCTAGAGCATTTTTGCTTGTTCTCAGTATGGCTTAACATAGAGAAAGGAGTCTACCAGATTCCAATACTGTTTCATAGGGAGTTGTGTTGGCTTTAGTTCTTCATATTGCATTTTATATATATTAACTTTTTACCTATTGATATACAGGCATGCAGAGTAATATTGAGTCCTTGGTGAGAGAATTGTTTCTTTTCCCCCCTTTCTTTTAATAATCCTGATTGCATCAAGGAGAAATTCCATCATGTTCATTTCAAACATCTCCCATCCAAAATCATCTTGCATATTTCTGGAAGTATGTGTTTCACACTTTTGGAAATACCATCAAGATTTCTCAGTGAGAATTAAGGAGTGCAGAGTAGAACGCAATTTGATATCACTCACTCTAACACAGTAGCAGAAAACCCAGATTTTAGAGGTTGGCTTAATGGAAAGCAAATATAACTAATAATGAATTGTGAGAGAACAAAATCCACAGTTTTGGAATTCTGGATTTCATTTCTTTTACTCAATCTCTTTTCTTTTTCAAGAAAAAATGGTAAGTGAAACCAAAGCAGTTAAATGTAATGTTAGTACACTTAGGCTATTTCTGTGTTAGGAAATTGAAAACTTGGTGATTTCAGTGCTTGAATTCTTGCAAATGTTAGCTTAAAACTCCTACTGAAGCAAATTAGATTAATGGATCCTTAGTAGAATAAATGTAATTTTCAATAGAGAACAAATTTTGCATTATAATTTTTTAGGGAAAAAAAACATTTCAATTTTACAAACAAAAGAAAGGAAAAGAAAATGTTGAATTCTATGGAAAATATTATTGATCTTCAACAACTGTGAAATTGAAATTGTAAAACCTAAATCGTAATTGTGTTACAAGTGAAAACATTCCTACAATAATATTTTCTGGAAAAGTTACTCAAAAAAACCAGCTTCCTGTCAACTCCAATGCTATTTGAATACTACTTCACTAATTATGAAGAACCCCACCCTTCTCCTGAAGTAAAATAGACATCCTTTCTTCCCTTGGGATTTTACTCTTAGTTGGGGAAGAATGTCTCAATTAATAAATCTTTGCACATTGAGGTATATGGACACAGCACGAGCAAAGCTTCTGCTGGGGCCCGGCATGAATGTGAACTAGAAGTATGTTTTGTCCCTGAGACTCCAACTTCCTAACCATCCAGTCCTCAAATGTCACTTTTTCATGATTCACTCTGGTAGCTAAAGGCACTTTCACTATTAAAGCCTGAACAGGATCTGAGACTCATTGATACTAAAAGATGAGTCTTGGGGTGATGGTGGGGGTGCGTCTCAATAGAGATATCATTCTTTGGCATCTTGAGTTTTCCTTTCTTCCTCTTCTTTCTTTTCTTTTCTTTCTTTCTTTCTTTCTTCTTTCTTTCTTTCTTTCTTTCTTTCTTCTTTCTCTTCCTTCCTTCCTTCTTCCTTCCTTCCTTCCTTTTTTGATTATGTTCTAGAAACAACGCTGGGTGTGGTATATGAAGAACATGGTGTCCCATCCCTCCCACCTTGTGCTTATTGGGTTATATTGGTGGTTCTCATTCTTTCTCTTGGGAATGTTGAGGGGTGTCATGTTTGACAGTCAGAACAGGTCTGGTGGGTGGTGCCAGGGGCATGAATACTCACAGCATTGCCACCTCCCCAACCCCAACACACAACACACAAGAAAAAGTTATGGAGAGAGGAACCTGGTTTAGGGCCTTATCCTGTGGTCCAGGCTGAGACCTCCTCCCCAAATCAAACAGATTGTGTTCTGTTTTGTGCAGAATATTCCATAATCCTGACTGTGCTAAGTGGATTCCAGAAGTTCAGGACATCTTTGGCTTAGAGTAAATATACTCTCTTCTGAGGAAAACCATTTGTTCCCTTATTAATAACAAACAAAAGGGAAAAGCAGTTATTCTTTTACACAGTTATATCCTCTTTGTTTAAAAAGACACTTGTAAAATGAAAAAGTCCTGGCAGCCCTCATTCAACTTCCTTCTCTCTTTCCAACCCATTCCTTCTGGGACATACTTGGAAACTTTCTAACTTCAGAAGCAGTCCCAAATCGACAGGCTTGGTGCCTCACAGATCCTTGCTGAGCGCGAGAGAGCTCCCATTTCTTCTTGGTTTTTAAATAAACTTTCATCAGGTTAAGTAATTTTAGCATGTCTCTTCATGGACAGACTGAATTCAACTACACAAGCTAGGGACATGTTTGCAAATATAATTTCAATCGTGAGTACACGTCCATCACAAACAAACAAACAAACAAACAAACAAACCAGCAAACAGAAAATAAGCCGTTCGTCCAATAAAAGGCAATGCTTTCCAAGTTTTCATTGTGCTCTCTCTGTGCTAAATCACGTTAATTTTTGTTGCCTGCTCTATTTCCCAGCCCTGCCTTTCTTGGAAGCCGCTGGAGAGCGATCCCAGCTTCCCCCAGACATTGCCCCTCTGTGTGAATTTTCTCTGGTTCTCTGCAGGTGAGTTCTTAGGAAACCTGACTAAACCACTGGCACTCAATGGCGGAGCCTCAGCCCAAGTAGTAGCAGTGACCTCAGCTCAGTGTCTGGCCGATAAATGTGGCCCTCAGTTTCTGAAGAAGTCCGCCTTGCCAAGCTCTTTTGGCAGCCCGCGGCTTCTCTGGAACCGCCAACCGCCGCCCGCCGCGGTGGACAAAGCCAACAGGCAGATGGAGCGTCTCTGGACACTCATAGGAAAAATGCAAAGAGTTAAAGTCCCGGCCCGTGGGGAGAAGGCCAGGCCAAGGTCAAAGGTCAGCGCTGCCTTAAAAGAGCCTCCCAGCGCACGCAGCGTTCGCTCGGGGCCCACCTGCCGCTTCGCTGCGCTGTGCGGACCAGGGCTTCCCGCGCGCTCCTCCTGCGGCGCCCGGGGGCGCGGAGAGGTTACAGTGCGCAGGCGCGCCGTGCAGCTCCCTGGGGAGCTGCGGGCCGTCTCTAGGACTCTGAGTGGCCCCAGACCCCGGGAAAGTTCGGTGAGTATGGGGGAGCAGAGGTGTTTGCAGGCTGAGGCTGTCAGAGGACGTATATGTAGGTGTGTTTAAAAATGACCTTTCTGATGATTTTGCGCCGGTAGGATGTCCTAAAATCCCAGACTCTAAAGAATTTTGTAAATAGTTGAGATTAGGTACTTAACGGCTAGACTCAGAGTTGGAAAGGACCTTAAAGGGTTAGGGTTAGGATATTCAAAGTGTGGTACAGGACTAACAGCATCTCCTCCCCCTGGAACCTTGTTAGACATGCAAATTCATGGGCCCCACAACAGAACTGCTGAAACAGAATCTCTGGGTTTGGGGCCCTGGAATGTGTTTTTAACAAGCGTTTCAGGAGATTCTTCGGCAGCTGAAGTTTGATAACCAATGACTTATAGGTCATTGAATCTAACACTTGGGCCCCTCACCTCAAGCAGGAACCCTCAAATAAAAGATACAGACAATAAGTGCACAGCCAATGAACCGAAAGGCATTCGATGCTGGTCTATTCGGATATAATATGAACTTTGAAACACTCTTGGTTTGTGGGAATTGCTATTCTGTTTCAAAGTGTGAACTGTGACCTTGGAGATGTCCTCAACACAGCACTCATGGCTTTCACAGACATTGCCAGAGTTTCTAGTATGTGCAAGGCTCCAAGCAAGGTTCCTTCAAAGTGAAGGAGGGAGTTTTAAAACTTGCATACTGGTGGCATACTTTTTCTTTAACCAGGATTTTCGTAATTTGGTATAGTGCTTCATACCTTACATTTATTATTTTTTTATTTTTTTGGTATATAAGTGCTCCTTCTGAAGTTAATTTTTGTTGTCGTTAATCCAGAATGCGGGATTAGATATTTTAGAAAAGATATACTTTGTGAATTCTGAACAAAAATCCTTAAGAGAATTTCACATTGGTAAACATTTTTTTCTGGATATTTGTATTAAAGCTTACATGATACATTTTACAAGTAGAATAAACAGGGACCCTTAAATTTCTTATGAATTAAAGTGAGAAAGACAATTTGTCACCCTTTCTGAGGAGTCCAGTGCCAGAGCTAGCTACCTCATATAAACTCTGAGAAGAGTTGTTATGGGAAAGCCCCTTAGAAACAAATATGGACCCCAGGTACCCCAAATTATGCTTTTCCCTGTTCTCCCAGGTTCTGAACCATTCCTGCAGATGAGCCAGGTTCTTTATCACTGCTGAAATATTTGATGATGAGGTTTCTATGAATGGTTTGCTGTAAGTTGTGTGGTTTTATTCATTATTATTCTTCTCCTTCAGTGGCTTAACTTAAATAATAAGTCTAAATATTAAGTCTTGTTCTGAGACTGGAGCAAATCTCTGCAAATACTTCTCAGTTTTCCCCTCTCAGTGGATGCTGTGGCCGCAGGATGTATGGTTTTGATGTAGCACTTGCCCACATTATTCCACAGTTTCTACAGGCTGCATGGTTACAATGAATCGTTATTAATATGTTGAAGGAGAGAAAATATTTAATACAATAATCAGATATTTAATTATGTGTACATGTTTTAAGTTAAAACATTTAAAAGGCTCGTTCACAGATTTCAAAGGCTAACTGCTGATGAAAACAACTTTGGAAATGTTGGTAAAATTGCAAGCCATTTCTAGGAATATCATGAACCTGTGAAAATAAAGTTTGCCCCTGTACGTATTCCACATCCTGAATCATGAGTGCACACAGAGCTTGTTCATAAGTATTAAAAGAACATATACTTAGCATCCTTCTTTAACAAAGTAGAAGGTTCACAAATATGTCTTGTTAACACGATTATTTTGTGTTCTTGTCTTATTGCATTAAGTAGGACTTCCAGTACACTGTTGAAAAGGAGTGGTGAGAGGCAACATCCTTGCATTGTTCCTGATCTTAGTGAGAAAGTGTCTAGTTCTCAGCATTAAGTATGATTTTAGCTGTAGGGTTTTTTTATAGATGTTCTTTAGCATGTTGAGGAAGTTCCCCTCCACTCCTAGTTTGCTCAGTATTTTTTTTATAAATGAGTGTTGAATTTTGACGTCTTTTCTGCCTCTGATTATATAACTTTTTTCTTTAGACTGTTAATGTAATGGATTACATAAATTGATTTTTGAATATTGAATCAGCCTACATAGTTGGAAGAAATCCCACTTCATCATGGTGTATAATTCTTTTCATACACTCTTGGATTCAGTTTGCTTACATTTTTTGAGGATTTAAAAAATCTATATTCATTAAAGATACTGGTCTGTAATTTCATTTTCTGTAATGTCTTTATCTGGATTTGATATAGGGTAATTCTGGCCTCATAGAATGATTTAAAAAGTATTGCCTCTGCTTCCATGTTCTGGGAAAGAATGTAGAGAATTGGTATAATTTTTTTAAGTGTTTGATGTAATCACCAGTGAACCTATCTGGGTCTGGTGCATTCTGTTCTGCAAGGTTATTAATTATTAATGTAATTTCTTTAATAAATATAAAACTAGTCAGATTATCTATATCTTCTTGTATGAGGTTTTGCAGATTGTATTTTTCAAAAAAATTGGTCCATTTAATCTAGGTTATCAAATTTATGAGCACAGAATTGTTCTTACTATTCCTTAATTATTATTTTAATGTCCATGAGAACTATAGTGATGTCTTTTCTTTAATTTCTGATATTAGTAATTTGTGTTCTCTCTCTTTTTCTCTTAGTTAGCTTAGCTAGAGGCTTAGCGATTTGGTTGATCTTTTCAAATAATCAGCTTTGGTTTTGTTAATTTTCTCTATCAATTTCCTATTTTCAATGTCATTGATTTCTGCTTCATTTTTAACTATTTCTTTTATTCTACTCACTCTGGATTTAATTCCCCTCCCCCCTAAGGTGGATGCTTATACGATGCTTAGATAATTGATTTTAGGACTTTCTTCTTTTCTGATACATGCATTCAATAATATAGATTTCCCTCTTAGAACAATATTCCACAAATTTTGGTAAGTCATTTCCCCCCCCCCATTTAGTTAGAAATATTTAAAAATTTCTCTTGAGATTTCTTCTTTGACCCATGTGTTATTTAGAAGTGTGTTGTTTAAGTATTTGGGGATTTTCTACCCATCGTTCTGTTATTGACATTTAACACATTGCAGTATGAAAGCAGACATTGTATGATTCCTATTTCTTTAAATTTATTAACATATGTTTATGGCCCAGAATGTGGTGTATTTTGGTGAATGTTCCAAGTAAGCTTGGGAAGAATGTAGTTTCCTATTTTTTGATAAAGTATTCTATAGATGTCAGTTATATCCAGTTGACTGATGTTGTTGAATTCAACTATGTCCTTACTGATTTTGCCTGCTGGATCAGCCCATTTCTGATAGAAGGATGTTGAAGTCTCCAACTATATTAGAGGATTCATCTATTTCTCCTTGCAGTTCTATTGGTTTTGCCTCACTTATTTTGATGCTCTGTTATTAGAGGCATGCACATTAAGGATTGCTGTGTTATCTTGGAGAAGTCACCCTTTATCATTACATAATACCCCTCTTCATCACTGATAAATTTTCCTTGCTCTAAAGTCAGCTCTTCTGAAATTAACATAGCTACTATAATTTTGTTTTGATTAGTATTAGCATGGTATATCTTTTTCTTTTCACTGTTTAAATATATATGTCCTTTTTCTTAACGTGTGTTTCAACAACATATAGTAGAGTCTTTTTTAATACACTAATAATCTTTATCTTTTAATGGGTATAGTTAGACTATTGAAATTTAAAATGATTACTGATCTAGTTGGGTTAATATATCTACAATATTTATTAATTTTCTATTTGTTGTTTGTATTTTTGTCTTCTCCTTTTTCTGCCTTTTTGTGTTTTAATTAAGAATTTAATTGAAATTCTATTTTATCTCCTTTCTTAGCATATCAATTATCCTTTTTTTTTTAAAAAAAAAAAAAAACTTTTAGGGGTTGCCCTAAATTTGTAATGCACATTTACAACTAATCCAAGTTCACTTTCAAATAACACTGTATCATTTCATGGCTACTGCAAGTACCTTATAATAACCTAATTTCTCCTTCCTGTCCTTTGTATCATTGTTGTCATTCATTTCACATATATTAGCTATAATCATTAAATACATTGTTGTTATTATTTTGAACAAACTATTTTCTGTTAGATCAATTAAGAATAAGAAAAATAGAAGTTTTTATTTTAATTTCACTTGTTCCCACTCTAATGCTATGGCCTTAACTATATTTTTTTATTTTCTGTATTCGCGATGCTCTGGCATCGGAGCCTTGCTGACCAGGAAGGGACTGCCTTTCCCCAGGATTTGCTAATTCCTAGAGATAATAAAGGATTTGCTTGTATGCACTCCTTTGATATGCAAACCAATGAGTTCTGAGTCCATACCTTCACCTGCCTCATCTTATTGGGCTCTTGAACTCTGGGACACTGCCTCCCTTTTCCAATTGTCTTAGGACCAGGTTCTAGATCACTCCTTTAGTCTGCTTAACTTACTTACCTTGCTTTACTCATTTCTTCCAAGAAAACCACAATGAAGTCTCCCTCCCATAGTTCCTCTCTTTCTCTACCTCAGTTCTTCCCTGTGTGCCCCTGCATGGTGTGCCATGGCTCCAGTTTCTAGGGGACTATGAATAAAATAAAAACTTCTTCCTTCATAACAATCATTTTTGTGTCTGCTGTATTTTACTATACTCGATTACAGTAAATTCTGGGTACTGTTAAAACTTGAATCTTTATGTAGATCTGAGTTTCTGGCCTATATTAATTTCTTCTGTCTGAAGACCTTTTAACATTTCTTGCAAGACAGGTATTACTAGCGAAAGATTCTCTCAATTTTATTTTTACTTCGGTCTTAAAGGATAATTTCACAGGGTGCAGAATTCCAGACTGGTGAGTTGTTTTTTTTTTTTTTCCAACACTTTAAATATTCCAAGCTTTACTTTTGTCTTGCTTGCATGGTCTCTGAGAGTCAGATGTAATTCTTATCTTTGATCCTCTATAAATAGGGTATTATTTATTTTTTTTGGTATTTATTTTGCTTGGTATTCTCTGAGCTTCTTGGATCTGTGATTTGGTGTTTGACATTAATTCTCAGTCAGCATTTCAAATATTTCTTCTGTTTCTCTTTCTTTCTTCTTCTGGTATTCCCATTACTCATATATTACAATTTTTGTAGTTGTCCCACAGTTCTTTATATATTGTTTCATGTTTTTTCTTTGCTTTTCAGTTTTGGAAGTTTTTATTGGCATATATTCAAGCTCAGAGATTCTTTCCTTAGCCATATCCAGTCTACCAATGAGCCCATTAAAGGCATTCTTCCTTTCTATTACAGTGCTTTTTGATGTCTTGCATTAGTTGCTTACATTACCCATCTGTTCTTACATGTTGTTTACTTTTTCCATTGAAATCATTAGCATAATAATGGTTATTTTAAATTCCTGGTCTGATAATTTCAACATTCTTGCCATATCTGAGTTTGGTTCTGATGCTTTATCTGTCTCTTCAAATTGTGGTTTTGCCTTTTACATGTTTCATAATTTTTTTGTCAGAAGCCCGACATGATGTAGTGAGTAAAAGGAACTGCAGTAAATAAATATGTAGTGATGTGGTGGTGAGCTGTGGAGGGAGGGGAAGTATTCTATAGTCCTATGATCAGGTCTTAGTCTTTTAGTGAACCTGTGCTTTTGGACTGTAAACTTTACAGGTGCTCAGTTTTATTTTTCCCACCTTCTTAGGTGGGACAGGTTGGCTAAAGGGGGCTGGAGTTGGGTATTTCCCTGTCTTCAGGTTGGTTATGTTCTAGTAAAATTCCGATAGGTTAGGTTCTGGTAAAATAGTTTCTCCTAGTGGCTGGTCTTGTTAAAAAGAATAGAACTCTTTGGAATATTTCAAAATTGTTACTTTCCCCATCTGCCAGAAGCACAAGAGGATTTTTCTCAGATCTCTCCTGTGAGAACTTGGTAGAGCTACTGGAGTTTCCACCCTTAACACTGGGCCATTGCCAGGAGTTTTTAACACTCAGATTTGTCCACATCAGGCCACCAGCAATTTTCAGTGACAGTTTAAACTTCCCTACCTGGGCACTGCTTCCCACAGAGGTTTCTGCATGTGGGTTTCTGCTGCTTTAAGTCGTGATTTTTTGTAACTGCCTGTCTGTCTCCAATTTTGGGGCAATGGTTTGCCTCTGGTGAATCTAAGAAGAGTTGATGATTTTTAGTTTGTTCAGCTTTTTTACTTGATGTTAGGATAGAGAGTTGACTTCTAAGCTCCTTACATGCCGGATGGGAAACTGGAAATCCTAGGACCCTCTTAAGAGCTACTGTTAATACTTACATTGGGACAAAAGTTGTAAATTGGCACCGTTCTGGGAAACTGCATCATATATTTGAGATTTTTTATCCTCAATTTTATCTTGCTTTACTCAGGTAAATATAATTTTTAGTTCAAAAACGAACTAAAAATATCCTCAACTCTAAATCTTAGAAATAAATGCATTTGACATTAAAAAAAAATGGGATCATACTCTTACGTATTCAACTATGCATTTATCCCCTAAGTTACTGTATCCATTTAATTAAATTTAGCAAGATTTACTTGCTTTACATTGTATTAGGAGAACCCCAAAGTAGAAGAAAACATGGTTTATTATTAAATATTCTTGTGCTTCTGGCAGATAGGATGACCAAACATGTACACAGAAATGTTTGGTCATCCTAAACAGAAATAAATAATACAGTTGCATGAAATATACACCTCAGCTATTAAAAAATAATGGTGTAAACTGAGTGTTTGGAGCAGATGTGGGGAACATGGAAGGTGGTTGTGGCTGCAATAATCAGGGAGCAGCAGGCTGGGTGGATCTTGAAGTGTAGTTGGATTTGGAATTTGTGCAGAAGACAGGACTGTTTATGGTTGGGGCGGAGAAAAAGCAGTGTGGATCCCCTGGTGTTTGGTCAGCTCCAGAGCGATTGGTAATTTTTTAAAAAAAATTTTATTTGATGTTAGTTTTAAGTATACAGTACATTGATTAGACATTTATATAGTTTATAAGGTGATCCCCCTAATTATTCTATCACCCATCTGGCACCACATAGCCATTATAATACTATTGACTATATTCCCTTTGCTGTACTCTACATTCCTGTGACTATTTGGTAACTACTAATTTGTACTTCTTCATCCCTTCACCTTTTTCACTCAACCCTCAAAACCCCTGGAATTTGAGAGTTCGCCAGTGAGTTTGGTTCTGGAAAGTTTGCAGTAGGAAGGAACCATATAGAGGCTCCATCTTGGATTTGCCAGCAGTCTGGCATCCAAGCAGTGTCAAAGGTTACCAAGTATATATTGAGCAGGCTTCTTCTGTGTGTGAATTATCACACGCAGAAGCTCAAGCACAAAATAGGACTTATTGGCTGAGATATCTAAAAAATCTAGGGGTCAGTCAGGCTGATCCAAGTATTGATGTAATCACAAACATGTCTCTCTTGATCTTGGGGTTCTTCTTCACGTGGCAATGACCCTAGAAGCTGCAGACTATTGTAGAGTACAGACAGCACAATGATCGGCCTTTATTTTTTTTTATTGTTTTCCAGGATCTCTTGCTCCTTTGGCTACAAAAGGAGAGAAAGAGAGAAATTAGCATTTTAGAATGCTACTTGTCCTGTGTTTGCTTTAGAATTTAGCAGTGTAAACCTCCAATAAACTGTTTACGTATTTATTTCCAATCTAGCAGGCTCAAGACTTAAACTAGTGCCTTTGCTGTGTTATAACTTATAAATAACACAGTTTTCTTTTAGTGTCTGAACCTGTCAGAAGGTTACAAGCTTTATAATATACCTTTTGATTTCCATAAATTAAGCTTTTTTGTTTTCCTGCTTTACTAAGTCACTTCTAGGACTCATGCCTTATGTTATAAAATAGCCCTCCCCACAGAAAGTACAATTTACCATTTAGAATGCGTGAGATTTGTCTTCGGAGTCATTTATGACCAAAGGAATGTGATCAAAAGAAAGCAGAAAATTAATCATTATTTCATTATTACTCTCTATTTTGTCTTTTGGCAACAACTGGGGAGTTTTGTTTTCCATCTCTTTGTGGCTGGTCTACATTCGCTAAACATTCCCACAGAAAATAGCGAGGCCAGCTGGTGGCTTCCCAATATTCAGTGTGTGGAGTCTTCCGTCCAGATGTGCAGTTTGGCTATTGATTCCCTCTGAAGTGAGCCTGGGGTGCTCTCTCCTCAGATTTGATGCTAGCTTTGAATACCTATTCAGCCTCTGAGAGTCTGAGCATGTGAAAGTATGAGAGTGGGCTAGTTGGTTCACCTAACAGGCACTTGACCTTGGAGTTTCTCTGTGCCCTAAGTCTGGTTTGGGGTACAGATCCTCCAAAATGGCCAATTAACTTCCCCAAAGTATCACTTGTTCTTGGCACTCTGTTCTTCAAGATCTTCATAAATAGCGCGAAGGAATCAGAGACTTAGGGTGAGAAGGAGCCTTAGAGATGTGATTCAACCCCCTCCGAAGTACTGGGCCCCCACTCTGATGTCTTGGAACCTCTGTACCCCAGTCTTTTCTTTAGTTTTCCCCTGTTTGTTTTGGACAAGCTGGCAATTTAGTACTAGCTGCTGATTTCCTTGACCAAACTTCAAGTCGCCACAGGGGAGATAGGAAGGGTGAGCCATCAAAGAACCAAGAGCCATAAATAATTAATAAAGATGGCTGCCCAAGAATAACCACAGGGCTCTAGGTAAACGTACTTGGGTAAGAGGTGGGACTTAGAAGGGAGGCTTGGGAGTGGTGGGCCTAGATTATAGCATTGCAATGTTTCTGTTGTAGGAGGCTATCCTCTTTTATCCCCATCTCGTCTGGAGAACACAAGCTTTCACCTTCTCCTCAGGAATACATTACTAGCCAAGGGAATGAAAAATGACCCTTATACATACTCAAAAATTAGATTTCTCTCAAAGGCGCAAGCAATATGAACGATAGGCAAATTAGAACAACTTATGTGAAAGGAAGCAGAAGTAATGGAAAAAGCAAATAAGGAAGTGAAGTGAGAGACATCATCAAGATGACCAAATAAAACGTCCTTCACTGATCTCCCTGCCTCAGCAATAATTTGGCATCCCTCTCTGAACAACAATGTCTTTGTGGGAGCTTTGGAATCCAGGTAGAAGACTGTAAAACCCTTGTGCAATTCAAGACTGAGACGAGCCATTTTATGAAGGCAGGCTCACACCCAAGAAATTAACTTGGTGACTGTGATCTTGGTAGCAAACCTTGAAACAGTTCTGTATCCCTGAGAGCTCAGTTACAGCCCCTTTTGGCTTCGGTTCTGTCACCAGCACCATATACTAAAGAGACTGGAAACAGTCACCCTTACCTCACAGCCCTAAGGTGGTCTCTGAACGAACCCTAGCCCCTCTCAGCCATGGTCCAGGAGTCTTTAGAGGTGACATCATCAAGGTGATACCATAGGTTGTTCCCGACTTTAACTGTCCTCACACAAAGACCACCACCGTAGCAGCTGTCCATAGGCAAGACACCCCTGTGAAAATCCCAGAACCCAGAGTTCTGAAAACGACCACATTAAAAGGGTAAGAGGAGCACAGTGCCATCACAGAGAGGCACCTCCCCCGCCCCCAGACCTTTGGTTTCTCCAGTGGGAAAACAGAACTCAGGGTGATCACCCAGCTCCCCCAACAATGTGGGACACTTCCCAGGAGGCTCGCTTGAGAATTGCCTTAGGGGATCATTAGGGAATCTTAAGATCAGATAAAGATGGAGAAGAGGAATGGGGTTTATAGCAACCAGCGCTCCTATCTTGGTGGCAACATTTCTACTTGCAGCAGCATCTGAGCAAAGATCCCAGCCAGTGGCTCTGCCCATCTAAACATCCAGCTCCATGGCCTGCCTGGCCAGGCAGCTCAGTTGGCATTTTTGTTGATTTGAGTCCCCAACCGATGGGCCACATCAGCCATGGAGACCATTCTGTGGCCTCACCCCAGCAAGGAAGCAAATTGCAGCCCTACCCAACTGCTGAGCATAGCCTCCTGTCCTACCTGACCAGAAGCATGGCCAGAGAACCTGAGCAGCTATAGAATCCATCCTATAGCTCTGTTCTGACAGGGAACTAAGCCAGCAGCCCTGTTCAATTGTTGAGCGTAGCTTCTGGTCATACATAATCAGTGAGCCTGAACACTGACTCTGTCCAACCTCAGAGCACAGTCTCTAGCCCCACCCAACTTCAGGATACAGTGGAGGTCTTGGCCAACTAGAGGACCCGTGCAGCAGTATAACCCAATGGTGGAGCACAGACAGCAGATGACCTGGTTGTGGAGCCCGGCCTGTGGCCTCACAACTTCAAGGCACAGTCTGTAATCCTGCCTTATTGTCGAACGTAGCCATGACCTACTGTGAAGCCCAGACTGGTCCTGCCTAAAAATGGAGTTTAGCCAGTGGCACCATCCAGTTAGGGGAATACAGCCTGAGATTTCACCAGACAGACCAAGAGCGATTGCAGAGCCTAGCCCATAGTCCTCTCCAGTTGTGAAGTCCAGTCATTGCCACTGCCCTGCCAGGAAACACAACCTATGGCCTTGCCATACCAGAGGTGATTACAGAGCCCAGCTAGTGGCTCCAGAAAAAGGGAAACACAAACATGCCCAAATTTCTAGGATATAGCAAAAATAGTTCTTAATGCATGCATTAAGAAAGAAGAAAGATCTCAAATAAACAACCTAACTTTACATCTCAAGGAACTAGAAAGAACAAACTTAGCCCAAAGTTAGCAGAAGGAAGGAAATAATAAAGATTAGAAAGAAAAAGATGAACTGGACTTCATTAAATTTAAAATCACTTGTGTCTCAAAGACACCATTAAGAAAGTGAAAATACAATGCACAGAGCGGGAGAAAATATTTACAAATCATATATGATAAGTCTAGTATTAGGGTATATGAAGAACTCTTACAACACACCAGTAAAAGGGCAAATAACCCAGTTAAAAAGGGGCAAAGTATTTGAATAGATATTTCTCCAAAGAAAATATACAAATGACCCATAAGTAAATGAAAAGATGTTCAACATATTCATCATTAGTGAAACGCAAATCAAAACCACAGCAAGACACCCATTTACATCCAGTAGAATACTAGTAATAATACTAGTAATAATAATAATAATAAGACAATAACAAGTGTTGATGAGTTGATGAGGATCTGGAGAAACTGAAACCTTTATACATTGCTGGTGGAAATGGAAAATGATGCAGCCACTTTGGAAAACAATTTGGCAGTTTCTCAAAGTGTTTAAGTTACCATAAGTTCCCAAACTTCACTCTCTGGCATCTGCTCAAGAGAAACGAAAAACATATATCTACAAAAAAATTTTACTTGAATGCTCATAGCAATATTATTCATAATAGCTAAAAAATAGAAATGAAACAAATATCCAACAACTCACAAATAGATTTTTTAAATGTGTATATCCATACAATAGAATGTTACTCAACTATAAAAAGGATTGAAATACTAGCATACGTCACAACATGGATAAACATTATGTTAAAGGAAAGATTCCAAACACAGAAGGGCACATATTATATGATTTTATTTATATTAATGTCCAGAATGGCAAATTCATAGAGAAAAAAGTAGATCAGTGGTTGGCAGAGTCTGTGGGAAGGGAGAAAGAGAAGTAATTGCTAATTGGTATGGGATTTCTTTTTAGGGTCATGAAGATGTTCTGGAATTAGTGATAATGGATGCAAATCTTGTGACTATACTAAAACACATTGACTTATACACTTTAAAAGGGTAAATTTTATAGTATATGAATTATACTCAATAATAAAATTAATGAATAAGTAAAATACATGGTATATTAAAATGTTATGAGTATAGATTTGAAAGTTATTGTCAGTATGGTTCAGGGAGCCTAGTTAGTGGGTCCTCCTTAGCAAAATAAGCATTTAGTCTAAATGATCTATTGGTGTCTTCAAACCTACCTTCCAGTGATTCTCTCAATCTTCCTGCATGATCAACAACTTCAGAAGAACTACTGGAAGAGTCAACTCCAGCGTAAAAACCAGCAAAAATCATATACCTTCATATCTCATTGAAGGCAGCTGTATTTTTGAGGATGGATCATTTGGTCTATTTCCCTTTTTTAAAAAAGAAAAACTCTGATTTGATGGAAATTCTATGAAATTATTTCCCATGGAGATTTCTTATTGATTGTGAGCTATGTAGAGAGAAATGCTGAAATTAAAGCACTTTGTAAAACTCGTTATAACCATTAATGAGAAAACAGTTTTCACAAGGGTTTAAGGAAGAAAAGAAACATGGATAGCTGTTTTTTTGCAGGGGAGGGGGCAACTTATGAACATGTACAATAGTCAATTTTGGCATAAAAATAGAGGGTACAGAATAGTGACCACATACATTTTGTGAGGACACCGATTTTGTATAAGGCTTATTGCACAGTGGTTAAGAGCCTGGGCTCTGCAGTCACCTTGTTGGGGTTGGGATCCTGGATCCACCATTCATCAAGACACTACAACTATTTCTTTATCTGTCACATAGCTATAGTAATTGTTGTACTCTCTGTAAGGCTGTCGTGAGGATTAAATTAGATAATACTCGTGAAGCACTGAGAAAAGTATCTGAGCCATGGTAAGGGCTTAGCAAACAGTATTATCTGTTTTCAACAAATACACCAAACATGCAATGCATGTGGCATTGCATGACAATATTTGTTTATAGTGTATTGTCCTCTAATCTAACTCTTCCAGTAGTTTTTTTTGTTACACAATGAGATTTTTCATAAGGTAAATAACATTTTTTACAGAATAAAAGCAAGAAGCCTTCACTAGCAAAATGAAGATCCTGCTAATTATATTCATCCTAATCCTTTGGACTGAAACATTGGCAGATCAGAGCCCAGGTATCAGTATATTTTATGTTTATTTTTATTTATTATGTCTCAACAATCTTTTATTTTAATAAATACAGAGAAGCAAAGAATTTATTTATTTACTAAAAAAAAATCAAAGTAGCACTTAGTTGGAATTGGAGGTATACAATATCAAACTAATTTAATCTCTCAAAGATAACAGAAAGCCAGGGGCAAAAGTCATGAATTATACTACACCTGGCTAGAAAGACTTTAATTATTTATTGATTTGGTTATGTCCCAATGTTTCCTGTCTCTCTGAATAGAGTCAAACCATTTGTTTTATAAGTCAGTTTGCATCTTGGCCGTAATAAATTGAAGAAAAGATAAAAAAAAGGAACACCACATAGGAAATAAATTTTATGTGTTTTTGTGGCTAAGCCATTGCCTTTTTTTTCTTTTACAAATGTGAAATAGGGAAGGGACAGACCTCTTTGGGACTTTCTGGTATCATGTTGTTTATTCTTTAGTACAATATCAGAGTTTGGGACTCCACAACTTAAAAGAAAAAAAAATGTCAATTGCCTCCAGTATCGAGTTGAGAAAGAAAAATTTATTGGCTAACTTTACTAAAGTCCCTTTGTTTGGCATTTTAGCAAGAACAAGTACAGTTTCTTCTGTGTGACATCCAGATAAGACTTTCTCTGGGTTCCTGAGTTACCCTGAACACTAGGACTTAGTCTCCAATGAGTGCTGTGGTCTGAAATGTAAAGGCTGAGCAAAATATCACCTTGTTTTGGTTTGTTGTCATTTTATTTTAATAGGGCCAGGTCCTGAGTATGCAGATGTTGTGTTCCTGGTGGACAGCTCTGATCACCTGGGAATTAAGTCCTTCCCTCTGGTGAAAACGTTCATCAACAAAATGATCAACAGTCTCCCCATAGAGGCCAACAAATACCGCGTGGCCCTGGCCCAGTACAGTGACAAGCTCCACAGTGAATTCCAGCTGAGCACCTTCAAGAGCAGGAATCCCATGCTGAACCACCTCAAGAAGAACTTCACGTTCCTGGGCGGCTCCCTGGGTAGGAAACGCTCTCCGGGAGGCTCACAGGACCTACTTCTCTGGACCTGCAAACGGGAGAGACAAGAAACTCTTTCCCCCAATCTTGGTGGTGCTGGCTTCCGCCGAGTCCGAGGATGACGTGGAAGAGGTTTCCCGGGCCCTGCGGAAAGATGGGGTGAGAATCGTCTCGTGGGGCTGCAGCAGGCTGCTGAGGAGAACCTGAAGCATGGCCACGGCTGAGTTTCATTACAAGCTTCAGACCGTCAGAGACCTCAGCACGTTCTCCAGAACATGACGCAGATCATCAAGGATGCGGCTCAGTACAAGGAAGGCGCAGTTGATGCTGACATAAAAGGTAAGAAAGACTTTGATTGAGGGCGCCCAATCCGCATATGATCAGATCTCCATCTCTCCAACCTCATCTCTTCCTACTTCCGTTCTCGTTTCCATAACTAGCTATGCAGAAGTCTTAGAAATTTCTGCACAACACACTAACACACTCTACTCTTACTCACTTCTGCCTTTCTTGTGCTGTTTTCTCTGACAAGGAAGCCACCTTATGTAGTACTGGATGCCATGAACACAAGGTCTGAAGATCCAGACAGTGTCATTAGCTGGCTGTGTGAACTTGCCAGATGTCACCTCTCTGAGCCATCAGCATCAGCATCCTCATTTCTAAGACATGGGAGTGGAGATGATCTTGAAACTTCCTTCCTGTTCTACCATTATCAATTCCATGGCTATAGCAATGGGCCGATTTTGTAGTCAGACCAGGATAGACCTTAATAACAAATAGACTTCTTTATTTCCTCTGTGACATTATAGAGCCAGTGCTCAAGACCAGTTGTTTTCTTCTATTAAGATACTTGGGTTAGTGCAGGCTCTTCCATATTCAAATATAACTTCCAAGATGCCCTGGGAATTGGTATGCAGCTGATAGAAGGGAAAAAAGATGGCAAGTCACTCACTCATGGGAGGCTTTTATGGGCTCAGCTTGGAAGAGATGCACATTACTTCTGCTCGCATTTTATTGGCCAGACCTTAGTCCCATCGCCATCCCTAACTTTAAGTGAGGCTAAGAAATCAGGTCTAGCGCTAAGCCCAAGAAGAGGAAATAGATTTGTGAGTATCTAGAAGGCTCTACACAGTTGGTGTTGTCCCTGAGGCACCAGTGAGTCGCTCTCCCTCCACTCTCCTCATCCCTCACGCCTGCCTTGGGAGAATAGCAAGTTCTTATGGCTTATGCCCTTCTCCTGGAAAAGAAACCCTCCTGTGATCCTCCACTCTGGAGACCTTGGAGATTTTTCAGCCTTGTAAATGGCAGCTTAGTCCGAGCTTTCCAGTACAATGGGACTTTACCACCTTCTAAGAGGGTTCTGTGTGCTACTGTGCGTCTATTACTCCTCCTAATTTACTTTATAGCTGGAGAGAACAACCAGGTTTTACTTGCAGGACCCAATCTTGCCTTTCAAGGTTAAGAGAAGGGCTTTGGAGTCAGAAGGTCTGGATTTAAATCCTGGCTTGGCTGCAAAGGGCTTTGAGTAAATTATTTAACCTTTGAGCTTCAGTTTTCTTACCTATAAAGTATGGATCATAGTGCCTACATTTCAATATGGGTGAGATAGCTTATTCGGCATTTGACACAAAGTTTACTGTTACTAATAGTAATAGCTTTTTGCAGATACAAACAGAATGGGTAATGTTGGGGGGTTGTTTTTGCCAACTGTGTGGTGTTCAAAGTACATTGGTAGATTTATGAGAAATATTTTTAATTCCACAAGTAATTCCAGGCTCCCATCAGGCACCGGGTCCTGTAGGGATTGAGATAAGTAAGATATGTCATCTGGCTTCTAGAGCTCAAAATCCTAATGGGCAGCTCTTGGCAAGGTTGAGCTTATCTCTTGGCTACACTTTCCTCCACTTGTGCCTGGAGTAGGAGTTTTACACGCATGTGGTAAACTCTCCCCTGGATTCTAGATTCATGTAACCAGCTGCTTACCTGGCATCTTCAATAGGAGCCCCAACTTAGCATATCTGGAACGGAATGTTTGAATTCCCCTGCAACTTATTCTTCCCACCACCTTCTCTATCTTGGAAAAAGACACCAATATCCACTCAGTTGTTCATGCTTAAAAAAAAAAAACCCTAGAAATTTTCCCCACTTCCTCTTTGTCTCTCAGCACTAGCATTCAATTTATCATTGAGGCCTCTCTATTCTATCTCTAATTCATGTATCAAAACTATCTTTTCTATTTCATCTTAACTGCTGTTTTCTTTGTCCAAGAACCATTATCTTTTCCCTGGCCTAGAACAACTCTTTCTTATTGAGATCCTGAAATTCATTATTTCCCCTCAGCCACTGGGATGACATTTAAAAGATTTAAATAAGATCGTGAGATGCCCATAGAACTTGGGCCCCCCCTCCCTCTGACCTCATGCATTACCCTTCCCTTCACTCAGTGACTCCAGCCACTTTGGGCTTCTGCTTGTTCCCACCTTCTACTCTTCTTTTGCCAGAATTCCTTTCCCCCCAGAACAATGTGTGGCTGATTCCTTCTCTTCATTCATATCTCCACCCAAATGTGATCCTTTCAGAAAGGCCTTCAAAGCCTTTTTTATGTCTCAGTGAGGTTAGTCCCCACCCTATATCCCCCAGCATAGTAACTCAGTTGAGTTCCCTGTTTTATTTCCTTGCTAGCACATATTACTGTCTGGAATAATATAATATAGTTATCTGTACTCCGCATAGAAGTGAGCTCCCTGAGGTCAGGAACGTTTCTGCTAACCCATTGCTGTATCACAGTGCTTGCCAGTGGTGGTGGTGGTCCTGGTGGTGGCGGGATCTTGAGGTGATGGTGCAGGAGATGGTGGTTGCTTGGTTGTTATTGGTGATACTGGTTATTGGTGGTAGTGGAGGCGATGGTGGTGGTGGTCATGAAGGTCATGGTGGTGGTGGGGGTGTCATATTTTTAATATTGGTAAGAAGCGTTCTTTAGATAAAGGGAGCAGCTTTGCAAAGCCTCTGAAGTCAGTGACCTTGTAAATCTTGTTTGGAATTTTTATCTTTGGTTTAATAGACTACCTCCGTTTTCACTAATGCCTTTTTATAATCTGTAAAGTGTGTTTCTCACTGTGGGCTGATGGTTTGTACTAATCCTCATACTTTTTCTCTCTCCATAGTTCCCCTCCCAGTGACCTGTCAGAAAGACTCGCTGGCTGACCTTGTGTTCCTCGTGGATGAGTCCTTGGGGACCAGACAAAATTTAAGGAACCTGCAGAGCTTCCTGAGGAACATTACCACCTCCCTAGATGTGGGGGACAACTGCATGCGGCTCGGACTTATGAGTTACAGCAACACAGCCAAGACTATTTCTTTTCTCAAATCAAGCACAAATCAATCTGCATTTCAGGAGCAAATCCAGAAGCTTTCTCTCCAGGCTGGGAAATCCAATGCTGGGGCTGCCATTGAGAAGATGAGAAGAGAAGGCTTCTTAGAGGCAAGTGGCAGCAGAAGGGCACAGGGAGTGCCTCAGATAGCAGTCCTGGTCACTCACAGACCCTCAGATGATGAGGTGCGTGAGGCTGCAATGAAACTTCGTCTGGAGGGCGTAACTGTGTTTGCCATGAGCATCCAAGGGGCTAACAAAACCCAGTTAGAAGAAATAGTATCTTACCCTCCAGGACATACAATTACCACACTGAAGTCCTATGCAGAATTGGAAACTTATAGTAAGAACTTCCTGAAAAAGCTCCAGAATGAAATATGGTCCCAAATTTCTACTCGTGCTGAACAAATGGATCTTGACAAAACTGGTATGTTAAAAAAAAATACTTTTCTTATTATGAAAGTAATTTGAGTAATTGCTTAGGCCTAGGGAAGGAGTGAGGATTGACTTCAATTACATAAAAGAACTTTAGAAGTTACGGAAATGTTCTAAAACTAGATTTTGGTGATGGTTGCAAAACTTTATAAATTTACCAAAAAATCATTGAATAATTACAGTGGGCAAATCTTTTAGCTTGTAAATAAATCATATCTGAATAAAATGTAGAAAAACTAAAACATGTTAATTATAGAATAGTGTAAGAGTGTTAATGAACATGGAGAGGAAAATTAAATTGTCTATAATCCCATCTTTTAGAGTAAATTATTCTTAACATTTATTTCTCCTGTCTTTCGTCTCTTTTCTCTCCATACTCGTGCATACACAGACACACACATACACATTTAAAAAAAATAATATGGCATTGTGTACATCAGTGCCATCCAACAGAAATTTCTGTAATGGTGGAAATGTGCTCTGTGCCACCCAGTAAGGTAGTCACTAGCCATATGTGGCTATGGAGTACTTGAAATGGAGCTAGTGTAACTGAAGAACCGAATTTTAAAATTTAATTTAATTTTAATTTTTTATTTTAATAGCCACATGTGTCTGATGGTGGTAGTATTGGACAATGCAAGAATGTACCATTGGGTTACTTGTCATATCAGTTATAATTGCATTAAATGTGGCTAACAGAAGGAAAAATAACAGTGATTTTAACAGAATAAAACTATATTTTCCTGTTTCACAAATAAGTCCTGAAGGAGGCAGACTAAGCTGGTGTGGTACACCACAGTGTCAGGGACCCTGACTCTTTCTATGCTATTTTTTTTTTGCTACTTGTGGCTTTTATTTCCAGGATCATAGTCCAAGAGAACTGCTCTTCGCATCATAGCCACATCCAACAAGCAAGAAAAAGAGAGATAAGGAAAAAAGCAGGCTTCCATCTCATTTTTTTCATGTTCTCAGAAATTACATGTGCCATTTTTACTTACATTCTATTGGCCGGAACTTATTCACGTATCGCAGTTGGTTGTAAAAATGGGAGGTTGAAAGCATAGTCTTTATTTGAGGCAGCCAAGGTAAAATTTTTAGCAAGGTAAAAATTGGTTGTTCAATTAGTTTAGAAGAAAGAGAGAATGTATATTGAGTATCATCACTATTATCTGCCTTTCCCACTTTCCTATCAATCAATATCATGCACTTTTGTCCCTTTCCTTAAATATTATTTTGCAACACTTTTTATGTTGGGAAAAATATTCCATCATATAGATATAACATAATTTGTTTAATGTATCTAAATTGTTGGATATATAAGTCCTTACCAATGCTTTGCTCTTATAAAAGTCTTGCAGGGATCATCTTTATGCACAACCATGGTTATTTTCTCACTTTTTAGTCTTTATTATTATTTTTTTCTCCCATCATTCTAATGAAGGATATTCTTTTTAAGATGCTTTGTGAATCTGCAATAGTTTTACTGAGCTCTTTCAAAGGTACATGCCAAGAGATACTTGACGTGACTCTGAGTTTATCTCATTCTGAGATATCTGCTGTCTTCAGATATTTCCTCTACAGATATATGCTTTCAAATAATTGGAACTAGAAGTTGGCAGCACTCGTATAGGAAAGAATGCAATCTTCCAATTATATTAAAATCTAATTTTAAACTCAGACCAGTCAACTGAAGGTTTAAGGATGCATCCTGGGCCAGCCCTGGATTTCCTCTGGCATATATACATTACAAGGCAGCAGGAAGAAACAAGACCTGTATTGCCTCCTGAGTGATAAATAGGGGACTCCTTCAGAGTGCAGTCACCTTGGTCTAATACCAACTATTAGGGCCGAGGAGGGATGTATAATGGGGTCTCAGGGAGTTTACAATGATGCGACAACAACAACAACAAAACCTATTAAAGTCATTATAGAATATCTGAATGGGAAGATATTGGACCAAGGTTAGGGCAAGGGCCATCCAGGGGAAATGGCTATCTTCCATAAAGCCTCAGTAGAGGGCTGCTCTTATTAATTCAGTGGCTCTCAAATATTGGTATCTGACTTAGGTTGGGTTCCTCAGAAGCAGATACCAAACAAGGATTTATGTGAAATTGAAATATTAGGAAATACACCCAGGAAAAACTGGAATTGGTAGGGGAAGTGGTACTAGGAAGTGGATGATAAGTGGACCCATGGAAGGTCCATTCCACAGGACCACTCTAGAGACAGTGTGGATCAGTGTGGATTATAACTTAGAGTTGTCTCAGTTAGGCGACAGTGTAGCTAGAGAATTTATGTGCCAGCACGGATGAAGAAAATGTACATTTCCATACACTTATAGCTCAAGTACCAAGTAAAAAGCATTCTAATGATCTGCAAACAGACATAGGTACTAGCTGTTGGAATGAAAGCACTGGGAGTCAATGTGCACAAAAATGGTAAAGAATTTGAGGGGTTACAAGCAGAGGGCCAACCATGTCTATTGTAAATTTATCAGTTTTCCGAGGACCTTGTAACTAATTCAGTGGCCCAAGCCCTCCCCGAAACTAATGAATCAGTCTCTGAGGGTGAGGCCTGGGCGCCTGCATTTTAGTAAGCTCCCCAAACAACTCATGCTAGAACCACTACCTTAGTGAGTTTGCCATGGTCTAGAGGTGGTAGCCAGCTTTGTAGTTTCAGAGTGGCCAAACACAGAAAGCTAAACTATGTTGACTTAGTACTGCTATATTCACCACATCTGGCACCAAGTAGGTGGTCAATTTATTAAACAGTACTTCATTAAATCAAGGTGAGACTCACAGGAGCCAAACTAAGAGACGATGTATAAAAAAAGAATAACAGTTATCTTGGTAATGAGGACTGTCAATGCCCAGAGTTCTGGATGGTCATCTTCTCTGAGAAGTTCATTCTGTCCCAATACTCATGCCAAGTAAGAAGCCAAATTGTAATCAAAAGCCTACTGGAGACTGTGAAATCAGAGCAAAGGAATTAGTTTTATGACTGAAATATTTAGTGGCATCCAACTGGGTGGATGACTGTATTTAAAATATATATATATATAGTTCTCTCTCTCTCTCTCTATGTAACTGTACAGGTGAGGCCTTGGGCCAAAGGACACATTCTTCTTCAATACAGTCCAACCAAACTTTTTTGCAATGATGAAAATGTTCTATGGTTACACTGTCCAATATAGAACTGAAGAGCCGATTTTTAAGTTTATTTAATTTTAAAATAGTTTAAAATTAAGTAGTTTAAATTTACATTTTAATAGCAACATGTGACTAGTAGCTAGTGTGTTGGACAGCACAGCTCTAGGGAAGGTTGCATGAACATTGCCATGGTTACCCACTGTGACTCACATTTTTTTCTTCTTCATTGCTGACCACTGCTATCCTCTTTCTGAAAAACATCTAATTCTTTTTCATTAGGTATGTAAATCAGTTCATTCTGATTCTGTCAAGTTTTGCTGGCCTGGGATCAACCTTTTCTTTTACAGATAACTGCTTATCTTTGCCCTAATACTTCATGTGTTGATTTCCTAGTCTAATTCTCAGAGTCAAACTTATTTCCAGGATTTCTGATTTCTTAAGGACCAACTTCCCTAGCTTAACATACTGTAAATAGCTATAAATTGTCACAAGATTGTCAAGAAAGAAAATATTTCGAAATGGCTAAATTATCTAGTATTTTAAAGATCTTTCATATACTCAATGAGATAATTGCATAAATAACCTAAAGTTTGGAAGTCTGCTCTTTCTCCTACCTGGTTGCAACAAATGACTAGATAGAGTTGTAAACAGACCATGAGGAAAATTAAAGCACTTTTTCCTAGATTCTGCTCAATAAAGGAAGGAACGTGTGGACTCTTTTACTTAAAAAAAAAAAATTGTTGAAACCTTGTGATGTTCCAAGCCTACTAGAGAACTAGACGAAGTCTCTGCTTTGGTGCAGCTGCCATTCTGTGGCAGGAAACAGGCTGTGTTCATGAACAAATGGATAAGAAAATTTCAGAAAGTCATTTCTGAATGGTATCATAAAGAAAACATACAGGCTGATAGGATAGAACAGTGATTGATGCGCTTTCACTAAAAGGGAAGAGGAGGGCTTTTTGAAGAACAGACACTTGAGTTGGCACATCCATGATGAGATGAGATGGAACCAGCCATGTGAATTTTGGGGGCAGAATATCTCAGGAAGGGAGGAGGGCAAGCACAGAAGCCCCGGGGCACACTCAAAGTACTGAAAGAAGTCCAGTGTGGTTGGAGCACAGTGAGTAAGATGAAGAATTTCTGGAAACCGAGTCAGAGAGAAAAGCAGGGGGAAAGATCAGGCCAAATTTTTTTTAACTTCTAAATGCAATGATAAATCATTTAAATAGCAGCATAATATGGTCTGGTTCTAGCTTTAAAAATATCACTCTAGTTGTTCTGGGAAGAAGAGGTGGTTGGAGAAGTAAGAACAGAAAGTCACCTATCCTGCCCCAATTCTCAAGAAATAATAAGGCATAATTGTCAAAAAGGAAGGTGTCAATATTGCACAAACAATTTGACTTAGAGCCTGGAGACTCAGGAATCTGGTACTCATTAATCTACTGGCTGTGTTGACTTTAGGCAAACCACGAGGCCTGGCTCTGTTTCGATTTCCTCACAAGGTTGTTGCAAATTTTGAAGGAGGAAATGGGCATGGATGTGCTTGATGAAGTGTACGGTGCCCGTGCAAACCCGAAGGGTCCTCATTCTTTAGAACCTTCACAGCCTCATGTTCCTCTACAACCCTTCTTTCCAAGTTCTTCCCATAGTCTCTATAATTAACCAAGAATGCGCTTTCCATTTTCTGTTTTTTGCAGGCTGTGTGGATACAAAAGAGGCCGATCTCTATTTCCTCATCGATGGCTCAACCAGCATCCAGATAAAGCATTTTGAGCAAATCAAGGAATTTATGTTGGCGGTGATAGACATGTTTAGCATTGGCCCAGACAAAGTCCGAGTTGGAGCCGCGCAGTATTCACATAAGAAGAAAGTGGAATTTGATATTCATATTTATACTAATGATGTGGACTTAAGGAAGGCTGTTTCTAATCTTAAGCAACTCTATGGCAACACTTATACTGGGGAAGCTCTGGATTTCATGCTGCCAATAATAAGAGAGGGAAGGAAGAGCAGATCCAGCGAGGTTCCATGTCACCTCATTGTGCTGACTGATGGGATGTCCACGGATGGCGTCCTCGACCTGCTGAGAGACTAAGGGCTGAACAAATCACCATTCATGCAGTTGGCATTGGAGAGGCTAACAAAACACAACTGCAGCAAATCGCTGGGAAGAAGAAAGGGTTAACTTTGGGCAGAACTTTGATTCTTTAAAAAGCATCAAAAATGAAGTTGTTCACAGCATCTGCACTGAAAAAGGTAAGCAAAACAAGAAAGGCTTCATTCTCTGCACGTAATTTGTTGCTCCAGGCAGTCTTATAGCCAGGCTGAGACAAGGAGTGATGTGACCTCGTTGTCTGGCTAACATTTTGTTCAATTTCCTTATCACTGTGGAGGATTCAGCCCCTCACTTTAAACCAATTGCCAAGATTGGAGAATTCCTCTGTAGACAGCTGCCCTGAGATTATCTTGTAAGTCAAAAGTAGGAAGGTTGCTAAGAACGTTGTGTCCTTGACAAAGCTCGCTGCTGTGGCGGTAAGAGACTCTATTCTGTGTGTGAATTGTGCGTGTGACTATGCACGAGCATGCACTAATTGAGGCAGGTGAGTATAGTGGAAAGAAAATGGGCTCTGGCTTTAGGTAGATTAGGGTTCCACTGACTTTTCTACTTGAGCTTCAAATTTCATTATCTATAAAATGAGGTCAACACCTACATCAGAGAATCCTTACAGGTTTAGCATAATAAACACCAATCCTTATTTCTCTAGTATGAATGCATATCTAGAACATATGTAACTGTTGTTTACTTTTATTTATAACAGAAACACATATTTGCATTTTTGTCCTGATTAAAAATTAAGTAACAATTCTTAGGAAAATACAGTTGCAAATTCCTGTATCTGATTGTTATTTATCTTATTAATAATAGCCCTTTACTAACTGAAGATGGTATGTGTTGATTGCTAGTATTAGCAGATGAAAAATCTGCTGAAACACATGTTAGCCTACCAGTTAAGAGGAAAGATGCTGGAGTGAGAGTCGAAGTTCAAACCCAAGCTTCATCACTTACTAGCTGTGGACCTTGTATAGGTTACTTACTGTCAATCTGCCTTGGTCCCTGGTGTGCAGCCTTATTGTGTGGAGGAATGCCTAGCACATAGTAAGTGCTACTTAAAATTAGCCATCACAGAAGTTGATTAAGGTGTTCAGTGATGAAGAAATAAAAGAATTCTCATTCAATTGAACTTAACAAAAGTTAAAAATGTGTGGAATTTTCTCTGAGCCACTCAAATAAAAAAATAACAAATAAACAAGCAAATTAGTTGCTACTTAAGCAAAATCTTAAGTCACAATTTTGCTCATAGTTCTCTCTGTTATGGATAGTGTTATGGACAGGGTTGGTTTAGAGTACAAGAGGAAAAGTTCCCCAACGTTTCCTGGGCTTGATGCCAAGAGAAGTAAAAGGGTTTTAGGAAATGGAAGTAGATTGTATCACAGGTCCTCTCAAAGGAGAAGGTCCTACACCAATTTGAGGAGCTACAGTACATCTCTTTGCAGGTCAGGTAGTTGTAGCTCGGGTATCTGAACACTGGCACACCTGAAGGAGGAGAAAAATCTGTGGACGAGGAAATGAGCCATAAGACGGTCAACAGAGAGGGAGGAAACAATGAACCAAAGCTCCAGAGCCTAGAGAAACACTGACAGTCTCAGAGCAAATGTGGATAGAGTGAGACACAGTATATTGGTTAGGAGCAGGTGGAGTGGCTATAACAAAAGACTCTAAACTATACATTACAGAGTATTATTTCTCTCTTGCATACTAGTCCAGGGTAAGCAGCCCAGATCTAGTAGAGACTCTTCCGTGCTCATACATTACCTCATCTTTATGTCATAAGTGAAACTCCAGTTATCACCTTGCATTTGTGGAAAGAGAAAGGGCTAGGGGAGCATTCCATGCTTAGTTGTTTTAATATCAAAATCCAGAAGCATTCAAATCACTCCTGCTTATGTCTCTTGGCCAAAACTTAGCCACAGGGCCACGTCTAGCTTCAAGGAAGACTGGAAAATATAGTCTTTACCTGGGCAACCATCTGTTTAGCTGAAACTTTATTGACATACAAGAGCAGAGAAACAAATATTAGAGGACAAGAGGGAGTTTGTCACAAATAGATACAAGGAGGTAGAGCCTGCTAAACTGTATTTAAAAGTCTACTTAGAAAGTAGGAGTAGTGAAAGTGAGAGAAGTCTTCTGTACTTCATAGCAGTTGGTCTTTGCCAAGGCCACAGATATCTTCGGTGACCTCCCTATTTATTACTTTCAGATGGCTCTGGGGAGGTTTAAGTCTCAGTGATGGGTTTAGTCCCTCTGGTGGGCCTTACGCAACACAAGTAATTAAAAAATAATTAGCGTCTTTTTATTCTTCTATGGCTGATGCTAATTGTTCATTTTTAAATAGTATGGGATGTACTCTTTGAGTATTGAAGGAGGGGCTGGTAGGAGAATGGCGATGATAAAAGAGAGACAAAAATGATAAGACTAAAAAGACTCATGATAAGGTAATATATTTGCATATTTTATATATACATTCTTACATATATATACACACAAAATCTCTTTTGCAAATTAATCATGTTTTTTTCCCTATAACTTACAGAAATTGGTTTCCTATGTGTGTATATATGTACACATACATATATACATGTGCATATATTATGTCCATTGCCAAACAGTAGGACATCTACAAATTTTATATATAAGTAAAGGGACAGTTCATATTGAATGGATACGGCTTACTAACACACTTATTATTTCTAGTAAAAGCTCTTCACCACAGTTTCTAGTATTGACTTATAGTACTTATCAAATCACTTTAAATTATCCCAGGAAATTGTTCTATGTAAAGATTACTTAGAATTTTATTTTTCAAGAATATATATAAAACACTGGAATATTAGTCCTATGAGTGCAGGGAATTGATTACTTCTCTGATTTCTTTTTTCTTTTTCCTTTTTTTTTTTTTTATCACCATTACATCTTTAACTCACATAGCCTGATGTTTGGCCTTTTATACATTTCAAGAATTAAATAAATGATGTACACGCACATGAACGAATTAATTAATTAGTTAATACAAATTTGAGAAGTTGTATTTCCTCTTTAAAACTTCTTGGATAATCTTCACTGGATTTCTGATTTAGGGTTCCAGTCAGCAGGCTTTTACTAAAGAAGTAAATACAATTTTCAAATATAATAGCAGTTCCTTGAGTTAATTGTTGATGTTTTCTGATTTAATGCATTTATTTCTGCCTTACTGTTTCTGCATGTTCTAAGAACTATGCCAACCTGATTAATTTCTGATCTTCTTGATAATATGCAGGATGTGAAGACATGAAGGCCGATGTCATGTTTCTGGTGGACAGTTCTAGCAGTATAGGACATGAAAATTTTGAGAAAATGAAGACCTTCATGAAAAATCTATTAGCTAAGCTTCAGATTGGTCCAGACAAAACTCAAATTGGTGTTGTTCAGTTCAGTGATTATAATAAGGAAGAGTTCCAGCTTAATAAATACTTTACACAAAAAGAAATTTCAGATGCAATAGACAGAATGTCTCTCATTAACCAAAACACTTTGACTGGAAGTGCACTAACCTTCGTAGATCAATACTTCACTCACCCCAAGGGGTCCCGTCTTCGGGTCAAAAAGTTTCTTATCCTCATCACGGATGGAGAAGCCCAGGACGGTGTAAGAGACCCTGCCAGAACTCTTCGAGACAAGGGTGTGATTATCTTCTCTGTGGGGGTGTATGGCGCCAATAGGACTCAGCTAGAGGAGATCAGTGGGGATGGCAGCCTGGTCTTCCAAGTTGAGAAATTTGATGATCTAAAGGCAATAGAAAGTAAACTCATCTTCCGTGTGTGTACTCTCCATGGTAAGTGACTCTCTTATGTTAATCTCAAAGACATGTAGAGGGGTGAACAGTGGGGTTGTACTCTGGGGTCGGCCTCTAGCTGGACTTTGGTGTTAAGTCTCAGTCTCATCTATGTTATGGTAAAACACCCGTGACCTCCAGGGATATTCCAGATTAATAATTTTGTCAGCTAATTTGGCAACAAAGTAATCTGGCTTTGAGGACTTCAAATATGTTTCAAGAAGGTCTCAGAATTTTACATTAAACTTCCAACTCCTTAGTACCTGTATGCCTAAATTTTCCAGAGCTATTTTTTAACCCCAGATGTTTTTAATCCTCAGAATTGTTTCTTGGCTAACTATAACCATTGTTAAGCAGTAAATAATTAGAAATACAAATTTATCTCCCTCTTAGTTAAATTAAGTACCCTAAGCACCACTCCCCCCCAAAACTCACTGTATTTTAAAGATATAGTATGTATTTTCATTACTGCGCATTATCCTTAACCTCTATTAGGTAGGAATTTTACATTTGCCTATTCACGTATCTATCCCTTTGGAAAACTTTGTTACTTTTATGATTGCTTGAGGGGTCATAATTTTTACCTCACAAATTATAGTCTTTTTCTAATTGTATTGAGCAACTTTCAGTTTGAGCCCATCAACTTTAATGGCTTTTGAATGAGAACTTGCTATAAATCCACATGTAAGGCTAAAAACACCTATGTCTGTAAATCTATCATGTGCTGTTATCTATGTTTTGGATACAACTTAGAGAATGAACCAAAGCATTAGTAAGTTTGCTGTATGTTGTTTCCTGGCAACGTAGAGACCACCTCTGGGATTCATTCTTCAGAATTATGTGTGTGAAAAATTCAGGAAGGTAGCAAATAAAATGTCTCAGTATAAACTCTGAGTTTTAGGCAGTGGTGCTAAGATGTCTCTCATAACAGCTTAATTGGCAATGATTTTTAAACCCTTGGTAATGTTGAGACATTCTAAGACAGGCTTACCTTAACACCACAGCTCTACCTTTGAAATCAACAGCATTTCTTCATTTTAATAAATGTAATGTTTGTGGAGGTCCCATCTATAGCATGAGGTAAAATTTCAGCTGACTCACATATTAGATATACTCATAAAATATTATTTTCGTGACTAGTCACCAATCTCATTGTTGACTAGTCATGACTTGATAAATATGCATCTAGCCAGGTACCCATATCTGTAGGAACCTGGGTAATTGCCCCAGGTTACTACAGAGATAGCCTGGGCTCATCTGCAGTATCTTAGACTTGAAAATTTGAGACCTCAGTGTCAGAAATAAGGATCGGTGGTATGGTAGGCAGGTAGGAAGTGGGGAAAGCCAACCTGGGGAAGGCATGTGCTTACATTACTGAGGGAGGGAGAGGGAGGAGTGAAAGTCCACACTTTGGAGACCTAGCTTGAATGGTCCTTTGGCTTCTCATGGGCAGGAAGGAGGACTTGGGGCTAGGGATGAGGTTATAGGAGCCTTAGCTGTCCCCAACTTGGGGCCACTCCTTTTTCTGAGTTGTAATACAAGAGATCAGGGAAAGGAGCACAAATAAATGTGGGGAGGCATGGTACACACGGGAAAGTCTGCCTATCAAAGCTGAGAAGGAAGCTGGAGCCAGAGGGAGCAGAATGGAAATCCTAGCCTATACAACGAGCCCTGAGCTGTTCAGAACAGTAGGCAAGTTTGGCAAATACCAGTCATGTCTCACCATTGTGTTGACATTGAGCTACCTTCTGACATTTCCTTCCAGTGAAAAGCCTGCCTAGCAAAGCATTGCGCATCCTAATAAGACATAGCATAACGTGAGAACCGCTCTTGGGGAGTCACATAGATAAAGGCACAAATATCCTTGGAATGAGCTGGGAGAGTTGTACATCTCTGAGCTTCAATTTCTTTCTCTATAAGATGGCAACAGCCACCTCTAAGAAGTAAACAAGATGCAGTGTCTGGCACATAGTAGGTTCATGGCAAGTGGTAGTTCTCTTCCCTTCTCAGCTGTCTGTGTAGAATGCACTGTGGAACATTTGTGATGCCTGCTTTCTTCTTCTTTCAGATTGTAAAAATATTAAACTGTTAGACATTGTGTTTGTGCTGGACCATTCAGGCAGCATACAACCGGATCAGCAAGAAAGTATGATTAACCTAACTATCCATTTGGTGAAGAAAGCAGATGTTGGCAGGAATCAAGTCCAATTTGGAGCTCTCAGATACTCTGACCAACCTGAGGTCCTTTTCTACCTCAATACACACTCAACCAGATCAGCAGTCATTGAGAATCTGAGGAGCGCAGGGCCACGGGAGGGTCGACCTACACTGCTAAGGCTCTTGAGAGCACACACAGCCTGTTCACGGAGGAACATGGCAGCCGCATCAAGCAAAACGTGAAGCAGATGCTGATCATCATTACCGATGGGGAATCCCATGACCGACATGTGCTTAATGACACAGCATTGAAATTAAGAGACAAAGGCATCATCATCTACGCGGTGGGTGTAGGAAAGGCCAACCAAGATGAGCTTGAGGCAATGGCAGGGAATAAAGACAACACTATCCACGTAGATAATTTCGACAAACTGAAAGATATTTACCTGCCTATACAAGAAAGTATGTGTACCAATGCACAAGAGGGTAAGCTGCGATTTTAAAACTTTCTATGGGGGTAGCAATAAAAGTTTAAGCAAAAAATAAATTATGTCATGGCTGCCAGTTTCCTGGCTGTCATGGGCTGAACACTTTTCTGCTCAGGCTGCATTTTTCTCATCTCTAAAAGAAATGTGTTGATTGAGCAAGATCCTAAGGTCCCTCCCTCCCTGCACAACATGCACTGAAGAGATTATGGAAGGTTTCAGAAGCATTCCTTGCTGTCTTGCCATCTTGTTGCCTTTTCTTGGCAGAAGGGAGCTCTTTTTAAGATCAAATTCACCTTACACCATTTCATGGCTATGTGTGCTGCTGCATTTGCTCAATGGTGCAACCACTGGGCATCAGTTTCAAGACAAACTCCAGTGGAGTGTTTTATGGTTTAAACAGATAAACTTTTGTCTTCAATGATCCAGGGCCCTATAAATGGGATTATAGGCATTCTGTAGGGCCATAGGAATTTCAAGTGGTCTATTGTTTTTCTAGATAAGGGCCACCAGTGCAGAAGGAAGTATCTGGGAATTCAAAGTAGGGTGATGGAGACTGGCTGCTAGGAACAGGGAGGAAGGGGCCTAAGCCGATTCCATTAGATACCATTGGGTTAGGGTAGGCTGGAGATATCATAGCTGAGTGAGAAAAGGGGGAGATTTGCCACTTGAGCTCAAAGCAGCAGAGATTGACAAGACATCTGGGGAGGGCCACTGTGCCTCCTTGGAAGGTCAGAATCCTTGCTGTATATTGGCCTAGTTCTTCCAACCTGGCAAATGAATCAATCAACTAACCTCCTTTCCTCTTCCTTTCTTCACTCTCTTCCTACAAACTTCCTTCTCTTCTTTCCTTTCATTTCTTCCTTACTCTCTGCCAATTTGAAGTCTACTTTTGAATCCAACACCACATGGTTCTAAGACTGACATTAACCCAGTCCCATCTCTTTAAGCAGTCCAACCGCCAAAAAAACCTTCTCCCCAGTCCTGTGTCAGATAGCATGTGCTGCGCTGAGTAAGACTATGTCTGACTGCCGTACCCTTACTTTTTAAGTGAGGAATAAATTCACCTTCTTAGTTTCAGATACTGAATGATGGTGTAATCTCTAACTAAGAAAAAAGAAATTTGACTTTTCCCAAGGGAGTGGGACCATCTCACTTCTTCTGCATGTTTTGACGTTCCCCTGGATTCCTACCCTGAAACCTGGTCTCCCTGCCGTGCATCTCATCACAGCCCAACATTCTCAGTTTTGGTAAACACTGGACTATGTCGCTGCTCTGCTGGCAGTTTACAAGTTTTAAATTCCTGGGTTCTATCTAGACCCTGCCCACCTCTCTAATTTCATTTTATTGCCCTTCTCCTCTTCAAAATCTCTCCTGTCATTTAAAAATTCCTTCACATCTTTGCATGCACCATTCTATCCACCACAAACACACCAGCCCACTACTTCCCCTGGCTACCTCTAGCTTGTTTGTCACACTTCAGCCTTCGTTTGCCAGTTTCCTGACTCAATACCTGACAATGTCCCCACTGTTTTCCCCAACTCCTGTATCTTCTGTTTCTCTGATGATAGGACTTAACGTATATTTGCTGTTTCCTTATCTATATCTGTCAAAAGATTATGAGCTTTTGGGGAAGGCTTGACTTCTTGTTTACCATTGGGTCCCCACAAGTCTAGTACATTGCAAGGACTACGGTCTTCTCCTAGGAATGTGGAGGCTGTTTTATTCTTATCTCCCATCCCTACCTTTTGGAGGTAGATGCTGAGATGGAATTTGGGACACAAGAATTTTATTAGCGATCCACATCTGTAGAAGAATGGGGGGAAGTGGGACGGGCAGGACTAGAACTCAGAACAGTGGTGCATGCTTGACAAAGCTTCAAACCCAGCAGGTAGCTCTGAAGTGAGTGTTGCCCATCAGAGTTGTCCAGCACCAGATTAAAATGACTGGGTCTTTTCCCCCTTCTCACTTAATTCTGAGATGTGGGATGCCTTAGGAAGGGCATGGCCTAGGGCAAGGCATCTCTCTGCAGTGAGAATGACCCTGAAGGAGCTGGCAGCTGGAGGCTGTCTGCTGCCCACACTTCCAAGCCAGGCAGCAAGTCCTCCCTTGAAGGTCTATCTGGGTAACCCATCTCTATGTCTTATAAGGAACTGTGAGATAGTGGGCATTCTGTTGTCTCCATTACCTTTTGAAATCACTTCAGTGCTGCCCTGACCCCAGCTGTTGCGTTTGATTGGAACTGAGCATAGATCATCCCCCTTGGTTAGGGGACATTTCACATTGAACTTCAGGGAGATGATCCCCAGCCCCTCTTTACTAGCCAGTAGCACTTGCCCCATGAAGTTTTAATACTTGGCTGATGAGATTATTTTTTGAAATTTGTAATAGAAAATAATGCTGGGTTTAGAATAAAAAAGATTGTGAGGTCCAGATACTAGCTTCGCTGCACAGTAATTGTGTGTTCTTAGGCTGGTCACTTAGCCTCTGAATTCTATTTCTGTATCTGAAATTAGAATAATTCCTCAGAAGGTGGCCGTGAACAGTAACTACTGTTGTACACCGAAACATTTTAAACTTTCTTTCTCGGAGTAGCTTTTGTTGTCTTTTCAAATGAATCATATAAATAATTAAAATTAGAAACAAAATCTATTATCTTTCTCCTTCCCGCTGTGTGTCCTTCTCTTTGAGGGCCAGTCAGTGATTCTCTCTTCTGTTAACTTATCTCAATTTGCTACTAATGTGGGTATTTAGTAAAGCAATTTAAATCTTTGAGTAAAGGGAAAATTTAGAATGATTCATAAGGAAAATTATTTTTTTTCCAATTGCAGTCTGTAACATTCAAGAAGCTGATGTGATTTCTTTTGTGATGGCTCTGACATGGTATCTGATTCAGAATTTGTAACCATGACAACTTTCTTATCGGACTTAATTGATAATTTTGACATTGAATCTCAAAGAATGAAAATTGGGATGGCTCAGTTTGGGAGCCGCTACCAAGAAATTATTGAGTTGGACAACTCTCTGAGTAAAACCCAATGGAAGACTCGAATTCAGACTGTCGCTAAGAGCAAAGGGCCTCCACGAATCGACTTGGCCCTTAAACAAGTGAGCGTTATGTTCATCCATCCGCTGGCGGGAGAAGAAATGCTGGTGTCCCTCAAACTTTGGTTGTTATCACATCTGGGGGTCCCCAGGCTAATGTGGCAGATGCAGTAAAAATCCTGAGAGACCTTGGAATTTGTGTCCTGGTTCTGGGCATAGGACCTGTTCATAAGGAACAGCTTCTGCCGATAGCAGGCAATTCTGAAAAAATCATCACTTTTCAAGACTTTAATAAATTAAAGATGTGGAGGTGAAAAAAAGGATTGTCCGGGATATCTGCCAGAGATGCGGGAAGACAAGTAAGTGTTCCCTTGCTCTTTGTTTTTATTTAATTGCATCTTCCTAGTTCTCCATTTCCCAAGATGTCTTATGGGCTTGCTCTAGCAAAACGTATTTTTAGAATAGTGCGCAGTAAGAATAGACCTCTTTTCTGTTTCCAGGGAGTTTTGGATCAGTCAGGCTCCCTCAGAGATAAGGAAAAGGGTGCAAAGACTGGAGGAAGCCCTAGGTTGTGTTTTCTGGTCAACCTTGTCCCCTCACTGCAATACAATGTTTATGCCCCTCTTAGCACCTGGAACTCAGTCTCCTATTTCTACCTCTCCTGGAAGTCTTAGAACAATGGCTTGTATCTGGTAGGAAGTGAGTAAAGTATACATTTGCTGGTGAGAAGTTTTGCTAGTGTAGCTTTGTGAAACCATTTCATAAGGGACTCGGTGTATGTGTGTGTCTGTGTGAGCGCGTGTGTGTGCGTGTGCCCATGTGTTTCTTTTCGTGATGGCATTCATATAATCATGACATAGTAAAGATTTGAATTGTCCTTAGGGATTATTTAATTTCCAGAGGACACAAACACAAATGGCCGCAAAGGCCAGGTAGGTAATGTAAATGAGTCAAGGGGGCAGGAGTGAATAAAAACCAAAGAGCAGAGGTCTGGTGAGGATGGCACTGTTTAGCTCCAGCCGAGAGCAGCCATCTGGGGCTCAGGTTCCATGCATTCGAGCTGGGAGTTGGGAGGGCTGTGCAACAGGAAGCAGCAGTAAATGATGACATTTAGTGGAATTTGCATAACACACGTAGACATTCCTCAGACTGCTTCTATTTCTGGCGTCCTTAGGATTGAAGCACTTCTTTCACATAATGTGTTGTCTTTCTAAGCTCTCCAGACCTTTCACCGTGGCGGCAGATTACCGCGGTAAAGAGGGCCCTGGGCCTGGAATCGGATGCCAGGGGTCTAATTCTGGTCAGCAGCAGCAACTTCTATGACCGCTGTCTCCTCATGTGTAAAATGAACAAGTAGACAGGGTCAGAGGTGACCAAATGGCAACTTGCAGCTGAACTGTGTTTGTCCTATCCAGTATGGACAACTTGTTAAGTTAGTTGACAGCTTTTACAAATGGGAGATGTTTACATTTAAAATGTAGATTTTAGGCTTTTCTTTGAAAAAAAAATCAGATCTGACAATACTGGGTCCCCTTTCCCACATGGCTACACTCAGCTGGAACTCAACAGTGAACAGATGGGCCATTGCTTTCCATTTATTTTCTTCACTCCCTGCCCCCTTGACTATTTACATTACCCACCTGGACTTTGCAGCCATTTGAGTTTCTGACCTCTGTATTAAATAATCTCTAAGGACAATTCAAATATTTAATATGAGTTAACGAATCATAATATGTCGTCATTAAAAGAAGAAAATATACGTGCATGTACGATCTCTCCCGCCTCCCTCAAACACACACAGAAAGAGAAAGCCAGCCGCTGAGAATGAGACTAAATCGTGATGGAAACTTCAGATTGCAGTTAGAACTTGTTTTAGAGAAACACCTACATCATATGTTGCTTGAGCAGCTTAAATCTTCCTTCGTGGACACTTTTGGGTACTTGAGACCCTTTAGCCCTGAGTCATGACTGCTCTCCTTTTTCTCCCCGGTCTGCGCTTCCTTGTACCTCACTAATCTACTCATTAACGTGGCCTCATTTCCCTTGGTCTCCAGATTGCTTTGTGGACATCGTGGTCGGGTTTGACATTTCCACGCACTTGCTGGGGCAGCAGTTGTTCCATGGTCACCCCCGGCTAAAATCATACCTCCCAGGCATCATAAAGGACATCACCTCCATCAGGGGCGTGAGCTGTGCAGCCGGTGCACAGACGTACGTGAATGTGGCCTTTAAGGTGAATAATGACCAAGAATTCCCTGCCAAGTTCCAAGTCTACCGGGAAACAATATTTGACAGCCTGCTGCAAGTCACCGTCAATGGGCCAACTCATCTGAACGCACAGTTCTTGCAGTCGCTGTGGGACACGTTTGAGGATAAATCTGCATCCCGAGGACAGGTATCCACGTCACATTCTATCTCCCATCTCCACATTCTTTTACGTGTTTCTCCCTTCCAGTTATCTGTTTCGTTCTCACAACATTCCACTCTCTGCTTTCCTCTTTGTCTAGGTGCTACTCATCTTTTCAGATGGCCTTGGGGGTGAAAGCATCACAATGCTTGAAAATCAGTCGGACAGGCTCAGAGAAGCAGGTATGTACTGAGTTGGAAATTTAGATAATGAAGCATGGAATGTGCTCAACACAGCTCTACCCTATTCAGGTGCCCTAGACCTTGGGATCTATCTGGCTGTTGATACCCTGTGCAACCCCCCTTGACTAGCCCTCACACTTATGCCCCAAATGCTGTCCTTGGTATGGTCAAGTGCTTACACCTGTGACCTTCTATAGATGTGTGCCTTGACTGACCTGAATCATGACCTGATCCTTGGAGTGGGTGTGGGGTTATGCCACATCCCATCTTGGGGTGGAATTGGGGAAATCAATGATACAGAGATAGAAAACCCCAGGGTCAACTCTGATAGTTTACACCCTAGAGTCCCTCATGAATCAGGCCAAGGCGAAGATGTTATTGAGACACATCCTTGCTTACAACTTCCCCTTCCCTTTCCTCCTCCTCTCTCTCCCTCAGTTAAGCACATACACACAAACTCCTCTCAGATTCTGCTTCTAGAGAACTTAAAACATTTACTATTATTTCTGATTATCCATGTGAAAGATAGCTGCACGACTTCGAAAAGCACTTCTCAGTATATAGTCCCCGTCCATGTTAGAGTTTCAGGCTGAGCCGGAAGCTAAATGTAGAAGTTGAGAGTAACATACAGGGATAAGAGGCTCTACTGATTTTCAGATGGGGCGCATCGTTTGAGACTTCCTGAGTGTAGGCCCACCCTGGCTTCTGGGGCTCAGCTTTCATGGGCAACCTTCCAAGGGGCAACAGAATGTCCTGCTTTATTGCCAACTGGTGTCAATTTCCTTTCTCAGATCCCTTCGATGCTTCCCACTGTATGGCCATTGTGAGGCTTTGCAGATCTGGCCCTGCTCCCCACTCCAGCCTTACTCTTCACTCTGTGTTCTAGGTGTACAGAGCCTTTTCCATTCTTCCTCCAATGAGCTCCGCAGCCCCATCCTCCCAGTCCTTGCACATGCTCTTTTCTTTTGCCTAGAATTCTTCCCACTCTCAGCTACTCCCCAGTTCTTCTTTCCACCTCCTACCTCTGGTCGTTTCTCTTGACCAGCTTCCATTCATCTCTAGTATCAGCTTCGACATCAGTTCTTCACAGGACCTCCCATGACTCCCAAGCTGAGTTAGGAGCTTCTCCTTTAGGTTTCAGAGCACCTGACATTTCCGCTCAGGGCACTTACCACATCTCCGAGCAACTCTCTGATTCTTGTCCACCCCAGTAGACTACACCTTTGTGAAGGGAAGGACCATACTATTCATCTGTATCCCTGGTGTGATGATTAGTACATGATAGGCTCCTAATAAGCAAGTATTCATTTAAGGAAAAGATGAATATGGTAATTAATAAGTGAGTGAATAAATAAGTAAATGAACTGGTTATGGCCAGGAGTTCACCTGAGACTGAAATCATCCTGGGCTTTCCTCAGGCTCTCAGGCCTGGGCTCCCAGGGGTGTTTGGCAATAGAGATGACTTGAGAATTATTGTTAATTTTCATTCAGTAAAATTTAGAAAAACTCTGAGGTTGAACAAGACAATGCCCTTTCTTAAAAATTGCTTTCGATTCTTAAGAATTGCATTAAAATAGGTGGTGAGATATTAAACAATTTTGTTAGTGTTTTTCTATAAGATGTATAAGTAGTTTCTCTTGCATACTTTTTCTTGGGAGATTTCATGCTAAAGTCAGGCCTCACTGCCTAGTGTGTATGTTGAAAATTTAGGCAAACCTGCCGTTGGGTTCTTCATACGTCGTGAGCACTGCTTCCTCTTATATTTTCTCCTTCCTTTTTTGGCCCTTTCTGATTCTTTGCATTTTGTTCACTGAGTAGCTTTTCTTCTTTTCTATGTACAATTCCTTTGGTTTCATATGTGTTATTTTGTTGCACAGGACTTGATGCTCTGCTGGTAGTGTCTCTAAACACAACTTCTCATGATGAGTTTTCCAGCTTTGAATTTGGAAAAGGATTTGATTACAGGACTCACCTGACCATTGGAGATAGACACCTGGGCACAATGCTGTCACAGTATCTAGTGAGTTTTTGAACAAAAAGCCAGTTATTCAAAATGTCATGGGAACAAAATTGGAATCTTGATGAGTATTTCCAAAGACTGCTTTGTTCGCCCTAAGTTCAGCACATGGTTTTAGTATATAAAAGTGTGAAAGACCAGAGCGTCTAATTTGGTTTTTGTATGCCCTTCTATCTTTCGATATCTCACCAAATGAGTGCATAGGAAACTAAAAACCAACCAACTCCTAATTAAATAAAAAGCCCCCACCTGCTTATGCTGCAGAAATTCCAGGAAACAAGAGATTGTCAACTAGGAACCAACCAGTCTTGTGCAAACTTGGCCTGTGGCCACCTATGTGGCCTGTGTCCTTCCTATAAATAGAGGTCATTTTCTTGGAGAAGGTACGTTGCCAACACAGTTGCTAACTGGCATCCTCTCTAAAGTGTTAAGTTAAAAAGCACCTCTTATTCTCTGCAGCCACTCCCCTGATGGGAAAGCATGGGCTTAGAGGTGGTAGATTATAATTTGTGTGAATACGGTTCTTACGTAATGAAGTTCTTACCAATTGTTGCTCACTCGAGTCTGCTTCCCCCCACCCCTCCGCCCTCCAGGGAAACATTGCAGAGAGGAAGTGCTGCTGTACACTTTGCAAGTGTCCAGGGACTCCAGGACCTCATGGGACCCAAGGACCACCAGGCTCAAAGGTGTCATTCAGTTGCAAATGTTTTACTCAATGGGCCTCAATTTGGTGGGGGTGGGAATGAGACTGAGTAGGTGAATTTGCCTTGGTCATTTAATGCTGATATCACTGTGTGACTTCTGCAGTACAGCAGCCAGTTGAGTTTTTTTTAATGGTTTAGTCGCATTTTATTGGTTTTCTTTCAGAAGGGTGCAATTTTGACACTGCTATTAAGAATTACTCCCTTTTATTTGTGATGTTGCTTCTTGGTTTTGCAACTTATACTTTTGTACCTGCTGTAGACAGTTTGCAAGGTGACCATTTGTATGTCTTGTTGGAAGAGGTGTCTGTTTCGGTCTTCTGTCCATTTTTTAATTGGATTGTTTTGTTGTTGTTTTTGAGTTGTATAGTTCTTTATATTTTTGGACATTAGCTCCTCGTCAGAGATATTGTTTGCAAATATCTTCTCCAATTCAGTTACAAGAACCATATGATTTCACATTATGTGGGACATAAAGCAGGAAGCAACAAATGAACAAGCAAACAAACAAGAAACTCATAAACACAAACAACAGTATGTGGTTACCAGAGGGGAAAGAAGGTGGGGCGGATGGTGAAGAGGGTAAATTGGGTCAAATATATGGTGATGGAAGGAGACTTGACTTTGGATGGTGACCACATAATGCAATCTATAGATGATAATGTATTATAGAATTATACACTTGACACTTGTGTAATATTATTAAGCAATGTCACCTGAATAAATTGATAAATTTATTTTTTTAAAGGTGGCAAGAGGTGTTAGAAATAGTAGGGAAAGTTGTACTTCGCCAGCAATGGACCGTGATTGAACTGCAAAAAGGGCATAGCATTTCAGATTAGTAACCCTTTTAAAAAAATAAATTATAAAGATCAGTATACAACAAGAGCATAGATAAGTATGTTTTGGGGATTTTTATTCAATGGAATGATCTAAGGTGATGAAAATGAATGAACTGCAGCTACCGACAACAGCATGAATAAATTTTACAAACACAGTTATGGCCAAAAAAGGCAAAACACAGAAAAGTACATGAGATGTGATCCCATTTATAAAAAATTTGAAACAGGTAAAACTAATTCATAGTATCTAGGGATGAATAATTAAGTAGTGAAGTATTTAAAAAGGCAAGGAATTATTCTCCTAAAAGTCAGTAGTAGTATGCTCCCTGGGGTGGGGTGGGGAGTGGTTTGTGATGGTGTGGGCAACTGTGTCTGGGGACCAGCCATGTCCTATTTCTTGGCCCGAGTGGTGGCCACACAGACAGTCACTTTATAATAATTTAGCTGTATCTTTATATTTTATTTACTTTTAAGTGCTTTTTCAAATGGGTTTTAGATGTCACGATTAAAAGGAGTCTGGTTTGTTTTCTTTCAAGTACAACGCTTGCTCTTGAGTCCTGTGTTGTCCATGCTCATGGAAGGATAATTTATCTTGGACTTTTTTTACTGAGTTATGACGTTTTGTTTAGCACAGTTTCCTCTCTCATTGCTTTGCTCAGGTCAGTGTTAGAGTTATATTTCAAGATCACCCTGATCCCCCCAGCCCTCGCTGAGCCGACAGCTAGGACCATCTTGGAGGAAGAGGAAAGCAAACCTCAGCTGAAATCCTCGCCACAAATAAGCCATGAGGCAGTTAAACCACCCATGGCAGAAGGAGAGATGATCGTGATAAAAACATATGTAAACGCGTTGAGAGACGTCCTTATTCATTGAGCTCCCCAAAAAGCGGAAGAAAATAAAATGACCTGTTTGGAAATGTTACTGAATTTGCCTGCTGAAAGAGTTGTGGTGGCCACTGCTGTCCTTGGTGCAAATGCCCCAGGCACCGCACTGGCCCTGCCTCCCTAAGCTACAGGGTGGGTTCCGAAAGTCAGCTTCCTGCAGGCATCAGGAGGGCCGCCTTCTGCAGAGGGCTTCAGAGGTGAGTGCAGGATCATAAGCCAGCTCCAGAGGAGGTGAGACTCTCCCCGCACCCACAGCCACACCTGCCAAAACCACCTCCAAGGCGAAGGGAGTGGCTTCATCTTGCCCGATGATTTCACAAGTTTGAATTGATGGAAGATGGCTAAAATTTAATTTTCTCTCTTTCTTCCCAGGGTTCTCTAGGTCTGAAAGGCAGCAGAGGACACAACGGAGAGGATGGAAGCCCTGTAAGTTTTGTGACCCACTCTCCCCTCACTTGTTTTTTTTTTCATAGCAAGCTTTATTTTCCTACAGAAGAGGTAGGTGGGGTGGTTTTTTTTTTGCAGTTTTGGGGGGAAATGAGTCGCTTTTCTTTTCCTTTTTCCTTGTCCGAATCACAAGGCACTTGCTAAACCTGGTTTCTAGGGGAAGGAAGGAAAGCTCACCTACATGTTTTTTGGCACATTTTTATCAGTGGCAGGGAGGTGGACATGCTCTTATCTGCCCCATGAAGGGCAAATCAGGATTATCTGCGAGGGGCTCTCTTTGGAACATGAAGCCCAGTGCTTAGTACATGGAAAAGGAAGCAGGCAGAGCACCCTCTAAAGTGTGGCATCATGGTTACATGGTACTCAGAGGTTTTTTAATCTCAGTCTTTGACCCTAAAATCAGAATTCTCACTCCATTCATCAATCAGATTTTGAAAATGGATTTAGAGGAACTGAAACCACAGGGGTGGTTCCATTGGGGGTGGGAAAAGTTAAAGAAGTATCCAGGCTGCATCAACATTTCCTTAGGATCAGGGCCAGCTTCTGATCTGGGCAGCAAGTTGTGGTTATAAGCACAGACTTTGGACAGGCACTCAAAGGCGGACCTAGATTTGAAACCCGAACAAGGTACTCGACTTCTTGACCCTCAGTCTCCTCATCCGTAAACATTTATAAATTCCTCTAAGACTGCAGTTTCCAAAATGACCACTAAGGAAAGTGCTTTAAGTCCTCACCCTACCTGCAGAGGAGTCTTGGAGCCCACAACGCCAGCAAGGTGAGGGCTTTAAGTGTGGGAACTAGTGCCATGCGACTGCTTTGCTGTGAGCCCACGGCTGGGTGGGAGTCCAGTCAATGGGAAGCCTCCGCATTCCCGTACCGCTCAGCCACCTGTGGCCAGGAGCGAGGCCTCCTGCAAGAGAATAAAGAAAGCAGAGCAGAGGAAAGGAAAATCACTTCTCCCTTCACCTACCAGGAAGGAGAGAATTAAGCTAATTAAAAAAAATTACCTTCCAGTAAACCATTAGCACCTGCTGTGCATTCAGCTCTAAGCCAGGCACAGGGGACACATGGGGAAAGAGACAGATGAGGGTTCCTGCCCTCAAGGAGCACAACATTGTCCTTCTCTTGAGATTCATTTTACTCTAGCATTTACCTGTGTTTAACTATTTCCTGGGGGAAGCAGGATTTGTGGGAGATGCGCACACGTCATTGAGTTCTCTTCCTCGTATGGATGGTCTGAGTTTGGAGAACCTTAACCTGGTGGGCCTCCCGGCGAGCTCTGGCTTGGAATAGTGTTACTCCCCATCAACTGTTTCTGTGCATCTTCAGTCCCCTGGCACTGACTTGCTTCTGTACCATCAGCCATGCCGACTTTTCCAGGGCAGCATTAAGGCCCTGGGCAAGATGTCAGGGCCCATGTGTATTTCTGGAGTGTTCAAAATGCGGCTAGAAAGCAAAGTGACTTCCAAACTTTTGGCAGTGCTGTCCGAGGCAGTGAAGCAGCTGACTCATCCTGCACCTTTGTGTGATTGCAGATCAGAAAGGAAGTCCTGAAGGTTAAGGGGGCAAATGTTTGACTAGAGTGGAAAGACAGAGTTCAACGACTAGTTTGTGGGAGAATTTGTCTAAAGCTCCGAGTACCCATGTGCTCTAGTCTAGCTAGCTTCACTCTTAAAAAGTAAACTACTGGCAGCTTCCGGCAGAAGAGTCACTTTGGATACCTGTTTGGGTACCTTTTCTCAGGGAAGCCGAGGAGAAATTGGACCCCCAGGAGGTAAAGGGATTACAGGATGTCCCGGGCAGCAGGGTCAAAAGGTAAGGCTCTGTTGGAGATGTTATTTTAAATTCCCTAGGACATGCTCTCCCTCTGTTCATTTCTTCCCTCCATCATTTTTTTTCATTTCCACTTTCCCCTCCCTCTTTCCTTTTCTCCAATTACACGTTAGTTTCCTCATATGCAGATTAAATCTCTTTTAGTAAGCTCAAGGAGTTTTGAGCATTGAATCAAATTCCACGTGTAACCTCTTAGTGGTTGTAAGGCCAAAAGCCACTAAAGAAATACACAGTCACTCCCTGTAGGAAGGCAGCCCCTTCCTGCTCCAACAGGATCCACGTTCTGTATTTGCTATGTCAGTGAGATGTTCATTCACTCTTTTACAGGGAGCCAAAGGATTTTCTGGATATAAGGTACTGTAGTTTCTCCTCAAATTGAATTTTCTCATGGGATTACTTTCCCTGTAAGCATGCGACAGAGATTCCCCTTTGATCTGATTGTTGCCCACTGGTGTCTCACAGGGAGGACAGGGAGACGATGGGATCGATGGACTCGACGGGGAAGAGGCAAGCCATTTTTTTCTTCAGGTACCATAAGATCAGCATAAGGCTGATATATATACATTTTTTTTTAATAGGAATTTTGTTTTCTTTGTCTTCTTTTAGGGCTTTCGTGGATCTCCTGGGAAAAAAGGAGAAAAAGGTGATCCAGGATCCCAGGTAACACTTTTCAATACATCAGAGCAGGAGAACTTGGTGACAGAGACAGTCTTAATTGCTGTGTGTCAGTGGTTATGAGGCGTAAAACTGACAGTTGACTTAACCATATAATTAATGAAGGCCTGCTACCACTGAATAGATGCTGCCTTCCAAGGGGAGGCAGGGGGCAACCAGGTCATTTTCAGGAATTTCTCACGAGAAAAATGCAAGGCATGCAAGGATCCTCCATGGGTACGTTTTTCAGAAGCCTGAAACTGAATGCTTTTGCCTGTCAGCAGCTTCCATGTTCTCTTTATTGCACCAGAAACAAGAAAAAACAAAAGTAAGAGACAAAATTATTTTGGTGGCCTTGGTCTAGCAAGTCACAGTGAAACTTTTAAAATTTTCAATACATTTCAACACTCATTAATATGGTTTCAAGCAGCTCTGCCTTTATGTTTTTTGTACCCTGCGTTATGTACGAAAAAAATCAGAGATGAACCACACTGTCCTTGTCCTCAAGGATCCCACAGTATAGTTGGGGAGACAGACCTATCAGTAGCAAATGTGATTGGGACCATGTTGCAAGCATCTACATGGGAACTCAACTTCCAGAGAAGGACACCCAACTCAGTAGGGTGGGGAGGGAGTTCAGGAATTCTTCCTGGAGGAAATGGGCCCTGGGCTGAAGATGAATAGGAATTAGCAAGACATGGAGAAGGGCATTCCAGACAGAGGGAATGGCATAAGCAAAGACGCGGAGGCTTCAGGGCACTGCAAGTTGTTCTCCTTGGCCAGCATTAGAGTAGAGGTAGAGGAAGGTGAGGTTCAAGAGGTGGGGTTGAAGAGATCAGGAAGGCGCTGGTGAGCCGCGTGGAGGGGTTGCGCTTTTGACCATTAGGTTGTGGGGAGATTTTGAAGGATTTTAATCAGGAGATCGCAATTTCATTTGCGTTTTAGAAATATTACTTGGCAGTAGTGTGGCAGCTGTATTGGAGATGACATAGAGACAAGGCAAAGATAAGGGGTGGATCTGTAACAGAGGGAGAAGTGATGAAGCCTTCAAGTTAAGCAATGACAGGGAGAACAGAAACAGGACGTATTAAGCACATGGCAGGGCCCAGACTGGAGTGAGTTCCTAGGGCGGAAAATTTAAAGAAGCACTCATCTAGGAAATGGTGCACAGAGTGAGCACGTCCGCAAATTTTGCACACTAGGTGACTTGCTTATTTCACCCTAGTTCTGGCTCCAGGACATAAGATCTCTAGATCTAGGTGACCAGAGGAGCATGAAATGAGGAGTCAGTCCAGAGGCCTGTAAGCATCCTGGCCTGGGCAAGTTTGGTTGGAAACAGTTGAGTGTGGGGTGACAATGGAACATTCCTGTGGAGGTTTCCAGTGAACAATTTAATTGTAGGTGTCACAAGGTGCTAGACTGGCTGGGATGTCCGATACGGTACCTGCCGGAGCCAGCCGGCTAAAAGTCGAACAGCACCTAAAAGAGGGGGGGTGAAGCCTAAGGAAAAAAGAAGACAGGAAAGCGCTTCGGGAGGGCATACAGTCAATGCTGCAGCCTCGAGTTTATTTAGCATAGCCCTTCTATTTCTTTTTGAACACAATAGCAAGGCACGGAGTACATTACCATAGGAATGCGGACATTTACATAACTTCCTATACATCCTTCCCTCAGGGTACAAACGTCCTTGCTTTCTGTAAAACATTCCACTATCTTAAAAGGATTACTTTAGGAGGCACACCTCTCCTCCAGGGTCAGTAAAGTTTAACTCAACACCCTGCTTCCTTGAACCATTGTTTAAACTGTCTCAGCAACTGCTTTATGGCTATATGCCTTATTGTTAAAGTACAGCTGAAACTTATTGGATTTCATTAACCAATGTCACCACAAATTAATTAATTAATTCAATTCAATTAATTAATTTTTAAAAACCAACACACGCCTCTCGACATTATAATATCATTGTAAAACCCTCTTACAAGCTAACTCAGAAGTTCATTTTATTTTTTGCAGGGCAGCCCAGGTTCCAGAGGCCCCCCTGGAGGATATGGGGAGAAGGGCTTCCCAGGGGATCCTGTAAGTTGCTAGGACCCAGTCGGCTCTGAATTTCCGGTTGCTCCGCAGTTTCTATTTCCTTTCCCTTATGTGCCCTGCTAACCTGTAGGCAAAGACTTGTCTTGAGAGTGAGGGAGTTAGGTTGACCAAGGCTTATTTGTTCTGGAAAAAATCTGTCTGCATCTGATCTAGGCCGATTAAAAATTCAGAACTGGGCACTAAAGTTTGTCTTACTCATCCTTAGAGTATGTTGAGACTTTCAAGTTCCTTTGTCAGGGGACGGGTTGAATTCCCATAGTTTTGCTGTTTGGCCTTCTAATCTTGCAGATTCCCTGTTTGCAGACTTGACTGATTACAGGGGGTTCTTGCCGCATCTTTGAGGGAGTGGCACGAGCAAGTTTGGACCAGTGCATTAGTGAAGCTGCTAATCCAGAGAGGAAATTCATCATGGCTTCAGCATGCACTCTTATAATTCGTCATTTATCACCAAGTCCCCTTCAAACTTGGGGAAATATTACTTTCATTTTTTAACCCATTTCCCTGTTTGCCCTGAGATACTCGCGGCAGCACTGGAGGCTGCAGCATTTACCCCGAGGTAACTCGTGGATGACAGTCCTATAACCTATCCCCAAAGTTTGCCACAAAAAAATCTCACTTTTATTATTATTTTCACTTCACTCTAGTATATTGATAGTCTTTGAAAACAAATGACATCATTCTATTTATAGCATTCTGTTGTTAGTAGTGGTATTTCCATTTACAAGCTGTAGTAATTTTGATTGCTGAAATGTCAAATTTCTAGAAAACATAGCATTCCTACGTGTGGTGTTAACACTGGAGTGAGCTGCTTTTCTAAACAGGAAAAAGGGTTAAAAAAACTCTGAGTTTCAAACATGGATGATCTTCTAACACCCCTGATTGCTTAATCCAAATAACTTAAGTACTTAAGTACTTACTGGAACATCGTACCATTTTGAAAAAAAAAAAAAAAAAAAAAAAAGAAAGAAAAGAAAAAGAAAAAGAAATAAAGATGCTATTTCTTGATTCTGAAATACTTTTTAAATCTTCCTCTAGGGTAATCCAGGACAAAACAATAACATCAAAGGACAGAAGGGATCCAAAGGAGAACAAGGAAGACAAGTAATTTGATCTATTTTACATGAGAGTTGATTAATTCTGTTATTGAGCTGAAGCTTTCCTAAAGTCTAAATTAATTATTTAGTAAAATATGTAAGTCTTCTGAAATTGAACAAACACCCTTAAATTCACATTTAAAAGAGCCTTATATCTGTAGTAGGTTATAACATGGACAATATTATTAGTTTCTACAAGGTGATATTATATGGGAAAACTGATCATAGTGGTGCGTGTTACAATACCATTTTTCTCTTGAATGGATATATACCCAATAGTGTTAATACGCAGAAAGATTTTAGCATGATGTTCTTGTTCTGCTGTTTTAGATGCTTGAGGTTTAGATGCTGATGCCTTTGTAGATTATTCAGAATATTTTGCCTTATGATCTTGGGGAACCTTTGTATTTCTAGGGTACTACCGGACAGAAAGGGACACAAGGCAGTCCTAGTCCCAAAGGAAGCGGGGTAAGTATTTCTGTGGACATTTATTTCCCCTCCATCACTTGGAGATGCCATAGAGACATTCAGAATATTTTTGCTGCAGAGTTGGCTGATCCAGGGCTGATACGTTGGCACTATTGACATTTTGGACGGGATAATTTGTTGAGAGGGGCTATCCTGTGCATTAGAGGCTATTTCACAGCATCCCAGGTCTCTACTCACTAGATACCAGTAGCACATCCTCCTCCAGTTGTGACAAGCAAACATATCTGCATACATTGGCAAATGTCTGTGGGGGTACGGTGTGGGAGGTGGGGGCAGAATTGCCCCTGTTTGAGGACCTCTGAGACACAGTTCGCTTGTCTCTTTCTACCTTCCAGAAGCTTGAATGTCTTTTGAAGAGAGTCAATAACCATAACACAAAAGCCCTCTTCGAGTAGCTTAGCATTTGAGCTTAAATAAGATTATTACAGACTGGGTAAAAATTCTTCACATATCACCAGTGGGAAAAAAGAATCATAGATAAATTCTTCCTGAATGCACCAAAACACTGGCAGTTAGGCCCAAGCCAGTGGCAACCTTGAGATCCTAGGGTAACTTTATAGCATCTGGTGTGACATCAAGCCTAAAACATAACATCGGATTTCCTCTTCTTTTTAAGGAACAGCCAAAAAATCACTTTCTCTCTGTGGACTACTAAAGTTAGAGATATTTATAACATGTTAGAAACCCCTTAGCATGTGCTTAGCATGGAGAACATAGATTGAGAATAATGTACAACATCTTAGATCTGGCCCTAAATTTTGTTCAAGAGGGAATGGAAAATTCTTGGCTTTCCTTTCTATTACACATTTGGAGTCTTCTTATCACTTAGAAGGCTATGGCTGATTGCCTTTCTCTCTGGGATAGATAGTGGATAAATGTGTTTTATTTCCTCCTCCTTTTGTTTATCTTGAATCATAGTTTTAAGGAAAATAATCTACAATAGGATGGCTTAGACTTCCCAGTGCTTCTAGTAAAATTCTTTGGGACTTTGCCCTCTTTTGCACACAAGAGTATTAAAATTAATCAGAAGAAGTAAGAGAGCAGCAAGATGAAACACATGCTATAAATGTTAATGATAAATGTGTATTTTTGTTCAAGGGAAAATACTTTTAATTTAAAATAGCTTTATAACTGTCACCATGAATCATGCACTTTTTAAAAAGAACTTCTAGGGCTGGGGCAGGGGATTACTGCTTGGACAAACCAGCCCATTACTCTGAGTAACTCCAAGGACAGGAAGCTCTCACCCTCCCTCCCCTAACGTCACACAATTTCCTGCCCATCTCCTCCACAACCTCTTTTCTCCTGAATTAAGTAAGGCAGTGTGGATATAAAACATCGCCAAGCTTTTCTACTCTCACCCCCACCTTTCCAGTGAAGGCCAGAATTCCTAATGAGGGTCAGTGGATCTTCAGAGGTTGATAAATTCTAAGAACACAAGCAAACCTAAGACACCGCCTCCCGTTTGACAGAATTTCAACTTATGTAAATTAATAATTGTACTAGCTATTGCCCCCCAAAATGGATCAGTGTACTTGAAATCACATTGCAGGCCTACTGCTTTTTTCCTGTCACACGTAAAGAATACTTATAAATAATAGCATTTATACTTCTATAGTGGGGGTTCCCAACCTCTGGGCCACAGATGGGTAGGTATCAGACTGTGGCCTGTGAGGAACCAGGCTGCACAGCAGTTGAGTGAAGCTTCATCTGTATCTACATCCACTCCCCAGCGCTAGCATCACCACCTCAGCGCCACCTCAGATCATCAGGCACTAGATTCTCATAGGAGCACCGGTCCCTGGTACCACAGAGGTTGGGACCGCTGCTCTATAGCATCTATATTATGCCAGGTGCTGATCAGATTACTTTCAAATATTAATTTATTTAATCCTCGTCATAAACCTATGGGGCAGATGCTATTATTATATCCAGATTATGAATGAGAAAACAAAGAATCTTGGACAGCTCGTCCAGGATCAAGATAGGTAATAAATGGTAGAGCTAGGGTTTGAACCCAGACTGTTGCACTCCAGAGTCTGTGCTCCTAATCGGCCTGGCTAAAGTTTATTGTACAAGTGCTCTTTGCCATACAGGCTTTAAAGGGAATGGTCGAGCTAGAGATTGCCTGACTTCTAAGGACACACCCCTAAACATTGTGCATACTGTTTGTCACAGAATAAATGCTATTTTACCCTTGTTTTTTAATGGATAGAATTATGACATTGTGGAAACAGTGACTTCAACCTTTCTTTACTGTTTCTTCTCTGCTTTCATATGTCAAGAGTTCTATCAGTTATATCAAGGTACAAATAGCTGACAAGTTACAATGGGTGACTCTCCCAAAGGGTATTTGCATTTTAAAAGCAAGAGTGCCTGAATCAAGGGGCACAACCTCAACCTCAGCCTCGAATCATCAGCCAACCTGGTGGAGGTGCTATTTGGTCAGGTAGTTCACTCTAAAAAGCTTCAGAAAGTGAGCAGTTGAAAAAAAGCAGTGTTTCTGAAATGATTTCCACGGATACCTTTCTGAATGAATCAATGAGTGACTCAATGAATGAATGAATTCTTTAAAGTATTTGTTTTGTACCTAAAGTAATCATCGTTGTCCATCACAACACAAAGTAAATGGGTAGTTGAAACGGGCCACGGCTCTCGAAGAGGCAGGTGTGTTAGCCTGGGCAGGGAGGGCACGGACTTTATCATTGCTGTTTCAGGGAAAACGAAGTTAGGATCTGGGGCCTGAATTATCTGCCCGTTGCTTAACCCTCCGGAAAGAAGAGCAAGTGGCAAAAACAGCCACTGGGTGGAGCGCCTGAGCTAGCAACCTGAAACCACTTCTGAATAGGCGCAGATTTGGGCTTCAGAGATCAGCCCAGCTTTTCTCTGATGAACCTGGAGGTGCCATTTGGACCACACAAAGTTGAACAGAACCCATCAGTCCTTTCTTCCTTGTAGAATCCCATGGAAACAACCCCCTGTGGGCCTATAGGAAGCACTGTATCTAACAATATTTTGCTCTCTCCCAAGATATAATCAGGGGCTCAGGACAGAGAGAGAGGATGTGGCCATCTCATGCAGGTGTTCTCATGCAGGAAGGCTCTGGTGAGCCGACAGTGCTTTATGGGATTTGCCAGAGAGGAAAGGTAGAAGGCAGGTTCTTCAGAATGGTTTGATTCTCCACACAGCCTCCTAGATAATTGTAAGAGTTTGTCAGGCTGGAGCTGGGTCTACAATGACTTTTAGATTGGTTGGCAGTCAATCCCCCAAATGTTAATCTATAATTAAGTGCCTATATGAAAACTCATTTTTGGAAAGTGCCTTGAGGAAGCCATTCCTTTGAGCTGCTTGTTGCTTATGTCTGTCAGGGAATGAGACAGGTTGGTTTGCCTATAAGGAACGCCCACGTACTAACACTTTGCCTTTTCTCTTCCAGGGAAGAGAAGGCCAAAGGGGACACTATGGTGCCCCGGTGAGTGCCCTTTACTTCCTGTTTTCTGTGGTAGATGAGGCCAAGGAGATTCTCACATGAAATGGCACTGGTAATGAATGAGCATTTGACAAAGATGTTGTAGGAAGTGCAGGGCGTTGGTGGTGATCCTCACTGGTGGGGCAGAGGGAGGGGAACATAAGTGTCTACAGTTCAGGTGCCAGGAAGGAGACAGGCCTGTTTAAGGCAAAGCCTCCTCCACAGACACGTCATAGACAAGAGGACGTGTAATCCCAAACGTTGTGCACTTGAATGCTTTTCACATGCCTTGGGAATTGATTACAATAGCGCGAACGTCTTTACTAGAATCAAAAACCTTGTTTTCATTTCTTACACAATACGAAGAGTAAAATCTTGGGCAAAGTAGGGTATAGCCAAGAAAAACAAAACAGTACCTGGATACTATGTACTGCAGTACTAGGTACTCTAAAGAGAACAATCTATATGGAAACTATGTGGAGAAAGCCTTAACATGGAAAACCCTCATTCATCAGGGGAGCCAGGAGATCCTGGACCTCAAGGTGCACAGGGAGCTGAAGGATTACAAGGCCCACAGGTATGTTGGGGTATTTCATAAATATTGATAAATAAGGCTGAGTTATTCTGATGGGAAGATGGCAGGCAGTTCTATATAACAAGAAAGAAAGAAAGGATTTGTAATCTACCTCTCCCTCCTCCATGGCTCTTGCCTCTGGAATCCCTCATTTCCCATCGCAGCTGGATGATTTTGCTCCGTTAAATTTGCTCTTATATTTGCAGCTCACTGATAGAAGAAAGGCATGCTCTTGTGCTCACCTGGTATTTTGTCTGCATGTTAGTAACAATGAATTATTAAGACCTTAATATTTTATTAATAATCAATATCAGGATCAACAAATTGGTTTTCCTTCCTTAGCTGAGGTCCTGCCCACAGACTGCCATGAAGGAAAGTTAGGAATCAGAAACTGTTATTCAATTTACCTAAAGCTAACTCCTATCACCAATAGGGCTTTATGTGAGCCATTTGCATTTTTTCTTGGTCATATCATTAGTGATGTGGGCAACAGAGTCAGGACATCTCTGTCTCTCTTCCATGTCAGAAAGATGCGACAGTCATTCCTGGAGCATGGCTTCGTAACACATGGGTATTTAGTCACCATATGGAGTCCACTTGAAACTTGAACTGGTCTGGAAAGGCCTGTGTAGATGTGTCCATTCTAAGACCTTCCCAGGAATTCATTTTTCTTTTAGGAAGTTTCAGATTAGTAATACTAAACTGGAATTTGGGATTCTCTTGAGTGGTTCTGGAGTCCCTTACCCAAGCCACCAGGTAGTAGGTCTTCTAGATTGGCTAGCCGTGGGACCAACTGAGATCCATCCCCAGGCTTTGCAGAGAGAAGGATGACGTGACCTCCACTACTCCAATACTTAGGCAGTGAACCCAGGCTAGCCCAGTGGCTCCAAACACCATTTGTGTGGAACAGCCAGGGCCATTTTCCAGCTGGTGCTTTGGCAATGAGGAACATTACCAGCACCTCTATTTTTTTCTTCTATGTAAGAGAACCATATAAGAACCATACATTTGATGGTAAATGTGGCAGAATATGTTCTTTAATATACCTGATGAGGTCTGCTGCTAAAATATCCCTTTCCGCTAACTTGAAACAACTTTGCTCTGTATTTTACACATCAAAAGCACTTTGGCCCAGGGAACTCGCCCCATCAAAAGAATCCATCTGGCAGTTGGTTTTGTAGTCCTTCCTTCTCCTATGGGTTTTATTTCTCCCTTTAGTCTCTTTTCCATTTCTACTTCTCAGAGAGGGATGAAGGTCTTATATCCAGCCTGGGAATTTCATAATAAGATCTGCACCCCTGCATCTGGGTCTCCCCTCAATTCCTCTTCTAACACATGCTTAATCTCAGAGTTAAAAGTCTGCTCGAAGGGTTGGACCATTGCTTTTCTGTGGGGCTATTTCAAAAGTACTAATGAGGAAAGTAAGTTCTCACTGAATTCATTACATTATGTTTCTTTTGTTACCATAAAAGGGGTTAAACGGAATTCCTGGCAGGAAAGGAGAGATGGGAAGAGAGGGGCACAAAGGACCTCAGGTGAGTGACTCAGAAATGTTACAGTCGGTTGTCTCCAACCTTTATTTCCCTCCTGCTTCAAAAACAACGTTGTATATAGTTTATTTTATATTACCTACATAGGAAGTATTTCACTTTTGGATTGACTTGGGACAAAAAATTTGGGACAAATTTTTAGCGCAGCTCAGATTCCTTGTACATAGCTTAAGCCTCCTCTTTCTTCTTTACTGGAGTTTTATTTGGAAAATGCAGACCCATTTCATCAGCCTGAGGAAAGCATTTAGACGAATACAAATCTTGCTGACTCATGAACATTTTGAAACCTGATACATGAGGCTGGTTTTTCTAACGTTTAAAAAGAATCTGTGCCATGCATATCTACATTGACTGCAGATATGTATAATTGCTTCTGCAAAGATCCCTCACTACTCAAATTTATTTTATTCCCAAGTCCAACTTTGAATTCATCCCCTGAATCTATTTGGTTCCCAAATTTCTAACAGTGAGTAATGAGAGTTTGGATAGTGAGGGATTCATATGAAAAATGTTCTGAATCTATTCAGTTCTTCAGCGCAGCTGGTGAGAGTTCAGAAGGCGAGGGATGCCTGTGTTTGCTTGGTAATCTTCCTAGCATGTTTGTGAAAGACATGTTCACCCATTTTCAGATTGGGAAACTGAAACACGTTCTCCACACCACTTTGTATGTGTGCATGGTACAGTGCACAAAGTGCCAATGACAGCAAAATACTGTGTTCTAACAAAATCTGTGCATTACAACACATTTGCCATATTCAGAAATATTGTGTGTCTAGTCAAAGGCACCTTTTCTGTTTCTCATTAAAGTCCCATACAGACAGTAGCATCCCTTCGGATGAAGACTTGTGGTCCTCTGACCAGGACTGTAGCTGAATCATCTGGCTTCAGCCCAGATATCTCCCCTGGGTTGCTTGGTTTCTTGTTAAGGAGGCATCAAGAGTTGTTGGAAATGGCAGGAAGGAAAGCTGAACTTATCTAATGCGTGTTCTAAGAATTGCTGTAGCACCAACATTTCTGTTTCCTGTTTTCTTTCAGGGTTCTCCTGGGCCAATGGGAGCGAAAGGGAATGTTGGAAGACCTGGACGTTTGGGGAAAAAAGTAATAGATTTCGTATAGGTTTCAAACACTGAGAGAAAATGTACTTCCATTGTTTTCTTGATTTCCATGTTAGTTCCTCACATGATTCCATCACCCACCCACCAACTTTCTGCTAATATATTCTTTTCCTTCCATTGGGTGATAACTGCTTACCTCTTCATGAAATTGCCCCATTTCACTAGGAGAGACATGGTGATCTCGCTCATCATGAAACACACTGAAAAATCTCTTCAACATCCTGATTTCCTGAATGCATGAACATACTCAGTGGCAGAGTTGGGCCAAGAGTGAGAGTGTCAGAACCCAAATCTATTTGTGCATGTAGTTCCTTCCTAACTCATACTACCTTCTCCGCATTGGCTCTGTTAGAGATTGTCAGAGAACAAACTCTTGGCCCATTTGGAATCCCACCCCCTTGCTTAAAATCTTTCAGCAGCTCCCTGTCCCAAAGCCAGCTTCAGGGGCCTGGGACCTGTGCAGTCACACAGGGGGCCTAGTTTAGAAAGGCCTCATGCTTGATTTAATACTCTGCTGTCACCACCTTTAAGGCTTAAGATTTGAGTAGGAGACCTGTGCTTTCATTTTACACTGAACCCCACAAGTTATGTAGCTAGTCTTAATTTCCCCCATGGCCTTTAGGAAAATCTCCAGACTTTAAAGTAGCTTAGAAGCCCTTTTCTGTCAGACTCTGTTTAATTCTGAGGTTTCGTAGCTCCTCTTTCTCCTGCATGCCTGCCCCCAAGCTTCTAACTAGTGCTTTCCCTCCACCTGGATCATTCTCACTCTTCCTTTGATCCATTTTCCAGCTCACGCAACTCATCCTTCAAGCCTCAGCATCCATGATCCTTTTTGTCAGGTAGCCAGATTTCTAGCCCCACCAAATCTAATTTAAATTCTCCTTCTCTTTGCTGCCATAGTACCCTGAATTTTTATCACCCTGCCTGTATAATTGTCTGTCTTTCCAACCAAGAAATACCTATCAAGTTCAACAGTTTATTTTCCATAACAATAAATAATTGTTGGATGGGCAAATTAATAACTTTCCCTGGAGCACATTTTCCACTCTTTGCCTACTCCTTCAGTTCTTCTATAACACTGAGTCCAGCCCCAAGTTATGCTGCTATTTTTTGCTCACCTTTGGGGAAATCATTATTAGTTTCCAATACCCTATCTCCTTACTGGGCATTGAACCCTCACTGAGAACCCTAAGTCTCCCCAACTGGTGGACAGATCTTCCTATGGTGGGAACTAGATTTAATGTACTAAGCTAAAGCTCTTCTTGTCTTATTTACTAGGGAGAACTTGGAATCCCTGGAGATCCTGGACCAGTGGGGCAAGCTGGACAGCGAGGAAAACAGGTGTGAGGTTTTAGGGCTCTTACCCTTCCCCAGCTCCAAGTGCTGAGTTCTGCGGTAAAGAGATGGGAGCTGATACCGTCAGTCAAAGCACCTAGGGTAGTGAAGGTGTTTCAGAACCTTCTGGGAGGATGTTGGAACATCTCTTTCACCCCCTGCAACTCTCATTCTATAGCTAGTCTGTTAAAGTTAGGGAGAACAGTGAGAGAAGGGGGACATGCAAAGAGGATATAGAGAGCTTTTCAATATATTGATAACCAGTGTGGCCATATAGACACATATCAGTTGAAAATCAGCTCCACCCAATTCTCTCTCTTTCTTGGAAAACTCTAGAGCAACAACAAGAAGAGAGGAGTGGGGCCAAGAAAGGGGGCATCTGTTCCAGTGGCTCTGGCTGTACCAAGATCTTGGTCCATGGAGCAGCCAATATAGGAACAATTTTTTTATTCCTTTTTAAAAATGTTTATCATAATTGTTGTGCATGGGCATTATGGAAAACTTACCAAGCATAGAAGATGGGAAATGGGAAATAAAAAAATTTTCCACAATCCCACCATTTTGAGATACTTATCATCAACATTCTAGAGATACCAAAAAAAAAAAATTCACTCTATTTTTCCCTATTAACAATGTACCAGAGCATATTCCCATGTCATTACAGTTTTCCCTCAACATCATTTTTAATAACTTCAAATATTCTACTGAATGTATGTACTTTAGCTCATTTGACTGATCTCTTATTATTGGATATTTAGTTTTTAATTTTTCACTGTCATAGGCAGTGCAGAAGTGAACATTCTTGTACCTAACTAAATTTTTTGAACAAAACCATAATTCATTCCTACATAATAATTTCTAGAAGTAACACAACTGGTCAAAGATTATGTATACAATTAAGACTTGAACTCTATTGCAAAATGCCTTTAGGAAAATTCAAATATATGCACCCATGTGTTATGCAAGAGAGTGCTTCCTTTTGGGCATCCATACCAACAGTGGGTATTGTCACTTTCTTATTTTTATCTTTACCAATTTTATTTACAAAAAAAAAAAAAAGGTATCATTACTATTTCAAATTGTATTTCTTTGGTTCCTAGTGATGATAATGTTTTTCCAAATGTCTATTGGCCATTTGTAATTTTTTAGGGGGGAATTCCTCACCCATGACCTCTGGATCAGCTCCTAATTTCTCAGACAAATAATATGGAGTCAGCCACTGACTCCATAAGTTCTGAATGACTTATGCAATGTTTAAAGAGTGGAGCTGGCTAAAAAAGTATAGGACACATACCAGAAAGTGAGGAAACCCAACAATAAGCATATTTTGAGTTCAAGGTCACTAACTAGGCCCTCTCCACCTGGAAGTCTCCAGTGCTTCTCTCCTGGCATTATAATTTCCCCAGTATAGATTACAATTGATTTTCAATTTTGAGATATTGAAATAAACTGATATGTTCACAGGGGATTATGGCATCCCAGGCTATGGTCATATGGGACAAAAAGGAGTAAAGGTAAATATGGAAAGCAATTATTTGTTAATCGATGAACCAAACCTAAATAATAGAAGTAAAAATGATCATACTGCAGAAGTGACATGCCGATTTATTTATGTTCTTTGCTGAAAATTATAGGGCTCAAGAGGATTTCCTGGAGATATGGGGCAAAAGGTATTGTGCACGTGACCTTCTGTTGAAATTACCATGATCCTAACCTTCTACTTGAGAATTGAGATAAGCTTGTAGATCTCAATGAAACAAACAAACAAACAAACAAACAAAAAACAAAGCAGAGGAGTTGTTTTGCCTGGGCTTCATGAAGAGAGGACCGTCCTTAACTCCCAAGAACATTTAAATTGAAACAGATTGTCCTGTCCTTCATTGCCTGATGTACCTTATCTCGAAACCCTAACCTAGGTGTCCTCTCAAGTTTAGTCCTTTGTCTCTTCTTGATTTCTCTTCCTCGGTGATCTCATTCAAAACTTTTAGCTTCAGCTGTTGCTATTTGTCATTCATATTTTGCAGCCTTTATTTCCTGTCACTTGAAAGATGACACTATTCTTCTCATGTTCTTCTACTTCCAACTTCTCCCTGCTTCAGTTCATCCTAAACAGCACTGTCACTCCAAAGCATAGCCTAATTATGTTACTCTCCTGACCAAACTCTTCCAGAATTACTCATCACCTACCAGACTGAAATCCATCTTCGTGCTCTAGAACCAGACAGACCTTCCATTTCAATCAAAGTAGTTCTCATTATTATCTATTTTATACACTGTTTTATATGCTGTTTTATAATAAGATTACTTTTATTTAAAAATTGTCCTGTCTAGAAGAGTGTGTTCAACATAGTTGATGCTCAAAATAAAATTCAAAATATGGGTTTAAAAAAAAGTGTCTAATTAGGCAAATCAAATCAAGTACAGGAAAACAGCCAATATCTGAACTCTTTTAAAAGTGCATTTTTAAAAAAGTGCTATTAATTGATGAATTACCAAAAGAGATTTTTTCTTTGGTAGAGAGTGTGCAAGAAGGGACTATTAAGTAACTGTTAGGACAAAAATTCTCATTAAGAGGACCAATTTCCTGATTTACCGATAAAGGGAGAAAATTAGCATATTTCAGTTTAGGAATAAATATAAAATTAGCATATTGATAAATAAGTGTAAAATTAGTTTCCCACTGAAGTCACAGTAAATATTTTTTATCATCAATTTTTTTCAGAAATAATTCATAAATTTAGGAAGCAATTCATTATTAGTATTTTATATAGTCAACGCTCCATGTTTTCCCTGATTTACAAGCATTTTTCTTCAGATATTTTTAGTGACTGAGTGGATAGCTACACATTGCTATTTATACATAAATATTTGTATTCTTAGAAAATTAAAAATAGTTTTTAGAATATCTAATTGTATCAACGACTTAGTACCAAATATAGAAGATGACTTTCAGTGTTTATTATATAGTATCATTATAAGATCAATATGGTTTTGGATTGGAGATAGCTATTTTTATTTTTTTAAGCAAATATTTTAACATTTAATTAAACATTGATTTCTTATATTTGAATTTTCAGGGTGAAGTTGGCAATCCTGGGATTCCTGGGGGGCCCGGACCCAAAGGATTTAGGGGACTAAGAGTAAGTAATTCCAGAAATAGTATACGCTTTTATGGAAGACTCTGGCTTTTATGTTGTAATAATAAATGGGGATTATCAATCCAATCCAAGGGTTTCTGAAATGTCATTTCCTAGATGTATGATCTTCAACACACCTTTTCAGAATCTCTATTTCTATAATATGAAAGTTGAACTTAATGACACCAAAGGTCATTTTCACCTCTAAAAGTCTAAGGTTCCATGTCTCTGAACTATTATAAAGATTTACAAATTGATAACTGGCTGTTCCAAGGATTGTCAGTGCCTTCTGGTCTTTTCTTAGGCACATATTAAAGCCCAGAATATTAATCCTGTGAGTGGAAAGGAAGCTGACATTTTTCTGCTGTGTCTCTGAGGATTTTTCTGACAATTCTACTATCTATACCAAGGTCATCTGGGGTATTCATTTTAAAGAAGGCTGTTAAGATCTAATTAGCAAAGTACAGAATGGAATGCTATACTTATTTAAAAGCAAAATGCTGAGACAAGCGTCCTTTCATTTTAAAGTTTGAGTGTAATGTCAGTAGTCATTATCTGTAGAAGAGATTCAAATTCAACAGATACTTTCCATCTGGCTGGATAAATTTCATTAGCACCCAGACCCATCACCTTGAGGTATGGGAATGACACAGCCTACCCATATTCTCTTATGCATGTGGGCTATTATTTTTTGTATTTGATCCTTTGCAAATGGGAAATTTTTTATTAGATCTCTGTGTGACTATTATATTTGCGCTTTTTTTTTTTTTTTTAGCACCAACCTAGCTTATGACCAATTTAAATTTAAATGTACGGCCAGTGCCAGAGCAAAGTATGTCACTAAATGAAGAGGCTAAGAGGGAAATGTATGTTTATCAATGATTAAAAATGGCTGTTTATATTACAAGTAATGAATTTAACTTGAATTAATAGTTGCTTTCTTCAAAAAAATATTTTTAATTATAAAGTCACATTAAAACTGAGGTAGTCCCATGGAAGAGGAGGGAAGGTAATGCATACTTCTGTCTGCAGCTCACTGCGGGCTTGAAAGGTATGACGGGATCTCAAGGACTCCGAGGCCCTCCTGGACGAAGAGTAAGTATTCCCATATGTACTAAGTCACATACAGGATACCGATTCCTAGGTTTCTAGGTTTAATGGAAAAGACACGGAATTTAAAGTCAGAAGCACTGGGTTCAAGTCCAGATTCTGTTTCTTACTAGCTATGTGTCCTTGGGCCAATTCCTGAGTCTCTCAGTTTACCTCTAAGATGCGGATGATGTATCCTGTGCTAACCACCTCAAAAGGTAGCCATGAAGATCAGATAATCCAAAGTGAATACTCTTTGTAAACTATCATGTTAAATGCAATTATTAGTTGTTACTGTTATTTTTTTTACAGAAGTTTTAAAAACAAGGATGGGTTGCATAAGCTTCGTAAAGGTGTCCTGGCAAAGTTCTGTCACGCTAGACAAGCTGCTAGAGTTTCCCGAAGTTGCCTACCTATCCTCAAAATTTAGACTGTAGAGAGATTTGGAAATATACCTGCTTCTTTCCACTATGATTCCATTATAAGAGAAATGTTACCTCTGAAAGCATTCCATGGCAGTTGGGCACATCTCCCTCTGATGGAATGTTTGCATCTCTATTTTAGTTCCTCTCATGTTATGATTTTATTTACATGTCTCTCTCCCCTAATGAGCACAGTCAGGTAAGAACTAAATGTTGCCAACACCCGTGTTTTGTGTAGGAGACACAGGCAACATTGTGTAAGAAGTGGAGAAACTACTAATCTTGTCTGTGCATTGTGAATATTTTCTCACTACTGGATGGATTCTTTAACTTGGGACTTCATAAAGAAAACAAAAAAAGTGGGTGTTTTGTGAACGACTGAATCCATGGTAGGATGAGAATTAACTACTCATAACGGGTATTCTGATACAATTTTTTCTTTCTTTCACATCAAAGAACTGGTAAATATTCTTAGTCATGTGGGTAAGAATCTAGTCTCTGAGCCATTTTGGTCCAGTCTGGATTTATGTCCTGTCCAGATTCTGGAGCTCTCATATGGAGGGTCCCAGATCTTCCTTGTCTTGTGTTCAGCCCTTGCCAATACAGTAGAATGTGGCTTCTTTGTCTCAGACCCTCAATCCTCCGCCTCTGCTTAAAAACAAAGTTACTCTTAAGTCTTTTAGGACATACTTTACAGTTCTGATTCTCTGTTAAAATGTGGGCTGCCTATTTTATTTATTCACCAGAAACTGTTTCTCTCTCTGTACATGTGGCTGTGCATTTTTTTCCCCTATTTTCTGCCATAACTTGTAAAGGGAAGGATATAACTCAGCATCATTTAGTGAGATGCATACTTTTCTGATTTGGGTCAGGAAGAAAATATTCCCCCACAGGTAGAATCAAGAATACCACAAAATTTAGACTCTAGAGAGATTTGGCTACAATAGTTCTGGTTAATACCAGCAGCACACAGTGGGGCACCTCAGCACTCAGCAGACATTTAACTGAATATTAGATGAATGGATGGACAGATATACCCTGTTGTCATTTAGAAAAAAGATTCTTGTACTACTATCCACAGTTGAGCAGCTGGGAGCCAGTGATATTGTACTAATATGAGCATGTCATAGCATTTTTTGAAGCCAGCATCCTGGCATTCATCAGTTGCCCAGAGGGATCCACGTGCACAAACATTGCAAGAACAGCTGCCAAGGAGAAGCTGGTGCCTGATAAAAGGAAGGAGAAAAGAGCAAAGCTTAAGATGTCAAGGAAGGACTGCCTTTTTTCAGGAACCTTCCTGATTAATCTCACTCAATTACTCCTTTGTTCTGTAATCACTCAGTATTTATGAGCTTAATGTATATGCTTTTCTTTTGTGTAATGCTCATTTTGCTACATAATTGTCCTTTGGTTATTTGCTGTATGCTGCTCCTTGCATTTTAAACACCTTGCGCTGTATGTACCTATAACTCTGGATTCTCTGTAAATCCTCTCCTTGGTGCCATGCTTTGGAAATCTGCTGTTTACAATTTTAACTTTTCTAAGGAAAAATGCCCTTCTAAGTGTTATATCTTTAGTACAAATGTCTTTAAGAAATACTCTTCTTTCCTTACTTCTTACCTTAGGTAAATGATTCAGTTCACTCTGGGCAGGTATTAGTTTAATTGATCAAACACTGAAAAAGTTTATCCTCTTGATTTAAGTGGAGAAAGAGCATTGTAATTCACCAATTCACTGCTCTCTGCCAGCTGTGCCTTTAAGAAAGAAAATCTTTTCCTTTGCTTTTGTTTTGTTTTGTTTTGTTACATACCAATAACTTGCTCTGATTTTATTTTCCTAGGGCCCTAAAGGCATGCCTGGGGAACCTGTATATTCTGTAAGTATCTCCTTATTCATGAAAGAATACCCACCCAGCCCACCAGCCCATAAAATAGCCAGTCACAGGTCACTGTGCTCATGTTTCTGTTCCCTCTCCCTTTTTTTATTTACAGCAATGTGGTCTGATCCAGTTCTTGCGAAACCATAGTCGTGAGTATCTATGTGTCATAGGACAAGCACATCAGTGATTGGTGAGGGCACTTGGGACAAAGGCAGTGTAGGTGTGTGAATGAGGAGGTGGACTTCGCTGATGAAGAAGGCAGATGTGCCTTCTGTAGGAACAGCTCGCATCAAAGGTGGGAGGAAAAGGGGTGTAAGTAAGTGAGGCATACCTTAACTCACCTTAAATGTATAAGGTGTGATTCCTACCGCGAGAGAAAAATGCCTATGGGAAACAATTAGAGACCAACTCACATGGTATAAGCCGACACTTATACCAGTTATGTACAAAAGCCTGAGAGAGCGTGAGGTTAAAGGGGTGAGCAGGGAGTTTCAGGTTGGTTACTTACTTACTTACTTACTTACTTAATGAAGGCTCCTTGGATGGAGCTAATTGAATTGGCTGTGAAGAAGTAATTGGGAGTGGCAAAATAATAGTTTCAGCAAAAGAATAAAACAGGAGTCAGTAAACGTTGTCTTTGATTGTGAAGAAGGGGAAAATGAGGAGAAAACTCCCAGTGACTCATTTCTGCAAATTTATTCTAAGGAAATAAAACAAAACAAGGAAAAAATTATAGATACGATGATCTTTGAAAATATTCATTAAAACAAAATAACTGTACATTCAGACTCTTTACACTTATAGAATAATTAGGTTATGGTATATCATCTAGTAAAATATTAAGCAGATATGGTTTTTATGAAGTCAGAATATGAAAAATATTGCCATTAAAAAGCAGAAAATTAAATTGAATCCTCATTATTTTTACATGTAAATATATAAATGCGCATATATATACATAGAAATATACTGGAGACAAAGGTAGAAAAATGTAACAACTTATTGTGTGTGGGTGGTAGAATTTTAGGTGATTAGCCTTCTTCATTTACATGTGGTTTATATAATGCTTATACAATCACGATTAGAAGAATGCGAAATAGGAAAATTAGAAAGACTTTACTGAAGGGACTGGATGAGACTGTAGTCATTGCAAGCATGTGGCAAGGACAGAACAACTAAAACAACTTTACAACCATTGTGAGTCCAGACGGGAAGAGGTGTAGCTTAATAACTTAGTTAACACCACAGATCAGGAGGCAGAGGATTTGTGAAGGGAAGTCAATTGGTAGGAAAACATGGTGACTTTAAACAGTTTAGAGGTAGGCCCTAAATTAAAATAAAATATAGGCAGCCGATGAAATGGGACTGAAATAAAGGTGAAGGTCAGGGAAGGAGACTCAGCTGTTGAAGTCACTCAAGTGCTTTGGTCCGTAGAGCCACATGGATGGATGAAATTCCAAAGAATGAAACCAGAGAGACAGAAACTGAACCCCAAGGGTTGAACCCAGGGAGACACTTTAGCAAAAAAGAATGTGGCCAAAGTATAGGAAATGGCATTGCAGAGATGAGGAAGTCCCACCAAATGTGGGCAACTTGAAAAGAAGCAAGAAGAAACCAGTGGTGAGAGAATTCAAAGGGAATGAACCTTGTGAAAGACATTACTTGAGAGGCATAAACATTCTCCATTATGGAGGAGGTGAGGACCAGGCCTGGGGCCACAGGGAGAGGGCAAAGGGGGAGCCCTTGGAGGGGAGACAAAGGTGTGGTCAGACGTGCTCAAGGTGGTGCTGGTCTTCTCAGGGACATCAAAGGAGACCAAAGGAGGTGGAAGGAGCCAGGGAGGTAAAGACCTGCCCCGTATAGAATTGGGGATTTGAAAGCAGTTTTCCAACACTGAATGCAAGGAGTTAGCCAGGAAATTAAAAGGATGGGGAGGGTGGGCAGGTTCTGTAACCAGAAGCGGGGCTGATCAGTGAGCATAGAATTCTGGGATTCAGACCTTAGATGAGGAATTGGGTGACAGGCCTTTAGAGCTAATTCAAATGGCCTCCCTTTATAGATGACATCACCAAGGCCCTGTAAGGTTGGACTGGTCTAACATCTTTGCTCTTTAGTCCTACGGAAGTTCTCTGCCACACAGAGTTCAGGGCCTGGGTCCTGAGCCGGTGGCTCGGACCTTACGCCCAGAGTAAAATAAAAGATCTAGGAAGCTTCAGGGGGAATGGGGAGGGAGGAGGGTGGTCGAGAATAAAACAGGAGGACCCAAATGATTAGAGTTTTGGAGGGAGAGGCATAAGTAAAGAAGATTCTTAGGGAAAATAAGTTTAAGAAGAAACATACTGAAAGAGGTCAACTAGTTTCCCCAAAGTCACCCACCCAGCTTTATTAGATTCAAACCCAGACATGTGTATCTATTTCTAGAGCCTGCACTTCTAGCCTCAAACCTGGGATGGAGGTTAACAAATAAAGTTCTCTGTCAGACAAAAAGGGATCTGTTTCCGGCCTTGAGATGCACAAGAGGCTCTGTGCTGTGCGTGCTGCCTACTGGCACAGGCTCATGACAGAAGATGTTAATGGAGTCGATGTGAGGGGAACATGTGCTGTGGGACAGGAGGATGGAAGCCAATTTGTTGTCAGCGCTAATAAAATCTTTCATTATATCGAAGTGACTCATTTGCTTCCTAGGAATTTAGTAAAATGAACATAGAAATTGTCAGGCCTGTGCTTTGTTAAAGATTTACTGACATTTCCCCTACTTCATCTGACAGAGTAAATCACTTAGAGAAACCAGACGCTATTTGCTCAAGAGAAATCTTTGCGGGGGCGGGGGAGTAAGGGGGGGTGGGGGGAGGATGGTTTCCTCCTCTCTCTAGATTCGGAGATCACTCAAACGCTGGAGCTGTGTTTACTCTGTAGCAAAGACAGTTTATTTGGAAATCCTCACAGTTCTATAGGAAAATAGAAGTTCCCAAGGTATTCATCAGGGAAGAAAATAAAACCCCATATTTTAGCCTTGCCTTGCTGAAGGACTCTCAGAAGGCTACAAGAGGAGAGACAAAACAAATTGAATTTTAGTTATCTTGCCATTTGATCAGAGGCTCATCTATTCTGCTTCTGAGACAAGTGATCAGTGTTTCAGATCTCCACCAAAATTCTACTAATTTGCTGCCCATGACTCACAGGAAGAAAAGGTCAGGCAGGTTCTCGGATTAATAAAATTCTGTGTGTATCTTCCTTAATCCTTGAGCCTTAGCTCCCTGTAGCTTAGGCATTAACCTCAGTTACACTCATGTACACTTAGAATCAAACAAAATATTAGGCTTTGTTGAAATTTTGTTGTTTTGAATTATTTTTAGTGTGTGTTCCAAAAATGTAACCGACTCTCTCTCTCTCTCTCTCTCTCTCTCTCTCTCTCTCTCTCTCTCTCTCTCTCTCTCTTTAAAGCTTGTTGGAAAGGTGAGTATTCTTACCATGCTGTGTTTTTTGCTGAAATAAATACTGTGTTCTGACTAGACCAACTTGAAAGAGAGTCTCACCCCCCCATGGGAAAAAAAGGACATCTTCCTTCTATTCCTTCTATGTAGACACTTCTGTCTTTTGATTTTCACTACAACTGTCAATTTCATGTTTCAACCTGATTATAAAATGGTGACTCCCAGCCCCAGCCCCTTCAACACTATTCTTCCTAGGTCTTGTCAGTTTATAGCTCAAATTCTTCACAGTGTAGATACTGTGTTGCTGAGGGGTTCAGTGACAGGGCTCTCTGACTGACCACATTCGGTTTCTCTGTCTGCTGTGTGACCCCATGGACACCAGTTTCTTGGACGGGCAATGTTTCCTTTCCCCCTTCTGACCCACATCCATACCTTTCATCTCATCAAGTGCCTGCGGCTCATCAACCTGACCTTGAGATAGTCATCCCAAGGCCTAGACTGTAATTGGTGTTGCGTGGCACGTTAGATCCTTTGGACGACATTGTTGTTGCAGCTGGTCATATCAACTCTAGGGGCTCCTGGTTTCCCAGAGGCTTGTTGAAGTAGATCCACAGAATCTTTGAGCTTATCCCAAGGATGGAGCCTTTCACTTTAATTCTGAAACAAACAAAATAAAACAAAACAACTTTGTGCATGTAAGTGCCCTATAAAACTTGATGGATTTGAATTGAATCTACCCGGGACTCTGCTGGGCACTCAGGAAGGGAGGCTGTGAAGTCTGTACTTTACATAGCCAAATATTAATGCTCCATCTTTATGCAACGCCTTCAGCAAAGCAGATCCCTTTCCTTCCTTTACATGTGGGTACCTCTAGTTCTAGTGCTGTATGTAACACTAGCATTTTCCTAGACCTTGGTGTGAACCAACGTCACGGAGTAAGGGATGTGGGAAGGGTTTTCCATGCAGTGAATAACTTAATACTTCTGCTTTTCATTTTTGTAGAAAAGTGTCCAGTGTATCCAACAGAGCTGGTATTCGCCTTGGACCAGTCCTCCGGTACCACAGAGCAGAGATTTAATGAAATGAGGGACATCATCATTTCTGTTGTCAAAGACCTTAACATCAGGGAAAATAATTGCCCTGTGGGAGCAAGAGTTGTCGTTGCTTCGTATGACTCAGACACCAGCTACCTCATCCGTTGGTCTGACTACCATAGCAAGAAGCAACTCCTCCAGCTTCTTTCCCAGATAAAATATCAAATCCCTTCAAAAGCCCGAGACATTGGTAACGCGATGAGGTTTGTGGCCCGGAACATTTTCAAGCGGACGTATGCAGGAGCCAATGTGAGGAGAGTTGCAGTTTTTTTTAGCAATGGACAAACAACCAGTAGGTCATCTATCATCACAGCCACCATGGAGCTTAGTGCCCTGGATATCAGCCCAGCAGTCTTTGCTTTTAATGAAAGGGCTTTCCTTGATGAGACTTTTGGGGTAAGATCCCTTGCTGACTTCTTCATTTGTAAGACAGTGATACTGGAAGGATGGCAGTAGTAAGGAGCAGGGGGAGATATGTGGCCTCTTGAGCGTTTTTGCAGTTTTCACTGCTGTACTGTTGCCAGGGTCCATGAAATCTAACATCTCATAATAACAGTAGGCAATAGTAATAGCAGCCACATTTGCTCAATTTCATTAAAAGCGAATAGGAATATAGTAAATACTTTCTAAGCATAAGGCTGGAATGATTATAAATATTTCCAAATGCTCACTCAGTACTTTACAGAAAAACAGGTGTGGCTTTCCTAATCCTTTTAATTTCCCAAGGGAGAAAGAGAAAAAGCATGAGCATCTTTGTGGATTGAGAGAAACCTTCATCACTACCCGGGAATGGTAGATTTCTTTCATGGTAACAAAAGCTTCCATCTTGTATAGTGCCTCACACAGTGGACTTCCCAATAAACAGTTATTGACCCATTAAATGATTGAATGAATGAATGATTGCTTTATATTGCCCATTTCAGTGAGTATTAAAGCCAAAAATAAAACACAAAATCAGGCAGTGAACTACCAACAATTTTGAATAGATGTACTGTCTCTGTCTACTGCCTTTTGAAATAGACTTTTATTTGGAATTTGTGATTGGGAAGTCCACTGGACATCTTAAAGGCATGACTTCTTCTAGATACAGTGATCGGGGTGGAAATAGCTGGGGTTACTACTTAAAGAGGCCAAAAAACTTGTGAATGTACAATTCCTACAGAACCCAACTTCAGAAGCTGATGTGTGGTATGTAATCAGCTGGTGCATAGTCATAAACATGTAAAAATTCAATACAGAAACGCAAGCTTGGAAAAAAGAGACATTTTAATACTTGCCCCATTGGATCAATCTGGTAGGCATCTTGTGATAGTTTTCTCATTATAAAATAGGGATGCCGATACCTGTTTTATATTCTCCTTTGCATGATGTTTAGGATAAAAGGGGGATAGTGTGTATGTGTGTATTTGTGTGTGTGTGTGTGTGTGTGTGTGTATAAAGATGCACTGAATAGAACAAAGGGCTATAATACAAGGTAATAATCATTAGGTGTTTTTTTCAACTAATCCTTAAAGTGGGTGTACAGTGGCTTCCTGATAATGACTAAAAAAAAAAAAATGAGCAAATGAGCATGTTTTTTTTTCAATATAGTTTGACGACACTGGCACATTTCAAGTGATTCCAGTGCCTTCAGATGGAGAATATGAACCATTAGAAAGACTTCAGCGCTGCACACTTTGCTATGGTAAGACCAATGAGAAGAATCTATTGTGCTGAAACAATTAAATGCCTTCTGGGTGAGTTACTAAATCTGGCTTTATCATAGATTTGTATCCTCAATTCTAGATTCTGTTTTAAGGTTTCCAGTTTTCCAACACCATATATCAGGGTTTCAATCTCTGTAATGTTTGGAATGTTCATAGAATGTGAAAATTGGTTTAGAAGGTTATCCCAATTGTGGTTTTTCTTGTGAACAATTTGGTAGTTTGTATTCATATAGAATATATTTTCTAAATGACTTTGGACATGACTTGTAGACTTCAAGTATGTATGCTACCTACATTTGCTTTTAAAAGACCTTCCCATATTGTCTGCTAGTGGCCACAGAAGTGTTGGGACATTGACAATCCCTCATTAATTTAAATGATGTGAGGTTGAAGAGATGTTGATCAGATTATTCATTCTCGGTAATCAGTCACTAAATCACTTGAAGAAGATCTCCAAAAGCTGTCTGGTTGTGCCAACATTGAACCAATGATGAGTCTCTCTATATATTTTCAGATAAATGTTTTCCAAATGTTTGCATCAAAGAGGTTCTTGTACCAGAAAATTCACACATGGATATAGCCTTCCTTTTAGACAATTCTCGGAATATAGCACATGATGAGTTTAAGGCTGTGAAAGACTTGGTGAGCTCAATGCTGGACAAGTTCAACATTGCTTCAGACCCTTTAACCTCTGACTCTGGTGATAGAATTGCCTTGTTGAGCTATTCTCCTTGGGATAGTTCCAGGAGAATAAAAGATGTGGTTAAAACAGAGTTTGCATTTACAACTTATGACAATCTAGCTGTAATGAAGAGCCACATTCAGAATTCCCTTCAACAGCTAAATGGAGAAGCCACCATTGGCCATGCCCTACTGTGGATCATGGAGAATCTCTTCCCAGGAACACCCAACCTGAGAAAACACAAGGTCATCTTTGTGGTCTCAGCTGGAGAAAATCGTGAGAGAGAGGAATTCTTGAAGAAGGTGGCTCTGAGAGCCAAGTGCCAAGGCTATATCATATTTGTAATTTCCCTGGGTTCTATACATAAGAACAACATGGAAGAGTTAGCCAGCTATCCACTTGATCACCATCTGATACAACTTGGGAGAATTCATAAACCAGATCTGGATTATATTGTGAAGTTTTTAAAGCCATTTGTGTACTCAGTCAGACGTAAGTCATTATTTTGTTTTTCCTCTTTGTTTTAATAAATTAGTGTTTCTTAATAGTGTTGATAACCTATCATGTCTTTGCATCTATAACTAACCCAAACATATGAATTAAATGGTGAGATGAGGACAGGGATAGGACATATTCAGGTTAAAATGTGTTTATACCTTGGTCATAATGCAGTGAGACCTTTTTCATGATAAGAACATTTCTTAGCCTAAATCTCAGCACTTTAAAAAGCACAGAGTGACTGGAGTTCTCCTAAGCTACATTCACTCGAACCTAAAGAAATTTTAGCCTCTCTTAGATGGTCCCCAGGATGAGCATTTAAATAAAAATTTTCCCTGCTACTCCTGGTTTATTTCCAACTGTGGCTCATCCTGGAGACCTATGTGAGGATGTAAGGATGGCACCGTCCTGTGCTGCCCCCAAAGAGTCTGAGCTTACAAATCAGATAGGAATCTTGTTAAAATGTAGGTTCTGATTCAGTATGTCTAGGATGGAGCCTGAGGTTCTGCATTTCTAACAGGCTCTCCATTAATGTCAGTCCTTCTGGTCCAAGAATGACACTTTGAGTAGGCTCTAGGCCACTGCCCTACAAAGTGTCAACCATTGGATGGGTGCTAGTCTACAAAGTGAGCTGTAAAGAGAGAAATACAGAAATTGAAAGTCAGCATTCAGAAACTTTTAAAGCAATTTGACATTGCCACGGCATACAAGTGTGTAAGCAGTGGACTCTGTCTCATTGAACAAGATATTGACCAAAAGTATCAGTCTGCAAAGGATTTGAATTAAAAAAAAAATACCTTGTCCTTCATCACAAATGGTTTGAGAGACACTCTTTCTAGACCAGTGATTCTCAACTGGGGATGGTTTTGCCCCCAAAGCACATTTGGAAATATCTACAGACATTTTGGGTTGTCATAACTGAAGGAGAAGATTCTACTGGTATCTAGTTGGTAGAGGCCAGAGATGCTGTTAAACATTCTACAATGCATAGGACTACCCCCGCCCCCTCCCCCCCCCCTGCCTCGCCCTAACACATCCAGCAAAGAATAACCCAGCTCAAAATGTCAGTAGCACCGAGGCTAAGAAACCGTGCTTTACAGGAATCTGATGCATTTGGAGTTAGGTTCTGCTAGAACCAATTTCACCACCCTAGAATTTCAAAGTTGCCCTGGTGTTCAAGGGGTCTCCAACACCACCATAGTCGCAGTATCTTGAAAGTTCATCTTGATTGCAGGAAGAGCTCTGCCTTTTTCCTGTGGCTATATTCCATTGACAAAGCCAAATAGTTCACATGAGAATATCATGTTAATTTTTTTTTTTAACTCCAAATGCCTTCAATTTTATGATGCACCATTATGTTAGGAAAAAACGCTTCCAATTAAATGTTGATACCAACTTTCCTATTAGAGCATTTTATATATATTACTATTTTATAGTAATAGGAAGAGTTTTTTTAGACAGACTACCACATATCACTTGTACAGTGAAGTAGACTAGTTAAGGAATCCTTAAAATTTCTTATTCAAAATTTGACTCTTGTGAGCTATTTCTTGACGCAGTCATTGATATCCACCTTTTTCCATACAATATTGTTCCTTGTGCTGTCAGGATTGATGATGAAGCACTTTTAAAGACTATAAAATAGCTCAAAGCTGGTCTTGTTAGGCTCTCAACTTGTTTTGCAGTTATGTAGAGCTTACTTTTTACAATATTTTTCCATGTTTTTAATTTTTACTTTTCAATTACAGTTGATATTCCATATTTTATTACTTTCAGGTGTAGAGCATAGTAGTTAGACATTTATATAACTTACAAAGTGATCCCCCCAATAAGTCTAGTGCCTCCCTGGCACCATACATAGTTATTACAATGTGATTGACTATATTCTCTATGTCGTCCTTTACACTCCATGACTATTTTGTAACTACCAATTTGTAGTTCTTAGCCCCTTCACCTTTTTCACCTAGCCTCCCCCCGCTCCAACTCCATCTCATCCAGCAATTGTCAATTTGTTCTCTGTATCTATGAGTCTATTTCTGTCTTGTTTGTTCATTTATTTTGTTCTTTAGATTCTACATATAAGTGAAATCATATTGTATTTGTCTTTCTCTGTCTGACTTACTTCACTTAGCATAGTCCCTCTAAGTCCATCCATGTCATTGCAAATGGTAAGATTTTATTCTCTTTTATGGCCAAGTATAATATTCCATTATATAAATATATAAATATATAAATATCTATATTTATATTATCTCTTCTTTATCCAATTTTCTATTGATGGACACTTAGGTTGCTTCCATATCTTGGCTATTGTAAAAAATCCTGCAATGAACATTATGGATGCATACATCTTTTTAAATTAGTGTTTTGAGTTTCTTTGGGTAAATACCCAGAAGTGCAATTGCTGGGTCATAAGTTAACTCTGGTTTTAATTTTTTTAAGGAACCTCTGGTTTTCAATGGTTGCATCAATTTACAATTCCACCAACAATGCACAAGGGTTCCCTTTTCTCCACACTCTCACCAATAATTGTTGTTTATTGATTTATTGATAATAGCCATTCTGACAGATGTGAGGTGATAGCTCATTGTGGTTTTTGCATTTCTCTGATGATTAGTGATGTTAAGCATCTTTTCGCATAGATCTTGCTTACTTTTGATTTTCACCTGAGCAATGTTATTAAATACATCCGATTCACTGTATTCCCATAACCACTTGGTTTTAGGGGTTAAAAAAACTCCTAATACTTCTGGGATATTTTCCAAACTAGTAACACCACTTCTACAAGTTTTGATGCTGGCCTGTTTGCTGTTTCCACAAACACAGACAATAACAACTGTATCCAATTCTTGCCTCACTAACAGCAACTGTCAAATGCAATTAATTAGAAAACATAGTTTCATTTCAGAGTAATGGAAGAAAATGCTCATCTTAGAACCAGAGAAATATGATTATTATAAAGCTATAAATATTTTCTGAAATATTTTCATGGAGTCTTGGATTGTTCAATGGTCAGTGGTTTCCTTTAGCTAAAAACTATTTGTTTTCCTGCATGAGAGGTAAAATGATATACATCTCAATATTTCACAGCTTATAGAACAGCAGTGGGAAGGAGTTGGAGGGACTTACTTAGGTCAGTAAGCTAAAACCCTTTCAGTGATTCTTTTCCTCCTAGAAAATCAGTGTGAATTGGCGCAGAAGCACAGAAATAACATCATACAATAAAATATTACCTTTTCTTTATCTGATTTGTTAGCATAAGTGTGAGTAAGAAATCTTTATAAGAGTCAATAAAATTTCCCTTAGATTTTGTTAGCCTGAGCATATGGAAGTCATGGGTCTCTTCGCCTCACAATTAACCCTTAAATGAACAATTCAAGGAGGTCTGATTGCCTGACCCTGGAAATTCTTTGGCCACAAAACACTCTAAAATCAAGTTTTGAATGCTATTTTGAAATGCTATTATTTTCTTTTTTCACCCCAATCAAATTTTGCTGAAATATTTTAGTCACATTTATTGTTTTAAGAAGATTCCTGTTGGAATTCTCTTTATCTAGCAAATGCAATTTCTAGTTTAAAAACCTAACTATAACTTTGCTCTCTCAATAGGAGGATTCAATCAGTATCCACCACCAATGCTGGAAAATGCCTGTAGACTCATCAGTTCAGAAATAGAGGATCATCAAAATTACAATCTCCTGTGAGTTGGAAAGCTCTTATATTTACAAGTTATTGTTAATGGACTGATGGGTGTATAACTGGTCAATGGCAGGTTATTAGGCTGAGGAAGCTAATAAGGTCTCTGAAGTAATGGCTCTTCATGTATTCCATTTTCTGTAATAGAAGTTACACATCGAGTATGCTTTCTGGATTGATGTTTTTAAAACATCTACATAAACTTTATTACAATTTGCCTTGAAATTCATGGTGTCCTCAGTACTACCCAGAATAGAATCCACAATTTAGCCTCAACCGACTTCAACTTCATTTCACATTTTTCCCCACCATAAATGCTGAGTTTTGGCTATACTGGACTCTTGTCTGCCTTGTGTGAACTGCTGATTCACCTCCTGGGCCTCTGGTCTTGCTGCCCGGGACCCTGTTCTTTCCAGTGAAAGCCTAACCATCTTTCATGGCTCTGATTGAAGCTGTCTCCTTTTTAAAGCCCATCTTTATTCTGAGTCAAAATCTACAGTTCTTCCTTTTTTTTTTTTTTTTTTTTGTCCTTTTTTAAATACCTCTGCTGAGGCACTTATTACAATTTATTCCAGTGTCTTGTGTCACTAAAGTCTGGGCTGCACGATTCATTGTTTCATCCCCAACACATAGCATGAAAGACCCCTCAATATAATTGCACATATAAACAATTTTCCTAAACCTTGTATCCTAAATACAAATATAAATAATTAATCTAAATGAATCTCGAACTTCAAACTGCATGAGAATGGCCCATTCGACTGCTCTCTGTTTCTCTCTATATTTCCCCTAGCATGGTTCCTGACTATAGCCCTGTGAAAGCCCTAATTTAGGATCATAATGATTCCATCCTCTCAGATTGCAATTAAACAAAGAGCTTCTCAGAACAGATAATGTCCTCTTACATATATCTACAAGCACAATGGCAAGATCGATGTTCCTCAGAATTCATGCAAGTACATGTTCCTCTAATGTCAGATTTCATTTACTGGGTAGTTAGCAAGGAAGTGTCAAACAGCTAATACCTTCTGAAGACATTATGACACTAATGTCATATGCAGCAGCCTTTCTCAACACTGAATGCTATATACTCATTTAAAGGAAAATCAATTCTTAAAGAACTACAGACAAAATATTATAATGTTATTTAAACATGTGCAAACATAAATCTAGCTGCAAATACCATATGCTTATAGTTCTTATGCAACTCTCAGACCCAAACAAATTTATGCATCAAATCCAGGCAAACTCAGAAAGACACAAATTTAAAACACTAATTTAATGTAATGGATATTCTGCTCTACCAAAATAGAATTCCTGAAAACTGAAAAAATACGGTACATAATGTTAAAATATGTAAAATGCGATGCACACCACAGAGGTGGCTCTGCTTTCAGCATGCCTGCTTTGTTGCATGATGACTTGATTCCTCATCACTTATCTTCACCTGCACTACTGCACCGTGATCATCCATGCTGTGTGTCGTGATATTGTTTTACTTTTACTTGGTGTGACTGTATTATGTACTATGTTTGACTTCTTTTTTTCTTCATTAACTCTCAACAGTTAAAGTAGTACCAGTGGGTGCCAAACACCAGTATCAAATACAAATGTAAACATGAACATTGAAATGGCATAAAATTGCTTGAGTAGAATAAAAATAAGAATAAACTTCTATTTAATATGTTTTCTGTCATCATCTAAATAAAAACACAATATTCTCAAATTATCATAGAAAACTCTCAAGTGCCTAAGAATGTAAATGTAGACACCATTTTAAGAGGTATGTTGTCAATGAGATATATTTTATATGGTTTTATTTTTCTTAGAGCAATCTTGGTAAGTTAAATGACTATTTTCTATATTTTCTGTGGTGATTGATATCAATCTGAGATACATTATTTGGTTATTCCAAATAACCTATGATTGAGTTTTTTGTCATTTATCTAAAACTCTTAGATAAATCAGACTTAGTTTATTTCAGACTTAGTTTATTCATAGGCTATAAGCAGATGGGGAAAGGGAGAAGGTAAATTTAATTTATCAGCTTATACTTTTTAAATAATAAGTATAATGAATCTTCATAAATTATTTGTTTGAAATGAAGTTTTTTTACCACTCATTTTTCTTATAAGAAATAATTATATTAAGTTCTTGAAATCTTTTATTTATATTTCCCAAAGCTATCTAGATTCACCTAAAAACTTTCCTTTTTATCTTCTAGATTTACTGATGGACCACATGGATCTCTTCAGGAGAGAACAGCTTTGTTAGCCAGGAATTAAATGCTGGGAGAGATTCATCTTTCGTGTTGGAGGACAATGGAAGTGAACATTTGGTTTACATTCCAAGCCAAATGTTCATGCCACCATTATTAATGACTAAATATGAAAAATATCAGGATTCTGAAGAAACTGCAAGTCTCATTTCTGGTAAGGAAATGAAAAGTTACAATAGAAATTTTTAGATCACCGGATCCTTGTTGTAACACTAATAGAGACTCAAATACGTAAGGCTGGTATCTAAAGCAACTTTTTTCAAGTTCAAGATGGTAGCTACAATGATTTTTTAAATAGAAAGTGAAGATTTAAATGGTGACAAATACCATTAAGAGATCACTCATATAAGCTCTAAGAAATGTCTGATATTTTTATCAAATTTGAGATTTCTCTAGATTCCACATCTTAGGTTAGTATGATATAGAAGGAGGGAGGAGAGAGAACATCAGAGCAATGGAGATATTAAAATGACTTTAAAAGTTGGCCTTGCCAGAGTCCCAGAATTTGTGATTACGTGAGAAGATATGTTATTTTTGAGATACCTGGAAATGATAAAGTATAAACTCCCCCACTGCCTACTCTACATTTGAATGGCAAAACAGTAATAACTTTTGTCAGGATTTAGTAGTTTCAAACAAATCAGATACATAGGACTTTTGTCTATATTTTCAATTAAAAAGATGACATTCTGAACAGACTACTCAGACATTCCATCTATGCTTCCAGAGTCTCCCAAAATCCTCACTTGGCCAGAAAGCCAGCATTTAAAGTGTTATGTCATAAGTATCAGGTGTGTTGTTAGAATATATATGTTTAAAAGAAAAAGGGGCCAATTTCATGCCTATTATTCATAAAAATGAATAATATTTATTCTTTGTAGCTTCCTTAGATAAATAATTCTTTTTCTTAGATTCAATATTTGTGTTCCTACATTGAGCCCCTTATTTCTATAACGTAAATATTTGAACTTTAAAACAGCTGAACTTTCTATAAATGAATAAATTTCCATAAAAGAAACTAGAATTAAGAATAAAAAGTCAATCAATCATTAGTTGAAAATAAGGTGTTAAAAGAGATAATGCAGTAAAATTGAGAGTATGTAGTACCATGGCATTAAGGCATTCAAATGTGTGTGTGTGTGTGTGTGTGTGTGTGTGTGTGTGTGTATTGTTTATTGGGATAACAATTATATAATTTTCAGGTGTACATTATAATTTGACATCTGTATATACTATTGTGTATTTATCACCCCAAGTCCAGTTTCCTTCAGCTACCATATATTTGATCCCCTTTACCCACTTGACCCTCTCCCTACTCCCCTATATTTGACCCCTTTTACTCCACCTACCTCACCTCTCCTTCCTCACCCCCTACCCTTTGGTGACCACTAGTCTATAGTCCATGTCCATGAGTCTTTGTTTGTTTGTCCTATTCATTTGTTGCTTTTAGGTTTAAATCCCACATATAAGTGATATCATGTGATTTTCAACTTTTTCTGTTTGGCTTATTTCACTTAGTATGATTATTTCAAGGTTCATCCATGTTGTTGCAAATGGCAGTATTTCATTTCTTCTTATGGCTGACCATATGATCCAGCAATCCCTCTAATGGGTATTTACCCCAAATGTGTATACTTTTAGTTAAAACAGTTTTTTTATTGTCAGATATACATAGCTTAAAGAGGAGAATACAATATTTGTTCTTTTTAATGGATGTAGTTAATTTTGAGTGTTTAATGATATGGGAGTAACAACAGTCTTCAAGGAACAAGAATTTATTATGTTTTGGTTTACAAAGAAGAAAAAGAAAAAGAGAAGTTGTTTGGGCAGTGTTAGAATAGCAAACTGCTATTTGTGATATTTTGTTAGAGGTAAACATTTTAAAGTCTAATAATTCAAAAGTGTGAATCTTATCAGGAAACACGGATATGACTGAATATTTAAGAAAGAAAAAAACTCATCTTTGCAACCGTCTTTAATGACCATTTTTCAGTAATAATAGACTTTTCATTTGGTTTTTCAGATATCTTGGAATTAAGATGCTAATAACTAGTGTAAGGTCCAATCTTGAAGAAATAATTGTACATGGCTGTAGTAGGAAAAAGGTATAACTTGTTGGTTACCCTACCCCACCCAATTTCTCCTGTAGTGGGCTGAAGTATGCTGGAAGTCCTGTGGAGGATTGTGTCAGGTTGTGATGCCTGGAAACAGTGAGTCTCAGACCTAAGGATAATATGTATTTTTTTATCCTTTAAAATAAATCTGATTCTCAGATCATAAGTATTATCTAGAGACTTTGTGCTATTCCTTTTTTTTTCTTTACCCTTTTGCCAAAACCTGCTGAACACTTTCTATATCAGGTGCCATCCTCATAGAGAGTAAATTGTGTTTCAGATGTTTTATTCAGGTGCCAAGAGATGAGCTTTGATAAGTTCCAGATGTATTGCACAAATAAAAGGTTGATAATATTCATAAGCACCTCCATATGCTGTGCTTGTTACTCATTCATAATGTGATTCTTATGGCTGATCTTTCTGCCCTTGAACTGAGAGACTTGGGGGAAAGTCAGGAATCTTAACCATTTAAGAAATTTAAAAAGTTCTCAGAGTCCTGTGGGCTGGTGATGAGTTGTATATATCACCCTCTGTCACAAGAAACACAACTACTATTACTCTACCTGTGCCTTTCTCTCTGCTTCTTACCTGCTCTGACTTTCAAGTTCATCTTCAATGTCATCACCTTTCCTGGCTCTCTCCACTTCTTACAGCAGCTCAAGGACAATCTGTATCAAAAGCCTGTTTCCAAAGAGTTCCAGGTAAACTGGGCTATAATTTTATTTTACTCATCCAAGACCACTGAGCATCCAGGCACCCAGCCAGCCAGCCAACACCTAAGAAAACACGTTTTAAGATCCAAATACAATGTATAGAGATTATTTAGAGATACTATCATGTATTTTCACTGCAACATCTGCAATATAAGAATTCCTTAGAAATTTGATCCCTCCTAATTACTTACCAATGAAGTGCACATAGTTCTTTGGAATTATGTAATGGAAAATGGGTGGTTTGATTCTAATTAAATTGCAACTGTTGACTCAGTGATAAGCCTAGCACTTGCATCAAAGATGAAAGTTAACCAGTATTTAAAATATATTTAGTCTACTTTCAAGATTAAGGAAGGACAGGATAATTTGTAATGAATGTTAAATATTAACCCAAAATCAGCCTCAGGCTCATTCATAGCTTTAAGCAGTTCCAGGCCTTAGGATAATGTCAACTGATATTCTTTCAAATGAATTTCATTGAGAAATGAGAAGCACACTCTCCTTTTCAATGAGGCTGTAATTGAGCTCAAGGGAGTATTCACAGTCTTTGTTTTATATTTAGTATTTTTTCTAAATGCACTTATTTTAATCAGTTTCTGATCTATAAATTAGGTCTCTTTTTTTTTAAAAAAGCAAATATGTCATTTGATTTTGAATCAATCATAAGGTATTAAAGCTGGAAAAGTATTTAGTGATCACCTCTTAACAAACTGACCTGGAGACAATTCCACTCTACACTTTTCTATGAGACACATTGCAATGTATGGAGACATTTTTTTTTTTTTTTTTTATTGTCACAGCTGGAAGATGCTACTGGCATCTAGTGGATAGAGACTGAGGATGCTGCCAAACATTCTACAGGGCACAAGCCATCCTCCTCACAACAAAGAATGATCCAGTTAAACTGTCAATAGTTAGAGAAACCCTGTGTTAGAAGAAACTTCATGCCCCCACAGTCATGGCACTAGAAGATTCAGCAGAGGTACACATGGTTCCTGTACCCTGTCTATTTTTTCTACATCATACCCTCAGAATTTTGCTAATTTTTCAAAAGCTATCAAGGTACGTTGTACCATATAAACTTTTAATACAAAGAGTCTCAAGTCAAACAATTTAGCAAGTTGAACTATTTATAGCATGGAATATATTCTTTGTTTTTTTTTTTCCATAGACATATCATTTTAAATAGTTTTAGTCAATTGCATATTCTGCTTTTCACATAATATGCCATGGATTTTACATATTTCTGCAAGCTTCATACTGATTTTTTTGAGTCTTCATAATGATACTTTGAATGAATGATTGTACTTAACTACCTCTTGTACACTTAGCTTGCTTCTAATTTTGCTATCATGTAGCAAACTTGAATATGTATCTTTACTTCAGCTAATTTTCAATCTGCACTGGAATTAAATGCAGCAGAAGTGGCTTCTGAGTCACCCATGAAACATCAGCTGAATGTTCTACTTTCACATCACTGCATATTCTAAAGAGATCATAATTGAATTGTGGTCATGTCTAAATTTTAATGACATGTTTCATGAATTCTTTAGGCAGTCTCAACTATCTGGATGTTCCTTGGAGAATAAAAAGTCCCCTATTCAATTTAAACTGTGTACAGAGGCTGTTGCATTTATTTCTGCTTGAGAATTTATTATACTGGGTTTTCTTGGGGAGGCAGTGGATCTTAGGATTTTTGCTCTCTGTTTCCACTCCAGGAACACTTCTCTGTCTGCTACTATAAAAATAACCTAAAGGTTTTAATGAAAGTGACATTTTGTCACATTCATATGTTTTTCTACCTTACTTTTAAAAACATGAGAATTAGCTTGGGGAGAAGGGTACAAAGAAATCACTTGACCGTGAGCCTCTGACATAATTGATTCCTCGATATAGTGAGAATTCTTAGCCCTGATTTTATTTGTAACAACCGGAGTCACATGGTCATTCCAGAATTATTACGTATTGATAGTGTACAGATTATATGGCGTTTATAGCTATAATTTAATAGCAAACACAATTTTCATGCTGCAGGTGGCTATTAAAATCATAGGAATCCAGAAAATTAGATTTATGTGGGCTTCAGTGGCTGCCTAAATTCCTGAATTCCTTGTGGTAAATTATATGCCAGATTATTTTTTGTCCTCAGACCCATACTTAGGGAACCCATGAAACACTTGGAATAGCTGTCCTAAATAGCTGTCACAAAGAAATAATTCGATTTAGGTTCTAAAAAATTCATTATTTTGTAGTTTCCTCTCCCCCAAACACTCCCATGTCTTCCTTTCTTTCTCTCCAACCCTTGGTACTCCTGCCATGATCCTCAGATTTTATTGCTTCATATTTGTCATAACATTCTGAAAATATTATGATTGGTTTATTAGTTTTTTTATTAAATCAAAACTTATAGCCGAACTTTATCATCTTAATAGTCTTTTATATCATCTGTCTATCTATCTCTCTATCTATCTATCTATCTATCTATCTCTATCTATCTATCTATCTATCTATCTATCTTTTTACTTATGACCTCCTACACCCATTTCTCCCACCCTACCTCTGGCAACGGCTACTCTGTTCTTTGTATCCGTGATCTTTTTTTTTTTCTTTTAAATTCCACATATAAAGAAGATCGTACGGTATTTGTTCTCTATTTGACTCATTTCACTTAGCCAAATGCCCTCAAGGTCCATCCAAGTCGTTGCAAATGATAAGACGTTATTCTTTTTTACGGTTGAATATGGATGTGTGTTGTTTTCACGTCTTGGCTATTGGGAATAGTGCTGCAACGGGCATGGGGATGCGGACGTCTTTTTGAGTTAGTGTTTTCGTTTTCTCCGAGTACCCAGCAGGGGAATCGCTGCATCACATGGTAGTTCTACTTTTAATTGTTTATGGACTGTATTATATTGTTATTATAATTTTGTTTATCTCCCTTGCAGGTTTTACGTGTGGACAATACTAATGTGAACTGAGAGTTTAGAGTATGTGGGGTATTTGAATTCAAATGTACACTGAGATTCCTGCTTTATGTTTTCACGTAATTATTTGTTGCAATTAATAACGCAACCTTCTAGACTATAGTGACTTTTTTTTTTTTATCATTTGGACCCCTTTCTAGTGGGATAACACTTGGATACTTGAAATGATAATTGGATGAGGGTGGTGGCAGTGGTGGCGGTGGCGGGGGCAGAGATGGTGGTGATAATAACGTTGGTGCTGGTTGTGGTAATAGTAACGACAACAGCAGGGAAGAGGTTTGCTGCTGCCCATGAGGGTGGAGGCGGGTGGAGTAGCTGTTGGTGATATTGGTAATGGTGGAGGTGGAGGTGGAGGCAAGAGGGCAGGGCGGTGGTGATGCTGGTAATGACAATGGTAGTGGTGGGGAGGGAGGATGGTGGTGATAGCAGTACTAATAGGGGTGGGAGGGGTAGTGAAAGTAAAGGCATGAGGATGGAATAGTGTTGATGGCGGTGTCGATGGAGGTAGCAGTGGCAGGCCTCGGGAAGTGCTTATTACATGAAAGGATTCTCTTACGCATCTACATGGATTTTCCCATTAATATTTAGACATCCTTTTATGCAGCCAGTATGTATTTGGCTCCTGTTCTGAATTAAACTTTGATCTAGTCTCTTTAGCAGGGGTGGGGGAGGGCGTGGAGGGTGGGCTTGGAGAGGTTTGGTGTTTTTTTGTTGTTCTTGTTTTTAAAAAAGACTCAGAGGCCCTGTCTTCAAGGAACTTGTAGTCTGACAAGAGTATATTCTGTGTGTATTAAAAAATGCCCAATACAAGTCAGAAAATGTTCAGTTTAATGAAAAGTACAGATAGAATGCTTTATTCCATGCAGTGCGATTCTTAAAGCATTATATACACTGTCCAATTGATGGTTGAGCAATGCGTGAAGCTCAGAAGCTACAGAAGCTACTGCTAGTTAGTGCAACTGTGTGCCAGACACAATGATAAGCACTTTATATACCTGACATCATTTAATCTTTATCCCAAACTATGTTATTATAATATTTTATATCATATAGATGAGGACACTGATTCCAAGGTTAAGAACCTCAAGCAAAGTCACACAACTTTGTGTGTGGCAGAGACAGGATTCAAGTTTGTGCCCATCCACACAAAAATACTAACTTTTAATTATGTATGCCATGTTGTCTAGTAATGGGGTTGGCTGCATTTATAAATAAGGAAATATGTCCAATTGCCAAATTTGAGAATAATTTAAGAGAGTTATTTAAAAATAATTATGGTAGTGTAATTCTTGTTTTAAAATTTTATTTCATTCAGAAAAAAACCCTGCTTAGAAAGTGATCCAGAGACCAGAGCACACATCAATTCCTTAAAAACCAAAGTGCCAGATCCAGGTGTTTGGGTGTAAATAACCCCCAAGACGTACATCGCTTTTTCTCAGTATGTGCTGGTACCTTCTGCAGATTGTTATTTCAGAGTATAAGGGTGATAGCAAGGGTGAGTCTTGTGGACATAAGTGTCATCTAGAAGAGTCTAGGCCAAGAAAGACATTTATTTTAAGTCTTTGGGGAAAAGGATGAAATCTACTGTGAGATAGTCACCTCTACTCATTCAGGCAAATGCGGGAAAGAGGACCTCATAGAAGAGAATTTTACAACAAAACAAGGGAGTTTTAAATGTGTCTTCACTCTCCTTTGGCATAAAATCAATGGCACATAGTCAGATACACACTCGTGTACCTGTTTCCCTTGCTGCTCCAGCTTAGAGCATGACTGGCGACTTCACCAGACAAGAAGAAGACAGGCCTGAGATCGCAGTGTTAAATGGAGAGGTGTATAAATTATTGCCAACTCCTCTGCAGTTAAGCATGCATAAATACAATAGAACATTTTCTCATTTCTGAGAGCATGCATGCAAAATTTGTTATACTAATTGTGTTATACTAATACCAGTTGACTGTATTTTTTCCTGGGAGACTTTGGTTTGCAGAAATATAGTATCATGGGCAAGATTTTCAGATGTCTGAGACCTTACTATTTGTTTCCCTCTAAAGATTATATTTGTGGAGTATACTGGATATGCACAGTGCGAACTTTATTCGATTCTCTCAAAAACTTTATAAAGGTGTATTTTATTACTGCTTTTTTAGATAATGAAACTGAAGTAAGGAGGAGACTCAGGATCCCAGAGGTAACCAATGCAGTCAAGACTCAAACTCCAAAAGTTCTGCTCATAACCACTGCTCTTCAATGCCTAGAGAAGACAAAATTATAAATTTTATTTAATTTCTATAATTACCTACTCTTGGGAAAAAAACTTTCTCTAGGCTTCACAAGTAACAGCAATTGACTAAGACTTTCATTCTTTGAACCAGATTTCAGGGCCTTTGGTGAGGTGGTTAATGTGCCCCTTAATGTGTCTGCTTTACCTTCATAGCTGATGACCAATTCTTCTGAAGGTGTTACATGGAGTGGATTTCAAATCCTGCCTCTACCACCTACAGGTTGTCATTTCTTGGCCAAGTCCTTTATCTTCTCCAAACCTCGACTTGCTCATTTGTAAAATGATAATTTCGCCCTCATAGTGTTACATGGAAGATTAAATGAATGAAAACATGCATAGGTTGAGCCCAAGATCTGAAGTGACCTAGGTGCTCAATTAAGTACTCAGAAAGTAGAAAGTGAAAAACAAAGCATTGCCAACCTCATGAGAAGTCTTATAAAAAAGGTTAATTTGAAAACCACCCACTATGGTTTATGTGAACAGAAATATACATATAAATAGCTTCAGTTGTACATGTGGCTTACCAATTGAGACCACATGGATAATTTTCACCCATGGGCAAAATCCAAGGCAAACCACTGGATAACTCATGCACATCTTGAGATTTCCCACAAATACCATGAAAGACAGCATAACTACTTAGCAACATACTTAATCCCAGTCCAAATGGCTCAAGTCTTGTAGATTCTCCCTTCTCCCTAAATTCCCTTTCCACCCACGTTTCTCTCTACAGTTACTGGAGTGTACTTGGCATTGTGGCTTAAATCTTGGCCAAAGTTAGGCTAATCTCTAGGGCTGTTTCCTTGGAAATTCAGCTGGATTTCTCATTCTTTCCAAGTCTTGTTCATGATAAAATGAGCCAGTCCTTCTTCCTCTGCCATTCTGAGGAAATTCTTATCTAAGCTTAAAGACAGAAATTTGGCTTGGTGATATTTTCAGAAAATATATGCATTGCTATGAACTATGGGTATATTTTATCCACACGCTGCCAAATTTTCTTGAAGGAAATGTTTTAGAAGGCCCAATATTTCTAAATAAGATGAATTTAGACTCAAAGTTAAATAATCACACCTTATAGTTTAATTAAATTTTAGAGTTTTCAAGGCATAATCATCTACATAGCTTCTTTGAATCTTATGCTAATCCTGTAAGTAGGTAAAAAAAATCTCTATTTTTGGAGATTTTGTAGGTAAAATACACCTCATTAGAAAATAGTTCTGTTGGGTACTTAGAGAAAGGATTGAGATTTCGCTCATTTATAAGGATAAAACTGGAAAAAATGGTAATATTTATGATATGCATGCATGAAAAAATATTTCACTAACATGGTAAGTCAACCTTTCATCTTCTACCAGAATATTTATGAAATATTCTTCCTTGTGTTTTAACTAAATGTGTTGATCAGCTCATCCTCTTTAAAGAAGCCAAAATGCTATCATTGGAAAACAGAGACCCTAGTGGCAGAACAGGTAATAGTTAACTCCAGAACTATAAACTGCAAAATGACAAAAATGTCCATTTAAATAATCTTCACAGTTCCTAACATACTATAGCCAAAAAGTCTAGAAATGTTTTTTCATGGCGATGTTTTAGGCCTAAAGTATATTATATAGCATCCACAGCAAAGAAGAATATAAAATATATGCTTTTGTCTGCAATTTCAGTTTCATATTTAGTAGTTTAATCAGAAACCTCCATCTTTATCAAAAATTTTAAGAAGAATTTAAAAGTAGGTTTCTAGTGTAGAATAGGAGGCCTATTCATTTAAACATACTTAGGAAATTCAAATCCTGTTCAGTCATTACAAAAAAAAAAAAGAAAAATCTACAAAATAAATGACCAGTTCTCAGCCCCTCATGAGAGGGAAGAGAACATAGGAAGATCCCCAATATGGTCAGTTATTATCTATTTGAAATTACCCAGATGGGGTAATAGAGACTGGATTTACCTCCCAACTGAAATAACCAAAGGCACATACAAACACATACACACGCAAGCACGCATGCACACATGCACAAAGCAACAGGAAATGAAAGACATTGATCCTTTAGAGAGAGGAAACAAATGGGGTGAACTTATGTTACTCCAGCTTACCACCATAAGGAAGTTTTCCTGCCATGGTGCGGGAAGGGAGAATCCAGGTGGAGCCCAATATAGTCCTTGTAGTGAAGAGATAGAACTGAGTGTCCAGGGAGACCAAGACAGTAAGAGTTCACTGGACAGAATACCAGAGAGAAGAGGGATGCACAAAGATGAGCCCTGGAGATCTGCAAACGGTCCTCCTTAATTATTGAGCAGAGTACTGATAACATACCTGTGAGGAGATGACCTGAGCCTGGAGGAAGAATCTTCTGAAAGGATTAGAGAGTAATGCCAGTCACTCACACAGGGCCAGAATAGTGCCTTCTCCCACCAGGAAAACTGGAAAAACTCAAGATTCATAGATTTTTGGGGAGAAAACGCAGGAAGGTCTTACCTCAGCAATGGGGAATAATTAGCCTTAAATTAAGCACAGCTCCAGACTTGCCTAACAAATCATAACAGCAAGACCCAAAAAGATAAAATCGTTTCCATGTAACTTAACTGCTTCCCAAACAAAGCACGTGAATATTTATAGAAATTCAAAAGTATCCCATATCTGTAAAGGAAGATTTCACAATGTCTGGCTTAAGAAGCAGAAAGACATAATCCATAATTTAGAGCGTGAGCACTCAAAACTAAACCAGAACAGACTCAAATGTTAAAATTAGCAGACAAATATATTAACACAGTTTTTATAATTATATTTCATATGTTAAAAAGTAGAGACAGAAAATAAAGGTTCAATAGAATTAGTAGAGATGAAAACTGTAGTTTCTAGAATGAACAATAAATACATTGGATGGGTTCAATGATAAGTTAGATTTGATAAAAGAAAGAATTGGTAAACTTAAAGATGTAGCAATAGAAATTCTCCAAAACTAAAACTCAAGGAGAAAAAAGATTTTTAAAAAATGAAAAGAGCATCAGTGTATTTCATATCCTCTCTCAATATTTGCAGATGTAAACACAAAATCGACAGGAATATAGTAGGCTTGAACGACACTATCAACTAACTTGACCTAATGATTATTCAAAGAACACCTCATGCAGTGACAGAATACATGTTCTTTTCAAGTACACCTGAAGCATTTACCAAGACAGACCATATTGTGGACCATAAAACAATTCTCCAAATTTTAATAGATTTAAGGGATTTAAGAATAAGAAAAAGAACAAGATAAACCCAAGATAAGCAGAAGAAAGGAAGTATTAAAATTAAAATGGAACTCAATGAAATAGAAAACAGAATTAAATTAAAAATCAATAGCAGAAAGATCTTTGAAAGATCCCAAGTATTAGTAAGCTAAATACAGCACTTCTAAATAATCCATGATCAAAAGAGGAGATCAAAAGGGAAATTAGAAAGTATTTTGAAGTGAATGGAAATTAAACCACAATACCAAAATTTGTGAGATTCCACTAAAGTAGTACTTAAGAGGTCATTTATAGCATTAAATACCTATATTGGTAAAGAAGAAAGGTTTCAAATCAGTGACCTCATCGTTTACCTTAAGACATAAGAAAAAGAAGAACAAGATAAGCCCAAGATAAGCAGAAGAAAGGAAATAATAAAATTAAAGTGGAACTCAAAATAGAAAAAAGAAATCAATAAAAACAAAAGGAATATCAGTAAAATTGATAAACCTATAGTCAAACTCACCAGGAAAAAAGAGAAGACACCACCAATATCAGTAATGAAATAGGAAGTGTGTTCTAAGGATTAAAAGGATAATCAGGGAATATTATAAACAATTTTTGCCTATAAATTAGCTTATATGAAGTAGACATTTCTTGCAATGCACAAATTACCAAAGCTAATTCAAGAAGTAATCTTAATAGCCCAAGCCTATTAAAGAAAATGAATTTGTAGGACAAGCCTTCCCATAAAAAAATCTGGCCTAAATGACTTCACTGGTGAATTCAACAAAACATTTAAGAAAGAAATAATATCAATTCTGTGCAAACTCTTCCAGAAAATTAAAGATGTAGTAATATTTCCCAACTCATTCTTTGAGGACAGATTACCATGATTACTGAAACCAAAGACATTACATAAAAAGGAAACTGCACACCAATGTTCCTCATGAAAATAGATGCAAAAATTCTAAACAAAATTTTAGCAAATGAAATCCATTATTTGTAGCAATTATTATACAAGGTATGTTAAAATCAAAATACCACATTGTACACCTTAAATATATACAATTTTTATTTGTCAAAATACAAACAATAGGTAAAAAAGATAATGTGTTTACATCAGAAATATAGATTTCTTTGAGCATTCAAACATCTGATAGAGTATTAGCCCTCTTAATAACATTAATCATGGGGTTTTTTTTGCATTCTATTTAAATCTTAAGCTTTTATGACATTAATACAGGTTAATCAATTGATATGTGAGGATTTTCTTATGAGGATTAAATAAGTAATAATGTAAAACATTAATAATGGGTTGAACACAAAAAGGCACTAATAAATTTTGCCAGTTAGAAATCTACTTCTTCCTTGATTAGGTTCACAAACATACTCCTTTCATGAATAAAAGAACATTGGCACCTGCTTCTTGTCTTTCTGAGCTGGTGTTTCCTGTTGTGGCCTTTCCAACCAGCCATCATGCTCATGATTGTGGACATGGTTTCATGATCCCTTAGCCTTAGAGCAGTGCTACTTGAAGTACTGATCTATAACAAGATAAAAAGTTAGCATCAGAATCTAAATCAAGGCACTGTTCCTTTCATTGAGAAAGTCTTGCTGCACAAAAAAATAAAGTTAGCTGAACTAATCAATGTTTTGTAATGTAGTCGACTTATATCAAGGTACAAGCTTCTTATCTGCTATGGACCGATAAACTGGTTGTAGCTTGGCACTTTGAATACCAAAGTCTTTGAGTATGTTATGGCTTGTACAGAGTTTGTATTCTAAAGTCAGCATTTATAATGATGATAGAATTCTAAAGTCAGCATTTGTATAGCTTTCATGACATCACACTATGGTGCATTTTTTGAATGTGTGTATCAAGGTATATGTGTTTGCGACATCAATAAATGTGACTTTGACATATCTACTTTTCTCTTGGAATCATTACATATAACCAGATCTCATGCAAATGTATACTCCAAATTTTATAACCATATGGAGTACACTAAAAATAGCTGTATGTTTCTTATCTTGCATATGCAAATAGCTGGAGGATCAATCAGTCCTTTGACAAAGTCTGAGATGAGGTAGCAAATAAGTTTTTTTTTTTCATGTGACAGCCCCTGTTGAATGGTAATGGCTCTCGTGTACTGTGCGGAGACATAATTGGAGAATGAATCTGGGAACGAGTGCTGCATTGATTAGTGATGTCTGCTATGGGTGTGGGAGTGAAGCATGGCAACACCCATGCTGTGTATTTGTGGTCCTTGGCTAGGAGTTCTGAGTTTATCCTTCTACTAAAATGAGTAACTCGAATTATTCTGTTGCAGGATATGTGCAGAAAGAAGGGACCAGGTTTTACTGATGAACATGGAGATGTCTCTCTTCATGAATATTACATGGATGTGGCTTTCCTCATTGATGCTTCCCAAAGAGTAGGAAATGATGAATTCCAGGAAGTGAAAACTTTTATAACCTCAGTGCTCGATTACTTTCATATTGCCCCAAATCCACTGCTCCACTTTAGGAGATAGAGTGGCCGTCCTGAGCTACACTCCTCCAGGCTATGTGCCCAACGGTGAAGAATGCCCCGTCTCCCTGGAATTTGATTTGGTTACTTATAACAGTATATACCAAATGAAACATCATCTCCAGGACTCTCTTCAACAGCTCAATGGAGATGTTTTTACTGGCCATGCTTGCAGTGGACACTTGACAATGTCTTTGCAGGAATCCCCAACCTGAGGAAAAACAAAGTTATCTTTGTTATATCTGGGGGGGAAACCAACCCATTAGACAAGGAAGTCTTAAGAAATGTGTCTCTGAGAGCCAAGTGTCAGGGCTACTCCATATTTGTGTTTTCCTTTGGTCCTACACACACAATGAATTAGAAGAATAAAGTTAGCCAGCCCACTGGAGCATCACTTAGTCCAGCTTGGCCGAACCCACAAGCCAGATCTGAATTATATCATCAAGTTTGTCAAGCATTTGTCCATTCGATCAGACGTAAGTCATTAAACCTTCTCTCTTCTATTGTTTTTGCAATAAATAGATTTAATGTCTCTGTGTACAATCCACCAATTGACTTAGTAACATGATCTTCACTTCAATCAAGAGTGGTGGAGTTTAAGAGATGAGTAGGAGGCAGTGAGAAAACCACAGAGAAAAATCTCAGGTCTTATTAACCTTGAAATTTACTGCTGCATTGTTAAAGTTTTTGCCAGAAAACTCCCAATATGGGTAAAAGTGTCTTTTAACCCTAACCTGTGTGTGTTTGCTATGTACTAAGTTCTTTCAATGAATTGTATCCTTAGTACAGTCCTCAAAGGAAAGTATTAGTATCCCCATTTTACAGGTGAGAAAACAGGTTCAGAGACATTAAATAAATTGTTCAAAAGCTCACAGTTAAGAGTTGGCAATTTCTAGACTCAACTCCTTGCATTCTGACCCCAGGGCTCTGCTCTTGTTCATTAAAGGAAACTTCAATTTCTAAACTCTTAACAAGGTATGCTGCTATAATAAATAATATCCCAGTGCCACCACCTTCCATCTACTCCAACGACTTGTATTTTATTTTACCATTATAAATTACCTCTGGTTATGAATTGAATTCCTATGAGTCATGGGCACAAATGTCTTCTAGAGCCTGTCTCAGACAGCTGGCTTAGGCACAGCCAGGTAGGAGAGTTAAGGGCATCTTTTTACAGTGAGGCTTTGAAAGTGGCTGCCTCAGCCTCTCTCCTTGTGTTGTAATTTTAGACATGGGTATAGTAGCATACCTAAGAGCTTGCAGCATCAAGCAAGTCCTGGCCTGTGCTAGGGATTAGGAGTGGGTCAGCGGCCACGTTGAATAGTTATCTGTCACTCCTACATGTTTACCAGGGAATCTCAGGGATGCAGATTTTCTGGCCCTGATAAATAAAGCCCCAGGGCTCAAATAACTCTCAGGAATCTTAGTTTATAGTTAGTAACAGGGTTATCACTTACAAAATATCTTCTTCCAACCCCAAGATAAATAGGCCAGATAATTTCAATAGTTAATCACTTCTTCTAGAAAGATCCTTTTTTATAGGGAGTGAAACGAAGATACAAGGGATTAAGAGATGTCCTGGAATTATATCACGAGGCCATGACAAAGCAATGCATGAGAAGCTTTGACTCAATCAAAACTTCAGAAGTTTTGACTTGGCCACGAGGTATTGCAGTGTCAGACAGTGTCAGAGACTGCCCATATAAAATTCATTTGCACTTGACAACACCTCCAACCCCAGGAAAACATGAGCTGCTTCGGGTGACACTCAGGATACAGAAGGGTAAAATTTAGATTAACCAGCTCACTCTCTTTCCAGGTGCCATCAACAACTATCCCCCTGCAGAGCTGAGACCCAAGTGTGTTAACATCACCGCTCCCAAGCCAAAGGACGTTAGAACCGAAAACACTGCATTGTGAGTTGACAAATGCACAGCTGGAAACAGCTCTTAAGAAAAGAATTTGAAATGAATGGTGTTTGAGTTTTCAAGATGCAAGGTTGGTTGTCAGGTGTGTGTGTGTGTGTGTGTGTGTGTGTGTGTGTGTGTGTGTGTGTGTGCGTGCGTGCGTGTGTGTGTGTCTACATGCATGCATGTGCGTGTGTGTTTTAAATGCTCCTGGTTTGTGATAACAGTGCAGATCTAATGTTGATGGAAGATCGGATATGACCCTATTAGCAAGAACCATGTTTCAATTTCTGTTGCTTTTATAAAAACGAGGCCCTTAAAGTACCTTATTAGTAACTCTATAACACCGCTCTAATATTGGGTACTGCCAAAACATAACACTTACAATATCAAAGGTTAGATGTAACAATTTTAGAGCAGCAGAAAACATGAAAAAGAAAAAGCTACAAGGCAGCAAAAAAACATTTACCATTTAGTAAACCGTATGGAGACTGGCAGGAAGGATTCTTTTAAATTTGATTTTGCAAAGTACAACTCTAAGTACTCAATAAAAATTCAGTGATGAAAATAATATTGGTTTGGAGTCCTAAACATTGACACAAATGTTTAATTTCCCTTTGGAATATTAAAAAAAAAAATCACCTCTCAGTCAAACTTCATCCACAAACTGCATTTGGACTATTCTAATCGCATGCCTAAAATTGATTCGTGTCATATTGTCTGGCTGTATTTACATTTAATCCTGTAAGGGACTCAGCTAATGTATTTTTCATCTCTTTTCTCTGTCATATCAGCTTTATTCCTGAGGTGTATGAAATAGAGGCAGGAAGCAGTGAGCCGTTTGGTGACTTTGATTCCCAGGAGCAGCACATCTTTGTATTAGGGAACAATCACAGTGATGGCTCTGCGTCCATGACTGACTTGATCCAGAAGTTATACAAGCTCTTTTCAACCGGGGAACTGATGATGGAAGACAAGGAAGAAGCACGTTCAGAAAAAATGACAACTCCAGCAAATGATAAACAACAAGATAAAAAAGGTAACCTTGAGTACAGTAGAATTGAAGATGCTGAAGTACTTTGTTTGGATTTTCCCCTGGTCAAAGATGAGCAAAGAGAACTCACTGAGACAGGTAGAGATGGAGGATAGAGGGGCTTTACCATCTAAGGTACAAGGGGTTCTCAAGATAAGGGGTCGAGGAAACTAAAACTCCATAAGGCAAAAAAAGGGAATGGTGGTATCGACAAAACCAGAACTAGAAGTAGGTATAAATGTTTGGGGCGGGGTCAGGGAATGGAGACATGAGAGGGACAAGAGCAAGGCCACGGGTCGTGAGTAAGCAGGAGGGCCCTGCACCCTTGTGCAAAATGGGGGTGAGGAGGAACCGTACAACAAGCCCTCCACATTTGAACACTCAGGGTCTTCTTTCTACCTCAGCAACTAGGGTTGTCCTGGTCTGCGATGCGGGCTCCTAGCTGAGCTCCAGCCTCAGTGGTGCCTGGACAGAGCAAGGTTGCTGTGGTTCTGAGATCTCTGCGGAGGCTGAAGGCAGCTTCTTAGGCTGCTTGAGGACGTGGTTCTGGAACTACAGCCAAAGGAAAAATAGGAGGTGGAGAACAGGAAGCTGTAGGAGGCTCTAGAGCAGCTATTCACAATCTTTACCTATACCAAAATTATGTGAAAAATTATTTTAGAATAAATGTTCCTGGGTGTCTACTAAAGCTGAAAATGTGCATATCTTGTGATCCAGCGATTGTACTCCAATGTACATATCCAACATAAAAATATACATTCGCCAAAATTCAGGTACTAGAATGTTCACACCAGCACTATTTGTAGTGGCCCCAAAGTGGGAACAAAAATGCCCAACAGTAGATATGATAAATAAATTGTCGTATAGCTATATAATAATAAAACACTGTATACGTATGCAGTATGTACATAAAATACTATATATGTATACTTCAATATATATACTATGTGTTATGTATTACGCACATGTATTAGATATGGGTATAATTATAGATATGGAACAAAATCAGCAAAATGAAAAATATGAGCGATAAGGATAGAGGAAACATGAAAAATATAGACAGAAAGGGGAGAGAAGTTAAGATGTAAGAAAAGGTAAATAAAATATAGATACGATAAAGTATCTGGCTCTGGTCAAGGGGAACTAAGCCTGCTATAGCATCGAGATAGAGTCAGCCCATCCTGCCTGTTTCTCCCACTGATTAATTACAACTGAAAACTCTGGACAAAATGCAAAAAGCAACTACTTGAGAACTCTGAAAAGTAAACAGAAATGTATATATATTACGAAGGGGCGTGAGTTTCCCACTTCCCTTGCTCTTTCATTTGTGGATTTATGATGAGGGCAGGTCCCAGTCCTGGAGCTGTGTGGTAGGAGTGGAGCACATGGTGGAAGCTTGGTGGGAACCCCATACTTCTAGGTGGAAGAACTAGAAAAAGGGGCCCCTGTTTGTCAAAGGTGGTAGAAGAAATCCCCATTTTTCTTGTCTTTTCTCTCATGGTTTTGCTCTAAAGGCGGCTACAGTTTGGAGCTGAGGGGAAGGCTAGATGTCTAAAATTAAAAAGAAACCCTGTCTTTCTGGTCCGAGAAACTGGGAAGAGAGGCCCTGTTCGTCAGTGTATAGGGATAGCCTCAGCGAGAGGAGAATTGGAGAAGGAGATCCTCTAATTCTAATTGTGGGAACTATGTAAGCCCCAGGCTCTCCCCTAAGTCTCAGAACAAAATAGTGAAGGCTTTGGACACTAAACTGAGTTTGCAACCACTGCCTGCAAAAGATGAGACAGCAGGAGCATGCTGAACCGAACAGGTTCGTCGCCTGTTTTTTTTAAAAAAAAAAATCGAAATTCTAGTAAGACTTCGAGTCTATACAACAAACATAACGTTCAAAATGTTCAGGATAAAATCCAAAATTATGCAACAGCGAGACCCAGGAAATGTGAACTATTCTCAAGGGAAAAGACAATCAGCAGATGCCAGCCTCGAGCTGACTCAGGTGCCGCCATCATCAAAGGCGTTAACGCAGCTATCACGACTGTGCTCCGTGACATAAACACGGGCCATCCGGAATGGACAGAGGGATAGGCATTCTCAGCAGTGAAGCAAGAGAGCAGAAAGGAACCGAAGGAAATTGTAGAGTAAAAAAAAATGCAATATCCGAAATTTAAAAATTCACGAGATAGGTTCAATAGCCAAGTGAAGATGGCAAAGAGTTAGTTGACTTAAAGATAGACTAATTATATAATCTGAAGATAGAAGAGATTTTTTAAAAAAATGAACAGAGCCTCAGAGACTTGTGAAACAGCATCAAAAGGTTTAGCGCTGGTTGCATTGGCATTCTAGAAGGACAGTAGAAAGTTAGATTTATTCAGAAAAAAAAAAATTCAAGGAAATGATGGCCAAAACCTTACCAAATTGGTAAAGGTATGACTGTACAGATTTTAAAGTTCAAAGAAGACTCCACTTAGGCACATCATAAACTGCTTAAAGCAAAAGATAAAAATATTGGAAGCATCTAGAGAAAAACTGTATGTGACAGAAGAAGGAACAACTATTCAAATGATCATAGATTTCTCATCAGAAACCGTGGAGGCCAGAAGACAGTGGTGCTGGGGTTGTTTATGAGATTCATATAGGGATGTTACTATCCCTGTATGAATTATCCAAGTCCCTGTATGAATTATCTAAGTCAAATATCTAATATATTTGACAGTTAAAAGTAAAAATCCATTGTGACGAAAGATCAGCCTTTGTATCACTTTGCTTAACTTTTCTTTTCCCAAAGAAAGTAGGCTTTTCTTTTTGTCTCCCATTTTTCTGACCTTTTCACTTTATTCATCTACTTAATGTGCAGATTTTCTGTTTGGTCATTGTAATGCACATTTGTAAAAAGTCGGCTTTCGGGCTTTCTCATTTGTAGATCACTGATTGCTCAAGGGCTGCCCTGGGGAGGGCTGTGCAATCCCAGGTACACATACTGCTCGTGGTTAAAGCCACTTCAGTGGCTGGACAGCAGCCCTCCAAAAGATAACAGTAGGTGCTGATGGTGAAGGCAAAAGCTTACATGGGGTGTAAGGGACAGAAGTGAAGATGTCTAGAGATTAATGCTAAATAGGATCAGAGGGGTTCTGAGCAGAGTCCTCATGTTGTCTACTGCGCATTCCTTCTAGCTTCAATTCAGTGACACCAGCCACTAAATGTGCCAAGCATGAAATTTCAGATCACGAATATACTAGTGTTTTTTCCCAGGAAGAAGTATATCTATACTGGTTCTTTTTATATGTTACTCAATTATATCTATTATCACGTCACCCTGAATTGGACTTTTATTTTGACTACTGAAAATGGCAAAAACCATATAGATTTGTTTCATATGTGGCATATAAAGGAATAAACTCCAGAGATAACATTCTAAAGAAACCCAGTGACATTAAGAACAGTCATATTTTTTATGTTTTGCAGATGGTGAGGACACAAGATGATCATAGCAGAAAAGAAGATAGACCTCTCCATTGGCATGTATATATTTCATGTAGTTCTAATCAGAAATATATCATCTATTAAAAGTGGAGGGATAAGTGGCAGAACTTTTTCATGAAACAATGGACAGAACTGAGAAACTAGGAATGATTTCATTTCTCTTGAGAACTGGGACACCTGACCTTGAAGAGTTAACTGAATCTTTTCTTTGACAATCCTGTACAGTTCAGGCATTAATTCTGATGATGTATCTGCCTAAAGAAGACTTTTGTCGTCATTTTCATCACATCTGTATCTCAAATTGGACTCGCGTAAAAAGCAGTTAGACTTAGAATATCCTAAAAATGTCTTCTATTTATTCACGGACTTAGAAACCCGTGTCCAGATCTTCAGTTCTGCTACAACCCTAATGTCGCATCTCTCACAGGTGGCCCCCTGAAACCCATCTGGCAGGTTGCTGCCACCACAGTTAATGCTTGCTCTTTACCAGAGTCTTTGCAAAAGAATGGAATTTTTGAGAGAAAAATGAAACCAGGCTAATATGATAAACTACTATTTTGTGCTCTGATTATTTGTTTTACATTTCAGCATGCTTTGCTTTGTGTATACTTAATTTCGCTGCAACAAAATAAAACAAAACATTATGGAAAAGCATGAATACTCTATATGACCAGAGCTACTGTTCTTGGAAATTATAATAAAGCAAGAGAAAAGTTCAAAAATGAAAACAAATCTGACCTGGAAGTTTGTTCTCATTTTATTCTGCTTCTTTTTTAAAAAAAATTTTTTTAAATTAAATTTGTTGGGGTGATGTTGGTTAGTAAAATTATATAGATTTCAAATGTACAATTCAATATGTCATATGTATGTTGTATTGTGAGTTCACCACCCAATGTTAAATTTTCTTCACTTTTATTTAACTAGTCTAACTCAGACCCATTGGAACACCAGCACAGGATTTAATATGTTTGGAAAACATACATAAATGTAAAATAAACCAATAGTGAATTCATTTTAAAAATCATTCAATCTGGTTAAGGCAACAAGTAACTACCAAGTCAATGAGTATACACTACATATTTTAAAAGCAACTATGTTAATAGGATAATACTATAGGCAATTTTGTACCTTTTTCACATATTTTTCCTTAACTTTATTCTTGTTTGTATAATTTTAAAATAATCTAATCAATTAATTCTAGGCTGTCAAAAATTTTAAAGTAGTCATTTATTGCTCTCTGGGAAGTTCTAAAGCAAACACAACTCATTTAATAAATTATAGTTTTATTTTTCCCCAAAGAGCCTGGTGTTGTGTTTGTGTGTGTAAATGCGTGCATAAAAAATATAGCAGATCTGCAAATCTGAATGTACATGGGTTATCAAGAACGTGAAGCTAGAGGAACTCACACTCTGCTGATTGGGGTATAAATTGTTCCGCCCTTGAATAGCATTTTAGCAATATCCGGTTAGGTTGATGGTCCACATATTCTGCAACCCAGCAATCCCACTGTAGATCTATATGCCTATAAAGCACTCACACATGTACATAAGGAACCAAATGTAAACACATTCCCCACAGCATGGTATATTTTAGTGAAAACTTGAAACCAACCAAAATATCCTAAATACAGTATCTTTATACAATGGAATATGATACAGCAGTTGAATTGATAAATGAGAGCTGCCTCTATAAACATGGACAAATCTCAAAGATAACATTGAATTTAAAAGGATTGCAGAAGGATGGATTATGATTGCACTCAAACAACATTTTAAAACCTGAGAAGCAGCATCATGTATTGTTTATGAATACCCACAACTGTAGTAAAACCATATATGGAGATGATAAACACCAAATTCAAAACAGTGGGGAGGGGTGAAGTAGCGGTCTGATTGTCATTACAACGTTTTATCTCATGATAGATTATGAAAAATAAGTGTTCCTTATTTTTGATTTAAAATTTTTATACATTTTAGATGCCAAACATATTTCATAATTAAAAAAGAGTACATCGAGTCATGAAATAAATACAAAATTCAAGTACATCCTTATGCTACATCTAGAACCATGTTGAGAATTGTGAGGCATTAAAAAATATTTATATAACCATCCTTGCTCTTGAGGAGTTTGTATTGTCAAGTTTACTGGTTTTTTCTATGCTTTTTTTTGCATGTCCTCAAATTGCACCTAGAGTTAGGTGACATTCTAGAAGAGTGGTTCTCCTTGAACACCAAGCACCAGAGAAACTTATCCCCTTTAGCGTTAGACACATAATTTTAATCAATGTATAAAATTAGTTGATGTTACCTAACACTGAGTGTACTTTCACTTTTGATGTGAATTTTGTGTGTCAGTCGTCACTTGAGGTCGTTTAGCAGTTCGAGCATATAACAGGTAAGGAGGGTGATACTAAGTGACACTGTTTCACTGGAGGAACAATTACACTGTAAATATAGGGAACTTTTAATAAATGTATTATGTATTTTGGACATTCAAGCCAAAAATACAATGCTTGATTGTGTGCTGTGGACACAAAAATGTTGAGAATCAACAGCAGAGGGTGACCATAGGATGATAAAAACACTGTGCATGAATTCAGAATAAGGCTATTAAGTAGAACCAGTAATTGCTTTGGAAACCAAAGGAAAAGAAAATCACTTTGAATTTAAATGATTGGAGAAGTCTTCAAGGAATAAATGGGACTCAAACCAGGTCCTTACTTACAGATCCTTAACGCCCTCCTTTCAGTTCCTTTGAGATAACAGTACAAACTCCATTCATGCTTTGACAGACCCTCAAAATCTGACCTCTGTTCATCTTACCAGCCTAAACTCTTCTCACTGCAAGGGGAAGTTCCTACCCTACCTCCTATTCATCCTTCTGAGCTGGCTCTCATCTGCTTGGGAACCCCACCATAAACTTCCCAAAGTAACCCCAAGAGGCACTGAAGTGAGCATCCCTATTTGTTCATCACTGTACCCCCAGTGCCCAGGATGTTTTCTGGCATTTACAAGGCACCCAATAAAGATTTGATGAATGCATAAACAAACTCATCGTGAAAGATAAATATAGTTTCATTCGATGGGGGAGGAGAGGAACTAGCATGAGCAATGACAAGGAAACAAAAGCCAGCAAAACCCCTGTGTGTATTCTGCACTGATGTAAGTGGGGAACTTGGGAGTGTATGAGCAGCGCTTGTAGGTGGCCATTGTAACTGGATTGGAAATCTGGGGATTAGCAGAAGCCGAAGCCATGGCAAGTGTGGTGAGTTGCTGAAAAACCCTTTTTAAAAGCTTAGTAAAAACAGTAAACTTAAAAAAAATTTTTTGAACCATTTTATAATAGCCAATCTCTGAATATGGAGTCATCTGCAGGCAAAACAGCATGTTCTCAAAAGGGGCCATGGAACAGGCACTAGTCACACATTATTCCCAGGGGTTCTGTGCTGTGTGTTACATAGCTGAGGTGCTGTCTCTCGCGTGGCATTACAATGACCACAGAACAGCTGGTCAGAATTACAGATGACTAAGAATCCTGTGATATCTCTGGAAAACTTCATCTAATACTTACTTACTTACTTACTTACTTACTTACTTACTTACTTACTTACTTATTTATCTATTATAGTGACATTGGCTAATGAAATCCAGTAAGTTTCAAGTGTACAATTCAACAATAAGTCATATATATAATATATGCATTGTGTGTTTACCACCCATAGTTAGATTTCCTTCTGTCACCATATTTTTGACCCCTTTTACTCCATCTACCTCCCCCCACTCCACTGTCTATGTTCGAGTCTCTATTGCTTTTAGGTTTATATCCCACATATAAGTGATGTCATGTGATTTTCAACTTTTTCTGCCTGACTTATTTTGTTTAGCACGATTATCTCAAGATGCATCCATAATCCCTATATCTGAGTGTGAGCATTGGGGTTGAGAATTTAACTAGCCATCGTTGGTAATATGTGCAGCCCCTAATGGACACCCTAAATTGGAACCTTTCTGTCTCTGACCTAGAACTCTTACATATTCTTTTCACTAAATTTCTTCTCTAGCTCCCCACTGTCCACCTTGACAACTCCAGTGCCTCTCACCTTAGAGTTCACGAGGAAATTAATAGGTGCTCAATAATTATTTTTCTTTGTGCAGAATGAATAAGCTGAGCCTGGCTACTATCCTTTTGGCCTCCCTCTCCCACACTGAACTTGGATTCTGTGTTGAGAAAAAGTTCTGTAACGAGTCGAAGTTGTCCTCTACACAAATGCTGATAAGGAAGTTCTCACCTCCTGTAATGAGGACAACAGCTGTGTGGAGGCCTGGCTCACAGATGGCTGTTTGCAAATCTCTTACAAAAGAATATATTAGACTTCAAGACGATGGATATGATGAGAATAGTCTAATAAACAGCATGAATCATCTTTTATCCTCTCAGTTACTAGCACTTTTGCAAAGCAAATAAGTTTTTTCTAGTATAGTAAAATTGATCTGTGCCCAGTATTGCATGGTTTTGGAGGTCACAAGCCTAGCTACCTAAAGCGTGGCTGATGACTTGTGAACCAGCAACAACATCACAGTCACTGGAAGCTGGCCTAGAATTCACTCGCTTGAAGCTCTACAGATGAGTAGGTGCATTTTATAGGTTTTTAAGTTTAGCTTGGCATCATATATTGAGCATCTACTGTGTAGCACACATTATGTCAGAGAAGGGAATATAGAGATAAGTAAAAGGAGACATATGTCTGGAGCTTATGGTCCAGCTGGGAAGACTGACCCAGAAATGAAAATGACTGGATTCAATTTAGCCAGGTGAAAATTGGGTGAGTAATTTAGCAGAAAATATTGCTCTCTTGGCTCTTTGTCCTTAAAATGGGTTTTTGTTTAAACCATAAACTCCACTATATTCACGGAGGAGGGGAAATGACTATACAAATTTTGTATTGTAAACTGAATCTAGGAGTGATTGGGAGATGAAAATAGGGAGGTTAGTACAAGCCAGCCATAGAGAACCTTGTACGTCATGTCGAAGAGTCTGTCCTGGAGGCACCAGAGAAGGAATGTGGTTTTATTGTAACTGGTATTTGCTGTTGAGAGAAGAGGGAATTTGGGGAGAGAAGAACTGGTCACAGGGTAATCAGTTATCCAGGCAAGAATGGACAGCGAGGCTCAGGTTGGAGATGAATGAACCTATAAGGGAAATATCTAAAAGGTAAAATAAGTAGGACATGATAATTAGTTTGGACAAAGGATAAGGGAGAGGACTCAATGTCTAGACTAGTGGTGCTTAAGAATGTGCTTAAGAATGCTCTAGAGTGTGCATTTGAATACTCTAGAGGATCCCAGCTGCGAGTTTCTGATCCAGCAGGTCTGGGTGAGGCCTGAGAATGTGCATTTCTAACAGATTTCCAGTTGATGCTGATGCTGCTCATGCTGAGACCCACTTTGAGAACCCCTGCTCTAGTATAGCTAGCTCAATGGTTCTCACTTTTGACAGCTCATTGGGAGCACTGAAGAGCTTTTTAAACTACCGATGGCTGTCCCTACTCCCCAGGGATGCTGATTGAATTGCTACAGGGTGCAGCCAGGACAGTGGGCATTTTTAAAATTCCAGATGATTCTATTATGTAGCTGAATACCAGCTAAATACCCTTCATTATATTAGGACACAGGAAAAGGAGACATTTTGGTGTTTCTTAAATTTATTAAAATTATTTCTCAATATTCTTTTCTTGTTCCCTCCAAATGTTTTATTATGTGTGTCCTCATATGTGTGCAAATATATGTGATCTTTTTGGATCAATATGATATATGGCGATTACTGTTTAAAAGGGTAGCTACTAAAAAGACCAAATAGAAACTATTTCTACACCTAAGGCAGGAGGAAGAATGAAAGGGGGTGGGGGAGGGAAAAAGCGCTGAGTTCTTACTGTGTACCAGATGCTGTAATAAGTATTTTATATACATCATTTCACTTAATGCTGACAGCAAAAGAAGTGTAAGATACCGTTATCTCCATTTTATAAAGAAGGAGTCCAGGACTCAGAAAGAGAAGGTCACACAGTCCAAGATACAAAGGGGTTTAGATCTGGATTTGTCTGGTTCTTCCAAAGACCATATTCTTTACACGTATTGTCATGGGAAGAGAAATCGGCTATAATGTACAGAAAAAAATAGCCAGGATTAGGCATCAGGTGCTTGAATTCTAGTCCCAACTCTACCTCTAACTAGTTGTGCCACCTTGAGTGAATCACCCATCTCTGCGCCTTGATTTCCTCATGAATAAAATGGGAATAAAAATTGCAGCTAGCTCATTGGATTAAATGGCATACTTAGCACCAGGCCTTGCATATGGAAGATAATGTTAAATCCTATTATCTTCCTTCTTTTCATTATCATGATCAGTAAAATGGGGAAGGGGAAATGGGATGATCTTCCCTAAAATTCCCTCAGTGTATAAATTCTATGATTAAGCATTTGCTACTTTCTTTGGAATCTGTAGCTTTTTTTTTTTCCCTCTGAAACCCTTCAACCAGTGACCTCATCTTAAAATTTGGCTTTTGCCTAAAATCAGCCACTTCCTTCCTATAACCCACCTGTTCCTCTTCATCCCTGGATGTCCAGCTTGCTGTGGGTTTCATTCATAGCTGTGACAGAGAGCTGTGTCAGTGTTCTGGTGACTCTTGCAGATTGGCATTGGGCCTCTGCGGTGTTGCTGGGCTCAGCTCCCTCTGCAGCACCTGCATGAGAGTCCTCCTGCCAGTCCAACAGGATTCTGTCCAGTGAACACATCTGCAGTGATAAACGGATCACCCTCCACAGCTTAGATGCTAATGATCTTATTCTTTATCTGATACCCTGTAGGCTGTTCATGGCCAGGATATAATTTAGAATCACGGCAAGAGTAAGACTCGTTCTACCACTTACTGGTTATGTAACGTTGAGCTTACGGCCTAACTTCTGGAACCTCCATTTTTCTCAGCCGTGAAATTGGTTGGTGAGACTTGGCATGTATAAAGTGCACTATACAGTGTATGGTTTGCGCTGCTATTCAATAAAAGTTAGAATCCATCCCTAATGACTCTATTTGGGAAGATGGTAACTCTCAAGGTAGAGCAAGGAACAGGGTTGTGTGGAGGGGGCTGATCATGACTCTAAGCATTTTACAATAGATTCGCTGTCACTGTGACTCTTCTGTTACTGTTTAAGTAGCAGATTTCACAGCAGCTTTTGCTTTAGCACTTTCACTGAATACATTTCTAAGATTCTCCTTGAAATAAACTGAGCTATAACCTCAGACACCCTCATACCCACAGCTATTCCATAACAATGGGATGACCGCATTGCAGGTCATCGTGCGTGTGCTTCCAGGACCCAAGTTATCCTCCTGTGAACTCGGGAGTGACTGACCTCGGGCCTTCTGCCAATCTGCACAACCTGCCTGGTTGGAAGGCTCGCTCCAATTGCCTGAAAACATTTCCAAACCTCGGAATATAGGTCTCTTATTTCTTCCCTTATTCTGAGTTACAACAACTTTCAATTAAGTAGCGTGTTAGCATGCGACATCGTTTTACTTCAGTGCCAACACGGCATGGACATGACTGGCATAGAATCAAATTTGCCTGGTTTTTATTTGAGACCAGCTGGAACTGATGTCCCAGCAATGTTGTGGCAGTTTTCCAGACAAGTGTTTCTCCAAGTAGGGTTTAGGGACCACTCCCATCAAAAGTTCATTAGCTTTGTTAACATGCAAGGTTCCAGCCCTCCTCCCAACCCTACTAGATTAGAATCTCTGGGTGTAAACACAGACGCTGCATTTTAACACACCCTTTAGGTCATTTTTATGCATATTGTATTATAGTTTTCTCTTTTAATTTAAATTACTATAAAAGTATTGCTCAAAATTTTTTCATAATCAAACAATGCTAAAAAGCTCATAATAAAAGGTAGCCATTATCTCCTCTCCCCTCTCCAGATTTATTTCCTGGAAGTTACCATATAAACTTTACTACTCTCTTCTTCAAGTTTTTACCTCTCCATTTCTAAATAAGGTATTAATCCTGCAATTTTATGTCACATTAACTTTAGGCATTATCTACTGCCATCCTATAATGATTGATAAATATTAAGCAATTTATCTAACATAATTCTCCATCCTTACCTTCTTAATATAGTCCCTTAAGTTTTTGTTAAATCAAGAGTCAAGATTGCTATTTTATAACTGTGTAAAGATTGGTTAGTATTGAGCCAAGAAAAGACTATACATATCTCTGTCTTATTTAACTTCTGTTTTTCTTGGAATTTCAGTTCTGCCAATAACTGTCAATTTTGTTTTCCAAATACTTAAATGTAGCAGATACTTGGCAGTTTCTCTTCCTTGCTTTGGGAGACTTCACTCCCAGAGTACCCCTATTCTTCTGCTCCCTGAAGACTCTTAATTCTGCTTTCCTTGTTAGATTTCCTTTAATCTGGTTCCATGGCTTCCTATTTCTTAGTTTACTTATTTTTAAAAAGCACAACCTCCAGTAACTTTCCTAAGAACCAGCACATCGCAGATATAATTTTTCAGTCCTTACATGTCTCAAATATCTTTTTTTTTTCTGCCTTCATACTTGGTTTTTGTACTATGTTGAATAATATTCCCCCCAAATCCATGGAATCTCAAAATATGAGCTTATTTGGAAATAGAATCTTCACAGATGTAATTAGTTAAGATAAGGTTATAACTTAGAGTGCACTCTAAATCCAATTATTGATGTCTTTTTGAGAAAGTCATGTAAAGACAGAGGCACGCAGGAAAGAAGGCCATGTGATGACAGAGGCAGAGACTGTGGCCTCTGGAAGCCAGGGCATGCTCAGCATTGCTGACAGCACAGAGGCTAGGAGAGAAACATAGAACAGATGCTCTCTCAGAACCTTAAAAAACAAAACCAAAAAACCACCCTTTCTAACACCTTAATTTGGGACACATGTACTCTACAACCATGAAGGAATACATTACTGCTGTTTTAAGCTCCCTCGTTTGTGGTACTTTGGTATGGCACCCCTAGGAAATTGACACATGGTTTCCCTGGATGTAAAATTCAAGTCCATAGACGTGAGCATAATTTGCCTCCAAATTAATGACAGAACGCTCACATGGCGTTAGTTTCCACTGTTGGTTTGAGGAATCTGATGCCACTTCAATTTCCATTTCTTATATGTAAAGTGCTTCTCCCAGAACCAGGTTCCTTTATTTTCTAATGTGAAATTACACGGCAAATGTCTCTATTATATCATTTTGTTTAGTGAAAACCCTCCAGTTAAACAAGAACACTGGCATTGGAATTTGAGAGATGAGTAGCCACCAATTCTGATATTTATCACATTCTTAATGATCCTGAAACTCAGCTTCCTTGTTTTTAAAGAGATAGAGGAATACCCACCTATGAGCAGTCAGGACTGGTGCATAGAGTTCATGATTTCCACTTTGGGGATTACTTAGAGTTAACTGGATCACAAGTAGGAAGAAAGTCACAAATAATGTAAGCTAATTTCTGCAATCTCTCTAGATCCTCAGCATTTTGCCCTATGGTGTGGAATAAAACGGTTACAATGGGGAGTGATCATTTAACCACCTTAACAGAATCATTTCATTTCAGAAATTTTCTGTTGGAGGATCATCCTCAAAGATAACTCATACATTGTTACATTGCAAGGAAAGGGGAGAAAAATGTTGATGAAAATTGCAAACTCTCTCCTTCTTTGTCAAAGTGTGACTTCTCCACAAGAATAGGGCTGATTGAAAAGTTGTCTTTTACATAGATTCCAAAGATGGTTTCTCTTTTCTCAAAATCTAACTATAAACTCGCTCAAGAATAAGAAAACATTAACTCAGAGCCAGAATTTATAAGGATAGTAACAAAATGTTCATGGCTCAAGAAAAGGGTTCTTACAAAATGTGTTAAATTGTTGTATTTGAAACATTAACACATGTTCCCAAATTTCTATGTATAGATCCAGACTGCCTGATTTTCTCAAATTTATGGTACTACTCAATGAAATATGATTTCTTCAATAGCTTAGAGACTCTTATTCATGAAAAGTTGAATATTTGTACTATGAAAGGCACATTTGGAACTATTTTTATTATTTCTTGTTGCTAAAGATGACCTTATATTTTCTTTTTGAACTAATATAAATATATATAAATTTTTGAACTAATATATAAAAATAATGTATCTATCACAGACAATTTCAAAAATAATTCACATTAAAATCTGACATTAGTGAAAGCTTATCTCAATTTGGATGCTCAATTTTCATCAAGAATACTTCTCCTGTATTTAGATTTCAGAAAATTCAAAGTTAAAAAAGTAGATTGTGGGGGCATGAAGAGGTAGAGCACAGAGGATTTTTTAGGACAGTGAAAATATTACGTATACCATAATGATGAATACATATTATACATTAGTTTAAACCTACAGAATGTACAATATCAATATGAACCATAATGTAAACTCTGGACTTTGGGTGATGATAATGTGTTGATGTGAGTTCATAGCTTGTAACAAATGTGCCACTCTACTAGGGGATGTTGATAATGAGGGAGGCTATGCCTAGTGGGAATAGGTATATGGGAAATTTCTGTACCTTCCTCTAAATTTTGCTGGGAACCTAAAACTGTTCTAAAAAAATGTAGTCTTTTTTTTTAATAGTATTTTTTATTTTTCAATTATAGTTGGCATACAATATTATATTAGTTTCAGGTTTACAACATAGTGATTATTCATCTATGTAACTCACAAAGTGATCACCCCAATAAATTTAGCTCCTCTCTGACACCATACATAGTTATTACAATATTATTGACTATATTCCTTATGCTGTACTTTATGTCTCCATGACTATTTTTTAACTACCAGTTGTACTTCTGAATCTTTCCCCCCTTTTTCATGTATATCCCTACCACCCCTCATCTGACACTCTTCAAAATGTCCTCTGTATCCATGAGTTTGTTCCTGTTTCTGTTTTGTTTATGGTGTTCTTTAGGTTGTCTTTTTCTATCTGACTTACTCTACTCAGCACAATATCCTCTAGGTCCATCATGAAATATCTTTTTCCATCCCTTTACTTTCCATCTCTGCGTGTCTTTTAATCTGAAGTGAGTGTCTTGTAGGGAGCATATGTAAGGGTCTTGTTTTCTTATCCATTTAGCCACCCTATCTTTTGATTGGAGCATTTAATTCTTTTTCATTTGAAACACTTGTTGATAGATATGTAGTCATTGCCATTCTTTATTCATATTTTTGATACATATTTTTTTACTTCTTAATGAAGTCTCTCCAAACATTTTCCTGTAATACTGGCTTGGTTAGTGATAAACTCCGTCAGCTTTTTCTTATCTGGGAAGCTCTTTATCTGCCTTTTAATTTTAAATGATAACTTTGCTGGGTAAAGTAATCTTGTTTGTAGGTCGGGGTCTTCATCACTTTGAATATTTCATGCAAAACCCTTCCGGCCTGCAAAGATTTTTTTGAGACATCGGCTGACAGTCTCATGGGCGTTCGATTGTAGGTAATTAATTACTTTTCTCTTGTTGCTTTTATGATTCTTTGCCTTTAACCTTTGACATTTCAATTATGATGTGTCTTCGTGTGGGCCTCTTTGAATTCATCTTGTTTGGGACTCTCTGAACTTCCTGGGTGGTATGTTTATTTCCTTCACTAAGTTAGGGAAGTTTTCCATCATTATCTCTTCAAACAGTTGTTCAACATCTTGTTTTCCTTCAGGTACACCAACTAGATGGATATTTTGACCTTTAATAGTGTCCCATATGCTCCTTAAATTATTTATATAGTCTTGGCATCTTTTTTCCTGCCATTCTGATTGAGTATCCTTGGTTTTCCTGTTCCCTAGATAGGTCATTTGATCCTTTTCTTTATTTACTTTGTTTATTCCTTTTAAAATTTCATTTAATAAACTTCTCATCTCAAATAATGTGTTCTTCATTTCAGACTGGTTCCTTTTCATAATTTCCATTTCCTATTTTTTTTTTTTTATCTCTTTGTTAAAATTCTCACTGAGTTCATCTACACTTCCCCTTAGATCATTGAGCATGTTTATGACCACTGTTTTGAACTCTGCATCTGTTAGATTATTTGACTCCATTATATCTGGATCTCTGTTCTCTCATATGATTTCTACTTCTTTGTCTTCCCATTTTGGCTGCCTTTCTGTGTCTATTTCTATGTACTAAGCAAACTCCTACGTCTCCGGTCTTATTAGCGTGGATTTGTGAAGTAGATGTCCAGGGGCACAGTCCTGAGAGGGGTTCAGCTGCAGGCTAAACTTAGCTTAAGCCTCTGTCCCTCCGGGGCCACCTGTTAAGATTCAGCAAGCAACCCACAGATGCTGTGCATATACTTATCTCAAAAGGCCACACCAGAAACCAAGGCCAGCTGCCCCCGGTGTGAGTCTAGGCACTCACTGCTCAGCAAGGAGCACCTGAATCACTAAAGATATACTTGGATGTGGCTTGGGTGGGCCATGAGTTGGGGGAGGCAGGGTTTCAGGGAATCCTCTGAGTAGAGCAACCTCTGTTATCCAGTTTGATGACATCACAGTTATGGCTGTGCTGTTTCTGCTCACTAGGAGAGGGCAGGGCTCAACGAGGAACAATGGATATCTCCAGCACTTCTGTACAGAGCAAGTCTCGCCTTGGCCCTCACTCTGACAATGTCTCCTTGTAAGTCCCTGCTCCTCCCTGCATGCAGCTGGCTCGGCACTGATGTTCAGAGCAAGAAGGTCTTTCACTGCGAAAATCTGCTCATGGATGCGGCCCCTTTAAGAGGCTTCTGCCACTGCTGCAGCCTCTGTCTCACCCAACTGTGGAGACTGGAACCAGGCAGCCCCGTGTCCTCGCCCCATCCTACCTTCTGCCATTCCAGGGCAATTTTTTTGGATTTCTCCCTAGTTGTATGGCTTGTTCCTCTAGATCCCAGTCGATTTTTCCTTGCTACCTGCTCCTTGTTTCCATCACAACTTTGATTTGGTCTCCAGAGGGATGAACAGAGCCTCTATCATCTACTTCATTGCAAATGGTGTTACACGTGATGTCATCCCAGAGGCTCCTTAAACTATCTTCATTTGGTGGTGGGGTTTTTTTTTCTTGTTGCTGTTCTGACTGCATGTCCTCTGCTAGCCAATCTAAATCAGTGATTTGATCCTCTGCTTCATCCACTCTGTCGATTCCCTCTAATGTACTCTTCATCTCAGATGTTGTAGTCTTCATTTCTGAATGACTCCTTATATGTTTTCCATCTCCATTATTACGTTTTTTTATCTCTGTTAAAGTTCTCACTGAGTTCATCTACTCTTTCCCTAAGGTCATTAAGGATCTTTATAACCTGTGTTTTGAACGCTGCATCTGGTAGATTGCTTGTCTCCATTTTGTTGAGTTCTTTTTCTGGAGTTTAGTTTTGTTCTTTCATGTGAGACATGCTTCTTTGTCTCCCCATGTTGGCTGCCTCCCTGTGTTTCTATGTGTTAGGCAGGGATCCTAAGTATCCCAGTCTTTTTTTTTTTTTTTTAAGTCTCCCAGTCTTAGGAGAATGGCTTATGTAGTAGGTTTGCTGGGAGGTTTCCAGCTGCAGGCCAGGTTCAGCTGCAACTTGTGCACTCTGGAGCCACCTGGTAAGAGTCAAGCAATCCCATTTGGCTGCCACCCATACTGAGCTTATAGGTGCCTCTAGAGGCCAAGCCAGAAACGAGGTTGGCCAAGGCTGGCTGCCACTAGTGTGGGGCTCGGAGCTGCTCAGCAAGAGGTACAGGGCACACCAAGGCCAGATGCTGCTGCTTTGAGTTTTATAAGCCTTTGAGAGATTTCAAGAAAGTCTACAACAAGAGTCATGAACCTTTGTATGAAATAAACCACTGGAAGCAGCTTAGGTGGGGCCACAAGTCGGGAGAGGTGGAGTCTCAGGGAATCATGTGAGCAGAATGACCTGTGCGATCCAGGTTGATGGCGACTCAGATATGGCGTGCCTATGTCAGCATGCTGGGAAGGGCAAAGACTCAACAGAAGAACAATGGATACTACCAGCACTTCTGTCCAGGGGAAAGCCACCCCTCCAGCCCTTGCCCTGAGGCCCAACAACTCATTGTCTCTTCGTGTGTCCCTGGCACCCCTCGAACAGCTGCCTCAGCATGAGAGCTCAGAGCAAGTGCATCTATCAAGTAAGGCTGGGTGTGGGCCCTTTAAGAGGAATGTCTGCTTTCCCCGCAGCCCTCCATCTCACTTAGCCACAACTTTCTCTAGTTTTCACAGCCAGAGATTGTGGAGACTTCTCTTCCTGGAACTGGAACCCTGGGCTGGGGAACCCAGCGTGGGGCTGGCACCCCTCACTTCTCAGAGGGGTGGAGACTTTGCAGCAAGATAAATCATATGGTATTTGTATTTCTCTGTCTGACTTGTTTCCGTAGCATAATACCCTCTAGGTCCATCTATGTTGTTGCAAAAAAGAAGACTTTATTCTTTTTTATGGCTAAATGATATTCCACTGTATGTGTCTGTATGTATGTATACCACTTCTTTATCCATTCATTTATTGATGGAAACAGGTTGCTTCCACATGTTGGCTATTGTAAATAATGCTGCAATAAGCATAGGGTGCATATATCTTTTCTAATTTCTAGTGTTTTGAATTTCTTTGAATTAATACCCAGAAGTGGGATTGCTGGGTCATATGGTAGTTCTAGTTTTAATTTTTTGAGGAACCCCTCAAACTGTTTTCTATAGTGTCTGTACCAAGTTTACAATCCCACCAACAGTGCACCTTTGTTCCCTTTTCTCCACATCCCCGTCAACATTTGTTTGTTGATTTATTGATGACAGTCATTCTGACAGGTACGAGGTGATATCTCATTGTGGTTTTAATTTGCATTTCCCTGATGATTAGTGATGTTGAGCAACTTTTCACATGTCCGTTGGCCATCTGTATGTCCTCTTTAGAGAAATGTCTATTTAAGTCCTCTACCCCTGTTTTAATCAGATTGTTTTCTTTTTGGTGTTAAGTTGTATTAGTTCTTTATATATTTTGGATATTAACCGTTTATCAAATGTATCATTGGTGAATATCTTCTCTCATTCAGCAGAATGTCTTTTCATTTTGTTGATGGTTTCCTTTGCTGTGCAAAACTTTTTAATTTGATGTATTCCTATTTTAAAATTTTTCTTTTGTTTTCTTTGCCTGAGGAGTCATATCCAAAAAAACATTACTGAGAGAAATGTCAAAGAGTTTACTACCTATGTTTTCTTCTAGGAATTGTGTGGTTTTGAGTCTTACATTTAAGTCTTTAATCCATTTTGAGTTTATTCTTGTAAACGGTGTAAGAAACTGATTCAGTTTCATTTTTTTGCATGCATCGGTCCATTTCTCTCAACACTATTTATTAAAGAGACTATCTTTACCCCCATTGTATACTGTTGCCTCCTTTGTCTAAATTAATTGACCATATAGGTGTGAATTTTTTTGGACTTCTATTAGTTCCATTGATCTATGTGTCTGTTTATACTAGTAACATGATGTTTTGATTACTATAACCTTGTTGTATAGTTTGATATCAGGTAGTATGATACCACCAAATTTATTCTGTCTCAAAATTGATTTAACTATTTGGGGGTCATTTGTGGTTTTATATAAATTTTCGGATTATTTGTTCTAGCTCTCTAAAAAAATGCCATTGGTATTTTGATACGAGTTGCACTGAATCTGTACATTGCTTTGGGTAGTATGGACATTTGAATGATGTTAATTCTTCCTATCCATGAGCATGATATATGCTTCCATTCATTTGTATCTTTTTCAATTTCTTTCTTCAGTGACTTAAAGTTTTCTGAGTATAGAGTTCTTTTACTTCCTTGGTTACATTTACCACTAGGTATTTAATTCTTTTTGTTGCATTGTAAATGGGATTGTTTTCTTAATTTCTCCTTCTGATAGTGTTATTGGTGTATAAAAAATGCAACTGATTTCTAAAGTATCCTACTACTTTATTGAATTTATTAGTTCTAATAGTTTTTTTTGTGTGTATGCAATCTTTTGGGTTCTCTCTTTATAGTATGTCATCTGCAAATAATGACAATTTTACTTCTTCCTTTACAATTTGAAAGTTTTTTTTTTTCTTTTTCTTGTCTGATTGCTGTGGCTGCTACTTCCAATATATGTTGAATGAAAGGGGTAAAAGTGGGCATTATTGTCTTTTTTTCTGATCTTAATGAAAAAGTATTTAGCTTTTTACTAGTGAGTATGATATTAGCTGTGGGTGCATCATAAATGGCCTCTATTATGTTGAGTTACATTTCCTCTACTCCCACTTTGCTAAAAGGTTTTATTGCAAATGAATGCTGGATTTTGTCTAATACTTTTTCTGCATCTATTAGGATGTTCATATTATTTTTACCCTTCATTTGTTCATGTGGTATATTATGTTCATTGATTTGTATATACTGAACCAAACTTGCATCCCAGGAATGAATCCCATTTGATCATATCGTAAAATATTTTTCATGTATTGCTGGATTCAGATTGGTAATATTTTTGAGGATTTTTGCATCTGTGTTCATCAGGGATATTGGCCTATAATTCTCTCTTCTCCTCCTTCTCCTCCTTCTCCTCCTTCTCCTCCTCCTCCTCCTCCTCCTCCTCCTCCTCCTCCTTCTCCTCCTCCTCCTCCTCCTCCTCCTCCTCCTCCTCCTCCTCCTCCTCCTCCCTTCTCCTCCTTCTCCTCCTCCTCCTCCTCCTCCTCCTCCTCCTCCTCCTCCTCCCTCCTCCTCTCTCCTCCTCCTCCTCCTCCTCTTCAATTTTTTGGGCTACTTTGAGAGGATAGGTATTAATTCTCTTTTGAATGTTTGGTTAAGTTTGCCTTTGAACCCATCTGGTCCAGGGCTTGTGTTTGTTGGGAGTTTTTTGATTACTGATATAATTTTGTTAGCGGTTATTGTTCTGTTCAAATTTTCTGTTTACTCCTGATTCAGCCTTGAAAGATTATATGTTTCTAGGAATTTATCTACTTCCAGATTGTCCAATTTGTTAGCATATAATTGTTCATATTTCCTTATAACTCTATATTTCTATGCTGTTGGTTGTCACTGCTCTTACATTTCTGATTTTATTTATTTGGGCCTTGTCTCTTTTTTTCTTGAGGAGTCTGGGTAGGATTATCAATTTTTTTTTTTATCTTTCAAAGACTAGCTCTTGGTTTCATTGATCTTTTGTATTGTTTTTTTTAGACTTTTTTAAAAATTTATTTCCACTCTGATCTTTGTTATTGCTTTCTTTCAATTCACTCTGGGTTTTGTTTGTTCTTTTTTTCTAATTCCTTTAGGTATAAGGTTAAATTGTTTATTTGAGATTTTTTGTGTTTCCTTGAGATAGGCCTATATTCCCATAAATTCCCCTCTTAGATCTGCTTTGGCCATGTCCTATTGTGTTTTTATTTTCATTTGTCTCAAGGGATCTTTTGATTTATTCCTTGATCTCATTCATTATTTAGTAGCATTTATTTAGCTTCCATGTGTTTCTGTGTATTTGTTTCCTTCTTGTAATTGATATTATCATAATCAGAGAAGATACTTTATATGATTTCAATCATCTTAAATTTATTTAGTCTTTTTTGAACCTAACTTGTGGTCTATCCTTGAAAATGTGCCATGTGCACCTGAGAAGAATGTATATTCTGTTGCTTAAGGATAAAATGTCCTAAAAATATCAGTTAAGTCTATCTGGTCTAATGTGTCATTTAAGGCCACTGTTTTCTTGTTGATTTTTCTGTCTGGATGATCTATCCTTATGTCAATGGGGATATTAAAGTCTCCTTTAATACTGTATTACTGTTGATTTTCCCCTTTATGTCCATCAATATTTGCTTTATATATTTAGGTGCTCTTACACTGAGCACTTAAATGTTAATGAGAGTTATATCCTCTTGTTGGTTTGATCTCTTTATCATTATGAAATGCTCTTTTTTTTATCTTTTGTTATAGCTCTTGTTTGAAAGCCTATTTTGTCTAACATAAATATTGCTACTTCAGCTTATATTGTTTCCATTTGCACAAAATAATTTTTCCATCCCTTCTAGACTCTGTATATCTTTTGATCTGAAATAGGTTTCTTGTAGGTCGCATATTATGGGTCTTGATTTTATCCATTCAGCTACCCTATGTCTTTTGAGTGGAGCATTTAATCCATTTAAATTTAAGGTAACTATTGATAGGCATGTGGTTATGGCCATTTTATTAATTGTTTTCTGATTGTTTTTGTAGTTCTCTGCTCCTTTCTTATTATCTTGCTCTCTTCTTTTGTATGTTGATGACTTTCTATAGTGTTGTGTTTGGACTCCTTTTTGTTTGTTTCTTGTATTCCTTTTGTATATTTTTGGTTTGTGGTTATCTTGTGCTTTATGTATACCAAGCTATGTTATTGGCAGTCTATTTTAAGTTGACGGTCACCTACATTCAAACACCTTCTAAAATCACTACAATTTTTACTCTCCCCTCCATGTTTATTTTCTCATTATTTTTTAATTCATTTGTGTGAGTTTGTGTGTATTCCTTAGTTTATTATTATAATTATACATGATCTTCCTACTTTTGCCTTTTAACTATTATACTAGCTTCATAGTTAGTTTATTCATTGCCTTTTAAGAGTTTGCCTTTGTCAGTGACAATTTTTTTTCTGTATTTTCTTATTTTTATTTTTAAAAAATCTTCTCTACTTAAAGAGGCCCCTCTAACATTTCTGGTAATACTGACTTAATGATGATGAACTCTAGCTTTCTCTTGCCTGGGAAACTCTCTATTTCTCCTTCAATTCTAATGATAGTCTGCTGGATAGAGTAATTTTGGCTGTAGGTTCTTGTTTTTCATCCCTTTGAATATCTCATCCCGATCTCTCCGGTCCTGACAGTCTTATGGGAGCTTCTTTTCTTTTGCTACTTTTAAGATTCTTTCCTTGTCTTTAAGTATTGGCATTATATTTTGGCAAGTATGATGTGAGGGCCTCTTTGTGTTCATCTTGTTTGGTACTCTCTACACTTCTTCAACTTATATGTCTATTTCCTTCACCAGGTCAGAGAAGTTTTCTGTCATTATTTTTTTGAATAGGTTTTTAATTCTTTGCTGTCTTTCCTCTCCTTCTGGTACTCCTATGATGCAAATGTTGTTATGCTTGATGTTGTCCCAGAAGTCCCTTAAAATATCCTCATTTTTAAAAAATTCGTTTTCTTTTTGCTGTTCTGATTGGTTGTTTTTCCGCTACCTTGTCTTCCACATGGCTAATTCAGTCCTCTGGTTCATCTAGTCTGCTGTTGATTCCCTCTAAAGTATTCTTCATTGCGATTATCGTATTCTTCATTTCTTACTGGTTTCTTTTTTATGATTTCTATCTCTTTGTCAAAGCTCTCACTGAGTTCATGTATTCATCTCCTAAGTTCATTGAGCATCCTTATAACAAGAGTTTTGATATATTTTTTTTTGTCTCTGTTTTATTTAGGTCCTTTTCTGGAGTTTTATCCTAGTCTTTAAATTGGGACAATGTTTGTTTGACTCCTAGTTGTGACTGCCTCCCTGTGTTTGTTTCTATGTATTAAGTAGCTCTGCTGTGTCTCCTGGTCTCAGCAGGGTGGCCTTATGTAGTAGATGTCCTGTGAAGCACAGCAGTGCTTTCTCCCTGTTCACCTGAGCCAAGTGTTCTGGGGTGTCCTTGTGTCAGTTGTATGTGCCCTCCTGTTATAGTTGAGTCTTGGTTTCTTTTTCATATCAGTAGGTGGGGTTGACCCTCAGACTGACTGGCTATGAGGGCTGCCTATGACTACAGCCCACAAGCTGTAATCTGGGAGCTAAACCCACATCACAGGAGTTGCTTTAGAGGAGCTTTGGTGCCAGCTAAGTCTACTTTTCAGGTATGTCATTTGTGGAGCTGGTTGGGTGGCATTCTGATGTGGTCTGAAGCCAGCTGCAGGATGCACTGTTTCTGGAACCTCTTAGAAGGGGCTCTGGTGCCAAATTTAGCTGCCAGTTGTGCCCCACTTGGGGTTGCTTGGTGGTCATTCTGTGATTGGTTGCTGCTTGTACTGGGCTTGGAAGCACCTGGAAGAGGCTGTGCTGTGAACCAAGCCTGGCTACCACTAGTGCTGTGTTTGGGACCCTTTGGTGTGCACCATGATGTGAGCTGAGGTGAGCTGCTACTTGTGCCAGGCTTGTGGGCTGCTTAGTTGAAGTTACATTCCAAGCCAACACTAGCCACAGCTTATGCCAGGCTTGGAGCCATCTGATTGGGAGGTACAATGCAAATTGATACCAGTGGCCACTGATGCCAGGCTTGGGGTAGTTTAGCAAGAGGTACAGGGAATGATAAGGCCATCCACTGCTTGTTTGGGGTTTATGGATCTTTGAAAGATCTTCGGAAAGTCTGCAATTGAGCCAAGGCAGGCTGCTTGTTTGAAAATCCTCTAGAAGTGGCTCTGGCAGGAAGCATGAATTGAATGGGTCAGAGTCTCAGGGAGCACCAGGGCTAGGTGAATGGTATTAGCCAGGTAAATGGAGAGCTCAACTTTGACACCTGCCAGCTGGGTGGGAGGACTGCTCAACAAGATGCAATGGCATCTTCTGCCAGTGCTTGCATCCCCAGAGAAGCTACCCTGACCCCTGCTCTCTAACATTTGTCCTAAAGCTAGTCAATTCAGTTTCTCCCTGTATCTCCCTGGCACTTTTCAAGCTGCTGCCCCTGCACTGGAGCCCAACATAAGTGAGTTTTTGAAAGAGCAGGTCTGTGCATGGGCCCTCAAATGATGTGCCTCAGTCTTCAGCCCTCCATTTCACTTCGATGCAATCCCCACTTGTTTTCACAACCAGATGTTATGGAGACTCCTCATCCTGGCACTGTGCTCTGTACTGGGGAACCTGGTACAGGGCTGGGATCCCTGCTTCTCAGAGGGGACCCTTATAACTAAGATATACCTCTCAATTCTTAATTGCCACACCATGGATGTGGGATCTGCCTGCTCTGCATCTCCATCCCTCCTACCAGTCTTATGGTGGCTTCTTATTTATATCCTTAGTTATAGGACTTCTGTTCAGCTAGTCTTTAGGTGGCTCTCAGTGATGGTTTTTCTATAATTTAGTTGTAATTTTGATGTGGTCATGGGAGGAGGTGAGCATAACATTTATGTACTCCACCATCTTGACAAGAAGTCTTAATTTAAATTTAATTAAAATTAAGTAAAATAAAAATTCAGTTCTTTATTCTGGCTAGCCATATTTCAAGTGCACAACAGCCACATGTGGTTACTGGCTACTGTATTGGACAGCATAGATATAGGTAGACAGGTACATAGATACATAGATATATCATATAGGGATAGGGATATGATAATTCACATTTCTTCATATCAACAAATACTATTCCAACACATGACTTTCCATGATTTCAGGTTGTATCATTCCTTCTATGGGTATATATGGCATAATATACCCATTTAATTACAAGGTTTTAATTTTAGACATTTGCTTTTTTACTCCTTTTTCTATTTTTGCTATATAAATTTGTACTATATTTATGATTGTTTCTTTCATATAAAGTCCTATAAGTGGTATTACTAAGTTTAAATAAAGTATTACTAAGTGTATTCATCAAGAGTTCTCCATAGAAGCAGAGCTAATAGAATTTTTATACAAAGAGAGATTTATATTAAGGAATTGGTTTCTGTATTAGTGGAGGCTGGCAAGTTCAAAATTTGCAAGGTAGGTCAGAGAACAGTCAAAGCTGCAATTTGAGTCTGAAGTCTGTCTTATGGCAAAATTTCCTTCTTCAAAGGAGGTCAGTCTTTTTTATTAAAGCCTTCAACTGATTGGATGAGGCCCACTCACATTATAGAAAATAATAAGCTTTACTTTTGGCCCAGACAAGTTAATGCATAAAATTAATCATTATATTAAGTTTTAGGTTTTTAATATATATTGCCAAATCATTTGTAATAGTTTACATTCTCCTCTGTAATATATGAGCTCATCATATCACACCCTAACAAATAATCATCTTTCTCCTATGTTTTCCATATCTATATACAAAAAATCCATAATTTTAATTCACATACATTTGAGCACTATGAAATTAAACATGCTCTCATATATATTAATCATTTATACTTCATATTCTGTTAATTGTCTATTAATTATTTTTGCCTATATTTTCTATGTAAAAAGCAATGAAGAAATCACAAGGGAAAGAAATTTATAACATTCAATTCCACAAAATTTTAATAAAGTCTCTATAGAAATAAAAAAAAGTTAGACTGGGGAGACTATTTGAGCAAATATAACATACTTAGTATTGATATATTAATGTTAAATTTCCACTGTTCAATAAGGTTTTGAAAAGTAGTGAACTTTCTTGCAGAGAAGATATTTAAACCAAACTGGGTGACTAACATCAAGAGTGCTCTCAAAAGGTTCCTAAATTAAGAATCTTACACCAAAATGTAAGACTTACTCTTATAATGGCCCTTCCTCCAAACTTGCCTACTGTGCAAAGATCCATGTGTAGATTCTTAACATGTAGAATCATTAACATGATTCTTTCCAATAATAATAGCTAGGCACTGCCCTAAGCTCTTTATATATTAATTTAATCTTTATAACAGTCTTATGAGTAGGTACTATAACAATCTCCAGAGAAGAGAAAACTAGAGCCCAGCAAAGCAAATTGATTTAGCAGTCATTTACAGAGTGGCAACACATTACTACCTTTCACTAATATACTATTTACACCAGATGGCTAGTTAAATGTTTCTTTATTCTCAAACTAATTCTCAGAAGGGTTTGGGATGACTTTCACAAGCAAACGTCCAAGAAAGATATTTAAGAGTGAAACTTAACATCATTTCGATGACCTGAGATGAGCACAAAAAGTAAAAGGGAAGGGAAGGGATACTTGGTAAGAGCTCAAATTCAAGTGGTGCCAACCACATACCTCAAACTTCAGGGATGTTTTTCATGATACAGTGGTATTTGGGCCATGTTCCAGGAAAAAACAACACTGAATTCTCTTCCTCACAAAATAAAGGAGGAAATTCTGGGAAAACAAGCCTGAAGAGACAATGATTGGAGATGGAGAGATGGAAACTTCAAGTACGGGTGCTTTCCATTCCATGGGTAGTCCATGCCAAGTTGTCATAGGTGGCAGATAGTGAGGGAAAGCTTCCAAGCCAAATATCTGATTTTTGATTGGCAGCTCTGACTTCTTATGATATGAGCATTGGAGGGAATCACTCCAGTTATGAACAGTTAATAATTGAAAAACTTAAAAAGTTTCTAAAATTCAATAATAAAATGCCAATAGAAAAATAGACAATACAATAGAAAGATGAGCTTAATGATAAGATGCTAGAAATAACTCGGCAAATATGTGTCAAGCATCAGCCCTTTTTTAAGTGCTGGATACATACCATTGTGAGCAAAATCAGACAACTAATCAGATTTTACGAAGTTTGTAGATGAATGAGGAAGGTGGTCATTAGTCACATAACCATACAAATAAGTCTAAAATTACAACTTGGTACACTGGCACAATGTAATGAGGAGACCTGGTCTAGTTAGGACCATCAGGGTTGGTCTTACTGGAAGAAGTGAAGAACTGAAATCTGAAGAAGTAGGAATTAGTAGAGGAAGGAAAGGAGCTGAGTTGGAGAGAAAGAGCAGTATATAACAATATGGGTAACCTTACTGAAGCCAGAAATGAATTGTGATGCTCTTAATGCACTATTATCAAAACTCCATTAAGAAAATACTATGATAATTTAATGGAACAATAAAACAAAATAAGAAAGGAAGAGGCAAAATTGTTGTTATTTTCTGATAATATGATAAATATATTATATCAGAAAGCCCAAGAAAACTGTGGTGAAATAATTATACTAAAAAGGATGTTCAGTTGGTTGATTGCTTATAAAGATACACAAAAATCTATAACTCTTTATGTAGCAATAATGAGGGATAGTGTTTGCAGTAACAACAACAATGTAAAACATCTAGGCATAAGCATAACAAGAAATGTAGGGAAACGTAAAATTCCACTGGACAATATGAAAGAAAGCAAAAATAGATATATTCCATATTCCTAAAAGACAGAATATGTAAAGATGCCATTTTACTCCAAAGTGTTATATAATTTAATATGTTGGGGAGGTGGGCATTGAACTTGAGAAAATTGTTATAAATATCATCTCGAAGAACTTTTTAAAAAAAACTGATATAGGGTGATTTGCTTTATCATAGATTAAAACTTATCATGAAGCCATGATTGTCTTAAGTAGTTACAAAAAGACATAGATGAATCAATGGAGTGATACAAAGTTCCAGAAATAGACTCAAATAAATATAGGATTTAATATACTAGCATTTTCAATAGCTTGACTGAATCTGTTATTTGGATATATAGTACCCTCATGCTACTACCCCTCCCCTGGTCATTGGTTATATATAGGGTGGCTGTGATCATTGCCATTTGCCTGAAACAGTCTTGGTTTATGCCTCTTGTCTTGGCATAATTATTAATAATGGCCTTTTGCACACTCAAAAGTATTCTTTCTAATTTTTTTCCAATTATAAACAGCACTTTAATATCCTAGCAGCTGTCTTTATATATAATTTTATACAAGAATATTGTGCATTTTAAGGTTTTTTTAATATATATATTTCCTTGTCTTACAGAAAGATTGTACCAATTTACACTCCCACCAGCAATTATGAGTCATTTTTCCCAAACCTGAAAAAAAACTGGGTAGTAGTATTCACTTTTAGGAATTTTTGCCAGTTTAAAAAGTGAAATTGTATCTCATCGTTTTAATATATAATTATTTTATTACTGTTGTGGGTGAACATTTGTACAGATCAGTGTCCTTCTATACAAGCAACAAAGACCATTCTAGGTGGGCTTAAATCAAGAAGAATGCAGAGGAAGGACATCAGAAGCCCTCAGAACTAACGGGACCTGGAGAATGAGGCTTAGAATGGTAAGACACAGACATTTCTGTAAAGGAAGCAGGCACTCAGCAATGGAGTCAGTATAGAAGGGGATCATTGGGTCAGGTCTGCTCAGGACACCATCACAAGAACAAAGTGCAACCCCAACCGTTTTGGTCTCTCTTTTCCTATCATAAGATTCAAGTCCCAGTTGACAAAGTTTGAGCCACATTCCTGCCCTTCAGGCTAGAAATGGGCAGTGCTCTCATTACAACCACTGGACCAAAGTTAGAGGAAAGAGAAACTTCTCAAGGGAAATCAGAGTGTTGTTATGAAGGGGAAATAGATATTCGCAGCCAACCTCACAATTGACTATGATAGCTTTTTTTTCTGTATCAGCTATTCAGTTTTTCTTCTGCAAACCGTCCTTCATGTTCTTTGTCTATTTTCATCCTGCAGTATTTTTGTTTGTTTTGCTTTTTTGTTGTTGTTGAAAGAAATCTACAAGTATATTTTAAAGCTGAACTCAGTAGGGCTTTGCAGAAGTCTTAAATACCTCTGATTTTGTAATTCATAAACGTTAAAGGCTTCCCTCTGCAGGTCTTATTGTTTGTCAGTTGTCGACTTATAATCAATACATGCGAGACTGTTAAAGAACTGGCACTTTTTCTTCTCTCTCACTGCAGTAGTTGTAACATTAGCTCCTTACCATAAAAACCTCAGAATCACAGTGGCTTAAGGAAAATATGGCCACAAAATTCTTTGACATGCTTCTGATTGAAACATGAGATCTATGTCCCGTGACCCTGGTCTCTATGACTATTCGGTCTGTAAATTAAGGCATAAATGATATTGTGTCAGTTTCTGGGCCCATGCTTCAAAAAATCAGCTTCTACAATGTGTCTCTTGGATGCTAGCTCTTGGAATCTAGATACTGTGCCTTGAGAAAGGCAAGCAGCCAGTGGAGAGTACAGATGGAGAGGAACTGGGGCCTCCATTCCTCAACCCCAGCTGAGTTCCTGGCTTACACCCAGCCATGTGATCGACCCATCTTGAAAGTAGGTCCTCCAGTGGTTCTGTCCCAGCTGATACCATGTGAAGCAGGGAACAACTGTCCCTAGAAAGCCCTATCCATATTAAAGTTTTGTAAGAAAAATAAATGATTGTCATTATTTTAAGCCTCTAAGTTTTAAAGTGGCTTGTTGCACAGCAATAGATAACTGATAGAGCGTAACACATTAGAAGTTTGTTTCTCATTCACAATCTAGTACTGATGTTACGGTTAGGAAGCAGACTTCTACATGGTGATTTTGAGGCTTTAAGGATGCATGCTTCTTCCATCTTCTGACTCCATCCTCCCCTTATGCAGTCAGTTACTCTATGAAGTAAAAGTAAGGGAGAAAGTAAATGGGGATGGAAATTTGTTTCTTAAACTCTTCAGCCTGGAAATAACTCATCACCTTCACTTGTATTTATAGTAGCCAAAACTAGTCACATGCCCATATTTGGATGTGAAGGAGTTTAGAAATTTTGGTTCTTAGATTCCCAGTAAAAAGTCACACTGTGGAAGGTAGAGCGCAAGTCTTTGGTAGAAGTACCAGCTGCCTGACACGTTCACTTGTCAAAGAAATTGAACCTACTCTTCCCTGGAAGCCAAGAAATAAGAGAACCAGTTGTTTCTTTTAGAAGAATCTCATTGTTTACCCTGTGTATTAGTCTTCTCAAGTAGCCTATTTCTGGACAAAAATGTGAAAAATGGAAGCCTAGTTGTGACTCATGGTCTTTAAAATAAATAGTAAAATCTATACCTTTATGGCTATGAATTTGTTTATGGGAAATTAAGTAATTTCTCATAAGGAATCATCATAGGAAACTTAGAGGAAGATTACCTAGGGAAGAAAAACTGGTTTGGGTTATGTATTTCAAAGCATAGCAGGTCTCAGAGTAGGAAACAACAGGTCATAGAGGAGAGATCAGGGGACCAGTAGTTTGGGGTTTGGCTCTGCCACAAACTGCTGTGTGACCTTGCTTGCCCTTCCTGTACCTCCATTACTTCAGGTGAAAAGGGAAGAGGTTGGACTCGATAAACTTGAAGGTGTTTTAAAAATTATTTGTGATTCTGAGCACAAATATAGACAAAGCTTCACTCTTGGAAAGATGGAAACAATGCCCTCATATGCTTCTGATTGCTAATTAATATTCTCCTCTTTAAATAATCCACTCCTCAAAAAGTTAGAGTAAATGCCATGGATTTTTCCACCTTTGCATGATGTTCCCTTAGTAACAGCAACAGAAACTGCTCTGAACCTTAGTAATAATAAATAAAGAGATATGTCTTAGGATTCTTTCCCAGGAATTAAAAATCATTCCCAGCTTAGTATTCAGGTGAGTCCATAATTTCAGCCAGAAAAATGTACCTGTACCATTTCCTCCTCACTCCCTAATTTTAACTTGAAAGTATCACCTAAAAAAGTGAGGAGGGTGTGAAGTGTGTGGGAGGGGAGTTCTGCAAGCAAATTCTGTACCCAAAATGGTAATTAAGAAGAGATAGTGCTCTGGGCCCCCACTCTTGGGAAAATGCTAACCAGATAAACCCCAAGTGTACGTCATGGGAAATAAATCCATCTTTGAACTTTGGATGCATTTACCAATTATTCCATTCCTTTAGGAAAATTTTGATTTCATACATGGCCATAACTATTTTTTCTATCACTCATGTAGCTACTGTACAGAGGAATTCTAGGTTCTATCCCCAGAAACTGCAGCCTCAGCAAGTTGGAAGAATGCATATATGAATCTTTGCATGAATTGTATGTGTGTGTATGTTTGTGCATGTTCATGAATATGTATAATTCTTTACCACAGATCTCAGAGGATGGGTGACTAATCACAATAAATTTGGACTTCGTCAAAGCTTTTGGGGAAAAGAGTGGGAGAAGAACATAATATTAAATATTTAATAAGAAAGTCCAACATAAGAGACCTTGAAAGAGAAATAATATCCAAGATGGGGTTAGTTTTATGAGACTTTTAGGGAAAACTACAAATTACTCTGTAAAAGGGCTTTGCTGAAATAAATAAAACACTAAGATGTTTACACATATTTATTCAATAACTTTTCTTACAGAAGAGTTACCATTTGAGTAATGTCAATTGCTTCTTCCATAAAAAAAAATTCATTGACATTTTCAATTTATTAACTGTCCTTGTTCTTATAGCTATTATCAGAGTATTAAAGCTGCTAGGAACATAGATTTGCTATTTACACTTTACACCAGAAGACTAAAAGTTTGTACCAAAAGACTATAGTTAATTGCTCTTAAGAGGATGAATCAGAGTCTCCTGAAAATCCTGATTTATGATGATTATATTTTTTTTTTTACTGCAGAGATTGGCTGCTTCTCCAGATGCCTAAAATGGTGCTTAAAGTAAAATAGTTTAAATAACACCATCTCTTCAGGGTAGGGCTTCTTCAGAGTAGGGTATCCACCTCTAATTCCATGAAAAACCTAAGATAATATTTTAGTAAAACCTATCTGAACTCTTTTTACCATGTGCCTACCACAAGAAGCTTCCTTTCAAAACCAACTTTATCTTTGCATGCCTCTTAAAAACTGCAAGGCGGGCGTGAGCATATATAGTGGGGACACAGCTTTCCAATACAATCAGCTGTGCTGCCTACATCACATCTTTCAGCCACTGTCCTATCTTTCTTTAAATAATGGTTAAAAGACCTGCTTGTAAATTGAGAGATTTCACTTTTGGCTATTCAATATTTAAGTCTGAAATCTAAAATTCATTATTATTATTATGAAACTGTGCCTTAGAAAACTCAATATTTGTGAGTCACTTTATAAAAACACAGTCTGCCTTAACTTTAACTCATAAATAATTGAAAGGAGGTAAGAAACCTCAAATGAAATTTGCCTCCAAAGACTATCATGTATCTTATTGAGGGATTTTTTTCACAGACTCTTGAGGATCTCTGAATTGTGTCATAAAATTTAAACAGAACAAAATTATTGGTGTTTTCGTTTCAGAAATGAAAAACTTTGAAAATGCACTATGATAGATAAATCTACCTCCTTGTGAGAAGAAAAATACATATATATTAAGGCACTCAGATTATGAACTTAAATCTTTCTCAGAGCTTTTAGGTAATTTCCAATTTGGAGAGATTTGATCATCTGGGTTGGGCACTGAGTCAACAAATTGAATTATTTTAGATGTAACCAAGAAGAATGATTCTCGTCAGATAAGGGGAAATCACATTCTTATGTAGCTTTAGATGTGCGCTTTTTCAATAATTTTCAACTGAACTCATCAGCAGCTAAGTTAAAAACCCCTCACAAGCTCTATGTTGAACAAAATATATGACACAGCCTCTTTGGACAATGCAGGTACATCTTCCATGTCTATGTTTCTCAAATAGATATGTAAATACTTCTAAAGTAACATCTGTGTAGGCAGATAGGTGTTCACCCACCTCCACCAGACCACCAGAGGCTTGGGAGGGGCAGTTGGGAATCAGCTGGAGAACAATTTAGGGCAGGCACAGATCAAGAGAAGAAAATGACAGGGGCCAGCATGGGAGCATGCCTGCACACAGCTTAAGAGGATTTATGTTTTGTTTGAGTTGGATAGGGTAAGCCTCAATCACATCTTAATTTTCTCTACTGTTCCTGGTCTACTCCCTCTGAGTTCATATACTGACCCAGGCACACAGACTCAAAAGATCTCTCCAGAAGATGTTGTCCCCTGCCCTCAATCCTGTATGCTGAAGGCTGCTCTCTGCCAGTTCCCAGGGTGAGCCAGAGGTGCCAGAGTTAATCCTTCTGAGAGCACTTCTCAGCCGGTAAGACATTTGGTGAGTATATAATGGAGACAGTTCTGCACTGTTTCCGAGCATGCCCCAGTAGCACTAAGCCTGGGTTGTCCACAGTGGTCACTTCCTTGGTAACACTCCCTTCACTGCAGCCTTCCCTTTCCTACCTGTCTCACTCCTTTAGTAGTATTTTCTAGGATCATCTCCCAAATAAACCACTTGCATGTGAATCCTTGTCTCAGGGTCTGCTTCTGAGTGGGAGTGAGAGAGCAAACTAGGACAATTTCCATGCCTAGCACAGAGAAGACAATGAAATTATGTTCAATTGAATTGCAGAGGCAGAAACATGTGAGATGGTTGTTGCTGCAACCATCTTTAGAAACACAATCTACCACCCATACTTCATGTGCCAGATTGCTTGGTTGCTTGTATATTACCCGCATAGTCACTTCCTGGTTTATTTCTTGAGTTTCAATCTTGGCTTTAACCATTAGTAGCTGTGTAACAAAGCTTGGCAGCATTTTTGAGTTTCTGTGCCTGTCTCCTCATCTGTAAAATATACCTACTCATGGTGTTGACCAATTGCTGTTGTTGTTGTCATCGTTGCTATTTCTGTTATTATCCTGAGTCTTTAGACAATCTTGTAGGTTTATCTTGGTCTTTCTTGGTTGTGATGGAGAAATTAAGAGAAAGCTTGGAAGCCCCCTCCTGGGCCACAGTGTTAAGGTGAGCTACTTGGGAGCAATAGCACATCTATGAGGAAAAGTTCCCACAAACAAGATAAATCTTGGGGTCAATGGTCAGATTCACCTAGTCTAGTTGCCCCTTCCTTGCCTCCCTTGGAGGATTATATTTTGGCTTGATTATAGGAGCTAGTGGATTTTCTTATGAAAATGAGATGAATTTCACTCCATTTTGAGTTTTATTTGTTTTCTGTCCTTTTAGTCCTTTTAAAGACGGAGTACATATCATTCAGTCTTGAGAAGAGGATTTAGAAATTTTCAACGACTCCTAATTACACCCTAAAGGCCTGTAAGAGTGAATTGACCTCTCACAGGATTGTACCAGAGAGGTAAATCACACAATGAGAACCTGGCTCAACATCTCTAGCTTCTTAACATTTATTTAACTGAATGGGGGGAAAGTTCCTCTACTCTGACTTCACAGCTGATTCGAAATGGAAGGGCTTAAAGTATTTCTCTTTGACTGATTCAACACATGCTCAAAGTAAGTAATTGTACCAGTAAACGCCTGCCATGATATTGTTAAGTGGGGTCTGAAAAATCAGACCCCACTTAACAATAAAATTCAGGGTTGCACTATTGCAAGATTAATAAAAACCAATGTTTCTGGGCATTCTTTAAGGTCACAGAGAATACAAAGGTAAAGATAGTGAAATATATACCGTGTACAAATGACCATGTAACTGGCAAGTTCCCCAGTGACAAGAAGACAATTATCTCCTAACTGGTTTTCTTATCCATGATAAGAACTTGAGCAAGGCCACCTTTGTCTGAGAATGAGGGTGGGTGGGGAACAAGAGCTAATCATCAATGGTGATAGTTCCAAATTTACCTGCCCAGCCTGGGGTTTTGCTGTACTGCCTTAGAATCCTTGAGGAACAATTAAAGATTATCCTAGAAATCTCCCCCATGCTAAATAAGCCTATTTAGTGTGTACTTATAAATTGGGAAGTCAGAACTCCTACAATGTGGACATCTTTTGCACACTCCTTTTTTCCATTCCTGGTTTACTTCATAAGCACAAAATCTCTCCTCCATTTGTTTTCAAGAAAAATTATCTATGCTATCATCAGTAAGATGAACTTACCCTCAATACTAGGCCTTGGTGAAATTACAATCCTCACTCTTCTTTTTCTGCCATATTTTTTTGAAAGAATCTGCTCTCCTGCAACTCCTTTCGTCTCCCACTCTCTCAATAGGCCACCGGGTTCTGATGCCCACCTCCACCCACCCATTACTGGGGCAGCCTTTACAGAGCTCTCTGCACTGCCAAATCTAAAACATAGTCCTCAAGCCTTATTCTTCTGACCCCTTTGTGACCCTTAGCCCCATTCCAAGTCTTGTTCTACACACAGCTGTCCTCCCCTGGCTTCAAGACAGTATTCTTCCCTGGTCTCCTTTTGCCTTCCGACCAGCTAGTCACTATGTCTTGGAAAGTCTCAAGATCTTAACTTCCTTAAGGTCACCTGGATCTGACTCTTCAGCTGTATTCTTACTGCCTGGAACAACCTTTTCTTCGGTCCATTCCTTAAATGTCAGCTATTTTCCAGGACTCTGCTCCCTTATAGTCTGCTATTTTTTATAAACAGGAATCATACCATGTCACTCCTCTGTTTAAAAGCTTCCATTGCTCCCATGACCTGCCCTCCTTCTCATTACCTCTATGATTTCATGCCCTTCTACTCCTCCCTTTATTCACCCTATTGCACTCACATTGGCCTCTTACCTTTGCTTAAAAGCAACAGCAATACTCCTTCCTCAGGGCCTTTGTGTTGTCTGTTCTTTATGCAAGGAACACCTTCCTTCAGATAACTTCAGGACTTACTTATCTCTATTTAAGACTTTGCCAAAAGTTACCTTATCACTGCATCTTCCCCCATCATCTAAAAAGGTGCTCCCAATTCTTTTTCCTCAAGCACCAAAAAAAGCAGGAATCTTGTTTGTTTTGCTCCTGATATATCCCTAGAGTCTAGAACAGTACTTCCCACACTATAGGTGTCAGTAAATATTTCTTCAAAGAATTATGAGTGAATTAACTCTCCCTATATCACCATACACTCCTGTGGCTTCAACTATTAATTTTATGATGAACCCAAATTCATGTCTCCAGTTGAGGCCTCACTTCTAAGTCTCAGATATATATATATGCATCTGACCACTGAGAATCACAACTGGGACAGCTCCCAGGCATCTCAAACTCAAAATATCCAAAATAGAATTGTTTTCTTCAATCTCCCTCCACAAACTTCTTTCTCCTTCTCCTATGTTTACTATTCCAGTAAATGATGTTGCCCCCACATAGCTACAAGCCAGAAACCTAGAATTATCCTAGACTCCTTTCACTCACTCATTTGCATCCAATCCATCACTTAACCCACCTACTTCTCTTACCTCATTTTATACCATGATCTTTCATTGTCCAGCCACCATTGACTTTCATGCTTGTATACATGCTGCTTTTCTACCTACTATTTCTTTCTTGCCTCTCTCCACCTTGTCACTCAACCCCAGGTCCAATGTTTATTCCAAGAATCACCTTCTTTCCAAGGTTCCTCCCATAGTGCCCAGTGCATACAGACACCTATCACATTAATAATTCACTTATTTATCTGCCTCCAATACTAGAATCTGAGGTCTTAAGGGCAGAGATTATGGCTGATTGCATCCTGACGTCTAATACAGCCTCTATCACATATTAGATGTTTAAAACATGTTTGATAAAGAAATAGATCCAAGCATACCAAATGTTTCCTGGATTAAGTATTTTATTTTAATTTATGATGAAAAATATATAGATTATCATAAAAGTGATTCTAATCTTTCGCAATACCTGACCCATGGTAAGTATTCAATACATATTTTGCTGAACAAATGAATAAACAAATGCAGAGGAAACAGTCTTGACAATGGCAAGGAGCTCTGAAAGCAACAGGAGAACATCATGGTCATTACGAGGGTAAAACTGCCCTGATTAGTGGTCAGAATATGGCAGGAAGGCAATGTATGAGGCAAGAAGGAATAATGGGGAGAGAGATAAAGGGCCTTGAGTTTGGGCTCTGCTCTCAAGGCAGTGGGGAGCCTTTCGTGGCTTTAAGTCAGCATAGGGATCAGATATGTGGTTTAGAAAGCTCCCTCTGTCAGAAGAACGAAGAATGAATTAACAGAAGTCAGATTTTTTGAAGTGGGTGAAGGAGAAGATTGGACTTTGGAAGATCAAATAGATGGTAACTTGAGTAGCCTGAGGATCTGAACTGTGAGGGTCTAGCTGGGTTGAGTTCTGAGATATTTTACATATCGACATGGGTATTCCCAGGCTCATTGGTAGCTGACTTTCTCCCAAAGGCTGAACTATGAATGGACAAGGCTCCCAGAGTCCCAACACTGTCATGGTTGACCAGCTCACATTATATCTTAGGTTAAGGATTGCCTTTGTCTTCTGATGTAACTCATGACCAGTTTGATGAGGTTTTTGTGGGCTCCAAAAAAAATTCAAGCATATATAGCACCCAAACGTCCACTTAAGTTACAGATGTTTCTATAAAAGCTCCAAAAATGACAGCAAAGAACACTGGCTAGTTGCCGATCATTTCTCTGGTCCAGAAAATAAGAGTTACATAATGGGAAAAGCTGGGGTCACTTTAGGCAACCACCTGCATTTATAAGATACAAGGATCTTTCTTTTTCTCTGCCATTTTACTTGAGTTTAGGTGAAAGGAAGCCTAATTCTTTGGTGATGGTCAATTTTGTGAAAATTGGTTTGGATATCAAAAGATCTGGGACATAAGATAGAGAGAGTTTTTTGAGATGCCCTAAAACAATATGTCAAAGGGACTTGGCTTGTTAAGGCAATGCTATGAAGCCTGCCAACTGAACTGATATGATCCCTGGTACTGGCTGGCCTAATGACTCCCAGAAACCCTTCTATTGGACTGATATTTTCTATAGGGCTGTAATAAAATAGGCATTGTTATATGCGAGATATTTTTTAAACTAGCTGTATGAGCTTGCAATTTGCTAAAACCCCTGCTACCAAGAGTCATATCTGCCTCTTTCAATAATGGTCCTGGAATGAGGAAAACATAGTTGTGTGTTTGAAGTGTATTTTTAAAAAATAATAACACTTGATGAGACTATGAAAACATGAATTACTTAATTTTAATCATTTTAGGAAAAAGCAATAATAATTAAGATGTTCTCATGTTTGCTGTCTTGTTGTTCCAATGTTCTCCCAGCCTCCTGTGCATCAAAGCCAAGGGACCAGCGCAGGAGCTCCCTTGCTAGCCCCTCCCTTCTGCAAAAAGATCCCGGAACACAGACAAAGGCACCAAATGACAGTGGTTCCAAACTTCCATGCACTTCGGATCGTGCCCCTGCAGGTCTGCTGGGCACAGAGAAGGTGCCACCCATCCTTTTGCTGCTCTACCAAGTCTGTGGACCAGAACGTTAAGTCTCATGATCTGAAAGATTCAATGAGGAACATGAGAAAGTGTCTTTATTATTACATTACCCTGCCGGTCTGGCTGAGACTTGAAGTTAGTTACACGGAGGTTACAGAGGAATCGCCATTCATCTCTGTTTGTAAGCTTGTCATTTGCCACGTTCACACTCTGCGCTGTAAGAGCACACTCAAGCGCCAGACCGTCTGCATTCAGATCCCGGTTCTACCCTTACAGGTTTATTTATCCCAAGATTGTTCATCTTCTTTTCTTTTTTAAATCTAGGATGACAGTAAATAGCAAATTTTTAAAAACAAACACTCTTGGTTCCACTGATGAGGGTCAGTGTTCCCTGCATTTCCCCAGCCTTTGCAGCTGCTGTTACATTGGTACCTTCTTCTCCCTGCTTTTATGCCTGCCTCACGCTTTAGATCTCAGTGGGGACCTAATTTCCTTGCGGAAGCTTCTTCTGCCTTTCAAGGTTTATGTTCCTATAGCAGTGCTCATCCCATCCACGAATCACCACCCTGTTTCCTTTTTCCATCTCTGTCTCCCCAGTGAGATTGGAAGCTGAGAAGCCCATCTTGGTTTTGGATCTCAAGCACCTGTAGCAGCACATACTAGATGCTCAAATATTTGTGAAACAAATAATTATGTAGATTAATGAATGTGCAATCAATCAGTCACCAAGAAAAAGTCAGTAGACAAAAAAGTCAAGGATTCTCCTAGGGACCCTGGTCCAGCCAGGATGGCGCTTGGCCTCAACCCTGAGGTGCGCAGTGGCTGGTCTCTCTTCTCCGCAAGAGAGAGGAGTTCCCACCATCCCAAGACTCTCGAGCTCCCTTGCTAGCACCTCCCTTCTGCAGAAAGATCCCGGAATACAAACAAAAGCAACAAATAACAGCAGTTCCAAACTTCCATGCACCTCGGATCGCACGCCCTGCAGGTCTGCTGGGCACAGAGAAAGTGCGCGCTGCGACCTCCCCCATTTCCCTGAGGTCAATGACCTCCCACCGTCTGGAACTGAGGGTAGAGGTTTCACATACGGGAGAAGCAGGAGGGGCAGTTACAGCCCCCATAACCTTCCAACTCCCACTTTCATCACCTCCCTATGGCTGCGCCCCCTCTGGGGGCGTGAGCTGGGCCCGGGGCGCCGGGGCGGGGAAGGGTCGGCCCGGGGCGGGGAGAAGCAGTTTATATAGCGTCAAGGAGAGATGTGGGAGCTGCTGCCAGCCCGCGGGACACCAAGAGGTGAGAGGCTGCCGATGCTGCCTCCCGTCCCTTCCACGGTTCCCGAGGTCCCCACGGTCTCTCCGAGGTCGCCGGCACTCGCCCTGCGCTCGCCTACCCTGTGCTCTGTGCAGTGTGCGTCGCGAGAAAACACGCTCAGGGCTTGGAAAGCGCAGGGCTGGGGACTGCAGGGCTGGGGACCGCGCGGAAGTTTTCCCGAGGTAAGTCCTGGAGCTGAAGTCCTCTGGGATAGCAAGAGCCAGAACCAGGTTTGCAAGTGGTCAGGATTTGCTGGCGAGGGATGGGTCAGATAGAGGGGGCTGTGTGAAGACCACAGTGAAAGAAGTGTCAATTTCAGAAGCTCCAAATCGTCTCCTGCCCAGGACAGCGACTGCTGTGTGGCAGGCACCCAGGACTACACCGGGAACGGATGAATAAAATTAACCATCTTGGGTCAGGAAAAGTCACTCCCAAGCCTGTATAGACCCAGTCTGTCATTTTGCTCTTGCATCCTACCCAAATGTATTAAAGATGGTTGGGATCTTTTTGTTGTCTGAGGGGGAGGGAGAAGACAGAAAAAAATGCTCCCTTTTATGAATGCCCAGTAACATCCTGCAATGAGTGGAACCCCAATTACCTGGCTCAGACTCAGCTGCAAATAATTGTGATGAGGGGAGGAGTTTAGATAGGGAGACGGGTGGTGATATTGATTAGGAATATCTGAGATGCTGGTGAAAAGCATAAGACTTGAGATGGAAAGGATATTAGAAGTTTTTTGTCAAGAGTTTCTACAGTTACAGAAACAGCAGTTGCTTTTTTTTTTTTTTAAGACAAGTCTATTTGGTGAGTAGTATTTTTAATATAAAATTTTCAAGTATGCCATTTGGAAGTTACAATGTTAAACTTATGGTTTAGTGTCTGCATAGATGGCATCACGTACATAAAAGTCCTGAGGAGTCTAAATAAAGTGTTTAAAAATATATGGCCTTAAAAGCTTTTTTTTTCCTTATAAAAGAATTAATTTTCCTCTCTCCTCCATCATTTTATTCCAAAATATTGTTAAGTGCAGAACAGAACCTGCAAAAAAGAGAGTTTGTCTTCCATTCAAAAGTACATGTGTTTTGGACTTTGTGCTATGTGAAGTGAAATTTTGTGATGTCCATGAAAGACTCTATCTTAAGCATTCATTGGACAATCATCTTTCGCCTTTTTTTTTTTAGTAACAAAAAACCTTTAAATTTTACTAAATCTTCTTGTGAAGCAATTCTCAAAAACACAATATCCTTGCAATTTCCACTTTTCCCATTCCTTTCAGATAGTCCAAATTTCAGAAAAGTTTGAATAGTTGGAATGTTTATAAAGAAAATATTTATTTGCACTAAGCAGCTAATTCAGTCACCAAATGAAGGTCAGGTTACAAGAACTGTGAATGAAAGTGGATGTGTTCATTCATCTGTTTACACAACTATGTAGTCCTGCTGATTGATATAAGTCATTAAAATGATTTTTTGAAAAATGTTCCTTGTCAATAAATATATCCCCTGCCATGGGATTTCTTAAAAAATATTTGATTGCTAGTTATATACCTTCTGCAAATAAATAAAAATGACCCAGACTAATGAGAATGTGTTTGAAATCAAAGATCTCTCACTTCTACAGTCCTAAGAAATTAGTATGAAGATTTTTATATTTTTACTTTTATGAGTATCACAAATATAAAACCTTTCCAGGGCAATCAAATGTTGGCCAGAATATTCTTTTCTCTCCTGACCTTTTGTTGTTGTTGTTGTTGTTGCTGCTGTGATTATTTAGGAAGTGACTTATCTTTGCTCTGAAATAGGTCTAGGTTCAAGTTACAGACTAGCTTGGACATTCACTTAACCCCTCTGAGTCTTTTCTCACCTGTCTCATAGAGCAGTGGCACCTACCTACTTCACAGGGACGTATGAGAAAAAAATCAGAAGATCTTTATAAAATGCCAGGCGTAAGTGCTCAATAAATGAGGGCAATGGTGATGATGGTAGTAAATTTTAAGCATCAAGACAAATAGAAGTATTTCTCAAATTCAGTTAATATTGAGCCCAATCTTATTCTATGTTTTGACCTCACCGAAATACTTTGTTTCCATGGAGTATAACACATGATTAACTATAATACATGACTCACCAAACATTGTAATCTCCCTTTTTCCCTTAAAACTGTTCCAGTTTGTAAAAATTGTTTAAGGAAAGACATAACAGCCTTGCTGCTGTCATGGAAGAGATATTTGGAAGTTGTGACTATTCTGATTTCACTATGTACTTCTTCATATTTAATGCTTTACAGTTTGGGGCAACTTTTTCTAGAGAATGCAAATTGTTCCTGCAGGTAGAAGACTTTGAAAAGTGTCCTCAGTGTTTTAGTTTCTTTGGATAATGGTTTTGTGATAACAAAAGTATTTTTCTACTTTCAGTAGAAATGTATCACATTTGAATTTTCAGAATTTTAGAATAAAGACCCAAAAAGCAAACTTAAGTCCTTTGAGGTAATGGAGAGTTTAAAAGCATAGATCCTTTACAAAACAGTGACTAATTAAAGGCCAAAATTTTTAAATGAAGAAACAATCATTAGAGACTTGATCTCACTCCCTTTCATCATTCCTCACCCTCCTCCAGACTTGTCTTTTTTGGGTGACCCTAAGAAAAGGAAATTTGGAAGAGATTACCATGAATTAAAATGGATACCATTTGGCTAACATAAACCATGTACAGATGAAAAGATCTCTTGAGTCTCTCATATCCCTGACACTTTCCACAGTACCTGGTATTTAGTAGGTACTCAATGATAAATGAATGATTTGAAATGTCAAAAGTCTGGCTGAAATATGCTTCTTATGTAAATATGGAGCAGTCGCATTTAGAAAATTCACTAACATGCAAATCCCAGGCAAGATAAAGGAGGCCTTTACAATTCTATTTGGGTCTGGGCTTCTGGCCTTCACTTTTGCTAAAGTGAGAAACAACTGATTTATCATTACTGACTCAAAATCTTACCTTGATTGACTGAGATAATTCTAAAAAACTAATACGTTTTATGGTTCTAAATAACATGTCTAAAGAAATCTACTAATTTGATTTTGCCATTAATAGGAAATTTCCCGCCCTCCCCCGCCTCCCCCCCCCCACCGCAATGCTCTAGCAATAGAGGGGATGTGAATGTAAACCTCAATATTCCCCTCAAGTCACAAAGACATTAAATACACATCTAATCATTCTTTAATCATTTATTACTAAGAATTAGGTATTGATTTGATTCTAAAATGTTTCTGTAATGCCCTAAGTACTATATCCTAGACTTTAAAGGGGATCAACTTTGCCAGAGTTGGCAAAAGGATTTGTATTGGCTTGAAAAACTGTAAGCTAATCACTAACATGTCCTTTAAAAACAACTTGATTAATGTTTGGCAAGAAATTCTGACTGAAAAATCTCCAGTACATGATTCCAAATACAATAAAACTTTGGTGATCATAAGCAAGTCATAGTCACTTTTGGCAGTTACTGTTTGGTGGAAAAAAATCCCACAGTGTGTCAAATGGTCCGTGTACCATCTTTTGGTACCCACACCTCACCATAAACCAGCTGGTGTACTTAACTTCATAATCACATTTACATCCACATTTCTCTGGGATAGTTAAAATCTATAATACTAAAAAGATGATGTTATACATTGCACCAGATTTCCCAAATGTGCAGGCTTTTATCTTCTCTGCTGGCTAACAGATGAAGTCAGAGCCCTGCCCACATTTCCTCCAAATCCACTGTTTTAGCGCATGCTGGATGCTTCTTACTTCAAGAACCTGTGAAATCTCGAGGGCTTTCTCTGGCCTTAGTTAGGATCATGCTTGATTCATGTGGAGTAAGCCAGAAAGACCTGGGAGTTAACACTCCTGGAAGCAATCCCTGACCCAGTAATGGATGAAAGTTGGTGGGTTAATAGCCCAGCTGTCTCACATCTTGGGGGAGGCAACTCTTGCTATGATCTTCCGAAGGTGTCCAAGGTAGTAAGCTCCAGCTGCCCAGAATGGTAACCAACCTGCTCATTAACAATTCCACATGGGCTTCCTTCCCTTCTCTGTCTCTCTTCCCAGCTCCTTTACCAGTGCTCGCAGAGGTCACCTCCTAAATAAACTAACTGCACCAATTCTTGCCCAGAGTCTGCTTTGGGAGAAACCCAATCTACCATAAGTTTGTTAGTTCTTTTAGTAAGTGCAGTGCTTTTGCCGTAAGTATACCACAGATTCTATTCCAGCCAAAAATTGAATCAAGAATGGAACACTTGCTTTGCATTCTGGAGAGCAGAATTTTGTCCCTTGCCAGTGCTGTTCAACTTGTTTCTGGGTCATCTGGGTTGTTGGTCATGACCTGATCTCGAACTTCAATCAGCTCTTTGAGAGCTGTGTCATGGGGAAATGGAGGGAGATATCAGTGAGGACTCAGGGTGAGCACATAATTACAGAAATGACAGAAATTCTGCTGGTTATAAGAAGTGGCTCAAAACACACGCTCTGTAAAGGTGGGACTGTCCCCTCCATCTTTTCCCTACTACTGTATTGCAGTTCTGCAGAGAAACAGAATCAATAGTATATGTGTGGAAATATATAAGAGGAAATTTATCATAGGCTCCCGTGATTATGGAAGCTGAGAGTCCTGTGATCTGCCATTTGCAAACCAGAGAGCCAGGAACGCTAGTGCTATAATTCAATCCAAATCTGAAGGCCTGAGAACCAAGAGTGCCAAGGTCCAGATGGCTCAAGCAAAAAGAGCAAATTAGTCCTTCCTCTATTTTTTTGTTCTATTCAGGCTCTCAATGGATTGGATGATGCCCACCTGAATAGGCGAAGGTGATCTTTACTCATTCTATCTATTCAAGTACTAATCTCTTCTGGAAACACCCTCACAGGCACACCTAGAAATGATGTTCTACCATCTCTTAGTTCAGTCAAGTTGACACATAATTAATGATCTATTTACCAATTACTTTCTGATTCATGCCCCCCAAGCGAGACACCTCCTCAGACACCTCACACCCACGTACTAACTGCCCACAAGGCACTTGAGCATCCCCACCAAAAACCCAACAAATTCACGACGGTAATAACTATCTTCCCACAAATGTTCCCCTCTTCCTGCAAATGGCATGACCCAGTGGCCCCACCAAAAGCTCCGAAGTAGCTGTGAAGCCCTGTCTTCCCAGTGCTCATTAACAATCCCATCAGTCTTCAAGTCCTAACAATTTCATTTCCTAATGATCTCTTCTTTCCCTTCTCCTTGTCATCTCTGCTCCTAGGTCCCAAACACCACCCTTTCTTTCACTCAGACAACACTACTTCCTAGTACACGTTCCTGCATTTGGTCTTGCTCCTCTTCTACTATTTTTCATATTTCAGACTTAGTGAGCTTCTTAAAACCTGCACTTTCCTCTGCTTAAAACACACCAATGCTTTTGGATAATATCCAGAATCCTTACTTCTCACCATCCAACTTTTATCTACCTTTCCTGTCTTTTTGAGTCTTCCTGTCTTTTTGCCACTCCTCTCAGTACTCTAGTTTTTTTAAGGAGATCTTGTTATCTCCCACCTCATGCTGTTTGTATTTGAAATTTACTCTACTTAGAACAGTATTCTCTAGAGTCTAAATCTTGCTGTTTCTCTCCCCCTAAGTCTTAGCTAATATGTCCATTCTTTGGGAAAGGGTTACTGGACCCTCTCAGTAGGTCAGGTGCCCTGCTCTGGGTCCCAAAATACCCTAGGCTTCCCTAGTCATATTTTTCTCCTACAGAACTGTGATTACTTTGTCTTTCATGGTCACCAGCCTATCTTCAGTTCTAGCCACTTAGATGTTCAATAAATATCCATTATACGAATAAATGAGCTGAAATCAGGTTCCTTACTAGCTGATGACCATGGGCAAGTCACATAAGCTTTCTGAACTTTAGTTTTCTCATTTAAAGTAAAAACCATATCCAAGCACAAGGTGATTGAGAGGATTTGATGAAATTTTGGATTTTTGATTCCTGGCATATAGTTGGTGCTCCTTAAATGGTAGTTCCTTCGGATTCAGCAAGGTAAGTACTATGCTTGATTTGATCCTGTGATGTTTAGAGACAGTAAAGGCCACATGTTCCAGGAGGTATAAATTAAAGGGCACTTTAATACAGGGGTTTGGGATGGAATCCAGAGGAAATAAAATGTCATTTAGCTAAAAGCATCCTGTTTTTCTGAGGTCTTTTCAAACAGTGCATAGAGTGTATCTTTGGAAATGTAAGTGACATAATGACATGATGACATATAATGGCATCTAATTCCCTCACACGGTTTCTTTCAAACAAACTTTCTTAAGCTTCAACATCTTCATTCCTAGGATTAGTGCCATGATTCCAGTTTCTAAACTGAAGAGCTTTACCAAGAGTTTTGCTTTAATAAATTATTCCCAACCATCATTCCTCCTTGATTTCCCCCTTCTCCATGATTATTGCCATCATCCTAAAAACAGCACAATTACCACCTAATAACTGGTCCCCAGGGACCTGTCATGAATATACTCATAAACCCTAATGCACATCTTTCAGTGATTTAACTGGGTAGAGAAGTGGGCAAAGAACTTTTTAGATTTCAGTAATGGGGAGTGAGTTAAGTACATAACAGGGGTGAATATTAGTACCTCAGAGGGCTGTCTGGCACTTTAAAAACTTATAGGTATTATTTGGTAAGTTACTACTTTGGTGCACTTAAGTCTATGGTAATCCAGATGTTGGGGTGCCCTGCCCCACTTCAACATGCAGAGTTTGTAAACCCCCTTTGTTTCTGTATATCTCAACAATTTGGGCAAACATAGTCACTAATAATTAACAGTCATTATACTAAGAGAAATAGGTAAATTCATGGTTGATAGTCTTGTCTATGTTAGAGACCCACCTCAGACATCCATAAAAATGTACTCGACACAAAATATATTAGATTGATGCCTGTTTTATCTCAAAAGCTTGAGGGTTTTCATTTATCTGTTCATTAACTTTATTTCTCAGTGCTTCATCAAATTTTCAACTTTTTCATGGAGAAAGTTACAATTAGACATAGATGTTCCATTATCATCTCAATCAGCAGCTATAAAAGTTCTTGAGATGGGTAGTTCACTGGACACCAAAAGAGAGGTTGTGATTTCGTACTGCATATCTGCTAACTTCCCCTCTGAGAATGGAGATGTGTGGCCTGCATTTAGAGCTATAACCATGCTACTAGCTTTAGCCAGGAGACAAGTGATAAAACTCTGTCCATCTTGTTTTCCAGCACCTAAAATAAGGCTTGTACATAAAAAGGTGTTCGATAAGTATTTGTTGAATTATTATATACTGTGATGACATATAATAAGGAAAATCAATTAACTCAGAGAGGTCAGAAAAGGCTTTCCTAAGGAAATGTTCTTTAAGCTAGTGTCTAGAGCAAGGGTACCTAACCCCCAGGCCAGAACTGGTTCCAGTCTGGCCTGTTAGGAACCAGGCTGTACAGCAGGAAGTGAGCCAATGAAACTTTATCTGTATTTGCAGCCTCTCCCCAATACTAGCATCATTTCCTCAGCTCCATTTCAGATCATCAGGCATTAAATTCTCATAGGAGCATCAATCCCTGGTGCCAAGAAGCTTGTGGACTTCTGGTATAGAGGAATGGTGAGAGTCAGCCAGGCCCAGAGGGTATGGTTTTCACGGAGGGAGGAGAGCTAGTGTAAAGGTCCTACAGCAGGAAGAACAGAGTGGGCGAGGAACCAAGGGAATTCCTGTATTAATAGAACACAGAGCAAAGGGGAGCATGGCACTTGATGAGGCTGGAAAAGAAGTGGCCAGACCATACATGGCTTTGCAGGATCTACTAATAATTTCTGTCTTTATCCCAAGATCAGTGGAAAGTCATTAAGAGATTTTAATTACGGGAAGGGTGGAGGAATAACCAATCACTTTTGTTTACAAAAAATACTTGAAATGGTTTGTAAGGCCCATTTTCACTTTGAAATTCTGAGATTCTATGAAAAGTCAAATGGCAAAATGAGAATGGAGCCTTACAAACCATGCATATGACATTGGAATTTAATTTAAACCTCATAGAAAGCCATTAGAGATTTTGAACATGGGGCTATTGATCTAATGTATGGTCTTCAAAAATTATTGACTGCTGCTTGAGGAATGTAGTAAGAAGGGCAGGAGTCAAAGCATGGAGATCTGGTAGTGTAATAATCCAGGCAAGAAGCATCGGTGGCATGGACATGAGTGGGAGGTCATGAGGAGAGGTTAAATTTGGAATATATTTTGAAGGTACTATTGACCAGACCTACTTATGAACTGGCTGTGGGGTGTTAGAGAAACCACTTCTTTACAGCATGAACATAGTTGTAACTTTACACTTATTGATGTAATTCTTTCAAAAATATCTTGCTCCCTCAATGCACTGTAAGATCCATTGGTTTTACTTTTCATGGCCCGCCTGCTGCCTAACAAACTGCCTAGCATAAAGAAATGAATCGATAAATAAGTATACTAACACCACCTTATTTTACAGATGAGGAAAATGAGTCTCAGAGTTTAAGTTAAAGGACTGGCCTAAAGTCTCATAGTTTAAGTTAAAGGATTGGCCTAAGGCCTCTCAGCTTGAACCAGAACCTGTGTTTTACACTTCTCATTCAGGCTACTTCCCCTCTGGCTTTGGAGCCCCTTCCAAACACTATGCTCTTTTATTTGGGGGTGGGGGATTACCAAAATGTGCTTCAAATATTCCTACTGGGTGACTCGTCTACTGAGCCAGGTACCCACACATGGCAGCCAGCATTATTCTAATCACCTTCGAGGCTTTCTTGGGGTACCTTGAATCTGTGACATTACTTCCTTCCTTCTGAGCTTGCTTTCTTCTCCAGTAAAATTGGTGATCTTATCTCACTACTGGTGAGTGTTGTGCCTCGTTCCAAAAGTTAAGGTCAGTCCTAAGCCACCTGACTTGTGTTCTGTTTTCTGAAAGACATGACAGCTGTAGACAAGAGCAGCTGGTGTGCTTAATCTTCATCCGAGAAGTCAGCCATTCAAAACTATTCACTCCTCAAGGGCATTTTGGGGGGGGGGGAAAGAACAGTTGAAGCAAGCTGTGATTAAGAGGAAAAAAAAGAATAGAATGTAATTAAGAGTTCCCTCGGTTCTCTTGGAAAAGAGTCTGAAATGTAACTTTTTCAGGCAATGATCACATCCTTGGACCTCTGCCTTTCTAATTAAATTTCCATTTTATATATGTATAGATATTTCACTTAATGAACAGCTGGTAAAATTGGATCCTTGCTCTGCAGAGGTTCACCAAAGCACTTCGATGTTTCTGTGTGACTGAATACTGTTTAACTCTGGAATGCAAAATGAGGAAATTAAAACCTCTGCTCATCATCTAGTACCTCCTAGGCCGCATACTCCCTAGTCTGCATAGTTATTGGTTATGTTCTTTCCCATCAAATTACTTCCAAGGTAACCTTTCCTCTTTTCATTACCCCTCTAGGAAGCAGCACCCAATGTGCTTTATACTTTTCTAATGCCCCGAGACCCAATCTCCCCCTCCTGAGGCTTCCAGTTTAGTGGGGGGACAGACATTAATGAGATAAACACGCAAATGAAGATTTAATCACAGATTTGAGATGAGCTATAAAGAAAAATAATAAGGTGCCATGACAGAGAAAAACCACAAAGGAGACTAACGTGTGAGGACAGGAGAAGACGTTGTATGCTAATAGCTTTATGTTGTTGTTAATCCAACTAGTATCCAGTGAAGACCAAGCAAAGGTAGAAGGAAAAACTGGCCAGAGAGGGTCACAGAGGTCAGATGGGCACAGGGCAAGGCCTTTCAAACTGTAACATGCACACAAACCACCTGGGGATGTTGTTTCACTGCTGACTGATTCATAAGGGCCGAAGATTATTTCCAACAGGCTCCCAGAGGGGCTGATGATGCTGAGGCCAGAACCACTCTTTGAGTAACAATGGTCTAGGGCCAAGGTTGGCAGTTTTTCTGTAGAGAGCCAGGTAATAAACATTTTAGACTTTTTGGTCAACCCTCTCTGCTGCAAATACTCCGCTGTGCTATTGTGAGGAAAAGCCGCCATAGATAGTATGTAAATGTATGGGCAGAGCTGTATTCCGATAAAACTGCATTTAGCAGAGTCTGATTTGAAGCAGGTGGTAGTTTGCTGTAGGATCAGTTGTTATCAGTTCTCATCCTTGGCTATACATTAGAATCACTTGGGTTTCGAAAACGTACTCACCAGCTTCCTACTCCAGATCAATAAAATCAGGTTCTCTGGAAATGAGGCCCAAGCATTGGTAGCGTTGAAAAGTTCCCCAGGGGATACTAACGTATAATCTGAGCTGAGAGCCACAGTGAAGCTTAATTTCATTTGATAGTCTCATATTCTCTTAGCCCCAGGAGATAGGTAAGGCAAAATGACTCCACCTTTCTTTAATTCTGAGACATCAAATGCCCAGTAGCTTTCAAAGGAAGAAGAAAACCCAGCAGGAAATATATAAATCTACAGTAAGCTATCCTGACTTTGTGAATGTTAAAACAGGGGGTGGAGGGATGCACATTTAAATCCAGGACATATGGTATTTTTATTCTTATTTTACAGATGAGAAAAATGAGGCACAGATGTATCATACAGATCATATGCTGATATACTAAAAAGAGATAAGCAAAGTATGATGACTTAGCTTTCTGAACCCCCCTTCGTTTCCGAAATAGGCAAGGCCTCCCTTCCTCTGTGGGCCTCTGCCATCCCCCTGCTTTTGGACATACTTTGCCTCCTCCTTAGAATCCCCTAATCCTGGCTTTTCCCCTAGGACTGTTTAGATGTCAGCTTCTTCTGGGGTACCTTCCCTGAGCCCATGCCCAGGGGAGGGGCCCCTCTTGGAGCACCTCCTGCCCTTAGTGAGGTTCCGCATCAAAACTTAATCTCCTTTTTCCATAGACTAACCTCCAGACCCTGGAGAAGTCATGAGGGCAGGGACCATGACCGCCTTGTTATCATTTTATCTCTATCACCTAGCATGATATTGTGATTTGTTGCACACACACACACACACACCTTTTTGTCTTCATCCAGGGTTCCTGGCTCACAGCTCCCCAAACCCTTGGAATTTTGTAAGCAATGAGAACAATGGGAGGATCTTTAGTTATAATATTTTGTCTCTTGTCCTCAGTTCCTGAAATACTTCAGAGCCACAAAGATGAAATGGTTTCTTGTTAATCATGAGCAGCACCTTTGCACCACAATGGGGTTTATGCTAATGAGGTGACTTTTGGAAAATACCTAAGGCTGGGAGATGATTGCCAGGAGAACCAACCATGAATAGAGGGTTGGACTTTTCAGTCCCACCCCTTCATATCCTGGGAAGGAAAACGCTGGAGGTGGACTCAATCACCAATGGCCAATGATTTAATCAACCATGCCTATTTAATGAAGCCTCCGTAAGAACCCCAAAGGACCTGGCTCAGAGAGCTTCCAGGTTGGTGAATGTCTCGGGGTACTGGTAGGGTGGCACCCTTGAAGAGGGCATGGAAACTCTGTCCTTTCCCCATACCTTGCCCAAGGAACTTTTTCTATCCAGCTGTTCCTGAGTCATATCCTTTTATAATAAGCCAGTAATTTAATAAGTAAAATGTTTCTCTGAGTTCTGTGAGCCACTCTGGAAAATTAATTGAACTTGAAGAGAGGGTCTTGAGAACCTCTGACTTACAAAGCCTGTTGGTCAGAAGCACAGGTGACAACCTGGATTTGTGATTGATATCTGTAATGGAAGAGGGAGGGGTCTTGTGGGACTGAGCCCTTAACCTGTGGGATTGGATGCTATCTCCAGGTAGTGTCTGAATTGAGTTGGATTGTAGAACACCCAACTGGTGTTAGAGAATAGTTTGGGGGTGTGGAACCCACCTACACATTGGAAGTGGTGACTAGAACCACTACACCTGGTTATATAGCAGGGGCGCAGGAATGTTATGGAATGCATGCATTTTGGCCCAGTCCTGCTTATTGTTAAGTATAACAGCACAGAACAGTGCATCAGAGCATTTCTTCTTAAAGTGTGGCCAGTCTCCAGGCCTGTCACATTAGCCCCACCTGGGAGATTTTTTTAGAAATGCAGATCCTTGGGCCCACAGTGTACCTGCAGATTTAGTTTCAGGGCTGGAACCCAGCAATTTCTTCCAGCTAGACCTCCTGGTGATTCTTCGTGAGGATCTCAGGTTAGGGGAGACTCTGGAGCAATACTGCCTTGGTTTAAATCCTGGCTTTGTTATTTAAAAACTATTTGGCTCTGGGAAATTTACATTCTTTCTGCATCTCAGTGTTCTCTTCAATCAAATGGAGGTGGTAAAGATAGCTACCCCAACTGGATTAACAACATAAAGCTGTTAGCACAGCACCTGCTCAGCATAAGTACTCAAAATAGGTTAACTGTTAGTATTAGCTGTGCAACTATGGGAAAATTCATTAACGTCTCTAAATTTTACATCCTTTATCTTTAAAATGAGGGTAAAATCTTGGCCTCACAGAGTTTTGAGAGTTAAATAAGTGTGATGGTTAACTTTATGTGTCAAGTTGGTTAGGCGATGGCGCCCAGTTTTTTGATCAAACAGCTATCTAGACGTTACTGTGAAGGGGTTTTAAGAAGTGACTAACATTTAAATCAATGGACTTTAAAGCAGATTGCCCTCCATTATGTGGGGGGCCTCATCCATCCATTGAAGACTTTGAGAGAACACTGAGGTCTCTCGTGTCTCTGGGGAAGATTGCCTTCAGACTCACAACTGCAACACAGATCCTGCCAGAATTTCCAGCCTGCCCTGTAGACTTCAGACTTGTCAGTCCCCACAACCGCATGAGCCAATTCCTTAAAGATCCTGCTCCATAAGTAGTCTGTATAGATATAGTCTATAGATGTATGTATGTATATGTATATAGTTTATATATGGAAAGAGTCTATATATAACTTCTGCTCCATACATCTATATAGATACAAACATATAATCTATGTAATCTATAGATATAGCTATATGTAGTCAATGTATAGATATATACACACCCTGTTGGTTCTGTTTCTCTTGAGAGCCCTAATTCAGTGTGTCTAATATGTGTAGATCAGGATCTCTCAACCTGTAGTGTTTCCCAACTATTGACATTTTGAGCCCAATAATTCTTTGTTGTGGAGAACTATCCTGGGTGTTGTGAGATGTTTAGCAGTCTCCCTGACCTCTACCAACAACCTACCAGTAGCACTACTCCCCTCCCCCAGCCCTAAAAATAAAAAACTTCCCCAGATATTGTCACTTGTCTACTGGGGACAAAATCTCCATTGAAAACTGGTATAAATAACTATAAAATTCCAGGAGCCATTTTTACCTAGCTCACTTTCATTAACCAATGCTATACTACTGCCCATGTAGTTCACACACTCTTCCCTTCCCCCATCAAAGCAAATTATCACTTTCTACAAAATCTAGCTCAAAGCCCATTGCCACCAAAACAGATCCTAATACTCCTCCACATCCCACTTCTATGCCTATACACATTTCACTTGATTGCACTGTTTTTCAATGGTCTCTTCACAGCCTCACATTTACTTTGCCCACTTCCATTGAACAAAGAAGGGCAGCCCTTGTAAGAGGAGCAGATCATTCTGAGTCCAAATCTTGCTGTTTGCCAGCTTCTGACCTTGGGCTTATCATTCATTCTTCTTAAACTTCAGTGTTACTATAAATTGGGAATAATTGAGTCTACTTCATAGAGAGGTGGGGAAGTATGAGCACTTTTTGAACTATAAAAATATGGAATTTTCCCCCCCAAAAAGCAAAACCATGGCTTTTATGTTTTTTGTTTGTTTTTTGTTTTGTTTTGTTTTGTTTTTCTTGTAAGAGGATAGCCAGTACAGGGGGTTTAGAATGGAATATGACGTTGGAAAATTCTAAATGAACAAATGAATTTGCATATTGTTTCCATTTTGTTTTATTTTCTTCCTTTGATAGCTTCTAAAGTAATGGAACCAAGGTTCTTTCTGTGTTCTTCTGAGATTTATAAATGATCTAATGGGGCAGTTGTCAAGGCAATGCAATTTGGCTAGTTATTGACTTCATGTTCCCGGAAATGATGGCACTCATCAATAATTCTACCTACTCTTGTCATTCATGCTGTTATTTCCCTGAGGGAGCACCCATGCTTGAGAAAAAGTATTTGTCTTTCAGAACTGGCTAAAGCAGTCCTCTTCTAGAAAAATCATCTCTGCACCCCACGGCCCTCTCCCCTGCTGAGGCACTGAGGTTGTCTTCTGATCTCCCTCTACAGGCTTGCCTACCTGCATCGTAGCATAGATCTGCCTTTGTGCTCCCTCCCACCATGAGTTCATAAGATTGAGGGCTGTTTACTGGATTTTGTATTCCCAAGGGCTGGTGCATTGTTCGGCCAAAGCAGGTGATTCCAACTCATGAGTATGACGATGACTCACTAGAGCTCCAATACTGTGTTTATCTGACTGCAGCCATGATATGTGACACCTCAAACTCAGCATTTCAAAAAACTAAGCCTAAACCTTCCTTACTGTATGAGTCTATTTTTATTTTGCTTGTTCAGTTATTTTGTTCTTTAGATTCCACATATGAGTGAAATCAGATGGTATTTGTCTTTCTCTGACATACTTCTCTTAGATAATACCCTCTAGGTCCATGTCATTGCAAATGTTAAGATTTAATTTTTATGGCTGAGAAATATTCCATTGTAATGTGTCTCACAACCTCTTTATCCATTCATCTATTGATGAGCACTGAGGTTGCTCCCATATCTTGGCTATTGTAAATAGTGAACATACAGGTGCACATATCTTTTTGAATTAGTGTTTTATTTTTCTTTGGGTAAATACCCATTAATGCAATTGCTGAGTCATAAGAAAAGTTTAATTTTCTGAGGAAACTCCATGCTGTTTTCCAGTGGTTGCACCAATTTACAATCCCAACAGTGCACGAGAGTTCTCTTTTTCCATATCCTTGCCAACGCTTGTTGTTGTTGTTTCTAATTTATTGGTAATGGCCATTGTAACAGAAGTGAAGTGATATCTCATGGTTTTGACCTGCATTTCCTGATGATTAATGATGTTGAGCATCTTTTCGTGTACCTGTTGCCAATCTGTATGTCACCTTTGGAAAAATATCTATTCAGATCTTTTACCTGTTAATCAGATGATGATGATGATTGCTGTCATAATGAATTTGTTATGTATTTTGGATATTAACTCCTTATCAGATATATAATTTGCAAATATTTTCTCCCATGAAGGAGGTTGCCTTTTTATTTTTTGATGGTTTTCTTTGTGATGCAAAAGTGTTAGTTTGATGTAGTCTCACTTGATTTTGCTTTTGCTTTTGGTATCAGAGTCAAAAGATCATTGCTGAGACCTATGTCAAGGAGCTTACCACCTATGTTTACTTTTAGGAGTTTAATGGTTTCAGGTCTTATGTTCAAGTCTTTAATCTACTTTGAGTTAATTTCTGTGTATGGTTTAAGATAGTGGTCCTGTTTCATTCTTTGGCATGTGGTTGTTCAGTTTTCCCAAGACTGTCCTTTTCATTGTATAGTTTTGGTTCCTTTGTTGTAAATTGACTACAAATGTGTGGTTTATATCTGGGCTCTCTATTCTGTTACACTGATCTGTGTGTCCGTTTTTATGCCAATACCATGTTTTTAAAAATTACTATAGCATTATAATATTTTAAAATCAGGGAGCATGATGTCTCAAATTTTGTTCTTTTCTCTCAAGATTGCTTTTATTCAGTTCTTTTGTGGTTACAAAAAATTTTTTAGAATTGTTTGTTCTACTTCTGTGAGAAATGTCTTTGGGGTTTTTATGGGGATTGCACTGATACCACATATTTTTTGTCTCATTGCATCAGCTAGGGCTCCAGTATGGTGTTGAAAGGCATGATGAGAGGAGACATCCTTGCCTTTTTCCTGATCTTAGTGGGAAAGCTTTGAGTTTTCCATCGTCAAGTGTATTAACTGTAGGTTTTTTGTAGATATTCTTATTGAGTTGAAGTTCCCCTCTATTCTAGTTAACTGAGGGTTTTTATTATGAATGAGTATTAAATTTTTTCAATTTTTTTTGTATCTATTGATATGACCATGTGATTTTTATTCTTTAGCTTAATGGATTATATTAATTATTGTTTCAGTGTTAAACCAGTCTGCATACCTAGAATAAATCTCACTTGGTCATGGTGTATAATTCTTTTTTATGTTGTTGGGTCAGATTTACTAATATTTTGTTGAGGGTTTTTGCATCTGTGTATCTATGAGAGCTATTGCTTTGTAATTTTCTTGTACTGTATTTGTTAGGTTTTATTATTAGGGAATGCTAGCCTCATAAAATGAGTTAGAAATTATTCTCTTTGTCTCTATCTTAAAGAGATGGTAGAACATTGGTAATTCCTTAAATGGTTGAATTTACCATTGAACCTATCTGGTCCTGGTGATTATTCTTTGGAAAGGTTATTATTGATTTAATTTTTATTAAATATAGGCCTATTCAGGTTGTTCATTTTGTTTAATGTGAGTTTGACAGATTGTGTGGTGTTCAAGGAATTGGTCCATTTCATCTAGGTTATGAAATATGAGGGTACAGTGTTGTTCCTAGTACTCCTAGATTGTCCTTTTAAGATCCATGGGATCAGTAGTGATGTCCCCTCTTTCATTCCTGATATTAGTAATTTGTGTCTTCTTTTTTTGTCTTAGCTTGGATAGAGGGTTGTCAATTTTATTGATCTCAGAGAACCAGCTTTTCATTTTGTTGATTTTCTGTATTAATTGCCTGTTTTTAATTTCATTGATTTCTCTACTTTTATTCTTCTGCTTCCTTTGGATTTAATTTACTTTTTCTAGCTTCCTAAGAAATGTAAATTATTGATTTTAGATCTTTCTACTTTTCTGATATATACATTCAATGCTATAAATTTCCCTCAGCTCTTTCATTGCATCTCACAAATTTTGATAAGTTGTGCATTTTCATTTAGTTCTAAATATTTTAAAATTTTTCTTGAGATTTCTTCTAACCTTGTGTTATTTACAAGTGACTTGTTTAATCTCCAACTATTTGGGGGATATAAGGGTATCTTTCTGTTATTGATTTCTAGTTTAATTCCATTGAAGTCTGAGAGCAGATGTATGATTTCTATTCTTCTAAATTTGTTTTATGGTCACATTCTATCTTGGTGAATGATTCATGTGAGCTCAAAAAGAACGTATCTTCTGCTATTATTCAGTGAAGTAGACTTTACATGTCCATTATATACAGTTGATTGATAGTGGTGCTGGGTTCAACTATGCCCATACTGTTTTTTTTTTTTTTTGTCTGCTGATCTGTTCATTTTTCATAGATCCATTTTCGATGATAGCAGTGTTGAATTCTCCAACTATAATTTCTCCTTGCATTTTTAACAGTTATTTCCTTATGTATTTTGAAGTTGATAAGTACATACTTGTTAAGGTTTGTTGTTTTTTTTAAAAATTGACCTCTTTATCATTATGTAATGCCCTTCTTTATTCCTGATAACTTTTCTTGCTTCGAAGTCTGTTCTGTCTGAAATTAATGCAGCTACTCCCTCTTTCTTTTGATTAGTGTTAGCATGGTATATTTTTCTATATCAATTTACTTTATATGTATCTATACTTAAAGTAGCTTTCTTGTAGACAACAGAGTTTGGTCTTGTTTTTTTAATACACTCTGACAATATTTGTCTTTTAGTTAGTACATTAGGACCATCGATGTCCTATTTTTGTCTTCTCTTTTAGTGGTTTTTGATGTTTTGAGTAATTTATGTGATTACATTTTCTCTCCTTTCTTAGCATATCAGTTATACTTTTTTTACTAGTGTTTACAATGTACATTTACAACTAATCTAAGTCCACTTGCAAAGAACACTATACCACTTCACAGTAGAGTACTTTATAATAAAATAATCCTAATTTCTCCCTCCCATCCATTGGAACATTGCTATCATTTTACATATACAGAAGCATACATGAGTGCATGTATATAATATATATACCCATATATAAAATACATAATTGAATATATTGTTGCTGTTATTTTGAAAAAAATATTATCTGTTAGATTAAGAATAATAACAATAAAAGTTTTTATTTTACCTTTACTGATTCTCCAAAGCTCTTCCTTTCTTTGTAATGAGTTTCTGACCTATATCATTTTCCTTCTCTAAATAACTTCACATTTTTTGCAAGACAAGTCTACTGGCAACTGATTCACTCAATTTGTCTCAAAAAGTCTTTATTTCTTCTTCACTTTTAAGGAATAATTTCATAGTGTAAAGGTTTTAGGTCGAATGAATTTTTTCCATCAATACTTTAAATATTTCACTCCACTCTCTCCTTACTTGCATGGTTTATGAGAAGTCATATTAATTCTTACCTTTGCCCCTCTATAGGTAAGCTATTTTTTTCATCTGGCTTGTTTCAAAATTTCTTCTTTGTCTTTGATTTTCTGCACTTTGAAAATGAGATGCCTAGGTTTCAATTTTTTTAAAAAATTGATCTTGCTTGCTGTTTTTTTGAGCTTCCTGAATCTGTGGTTTGGCATCTGACGTTAATTTGGGGAAATTCTCAGTCATTGTTTCAAATATTTCATTTTTCTGTTCCTTCAGGCATTCCTATTAAACATATATTATACCTTTTGCAGTTGTCCTGCTGTTCTTGGATGTCCTGTTTTGTTTTTTCTTTCCAGTTTTTCCATGGTCTTTTCAGTTTTGGAGGTTTCTATTGAGATTTCCTCAGGTTCAGAGAATCTTTCTTCAGCTGAGTCTAGTCTCCTGATAAACCTATCAAAGACATTCTTCACTATTACAGTGTTTTATCTTTAGCTTTTTTTTTTTAATTTCTATCTCCATACATTGCCCTTCTGTTCTTGCATCCTGTCTACTTTATCTATTAGAGCCTTTAGCATGTTAATCACAGTTGTTTTAAATTCATGGTCTGAAAATTCCAACACCCCTTCTATATCTAAGTCTAGTTCTGCTTGCTCTATCTCTCTCTCTCTCTCTCTTCATACTCTGCTATTTTTTTTGGATTTTTAGTTTGTCTTGTAATTTTTCTTGATAGCCAACTTGATGTACCGGGTAAAAGAAACTGCTATAAATTAACTGCTGTAATGTGTTGGTAAGGTATGGGGAAAGGGAACATTCCCTGTGATTAGGTATCAGTCTTTCAGTGTGCTTGTGTCCTGGACTGTGAAATTTACAAGGGATTCTTAGCCCTCACCGCCTGCCTCATTCTTAGATGGGATGGCATGGCTAGAGAGGACTGAAATTGGATATTTTCCTACTCCCACATGGAAGGCTAAGGTGGGCTGGAGTTGCATGTTTCCTTTCCCCTAGGTTAGTTAGGCCCTAATAAAACCCCAGCTGGTTAAGCTCTGGTTAAATAGTTTCTCATGAGAGCAGACCTTGTTAAGAAGAACAGAATGCTCTGGTGTATTTCAACACCGTTCCTTTTCCCTTATCCCTGCCAGAAACAGAAGAGTATTTTTCTCAGGTATTCACTGTAAGAACCTAATAGAGCTCCAAACTAAAACTCACAAAAGTGTGGGGCCCCTTAATGACAGGGTCCTCTGGAGTTTTCATGTCTCAGACTTGTCTACAGTGAGCCTCCAGCTGTTTGTTAATTACAGTTCAGGTTTTTTTTGGGGGGGGGTTGTTTTGTTTTTTTTTTACCCCAGCACTGGTTCCTGTGGAGGCTTCAGATCGTCACTTTGTACTCTAATAGGTGGTGACTTCTGTATTTGCCCATCATACTCAAATTGGGGGGGCAGCAGTTTGCCCTATGACCTTGATTCTCTTACAGATCTAAGAAGAGTTGATTTTTTAGTTTGCTCGCTTTTTACTTGTGGGGATGGAGTGGCAACTTCCAAGCTTCTTACCTGCTGTATGAAAATCATCCTTTTGCTTTTTAAAATATAGTTTTATTATATTTATATTCCCTTAAAATGATAAAACTTCATTTTAGTTTTTTCTAATTAAAATACATACATACATACTGCATGTATTTTTTTGGAACTTATTTTTTTACTCATTATATTGCTAAGTCATTCACATTTTTGTACCTAGATAGTTAATTCCATTGATTGATGTGTAACATGCCTTTGTGCCATTATGCTGCATTGATTTATTCATTTTTCCTGTTAGTAACAACTTCTGAAAGCCAGCTCCTTCCACAGAGCCAAGTACTTCTCAACACAGTGTTCATTTTACAAAGTGCCAAGGTCACCTGCATGAGCTTGTTCAAATACGATCAACATATACAGCCTCTTTTTGTGATTCCAGAAAATGCAGCTGGGGGAAGTGTGACATTAACAGTAAAACTATGCAACTTGTGAGCCCCATAAATGCTTGTATGTTTTGTTTTGCTTGCCATCATCGATTCAGTGTTTATCCGTTCTTATTGTATGCCAAAGATTTATCCTGAAGCACTTCAACATGAACTCAAGTCGCACTTTGAATATTTTTTTCTCTACCTTTTGACTTCTGAGAAGTAGAAATGGCTTGAGGAAGGGAAATAGTAAAGAGATCAGGGGTTAAGTAAGCAAGCAACCATTTATCTTGAACTCTGTGGCACAGACCGTGTTGTTTCTTACCGTGTAACAGTTAAGAATATTCTCGTTTCTGAAGAAAAATAAAATTAGTACTTAGAAATGATGTATCTTGCATGCTTATTTTAAAGGCAGGAAAGGCATTTTTTTCTTAATTCTCCTGAAGTTTCTTTTGTATTCCTTTTCTTTCTTTCTTTCTTTCTTTTTTTTTTAAGACATGTCCTAGATTATGAATTGGCTCGTATGGAGGAGAGATCTTCCTGAAATCTCTGGTTCTTGAGAGCCTCAAGAGAAGTGTTGCACAAGTTCTAAATATTCTGGTTTGAAGCCAAGAGTTGGATGACTGTGTTGCTTTTGCAGCTGTTGTTTAAATTAGAAACACCCTACCTTCACACAGAAAGTTTACAGAGATCCAGATTTTTAAAAAGGCCTTTTATAGCATATAACTTCCAAAAGAGGTATATTAGCCTCAGCTTGCTTGATGCAGAATGAATGGAGTACAACAAAATTCAGATTTAAAAGATTCGTACTTTTGAGAATGTTTCTGTAATGAGAAACAATCAATCTCACTGTTATATGAAGATGGAGTGTACCATGAATTTAAATTTTATGCCATTACTTTAAATCTCTCCTTTGTTCTCCTCTCATGTCCCAGGGTGTTTTTTAAATTTAAAATACTCAGATGTTTTAAAATTTTAATTATACAAATCCTAGTCAGATAAAGTGGTAGAACACCATACAGATTACAGGCAATTTATCCATGTTTTGATGTAAAAATGAACCCAAGCCTCCCAAGCATGAACTTGGCGATCAGTCCCACTGCTGATTTACTGCACTCACAAAGTGGAGCACACAGCACTGCAAGGGACCTTTCACTGGGCTTCACAGTGCTGTGTAGTCTTACAGCACACCAGATTTAGGATTCCACTTAAAGACTGCAAGAAAGTTTTTTCACTAGATACTATCCCAAAGCCAGCTTTAAACGTACCAGTGGTATTGACCATCTGCTTGGAGATATTTCCAGATGCTGCATGCTGCTTTGGGACTATTGTGGCTTTAACCTTATCCTCACTTTTCTATCTAGGTTTTGACTTTCATTCAGTACTCTTTATTTCTCTCTCTCTCTCTCTCTCTTTTTTTTTTTTTTTTTTGACATTTATCCTGTGGACTCTTTTTGAAGCATCTTCTCTTTTCTCAAAAAAGAGAAAATGCTCCCAAAGTTAGCACTTACTTCTAAACCTTAGTATAAACAGAAAAGTGAATAGCATAAAGCTCTGGTTGTGAAAAGCAAAAATAAGAAGGCGTGAAAACAAGTACCAATGTTTCCTGACACTTAGAAAAAAAACAGAACAAAGGAACTTGGAGACAATTTTTGTGTTCACAATATGGAGTTAAGGATGCAGGGTAACCAAGTTTGAAAGTATAGATTTTACCAGAGGGTAGGAAGAAGTGGGGCAAGGGGTGGTAGATAGGGCAAAAGAGGTCAAATATGTGGTGATGGAAAGAAATTTAACTGTGGGAGGTGAACACACAATGTAATATATATATGCCTTACCGTTAAAATGTACAGCTGGAACTTACTGGATTTCATTAACCAATGTCACCATAAAAAATTAATTATTATTATTTTTAAAGTATAAATTTTAGTCAGACAGATGTGGGCTCTCGTCTCAACTGTGGACCATTTTATCAATGTGACCTTGAGTCAGTTATATGCCCTTAAGAATTTGTTTCTTTATCTATAAAATTGGACAATAATATCACCTGCTGCTAGGTTTACTATCAATATCAAACAAAACAAATGTAAAGCTGTCATCCCAGAGCATGGCACATACTAAAAGGCTCAATAAAGGTAGAACTTGTTATTGTTATAGACAGTAGCAGAAAAATGTATAGATAGTACAAATTAGTTTTTACTTTGGGCAATCCACTTTGGGACTAAAGTTTCTCTAAAATAGATGGTTAGATTAAAAAACAACAACAAAACCTCAAGAGCCCCTTCCAGCTCACTGATTACCTCTGGAATCGAATTGATAAATTGACTCATGACCTGAAAAGTTTATCTCATCTTGGCTTCTTAGGAAGGAATAGAATAGAGTCCCAAGTTCCAGAATGTCAGAGGGACGATGAAGTAGATGAGGAAATGGGAATGGAATTTCTCATGGCACAGGCCCCTTTTCTGAAGGAGTGAACTTTTAAGCACTAAGAGTTGCTTGATAAGAAATGAGATGGCTATATATAACATTGCAAATACATGTTTGGGTAAAAATTAAACAGACACTAGTTTATTAATATGGATCAATTCATTTTTTGGTTCGGTGGATGAATGAGAGAATGAATGAGCCCAACCTGCTTAATTAAAATATTTATTTTCAATATCTTTAGCATTCTCGTCCATTCCATGAAATGAATAATTCAAGATGGCTGAAGTGTGTTGGGCTGAATCGAATTGGAAAACATTTACCTCATGCAGTTCTAGGGAGATGTAAGCAAAATAGTACAAATCAAGTCATGCCAAGGAGCAAGACATCATATGGAATGTGGAGAGTCACTAATTTTTTGTCTCTCAGATTTAAGGATGAAGGGAAATGGTTACCTTTCTAATTATGTAGGAAAAAATTTTTAATTGACATCTCGAAATACTTATCAAATATGAAATACACTTACCTGTTCATGATGGAGAAATTACAAAATCAGGTCTTAGATTGTATCCCAACCATGAACTCTGAATTGTCTTGGCAATGAATATACAGAGGGTGATACTAAGCTACAGGAAAAATGACTAATAGAAACACATACTATTGTTGGAAATAGAATACTTCTCTTCATTAACAGTCTACAGTGTTTTGTTTCTACAGGGTCTGGGAAGCAGGAGAAATGAAGATTCTGTAAATGTTGGTGATCCACTTTTCTCTAAGGCACTTCACAGATCAGAAGGTCAGGAAACCCCAAATTTTTCTTGGCCCCTGTTGCACCTAATTTATTATATAATTTTGTGTGTGTGTGCTTATTTGTGTCAGTTTTGTTTCCAAAATATCCACAGAAATATTTTTCTTTTTGCCTTTTCAGATTTCAAGTTGGAGATTTTTCAGGTTGTAATATGAAAATGCTGCTGATTTTGTTCCTCATAATAATTTGCTCCCATGTTTCTGTGAACCAAGATTCTGGTAAGAAAAAAAAAAATGAAAAGAATTATTTTCTTTTATTTTTAATTTGAAAAGTATATATATGATTTTGACCTACTTATAAGTTGGGTTTTGTTTCATTTTGTTTTGATTTTGATGATGATAAGGGTGGAGCGGTAGCTCAATTTCTTTTTGAGGTCATCCTTGAAGATCATTTGTTTCTAAAATTTATTCCTTGTTAACAATAGAAAGACAAGAGAGCTATTATTTTGTCCTCAGTTTCAACCCCTTTTAGGTCTTCTGGGAGGTTGCATAAAATTCTGTCTCTTAATATTAGGTTCAGGCCTGGAAAATTTGGAATGTCTCTTCCTACTTCATTTGTGTCAAAACATTATCTTGATTAGCACCTAGATCTTGCTACAATTTAAGCTATTTCTCTGCTTATTGTAAATAAAGTGCTTTTACTCTGAAGAGAAACCTCCATTGCTGTCTACTGTCTGTCAGCAATCTACGTCCAGTGGACTTGAAGTCAAAATACCATGCCATGCCACCCTGAACAAACCCGATCCCGTTTGATCTCAGAAGCTAAGCAGAGTCAGGCGTGGTTAGTACTTGGATGGGAGACCATCTAGGAAGACCAGGTGCTATAAACATAAAAAATAAAAACTAAGGGATTGTAAGCTGACAACCAAGGATTGTCTTGCCTAAAAAATACATACGTACGTACATACATGCATACATACATACATACTTGCTTTACACTTCAGTGCCTCTACCACCCCTTAAATAATTAGTTCATATACAGGTCTCTTCATGTCCAGGGCCACCTCTTTTACAACTTTCTCAAGGAACACTGACCTTGGTAGCAAGTTTTCTGAAGAAATAAACTAAGACTACAAACGTCTCCCTTTGATGTCTCATTGGGCCTGATATTTTTAAAGAAAGACGGTACTTTTCGCTAATTATTGTATGGTCCAGAGATAGTGATGAGCCTTATCAGAACCCAAATCTAGCTCATGTGCCAGTTGTCTACATTTATTTTCTCCACACAAGATGTGAGAGTTTATCCATGAATAGAAAAGTCACTTTTGATATCATAGCAAGCCATCCTGGGCAGGGTTCACCTGAGAGTCCCCATAGGGGTTCCAGCTTTCTCTTAGAGGAAGGTATTGATTCACCTTCATTTACATCTTCTCCTGAGATGCTATTGGCTGTATGATCATCAAAGGAATCTCAAACTGGTTGAAATTTGGTTATTTAGAAGACAAGAAAGAATGATTTTATCCACTATGCCTCAATCACAGACTTCTTACCAGTTGTAGACAGGAAATGATTGATGTTATTGTAATTTGATTAGAATTTACCTAGTAATCATTCCAGATAATCAGAATCTCAGAGTGAGGAGGGACCTTGGATATTTTTTCGTTGAATCTACTCATTTTAAAGGTGAGGAAACTGAGGACCAAGTATATTGAGCCAGTAGAATTAGGTCGTAAGAAAATAAGAACTTCCATCACTTGTTCAGTTACATTGTATTTTCTTAAATACACACCATCTAGATAAACATAGACATTTCTGTTCCTTCCCCATACAAAAATAGATCTTATACTGAAGTGATGAGTTCTGAATTCAAACCAGTAAACCACCAACAAACATTTTGTGCTGGAACCCAGTGATTCTCTGTCACATAAATATGTAATTCTACACACCGAGCATTGAATCTAGCATTGAATGAAGCCTTAAAAGTTCAGCAAATTATTGTATTTCTGTATAAAAATTATATTTTTAAGAGAAACTAAAACCATAATTCTTTTTCTAGCTTAAGGTATACTGATTTCTATCACATTTTACATGAGAGCAAATTTGCCACTTATAATACTCATATGATTCATCAAAATGTAATAAAAACTTTAAAATAGATTAAGGCAATCCATATTTTTATGATTTTAGGTATTTTTTTAAACTTCATTCGACTTTTGGCATATAAAACCATTATATTTCTAAATTAATCAGATCACTTGTTATGTGTTTAACTTGGAATCAAATGAAAGGTTATCTTTCAGATTTCTCCATTCAAACAAATTTGAAGCAGTTCAGTTCTTAATGAAAATTTTTATAATCTTGATATAAATTGAGATCAAACTCTGAAAGTGAAAAAAAATTATGATACAATGGGAAATTATTCACCAAAGGTATAAAAACCCAGAATTTTTTACTTGCAAAAGTGATGCTTGGTTTTGTCATTGGTCCAAATGAGAGGGCATATAAAAGAATCAGCCTAAGAAACAAATTTTTTTTCTTGAGAGTCTATGAAATTTCTGACTATTATTTTTAGTTCATTGAGAAGGTATTAAAAATATAGATAAAAGGTGAAAGTAAGTTTTCCCCATATGGTTGGCATTAAACATGGTAGTAAATTTTTAAAGTTTATGCTTTGTTTATGTTCGTGTGTGGTTTTAGGCCCGAGTATGCAGACATTGTGTTTCTGGTGGACAGCTCTGATCACCTGGGAATTAAGTCCTTCCCTCTGGTGAAAACGTTCATCAACAAAATGATCAGCAGTCTCCCCATAGAGGCCAACAAATACCGCGTGGCCCTGGCCCAGTACAGCGACAAGCTCCACAGTGAATTCCAGCTGAGCACCTTCAAGAGCAGGAATCCCATGCTGAACCACCTCAAAAAGAACTTCACGTTCCTGGGCGGCTCCCTGAAGGTAGGAAACGCTCTCCGGGAGGCTCACAGGACCTACTTCTCTGGACCTGCAAACGGGAGAGACAAGAAACTCTTTCCCCCGATCTTGGTGGTGCTGGCTTCCGCCGAGTCCGAGGATGACGTGGAAGAGGCTTCCCGGGCCCTGCGGAAAGATGGGGTGAGAATCGTCTCCGTGGGGCTGCAGCAGGCTGCTGAGGAGAACCTGAAGGGCATGGCCACGGCCGAGTTTCATTACAAGCTTCGGACCGTCAGAGACCTCAGCACGTTCTCTCAGAACATGACGCAGATCATCAAGGATGCGACTCAGTACAAGGAAGGCGCAGTGGATGACGTTCTTGTTGAAGGTGAGATGAGGGTGCATGTATAGAAATGGTGATAAAATGCTTTTGAAAAATCAGCATGGAGGGTAGATTGAGACTCAGCATGGAGGGTGGATTGAGACTCTGTGAACATCCTTTTCCCCCAAAGCCCGGCTGCCTTTTCAAATGTTAAATATCTGTGTGTTCAAAAGAGCCCAATGATTGTGGCCATTTTAAATCTACTGAACCCCACGAGCTTTGGTTTTCCATGTTTCACTTAACCACGTAGCATATTATGTATAGGCTTCTTAAAATTCAGGGACACCTTCTCCCTGTTACCAGCTTATCTCTGAGCTATCTCCCTGGGCTTTATTTGGCATTTATTTTTATTACTGGTTCATTTAAAAGGAAGGTTGTTTTGGGGTTTTTTCCTAAAGAAATCCTGATTCCTGAAGTCATTGAGTGTAACCACAGATCATTAGAGCTGGAAACAACTTCAGGCAGTCCAAACCCTTTATGCTGCAGAGAGCAACTGCAGACATCCTTAGAGGATGCAGTTTGAAGTCAGGGCGAGGTCAGGCCTCTCCATCTCCATGCTCATGTAGTTTCGTTCCCACGCTACCTCTCTTCCTGCTTCTCTGTTCGAAATTAGCTGCCCTGTGCCCTGTTCCATCTCCAACCTCTGTCCTGGTCTGTCCCCTTGTACTATTCTATTAACTATCAAGAAGGACTGAGAGTTTATGACACCATTCAAGTGAGGAGCAGAGGAGAGCCAGTAAAAACCAATATGCTCAAAGTATACAAGTCCGAATAAGTAGTAAAGGAAACTCTTCATTATTTCTGATTAAATCAGAATGATATGACATGTATAATTTTCTATTGTTACTAGAGAATGCTTTTCTTGTGGTAATCTAAAAAAAAAACCAAAACATGGATCTTATTGCTAGTATCTTTTTTCCAGATAAAATGATGGAAAATGTGATTATTATTCTATTACCATCCCTTAGGCATATTTGGACTATACCTGCAGATTTTAACAGTGATGATGCTTAAATGATTTTAATATGATAGTAGTAGCTGCTGTTCATTGAATGACTTATATACCAGGCCCCATGCTAAACACTATCTCATTTATCCCCATAACAACTCTGAGATAAAGATTATCTCTAGTTTATAAATGAGGAAATTGCAGCTGGGAGTTTAGCTAAGATCTAATTAAAACCGTGATGCTATTATCTCAACTTCATATAATCATTTGGTATGCCTCCTCCTTTCTTTAAGCACACAGTCAAGCTCTGGTAGATGTCCAGGTCTTCTAATGCTGAGCAGAGACCCTGAACCTGCAACTGAACTTATGTTTCTGCATTCCTTGCCTATACAGTTTGCCAAGGCCCTTCTGTGGCTGATGTTGTGTTCCTGTTGGATGTGTCCATCAATGGCAGCCAGGAGAACTTCGACTATCTCAAAGAATTCCTGGAAGAAAGTGTATCTGCTCTTGATGTAAAGGAGAACTGCATGAGGATTGGCCTTGTGGCTTATAGCAATGAGACAAAGGTGATAAATTCACTGAGCAGGGGCGTAAATAAGTCAGAGGTTCTCCAGTATATACAGAACCTCTCTCCCCAGGCTGGGAATGCCTACACCGGAGCTGCCATCAGAAAGATCGGGAAGGAAGTCTTCCTTGCACAGAATGGCAGTCGGAAGAATCAGGGGGTGCCCCAGATTGCTGTGCTGGTGACTCACCAGCCATCAGAAGACAACGTTACCATGGCAGCTGTCAACCTCCGGCGCCAGGGCGTGGCAATCTTCACCATGGGCATCGAGGCAGCCAGTGACAGCCAGCTAGAAAAGATAGCATCGCACCCTGCTGAGCAGTATGTCTCCAAACTGAAGACCTTCTCTGACCTGGCTGCTTACAACCAGACATTTCTGAAGAAGCTGCGGAAGCAAATTACGCACACAGTCTCTGTCATTTCAGAACGGACTGAAAGTCTCAAATCCGGTAAAGTCTTTTGCTGAGAGAAGGATTATTCAGATCCTTTTTTCTTGTCTTTCAGGTATTATATATGAAAGTGATTGCTGGAATATGAGGTGGAGAGTGAGACTAAGTTCCTAATCTTCTACTTTAGCTTGATCACATGAAATGTAAATTGGGGGAGAATGTAAGTTATTGAGGTGTTGGAATGGGGAGGAGGGATTTATTTCCCTTCCACTTCCTCTTTTGTGCAGCTTTACCTGGATTCTTCATCACTTATAACCACTTCAGAATACCATCTTTTGCTGTTTTTATCCCCTCACTTTTTTTTTCTCTTTCACCTGTTCTGTTCCCCTGCTCTTTGTTTCTTTTTGTATTTTCTCTCCTTTCTCTCTGCTCTCATCCCCAAATTCCAATTTAGAGAATGAACAGGAAGCACAAATTGGACTAGGACAGAGTCACTAATTTGTTGTGAAGTACTCTTCTGTGAGTTTAGCGAGACAGAGAACAACGTATTTTATATAGTTTATATATACACACGTATTCTGTATAAATACTGCATGTGTATATACATCTATAAGAATATATGTATACATTCTTCATCAAATATTTATAGCTTGTTCACTATAGAAGTGTCATTGACCTACACAAATAAGGCCACTGACAAATGCCTTTAGTTTTATTAATTGACCAGGTATTGATGAGGAGTAAATAATTTGTTCAAGATTTCAAAAAAGAGACCTTACATGTCCACAATGTTCAGTTAAGAACCTTCTCCATGTCACAACTCACCAAATGACTTTTTACAAGGCAATTATTTACTAATGAGAGAAGTGACTTGTAAAAATCCTCTTCAAGTTTTCTTTCAAATCTTTTACTATTTCCATATTTACCCTGATTCATGGCAGAGAATTATCCAAATAACCTTAAACTGTGAAAAGAAATTCATTTGGCCCAGCTGACACTAAGATTCCTCCATGTTAGCTTAACAGAGTATGTCTTTTACTCCTAGAACTGTTTCCCATTTTTCTGTTGGAAGAGGCCTGTATTTGTTATATTTGCTCCCATTTCTACATCACACTTACCCCAATGCCACACTCAACTTTTTGGTTCCATTTTAGGTTGTGTGGACACTGAAGAAGCAGACATCTATCTGCTCATTGATGGCTCTGGGAGCATACGGGCCACGGACTTCCAAGAAATGAAGACCTTCTTGTCAGAAGTTGTAAGGATGTTCAACATCGCTCCCCAGAAGGTGCGGGTTGGAGCCATTCAGTACGCTGACAGCTGGGACTTGGAATTTGAGATCAATAAATACTCTAACAAACATGATTTGGGAAAGGCTATTGAGAACATCAGGCAGATGGGTGGGAATACAAACACGGGTGCAGCTCTGAATTTCACACTGGGGCTGTTGCAAAAAGCCAAGCAGCAGCGAGGAAACAGAGTGCCATGTCACCTTGTTGTCCTAACAAATGGCATGTCCAAGGATAGCATCTCGGAGCCTGCAAACAGACTGAGGAACGAGCTCATTCATGTTCATGCCATCGGGGTCAAGGAAGCCGACAGAACACAGCTACAAGAAATTGCTGGCGAGGAGAAGAGGGTATACTACGTCCATGACTTTGATGCTTTGAAAAACATAAGAAACCAAGTTGTTCAAGAAATCTGTGCTGAAGAAGGTAGGAGAATGATGGTTTCACCTTTGGACTTCAGCTCACAAATTGCCTTCCTGCAATATTTGTCATTGCAAGTTCAGAGAAATAACATAAATTTCCAAATTGAGATTGGTTGACTTGTGTAGCTGTGTTTGTTTCCAGAACAAAACTAAGGGCCCATTATAGTGCTATTCTACTTAATATCTGAAGCATCAATATATCTGGAGGCATTCTCCCTAATAAGTATTAATTAGCTTCTCCTCACAAATCCCTACTGGCATAGGTATATGGCTAGATACTACATATGTAATATGATCAAATGATTTCTTATTTTAAGGAGTTCTTCAGGTTTATTTAAATTGCTTTTTAGGAAAACTTTTATAAAATCTTTTAGAGTTATATCTGTAGTTTCCAACCAGGGGAGAGTTTGTCCCCTCAAGGGACACTTGGCAATGTCTAGAGACATTTTCAGTTGTCGTAACTAAGGGAGTGCCACTGGCATCTAACAAAAAAGAGCTCAGACTGTTGAACATTCTGTAGTATATCCTACAATGCATGGACTGCCCTCTCCAATAAAAATTATCTGGCCCAAAATGTCATAGTAGTGCTGAGGTTGAGGAACCCTGAGTTAAATATTAAAGCAAATTACTAAATAACAGAATAGTCTCACTTTTATTGCCTCCAATGCTTTATTTACCTGCAACAGTCCTTACCAAGTATATGGTTAACTTCAATATAGTATTATTTGTGTTTTGGATTTTCCTGTTCACTCTTAATATTTTTCTTTTACATGAAGCCAACTTGAGTAAACATCTTGCTTTCTCCCATGCAGCCTGCAGAGAAATGAAAGCTGACGTTATGTTTCTGGTGGATAGTTCTGGCAGTATAGGACCTGAAAACTTCATCAAAATGAAAACATTTATGAAAAACCTGGTGAGCAAATATCAGATTGGGGCAGATCGGGTGCAAATTGGTGTAGTCCAGTTCAGCGACATCAATAAGGAAGAGTTTCAGCTCAACAAATACATATCCCAAAGTGAAATTTCAGATGCGATAGACCAAATGGCTTACATTGGAGAAACCACGTTGACTGGTGCTGCCCTGACCTTTGTGTCTCAGTATTTCAGCCCCGCCAAGGGGGCCCGGCCCAATGTCAGGAAGTTTCTCATCCTCATCACGGATGGTGAAGCTCAGGACGTAGTCAAGGACCCAGCAGTAGCTCTTCGGCAAGAAGGTATAATTATCTATTCCGTGGGGGTGTTCGGCTCCAATGTCACCCAGCTGGAGGAGATCAGCGGAAGGCAGGAGATGGTTTTCTATGTTGAGAATTTTGACATTCTGCAGCACATTGAAGATGATCTTGTTTTTGGAATATGCAGTCCACATGAAGGTAGGCCTGGCCATACCATTATGGGGCTATCCAGACACCATGTGTGCATGCCAGTTATTATTTCTTGAATTAAATAGACTACTATCTGAACATCCTAAACTTTTTGTTTCATTGAAATGTTTATCCTAGTGACTTTTGACCTACATATAATATATGACTTTCCTCAACAGAACTGCTGAATTAAACAGTAAGGAACAAGTTTGATATGCTTAGATTCTTTCCTATTTGTAGACAAATAGCACTCGATGGTAAGGCCTCCATTGAAGAAAAGTAGTATCATCCTATGTCTCAGGTCAGGCTCCCTAGAGGCAGAAGCTGAGTCAGATTCTTATGGAAGAGATTTATTGAGGAGCTGTTTTCAGAAGGGAAGTGAGGAAAGCCAGACAGGGCATGGGTAGGAGCTAAGCAACATGGTGGTCTTAGCTCGAATCTAGCTTCGGCTTGATCCCATGGGAAACATATATAAAGCATATATTACACCACGGAGTCTGTTCCACCTGAGATGAGGAGCCCAGGTTCATACAACCTTGGGCTATCTGTGGGCTGCCAAGGCAGGCCAGAGAGGGGCATAGCCTGCTGGACAAGGTGGTCCCCCTTTGACTTAACATCCACTATGCATGTTAGTTTATTTTACAGTTTTTAAAAACCCTTACTTGTATAAAATGAGACAATACTTTTGAAAACACTTAAGGTACTGATTTATACTGTAATCCAGAGGATCTGATGACAGAATCAGTCTGGAAAATATCTATGAAGGAGATGATCTTAGTGGAGTTTTGAGAGAAGGGACAAACATTGTTTTGTTATTCAAACAGCAGTTCAATTCAACTCCTACTAGAAGGTTTGGTGGCTGTGGTTTGTGTTTTGTGGAAAGAGAAATACACTTGGATTGTATTTCCCAGTAATTCAACACAGAACAAATCTCAACTCTTTGAAGGGTGCTCATCCCTGAGCAGTTAAAGCCCCGGTCCCCTGGGTAATCCAGGCAGGCTCTCCAGGGAGGCCAAAGGAACATAGATAAGTTCTTCTTTTGCAAAACCAGCCAGTACAGGAAGCATTCCGTTTTTTGTTGTTTTGTTTTGTTTTGTTCTGTGTAGGGAAAAACCCAGTTCTTTTCTACTGTATGTTTCTTTCCTGTCTCCTTTACTAGTCACATAGCACACTTCATTTCTGGTCACCAAATGTTTGGAGGTTTTTTTTTCCCATATCCATGAGCAACTCTCGGATACCAGCACAGTGTCTGAGAATTCAACTCAACTCTGATACTCTCTACCCAGAGACAACATCAGGTCCCAACAGGTTAAGGGCTCAGTCTCATAAAACTGCCCCACCCCTACTTCAGACACCCATCACAAGCCCAGGTTATCACCTATGCTTCTGACCAACCTGCTATAGATGGGAGGTTCCAACAATCCCCTCCTGGGTTCTATTAATTTGCTAGAGTGGCTCACAGAACTCAAGGGACACTGTTTATTAAAAGATGTGATAAAGGATACAAGTAAACATCCAGATGGAAGAGACATATAGGCAAAGTTATGAGGGAAGGGGTACGGAGCTTCCAGGCCCTCTCTGGACTCCCTACTCTCCCAGCACTGTCATGCATTCACCCACCTGGAAGCTCTCTAAACCCCATACTTTGGGACTTTATGGAAGCTTCATCACATAGGCATGATGAATTATTAATCCATTAACAGCTCTTCCCCCTTCTCATGAAAATGGGAGGTGGGGGTGCTGAAAATTCCAAGCTTGTAATCATGACTTGGTCTTTCTGGTGACTAGCCCTCATCCAGGAGCTATCTAGGGGCCATTCGCCTCATTAGAACAAAAGACACTCTTATCAATCAGGAAATTACAAGGGTTTCAGGAACTCTGTCAGGAATTAGAGATGAATACCAATATGTGTTTTCTATTACCTTACACAGCTTTTTTTTGAAAATTTGGTTTACGACTCTGTACACATGGCTTCTAGTCATTTGGGTAAATATATTGGCCCAAAGATTTTCAACAGCCCTACCACATAGCAAGAAAGTGCTAGCCAAAGAAGGAAATGTAGTGAGCATCTGGTGGTGGTGGGAGTAGTGGGGGGGGATACTTGCTCACAACTCCATTTCTTTGGAATGGATGAGTTAACCTTTGGAACATACCTTTGTAAGGCATGTAGAGACATTGTGCTACATGAGGACTAAATCATTAACTATCTTACAATTCCATTTCCCCAGAATTAATGAGATGGGTTTAGAACTCTTCACTTTTAGATAGAATGTGCTACATACACATAGGTTAAGTATTAATTGGGTCTTTCTTGCTTTACTTTTCCATGGCATTGATCCAAGGAATAAAAAGTTAATAGGAGCGTCACGCTGGGACAACTTAGTTAGGCAAAGTGTGAAAAGGGCTTACTTCTATGAGGCCCAATAATGAAAACAGATAATGTTTCAAGAACGTCAAAAGGGAGAAAAATGTAACCTCAAAAATTCTGCCATCATATAACCATGGAAAAATATACAGTGTTGCCAAATTCGTTTTCATTTGGTCATTTCCCCAAGGTTTATCTTAAGAATAAAATCTCATGATCCCTGTGGCTTAAAAAAACACACACAAATTTGTATAAATTAAAACACATGTTGAAGGAATCATTTATATGAAAAATTACCACAGAATTTTGACTTTTTTTTAGTCCAGAAACTTTCTCCCTTCCACCCCTCACAGAAGGCTTCATTTCACACATGCCTTTTTCTAAAATCACACCTAATTGCATATTATTACATCTTGGCATCACAAATATATGTATATTGTGTCTGTTATCTAAGGAATGGACATTCTAATGTACAGCTTGATACCATGGTGAAGACACACTGGCAATTAAAAAGTAGGTGAGAGAAGGGGAGTCTCCCATGACGTCCAAAACTAATCTCATGGTTTTCCTTTCTCTTCTTCTTTTAGAATGCAAGAGGATTGAAGTTTTAGACATAGTGTTTGTAATTGACAGCTCTGGCAGCATTGATGAAAATGAATATAATATCATGAAGGACTTCATGATTGACTTGGTGAAAAAAGCTGATGTTGGCAAGAATCGGGTCCGGTTTGGGGCTCTGAGGTATGCTCATGACCCAAAGGTGCTGTTTCATCTGCGTGATCTTGACACAAAATCAGAGGTGATTTCAACACTCCAGAGCCAGAGGCCCATAGGGGGCGACACATACACTGCTAAGGCACTAGACTTCTCAAACAACATGTTCACCGAATCCCAGGGCAGCCGCCTGCACCAGGGGGTCCCCCAAGTTCTCATTGTGATCACCGATGGAGAATCCAATGATGTGATAGACCTCAATGCCACAGCCAAGGCCTTACGGGACAAAGGCATTCTTGTCCTAGCTGTGGGGATTGCTGATGCTAACCCTGTGGAGTTGCTGGCCATTGCTGGGTCGAGTGACAGGTCCTTCTTCGTGGAGACTTTTGGAGGCCTGAAAGGGATATTTTCAAACGTGTCAGCCACTGTGTGTAACTCTTCACAAGTAGGTAAGGTTTGTCAATTAAGTTTTTCTTAATTATCAGCGGAAGTCCAAATGAGGGAGAAAGCAATAGCCCTTGGGAGCAAGTTCTCCAAATAGAAGAGAAAGAACAATAACTGTCCACAGGACTTCCCCTGTTACAGAATCTCAGGGGTGGAAAGACCTCAAGGACATTGCATTCGGCCTCCTCCCCGAAGAAAGGTACCTTCTACAACATTCCTCCTCACTCCTGACTAAATTCTTCTAATGATGGGGAATTCACCATTTTTTGAGGAAGCTTTATTTATTAGAACACAAATTTGTTTACAGTGTCATTTTCATTCACTGGTTCATTTTCCTGCTCTTTACGTAAATCAAATTCCATTTTTTTCCCCTAACAACCAGTGATCATTCCCTGAAGTTGTCTCTCCTTTAGGCTGAAGGTCCCTAGGTCCTTCTATTATGGCACAATCTCGTTAAAAACATGAAGCCCAATAATAAACATTCTATCCCAGCCTTAGATTTTTCCAGAGCATAGTACAGTAGGACTTCTTTGCCCTGGATGCTATTTTGACATCTGAGGATTACATTGCCATATTTATGTGTGTTTGTGTGTATTCATTCACTCACTCAGCTGCCATTTTATACTGTTTCAAAGGGAGAGTGTGGTCTATTAAAATTCCTTCTCATTTTTATTAAGATGTATCATATGAAAAATATTAAGTATTTTTATTAAATGAATTGGTATTAATCTAGGATTCCAATGCCTTGGTGCAATTCTTCTTTAAAGTTAACTTTTCTGGTTTTCATATGCATAGCCTCCTTAGAATGCAACTACTATCTTGTTCTTTCACAAAACTAACAAAATTTTTATTTGTCTTGTTGAAAACTAAAATCTCTTACCTTCTGTTGGTCAACGCCTAAAATCCTACCTATCGTTTTCAAGCTCATTGTAGATGTTGACATTGCATTTTAATATGGAAAGTTCTTGGGTGGAAAAAAATGTAGTTTATTTCCTTTTTCTGAATCTGAAACAAAGGAATTCAATAAGTTAACTAATTCCTGAAGGATCTATTTGCCATATTTCTTTTTATCTCTTCCTGCTTATCTTGACTTTGGGGCTCTCAGACACCTTTAATCTTTTTCAAGGCTAAATTGAGAATTGAGTTAGGTCAGTGGTGAGATCTCTGGGAAATTCAGGGAGATATTAATGCTTACCAGAAGGCTAAGGGATACACATGAGCGTATGCCAAGCATAATTCATTCACTGGCAATGGTCTTTCATATTCTTTTCTTTTGTATTTGCTGTGTTAATACAAAGGAAGCATCTTTAAACAGTACTCCATTATTTGTTCAAAAACATTATTCTCAAGTAGATATTTTTGCCTATAGGCACCAGAAAGGGAGATGATAAAGAGGAAAACTGAAAACTGACTGGATATAGGTCAGAAGGCATGACTTTAGAACTTTGATTAGTCAATAAACCAGAAAGTACTTACTGGTTCAGCTAGCCATGGAGGCCAAGTAGGCACTACAGACCATCCATCTCTTTGTTTGAATCTCTAAATGGATGTGTGTTATTTTGTTTTTGTTTTTGTTTTTGTTTCTGGCTTTCTCCTGTCATTGGGTTAAGGCTAGATTGCAGGTAAGAACAAATTCTCTGTAGCACCACCCCTAGTTCTCTGGCGTCTTGGGAAAGAAATGGCATAAGACCAAATGGAAAAGCTAAGAGAAGCATTAAAGGACATGTGAGTTGTTCATGCCTAGTGCCATGAACTGATTGTTTTTATTTCTCTTCCAATTAATGTGAACCACAGGGTGGCATAAGAGAAACCACTCTCAAAAATACCATTTCTAGACAGCTGCAAACATTTAATTTACTCTGGCTGGGTTAAAAATAGAATAACAATCTGATTTTGATGATGTTGTTCCCTTTCCTCTTCTTTGTAGAGTGTAAAACTGAAAACGTAGATCTTGTTTTCCTCATGGATGGTTCAAATAGCATAGGACCAGACGACTTCAAGAAGATGAAGACATTCTTGGCATCTGTTGTTCAAGACTTTGATGTCAGTGTCAACAGAGTGCAGATAGGAGTGGCCCAGTTTAGTGATACCTACCGGGAAGAGTTTCTACTGGGAACGTTCACAGGCAAAAAGGAGATATCACTTAAGATTGAAGACATCCAGCAGATCTTTGGGTTCACACACATTGGCGCTGCGCTCCGGCAAGTGGCGCACTACTTCCAGGCAGACATGGGCAGCCGGATAAATGCAGGTATCCCACAGGTGTTGCTGGTCCTCACAGACGGTCAGTCCCAAGATGAGGTCGCTCAGGCCGCTGAAGACCTGAGACACAAAGGTATCGACATCTACTCCGTGGGCATTGGGAATGTGGATGATCAACAGCTCATTCAGATCACCGGGACTGCAAATAAAAAACTTACAGTTGAGAACTTCGACGAACTGAGCAAGGTCAAGAAAAGGGTAATTCGCAACATCTGTACCTCGGGGGGTGAGAGTAGTAAGTATTCAAATGTGTCTTTCATGCTTATATCTCCCCCGTCTTCTCTGACATTTTCCTCAAGTTCTATTTATGTCCCCTGAGGCTGATGGGAGAACTTAGATTTGTGCCTTTGGACTTCAAACTGAACTTTTCATGGTTATCAAGCATTTTTTTTGTGACTCATGGTTGAGAAACAGCATCTGAGAGCCTGTGCCTTTTTTTCTTGCTGTCTCCAGGGAAAGCATGACCTCTTTGTAAGTGGGAATATCCTTTGATTTCAGAAGGTGTGAAGAAAAGTCCCTTATTTACAATCTGATTGGTTTCATAGGCTGGAGAACATACATCAAAGAAGTGAACTATTTGACAGATTTCGGTTGCCTGGCAATAAGGTCTGCAGAGCTGCCAATTGCTGTAGCATAGATCTGCAGTGAATGTCTTTAGAGGTGTATAGCTTTATGATGAAAATTTACTGCAGAGGTTAGTAGGAAACTTCTCTAAAATCTGACATTTTTTTTTCCAACACATGGAAGGAGATCTTGAAGGAGAGAAAACTTATTCTGTTTTTACACAAGTGCCCAACAGTTAGCTATGATTCTGTTTAACTACCCATGGTAGACACTAATCTGGATATTCACCAGGGAAAGGAAAGCTTACACAGTTGTTAAGAAGCAGCTTTGGAGACAAATCTCCACTCAATAGCCATTGTTTCCTGGACAAATTTCTTTTATAAGTTTAATTTTCTCCTCAGTAAAGTGTAAACAATAACAGCACCTACTTCAAAAGATTGGTGTAAAGATTAAATGAGAAAATGCATATTTAAACTTTCCTTTGAATAAGCATGATACCTGGGATGTAATTATAAAGTCATTTTTGTCTACCACTGATCCATTAAATTTATTCATGGGAGCTAGCTCTTCTCTTGCCCCTAGTCACTTTCAGGTAATAAATGAACCTTTTTTTTTTTGGTGATTAATATGTCCATCCCAGTGTAACTATTAAAACTTCAAACTTCATTCAAGGTTACTCTGCTTTCCTAGCCTGTCATAGCCTGCTCACCTGCCACAGAGAAGAGATGGTTGGCATTTTGTTGTTTCCTACCTCTCACTTCTACCCCCTTCTCCCAGGACCTGCTCTCTTCTTGCTAACCATGGTTTCTGGCCTCTCCAGAATGGACTTGGGAAGGGAGAAGAGTTAAAGAGGTACAGGAAAGTTCTTACCTGATGGCACTTGTCAGAAATTGGTTTTCTCTGATGGTAGCCCATGTCTAAAGTTGGGTCTATCACTGGGTTCTTCAAAGATTTCCCCTCCTGCCCTTCATCATTTCTACTCCAACCAAAGAACATTGTCAGGGGATCTTTCCACCATAGTTCCCTTGAGGATGATAGGCATGTCTCAGTTCCAGACATTCCCTTTCGTGCCTCTGGAAACCTGGTGATGCCTGCAGCTTTATTCTACTGCCATCTCCTTGGCCCTCCAGGTATCCTTCTTAGAAAGGAGATCAGAAGAGCCCACAAGAGCTATTTCTTACATGTGGCCACAGTAGCTCCATGGGAAACAATAACATATCAATTTCCTTGATACACACTGAAAGTTACCCACATGGCCACCTCTTCTTTGTAGAGAGAGCAGCATGCCACCCTGTGTCACATTCTTTAGACTTTCTAGGCTTATGTCATCTCCAAGTTCTCTTTAAGCTCTTCTCTCTCAACTCAAAGAGGAAATTATCTCCTTTCCTTGTCTGTGTGTGTGTGCATGTGGTAGGAGAGCTCATAGCACATCAACAACTCTCTTCAACAATGTTCATCTAAACCCCAAGTTCAAACTTTGTATAAGACCCAATGTGGAGGCTAAAGTTTAAGTGTTCCATAATTGATCAGGGACTATTGTCTTTGTAAATCCTGCTTCATGATTTCCCCATACTTTGGAATATATCTGATGACCTCAGCTGGACCTTCTACATTAATTTCCTATTTCACATGAAATACTCATTTCCAATGATCAGGAAGAAAATTTTCTTGGAACTATCTGGTCTGTACTTGAGAGAGTAAAATAAAACCAGGTGGAAGTCAAAACCAGGAGTATATGATCCAAAGAATAAATGTGTTATCTTTATAGGAAATAGTGAATGTATAAATAAATAAATATATTAAGATAATCTTGAAGTTATTACTGCAGCAAGCAAGAATGTGAGGCCCTGTAGCCAAGCTATGAACTAAGGACTGATGAGGCCAGAATGAACACTGAAAATCTTCAAAGGCATGTACAAATATATTAGATGATGCCAGTTCTTAAACTATAAACTCCCAACTCAAGGAAATCAGACAGTAGCCTGGTGTGGCTCAAAGCAAATATGACTTACAGCCTGTACTTCTAGCTTTGCTTCTTATTAAAATATGCATAATTTTGGAGACATCACTATTCTTTCTTAATTTTCTCATTTATAAAGTTTAAATCATCTCTTTTTTTCTAATTGTATACTATGATTTAATATACGTGAAAGGAAGGTCATCTGTAAGGAGATATAGGAGAAATGACTAACATTTCAATGACTCAGTATTTCTTGAGCATCTATAAAGGGTCAAGCATGGTGCACTAAGCCAGCATTCCCCAACCTTTCTGGCACCAGGAACCTGTGCTATGAGAATCTAATGCCTGATGATCTGAGGTGAAGCTGAGGTGGTGATGCTAGTGCTGGGGAATGGCTGCAAATTCAAATGAAGCTTAGCTTGCTCTCCCGCTGCTCACCTCCTGCTGTGCAGCCTGGTTCCTAACAAGCCAGTGAAGGGTACTGGTCCATGGCCCAGGGGTTGGGGGCCCCTGCTCTAAGCATCTGAAATGTTTTATCTCATTAAATTCTCCCCCAAACCTAAATGGTTTGTATTTTTATTCCCATTTATAAATGAGGAAACTGGGGCTCAAGGAATATTGGTAACTTGGCCCAGATCATACAGGAAGTAAAAGACTAAGCAAATCTTGAAATCTAGGTCTATGACTCCATCCCATTTTTTCTTAGTAAATTAAGCTATTATTTTCTTGATACAGTTCATATCTAGAGTATCTGATGTTGATGTTATAAAGAAATAGTATCTAAATACTGTGCTACACCAATTTATATCTAAAACTTATTAAGATATCATGGGTTTGTGTTTTGAAATTGTTTTCACAAGCTTCTAATCCCTAAGGAAACCACTTGCTGCTAAGCTGTCACTTCCAATGTCACAATCTAGTAGCAAAGCTAGTAACCTAACTGACCTATCATTATGGGCTACCCAGAAAGTGGCAAGATAAAGTAGTTCAGCATATGGACTCCAGACAAGCCTGGATCTGATTCCAAGTGTGAGATCCACAGTAATAACTGTGAGGCCTTTAGTAAACTGCTCTAAGTCACAGCAGCCACAAACTCTTCTGCAGAATGAAAATTTGAAGAGTTTCTACTTAGTCTGTTTCATAAGGATAAGTGAGATTATGAATGGGAAGTACATGGTAAATGTTCAGTATTAGTAATTATGAGAGTGTTGCAGAGTGTATATTGAAGTGATCTTTTAAATGCAAATATGTGGAGTGATGAGGCTAGTTCAATAGGAGGGCAATTGACCAAGTGTTCCTTAGTTTAAGAACTTTAATATTTTAGCAACATTTCAGAGCCATATTCAAATTCTGTGTTCAGCATATGTCCAATTTCCCTAAGCAACTAAACTCCAAAGTCTGTTGCTTTTTTTTTTTTCATTTTTAGCTTTAGTCATGCTTATTTTTCTGATCTTTCTTTGAACCTGGCTGTTCTAACCACCTAGAAGAGACCAGGAAGTTCTCAGGATCTAGAAGTCCTATCTTTTTTGGCATGGAGCCATGATTAGATAGCAAAAGAATCAAGAATACTTCTCATCTTTGCATTATCATGGATAGATGAATCAAAAAAGAGCTTAAGCAAAATGTCAGTCTGATTAGGATAAGGTAAGAGACATCTTTGGGATTTGATTCAAGAAATGTGGGAAATATAGGGAAAAAAGTTAGATGGTCATCTCCACCTTTCCTTGACCAGGATCTCTGGATGTTCCTGTCTTTACTGAGTTCTCTAGAAACAGAGCTGAAAGCAGTTTATGTGCTAATACTTTATGAGCTAAAACTTTAGTTGGAATAAAATCCCAGGGAAAGAGTGAGTGGAAGGGAAAAGATAAAGGAAAGGATGGAAAATACAAGATGTAACCAAGCTAGCTACAGCTTCTTGAGAAATCATAACGTACTGGTTATGCAGAGCGTCACCAAGGGAGCCGTAGAGAACCACTGCATAGATTTGTCCGGCAAAATATAGGAGGGATTAATCTGCCAGTTCCTTCCCATCAATGGCCTCTCATTGGTCAGAGTTTATATTATGGAGAATTAATTCTCCTGCCCTTTGAAGAAACCAGATACAGAACTCATCATGCATGATTATATCTGTGGCTGAGGGTGGTGGAAGAATCCAGAACTTTTCATAAGTTCAGTTGGGTTGGGCATGGACACCAGAATCGTTGCAGCCCCACTGCAGTGAGCATGATGCAGGTCATGTCAAAACCTGCCCCCCCACCACCACAGTGTTGGGCAACCAGCGAGTGGTGCCAGCTGAGGTTCTCCATTGGACAAGGGACCAAGTCCTTGGGTGTGTGTTAGGGGGCAAGAGGTACAAGCAAATTTGAGAAGCATATAAACTAGATCTTTTGCAGTACCTAACTAGATTTTCTAGATCATTGTTTTTCCATCTAAAATACCCCTTCTTTCAAAGGCCCTAAACAAATTTTTCTTTTATCCTAGCTAATTGCCAACAACCAAACTTTCTCCTTTTAAGTATTTTCTCAAGAATTTGTCTTCTAACCTCAATATACCCTACCCTCTTGACAGCATTTCTTAACACTGAGAATCTGCTGCAACTAAGTCGGATAATTAAAATCAGCTTTTGGGTCTGGCAGGGAACCATAAGATTGTAATTGTCACTCCAATCTATTCTTTTCTGTTCTTTTGTATTTTTATTTTGAAATACATAATCTCTTCACTTTTATTAAAAAAGAAAATTAATGCCTGGAGATGTTAAGAGATTTGCCAAGTTATTTAGCAGTAACAGACTCATGACTGGTACATGACTAACACTCAACTTTGTGCCTTCCCAGTTGAAGACCTCCCTGCACTGAACTTCCACACTGCTGTTTGTGAGGACTAGTCAAATGCTTAGAATGCTGGTTTTACTTCTTTTTATTACCCTTGATGGCCAGTCCTATGCATATTACCTTCTTAATTTCCCTTGCATTTATTGCCCCCTTTCATTTCTTACTCCTGCTATCCTAGTTTAATCCTTCATCATTTTTCTTTAGAAATCCAATTTTACTCTTCTCCCTAGCTCACTTTCAAAACCATCCCTGCCTCTTAATTAACTTCAAAGGCTTCTAGTTTGAGGGCAGGTGTCTCTGAAGAGTTTGTAAGCCATTACATGATAGTCCATTTGATTAGCATGACCTAGTTTTTCTAATTTATTTGGACACATAGCTAACTATGGACTTGCTCCCCATATTCTATTCCTTTGCTCACATTATTATGGAATTAGTTGACAATTTGAATTAGTTAAAGAAACGGAAGGAATTTATTTACTAGAATTGTACTGTCAGTAATCCAGACAAAATGTTAAAGTAGTATAGGAGACTGTTCCCAGGATAACTCAATGACATTTTGTTATTTCTGCCATTTTTTTTTTTTTTTTAATAAGAAGCCGTTTTCCTTGAAGGCAGTAACATATCTTGATTACTGAATGGTTTTCTGTTCAGGGGTTAAAACAATGTTCATCCAAGAGTGGAATTTTTAATTTCAAGATAAAAATGAAAGGACACAGATTCAAAAAGAATTTTGCAAAGGGCATATTCTGCTCTTTCTGAGTACTTTTTTCTCATCCTCCTTTCTGAATATTGGAGAAGAGATTTTCCAATAAAGTATGTGTAGTAAAAAAGAAAACACACCTTTCAGATTTTTTTCTTGATAACATCGATTTGCTTCCAAAGTCATTGTGAAAATTGAAGGCTTTTATTTTCCCTCGCCTGACTCTTTTCTCAATAAAATGAATCAAGTTACTGGCTCTTGTTTGAAGAATTAAAATTGACATTTTGGTTTCAAAGACTTGCAGATGTTTAACTGACTAGCGTGTCTGGAGGTAGTGGAAGCAAGCATTTGTCAACACAACAAATATCTGAAAAACTGCTTATTTAAATAAAGCAAATTAAGCACTTCCCCTTAATTTCCAAGCAATCTGTATGTGTTGACTTAACTAGAAAAGGCTGACTTTTTACCCAAGCTAGAAGTTCTTAAAAGAAAAGTCTATATGTCACATGACTTTATTCTTCTCTAGTTATCTTTCCTTTAGGAGGTTCAGTTTAAAATATCAAGTCCTGTCTAGTTTCTCCAATGCTTAAAGGTTCCTGGAGTTAATAAGAAAAAGAGTAAAGCATTTTGAATGCAATACCTCTCTCAGTATTTCTTGAACCCCAAAATGTCTTTGGCTTTGGCTTCTGAGTGGCTGAGCTCTGAAGGTAGCGCCATCTTTGACACAGTTAAATATGGCTAATTTGGTTCCCAGTTTCTTCACTTATGGGACTTAAACCAAATAAGATCTCAAAGAATCTCTAGACTATTTGTCTTTTGACTTTTTCTTTTCTGAGTGGATGTTAGAAGACTAAAAAAGGAATCAGAGATTATTTTTAGAAAGATAAGTCATCTGAATCATTTTAGAACATTACTTTGTAATTTATTTTTTTCTAAGTGCCTTTCTCTATGCAAATGTTTTTATATCCCTTATATTTATAATTTCATATTTGTTGAAAAACTTGTAAGTGGGTGCTATTGGTGCCCTAATTGATAAATAGCATATGAATTTCCTATTTTAGACTATTAATATTTCCACAATATACTTTTTTAGCTATTTAAATAACTCGGTATAGCTTTTTCAATGGCCACAAGAAAATCTTTCAGGACTTTTATTGTTAGAGTCATCTAGATTTTATACTAGCTAAAACAAAATACTATATACTTACACTTTTACAGGTTATGAAAGAGTGATTCTGAGCATGTTCCATTATTCCCTCATGTTCTTTCTGGTTTTCCAAATTTGTAACTTGATTCAGACATTGCATTTAAGTCAAATAAAGGGATCCATTAATCTAATAAAGTATTTTTTTTCTCTTGAACCTTAGATTGTTTTGTGGACATTGTGGTAGGATTTGACATCTCAACTCTGCAGAATGGGCAAGCTTTGCTTGATGGTCAGTCTTGGGTGGAAACCTACCTTCAAGACATCTTACGTGCTATCAGCTCCCTCAAAGGGGTTAGCTGTGAGGTGGGCACAGAGACTCAGGTTAGTGTTGCTTTTCAAGTGACCAATGCCATGGAAAAATATTCCCCCAAGTTTGAGATCTACAGTGAAAACATACTGAACAGCTTAAAGGGTATAACAGTTAAAGGACCATCTTTTCTCAATGCAAACTTCTTGAATTCGCTGTGGGATGCATTTCAGAATAAATCAGCTGCTCGTGGAAAGGTAACTTGGTTTTATTTTATTTGTTGGTCTGTGGTTGCAATAACCTCCTTTTTACTCATTTTTCTTTTTTGAATACTTTCTTAGGTGGCTCTCTTATTTTCAGATGGATTGGATGATGACATTGAAAAACTTGAACAGAAATCTGATGAACTTAGAAAAGAAGGTATTGAGCATGGGGGAGGAGTGGGAAAGGGATGTTTGTTAACTTTATAATAACATCTCAGTTCTTGCTCTAAAGTTTCCAGGTGCTCATATAGCCCTGAATTTGCCAACCTTTCCACTTTGTATTCATTTGACAGAGCAAATGAGCTCTAAGAACATTTTGGCATCAACATTTTTCTTTATGCCCTATGTATATGAAACAACACCAAATACAAAGTCCTATTCTTTCTTTTATATTACTATATTTCTCCTTCCTAAGCTTTCTTGGAGAAGGGTCCCTGTTTCCCTTGCCTCACATTACCTAATATTGTTGCTTTAGTGTCAACAGAAGTAAACTGTGTATTTCTCCTTGACTAAGGGAATAGGAAAGATGAATTATTTTCTTCTAACATTTCTTAAGTTTCCAGAGTTGCAAGCATTATTGGACATGTTTACTCATGTTCTGAGGCTTTCTAATCAATTCCATTCTTCAGACCACAGATGAAACAACCGTAGTGTCTGAGTGCTTAAAGCTCTGGAACCAGGCTTTTGGCTTTGAGAACCAATGCCCAGTCTGACTTATTGTCAGTTCTTACTAAAATATGGATCAATGGACTATTCTTAGTCCACATGTTCTAGTTGGACTAAGAATAGGAAAACTTTCTTATAAGCGAACGCTATTGGTGCCCCACCCAGACTCCCTCTTCTGGTCAGTTTCCTCCATCCTCCAGCTGCTTCGTGTTGGCTGCTAACAACTCACAGGTCCCCCTTCTTTGAGGAATTGCCCTTGGTCAGTGAGAGCCACCTCACGTGGGAGTTTAATCTCTATCCCATCCCTGGGCAGCAGGTAGAGAACAGTTGGACCTTTGCCTCAAAATGGTACCATGTGGTGCAATTTATGCTCCAAGTTCCTCACAATATCCCGCTGAAGCTAGACGTAAGTGGAAACACTGTCTTGCTCAGCTCCTTCCTCCGGCCCATCCTGCCGCTCTCACCCCTTTCTTCTGAGGATGCTTCCTCTAGAACCTGTGTGCCTCCAAATCATCTCCGATTCTGTTCTAGAGAACCCGACCTAAGACATCTGCTTCCCAGGTTAGTTATGAGGGGTTGACTGGATTTTATCTTTGTTGTTGGTTTTTCATTCCCCAATTTTAAACAAATTGCAAAGTCCACGGAATGTACAGTTGAGAGTAAGGATTTTTTTCCCGTTATTTACTAAGGCTGCTTTCTCTTTATCAAGTCTTCACATTTTTTTTTTTCATGAACTGTAGTGGAAATTTTAATAAGCAAGACCCTGGAGTGCTTAGTTTGGGTAGGTAGGCTTTTTAAAAATTTCAGCTTTTCCTATTTTTCCTCTCTTTATACTGTGTGTATGTGTGTGTGGTAAATTTATTAGGGTGACCTTGCCTAATAAAATTAATAGGTTTCAAGTGTACAATTCAATAATACATCATATGTATATTGCTTTGTTAGATTTTCTTCTGTCAGCAAATATTTGACTTCTTTTACTCCTACCTACCCCACCATCCCCCTTCTCTCTGGTAACCACTAAAACGCAGTCCATGTCTGTGCATCTCTGTTTGTCATATATGTTTGTTGCTTCCCACTTTTAAACACACATAATTTCAGTTGATGCTGGGCCCTATGATATATTGATTTGGCAGAGCCTCCCTAATTTGAGGACTTGTAAACTGCTACAGTTTACAAGTGTCAACTGTACAGTTACCATGGAATTAGAAGAGACCAGAGGAAAGAGGATCTTTGATGGTAGATGTGGCTTTATAACTATTAATCCATGTGGGTTGGATTCGAATTAGTTTCTGAATTTTTAAAGATCTAATAATCTAGAATTCACTCAATGATTATTAATTATTAAAGATCTAATAATCTAGAATTCACTCAATGATTATTAATCTTCCCACTTTCTGAAGTCTTTATTTCTTTTAGTCATTTTTAGGAATTGAAAACACTGTATTTAAAATTATAGAACTCTAGTATTGGATGAGTCTGAAAAAAGCAGGATTGAAGCCACCATCCTGAGAAAAGCAGTTACAAATAAGTTACATGCATATTTCCTGCAAACCAATTCCATGATTCTCATAACTCTTAAACTTTTACATTTCCTGGAACTTACAGTCAGATGTGAGATTTTTTCCCCTCGTAAATTGACTGATTATCGTGCCTTCTCTTGACATTGAACTCTGATGGATGAACTCAGCATTCCTCATTGCCTATTCCAGCCTGCCCCACCACTCCTTTCCTCCCCTTCATTCTCATTTTTGGAAGAGTGATTCACTATCCTTGTTTGCTTGAAACAAGTCAGAGACTATCAGTATGAAAACCAAGAAAGTCCAAGCAAACCAGGACAAGTTAGTTATCCAATACTTTGATGTTTCTTCCTTTATTCTACTTCAGCCAACGACTATTCTTCTCTCCTAGAATTTGAGCAGCTCCAGTGTGTCCCTGAAACTTTCTTCATTCTATCCCTCACTTCCTTCAAAATCATGTATAAACTTATATAAAAAGTCATTCTTAACTCTCAGTCAAGTCCTTGAACATTTCTTTATTCTAGTCCATTGAGTTCCATGTCCTATCCAAAGAATTCTTATTCATCCGAGAGAGAGAGAGAGAGAGAGAGAGAGAGAGAGAGAGAGAGAGAGAGAGAGAGAGACTTGTGCCAGTGGAGTCAGGTTTTCATAAAGCTTATTCAATTTTAAGGCTCTTTATGAGTATGTCCTTAGTACATTTTTGTTGTTAAAATTTTCTTTGAGTCTAGGCTTTGGAATTGGGCTATCTGGGTGAAAACCTAAAAATACTGCTTGAGTGGGTCATTTAGCCTCTCTAAGCCTCAGTTTGCTTGTCTGTAAAACAGAGCTATAGTTCTACATACCTATACAGTTGTATTTGTATCTTACAAATAAGATAATGAATGTAAAGCACTTAACCAACTTCTAGGCACATCATAACTATTAATATATGGGAGCACAGTTATTGCTATGGTTACCTCCACCATAATGATTACCAAGTTTATTACTATCATTATTTAATGTTCTTACTTTGCAAAATAAGTCAACCCTTTCTTAGTCCCTAGAAGTTTTCTTTGAAATATTCTGGTCTATAAAATCCCAAAGCCTCTGAGCTACAGCTCTAGATAATTATGTGTCTTGTATTTCTAATTGCCTGACAAGAGGTCTTTTACTGTCTTTTGCTACCTATAATTCCAACTGGATTATCAATTCCTTATGAGGTTATTTAGAGCTGTGCTTAGCAAACTTTAATGTGCATACAAATCATCTAAGGATTTTATTAAAATATAGATTCTGATTTTTTAGGTCTGAGATGGGGCCTGAGATTCTGTATTTCTGAGAGGCTCGAAAGTGATGCCACACTCCTGCTCCAAGGATCACCCTTTGAGTAGCAAAAATTTAGTAGAACACTTACTTTCCTGATATATTAATTCCTCTGTACTTTAGCATGCTCCGTGGACACTTTAACTCACTACCTCACAGTTACAATTTCCCCTGTCTCCAATTTTTAATTAGTTTTGAAAAATGTAAGTTCCTTTTGTCCTCTAATTGGTCTTGTCATATCAGTTTTACATGGTGGTTGGATGAAGTGGACAATAAAATGAGTGTTCCTCTTGCAACTGTTTTCTTAGAATAGCAATTTAGATAAAGTCGCAAAAAAGATTAAAATAACCCACCTCACCTTGAGAATTAACTGTGTTGCATAGGCCTGAATGCCCTCATAACTGTAGCTCTGGGTGGAGCCCCCAATGCAAGTGACCTGACTGATCTTCCCTACATTGAATTTGGGAAAGGATTTGAGTACAAGACCCAGCTCACTATTGAAATGAGGAATCTTGGGAGACAGTTGTCAAAGCATCTGGTAAGTTATTCAGAAAAGGCAGGTGAGTTTAAATATTCTATTTGTTTTTTATATAGATTTAATATTTATACTTTTGATTTAAACTGATTTTGTTCATTTGGGAGTGAAGAAAGGCTTTTCTGAATTAGTGGACAGCCTAAGTAAGAGGATGTTTTGAAGAAATGTAATGTAGTAGAGATATGTCAAAGCATGTTTAATTCATATGCTTGGCAAAAACAAACAAACAAACCAAAAAAGAAAACACCTCAATAGCATCTACAATCTTGCTCAAATTATAGTCAAGGCATATTTAAGTGCCAAAGGGAATTTGAGATGTGAGAGTCAAGCAGCTGCTCCCTCAGCCAGCCAGTTTTCACATCCCTAGTAGGTCCTGTGTCACAGCTCACCACATGGAGTGTAATTCTGGTGTCTAAGATGTGTATTTTCCCTGCAACATGGCCTGTAAATGAGAGCCAGTTATATTTAGGGTTCAACTAGAGAAAAAGAAATCTGCTCCAATGTTGAGGAAAAACTAGTAATACGATGATAGACCTCCAGTGCTGTACTTCATGAGCGAGCAAAATACTTTTAAAGGCTGTCCCCACTACCAAGATTTTTGCCTTATGATCTATTTTTAGAGCTTAATGCATATATTAGATGTATTTTAATCATATTTCTCTCAGAAACATACTAGAATTTAAACTAGAGTGGTGAAGTGTTATCAAGATATGTAGTACTACTTTAATAAATGGCTAATAATTTGAAATTTGCTTATAATTTATAAAATCTATAATCAGCATATCGGGATACTTTCCAGTAAAGGGCTAGCTTCTGCTATTGTGCACTATAGAATTTATTCATAAATAATGTTACAACACAGTTTGTTCAGAATAGTAATTGTGTAAAAAAATGGGAATTTTGTTGGAATTTCTTTCTACAAGGGATGACAGTGTCTACTTTAAAAAATGTTTTTTTTTCTGTCTGTTATTTGAAATATGCATTGGAAATTCATAGAGAGGAAGAATATTCCTCAAAATAAGCCTGTCGGTTTTTAGATATTACATAAATGCAATACTGTACAAGAAAAACTTAATTTTAGACATAGATAAATTTTAATGTTAATAGTAAAAGATTTGATGTAGGACTTTGATGATCTGAATAAAATTGATATCTAATATGAAAGCAGAGAATCCATTTTGTTATTCTTTGGTCTTATTTGTTTCAAATATTATTGGTATTTCTGAGATTTTCGGAAAAAAAATTTCTAATGTCAGAAAAGGAACATTATATAATAAGAGACAAAGAAGGGAAATTGCTAAATGGTTATAACAAAAGATTTTCACTTTTCTTCGCACTGGAATTTTGATTGGAAACTACTCAACACAAAAATTGATTCTACCCAATTAAGACAAAACGTGGCATTTACTCTAAACAGAATTTTCCTAAAAATAAATCTTGTGGGTTAATTTAAAAAATGCAATGGAATAATCAGTTATTCAGGGGATGACTAACTAGGTCCCAAATGAAATTGACATTTTAAAATACAGGATATGATTTTTTTTTGGCCAGAGTATAAAGAAGAATTTTCTCATGCCCCCACCCTCTATAGCAAATGCTTCTGAAATGTTGAACATGTAATTCCTGTTTTTGAAATCCTGTCACACGTTTTGGAAGCACTTACCATTGGATTCAGTTTGAAGCAGTGTGACATTGGGCACTATCTAAATCTTCTAGCGCACAAAGATTTCACAAACAGGAAATGGAGAAAACAGCACACGTTCATTTTATTGAACAGACTATTGAGGGCAGAATTGTATAGGGTGATAAACACCATGGTCATTGCTGTGATTGAGTGGGTGCAGAAAAACACAATAATAAATAGGTATGCAGTGAGTTGGCCATGGGTAAACTAATACCATTTTGAGAACACGAAAAATCTTTGCATTGATTCTGAATTCCTCATGTGCTAGAGAATGCAGATCAAGAAGGAAAGATGATCGCTGAAGAATGTCTTGTACATTCTTTCTAGGGCACAGTCACTTTAATGGTAAACAGGCTTCTGAAATTGATAGAAGTCTGAATCACACTAGTGAGTTTCTAAGTGTGATTGGAAAGCAATGCCACCAAATGTAATGTATTTCCTACCCTTCCCCAAGGTCAATGTTGCTGAAAGGACTTGCTGCTGTCTATTCTGCAAGTGCATTGGAGAGGATGGCGCAATGGGAGAGCCAGGACCACCAGGGAAAAGGGTGATTTTAAAATTTATGGCTCACTTTATTTGAATGTAGTATGTCTGCCAGACATGAGTTTAGGTAGAAATGAGGGGTGATTTTAAGTGGCAGGTAGGAGCCTCTGGGTAACCATTTATTCCACTTCTCTTTTTATATGCCAAATTAGATAGTCAGGGCTTTTCCTTGACATTCAAAATTGGAGTCCTTCTAAAAACTTTTGTACAAATCTCAGGAGAAACAACTGCCAAGATCCTTGATTATCCAATATTCTAGCAGTGATGACAGTGATGCAGGAAAGTCAATTGTCATCTCTCATGCTGAATAATGAAACCTTCTGAATACCGATGTCATTTCAATTTCCATTTTTAATAACTGCAGTCATTTAAATCAAGTAGAGAATATTTTGTGCAGTCTGCTGAAAATCAAATTAGATCAGATCATCCTATTATAGCAAAAGATATTAAGATGTTTCATTCAGCTTTATCCAGTCAAAATGTTATCACAGATGTATAGGCAAAAACAGGCCAATTAGGAAAACAGTAATCAATAGCAAATTCAGATATTTCCTAACCAAAAGAAGTTTGTGTACCTTTATGTAAAAATATGATTTGGGGGTTTTAGGAATATTTAAACATGTACAAACATACTATGAATATGTTTAACAATGTTTTCAATACTGTTTGTTTACATATGTGTTTGATTTTTGAATAATTTATAGATAACACTATAACTCCTAAACTACTATGGCTGTGTCTCTAAAGAAAACTTTTGGACTAATTATTTCCTGAATGCTTCAATTTCATGTAAAAAGAGTGATAAAATTTTTAAAAAACAGAGCTTAGAAAGAATGGAAGAACATGTGGGTGGTCTGTTTTTCTACATGTAGCATAAATCCTAAAAAAAAGATTTAAAAAAAAAATAAAAACAAGATAATTCTAGCTTGCCAGGGGCAAATGTAGCTGTGTCATTTGAACATTTGTCTGGACAAAAACTCCAACACTATATATGACCCCAGAGAGAGTTATGGACAGTATTAGGATTCACACACCCACACACCCTTGAGTTATCATCTCAAAATTCCATTTATTTTTATGTGTATAAATGCAGCCTAGGTTGTGGCAGAGGATTACATTTTTCAAACTCTTACTTTTATAAATAAAACTGTAAAGCTGAAGAATTTGGCTTAGTTACCTCTGGTTTTTGTTCTATAGAGTGCTAATGTACTACTCTTCCTTTCCTTATTTCCAGGGACTCCCAGGTTTTAAAGGCAGTGATGGCTACCTGGGAGAGGAAGGCACTGCCGTAAGTCAAGGGGTTTTTCAGCTTCACTTATTCCTAAGAACATATCTACAATATGAAATCATTTGTGTCAGTTCAGAGAGACACAAGAAATGTTAGATCCTAATGATTTGTGTGCAAAATCAGAGTTCTTTCCTAATCCTCATCAGACTTTGCTTCTAGTGATCATTAGTGGTCTGTTAACCTACTGTCTCCTCTTTTGCCGTCTACCAATATTGCACAGTGAACTAAATGCCAAAGTTATCTTCTTCCCCAGAGGAGACACATCACCATCATTTCCCCTTCCTGATCTACTTTGCATAGGTAAACCAAACCACCATGTTACTTATCAAGGATCTCACCTTCCTTCCTTCCTTCCTTCCTTTCTTCCTTCCTTCCTTCTTTTCTTCCTTCCTTCCTTCCTTCCTTCCTTCCTTCCTTCCTTCCTTCCTACCTTCCTTCCTTCCTACCTCCTTCCCTCCTTCCCTCCCTCCCTCCCTCCTTCTTTCCTTCCTTTCATCCATCCATTCAGCCACCCATCCATGCATCCATTCATTTAACAATTATATGTCAGGCATCTTACCATTTTCACATTATTTATCAAAGACCTCACTCACAACTGTACTCATTCATTCATATATTCATTTGACAAATATTAAAGCATCTTACCATGTTCCAGGCACATTGCTAGGCTCTAGATATAAAAACAAACAAACAAACAAGAAAGATTTCTATCTCAGATAATTTCCAAACCAGTGGAAAAGAAACAAGACAACAGTGGTTCCAGATGTTATACACAAGGAGTATACTAAAGGTATAATGAGATGCAGTGTGACAGAGTGTAGCAGAACAAATACCTAACAGCCTCAAGTAACAGCCTTGGTGCACTTAGGACTTGGAAGAGGAAGACTACAAATAAGGGGTAATTTTTAGACACATATCTGAAGGACAAAGAGCAATTTCACCAGGCAAAGTTTGTGGGGAAGAATATTCTACTACAGAGAGAACAGTGTGTTCAAGGGCATGTAACTGAGTCAGAGAATCGTGTGTTTGCAGAATGACACATGGTCAACATGGCTGGAACCTAGGATACAATGAGAGGAGGTTATTTGGCAAGCAAGACTCAGATTATTGGGGGTCTTGAAATACCTAACTCTGGAAGATTTGGGTGGTGTCTTCCAGTTGATGAGCAGTCATCGAATGCTATTATACATAAGAGTAAAAATGATGGGCTATGGGTTTAGAAAGCATGCCCAGGCGATATTATGGATGCCATTAAGGCAGGCATTAGACTTGGAACCCTTGAAGTAGTAGGTACAAGACAAAGAGGTCCTAATCTTAGTTTGGCACAGTATGAATGGAGGTTGAATGGACATAACTTGGTGACTACTTATGGAGAAAGAAGCTGAGGATGACATCTTTGTTTCCAGCTCACAAGATGTACTGACTGCTGGGGTTACCAAAACAAGGACTGAAGGAGCAGTTACTTTGTTTAAGAAAGAAAGAGAGAAGGAAGATAGATTTTGGTCTAGAAATCATGCCTCTTGCATAGATTATATCTGGAGCATCCTTCTCTGACATCTCATCAATTTCTCGTTATCTGTTCCTGAAATATCTCCTGAAATATTGAGAATACATCTCAGCTGCCAGTTATTTGTATGTCTGTTTTATTTAGATACTACCCTACCCATGGCAGCATCCAGGTGAGATCTGAAGCAAAGTTGTCAACAGAGTAGCTCTGGTTTACTTCCATTTTTTAATTTCTTTAAACCATGAATTCTGGATCTTAAACCATGAGAAGGCACATATTTTTTTCCAGCATAACACTTGTCACATTTCCAAGACAGACTCCAGGTTCCAACAGAAAAATGCTCATCAGGATATGTGCTCTTTCTCAGGGAGAAAGAGGAGATTCTGGACCAGTGGGAGAGGAAGGTACTAGGGGATGCTATGGTGCCAAAGGTCCTAAGGTAAGTGTTGCATAAAACACTGTGAAATATCTTCCTAGCATTGATTTCATTTTCTTACACTAACCACTACGGTTCTTTCCATTTTCAGGGAAACAGAGGACTAAATGGAGAGGAGGTATGGTTTTAAATATGTTCATTTATCTCCCTATCTACTATCTAGAGATATTTTTATTTTTTAGATTAACATAGATTGTACAAATGAAGTTTCTGTTGACCTTTTTTATTGTCAATAATTTCATTTTGTTTATTCCAGTCTTTTATTGCAGGCAATATATATTATTTGTTGAAAGTTTATATTACTTAGTAATCTTTGATATTACCTAGGGCAAACCTAACAAAAAGGCTATATGTGGGACATAAAATTAAACTTTTTTTGTTGGTGTCTAACTTCTTTCCACATAAACATAAGGCACTCTATTCTGATCACATTTGTCTTTCAGGGAGAAGTTGGGGAAAGTGGAATTGACGGATTAAATGGAATACAGGTAGAGCCTTCTCTTGGTGACTTAAGACCCTTCTGAGCATTTTCTCATTAAGAAAATGGAAATTTGAGTTTATTCTTTTGTTTTTTAGGGTGACAAAGGTCTTCCTGGAAGAAAAGGAGAAAAGGGTGATGAAGGATCTCAGGTAGGGATTCAATAAAGGGACAACATGAAAACTGTACTCAGAGTTAAAGATGTAATTAACAGAGTAGAAGAGCTGTCCTAGGTGTATCAGCCAGCTAGTGCCTCAAAATTGCTTTGTGACAATTGTGAAACCTCAATCTCATGTAACAATAAACTTTTATTTCTTATGTATCTGAGAGGTTCAGCTGATCTGGGCTGAGCATGACTAACCTTGGCTCATGTATCTATAAGTCAAATGGGTGCTTTGTTCTACATCTCTCTTTTTTTTTCCTCCTGGGATAAGAGAGTTGCCTGGCCATGACCTTTCATGGCAGAAGCACATGAGAGGAAGTAGAAACACAGAAGGTGTCTCAAGGCCTGTTGAGGCCCAGGCTTGGAATTCTCACAATGACATTTTTTTTTCTGTTGGCCAAATCAAGTCATAGCCAAACGCAAGGATAGGGAATCTTGCCCCGCCACAGTTGGAAGGCATTGCAGAGTTACATGGAAAAGAGCATAGACACAGATAGGAGTGAAGAACTGGAGTCGTTAATGAAAAGCAGCTACCAACTAAGAACAAGCGCAAGGTGTTAAGAGTCTGTGGTACCTGGCAGCACGGTGGAACTACGTGCCACTCATTCCCATCTAGAGCAAACTCCAGCAGCAGCCATACTTCCATCATGTACTTTATCTGCCTTTAGAGTGTGAACAGTTAGGTCAGAAACCCGCCTTCCAGCTGATGGAACCACCTTGGGGAAAATGGATGAGCTCTCTGAATCTCAGTTGCCTCATTAAAAGATAACGAACAATACCTGGTTTATGAAGTAGTTGTAAAAAAAAAGTAGACGAGATGATAAATGTGTCTGGAACACTGTGGCAGATAATTGACGTCTCTCTTGAATTATTCGTATGATGCCTGAAACTATTTTTTGGTTGTTCCTCTTTCCAGTTTAAAAATAATTTTAGGAAAAAAATAGTTATTCAAATCAGGGGGAAGGTAAGCTCTTTGTTTTTATTAATGGCTATTCTTGTCTTGTCTTTCTTCTGACTTTTATTAACTTTAGGGAAGCCCAGGAAAGAGAGGGGTTTCTGGTGACCGTGGAGCAAAGGGCCTGCGCGGAGATCCTGTAAGTACCAGGGCTGTGCGGGCTGTGAACTCACGTCAGGATTTGTCACCCTTACTTTACAGTACTACAACATCAAGCCCGAGTTTAAATCATCATAGATACAATAGTAGAATTTTTAAAGCAAACCCCTTATGTTAGAGCTTCATCATACACCGTGTGAGTATGGACAGTGAGAAGCCCTTGCACATCATTTGCATGTGTTTTTGTTGAGAATACACATTCAAAATAGTCCTTGTACTACAGAGCTGTGAAAGAATTCCAGTCTACTTCCTTGTCTTTCTCTGAGTACCATGAACAGAATAGAGGAAACAAAGCCATCTTTTCTATTCTGTTCTCCAATATTCTTTCTCAATTGAGAACATTAGCTTTATTTCCTTGGTTCTAAAATGATTAAGATTATAGCAGGCAAAACCTATGACACAAAGGTGCCTGATCTCACAGGGACACAAATTTAGTGGGCATCACCTATGCCAAAAAAGGTATGACCCATACTGACATAAGGGATACATCAAGTCCAATGGAACATTAGTTAAGGCTTTTATCACCATGCCTACACATTAGGAAATATCCAGAATCTTAGTGAATTAGGATTTAGGTTTGTTTTTAAATGTTTATTAACTTTTTATTGAGGTGTAATTGATATATAACACTGTATAGATTTAAAGTGTACATTGTATAAATTTAAAGTGTACTTTGATTTCATACATGTAGGCATTGCAATATGATTACTACCAGAGTGTTAGCTAACTCCTCCATCATGGCACACAATTATTATTGATTTTGTGGTGAGAACATTTAAGATCTAGTCTCTTAGCAGCTTTGAAGTATATTACATAGCATTGTTATCTATCATCACAAAGCTATACTTTAGATCCCCAGAACTTAATTTTTTAATTTTTAATTTTTTAGCTTTCAATTACAATCGACATTCAGTATTATTCTATATTAGTTTCAGGTGTAAAGCATAGGGGTCAGACATTTATATAATTTACAAAACGATTCCCCAATTATTCTACACCCACTTGGCACCATGCATAGTTATTACAATATTGTCTACTGTATTCCCTGTGCTGTACTTCACATCCCCGTGACTGTTTTCTAACTACCAATTTGTACTTCTTAATATCTTCACCTTTTTCACCCAACCCACAATCCCGTTCCATCTGGCAATTACCAGTTCATTCTCTGTATCTATGAGTCTGTTTTCATTTTGTTTGACTAGAACTTATTTTTGAACTGTAACATACATCAGATAAGTACACAGATTATACATGTACAGTTTGATGAATGTCAATACACCTGTGCACTCACAATCCAGAGATAGAGCATAAGACAACAGAGCACTCAGAACCCCCTCATGTCCACTCCAGTCACCACCAGTCCTCGCTAAGGTGATTACTATCCTAGGACCATAAATTAGTTTTACCTGTTCTTGAACTTTAATCGAATCATTTATTATACACCCTTTTGTTTCTGGCTTTTTTTCCTCAAGTTTTTGCTTAAGAGATTCATTTATGTTCAATAACAATAGTTCTCCATCTCATTGCTTGTATAGTATCCATTGTGTGGATGACCCATGATTTATTTATCTTTTCTGCTGTTGATAGACATTTGGGTTTTTCCTGAGTTTTGCTGTTGTCAACAGTGCTGCTATGAACATTCTTGTACATGTCTTTGGGCACACTTTTGCACACGTTTCTATTGGGCCTATACTTTGGGAGCAGAATGTCTGGATGATAACTTGTCTACCTATATTCAGCTAAAGTCTTTACAGCTAAATAGTTTTCAGAAGTTTGTTCTCATTTGTACACTCTCACCAGCAATGTACCAGAGCAGTGTACTACACACCCATCAGAATGGCTACAATTTATAAAAATTGACAATATCAAGTGATAAGGATTTGGGGCAATTGGGAATCTCACAGAACTTTGTCTTTAAGTAGTCTTCCTTCATTGCACCTGGGTTAACACGAGAAAGAATTTGTGTAATATGTACTGACAAATGTAAATGTTAGGTATGCACTGAAGGTAGCTCTTTCTAAAAAGAGGAATTTACACTTGAAGACAAGGTTATTTACTAAGTGACATCCCCTAACAATCGTCTGGTGATCTGAGAGTTTTAAAATAACTTCAAACTACCTAATTTAAAAAATCCTCAAGTAAGCATAATTCAGAAATAGTAGTTCAAGTTCAAAGATATTTCAACCATCTATATATGATGGCCAAAAATCCACTCAGGATTTTGCTTAAAATTGCCATTCACTTTGATCAGAATTTCCTCTAAGAGTCTGCTAAATAGTCTGTATGGTTAGGTAACACCTTTAAAGAATTTGAATAATATAAAAGAATTTCTATTTAAAAAAGAAAAGTTTTGTGACTTCAAGAAGGCTGAAAATTCAACTCACTAGAGCTTCTCTGTGATGTACTGTTTGTCAGGATGCTAACATAAGATGGTTTTTCAAAGTATAATTCTTTCCAGCCACTTGGAAATATACATCTCAAATCAGCGACAACTCTGTACTTTTCCGTATGTAGATTTTTGTGGGTTACTTTTTCAGAAATAATTTGGAAGAGCAAGATTGATAGAACAAATAAAACACAAACATGATTGTATTATTCATAAGAATGTATGCAAATGGCACAAATTTCTGAAAAATCTAGGCTTATTCAGAGAGAACTTCCAATCACATGAAAGCCAGTTTGGCTGTTTGGAATTTCCCATTTTGACCTAAATGTTTTTTTTTTTTAATCTCATATAATTTGGGGGGAAAACACTGAGCTACATCATTTTTCTGAGCTACAGAGTTCATCACTCTAAAGTATATCATTAGGAGCTCATATTTAATTACAAATTTGTGTTAAGTGATTTTTTTTTTTGTCTAGTCACATAGAAATTGAAAGACTGGACCAAACCATAGACTGAACAGATGCAAATTGAGTTGTTCTATTTTGTAGAATGTGCTGGGATATGATTTTTTTAATGTCATCTCTTTAATTAAATAGTTCGGAGTTGGACCACAATAAGAAGTTTATACATCCAGTGGGAAAAAATTTTGGACTTTACATTACCTTCCTTTTCATGACACACCTTTCTCACCAAAATATAATTCTCTAATAATGTAATTTATGTATGCCCTGCTTGGAGGACTTAGACAAATATTTAAACTTTAGAGTAAAGCAGAAAATGTAGAAAATAATTTTTGACTTTGGTATGTGAAAGAGAGAATTTCTCACATAAGTTTTAATAATATCAGTTATAAATTAATTCTAAGCTCATTATTTTCACCCTATTAGCCTATAAGCTTTGTAAATGTAGAAAATACTTGTTTAAAAGCTTGCTAAGTGTCTGGAACAATGACATGTCCCTGTTGGTGATCACAAATGAGTTATTGATTGAAGAAGGCAATCTAGGCTGCTGTCAGCCAAAGCCTGGCAGCTGGCACTCAGCAGGACTGGATAATTGCTGTCCCCACTCAGTTTATTGGAGCATTGACTGAATAGACTGGCTCTATTGATTGTTCCAACATCATGGCGACACTGCTCTGTTTGTGGTCCTAACTATCCAAGATTAAAGTTTTCAGTTTGGCTTGCAGAGGATAGTGTCCCACAATGTGTGCCTGTTTTCAATGAGTTCCTGCTGGAACATTTGTATGAATATTGGGAAAAACTCAAGATTCCAGAATTTTCTGGAAACCGGAAAGGTAGGAGTAAGCATATGGGGAAAAGGCAACCAGGTGTCCAAGAGGGAAAAAATGGGAGTGGGCAGCAGATGCAGTCCTCAGCACTGCTCAGTGTGCTTATGTTCTTGTGATAGAACCCATTACAAATATTTGCCTTTTCCTAGGGGTGTGGGAAAGCAAAATCAAACAACCTTCAAGTATAGAGTTGCCTAGGCCCCAAGAAAGAAAAGATTAAGAGAAAGGATAACAGTAGCCAAAAGGGGTACTCCAGACCAGGATCAAAGTTGTCATAAACACAAGTCATGTCACCCTTACTTTCCTTGGTTATGCCTTCTACGGTGAGCTCTAGATTTCCCCACACACACATGCCTTGGGTCTCCACTTCCTTCTGCAAAGCACAGGAGAAAAAGAAAACACTTGTAAGCCATTTATAATCTTTACCTATTTCTGCTTTCGGTTGGTTGGATTTATCAACTTTTTGGGGGGAGGTGACTAAATGTGTTATACGCAAAATTACACTTTTAAAGAGAAATGTTCAAAACCTATTAATTTTTATTTTCTATTTTTTAGGGAATTCCTGGATTTGACAATAACATAGAAGGACCCAAGGGTTTGAAAGGAGAACGTGGAAGACAAGTAATTATGGGGGCATTTGGATGTTGGGCATTTGAAAATAAACTTGTAATGATGTGATAACTGAGAGGCTCAAGTTCTTGGTGGAATAATATGAAGTACACATGAAGTGTTTGGAATCAGAGTGGATTCCATACAAAAAAATTATTTTTAGGAAAGGCCATATACTGATAGAACTAGCAAAAGAGCTGTTGGCCTTCCCAGGATCCAGAGGACACGTACCCTGAAAAGACATTATTTGTAGTACATGGGGAAAAAAACACAAGATCTGGTAGATCTATACAGCCCACGCTCACAAGGCAAGTCTCCTGGGATTAAGCTCATAAAATTCCACAAGTCAGAATCTGATCATCTTGTTTTTCAGAATTTAAAAAAATGTATTACCTGGAAAATGTATGTCTCCAGATTTTCTTGATAAAGAGATTCCTTTGGTGACTCCACCTGGGGAAGAGGTCTGATTTGGTGGAAGAACCTTGCTCTGGGGACAGACCTCGGTTCTGTTTCATGCTTCGTCCCTTACCATCTCAGTGGCCTTAGGCTAGTTTCTGTAAACCTTGATTCTCTCATCTGCAAAATAGGACAAATAGCCTATTTTTTAAGGCTATGGTGGGAATTCAATGACTGACCCTGCTACCTCATAAACCTTCAGGAAATGTTCCTTGCCCCTTTTATTAAGTTGTAAACGTAAGTCTCATTATAGACTCATAGTTATTCCTTCCTTTTTTATCCTGAGAAGACGCATGGGTATTGTGAGATTTTATTTACATTAGAGTGTTAAACTACACAGGCTAGCTGAAGAAGGCAAGAAGTCCAAAGATAGGAATCCAAACCAGTTGTAGCTACTTAGTTTTCCACTCTGTGGCAACACAGTGGGCATAGTTTGATTTAAATACTCTAACTTCAACCCCAGACACAAGATAGACAGTGGGGATGAACATATCGTTAGCATTTTATCCTGTAGTTCCTCATTACCCACATAAATGTCTGATTTATGGCTAGTGGAAATAATGTTGAATTCAAAGGGAGAATAACTCTCTAGCTGCTGTGTACTCATTCACCTTCCCTGGAGCAAACAAGTTGATGTTGAAGAAGTGTGTCAAAGTCGTGTAATCACTATCACATCTGTTCATTCATTTGACAGGGTAGAAGAGGCTGGCCAGGCGCCCCTGGAACACCAGGCTCCGGAAGAATGACAGTAAGCTCTTCTAGACAAGGAGACCCACTGCTCCAGTAGCCTATGTTGTGATGGAAATGGCAGGTTGTGGGGAGTGAGTGGGATGGCTCTGCTGGGGCTTAGTACTTTGGGGAAACTGACCTGGGATGTCTGTGAGAACAGCTGGCAGAAGACTTGGGAAAACCCCTGAAATGAAGCTGAGACTGAAAAGTGCTGGCTGCAGGGGAAATTACCAAGCAGGAAAAAGAGCTGGGCAAAGAGAACTAAAAAAGCCAACTAGAGGAAAAGTGGTCAGAGTCCAGCCTACTCACTAGGCTGAGGTTGCCAGTGATGTCATTTTAAACCCCAAACTCCATTCCTCTACCAAATTCTGTGACTGTGTACTTAGAAAAGTGAGTCCTGCTATAAGTTCTTTCTCCATTTTCTCTTTCATATTTTTTTTCTGCCCTGCAAAGGAGAGGAGGGTATTCCAAGAAACAAAAATATTTTTTTGATGGAGCATAATAGCTGGTTCTATGAATTTCTGCTCAACAAATACAATGCATAATAAATACAATATATTAAACTAGTATTTATTTGTAGTCAATTTAAAAACTTAAATTTTATTGAAATATAATTGACATATAATGTATGAATTCTAGGTGTTCAGCGTAGTGATTGGATATGTGTATGTGTTGCAAAATCACCACAATAAGTCAGTTAACATCCATCACCATACAATTACAAATTTTTTCTTGTGATCAAAACTTTCAAGATTTACTCTCTTAGCAACTTTCAAATATACAATACAGTATTATGAACCGTAGTCACCATGCTGTACATTACATCCCATGATTTACTTGTTTTATAACTGGAAGTTTGTACCTTTTGATTCTGCTTACCCATTTCACCTACCCTCTACCTCCCACTTCTGGCAAATCTGTTTTCTGTATCTATGAGTTCTTCTTCTTTTTTTTTTTCCAGGATTCTACATATAAGTGAAATCATATGGGAATTGCCTTTCTCTGCCTGATTTCACTTAACATAATGCCCTCAAGTTCCATCTATGTTGTTGCAAAGGGCAAGATTTACCTTTTTATGGCTGATTAATATTCTATTGTGTGTATATACCACATTTTTTAATCCATCCATCAGTACACACTAGGGTTGCTTCCATATCTTGGCTGTTGCTGCAATAAACATGGCAGTGCATATATTTGTTTCAGTTAGTGTTTCTGTTTTCTTCTGATAAATACCCAGAAGTGGAATTGTCGGATCATATAGCAGTTCTATGTTAAGGCATATATTAATATATATAATTATATATATATATATATATATATATGAAAGTGAAATTAGGTCACTTGCTTATGGTATATTTTGGTATTATTTATGTTTTGTTAATTTTTCAATGAGTACTTGAAAAAAATCTGTTCTTGACTTCTTGAAAGAGCACAGAAATCATAAAGAAAATCTTACCTGATAAGAAGAGAAAACTTTAATAAAATATACTTAAATGCCTGCATTGGGTTCTAACTTAGACCTTCCTCTTCTCATTGAGTGACATTTTCTTTCTATTATTTAGTTCTCTAACCTTCTCTAACTTTCTCTATCTCCCCACCCCCAAAACATATAATGTTTTAAAATTGAGCACAAATAAAAACTAGTTTGATATATTGCATTTGTTATGCACTGTGTTTTTCAAGCAGAAGTTCATAAAACCAGCTGTTATACTCCATCCAGAAAATAGTTTTATGTCCTGGAACACACTCCTTTGCAAGGAAAGAAAATGAAAATAAAAAACAGATTGTTTAAGCCGTGCAGAATTTAATTTCTGGGAAAGTGCTATACTACTGCTGTTTTTAATGCATCTAAAGATAAATAACATTTGCTATTCATTTCACCTTCTAAAAGGGTGTAGCCAGCTTACATACCCCAGGAAAATATTTTGAACTTAAAGAATATCATCCAAGGAATCCTGGCATGGGAGATATATTTTTATTCTTTTAAAGAGGCTACAGTCTCTCTAGAGACCAATGCAGCAACACCATGTATTATTTAAACCACATAATTCCTGAGTTTATATGGCCTCATCTTGGGCTATAGATTCAGTAATGTCATTCAGGAGTAAAAGCAGGAATTCCAGCTAAAGATTGCAAAGTCAAGGTAGTTTTTATACTATTCCCCTTTTCGTGCAACTTACCAGAAACAATAAAAGAAATTTAAAATAGATTAACAAAGAATGACCACAACTTAAAGCTGCACATGACAAATATTTGCCAAATATTTTAAAATCTAGATCCTAATGAGGGAGGCTTTGGAGAGCTGATACATGCCACCTCGGACCTCAAGCTAGGGATCAGATTTTTCTAAAAGTAGCTACCATAGTCTTAAAAAAAACTGGGGAACAAATCCCAGGGGCATTAGACTTTGAGATGATAAGAGAATGCACCAATAGAAATACAGTTTAGCAGAGGAAGCAGAAATGATGAGAAACTGAAGAACATTTCATTTTTAATATCTACAACTTAGCAGTCTAGGCCATGGAGGATACAAAGACAGATGAACTAGCAGTGACTATTACAACTCAGAGAAACTATGATTTGAGGGACTTTGGGTGTGTTCCACGAGTCTCTTAAATGCCAGAATCTGAAGGAAGAGGTAGCCATAGGTAAAATAAATAATTCATGATGAGAAAATGTTTGAGACAACATATCTATATCAGAGCTACTGATCCAAGTGCAGCTACATCCCATTTCAGTTATTCAGTAAATAGATGACCCTATTAAAGGAGATTAATAATTGTCATTATTAATCAAGACTTGTGCATAGAAAAGGCAAGACAAGAGGAAAACTATATGAGCACAGGGCAGATAAACCCTCATTGGAAGAGCAACTACTTAAGGAAAAGGTAAAACAACTCCGACAAATAGTTCTCTGAAGTCTCAAAAAAATTAAGACAACATGATTGCTATAAAAAGTATAAAGAACTGACAAGACAATAGAAAGTGAAGAAGGAAAGCTGGTAGTGCTTGGAGAGCAATGAGAATAGGAAAAAAGTATAGAATGTAATGTATATTAGAAACAACAAAAAAAATGAGAATAAATATGACTGAAAAATATGGTCATATATATTGTATCAAGCCACAAAACAATAATATAGACAATAATATTGACAATGGAGAGTCAACAAATATACAATTTGCATTATTAAAGTAAACCAAATGTAATGTAAAAAAAATTCAGAAATGTAATAAAATAACTTTGAAGCAAAAGCTCAAATGTGCAAATATAAAAGTCATACTCTGACTTAGAAAAAATTGGTACAAATATATCAATACTGAGCCATATCCTAGTGAAGCTACCAAACTTATTATATAAAGAAAGAATCGTGAGAATTTCTAAGCAGGAAAGATAGACAACTCACTGTCTTCAGCATTCTTCATAACACTCAAGGACAAAAGGGAGCAGTAAAATGGCTAGAAAGTTCTGAGGAAAGTAGGGTGATCCAAGATGATACCCACCCAAGTTGTCCTTTAAGCATATAAGCAGTTGACATGATTAAGCCTTCAAAAACGCAGACAATCTAGCCCTGTGATCCTTTCTTTAAAAATTTGATAATAAATTTGAATCCCTTTAAGTATAGAAATAAGACTAAACTATAGAAATTGTAATTATAGAACAAAGTGTAAATGTTATACATTGGCCGATCTAAAAATGACATGAGATAAAGGAAAATTGGAAAAGGTGTGGGGAAAGTGCCATGGACTATATATCCTCATCTTTTATTGTAAAGTCAATGTCTAAACATCATCTTAAGCTAAATTATGTATTGCAAACATATTCTAACATTTTTGTGTGTGATAATTCTTCTTTCAGGACGTAGATCTCTTTTTGTCAAGAAATGTTACCAACTGACATTTCCAATTATTTCAGTTTTATTTTTTCTTCTATAGATAAAATATTTGAATTTTAAAATAGCACAAATAACATGATCTCTTTAAAATCAACAGTACCACCGTTTAGAGCTCCTTCTGTAAATATGCATAAAAAGATGTCAGGAATCATGATTACCAAATGTTAATGATAGTTATTTTTAGATAGGGGATGTGGGATGACTTTAAAATTTTTATTCTGTGTATTTTCTGCATCTGAGTATTTAAAAATCAACCTGTATCATTTTTATACAGGTAAAGTCATTATGCTTTTAAAAAGTAGAAAAATCTATACCTCCGACTGAAAACTTCAAAATGTAGGTAGTTGATGAGCACTGAAGACTCCTCAGTGCAACAAGATTTTGCTAAAGTGATAAGTGATTGGAGGATGGCCAGTGGTAGGGTATAGCATGCATTGACCAAATCTGACCTTCATTCATTTGGCAAACATTTATTGAAAACCTACAATGTACCAGCGACTCTACTACTAGAGCTACGACAAACTCAAGACATAACCTTTGCTCTCAAGAAACTGAGACTCATGTTATAGAACATGGTGTCTCAACCTCCTATTACATTTGGCCTGAATAACTCTTTGTCATAGGAAGTTATTTTGTGCAGTGTAAGATGTTTAGTGTCATCCCGGGTCTCTACCCACCCATTAAGTGACAGCAATGCCCATGACTTGTAACAAAAAATGTCTCCAGACATTGCCAAATGTTCCTAGGGAAGGAAGAAGGTGCTAAACCCCCCTCTTGCAGCTAAGAACCCCTGCTGTAGAGGGGGACAGACCTGTAGGGATAATGAGCGCTATGCCCAGAGTCTGTAATGGATTGACTGAGTGGTGAGAAGGAAGAAGGAGTAGGGCAAGGAAGCCACAGTGTTGGGGGTGGTGTAGGGATGGGAATGGGAAGTTAGTTCTTTTGGGCCAAACTTTATGGAGAATTAGAACAGATTCTTGTGCCACGGGTAACGTGAAGCAGTTGTAGCCTCAGACCAAAGCATGATCTTCAGTTTTCTTAAGTCCAGAGGGTTGTTAGCTATGCTTTGCCTTTTTTCATCTCTCTTGGCCCTGCTTTTGAGGCAGCTTGGAGTGCTGAGGGCAGTCATTTATCATTGTGAGTTTGCTATTAAGATTCAGTATTAATGGGATGTTTTGCCATTAAGAATGTCCTCCTTTTTTTTACCTGGGGATTCTGTGTCCCAAATCAGTTCATATTTATCTGAGAAAGTGGGTCCTGTTAAACTACCAGAAAGCCAGGTTATGGGGGACTGAGGGACTGAGTTCTCTTCTGAGTTTCCTTACTTTTGGGTTGTCTTTGGGAAGATTTTCTTTCTTGCTGTGCCTATTTACATCCTTTTACAGGTAAGTAAGCCTTCAAGAAAACAATTAAGACATTTAGGAATTTAATCTTTCCCATCTAAAATATTTGAAAATTTGAGGCAAAATTGCAAAAATAGTCTCCCCTATTTCTTTGTTTCCTTTCTTTCTCTCACACCTACCCAAGGTATCTAAACTCATGACTGTCATTTGGAGTTTAAACCCTAAAATCCGTTAATGAAGGTGCTAGGCGATTACTTCTGGAGATGTTTCCATTGTTTGTGTGAATGGTAGGTTATGATCTGTCTCCTCTATTAGCCTTATAAATGTCTTCCTAGGGACAGCAGTCAGGTTTTCCCCACTACAAGGTAGATAAGTGCCTCATGGGGAGCAGGAGCTCAGTAAATATGTGTTAAGATAACATTTTAATCAAACTCTTTCAAAATTGAACCTTAAATGGAGAAGAAATGTTTATTGATGATGTTTCAAACACTGTGACAGTGGACCAGAGAAAGAGGTTTGGATGCGAAGGCCTGTTTCATGTCTTTTATCATACAGGAAGCTCTTCGTTTTGCCTAAATATAAGGTCCCATTCTGTTGTTCCTACCACAACCAGGTGTATTCACCCAAAGCCCAGGACTGACCTTGTACATTTCCTGCTCCAAGAACCCCGATGGTTTCTACTAAACGGAGTATGAACCCCTCAGTCTAATATTTTCAGCCTACTAACCATCCTACTCTTCTCATACCTTTGACCCAGACCTGCTGCTATCAAATACACTTCCTATTTTCCTTCCTCTGCTTAATTACTTAGGCTGTAGGCTCTGCTTAGAAAGACTACTTCTTACATATTCTCTCTATAAAACTCCGACCCGTTCTCTTTAAAATCTCTTCCTCCCAGAAGAATTTCCAATTTGACCAATTAGAAAATATTACTTTCTTCAAAAGCCATATTTTTCTCTTTCCCCTTTCCTGTGGCATTTACCATACTCCACCTTGTAAATATTTGTAGTATCTCCTTTCCTCAAACCCAAAGAGTGAGGGACCCCTGAGATCAAGGACTATGTGACTCTGTGTGTGTGTGTGTGTGTGTGTGTGTGAGAGTGATCTTTATAATCCTATGGCTCCCATCCAGTGCTCTGTGTGGGTAGTAGATCACCGGTAGGTATTTTTCTGAATGAAACTAAAATGAACTGATTCAGAATAGATAAACCCTGTGCTAATGGAGTAGAAAGAGTTTCTTTTCCTCTCTTACAGAGAGGATTTAGACTCTCAAAATGTTTCATTAGGATTTTAAAGAAATAGGCCTCCCACCATTTTCCCAGATGCAGTCTGTTTCATAGATGATAATAAATTTTGACTGAAATATGGTTAGAATTTAAAGCCTACAATGCTGGCCTCTCCCAGAATTTTGATCCGAATATCTGAAATAAATGTTCATCAAGAAATATTATCTGACACTTGTCGAATTTTGCAACTCCTGGATGTCAGTGTTGCTATGATCTTACTGAGAGATCCTAAGTTAGACAATAAAATGTCTTTGTCTCTTGATTTCCAGATCTATGAGATATTTATCTGGAATATAACAAGACCCTAATCTTACATATGGAACTTGTAGGAAAAATCCACTTCATTGGTAGTGCCATTGTTTTGATTGGATATTTTATTAACATACTGAATTGAATGACTTTTAAATGCTTAGGATAATTCATTTTCTGACAGGTATTTGGCTTTTCTTAGGGTGGAGGTAAAATTAGTTTGGCTATCTTTAACTTCTGAAACTAATCTACAATAAAGTCTATGAAGTCAGTTCTCCCAGTTTTTCTTCTGGCTTCCTGCCTACTGGCCACTCTACTCCTGATTTCTGGCTTACGTGATAATACTGTGGAAAATGAAAAGAAATAAAATTCAAATCAGTTCTGGAGCTTGTATGAACAGCTCTGCTAACAGTTAATGGAGGACAGATTACTGACCATAGTCTGTTCTCATAAGTCTCTATAATTTTAGTTGTCTATGATTTTAATTGCCTATTGCTTTAGGATAAAAGTTCAAAGTTGGCAACATTTTGCTTTCATGGTACAGTGAATAATTGTGTTTTAAGCAACATGTGGGAACTTTTTTTTAATGTCAGTGCCTTAAGGTGACCATTAATAATTTAAATTAAATATAAAAAGCATTTTTTCCCCTGGAGTTAATGATATATATACCTTTTTTCTTTTATTTTAGACAACTCATGGCCAAAGGGGACATACAGGCCCAGAGGTATAATGATTTTCTTTTCATAACTCCAAGTGATAAATATTCTGTGTCCAATAAAACAAGTGGAATAAAGACTGGAAAGTCTCTTCCAGGCCTAAAGTTCTTTTATCTAACTATCTATCTATCTTTTTTTTTTTTTTAAATGATATTGGTTGTAGAATAAAATGTTAGGAAACTTTTAGGCTCTAATTTCAAGAATGCAAATCTTAAAATGAAAATTTGGTAAGTTTAATCAAAACCATAAAAATTAATAAGAGACATTACTTGGCCCAATTATTGTTAAATCAAAATTTGTTTGGATAGCACATACAAACTCTAGTGACCCAGTGGGTGACCCTATAGATTTTTCCTCAATTAACTCTGAAACCTTATTTACAATTTAGATAAACCCCTTTTAAACCAAGATAGTGCAGTAAAACACTAATATAAATAGGGTGTTCTGAATGTGTTGTTCAAAAGTAAACTTTAACACATTTCACATCGTCCCCTTTGTACATGTTGGTGATACATTATATGTACTCATAAACCTACAATATTTATGAAAGAACAGTTGTGACCCAGAATTTTTCAAAATTGAGGAAACACATCCTCAGATTTAAAATAAAATGAGGATAAATAATAAATGCATTCTTAATCACATCACGATGAAACTCTAGAATGTTAAAACATCCTAAGCATGACCTGAAAGAAAAGACAGTTTTCCCCATGAAAGGAATACCAAATTAGATTGCAGCATACTTCTGTTCAATAAGACTACATTCTATAAAACAAATTAATGTCTTGAAGGTACAGAGGGAAAATAGCTGTTAATCTAGAATTTCACATGTAGCTATTGAGTGAATAAAATAGATATTTTCGGATAGACAAAGACTACAAGTTTACCATCCACAGACATTCCCCCATATATACGCACTTCAAGGTTAGGCTTCAACAACAACAACAGCAAAACATGAAATCTAGAAAAATGGCATATTCTAAGTGTTACAGGAAAAGAAGGAATTGAGTGTGTGTGCATGTGTCTGTGTGTGCACACACATACTTGCATATTATATAAAGTCTGACACAAATACACCAACATATTAGTTGTGGTTATTTCTTTTTGATGAGATTATGGAAGATTTTTACTTCCTTTTTATTTTCCTTTATTTTTCATATATATATATATATTTGTGTGTGTGTGTGAAGAGTTGGCCCTGCCAATGTGATTGAAAAAAGTATTATCTTGCACAGAAAGGAGATAAAATTCACAGGAAACAGTATTAACAGGTCAATTCTTTCTCACTATAGGGGATAACAGGCCCCCCAGGCCCAGATGGACTTGAAGGCTCGCTGGGACTTAAAGGACCTCAGGTACATATTAGAACTAATTATAATGTGAGAACTTAAAGAATCTGAAGCCTTGATAGAATCCTCCCACCCACCCCTCTCTTGCAGAATTATAGTTGTTTAAAGTGTTTTCAAGTAATAAAGTAAGGAAGCAACACATTGTTGACCAGAATTTCTTCACCTTTATCTAAGTTTTGCCCAGTCAGGAGGTGAAAAAGAGAATGAACATGCTGGGCAGTGGTCCTTGTACAATGGCTTCAGGCTAGCTAGAGTATTCTAAGGAGACCTTGAGCCAAGGAAAACGTTGAGCCTCAAAACTGAGAATTTTGGTCAATTTAGCACAGTAAGTGTTCAGTGTTACATATCTGGATGCCTGCGATGTAAAAAAATAAATAAATAAAAATAAAAATAATTGGCTCTACTCTAGGAAATGATTGTTCCAAAAACAGCTGAAGTCTTCAGGGTGATCTGTAGTGTGATACTCAGTCTGTGCTTTCTAGCTCACGTCTCCTGGGAGATGCCTCCAGCACAAGGAACAAGGCATGGCTGACTCTCATGCTGATCACATGAAGGGAAAGAAAGCCTGTGCCAGAAAGGACAAAATGTAGCCTAAAATAATAACAAGAAGAGAAAGGAAGTCCTAGAAAAGACTGTGATGAAAGAAAGTCAGACTACAGAATGTTAAAACAAACTTGTAGTTTTGAAATCTTGAGAAATAATTTTGCTGTTTGGCAAATGCAGGACCAGCAATGGTTCTGCCAGTTTTCAAAGTTCATAGTTAAAAAACAGAACAAAACAAAAAAAATGCTAATGTAACTATTTTATGTTGGCAGCTTGGTGCATGGAAATTGGGTAAAATATCCTTAGACATCAGAAAAGAAACTTTGTTCACATTTTACCAAGATTTCAGAGCAATAGACGATCTGCCCCTTGGACTTCTATCTCTTTTTAGCTTGATTGCTTCTCTTTGTCTTACTTGCCGACTGAGGAGTTTACTTTTCTTACCTTCAAATGAGAAATATTTGGCACTGGGTTTGTGCGGAAGCATTTCAATATATTGGTTGCCTTTATTTTATGCTAAAAAAAAGCAATAGTACTACAACATTCCTTCTTCCATTTTATAGACTGTTACTTTTTTCATAAAATAATTTTTAAAAAGATGCAAATACCAAACACACCATGAAGGTTTCTCTGCGTAACATATGAAAGCCACAGTCCATAGGCAATATAATAGTCCAGAAGTAGATATATCCAAATTTTATCATACCATATGCCATAACTTGTTTATAACCAGTTGTCAGTGTGGTCTTTGAATAGAAAGTCCATTTAAATATTCTAGTTCCAGACATACAATTAAGGATAATTTTCTTTTTAACATAAGAAGTATATGCATTTGGAGTATAAAAATGCTTTGAATAATTAGAAAGCGATATGGAGAAATTCACCTGCTTGGTAGTTCTTCACTTTGGAAATGTCCCACCACCTAAATGTCAGATCAGAGCCCTGTCTCCCCACACAGAGGGAGGACGCAACCGATCAAGACAGACCAAAGGCATGAGTGGAGTTCTCTTTCCAATTTCGGTCCATGTTACTGACTTAACCTTTCCATATCAAAATTCAAGTGTTCTCTTTTAGGGAGAAAGTAATGCTTTAATTCTCTGTACCTAGGGCCCAAGAGGAGAGGCTGGTGTGAAAGGAGAAAAAGGAGGTCTGGGAAGTAGAGGTCCCCAGGTATGTAATAAGTGAAAGTGACTATATTTGGCTTTGATCTTAGCTTTCACAGGGATGTTCTTATGGTTTCGTCCTTGAAGATCAATTATTTACTGCCTATGAACTAGCAAAGTATGTTGGGTTGGACTTCATTGTTTGATATGGCTACATCATATCCCAACCCCTACCTTGCTGAGCAGGCTGTCCTTCTGTCAGATATAGAGATAGTGTCTCGCCCTCTTTGCCTCAGCAGCTCAAGCCTCTCAGATATTACTGTGAGGTTAAGGATTCTTCCTCTACGTAAATCAATCATGTCGCTCTCCTGATTTCAGTCCTTAGAATCTTCCCATAAACCCAGATACAACCTATTTCAGTGGTCCTCAACCTAGCCACACCTTAGAACCACCTGGGCAGACTGTAAAACACTCCATTACTTGGGACCCTCCCCAGGCCACTGAATCAGACTCTCTGGAGGTGAGGCAAACAATCCGTAACTTTTAAATCCTCCTCAGGTGATTCTAATATATACACCCAGAGTTGAGAAGGACTGTCCTATATCGGCATTCTCCAACTTCAGAATGCATAAGAATCACCTACAGAAGTTGTTCAAATGCAGATTCTATTCCATATGTCTGGGGTGGCCCTGATATTGTACACTTTCAGTGAGCTCCCAAGAGATGCTGATGCTGCTGGTCCCGAGACCACATTTTGAATAGCAAGGCCCTACATGACATGGCCCTTGCCTACCTGCTATCATAATACATATTTATTTGTTTAGCTGATTTTTTTCTCTTCTTCTAGATTGTAAGCCACATGAGGGCCAGGACTTTGTCTTGCTTGTATTATATCCAAGAGTCTAGAACAACAGTGCTCCTATTCAGTAAAGCTCAATTCATGTTTGTGTAATGAATTATTTAGTAAATGAATGAATGAAACATAATAGGAACTTAAGCTCTTCTCTAACGTCAGAATAAAGAGAATCTATTACTTTGTGTTCATTAGTTAAACTAGGCAGTGGTCTAACACTTAAGTGGATGTGTTCATCAAAATACTTAAGAAGACATTTGCATAAAAATATCTCAGGACACAGTATTTTAAAGCATATTAATTACTGCTATGAGGATATTCCCATTTTGATGAATATGCTCCTTCAAAATGCATGAAAATTATAACATTTCATGATAGGACTAAATTGATGAAAAGTAACTATTTTGCATTCACATCCTTGAATCATTAAAAGCTTGCTGGCACCACAAATTGGGATTTAAAAAAAAAAACAGTAAATGCCAAGGGAAACATAACGAATAATTATCTCATATGTTTATGTAAAGTATTGCGATATAGGTGTGTTGAAATTCAAAGAGCTTGGTAATTTCCTTGTTCTAGAATCCAGAATTGTATCCAAATGGCTGTTGCTTCAGTAAGTTATTCAATTTACCCTGTAGTGTACTTCTGAGTGAGTCTCTTAATCTTGCCTTGGCAAGGTTGGTCATAGTCATAAATCATTCAACTTCTTGATATTGCCAGAGGTGGTCAAAAGGCACTTCTCCCTAATCTAGCTCTTCCATTTTTCTGGCTGGAAAGCACAGTTTTCTTTCTTCGCTTGCTTTTCTTTAAATACTCTTGTCAACACAGTGAAAGTGTTGTTTCAAAATGTGTAGAATTTTCTGTGTTCAGGACATGATGAGATCTCAAAACTGCTATTTCCAACACCCCCCCCCCACACACACACACACAGGGACAAACAGAATCAGATATACGAGAGAGTGTTAATTGTTATTGGCTCTAGATTCACTGACATAGGCTTTGTGTTCTTTTACACAAGGGCCAGCCAGGCATTTGGGTAGAATCATGAGTGTTTTCTAATTGCAGGCTGGAAAGTTGTTCCAAGGATATACATTTAGAAAAAGGGATGTGATTTCTGTTGACAATGTTCTGAAGGCTTATTAATTTATGTGGTGTTGGGGCATTCTGCATAAATCAAACATGTGCTAATCTAGCCAAGTATATGGCTATGATGTAAGAGAAATACAGTCCATGGCACAAGAAAAAAGAAGAAAGAACTTGAAAGTAGTGACATGTTTTGTACCTTCCTTTTGTTCCTTTGTTTGGTTTACCTTAAGGTCCTACAGTAAAGTAAGCGAGGCCTAGAAAATGAATGGAAAATCAAACACAAAATACGAATTCCAATTAGAGTTGGGATTATTCTTTAAATACTTAGAGTTTTTACTGAAAAAATCACTAGTAACATGAAATATCATGGAAGGTTGAAATTATTCAGTATGAATTTAGGATACAAAGTAGAATTTAATCTTTACAAAGCATAGCATAGTAGTCAAGGGCATAGAATCTGGAACCAGGCTGCCTTGGTTTGATTGTCAGCTTTGTACTTTCCTAGCCACGTGGCCTTGGGTAATTTATTTAACCTCTCTGTCCCTTAATTTTCTTTGCTATAAAATGAGAACAGTAATATTAGCTACCTCATCTGATTGTGAAAATTAAATGCTTTAATATATATAGGTACTTAGAATAGTACCTGCAATTTGTAAGTACTGTATGAAAGTACTGTATTGTATCAATGTTGCCTAATTTAACAGGGGCATTTTGTGCCCAAAGCATGCTCGCAACCAGTCTAAGGAAAGCCAGAATAATAATAATGTAAGAGTATATAATCTATACTGCAATCATTGGGTTTTATCATTATGCAAAATCTAGGTTAGATGATGCATCAGTCATTCCTTTTACTCATTTGACAACCATTTGGTAAGTGCTTCCTGTGTATCAGACCCTGTAGTAGGATAAAAGGATAAAGCAAGCACAGATCTTAGCCTAAAGTGCTTCCAGTCTCATAAAGGAGAGTCATGCAGGCAGATAATTGTGATATGCTGTGTTAAATGTTAAAATTGAATTATAACCCAAGGTAAAGTGGTGGGACAAAGGATGAAGTTAAAGGAGAAGAGTGGCTTAGGTTTTGCAGGATAAGTAGGTATTTTCCAGGTGATGTAAAAAGAGATACAAGGTGAGTTTGGGGAACCATAGGTGGTTCACTTTGGATGAAGTGTAGGATGGATTAGCACTGTCAAAATTAACATGCCCCCAGGTGCCTTGAGGTTTATTCTTGCATTAGCCCACCACTTGCTGTCCTCTTGATTTTCTTTTTCTCAGACTTCACTCATACCTGACTCCTACAAAAGCTGAACATTAAATCTCCTTGGGTTGTATCATCCCAGCCTGATATTTCCTGGTTGTGAGTGTAGGCAAGGTTTAACCACCATGAATATAACAAGTGACAGGATTTTTTTAAAGGTGAGAATAACCTTTACTTCTTTCCCTGCTCTGCTGTATCTCATCCAAAAGAGGTGTCCTTGGCAATGCCCTAGCCATTAATCCCAAACTCTTCATGCAGTTCCTTCTGAAAAGATGCTATCTAAGGACAATTTTTAAAAAATCATTCAAATTCTTAACATCTCCTTTCCATCCTTACTTAATACTAATTCAGTTAGTGTTAAGTGGGGGAAGCACAGAAAGTGAGGCGCTAAGCAAGACTTTCAATTTATCCCTATTATCAAGGACCATTAAAATCTCTTTATCTTTCTGTGACATACACAAAGTTTCATATAGAAAACCAATTATTAACAAATTAGATACATCATTTTATCCATCTTGGGGACCATTCCTGGATCAGTGGATGGGTAGACAGATGAACAGATGGTTGAATTGATGAGTTCTAGGTACCGTGCTAAGTTCCAAAAATATGTCAATAGAATGCGTCTCTGCATTCAAGGAGTGTACAGACTAGTATGTAGTGAATGAGAGAGAGAAATAAATGAACAGTCCCATTCAGAGTAGAGGAATCTGGGACAATTGTGAGACTCAACACAAACAGGAGGTGCAGGTATTCTTCTTGGAACAGTGATGCCAAAAGCAAGATTTTTGGGAGACGTAGAGTATACCCCTCCTTATATGGAAAAATCCTAAGCTAAGGAGCAACTTGCAAAAGTGTGGAGATACAGAACAACAAGTATTTGGTGACTGCAGATGGTTTAATGAGCATGAATGCAGAATGATTGAAATAGTCACTAATGACTACACAAGAATGAGAGATTTTACATATTAATGAAGTATTTCAACTTTATTCTGAAACTATTCAGAACTTAAGACAAAATGATGGCACTCAGCCTGACATTTTAAATCAAAAGGAGAAAGGAATGGAGAATGAATTAGAGAGAAGCCAAGCTACAGCCAGGGAAGCCAGAAATGCAGACATAATGCAAGAAGGGTCTGAAGGTAGGTGATGGCGATGGAAGTGGAAGAGAGATGGATACAGAGAGGAAGTAGAATCTGTAGGATGGAGCTGATTGGGTTCGAGAGATGAGCTGAAAGGAGGAGTCTTGGATGGTTCTTGGGTTTCTGGCTCGGATTTCAGGTGGAGTAAAGAGTAGCACCATTCCTTAATGAAAAAAAATATAAGACTAAGCGTGACTTATGGTAAATATGATTGTCTTCAGTAATCAGTTCCTACAATATAGCCACTCAGCATTTTAATACATGTGTCTGGTGTTCAGATGAATAGTGTGGACTGGAAAGCCATATTTCTAGGAGTCATTTTGTAAAAGTGGTATGTGATTCTATGGGGCTGTCACTCAGCAAGAGGGGATGAAATGAGAAAATGAGGTCAGAGGATGGAGCCCTGAGGCACATGGAGATTTAAGAGGCAAATAGAAGAAGGAACATCTTCCAAGTTTACTGAGGAGACACTGAAGAGGGACCAGGAAGACCATGGCAACCTGGTGTTACAGAACTTAGTGGAAAAGTTTCAAAGAATATATGATCAAGTTCAAATAAGGTAAGAACAAAAAAAAAAAGGTCAATTGGATTGAACATGAAGGTCACAGGAGTTTGTTCCATGCAGCGGTGGAAGGGAAAGAAGGAAAAGGGTTGAGAGTAAAGAAATTGAGATTCTTCTTTTAAGACAAAGAAGGGAAGGGGGAAGATGGAAGGCTGTGGGAAGATCATTATTATCTTCTTTAGTGACCAATTCATTGTTCAGCAGTCTTTTCTATAAGAAAATTTTTTATGTCCAACTTATTACATTTAAAAATTTTTAAATATGAAATAATTAATGTTATAATTTTCTTCTTCCAAACAAAATTAACTTGGTAAGCATTATGCTTATTACACAGATTTGGTCTGTTTATTTTTAAGTAATTGTAACCATGGTTAAAAATAATTGTGAAAATTATTCAATTCACTGGTATTGGGATTATTTACAAGTATCTGTAACTGCTTAACCAAAAGAAATTTTGCTAACCCAAGGGAAAAATCTGGTCCTAAGTGTCAATAACATAAGAAGGTAGTTAGACTGTCTCTGAATTGGGATTTTTAAATGTTCAGCTCTAAAGCTATTCCAATAAAACATGTTTTTTAGAATGTTGGAGAGATTTCTATTGTATCAAATAGATTTTCTGTATAGATGTGTGGTATGTTTATCCATCTGTTTAATTTTATTATATTCTTCAATAAGATCTTAAAGCTTTCTTTATGTAGGTCATATTGTTAGAAAAGAGAAAACTATTTCAGAATATTGTACTACCTGAATATATCTCAATGCTAATTACTTTTAGTAAAGTTTCTTAATCTTTCTATTGTACAAATAGTGTTATTTGCAAATAAAGATGTTTACCTTACACACACACACACACACACACACACACACACACACACACACACACACAACATGCTTTTTACCAAAGCAAGAAAGTAGGAGGAATATAGTTCAATGCAAATGTCATTTGGAATGCCCACTTTAAATGACATTTAGCAACATCTGCTTTGACCGCAAAACAGTGAGAACCTAAAATCTCTTTGGAAGAGAAGGCTCACGAGGAAGCACAATCACTTAGACAACATCTGACATGAATTACTTTATTAATTTTCCTTTATTTACTAGTGTTTATTTGACAGCTGTGATACTTTTTCCCAGAAGAGGAATCAATAAAGCTATAAGCCTTTTCTCATCTGTGTTTCATTTCCCTCTTAGAAGAGACACGAAGGGTTTAAATGAAAGTTGCTTTGTGTTCTCCTATATTTGCAATCCTTGTTTCATTTCAGGGGCCTCCAGGACCAGGAGGACAGGCGGGGAGCCAAGGCCATTTGGGAAGCGAAGGAAATAAAGTAGGTCACATTCTTTATACCCACCGAAGTTGAGATTTTCTCCTCAAGGGAAATGTCCAGTTGTATTAGCCAGAGCCCTTTTGACACAAAAGAGAACATATCCAATTGCCCCTCTAGCCTGACTTGATTCTTAGAGAGCCAGCAACGTTTAGGACATGGGTGTGGACCAGGATGAAGTCAAGGATTCCAGCCCAGTGTAATCTCACCAGCAGCTACACCCACTCTGAGCTAGGGATCTCAGGAAGGGGGTCTGTTTTGGGGTAGGCCTTCCTTTCTTGCTCGCTTCCTCTCTCCATTTTTTTAAAATCTCTCCTTCTTCTGTTATTTCTTTCCTCCATTCATACAAACCTTTGCTGCACACCTTTTAAGAAAAAGGCACTGGCCTCACACTCAGCTATGTTGGAAAGTCAGCTCTAGGAGAGCAGAGATCTTTGTTTTGCTCGCTGGTGCTTCCCTAGGGCTTAGACAGTACCTGGCACATAATAAGTGCTTAGTAAATATTTGTTTAATGAAAGAGTTTCTGGGTTGTATAATGAGTAATATATGGAATCAACCCCACAGAATTTAGAATATTTTCAGAACAATAATCTATGACATAAAGTAGGAATAAGGGGCTGAAATGGAGGTTTAAATGTAGTGTTAATAGAAGTATTTCTGGGCTGGGAAAAGAGGTATCATAGAGGATACAGATTTTTGAGTGGACATTGGAAGATAAGAAAGACTTTAGTAAGCAGTGAGGGGGCATGGGAAATTTCAGGGAAGAAATAGGGTGAAGGGGAGCACAGGGTTGGAAAATCCTGGGAACAAGTAGTTGGGGGATGAAAACCGATCCTGCCTGGTGGGCATATAAAAAACAGAAATTCGGGGTGACTGACTTTATTAGGTAGCCAGTACAGTGCCATTCTTAATTTTTGAATGGCGCGTGTGAACACAGCCAGACTTTGGAAGATTTTAGATAGGCAACTCAGTGTAGAAATATTTTGAAGGCTGAGAGACTGGATGCTAGGAGACTAGTTAGTATGCTCTCAGTCTACAAAACAAGGAGTGATTGGATGGCTTACCAGGGTGAGGATAGCAGGCGCTCATGATGATTCTGTGGGACTCTTCCAGTAGGGAACTGAGGCAGAGGAAAGAGGGCTATATCACGCAGGGGCTTCCGGAATGAGTGGCAAAACCATCCCAGAAGTAGGAAAGTCATGAGGGACAGTGGGAGTAAAAGTGAAGAAACTCGCTTGGTTTAGGGAAATAGACGAAAGTGTTTAGGGCTGGTTGGAGATGCAGGTTTCAGAGTCATTTAGATTTTTAACTCATTTCCTGTTTAGAAAAAAAAAAGTGCAACCTACTGCCAGTGACAATTTAATTTTACATAAACATGCTCTTTGGGCCTGAAGCAAATCTGACAAGTTTTCAATGTGAAAATATAAAAACTGTTCTTGAAGTTATTTCTAAACAGAACCTGTCTCTAATCCTAATGTAACTGAAATGTATGTGATCAGTATTTAATAATTTGTGTGTGTGTGGTAAGTGTCAAAGCATGGAATAACACAGCGGAACATCTGGGATTTGACATTTTCAGCAATCGAGAGTTACTATGCTTTGCAAATGGAAATACCACTACTAAAAACAGAATGCTATAAATAGAATGACGTTATGTGTTTCAAAGACTATCGATATACTCGAGTGATGCAAAAATAATAGCTATTTCGTGGCAAACTTTGGGGGAGGGGTAAAGATAGGACTGTAATCTCAGGGTAAACACCGCAGCCTCAAGTGCCACGGGCTAGTATTCTAGAGGCAAACGGGAAAGGGTTAAAAAGAATCATGCGATGTCTATTTGTGAGAAGAGTGAGAGGAGACAGACAGTGAGTTATTAGAAGGAGAAACAGAAGAGCACACTAGATGCGGAGAAGAAGCATTCAAGAAGGAGAGGTCAAGAATATCAGCTGGTGTAGAACAGGTAAGGAAGGGAGGAGTAGAGAAGCCATCACACCTGGTGGCTAAGATGCTCCAAAGAATAGTTTCAAAATGTATCAACTGAGACACAGAGAAAGAAAGGGAGATAGTCTGCAAAGGACTGAGCATTGTGTTGAGGAGGAGGAAATGGATACAGGGCTTTAAATTAATCTTTGGAGAAAAGGCTCAGGAGGGGAGGACAGGGACATTAACCACTACTGGCAAAGTCTGGGACAGACTGAAACAAAGTATTTGTTTGTCTTCAGTGATAAGGAGGGACCATAGTGTGTTTATGAGCAGAGAAGAGAAAACCAGAGAGAAAGAAGGAGATTAAAGACGTAAAAAGGAGTAGATGAGTAAGGGGAAGTTTCTTGACACAGGCTAAGACTGAGGGCATAAGATGAGGGGCTAGCTTTGTAATGGAGAACTGCTAGGAAGGGCTGTAATGATGGAGGCCAGCAGTCAAATGTTACGATGACAGTTGATTGCAGGGTGAAATGAGATACGTGGATGACAAGGATAATCGGCTCAAAAAGATGTAGCAATAATGGTCTGGAAAGGAAAGATTAGAACAGAGACAGTGCTGCCTTCTTGTCTGAGTGAAGGCTGCAGGGGAGATGGTGTCACTGGTGAGAACCAAGTTTATCTTACAGTGAGAAGGATGTGTGTTCGTGTGTAGATGTCATGGGTGTAGAGAGAAGGTTTGCATGTGAAACGAAGACACTCTGTAGTGTGATATAGAAGGGACCAAAAGAGGAGTAGACAGGGTTGGAGGACCCTAGAGCTGGATCTGTAAGTGAGAGTATGGAAGGAGAGAGATATGAGCACAATAGTTGCATCAAAGAAGATTTTTATTAATAAGAAGGACTTTCAAAGGGGAAGTGGCAAGAATTTGGGGGTAAGTGCCCTTAAAGCAACCCCAAACCCTTGAGCAGTTCTAAGATGGACCAAACCCTTCAGGCACATTACTAACCAAGTTGAGCCCCGAAACACTTACTGCTGTCCTGCTCCAATCAGCTCAAGTTCCTGGGGAGGCAAAAAACTCAGCAATTAATCCTGAATAGCCTGGTTGTATGAATAACAAAGAGTGTGACCCTGGACGAACCATATGGCTTCCCTTGTTTATTTACCTTAAAACAGATGTTCTCAGATATCAGCGTGCATGAGAATCAACTGAGAAGCTTTAAATAAGCTTTTTTTAAAAAATAAAAGGCATATTCCTGGGCTACACTACCAGAGACTGATACCAGTAGTGTCCAGAAATTTCCTTTTGTATGTGGACCTCAGGTAATTATGAGGCAGGTGGTACCCAGAGCACACTTTTGAGAGAAATAGCCATCAGGGCGGATGATCTTTTTCCCTTCCAAGGAACCCTCTTCTGTTTCACCCCCAAAGTTCAGGGCTGGGGGCATTTGTCCATTTGCACTTCTCACACTTACTGTCTTGCCTTTCTATCCTTAAAAATGTATTAACCACTCCCACTCCTTAATGTGGGCTAGGCTCACCTCTACACTGTTTCTTCCAAAGAGAACATATGGATAGGGCAGGAGGGAAATCTAGACAGTAGCCAAACTCGACCACCACCACCTCAGCCAGATGATCAGTTAGCATCCATAGTGAAAGCCACGTTGATAGCATATACTTTTGATCCGACGTGATGAAAATGGCTCTTTACCTCTGTGGTCTTTATCTCCAAAACCCCTAAAACCCAACCTAGTCATGAGAAAAATATTAGAGAGACCCCAACTGGAGGACATTCTACAACATGTCTGACTAGTAGTACTCCTCAAAATTGTCAAGGTCATCAAAAACAAAACAAAATTTTGATAAAACTGTCACACAGTCGAGAGGAGTGTAAGGAGACATGATATGTGAGATCCTGGAATAGAAGAAGGATAGTAGGTAAAAACTAAGGAAATCTGAATAATGTATGGGCTTTAGTTAATAATAATGAATCAATATTCATATATTGTGACTAGTGTGCCCTACTTATGTAACTAATGTAATGGTAAACAATAAGGGATCGGGAGATTGTGGAGCATATAGAAACTGTACTGTCTTCACAATGCTTTCTCTATACTAAAAATCTAAAAGCTTTTAAAAGTTTTTATTTTAAGGATTAACCTTCTTTTGCAACCCTATGTCAACTTTCCCAAGTAGCTGGACTTTCCTCAACATAGTACTGAGATTGATTTAAAACCCTCAATAGATGTTCTGGTAGTCAGAAGTCAGAAACTATTGCCAGGGATGCTATGCTACCTTGGTCTTGATTGACACTTCAGATCTTAAAACTAGTCTGTTGTTTTTTGCAGCAGCCAGATGATTTGCATGAATCATCCTGGAAAACAGTGTTGTACTTCTTTCTAAAGAGTACCAAGCTTCCTCTTTGACTCATGGTAAAACACTTCCAAGGCGTGGTTCATGCACCGAGTTGCCCAGATGGCAACTTGCACTAAACAATGCATCAGACTTGCTGAAGCTTCATTTATCAATAGCACAGACCTCCTTAGCCAGCAACGGCAGTTATTCATTCTTGTATTGCTTGCACAACTCATAGTCATGGGCATGAGGCTATTGGCATGGTGTGATACACATGGATACACTTAAAAGGTGTCTTAGGGCCATCGTTTCTAATTTCCTTTATAAAAACAATCTAATAAGGACACATTTCAGTTTCTGTTTAACAGGGAGAACCTGGAGATGTGGGAGAAAAAGGAGCTATTGGCTTTCCTGGGCCTCGAGGCTTGCAGGTTTGTGTTTTATCACTACTTTTTATCTGGCCCTTGGAATCTTTTAGTTCAATGATTGTCAGGTGTGGTTTTCTGGAGAGCGTTAAAGATGCTATAACAATCTAGCCTTATAGCTTTCTAGGAATTGAGATATCCTCATCTTGGATTAGTTCCTTGGCTAGCTTTTCCAAGGTGATAACTTCCCAGGTACCAAATATTGTGGCCAGGGTGCTCTTGAAGCCAAATGATAAAATGGACAAAACTTGTCTTTAGCATCCTTATAACCCTTCTTCCATTATTTCTTCCCATCAGAACCCATTCATCAGAAATCCAACCCAGCCTTCCCCCGAGCTCAGGGCTTCTCACTAAGGCCTTCCACAAGGGTCCATCACCATTTAAGAGATCTTATTTTTATCTAGAAAAATGAAATGGCATATGGATAAGGTATTAAAATATAAATGTTATCTGCAAGAGAGAACACCACTACTACCTTTTCAATATGACTATATGCCTGATGTTTTCTCATTTTCTCTTCATAATAACCACGAATAAGTATAATTATTATTCTCATTTTATAGATAAAAGAAGTGAGACTAAGGGGCAGTGCATTGTCTGTGTGTGTTATTGAGAGTTACCTTGGGGGTCACTATCAACAAATGTCACTGACCTGCCCAGAGGGAGACTCCTAGCTTCCTAATTTCTCCTAATCAAACCAAAAAGCTGGTTGTCTTGTTCTCCAGTGATAAGCCTGCCTCTGTAGTCTGGGATGTGTGTAATTAATTGCTCTGTCTACAGGGTGGTGATGGCAATCCAGGTTATGGGAACATTGGAAGTAAAGGAGCAAAGGTAAGACTTATCAACTGCAAACTAGACAGTTCCATTTATTTTTTGTTGCTTGGTTTTTGTTTGCTGCAGTTAAGAGAAAAAGAAGGCAATGAACAAGGCAGTTTTGGACATTTATAGAGAGATTTTGATGATTTAGTCCTAGTATCCTGTGGGGAATGTGGTAGAATAAAAAACAACTTTGTGTTTGAGGTACAGGCAACTGAAACTCAAAAATCAGTTTTCTGGGATTTGCCTAAACAGTGCACTGAAACCTAGCAGCTCTGTATTCGAGTATACTTAGGGAGACATTCAAAATATGTCCTCCTCTTATTACGTTTACTTGAGCCATTCATGAGAGGTTTTATAGGACCTTTCTAAATTCATTGGGCCAAGCAGTAATTTAAAAATAAAACCTTTTAACTATATCAAAATGATAATTTTATATTATCACTGAATATTTAAGTGTCTGGAAGTAAGAGGTAGGTTTATGAAAACCAGCGATTTATATATATTTGTAATTACCACTTAAATCGTCACATCCACAAAAACAATATGGTTAAGAATGTCCTTTATGCAAAATGTTTCAGACCTGGGACAAGAATTAATGAACTGTAAAAGAAATAGTTCAATAAATAGAGACACACCAAGTTCGTATTGAAAAGTCTGAAACATTATAAGAGATTAGTGTAATTCCAAGTGAAATACTAATGATGCAAGGGAATGTCTGGAAGAATAAACAACCTCCCTCAAAAAAAGCTAGTTTCTTCGAAAAAAGAACTATTGAATGAGAGTTTTTTACTGAAATGTTCTTTAGAGAATAATTGAAAACAACCTTAATATCTCATAGAAAGGGGAAATATTAAGTAGCCTATATAGCATTGGAGTATTAGGCACTCTTTAAAACAAATGTATATAAAGTTAATAATTATGTAAAAATTTATGTGACAATGTCAAGTAAAAAAAAATCAGAGTATAATCAGATAAAACCCCTACAATTCCAATTGTGCTAAAGTACATTTTTAAAAAGCTAAAAGAAAATATGACAAAATATATAAGCTCATTCTGGGCAATGAGATTTGAGTGACTTTTGTTCTTTCTGTTCTTTTGTATTTTATATATGTTTGGGGAGATATTTTAATAATCAGAAAATTATTTTAAATAAAATATTTTTTCATCAAATGGGGATTATTATACCTCTTCAACTATAGTCTGTGGCCAAAGGAAGGTAAGCAAAGGACTGTTGAATGAATGATCAAGTTTAGACTCCCAAATTTCTCCATTGAGATCTGTTTTAAGAAGACTGTTTCAGAGCCACATGGCCAAATAACCAGTTTTCCTGTGATATGCTTCCAGTAGAAGGAGCACTGATTTGTCATTCTGTGTACATTTATCCACATGTGTTCAGTTGCCATGATATTTGAGTGAACTAATATATAGTTTAATTTAGAAATTGAAGTTAGTTTCTCAAACAGTACTATACAGTTTTGTTTTTAATTGTTTTAATCCTTCCTTGGTTCAAAGGCACTAAAACTAAGTAAGGCGGCAGATAAAATTAAAGTCAATATGAACCTACCTTGGTGATACATTGAGTAATTTTCTCTACTGTTAATTATAGGGACAAGAAGGATTTCCTGGAGAAAGTGGACCTAAGGTATTGTATGCTCTATACTAACTAGAGATCAATCAGAAATATTCCTGGGGTTTCGAAACATACCATGGGACAATGGAAGGACAGTTAGTTATAAACGAATAAAAAGAAAGCTTTATGGGGGAAAGAAGAACAGACAAAAGCAGGCTTTAAAAATTTTTTTTTGATTTCTAGTTGTTTAATTCATAGGTAAAGGAAGAAATCAGCCTTGTTTTTTTTTCCCTCACATGTACTCCTTCCCCTCTATCATATGTATTTTCTTCTTTGCTCAAAGGAAAGCGAAATGTAAAGAAAACTAAAATTACCCCATCTCTCCTGGCTCAATTTTCTCAATGTGTTTATAAATGACCTTTGAATAGTAAGTTAGCCATGCTGTCCTCTACCTTAAGGCTTTCACCTTTGCTGGAAACATTTAGAAAATGTCAGGTCCTGGGATAAGATCAGGGGACAAAACAGATGGCATAGTTCATTTCTCCAAAGAGGCTGTGTTCTGACTGGAGAGAGAAGTAAAACATACTATGCAGAGAGCTGTAAGGATGAGGAGGGGAAGCACCTGAAAGAAGACTGTTGAAGATAAAAATGTACATGAACACGTCTTCATGTTGTAATGAATTTAAAACACATTGAGATCTCTCTTTTTTCTGTTTATTCTCTTTGCTTTTAATAACCATTTTTATCTTATTTTTCTGAACTTATTTAGGGTGAGATTGGAGACCCTGGTGGTCCAGGAGAAACTGGACCCAAGGGAGCCAGAGGCCAGACGGTAAGCTTCTTAGATTCCAATGCCTTAAACCATGGTTACTTTGGGAAGTCATCTTTCATGCTTTTCCAATCATTTGAGTTGCCATTGGTTCCCAAAGACTTTTAAAATGTGTATATTTTTAGGGTGAACTTGGGGAAGGGAAAGGGATATATTGGTCATCCTTCAGTGCCAGCAAGAAAGCAACGAACTGTTTGCTTTTAGTGAACAAGTTCACTTATTCTTGCTGCCAAAGTACCATTCTTCACACTGGAAATAAGCATGGTTTTGAGGACTCCTTGTGATCCAAGAGTTTTGTGCTGCCAAAATACAGTCAGTTTAATCCAGTCTCCCTGGCAGATTTAGTGCAACCTAATGTCCACTGGCATCTTGTCCACACTACAGAGGTTTTGTTAAATTACTTTAATGAGGTGTATATCTGGAAAGGCCCTCTCTTTATTGAGCTCAAGAGGGTATCTCTTGAGCTTTGAAAGTTCCCATTTATTATGTAACTGAATACGTCTTTATTATTCCATGGAGGGGTTACATATGCCTAACGCTGTGGGTCAAACACTGGTCTCCACTGCGTCTCATAGGCATGAGCATCCTTGGCGTCCAGTGGCTTAAGAACAGAATTTTTCATTTGATAACTCTTTCTATGTCTTAGAATGTGTATTATATGGCTGTTCCATAAGAGACAAGCTTTTGATAATTGTCTCTCAACATGTTCTTTGTCTCTTTGGAACAGAACTGATCTTAATGCCCTGTCAGTTAGCAGGAAAAGAAAAACACGAAGTCTGAAAGTCTGATAAAGTTTAATACTTGAGGTGGTATCACAGTAACTGGTATCACAATTTCCTCATCATAGTTCATTTTATTCTTCTCTGGGCTTTTTTTTTTAACAGTATAATAAGAACTTTAGAAATTATTTATAAAGAAACTACTCTTTTGCTCCATCCTGCTTCTCCCAAGAGGACTGCTTCCCAGCTATAAATTTTTTCCTCACGAATGTTTTGGATGACTATCCTTTAACATTATGCTTTAAAAAAAAATGAAGACTGATCTAATTAGAAAGAAAATTGGGAAAGACTTTCAAATTAATCTAGGTGTCATCTGCATTGAAATGTCCCTGGATCCTTTTCCTTGGTTCATTAATAAAGTCATTTACCCTTGAATGTTGGAATCCTGCTAACAAGTTCAGCTGTTTGTTGGATTGCCTCCCATCAATGACACATTAATCATTAAAAAAATACACTAATGAGTAATATATAAACTTTTTTCTCTTGGCTTTTGGTTACTTGAATTTCTTTTTTCCCAAGTTGGACAATGTATCACTTTTTAAACTTGCTTATTTCAACTGTCTGGCTGCTTTTTCTACGTCTACGTAACTAATTTGAATTTTAGACATTTAAAACTTCCAGGTTTTCCCTCTCAAAGAGTTGAAGTTTCTACTGGAAGATTTTGGTAAAGTTTTGCCTTAAATGTTGAGTGCCTCTTTAGTTCTCTTAGAATGGTTACATTCCTAGTAACTTCTCTAAATTTTCACCTTGTTTTTTCTCCCAACTGAAGCATTTTTTTTTAATTTGCCGTGATTGTTAACCTGTCTTATTTTGTCTATACGTCTATGTTTATATGTATTTATAGTCTTTATTAACTTTACACATGCATATACTTCAAGGCAGGGTTTCTCAAACTCAGCCCTATTGACATTGTGGGTTGGATAATTCTTCGTTCTGAGGGGCTGTCCTGTGCATTGTACTATATTTAGCAGCATCCCTCATCTCTGCCCACTATGTGCCAGCAACAACCCCCATTGTCTCCCTCCACCTGATGATAGCCGAAAATGTCTCCAGAGATTGTCAGATATCCTCTGCAGCACAAAGTTCTCCCCAGTTGAGAACCACTGGTTGAGAGAATCAAATAATTTCATAAGATTTTTTTAGGAAAAAATGGCAATTCCTCTGTCCCTTATCTCTTCTCTCCTATTTTCCAGATTGTCTTTTTGCTCTTTCTGGGGGATTTCTTTGAATTTATCGCACATGCTCTTCTTATATTTTAATTCTCAAGAGCTCATTTTTATGCGAACATTCCTTTTTTATACTATCCTGTTCTTGTTTCATAGCTGAAATATCTTCTCGTATTTCTCTTGAAGATACAAATTAGTACTTTTTAAGTCTTTTTTGCCCAAATAGGCTGTGTTCTGCCATTTGTTTTTGTTTGTTTTTGTTTTTCTCAGTATTTCTCACCTGTCTGGAGAATGGGATCTCTCTTCCTATTTAAGAATCAAGGACAAAAACCTGATTAGAAGCCACAAGTACATGAGGCTAGTCAACTACGAGTTTCACTAAAGAGTGGTCTGACAGTATTTTACTTGGCAAACATCTGATATCAGCATCTTTAGGTCTTTCTTCTGTGTCTAGTCAGATATCCTCACATCCATTTCACATACCTTCATTTGATCTCTCTGTTCTCAAGATGGTACCACTGGCCTTTAACTCTTCCTGGAGATCCCTAGGGTAAACACCTTGGTTTTACTTCTGTCTGGTGTTGAAGTGGAAAAAGAGACATTCATCCAGCTATAGAGAATGAGTAGAAGATTTGCGGATTCCTAAAAAGATTTTCAACCAATCCTACTTATTTAGTCTCTCCTCTTCACCTCTATTTCTAGAGGTACCTAGTGATGACAATTCCCGAGTCTTCTGGAAATATGTTGTAAAAATATGCATTCTTGGCTTTCCCTGCTACTGGCTTAGGATTCAGCTTTTTCAGGTCTGCTAAGTCATTTAATATTATACACCTGCTTTGCAGCCTCCAAAGTTCTATGGCTATTGTTTCCTTTCTCATTCTTCTCAAGTATGTCATGGTTTGTTGTTATTGTTATTGTTGTTGTTTTGTTGTTATTTTTATTTTTTTGCCTTTAAAAAAATCCACTTAGTGAGACATTGGGAGAACTTAAAAGTAAATGCTCAATCTGCCATTTTTCCCATGGGAGGTTAATCTGTATCCTCTAAATAAAACATGATCAGTAAACTTTTGTTTTCACTCAATCCAGCATATTGTGAATCCATTTGAATACCCAAAGGATATAGTAATTGTTTGCTGTTCCATAGGCAACACTTTTACAAACTAAGTTGATTTTAGACAACTTCATTTTTTATTCCCATAAAGGTTATAAATCCTGTGGCATTTTGGATGAACAAAGGAATATTGTCCTAATTTTTAAACCAAATTCTAGCTTTTCTTATGATAAATTATGTTGTTTAATGCACATGGAAGAATTCTTGGCATACAGTAAGTTTCAACAACTATCGCTTTTATGACTGCTCATATTATCCATTTTACTAAAAATATTTCCATCCAACTGTTGAATGTTTTCTTATTGTTTCACAGGTTTTTATATTTAAAATTTTGGTTTTTTTTTAAAATTTAGTCACTTATTAAATTTAGATAAATTTAGATAAAAATTCATTTAGATAAAAATTTCTCCCTTGACCCATCAATTTCAGTTCTAGCAATCTTCTTTAAGGAAAATATCAGAAGTGCACATATAACTTCATAGTGACATTGCTTATTACAACAACAGCGAATTTAAATGCCAGTAGTGAGGAATTGATTAAATAAATGATAGTATAGCCAGGTGATAGAATACTATGCAGCCAGGAAAAGTGATTTTACAGAAGAATATTTAGTGACATGAAAATGTCCAAAGATATATATTTAGTTTAGAAGGCAACAGGAAAAAAAGTATAAAATTATATTTAAAATATGTAGATTCATGCCAAAAGAATAAATAAAAGACTAGAAGAAAAGCCATCAAGAAGTTAGCAAGCAGTATTTAGGGAAGAAAAGACTGCTAAGGATTTTTTTCCTTCTTTGTGCTCTTTGGAAATGTCTCAATTTTCTAAAATGAAAGTGTATTGCCCTTGAAATTTAAAATACCCAAGCCCACAAACACATATATATGTATAAATAGAGTTTTAAAGTAAATATATTCTGCTTCAAGATTTCCGCTGGGCTTCCAGGAGAACCGGGATCCCCTGGGGAGCTGGGACCTCCTGGACGCAAGGTAAGTTGAAAAGCCATAAATATAACGCCAGTTCCTTTCCAAAAACAAAAGTCAGTGCATGGGGTCTTCATTGTCCAAATGTGCATGTTTTCTGTCTTTACAACTGGGGAATTATTTTCCACCTTTATGTGCTCAGAAAGAAGAAGAAAGAATGCCAATTAAATATCAGTTGCCATTTTTGGGAGGTAGAGGGAATTAAGGGACAAAATAAATAGTATTAGGCTAAAATGAGATTTCTCAATTATCAGTAAGTTTTAATCATCTGTTCAGTCTTTGTCTTCTTATATTCATTAAATGATCAGTGAATGAAGGAAATCAGAGGAAATTAGCAAATAGTGAACAAATGATCAAGTTTCATTCACATGGAACTTATTTTCTTCAGGAATTTGGGTAGACTCCATTGCATTTTTCCTTGAGTGTCTCTCTTAGTCAGACTCTTCCTGTTTCAAAGATGGGATTGAACACATGAAATTAAAAACAATTTCATTTTGTTCTTTCTATCCCCAACCCAGACAGATTTGTATGTATATACATAAAAATAAAAAATATATTTACTTATGGAAAACAATTGGGGTTATCTTGCCAGATGTTTGTGCTGAATCTGGTCCCTTTGTGGTCGAGACAATGATGGGAACAGATTAAGGTTCAGCTCAGCTACTGCTCAGTGGTCAAGGCAAGGCATGGGGTTGAGCAGCTACCAACCTCTGCCTTCAGGAGGGACAGCCACAGCGGATAGTTCAGCCTCATCTAGTTCTGAGCCGTAGGCCTGTTCCAAACCTCTCCATGCCAGTGTCAAGTTGTCAGCTATATCCTTAGATTCTGAAAAACCCTTGTCATCTAGACATGGGGCTGAAGGAAAGCAGCCTTTGAAAGTTCGTGTTCATCAAGGCTGCCGCTTATAGATTATTCTCCTTAGAATGTTATTGTTAATTAGGTAATGATAGCTACATGTATTCATTTTCCCTTTAAGAATAAAAACTTTAAAAGTTATCACTTTCTTAGGGTAATGTTGGTACACATTCTGGCTCCTGATGTGGGTGTCTAGAGCAGTGAAACCACATTTTTTTTTTTTGTCTGTTTCCCTAGGGTGCGAAAGGGGCCAATGGATTGGCTTCATTTTCCGTATGTATCTCCTGACTCCAACAGAGAGCTCTGAGCACTCCATTAAATTTATTGATTTTTAAACTTCAGGACCTGGCAGTCTATTGCCTAATTCTTTCTGTTTTATTTTTGAACCGTAGACATGTGAACTCATTCAGTATGTACGGGATCACAGTCGTAAGTACCCAGCTTGAAATGATCACCGAAGTTGTCAGCATTCATAGAAGAAAAGCAGTGATTTCTGCACTCAAAATTGAGACAATTTATCAGCCGATTTCTTAAAATTAGAGATGTCACTGAATATATTTTGAGTCAGCATAGACTGGTGTCTACTAACTAACTCCCTCTCTGGCTGCCAGCATGTCTATTTGAATCCGTTCAAGTACTAAGTAATAATATATCTAGTACTTTAAGAAAAATTGAGATATGAAGTCAGAATTCTCTTGATGGTGAAATCAGTGGATATTCACAATGAATTCTTTAAAATGATTAGCACCTGACCCTAACTGAAGGATTGAATTCACCTGGTGTGAAAGAGAGCTGTGATAATAGGGCATCCTGGCATGTGGGAGTCCTGATTTTAGTTTATAGATTCTTACTCCTTTCCTGGAAAGTTATGCCTGCTTGCTTTTAGTTGAACTAATTGATTTGCTTGTAAACTTACTCATTCTGCCAATATTTTTTCCTGTAAAGTTTTAAAAGCAAAAAGGCATGTTTTTTTGGCAAATGCTCTTTTGAATTAGCTTTAAGACCTTTATGGTAGCCTCTTCTATCAAAATAGGTGTTAGCACCATGAAAGGAATTCCATGTACAAGATGAAGAAAGAGTCAACTAATAATCATCTACTAATGCATAATGACTTTCCAAATAAACACGATGACTGAAGGGAAGAGTCAAAAGTTCCCTCAGGACATTTGGGGGGGGGACAGACAAATTAGGGTCCATTTCTGTAGTGAGCATTGGTGTCAAAAACAGATGTTTAAAAGCTTTGAATGCAGGGTCAATCTTAACTCTGATTTTGTGTAGTGGAGTGGAATCACCCATGGGAATCATAACTATTGCTCATGAAGAATGGATGCTTTGGGGCTGGATTAGCACAATAAGCTTTCTAACATGGGATCCATGTGAATATAATGACTCAAGGGTAGATCCAAGTGTGGTGACTCCTGATCTTTTAACATGTGAGGGACTCGATACAAAATTATAAATCCAAAAGTAGGTACAAAAGTGTTTCAAAAGTGTTATTTAGAACAGGAAAGGAAATAAGAACCAATGACTTCTGCAGATTTTATAAGCACATGTTCATGTAAGCAGCACATGGCTAGGGACCCTCCCAAGGCCTTGTAAGAGGCCCGTGCAGGTGAGAGGTCAAAAGCAGTGCTGTCCAGCAGAACTTTATGCAGTGATGGAAGTGCTCCAGTGCAGTGTCCAAATGGTAGCCCTATCCTCATGTGACTTTGAGTACTTGAAATGCGATTAGTGTAAATGTGAAGCCGACCTTTTTATTTCATTTAAATTTAATTAGAAGTCACATGTGGCTAGTGGCTTCCAATTAAACAGTACAGACCTAAAACTCAAGCTTCGTGTGCTTCAGAGTAAATCTATTTTATATATACACACACATACATGTAACATTAATAGCTCTAGGTATCTACATGGGGAAAATTTAGAGTAAAAAGAGATTAGGACCTTTTAACTGTTCAAATTTAGTGCACCTCTGCAACGTAATGTTCCCTCCCAGGCTAAAGTTCCCTCTGACAGCTGGCGCAGGCTGCTGATTTATGGCTGTCTATTGTCCCACTTCTCCATTTCCATTCCCTACGGAAGGAGCAGTGCTTGTACCAAGATGCTAGGGCCCACCTGCATTTTCTCCAAACCCTATCTGTTGCTTTGATCTTTGAGTCATCTGCAAAAAGCACACAGTGCAGAATCTTGGCTGCCAATATTTTCCTACACAGTACAGAATTCTCTTCTTCTACCAAATAATAACTCAATCTTCTTTGTTCTTCTTCCCCAGCTGGCGGACATGGTGAGTAATCTTTATTTACAACATATTATAATCAGGCTCCAAAATGTTATACGTCTGAAAAGATGAGTTAGAATAATGTATTGCCTGCCAAATAATATAAATTTTACCTGGGTTGTCTTTGCTGCTTTGTACTGGTAGCATGGACTTGCCTCCAATAAATCACTCAGTCTCACAGCTAATTCTCAACCAACCGGTTTGATTTTTTTTAATTATTATTTTAATGGCTAACATTACCATATACCTTGCTGTTAGTTTTTTTGTAATAATATGCCCCTCACCTTCATTTTCTCTATTTGTCATATTGTCTCTATAGTTTCATAGTTAGGAATTAAGGTGCAGAGGGGAAAATGTGGAAGATAAAAGTAGAGATGATTGTATAGCAAGTAAGCTGAATGTGCAGCTCACATAATGCTAAAATCAATGGATCTCATGCCTGATGGTAATTAACAAGATGGTTTAATATATTCCAGTGATAATTTTTAAGTCTTACAAATGCCTATTACTTGATATTTTTTTTATAAACCCATCATCTCCCTCTTACACCTTTATACCCTTATACCTTTGTGTAAAACCACCAATCCATATCCTCTGATTGCTTGTTCACTGATTCAATAAATAGTTATTGAAAGCCTATTACGTGCCAGTTTGTCCCAGGCACTAGGGACAAAGGGCTGAATAAGATGGACATGATGGACATGATATCTGTCTTCAGAAGCCTCCATTCATGTAGGGGATCCAGATAATAAACAAATGGAAAAATTACAGGTTCCTAAAGCTGCTGTGAAAGAGGGAAGAAATAGGATGCTCTGTCACAGAATTATGTTAGGCAAAGGGATAAATACTTTTGGATGGAGGAGGGCTCTTCTTTAGGCAATGACTTTGAAATTTGGACTGAAGAATAAAAAGAAGCCATCTTTTGCAAGAGCCAGGAAGAAAGACGTGCAAGTGCAAAGGCCATGAGGCAAGAGAGATGTAGGCATTTTCTAGGAACTGGCAGAAACTCTGTATGACTGAGAAACGGTGAGCGAGGGCAGATTGGCCTGTGAAAAAAATGGAGAAGTAAGCAGGGAGCAGATCAAACTAAGCTTTGCTGGTTATAATAAACAGCTGGATTTTATTTGAATTGTAATGGAAGAGTATTAAAGAGTTTATTGAAAGTATAAAGGGAGGAGCATGGGCTGAGGCATAATTTTTTGAAGCTGACTTGGGTCAGTATGAGAGAGTAGATTGTAGGAGGGATAAGTGTCAAAGCTAGAGGTTGAGTTGGGAGGATGTTGCGATATTTCAGGCAAAGATGAGGATATTTCAGGCAAAGGTGGCCTGGATGAGGATGTGTGTGAGTTGCACGGCAGTGACTTGGTTAGCCTTCTTCTGTCTTCATCATCACCTTGCTCTATGTCAAGCAAGAACCATCAGTATACAATTCGTAGCCACAGAGCCCTGTTAAGTCTCCGTGTGCCTTCAATCCGTGCCTTGAGGAGGGGAAGCTCCTAGATGCCACCACAGTCCATTCTTCAGAATCTTTTAAGTCCTTGGCAGCTTGCTGGATTTCAGAGAATATATTTCGCAAGTCGAATTAGCCCTTTCGTGTTTTTCCTGAAAACTTCATTTTTGTATATCTAGCCAGCTCTGTGACTTTTTTTCCCTTCATCTCTAAATTACGCTTGAGCTGCATTGTTATTGTTGTTGTGTTTGTTCCGTAGACGAGTAACAGCCTAAACAAGAAGCTGGCAGAACCGCTTTTATGTTTGGTCCTAATTCTACTCATTTTTTATTGTAAAATTGATGTGATTCAATTTTTAAAAAATCTGCTCAGCCCGCTAAATAGTCTCAGAGGCTAATAAATTCTGCCCTGTCTCCATTGAGATACGTTTAACTTAGGGTTGAATGTTTATTATTTCTGGTCCTTTTGCCTGTGAAGGTCAAGGAGTCCAGGACCAGAAGGAGATAATAATCTAGCTCTAAGTGGGGCGAGGCCCAGCTGGCCACGGCTGGGACTCGCGCCTTGGCCAGCCTGGGCACGCCGCAGCAGGTATGAGTTCCTCATCTTGTGTGTCTCTGAACCTGACCTGCTAGCACCTGAAGAAGAGGAGGCGCCCCACCCCCAAGAGAAGCACATTGAGATTTTCTTTTACCAACCTACATCTCAACACCAGGCATCTACCCTCTACCCTATTATTAACATTTTTTTGTTCTTCTTGTACTTGTTAAAAAACTGTCCCTTGTTTGGTTCTTTTTAAATCAGTCAACATTTATTACATCCCTGATATATGTCAGGGACTATAATATGACAGATCAAGAGAGACACAATCCCTGTCTTCATACTTCTCAATTAGTGGGAGAGGAAAATATTAACCAGACCATCAGACAAATAGAAATTGCCAACTGTGATAAGTGCAGGGCACTGGGAATAGAGTGCATAATTTGGGATCAGTGAGTAAATCTGAAGTTAACACTTTTATTCAAGTTTAACAATCATAATCAAAGCTCCTCTAATCAATAAGGCATATTTATTGGTTATACTTATATTTTAAATAAAAATTTATCAGTTTTTCTTATTCTATGTGATAAAGTTCTCACAATGAGAAAGTCTATAATAATAATGGCTAATATTAATTAAGCACCTAGTGTGTGCCAGCCACTGTTATCTTAAGTGCTTTACCTGTGTCAATTCTTTTAACCTGCAACACAGGCCAATGCAGTGGGTAATACTGGGACTGACATTTTGCAGATGAGCATACTGAGGCTCAGAGAGCATAAGGCATGTGGATAAGGTCATGTGGCCAGTAGGTAGTTGGGCCAGGTTTCTCATTACCTCCCTGTAGTGCCTGCTGTCTCTGCATCGAATTGTCTACCTCCCAGATGTCAGTTCTCTTCCAATCTTTCCAAAACTGTCAACAAAGCTTTCACACCCATTCCTTTCTAATCTCTGTTTCCTTATTAACTAAAAAAATGTTTTAGTTTGTTTAAGTGAGTAAAGTTCCAGCAACAGAGATGATGTCACTGATCCAGTCTCTGTAGGTTAAAGGAAGGGCACATCCATGAGCTCTTTATTTAGAATTTGGTAATTAACCTCCAAATTTTATTAAAGCTCGAATTATAGACCTTTTCTGGTGCTTTAAAGAGCAAATTTGGTTTTTAGCATAGCATTTTTAATTATTCAAGATTGAAAACATAATATTTCAAGTGCTTATTTTAATATTTAAATAATTAATAATTATTTAATATTTAAATATGTGAATATTTAACATTCGAAATTATTTTGCCTTCTCTGTACTTTTTTTTAAAACGCTATATGAGAAGGACCATGTTCTTGCCTTTTAGGAAAACCCGAATGTCCTGTGCATCCAACCGAGCTGGTGTTTGCCTTGGACCAGTCCCGGGATGTGACGGAGCAGCAGTTTGAGCAGATGAAGGAGATGATGTCTTCCCTCGTGAATGGCGTTAGAGTCCGGGAGAACAGCTGCCCGGTGGGAGCGCGCATCGCCGTCCTTTCCTACAACTCCCACGCCAAACACCTCATCCGCTTCTCAGACACCTACAAGAAGAAGCGACTCCTCAGGGAAATCGAAGCTATTCCTTACGAGAGATCCACTGACGACAGGGAGATCGGCAAAGTAATGAAGTTTATTTCCAAGAATGTCTTCAAGCGAACCTTTCCAGGGGCTCATACAAGAAGAATTGCCACATTTTTCAGCAGTGGTCAATCTGCCGATACCCAGTCCATCACCACGGCCACTATGGAGTTTGGTGCCCTTGACATCATTCCGGTCGTGATTGCGTTCAGCAACGTGCCCTCCATCAAGCGTGCATTTACGGTAAGAAGCGTATGCTTTTCACGTGACTTTTTTTTTTTTTTTGGTGGGGGTTGTGGGGTGGATATACTCAGAAGCCTCTATAAGAAAGTACAGAATTATACTATTTATTACAATATGCATTCTCCTGCTTCATTCTAACAAGTACTGTGTATGAGATATAGGTATAATTGTTATTCCCATTGTATTGATGAGAAAACTGGAGATTTAACCTGTATGCCCAGGGTCATGCAACTAAGAAGTGGCAATGTCACAAAACCTAGGTTTGCTATTCTAGTGCTTCAGCAAGAGACTCTCTGAGTTGCTTCTGAGTTTGTAAAGACACTAAACCAGAAAGAACAGTAAACATTCCTGAATGTCACTTGTATGGCCAGAGTAATAATTATTGGTTCAAGATGAAAACCAATTGACTGATTTTATAACTTCACCAACCATGTTAACTATTTTATGAAGGAAAAGCCATTCTAGTTATAGCTGCTTAGGTTAAGGATTAAAATCTTACCTTGTAGCATTTCTAAATAAACCACCTGGGATCAAGACAACTTTTTTTTTTTTTTAAATTGAAGTATAATGACATATAACATTAGTTTCAGGTGTACAACATAATGGTTCAATATTTGTATATGTTGTGAGATGATCATCACAATAAGTCTAGTTAACATCTGTCACCTTACACTGTTACAAAAAAACCTTTTTTCTCACTGTCTTAGCAACTTTCAGATATGCAGTATAGTAGTAACTATAGTCACCATGCTGTACATGACAGCCCCATTTATTGTATAACTGGAAATTTGTGCCTTTGACCCCCTTTACCCATTTCACCTATCTCCCCACCTCTGGCAACCACCAATCTGTTCTCTGTATGAGTTCGGGTTTTGTTTTTTGTTTTTAGATTCCATATATAAATAAGATCATATGGCATTTATCTTTCTCTTTAACTTAGCATAATGCCCTCAAGTCCATTTATGATGTCTCAAATGGCAAGGTTTCATTCTTTTTTATGGCTAAGTAATATTCCACTGTGTTATATATATTTATATATGCAGATTTTATATATGTAGATTTTATATATGTAGATTATATAGATAGATAGATAGATAGATAGATAGATAGATAGATTCTATCTATCTATCTATCTATCTATCTATCTATCTATCTATCTATCTATCTCAGGCTCAGAAAAGAAAAGAAATGTAAATTAGAAATGCCTGGGGCCAGGCTTTGCAAATGCAGAGATGCAACAGCTCCAAATTCTGTAAGTGGATTTGGTTACACAGTCCTCTTAATTCCCTGTTTATCATCCCTTGGCTTTATTTAGTCACAAAATGAGATAATATCCTAATGCAAATAAATAATCGATGGTATTTGTGATATAAACTTGACTGGCACAGTTCCTCCACTCGCTCAAAGAAAAATGCACAGTGTAAAACTTAAGAAAACATATTTTTTGTTTATTTTAAACCTTTTGAGCGTTAACAATCTCACTTAGAGATTCTACCCAAACCACCTAGAGACTCTTTGCTCCTTTCTTGAAGGAGTTCATCTCAAAAGGGCACAAATGAGGCTTCACATTTTTAACAAAGACCCTCATTTATCTGAGCTCCAAACACCCTTTGGGCAGAAGAAGAGTTTAGATGACTTGGACAGAAGCCAGAATTGGTCAGCCATCCTGCAAGTGTTTAGCGAGCACCTCATGTATACTAGGCGCTCTCCTAGGTTCTACAGATACAAGACTAAAGTGAGAAACCAAGAGATCCACCCTCGTGGAGCTGCCATTAGAGGATGGAACTAATTGAGATTGTCTACAAGGGCTAAAAATAGAGGCCTATACAGAAATTGGTGAGAATCCAATACCTGGCATTCCAGAAGAGAAAGGATATTACTACTTCTCTATTTCTCTTCTTTTTCTTTCTTCTGCCATTCTCTTAAATTGTGCTAACCTACTTCTTAACTGTGGTTTATTTTAAGAGTAGAATCCAAAAATGTATTGACACAATGAATCTTTATTTGGGGGCCATATTTTAAAACCCTTGTTTGTTTCATAATTACCATGACTTCTAAGTCTCTATTCATCTGAGAGTTCAGTAGTCAGTGTGAAATTTGAGACCCGTGCAGACATACGGCAGGACTCAGAAGCTGCTGCTCTGACAACATGGTCTGATTTCCCTCTGTTCCTTAGCAAATGGACTTGTGATCACCATCTTGGAAATTTTTCATGATGATATGAAGCTGAGCGACCAGCTGTTCATTCCTTCTGAAACGGAAGGCCCTTTTGGACTGGGAAAACCGCAATCTCAGCTTTGTTTTGTCACTAGTTTTCTCCTCTAAATTTCTTTGCAACTACCCTTCTGGTGAAAATACATTTGCTGTACATTATGAATTCAAAGATAGAGTGGATACCTCTTTCTAAAATATTTTTATGTCTCCTTTTTAGCTAGCCTAATTTTTTCTTTTACTCTGCTGTTTAGTACTGCAGAGGAGAGAAACTTTAAATGTAATATTGGACATTGCTGATTATTCTTGTGATTGGAGATAGAACCGAAATGGATAGGGTAGGATTTTTAATGGGAAACTAACACTTTGAGCACCCAGCCTTTGTATTTTTAAAAGGGTTTTCTTTGTTAATATAGAGTTGTCTAAAGAAGTAAGGTTTCACTTAACACTAATTATATCTTTCCTTGAATGCAACAATTTATGGAGTCTCATGATGTTTAGAAAAGACAGAACAGGGTATCATCCAGAACCATTTACTGAATTCAGCCTCATTTCACCCTTTTGTAGACTTTATAGCTGTACTTTCATCCAAGCTGGTACTTCTTTGAATCTACAGAAAAAGCAGAAAAGTGAACCATAGGACTCTTGTAAATCCCTGATCCACATACAGTTTAAGAAATTTTCTGTAACAGACGCTAACTGTAGTTGCTCCAATGACATGTGCCATATCTGCCAAACTTTATTGTTGAGGAGATTACTTGGTGGTGGGGCAGGGGGTCAGGGGGTCAGGGAGAACGGACCCCTTGTGAATGCTCCCTGTAGAGCAGCACACTAGAATCAATGAGAAGGATGATGTTTAGGTTGAGCCAATGTGCTGACATGTGATTAAATGTCCCACTACAGAATGTCCCCATTTGTGTCACCACGCCTCATGGCTTCTCTGTTGCCCTACCATTACAGAGTCTTTCCTTTCTCTTCTCTCATACCACACAATGCTCACTTTAATTACTTTGTTTCTCCCTCTCAGTCTCTCCCAGGCACTACGCATTCCTTTCTTTGTTATATTTATACCTGGAAACTTAGCTAAAAGCTTCAGTTACCACACATTCTCTCTCAGTTCCCCCACCCCCTGTAACCCAGATGGCTTAGGAAGGCAAACACAGTGTCTCCCAGAGAGGACTTCTATGAGCACAGATTTCTGCATCTCTTATACATGGAATGAAAGATGGAGAGAAATATAAAAAAGCCTGGGAGCAGGGAGATGAGGGGATCCTTCCCATTTATTTTGCTTCTCAGCCCACAAGATAGGTGGTCAGCCTACAGCTCTGGTGGTGCTTACCATGAGCATGGAGAGACTTTCTGCCTTCAGGACCCCAAGTCCAAATTCCTGAATCAGTCCGGTTGGCTCAGATGTCCATCCTGGTGCCACCCACTCTGCTAAGAGAGAATTCACCTCATATAAACACAACTGCCAAAGATCTCCTCCCTTCATGTATAAAGTATGAGAGGGAAACTTTTCCAAGAAAGAAGGGAGTAAGCCAGGAGGATTCACAGGGAAACTGACAAGTTAACTGACAAGCTAATTATTCTTCATTATCTGGAGCCTACTTATCTTCTCCCTGCTCTCTGGCCTCAGATTCCCCAGGTAGGTTACTAACAATAGGGCCAAACTAAAAATGGTTGGGAGTTGTTCAGAAGAGAGCTGCCTGGATGTGGATCTGGATGTGCATTGCAAAGCTAGCTTGAATGCTTGGTTCATGTGGAGACTCAAAGATATTTGTGAAGCACAGTCCTTTGATTTTTTTTGGTCCTCTGGGACCTGGGGCAGGGCAGGGTTGAAGGGTGTCTCTGATCCTCCTTTTTAAATGGCTTTTGTGTCCAGTGTCATTTGATCAGTCCTTTTGTTTGCAAATTCAAAGGGCTCAATGCTTGGAGTGTTCTATTCAAGAACAAGACATGGCTGTCATTGGGTAGTTTTATTTACTTGTAGCAAGTAAAGTAGAGGGGATTCTCATTCAAAGCTGTCTCCCCCAAGAAAGGCTTAGCCATTGCTTATATACACTATTTGCTTAATCACATGTTGATTTCTTCTTTGTTGGGAGGGGGTGGGGCTAAACTTATCCAGATGGGTTCCAGTCAAGCTCACCCTGTTAAAGCGGTGTCTGTAAAATACTGTGCTACATTTTAACATTTAGTGAGAATAACATTTAATAAGAATGCCCAGACCTTGAAGCCCTTGTCTATCTAACACTTTAACCTTTCTTTGAGCTTCAGTTTCCTCATCTGTAAAATGTGGATGATGAACATAAGAAAAAATGCACTGAGTTGTTGAGATAATGGAAAGGAAGTGCTTTGTGGTCTCCAATGACCCACGTGGCACCCACCCTGTGCCAGTAAGTGCTTTTCAGTTATGAACTCATTTAATGTTCAGAGTAGCTCTATGAAGTAGTAGTATGATTATTCCATTTTATAGGTGAGTAAACAATCAAAGTAACTTGTCATACAGCTAAAGGGAACCTTGGGACTTAAACCCGGGCAGTGCTCTCAGCCACCCTGACATGCTGTGCCTTCTCATGACTGTCTTAGAAGAAGCACTGTTGCTCTCTCCACATCCCAGTTCTCTGAACGATCCTGGAAAGTTCTTGCAGCTCCACCCACTAAGCTGTGTCTTCTCTTGCTTCTTTTTCTTACAGATCGACGACACTGGCACATTCCAAGTAATAATGGTTCCATCCACGGCCAACTACTCATCAGCATTAGAGAGACTCCAGAGGTGCACTTTCTGCTATGGTAAGACCCACAGAGAGAACATAATTTGATCAGGCCTGTTAAACATATTGAGTCACCATTGGCAGGAGCGGCTAGAACTTGGCATCAAGGGTAGGAGTGGCCTTGGGAGAATTTTGCTGGGTTCCAGACTCACCTCATCACACTGCATGGTCCATGGATGGAGCCTCATGGTTCAGCGAGCAGGGTCTCCTCGTCGGTATCACAGCAGGAGGCTTATGCTCCAGGCTTCTCTGCTTCATGCAACTTCCAGGAAACGCTAATGATTTTTAGAAAAATTTAGCCTGTCTCATTGCCAAGTTTTTCATGCCACAAAGTATATTTATGTGTTTTCTAAATCTCAAATGTTCACAATCCCAAAGAAACATTTTTCAGTAGAAGTGGACATTAGCTGAAATTTGTGCATTTCTCATTGAAAAGACCCTTCATAGACTCCCAAATGTTAAGCATCAAAAAGATTTGCAGTGTTTGTTTTTGTGTCATGTTTCATATACGGAGAACTGGCTAGACTTGTATTTGAGCATTCTGATAAGTTGAATGTTCTAATAATAATAGAGTGAAAGCCACTGAGATTACCTGTGGGTGTGATAGCTCACAGTTATCCAACATTTATTAGAAGCCATGTGTGTTCTAATTGCTTTATATAGCTCTGACGATGCTTATTGTGTTCCAAACACTCTTCTAATTGTTTCATTCAATCCTTATAATCACCCTAAAATGCTTGAACTGTTATTAGCTCCATTTTACAGATGTGGAAAATTAGATGAAATAATTTGCTCCGGGCATCACAGCCGGATCAAACCGAAGAAAGCTGGTTTTAAAATGACTAATTTATGAGTAACAAGAGATCTCATTATTCTGTTACCAGAAACAGTATTTTCCTTTGAAGGAAATGCTTAATTCCTCTTCTTCTCCATGTGTATCAATGAAATGGTAGCACTTGCCATATAACTGACCTTACTTCTCTGAGAGAGAAGTAAGATTTCTTCTAAACAGCCCTGTCTTCTTCGGTCTTCCCCTCTACTTTCTTCTAATCATTCTCCTTCCCTCATTCCTTCACTCCTGTGCACTCTTCCTGACCCCCTCAATTGCACAGGGTCAGTTGGGCACTGGCATTCTTACTGAAAACCTTTAACGTGCTCACCATGCTGTGGACAGCCACAGCCCACCCTCTACGTTCTGTCGCACTTTCAAACATGTCAGTTACAGCAGTGCTAGCATGTCACACAGTCAGATATTGTACACGTGTGACTGGGGATAGATTTTGGCTCCATTTCTTGGCTTAAACCCTTGTTTTGTCTCTCAGGCATATAATGGAAAATAGTTTGGCTATCGTTTCCTACAATTAAAAAATTCACAAAATGGAGCAAATGGGCAGCCTGCTGCCCCTGATCTGAGAAACTGCCTTGCACACAGGCAACTATTTTGTCATCTGACCATTAAATATGGTCATAAAGTTTTACTGAAATTCAGTAAGGGAAATATAACTTGTCCAGAGCCACATCGAGTCCATGAGCAAATACGAAGCTGGGAAGTTCGCTATGTCCCCTAGGATCTGGTTATTAACCTTTCATCTAATCGCTTTTATTTGTGGCCTAGACCCATATCTAAGTACCAGCTGTCCACACGCATGTTATTCCATTCTCTTTCTACCTTTTAGTTTTTAAAGAGACCATTCTCATCCTTAGCTATCAGTTATTACTGCAAACCTGGAATTACAGAATGTCAGCTCTGGAAGGGCTTTCTGGGTGACTCTGATCTAACCACCTAATTGTGCAGAGGAGTTGTGCAGAATAGAGGCCCAGCGATAACTTGCACAGAGCACACAGAGGGTTACTGGGTACAGTAAGACCAAAACCCAGATTTCCTTAGGCCAGGGGGCCTCCCCACTGCTACAGCACAGGGCCTTGTCTCTAGCAATAGAACACTGACTTCGTATGTAGACATGCTGCTATGTTTTCTGACAACATGATTTTATTCTCCTGCCCTCAGTGCCTTCTGTGAAATTAGATTAGGTGACCTTTAAGACTCTTCCATTTCCAATTTCTTTTTTATTTCTCTGAATATTCATTATGGTCAGAGTCAACAAAATTCACTTTCTGTTTCTATTAGTGTATATTCTTTTCTTAAATGAGATATGCATATTTATTAAAATGACCTCATTTTATGAAGGTCCTTAATACGCAGTATTTCTATTCATTTATTTAACAAACACGTATTGAGCTTTAAATAATAATCGCTATGGAGATAGAAACATGAGCAGTAGCTTTGTCCTTAATGTCTATACAGAGGCATCAAATTATAAACCTTTATTCAAATTAAAAGATTCATTGCTTCGCTCTCTTTAAGCAGATTACTTTTCATAGAACAGTCTGAGCATAATGATAAGGGCCATTGATTTAACCTGTATATTGTCAATCTAGAAAGATCATTAGCTTTTATGTAATGGTACAGTATACTTTTATAAGCTTGAGCTAAATTATCCACTGTAATCTTTATAAATTTAAAACACAGCCAAGATGAAACTTCTGTTGAAAGCAGCCTAAGTTTTAAAAGTCAGATAGCATTAGCGAATAGAATTCATGACACAGGCTGGGTATAAAATTTGTACTTCTTAGATATAGATACAAACCATGCACTAAGAAATCTCCTGTCGTTGATATCAAAGTCATTTAGTGACTATTTTAAAATCGAAGATCACGTACTTTCCAAATATCGAAATATTTTTCCATTTCTGTTCATTGACCCTAAATGACTTTTGGTCTGCAGATGTATGCAAGCCGGATGCTTCCTGTGATCAAGCCAGACCACCCCCTGTGCAGTCGTACATAGATGCTGCTTTTCTACTGGATAGCTCCCAGCACGTGGAAAGTACTGAATTTGAAGACATAAGAGGATTCCTGGGAGCACTGTTAGATCACTTTGAAATCAGCCCAGAGCCTGAGATCTCTGTCACTGGAGACCGGGTGGCCCTGTTAAGCCATGCTCCTCCCAACTTCCTACCCAACACTCAGAAGAGTCCTGTTAGAATGGAGTTCAACCTTACCACCTACAACAGTAAACGTCTCATGAAGAGGCACGTGGAAGAAGAGGTTCAACAGCTAAATGGAAATGTTTTCATTGGTCATGCCTTACAGTGGACTCTGGACAATATCTTTTCAAGTGTACCCAACCTGAGAAGAAACAAAGTCATATTTGTGATATCTGCTGGGGAAACCAGTCACTTGGATAAGGAAACCTTAAAGACAGAATCTTTGAGAGCCAAATGTCAAGGCTATGCCCTATTTGTGTTTTCCCTTGGCCCTACCTGGAATGACGAGGAACTGGAAGATCTAGCCAGCCACCCTTTGGATCACCATGTGGTCCAGCTTGGCCGAATTCATAAACCTGACCACAGATATGGTGTGAAGTTTGCGAAGTCCTTTATAAACTCAATCAGGCGTAAGTCATAAAATCTTCCTTGCACGTTTAGAGTATATTTAGTATTTCCATAAGAAGTGTTGAAAAGCTGACATGGATTTTTGAAAGTCTCTTGTGTGTCTTCAAGGGCAGTGCAGGGACAGAAAGGAAAATATGTAATGATGAATGGTAGAGGGAGGAAACCTCTGATTCATAAGCATTTAATTTTCTGGCTCATCTTTTTGATGCCTCTTGTTCCTATGGAGAAGCAATCATAACAAGCAGCTGCTCACACATCTGTCTTCATGGAGCAGTATAGTCTGGGGGTGTGAAAATTCAGCTTAGACTTTAGTTAAAAAGTAGAAACCCTTGCCATATAATATTATCACGCTGCCCTTTGATAGAAAGTTTTATCAGCTAACATACCAAAGCAAGGGCCAAAGAAAAATTCAACAATTCTTGGCTTTGCTTTTACAAGTTCCAAAGGCAGAGTTTGAAGTGTCAGAGTTTCATACTTGTCAGCATGAAAGATACATCCTTATAAAACTTTCTCAGCCTTGTTAATGATACTTTATGATGCCAGTAATTAGTGTGCCTGGTGTTGATTTTAAAAAATGCCTTTATTTTTTGGAGTGAGCTTGCCTTGAAAGTGTGTAATTCATTTCAAATGCATCAGGACACATTAAAAAAAAAAAAGACCCATCCTGATATGACTCTGGAGATTGAAAATCACTTGGTTGAATTTCTGAATGTTTTCATGGTGAATGAACCCTTGGAGTTCAGATAAAGAAAAATGAACACAGGCTAATGATCACCCAGGATAGCATAAGGGAGATTCTGATTGTGTCCCAACTTGTCACCGACATTACACAGTGAGAGCAGTTCAGGCTGCAAAGACACTGACTAGTAAGTGCAGATGAGGTCCGAAGAGCCATAGGAAATTGTTGATGGACTCTGTGACTCTAAGTGTGAGTCTAGGACCAAAAGTATTGGCAACGCCTGGGAGTTTGTGAAAAATGCGGCACCTCAGGCCCCACACCAGATGTTCTGAACAGAATCTGCATTTTATCAAGATCCCCAGGTAATTCACGTGCACATCTGGTTTGAGAAACACTGATATAGAACCAGTAAGCTCCCAGAATGAAATTTACGTGCATGCGTTCTGGAATATGAACTAGAAAGAGGAGCCAGAAAAAAAGAAGAAAAAAATGGGGTTTGGGGGTCATTCTTAAGGAATTAGTGAGGGTAAAATAAAAGAATGCCTTGAAAGACTGAGAGGCTTGTAAAGAAACACTCCTTAGGCAAAAATTTGAAAGGAAGTATAAGGTAGAATTTCTTTCCCCAGTCCCCTGAGATCCTTAGTAGTGTTTCATGATAACTAGCCAAACTACAAGAATACCTTAGAGTGATAGCAAGTTTGATTTCAGACTACTGCAGTAAAGCAAGGATCACAATGAAGTGAGTTGTAATCATTTTGCTGGTGGAAGTTCTTGCCTTCAATTTCAAAAAAAAAACGCAATACGTGTGAAGCAAAATAAAGCAAGGTGCAATAAAATGAAGTATGTGTGTATACATTAGATAAATGACAGTACCTCCCAGGGAAAGGGGAAGATATGTTTTAAGAAGAATTACTTGGGGTAGGTGAGAGAGATAGAAAGTGCTTTTTGGAAAACTATAATCATGACACAGTTATATATCACTTTTCTAGAAATTTTCTAGAAATCTCCAATCTTTATAGCTGTAAAATTATGACAAGTTGAAAAAGGCTTTGGAAAAGTCATATTTGAGCCTGAATACTTAATTCTGTAGCAGCTTACAGATTCACATTCATCCATTCAACCTTAACACATGTTTATTAGGTGTGAGCCACTCACACTCAGTGTGGAGTATCAAAGAGTGACCGGAACAGATATAATTCCTGCCCTCCTGGGGATTCTAGTCCAACTCCCTCTCTAAATCGCTGAGACTCTTACTTAACACTGTCGTGATAGAGTTGGCTATCAAGCACAATCCACAGCAGAATTGATACATTTTCTAAGAGAAACAAAACTGCTAATCAACAACCTGATGCTTAAAGACAGATAAAAAATTAAATATCAGATGCACAATAAGGAAAATATCACAGACTTGGGCCATTCAGTCTAGAAGCACACAGCCAGCCTTAACAGCAGCTCTGGAGACAGTCCAGGAGAAACTTGCTGCTTATGATGACCCTGGATCACCAGGAAGAGATTTAATTGTGTTTAACAAGTCTGTTCAATTTAATGCTTCAAGGGAATAATGCATTTTTTAAAAATTTACCATCCAAAAGTGGCTTTGAAATGTTTAAATGGAGTGGGAAGAAGCATGTTGTATTATTATGAAAAATTAATATATTTCCAAATGAAATGAGCCACAAATGAATTAAACCAAAGATGGTGCTATTGTTCCTGTTGTTAGTGATACAGAGACCATAAAGGGAATATCCTTTTCCCTTTACATTTTGATATTTCAAAGGCATAAATAAAAACTATTCTGATTAGTTCATGTCAATTAGAGGCCAGACTCCTGGGATTGGCTCACAATATCTCCTCTAATGTTTAACCGACTTTAGCAGCTAAAGGCATCTTAAATGAAAAGTAAGTTGAATTCTCCACCTATGAATTCAGCAGAGATGTATTTTTTAAACCCAGTTTGAGAGACTCCCCGGAGAAATCTGCTCTCATTTCATAGGGCCACCTTAGTTGGTATCGTCCTTTGATGGATGCTGAAAAAAGTGAAGTGACACTTTGCATATAGAGCAGATTGCTATCATGTTAATAGCCATGAATAAGAGACTCATCACAAATTTTTCTCTTCCTAGATGCCATCAACAAATATCCATCAGTAAACTTCAAAACAAAGTGCAATAGACTCAACTCTGCAAAACCGCAGAAGCAGTTGCAAAGGTATTATCTGTTTGGTATTACTTGATAAATAAATACAACCCCCGCTCCCTTCCTTCTCCTCTGTTTTTCTCCCTCCCTTTTCCCCCTCTTCCTCTTCCTCCATCCTAATATGAAAATATAATTTGAGAAAACAAGAGCTAATCAAAGGTAACTAGGTTGATTTGATAAACAACCAAATAGAGATTTTTTTTTTAAGTTGAAAATTTAATTGTGGAAATAAGACAACCAATGGGACTCTCCAGTGACAGTGAGCATACCTGATGACCAAATCTTGGTTTATAAATGTTATGCCCCACTGAAATGAACCAGGATTTCTTGGGGTGGGGAGCTAGTTCTAGGCTGTAGTGGGGTAAGTACATGGTGAACCTGGAACATTTGTTATGATAGAAAACAAGAATGTAGTCAAAACCAATAGTGTCATAGCAAAAGGACAAAGGAGCTATCTTGAAAGGATTCCCACTGGCCCAGTTTTGGACAATATGAACATCAGAAAGAATGATGATAGTAATGGATTAAAATATACTGATTTTAAAAAATCCATAAGTCTATAGAGAAACCCAAAAAATGAAGGGGGAGGAAAAGTTCTTTTTTATAGAAGTATGCTAGATAATAGATGTAGGAGAGATGGTAGAATTGGAAAATCACCAATTTATAATCCAAAATGTAATAATTGAGTCATCACGGATCATGGAATGCTAAAACCATTGGGTGACAGGTTGTTGGGGAGCAGACTAATGACACAGTCTCACAGAACCACTCACATATTACTTATTAATTACAGAGAGGGAAGTGTGCTTTTACATGGTGAGATCTGGCAGTGAGATCAGACAGTATCCACTTTAACCAAGATCTGATGCACGATGCATGCATGCATCACGAGCTGATGCATGGCGAGATACAGCATCACCTATGTGAGATTCTCCCTGGAAATGTTTGACCCAAGTCTAATAATGAGGAAACCACTGGACAATTTCAGAATGTGGGAAATTCTTCAGAACAGCTGGCCTATATTCGTCATGGGTTTCAATGTCATGAACAGCAGAGGGATGTGGGGTATTGTCCTAGGATCGGAGAGACTAAGGAGACATATAATCAAATGTAGTAATGTGAATTTTGATTGGATCCTAGATCAGAAAACAATAGCTTATACACATGACAGGGGACAGATAGAGAAATTTGAGTATAAACAATATGTTGGATGATATTGATTCATGTAGATTTCCTTATTGTGCTAACAGCATCATGTTAGTATATAAATATTTGTGCTCGAGAGAGCTATGCTGAAGTACTTAAGAGTAATATGCATGAGGGCTGCAGTCTACTGTTGGGCAGCTTTCCTAGGGGAAGGTGGATGATGTGTGTGTGTGTGTCTGTGTATAAATACACACATACATATATGTGTGAATATGTGTGTATATATAGACATATGTGTGTATGCGCACACACAGAGTAGCAAGATGGTAACAACTGGAGAATCATCTAGGTCAGTGGTCCTTTTTGGCACCAGGGACCAGTGTTCCTATGAGAATCTAATGCCTGATAATCTGAGGTGGAGCTGAGGTAGTGAGGCTAGTGCTGGGGAGCAGCTGCAAATACAGATGAAGCTTCACTCGCTCTCCCACCCGCCACTTACCTCTCTGGCTGTGTGGCACAGTTCCTAACAGGCCATGGACCAGTACTGATCCATAGCCTGGGGGTTGGGGTCCCCTAATCTAGGCAAAAGATATACAGGTATTATTTATTCATGGTTCTGTTCTTTGCAATATTTCATGATCTTACAATTTTAAAAATAAAAAATTATTTGTAAAACTCAATGGATGACTTAAACAGAGTAATAGACACATCTAAAGAAAAATACAGTGAACTGGAAAATAAAGAAATTACTCAGAATGCAGAGAACATAAATATAAGAAGTTTAGAGACAGTATAGAATGGAAAGATCTAAGCTATATAATTGGATTCTAGAAAGATAAAATAGAAACAATAGATGAGAGACAATATTCAAAGACATAAAAAGATGATCACTTTTAAGAACTTATTATGAAAGACATGAAGAAAATACAAGATATGACAAGTAGGATAAATAAAAAGAAAACAGATACGGAGTCGAGGATACAGAACACCAAGACCAAGAAAACTGAAAAGAAGCCAGAAAGATCACCTACAAAGAAACTAGAATTAGGCTGGCAGCTGAATTGTCAGTAGCAATAGCAGAAGTCACAAAACATTGAGAACTTTTAAAGTAGTGAAAGAAAATTTTTGTCAACTTAGAGAAACTATCTTTCAAAAATAATGGTAAACCAAAGACAATTTGGATAAACGAAAAGCAATAGCTCACTACAAAAAGGACTTTACTAAAGGAACTTCCAAAGTATGTGCCTCAAGGGAAATAAAATGACCACAGAAGGAAAGGCTAAGATACACAACAGTGAATGATAAAAATGTGTCAATATTTAGTTGAATCTAAATAAACGTATTTTTAAATAATAGTAATATCTAATTTGTAGGGTTACGAAAAAGCTATAGTTGATAACAAAGCTATGAAAATAACAACACTTGGTACCTGATGATTTTAACAGAAAAAAACTTAATTGCTTAAATTTAAGAAAAGACATTAAACAACAAAATCATCATTTCTTATTAAAAAACAGTAGACATAAACAAATAACATTTTTTCATAAAAAGGCAAGAAAAAAGTACAAGTAGAAGGTGAAATGTAAGACAGCAGGATCAAATACAATTAAATATATCAGTAATATAATAAAAATACATAGATTAAACATGCCAGTTACAATCAGAGATTGTGGGACTTATGGAACAAAATAAAATCGAGCTATCACTGTTTTCAAGAGACACAGCTACAAAATCAAAAATAGAAAAGCTGAAAGTGAAATTATGGAAAAAATATACCAGGCACATATTTTAAAAGAAAGCTGGAATAGCTATATTGATTCAGGTAAAAATACTTTCAAACAAAAGGGTCACTAAATGATGACAAAGTATTCATCATGAAGAAGATAAAACAATTCTAAATTTATAAGAGGGTAGTAAAATCTTAAAATACACAGAGTGGAAATTGAAAAACTACATGGAGAAATTGCCACAGAGCCGTCATTGAAGTTAGAAATTTCCGTGTACCAGTTTGAATGTTGATAGGCCAAGCAGACGAAAATTAGTAAAAGATTTAACCATAAGTAACAAACGATTTTATAAACTCATTTAGAACCCTACACAGAAAAATGAGACATTCTTCTGAAGAACACATGGCACATTAACAGCTGTTGAATCAAGGTGGAGTGTTTGCAAGTGTTCATTGTGCAATTTTTAACTTCTCAAACAAATGTCAGCACACCTCTAGGCACTATACAGTACCGTACAGTCCAAATGACCTGATCATGATGCAATTAAGTTAGAAATTAATAAAAATATTTTTAAAATCCATACATTTAGAAATTAAAATCCCATTTCTAAATAACAAACAGGACTAAAACATCACAGTGAAACTTAAAAACACTTAGAACTATATAATAATCAAACTTATATGTCAAAACTTATGGGATACATCAGAATTCATAATTTAGGAAAGTTGATAGTCTTAATAATTAAGGAAATTTTTTAAACATTAAAAGCTAATGAACTAAACATTGTTCTTATTTTTTATAAGAGGGTAAACAACCCCAAATGTTTCCAAAGATAGAAATAAAAGAACTTAATATTTTTTAATCAAGATACTTAAAAATGTATCAATAAAAGCAAAAGTTGGTTCTTTTAAAAATAATATACCTATATCTTTTGCATTTCTGAATATTACTTACATTTTTAAAATTAGAAATAATATAAATCAAGATGTTAGTAGAGTGTTTCTTTGTTTCGGTGGTAAATGCTGTGCTAACACACACACATCTGCCCCACATCCGACTGATATCAAATGTGCTCCAGCTCCTGGGAATCACACTTAGGCAAATGCCTTCAACAGCGTGCCTACCTTTATTGTGCAGTGTGCATTTCTCTGTGGTGATCAGGGCCAGAGAGGCACTCCTCATCCTGAAGCCCCAGCTCCAGAAGCTCTAGAAGCCTCTGCCTGGAAGTGCTTTCCTCGCCCGGCGAAGAGTCGGGAACTGTCCAGCAGCAAATGCCTCCTGAAGTCAGGCCTAAACAGGCCTGCGCAGTCAGTCCGCCGAGAGCAGGGCTCCCCCTGCTGCAGGTGTCTGGAAGTGTGGAAAGGGGCTTCGAATTTGCATTTGTGTTGCACTCCACACGTCGTGTAGCGGACCATAATTCAAGGGCAGATGCGGGAGCCAACTTATGCAAATTAAAAGGCATTTTTGGAAACCACTCCTACCCATGTGTTCTGTTTGAAGAGCAGTATGGGTAGGGAAGGAGATACAGCTTCCCCTGTGAATCCAAAATGGTGAAATGTCAGGAACCGGCTGAGGTATCAGAAATTGAGACAGGAAATCCATACCTCTGCTGGCAAACTCCCTGTTGGTGTGTTAGGCTGAGACACCAAGCCTTCTCTAAGTGACCAAAGACTATTTAAAAAGGTTAAGAAGCTGCTTCTGAAATCCCCTGCCTGAGCCTTTCAAGAAAAGTGAGGCAGAATTGAGCACACAGAATTGAGGAAGACGAGAATGCCTGGTAGGCAAGAGGCCTGGCTATAAAGATGACTTGTCAAGCCCTCAGAGAGACTTGTATAAGAATTAGGTCATTCTGCTCTGAGATATAAAAAAATACAGGTGGAAGGTGATAACTGTCAAATGGAAAAGAAAGAAACTGGACCCAAACACAAACAACCAAGGAGACAGATGGCCAGGGAGGGTGAGATTGCAGTGTAGCCTCTTTGTAAACACGTAGATCTGTTCAGAGGCCATTTAAAAAAAAAAAAAAGCCACCTGCTTACTGCTTCATCCAGTAGAGAAGCACTGGTGCCAGACTGTAAACCAGTGACAGGACAATTGAATTTTAAAAATGGACACAGTCACCGAAGCCGTATGAATAAAACATCTGTGGTGATTCTGCTTTCCAAAGTAATTTCTGGACACACAAAAACGTGTATTAAAATAAAAAGAATTCTTGAAATAGAAGCAATCCGTTTGTATTTTCTACTTCAATTAGTTCAGTCAACTAGCCAAAGAAATATGACTGACTCCTGATTCTCTGCATAGATGGAGGAATCTGTGATCACAGAGAACTGAAATCCACAATTTGTCCCGCTCCCTTCATTTTATCTAGTTGGCACATCTTTCCACAAGTTTTACTGGAGCTGGACCCAAGCTGTAATATGAATTGACTGTATTTCATTTCTATTTCTTTATCTTCACTACCTATTGTTGGAGTTACCAATTGGTACAGAACTATCTGAGCAATACAGAGCAGGGGAAAAGGAGAAAGAAATACAAAGTCTATTTGATTCTCAAACAGGGTAATCCAATCTTAGCAAATATTTATCAAATGCAAGCTCCTACATATAAGAGAGTAAAAAATGGGAATTCAGAGATATGGTGTTTACATATTTAAGAATAAAAATGAGGCAAAAAAAGAGATAGTAATGCCATGCTATAGAAGCAGTTACCAATTTAACAACTATTTCTTAACAAAAAATAACGAAACTTACCATAAAAAGGATCCAGTTGAAAGAGGGGGGATGGGGGGAAGAGACCAGTATAGATAAGATAAACTAGGCCATGAAAACAGTGTGTTACAGATTTAAAAAGAATGCAGTCTCCATGATCTGTGCCTATAGACAATTAGGACTAAGGAATTTGAGTTCCTAATATTTAGTCTGGAAATTAGTAAGAAAATCCAGAGAAGAGCAAAAACAGGAAAAGGTGTGAGGAAATAGCATTTGCACTGAAATTTAGCCAGGACTACCATTTTTGGTAAGTAGGAGAAGTTTGTTGGTCAACTTAGTACGTTCCTGATAGCACTAACAGAAGTGAACTGAGACACACTTTGAGATTTGAGTTTCAGAAGCCCAGACATGTAGTATATAATAATACATGGAGGCTTCTGGGTCTATGTAACATGAATGGCATCGTTTTCTGTGTTGGTTTTTCTTTCACCCCTATCATTATAAAAGAAGAAAATGTAATGTGTGTGCGCATGTGCACGCATGTATGTGAGAAGTGAAATAACTTAATTTTAAATTCTTTCTATATATTTCACTTATTTTCAAAATTTTGATGTTTCTGTGAAAGAGATCAGATTTATAGCTGGTGAAAGCAGAAAAATCCAAATGTGAATAGATCATAGTCAATGTTGCCACTCTTTTCTTGGTCTCCACATTTGGAATTCTCTTTGACTCTTCTCTTGACCACAATTCAGCTAATTTTTTACTGGTGTTGACAAACCTTCTCTTTTATGCCACTAGGCTGTCACACATTCACTCAAAAATATTCATGAAGAGCTAATATGCCAGACTCCTCATACCTCCTGAAATGTCCAAATTGCCCCAGTCCATGTGCCTTCATGTGGCTCTGCACCTATATTCTGAAAGCATGACATCTCTCATTTCACTTTCTTATTCCAAATATCTTGATAGTTCTTCATAGTGTCCTGAATAAAAACCTAGTTCAACGAAAGTAACACTGGACTCTAAGTATCAGAGTTAGGTTATAGTCTCTTCTATCACTGACCTTCACCCCTATACGCACCTATTTCCTCCTCTGTAATCAGCAGAGCACCACAGTAACTAGTCTAGACGAATTCAACTGTTGCTCACAAGTAGGTTGTTTTTCTCCCCATTGTACACCTGAAGAAACAAGGATCACTCCAGTTAAGTGATTTGCTCAGAGCTGCTCAGCTAGTAAGTAGAAAAGCAGAAATATAAGGGTGTTTTTGGAACCAAAACTCTTTCTACCACCTCCTTCTAAAATAATGTCATCTGAAGTGGCTCCCCTCCTGTGCTGTTCAGTATAATAGCCACTAGCTTTTAATTAAATGAAATTTAAAAATTCAATTTCTCGGTCACGCTAACCACATTACTAATGTCCACTAGCCACATGTGGCTGGTGGCTGCCATACTAGCCAGTGAAGATTATAAGACGTTTCCATTAGCACAGAATTTTATTAGACAGGTTAGGACTTCTAGCCAGCACTTGGCTTCTGTCATTCTTTGATTTCTATCTGGCATTCAAAGCCTTCCAGAGCCTGCTGCCAGCTCTCTCATGATGCTCCATCAAACTCTTTCTGTGCCTCCCAGAGAGGGCACTGTTTCTATGTCCTTCACTATACCTAACACAGTACCTTCCATAGAGCTGATAAATATCTGGATGGATGAATGGATAATGGGAAGGGAGGAGGAATGAAGGAAGTGGCATTCATGTATACTTTCATTAGACAAATACTTATTGAGCAACTACTATGTATTCAGCATTCTTCTAGGTTCCTGGGATTACTATGGTGACCAGACATGGTCATGCGAAATTTACTTTCTGCCTGGGAGGGTGGAAGAGTTGAGAGGAGATCACAAACTTAAATGTAGGGTTATGAAAAAAAATAGCATGTTGTACTGAGAGACCGGAAGTGGGAATGGGACTGGATAAACTATAGATATGGTGGTCTCAAACGAAGTGCCATTTGAACCCAAATCTGAATAAGAAGGCGCCAACCATATGAAGTGGAACGAGTCCCATAAAAAAGCAGCTGTGCTGTTCAAATTACACTTTTACATAATTAAATAACATGCTTATCCTCAGCTTAACTCCCCAGTATAAATCTCCAATTTAATAATATTAATATAATTACCCTGAAGGAAAGATGCAACAAGGAATGGTTACAACAATTAATTTAGGAAGAAAAATTAATTAGTCCATTGAAGTTGAAATGGCATCTATCTTTTATGATGTTTCTCTTCTTTTGTTGTATAGCTTTGTTGGACCACAGAAAGCTGCCCTTGAAGATGCATTACGGAAGGCAAAATTCTTTCAAGATAAAAGATATGTTTCAAGAATAGCAAGAGGCAGCAGAACTAACACCACAAAATTTACCAGAAACACATATATTACCCTTAAAAATGGAAAAAAAGTGACAAAAACTGTTCCCAAATGACATCAAGAAGTGCTCAAAGAATTTAGCCTTAGGAAGCCTGGTAAGACTCTGGACTTAAGTAAACTCACTGCCAAATCCATGGGCAACTTTTATTTGGATATTTGCCTGTATCTGGAGGTTCACCCTGGAGGGCTGGACAAACCAGTTTATAGATTATAAGGCAACTTGACCCCTTGCTGTCATGGTATTAAGATATATCTTATCCACTTATTTCACTACTCCTAATAATTCCAGCATGCTAAGACTGATATGTTCAAGGACTGTTATCATTAAAAGATGGAAGAATGAAGTGTTTTGAAAAGTCTAACAGATATACTTTGAAGGTAAATTTTACATGTGTATACATGTGTGTACATGGGCCAATGCTAATTCTTTTGATTATAGGTCTCCGTCCAGTTCGTCTTCTGCAAACCAAGCTGTCTTTCTTAATTTAGTATTGTTTAAAGCTCATCTGTTTAACCAAGTGTTGTTTTGGGAGACCCCAACATTCACCTGAGAGGTTGATGCTATTGGTATGTCGTAATTTTGAAAATGTGGCCTCCCATGACGAGTCCATTTAAACATACCACTGTCTTTATATACTGGCTTGTCCTCCGATGGGCTTGTGCTGGAAGGTTTCCTCCCACCTTCTTCAGTTGTTTGCTTGGACAAGTGTGAAGCAGAGGCTAATTTCCCCTAGCTCCAAATCCTCCCTAACTCACTGAGAAATTCATTAATTCTCCCAGAACATAAATTATTGCTTTTGACCTAGAAGTTCCCTTCTCAATATATAGAGACTCCTGCCTCGACATTTTTATGGGCTTTTATTCTTCCTTTCCCATTATTGTCATTTATTATTTTAAAAAATCCATATATTCTTTAGACAGGAGATTAAAGGCAAAACTTGTCATGGGTGAAGCTCTGAGTTACTTTTACCCATCAGGTAGCTATTTAGCCAATAGTAAACAGCACTAAACGGGATTGGCAGAACTCTGAAAAGAGCATAAATGTACAATGACTTTGGTAAAGAAAAGAAAGTTGTTAATGTCTTAATCTTCAAATACATATGGCTTTGCAGAGATGTGAAAGAGATCAGTGTAAGTTCAGCAGGAAAGGTTTTCAAAGTGCCTAGCCCCCGTTAGCATTCTCTAATGGCTCACTCCCTCCTCACCCCCATCCAGATCATATAACTAAATCTTATGACAGAGCTGATTATTTTCAACAATTAAACACCAAAAGAGCATTATTTAATTTAGACACAATGTTTGGACTTTACCTCAAATTGCCAGAGCTGGCTCCACAGCTGGCCCTGCTAGGGAGAATATGACTCTTTGGGAAAGGAGAGAGGCCCTGCTTAGATGTGTGGGGCAGATGGTTACTGACACCTAGTGCCAGTAGGTTTGGTCTGATTCTTCTCTCTCTCTCTCTTCGTAAAACCTGGAAAAGGGCCGCAATCTGCTGTGTGTTTTTAAACCACTTCTGCCGTCCTTACTCAGGAAACTCCACAGAGATAGCTCCCAATGTCTTCTGGGGAGGGGAGGGTAGTGGGTGGGTAAGGAGTGAAAATGTCATATTCATACTCAGGTAATAGAAGAGAATAAAGTACATCAGGTTGCTTCATATCTTAAGTGGTGCTTAGGGGTTCAGGGAAAAATCATGTTTCAAGTACAGGAAATTGATGAGCAATATTTAAGAGGTATTTTAATAAAATGAATTTTTCTGGTTAACTTTGGATTAAGTAAAGTCCTTTCTTCTGTTTATAGCTGGAAATACTTTTTTTTTCTGCATTGATAAGTAAAGTACACCAAGCAAATATTCCCTGGATGATTGAGATTATCTTAGCATTTTGGGTCTTTTTAATCATTAACAGGTGAAGAGTCTGAAACGTACTGCAAATATTAAGTTCATTTAAAAAAATAAATCCCTAATATTAGCATTTTCCATGATTTACCTTTCTCCTAAAAGGGGAAAGCAGCAAAAGATTAATGTAAATTAAATAAAACTCTATTTAAACCAAGAATCACATGAAAAAGCAGTGATGCTTCTTGGTTTAAAAATGTAAATTAATTGCCTATAATGACATGCCTCCTATTATTTCTGCATTGAGTTATGAGTCAAACATATTAAAGAAAAAAATGTAGAAGTGGAAAAGAGATGCAATTCAACAGAGCATCAGATTGTAATACTTAGTAAAACTTAACAACCAAATGATCTCTGTTGAAAAGCAGGGGAGGGGAAGATTTTAAAGGAGAGAAAAACGGATGGTAAAATAAGAAAAGGATCGTATCTCCATTAACTCACTCCACTTTTCCCCTCAGCATTTGTCACGTTTATTAGTCCTGGTTTATCCAATGGCTCCAGACTTGAAACCCATTCTCAGCATAACAGTTTATGTCTCAAAAAAATTTACTCCAAATTCTGCAGACTCTAAATCTGACACAGTAGCTAAGAAACTCTGTAATTATGATCTTTAAGGGAAATAAAGGCAATGCAACATAATAACGCCAAATTAAATTACAAATTCTAAAGATTCTTTAATTTATCTAGTCAGAGTTCATCATTTCTGATTTATCGTTTTTTATTAAAGGACATTTGACATCCAATATTTCAAGTGTACAACATAACGATTCTACATTTATATACCTTACAATGTGATCACCATGATATATCTAGTAACCATCTGTCACAGTACAAAGATATTACAATATTATTGACTGTATTCCCTGTGTTGTATCTTACATCCCCATGACTTATTTACAACTGGGAATTTGTACCTCTTTCTTCCCTTCACCTTTTCCTCTGGCAACCATCAGTTTGTTCTCTATGAGTCTGTTTCTGTTTTGTTTGTTGATTAGTTTTTTTTAAGATTCCACATATAAATGAAATCTTATGGTATTTGTCTTTCTCTGACTTATTTCACTTAGCATGTTGTCAAAAATGGCAAGATGATTTCATTCTTTTTTATTGCCGAATAACATTCCATTGCAGGTATATATACATGTTTATCCATTCATCTGTCGATGGGCACCTAGGTTTCTTCCATATCTTGATTTTGTAAATAATGCTGCATACATCTTTTTGAATTAGTGCTGTTTTCTCTGGATGATGCCCAGAACTAGAATTGTTGGGTCATGTGGTAGTTCTATTTTTAATTTTTTGAGGAACGTCCATATTGTTTAACATAGTGGCTGCACTAACTTTACAATCCCACCAACAGTGCACAAGGGTTCCCACTTCTCCACATACTTGTCAACACTTGTTAGTGACTTTTCGATAATAGCCATTCTGACAGGCGTTAAGTGATATCTCATTATGGTTTTGATTTCAATTTCCCTGATTAGTAATGTTGAGCATCTTTTTATGTCTCTTGGCCATCTACATGTCTTTAAATAAATATAAATTCAAGACATCTGACCATTTTTTAATCAGATTTTTTTTTATGTTGAGTCGTATAAGTTTTTATATATTTTAGATATTACTCCTTAGTGGATGTATCATTTGCAAATATCTTCTCCTATTTAGTGGGTTGTCTTTTCATTTGTTAATGGTTTCACTGTGCAAAAGCTTTTTAGTTTATTGTAGCCCCATCTGTTTACTCCTGCTTTCATTGCCCTTGTCCAGAGAGACATATTTTTAAAAATTCCGCTAAGACTAATGTCGAAGAGTTTACTCTTCTTCTAGTAGTTTTATGGTTTCAGGTCTTACAATTAAGCTTTAATCCACTTGAGTTCATTTTAGTATATAGTATAAGAAAGTTGTCCAGAATAATTTTTTTACATGTATCTTTACAGTTTTCCTAGTACCATTTATTGAAGAGACTGTCATTTCCCTATTGCATATTTCTGCCTCCCTTGTAGATTGACCATGTATGTGTGGGATTATTTCTGGGTTCTCTGTTCTGTTCCATTGATCTGTGTGTCCGTTTTTGTGCTGGTACCATACTGTTTTCATTACTATAGCTTGCAGTATAGTTTGAAATCAGGGGACTTGATGCCTCCAACTTTATTCTTGTTCTTCTTTCTCAAGACTGTTCTGGCAATTCCAATCTTTTGTGGTTTCATATAAATTTTAGAATTATTTGTTCTAGTTCTGTGAAAAATGTCATTGGTATTTTGATAGAAATTGCATTTAATCTGTAGATTGCTTTGGGTAGTATGGACATTTTTACATTAATCTTTCCAATCCATGAGCACGGTACATTTTTCTATTTGCATTGTCTTTAGTTTCTTTCATTAATGTCTTATAATTTTCAGAGTACAGGTTTTTTTACTAAACTCCTTGGTTAAATTTATTGAGACATTTTATTCTTTTTGATGCAATTGTAAATGGAATTGTTTTCTTAATCTCTCTGATAGCTTGTTACTAATGTATAACAGATTTCTGAATATTTTATATCCTGCAACTTTACTGAACTCATTTATTCTAATAGTTTTTTGGTGGAGCCTTTAGGAATTTCTGTATACAATAGCATGTCATCTGTAAATAGTAATAGTTTTTCTTCCTTTCTAATTTGGTTTACTTTTCTTTATCTTGTCTGATTGCTGTGTCTAGAACTTTCAATACTATAGTGAATAAAACTGTTGTGAGCACACATCTTTATCTTGTTCCTAATCTTAGAAGGAAAGCTTTCATCTTTTCACTGTTGAGTATATTAGGTATGGTTTTGTCACATAGAGCCTTTATTATGTTGAGGTATATTCCTTCTATACTCATTTTGTTAAGAATTCTTTTAAGTGGATGTTGAATCCTGTCAGATGCTTTTTATCTATTGAGATGATCATTTGATTTTTATTATTGGTTTTGTTAATGTTATGTATCATTTAAAGCCACTGTTTCCTTTATTTTCTGTCTGGATGACCTAGCCTTTGATATTAAGTAGGGTATTAAAGGCCTCTACTATTTTTGTATTCTATCAATTTCTTCCTTTAAGATTATATATATACATACTTAGGTACTTTTACATCTGGGTGTAAATATTTATGAATGTTATATCCTCTTCCTGGATTGACCCCTTTATCATTATGTAAGCCTTTCTTTGCCTGTTTTTACAGTAAGCTTTTAAGTCTATTTTGTCTGATATGAGTATTACTACCCTTTTTTTTCATTTCTACTTGCATCAAGTATATTTTTCCAACCCTTGAGTCTGTTCGTGTCTTTTGTCCTAAAGTGATCTCTCGTAGGCAACATGTAAGTGGGTCTTTTTTTTTTTTATCCATTCAGTCACCTTGTGTTTTTTGTTTTTGTATCATTCTGTTCCTTTCTTCTTCTCTTAGTTTCTTCCCTTGTGATTTGCTGGTATTTAGTGTTATATTTGGGTTACTTTCTCTTTATTTTTTGTGTACTTTTGGTAGACTTTTGGTTTGTTATTACCATAAGGTTCATATATATCAACCTATATTTACAGTACTGTATTCTAAATTGGTTGCCTTTTCTTTATCTTGTCTGATTGCTGTGTCTAGAACTTTCAATACTATGTCGAATAAAAGTGTTGTGAGCACATATCTTTACCTTGTTCCTAATGATAGACATTTAAGTGCAATGCATTCTAAAAATGCTTCATTTTTACCCCCATTCCACACTTTGTTTTTAATGTCATAGTTTGTCTTTTGGTTTTGTGTGTCCCCTAGCTAGTTATTGTATAGTTGATTTTGCTACTTTTGTCTTTCAATCTTCATACTAGCTTACTGCGGCTGATTCACTGACTTTCCTATATATTTGCCTTTACCTGTGAGAGTTCTTTCATGTATATTTGAAATGTTTATTTCTGTTATAGTATTTTTCTGATTAAAGAAGACTTTTTAATATTTCTTATAAAGTTGGTTTAGTGGTGAGGAATTCCTTTAGTTTTTGCTTGCCTGGGAAACTCTTTCTCCTTCAATTCTGAATAACTTTCCCAGGTAGAGTATTTTAGGTGGTAGGTTCCTTCTTTTTAGTACTATAAATATATCCTACTATTCTCTTCTGGCTTATAAAGTCTCTGCTGAGAAATCCGCTGATAGCCTTATGTAGTTGCCTTTTTATGTGACTATTTTCCTCTCACTGCCTTCAAGATTTTTTTTAAACTTAAGCATTTTAATACAATATGTTTTGATGTGACTCTCTTTGTATTCATTGCATTTGGAACTCTGTGATTCTGGACCTGGAAGTCTGTTTCCTTCCCTAGGTCAGCTTTCAGTCATTATTTCTTCAAGTAGCTCTTTGCTCCTTTCTCCTTCTGGGATGCCTATAATGCAAATTCCAGTGCATTTGATGTTGTCCCAGAAGTTCCTTAAACTATTGTTTTTAAAATGTTTTTTTTTCTTTTTGCTTTTCTGATTGGGTGATTTCCATGATTTTGTCTCCCCAGGTTATTAATCTACTGTTTATTTCCTCTATTTTTCATGTCAGCTATTATAGTCTTCAGCTCTGACTGGTTATTTTCTAACTCTTTGTTGAAGCTCTGCCTAAGCTCCTCTATCCTTCCCCAAGTTTGGTGAACATCCTTATAACTGTTACTTTGAATTCTTTATCAGGCAAATCACTTAGCTCTGCTTCATTAGGATTGTTCTTTTGTGCCTTCATTTGAAACATACTCTTGTTTTCATTTTGTTTGACTTTTTGTGTTATGAATTAGACAAACAGCTCTCTCCTGATCTTGAAGGATTAGTTTTGTGTAGGAGTGACCTCTGTGCAGACTATGTGTGCTGGGTGAATTTGGAAGGCTGGATGGAGCTGTGTGGTACTTTGGGAGCGGGCTGAGGAAGCCCAGAGTGCAGGGCTCTGGGGACCAGCTGACCAAGGATGTAGCAGGTGTTGGCTGAGGCAGCCCAGGGCTGCAGCAGATGCTGACCAAGTTGCCCAGGGTATGCTGAGGAGGTCTTGCAAGCCAGCTACAGTGCTTGGACCGAGCTCCCTCCTGCACTATCTAGTTGGAGGGGGACTGTAAACAAAGGTGCTCACCGTACCTCCAATTCCAGAGAGTTCCCACAGTTCCCCAGTTGTTTAGCAGGCTCCTTGGGGTAAGTAAATGAATTTTTTCATGTATTTTCTGTGTCTTTTAAATCACTTTTATCACTGTGTCCCAGAGCAGGTGAGTCTGACCATGTGGCCCCTCGCTATTACTCCTCCCTACTGCATGTCACTCTATTTGGGTAGGGTTCCCGTGTCTGTTTTTCCTACCCTTCTCTATGTAGTCCCTCTCTCATCTATTGTGCATAAGTTGTTCAACCAGCCCTCAGTTGTTCTTCAGGAGGAACTGCTCAGTATGTAGGTAAGTTTGGGGTATTCCTATGCTGCCAAGTTGGGACCCCTTCACTCCTGACCTTTCTGAATGATAAGAATTTTATGATAGTTTTGTTGTTTACCTGTCTAAACACTAAGTATTTTGAATCATGAAACCAGACATATTCATTGCAAACTGTCATGTACCAAGGCTAAATTATATAATTATAGAATTAAATTTTTGGAGTATTTCTTAAACAACTAGTACTTTCCCCAGACTCAGATTATCTATTTAACTTTTTGGTTTTATAGACATGTAACTAATTCCAAACTAAAATATTTTGAACACCATAAACCCTTCAGCAAGTAGATGACAAGTAAATGTGTAGACAATCAGGTTCATGTACAAATGATCAATAACCTTGAAGGGTTTATTTTGGTCTTCTAAAAATATAAATTTTTGGCATGTTAATAACTTAATCTTTTTTTTCTTTCTCATGCATTTAATACATAATCTACACTAGATAAAACCAAGCTGTTGGGCTTTTCAGAATTTATAGTAGAGCCTATAACCAACAGTAATGATGGCTAAGATTTCTGCAGAGCTGATACACAGGAGACCAGTTCTAGTGTTAAATAACTAATCAGATAGGCTATAAAACACGCAAGGAGATTATAGCAGAAACAGCATAATACTGAGAGTCCAGAGATTTGAGAGGAAGGCCTAGTCTGTCACTGATTCTTTGTGATTACCAATTCTATTTCTTCAAAGGTTTACTGTTAAAAGCACCAACAAAAACCATTAAGATGCTTGAATACAGTTTATTGGCTGCTTTCAATAGCATTTTTAATAGCAAAAATGTGTTTATATTATAATAGCTCACAACAATCTTTTTTCAATACAAAGTCCCAGATACTGTTCATTGTCTGGCCAATTCTCGAAGAGATACAAACAAGAATACTAATCAAGTACAACTTCCTTAACCACCTTGGGTGGGATTTGTTTTATCATGAAACATTTAACAGAGACATGATTTTGAAAATTAAGTAAATTAATCTGTTCTTTATCTAAAAATACCTTTCTCTTGAGTTATATTTATAATTTTATTACAAGTTATACAAATTGTTAGGTTTCATTTCCATACCTTAACAATCCCATCTCTAGAAGCAGTTACAATGAAGCCCTGTGTTGTCTGGAACGTGGCAATATCTGTGACGATGTCATGATGTCCCACAGGCAGAGACTCCGGTCCCCTCCGAGGTGTGTCATCACTTGGTCCTACCTTCTGCTTATTCTGAATTTCCTGTTTAAAAGTGAAGGAAGGCCAGAAGTTAAAAGCCTGTACCACATTCTACCTCTTGTGAATACACAGAGTGAAGAGAGTCCAACATGACATTCTAGGTTTCCTGTCATTAGATTCCATAAGGAGCCACTGACAAATGTGAAAAACTTATGAATAGGCCAGTAATCCATGCATGTTACCTTTTGTCAAAATCAAAAGGGAAAGCATATAATTGAGGTATAAATAACCAGAATATGGAAATAAATACTATGTAACATTTCTAAAGCTCATTATTATTTGTTGTGAAGGAAGTGCACTTTCAGGTATGTTATTTCATTTGAAGTTTTTGACTAATTCAAGAACACAAGCTTTAGGGACCCAATAGCCAGGTTTGAATCCCAGCTTTGCTTCTTACTAGCTGAATGACCTTAAGGAAAATAGTAAGACAACTTTATAAGGAAGTACCTTTAAGGACTGGGCAAGGTATAGTTACTTCGAGCTGTGTACTTAACATGTACAATTTTGATGTTTATTATACCTTAGTAAAATGTTAAAAAATAGAAAAGCATGAGAAAAACAAAACAAAACATTTCTTACACTTGAAAAATCACCAAAGCCATTCTTATGCCTACAAAAGTTGACGGAAAAAAAGACTGCTTCTACCTGAACAACTTCGGTGCCTTCGATTATTTTCCTGTAGTAGGACACAGATGGAGAACTAGTACTTCCTGCAACAACATAGGACCTCTCTGGGTAAGCCAAGTCCCAAAACCTAGGGAAGAGGAAATAGATGGTGATAATCTCTGAAGAAGAAGGGGGGGAACCAATGACCATTAGCTTACATTCAATACATAGCTTATTTTCTTTTGTATTAGGAAAAGAGATTTTTTCTAGAATAACAAAATTAGTTACAAATGAAGTATTAACAGCTGTCCTTGCAAGATGTGGGTGATTTTAAACATTACAAGATTGCTAATATCTATAACACCCTAGTGTTAACTGTAGTATCCATCCACATTTCATTATCCTTCCCTTTTAAATGTTGCATAAAGTATTCTTTATCAGAGACTATACCTTATTTTTGTCTCCCCAAGATAGGATTTCCATCTGCAGGACTACAGTAGATACCATGAACACTGTGAGGAGAAGGCTTAAAAGAAGGAAATATGAGTCAAATAAAGGATACCAGTGTATTCTATAAATGATGGTGCCATTTCTAAAGATAAGTCAACTGTCACTGGCTTTATAGGCACCTGGTTAACTGAAGATTATGTATGTATGAAATACTTCTTTCTTTGGGACTTTAAAATGCATTTGTTTTGTATCATTCTGAATAAAGGGGCAAAGCCTGTTCAGCTTCCTAAAATTTTCTATTTCAGATGAGAAGGACCTCAACTAGAGGAGAAAGGAAAATTCTTTTCTATCTTTTGCCCCAATGAAGCACCCTTGGCAACATGAGAATCAGAAACAAAAGCAAATGTAAGAAGGTCATCTTCCATTTTTTTAATGATCTAAACATCAATCTCAGCTTCCCTAATTAACCCAGATTTTTACTGGGGTTCCAAAAAGACATCACAAACCTTATAGAGCTAGTAACTAAAACACTCAATACAGCAATGGCATCCTGATCCTTATTTTACCAAACATGATATCTGTTAGGCTTTGGGTGAGTGTTTTGAAAATGTGAAAGTGCTTGGAATATGGAAAATTATATTACCCTATATAATAAAAACTGGAGTCAAACCTGTAACTCAGAAAGTGGTGGTGCACTGCTGGCCCAGAGAGTGAATCTCCTGTCACCAGTCTCCATGTCCCACATAGACACTTCATTGTTGCCCTGAACAGCTAAGGGAAACAAAGGCCAGAATGTTACTCAGATAAGAATTACGCTCTTAGAGCTTTCACATCTTGGTAGATAATCCAAGTCAGCCTTTACCCAGTTCCATTTTTATCCATCCTTTAAGAAATGCTTGCTAGTACCTTTAAATGAGACTGTGACCCTGTCACCTAACTGTAATATAAAAAAAATGTTTTGAATAATCTGCCAGTAGATATTTACCGGTATCTAACCAAGTGAAAAGAATTGTGGGGTGGAAAGTCAAATCACAAACAGATTATGCCCTCAAGAAACCTACCGTCTAGAAGAAGAACAAAAAGAACTGCAAAGTTCCACCTGAACTTAAGGAAGGAAAAGATCATATCCAGTGGGTAAGAATCAAGGTTGCCTAGTGGAGATGTTTTTAAAGCTGGACAAATACAGGTAAGTCATTTCAGGCAGAAAGAATGGAATGAGCAAAAACCACAAAAAAAATCTCTGGGTGTTTTGGAGAATTGAGTAGTTGGTCCGATTGAAGCACACTTGTGACAGGAAGGAGTGGAAGATGGTTAGAAAGAGGAAAGAGCAGAAGATTACAGGAAAGGGAACTGCAGGCCTGAGAGAGACAAGACATTATCCCTTAGGCATTTTTGAGCAGGGAGAGTGACAATACCCAAGACTTTGTTATTTATTGAACCAACAAATAATTCCCATGAGCTAGTCAGTGTGGTAGGCACTGAGGAAAAGAAGGCAAACAATTAAAAAAAAAATGCATTTCATGGAACTTACATACTAGTGAGAACCACACTGAAGAAATGAAAAGCCCTGAAGCTTTTAGTTCAAGGAAAAGCCCAAGAAGCCAGTGTAGCTGGTGCAGACTGAGCATGGGAGAGTAGCTGAAAAAGAACACTGGTGCCGGTCACTTTCCACTAGCCACTCTAAGGCTGGAACACATGAACCACATTAGCAGGCTCCTGTGCCCTCTGACTTCTAGATGGGTTTGGCCTATAGTAAGCTAAATAATGCCCCCCCACCACTACCAACCAGGTCCTAGTCTTTAGAGCCTGTGAATATTATATGGAAAAGTGCCTCTGCAGATGTGATTAAATTAAGGACCTTGAGACTGAAGGGCAAGGGAGCTCCTAGATTGTCTAGCTGAGCCTTAAATGCAAACTCAATCCTTAAAAGAGGGAAGCAGATCTGATAATGAAGCAAGATGCTATAGTGCTAGCGTTGAGGATGGAGAAGGGGTCATGAGCCAACATATGTAGCTCTAGAAGCAGGAAAAGGCAAGGGGCTAGAATCTGTCCTAGAGCCTCTGGGAGGAATGTGGCCCTGCTACCATTTTGGCTTAGCAAAACTCATTTCAAATTTCTGACCTCCAGAACTGTTAAAGAATAAATCTGTGTTAAGCTACCAAGTTTGTGTTAATTTATTACAGTAGTCATAGGAAACTAATTTAGGCATATGGAAGCCCCAGTAGGAGATTAAGGGATGGATGAAAGTCAAGGCAGTCACCTCAGGCTGGCTGTATCCCTCACCTCAAAATCACTGCTCCTCTCAAGGTGGCCTTCTCAACTTCCTTCCAAATTCCAGTAGCCATCACCTCTGCTTCCACTGCTACTCTGCTGATACTAGCCTTATTTTATTGAACTAATGTTGTGATGCCCCTACAACCACCCTTTGTAAATAGTTTCTTTGAAAAGAAATCCTCCTCAAATTATCCTAGCTTGGGTATACCGTCTGTTTCCTGTTGAAACCCTGACTGATAAAGTCAGAGAGGCAGCAGGGATAGATTCGATAAAGCCTTTGGGCCACAGGGAGGAGTTTGGCTATTACTTGGAATAAGAAGCCACTGGAAGGTACTGAGCAAAAGGCAAAACAGTCTTAAGAGGTAAGAATCAAAGCAGGGATTACAAGGATATTGCTTTAATAGGGACAAAAGATGATGACAGTTTGGACTAGGGAGACAATAAAAATGGTCAGATTCTGAATATATTTTAAGATAGAACATATATGATTGTCTGGTACACTGGAAGTGAAATAAGAGGAAAGAATCAAGGATAGTACAAGACTTCTTTCTGACCATCTAGCATAAAAGCTGCCATTTACTGAGAGAACACTATAGGAAGAGCCGTTTGTTTCAGAGTAAGATGTAGTGGTGAGGGAACTGAGATAGGAAACTGTCTCAGTTTAGATATGTCAAGTTTAACAACAGCAGTGTATGAGATGAACTATGAGTATGAGGAGGGACAAGAAAGAGCCTACACACAAGAGGACCGATGGGGAAACAAAGGAGTAACAAGAGCTACTATTCATCAAATACTAATTCTGTGCTGGGCTATGTGTTTGATATGTGTTATCTCAAATTCTTATAACTCTGCTAGGTAAGTATTTTTAACCACATTTTGCAGATAAGAAAAGTGACTTTCAAAGACTTGCCCAAGTGTCTTGCCCAAGAATCTGTACAAGGAAATTTGAATACCCAATGAGGGGAGGGAAGGGAAAGGAAGCTTGCAAGAATCATGATAGAAACAGATCAACAAGAATTGGCAATTGACAAGGTCGAGTCAAGGTTTCTAACTTAAATTTCTAGGAAGATGGTGGCAGCTTTAACAATATAGGAGAAAGAAATGATACAGGAGAAAGAAAACAAATGGAAGGTGAAACTGGCAAATAGGAATGGAAGGTGATTGGTGATAAATATCAGTCTTAAACATAACAAACATGAAATGACAGTGAGATATTAGTGGTGGGCACTCCCACAATCAAACCAGAACAAAATCAAGCATCTGTTCATATGTAAAGTAAAAACTCTTAAGAACATGAATACTGGGAGCAGGGTGTTATGCGGTTTTCAAGAAAATCCTCCAACACCTGAAAGCCAGCCCTCCACTTTACCTGCAATCACCCAGGACTGATACAGAGGATGCATTGAGAGGCGTCTGATTCGAGCCCTGGAAGGATGGCAGTGGCTGGAAATTGGCAACTGGAACCGCATGTCCCAACAAGCCATGGTACCACTGCTTGTACCTTAAAAGGAAAAAAAAAAAAAAAACCCAAAAGATTACCATCTAATGATTAAAGCACATCAGGCAACATGTATACAAAGGGTAAATAGCATTAGCTTAGTATGAATGTATTTTAAAACTGAGTCACTTTGAAAAAGGCTTTGTTCTCATGAAGCTGTCTCTCAGTTTCAAACAGCACCTTTACTTGTTAAATAACAAAGGCATAAAGCACTTATCACAATGCTACTACAGAAGTGTCTAACACATGTAAATTGAAAATGAATAATTCATTAATTACCAACACTTATGCCAAAGATACCACACACACAAAACAGAAGGTCTGGAGAAGAGGAAAACTGACTTTACTAAGTCAACATGATCACAGCGCCTAACCAGAGACGTTGTACTGGCATTCAGCGATCACTCTATGAGCCCCAGGGTGGCCGCAGCTTTGTAGCTTCTTCAGATATCAATCATTTCCATGTGCACTTGTCTCTGAGACATTCCGGAAGCAAATATGAGTGTCCAATCACAGCAGAAACTAGAATGAGTCCCTGCGCACCTGCCCATGACAACTTACACCACACAAAAAGAAGCTCCCCAGATCCCCAATCCCAAAAGAATAATGTCTACTCTACACTAAGCAGCTGGTTGTGACAGAGGCACAGAGCATATTCCTGGATTGGTCTCCAATTCCAGTGGAGAGACTGAGCATGGGAAAAGACAAAGGGGCAACAGGATCCCTCTGTTTGTCACCCTGTCCCACTCCAGAACAGTGGCTCAAATAGCCACAGGTAGCATTGCTTGCCCTCTTCAAGCTGATCAGGGTGCCTGAGAGCCATCACTGCCATTTGTTAATATGCTAAATATTTAATATCTACCCTTCTACCCTTCTGTACCTGTGCAGTTTATTCAGGCAAAAAGCAAAATAATAATAATAATAATAATAATAATAATAATAATAATGCATTCCATAAAACTATATATAAAAAGTAATAAAAGGCAGTATTTCACAATCATAAATGAAAGTTAGGGAATCTAGAAATCAATTTTCAAGCAGAGCAGATTATAATTCTTCCGAAAAAGAGTGCCAAGTGGGGAAAAAAATAAGATGCAGTACTTTCTCAAGGTGCAAGTTCAAAGGCCTATCGGGGAAAAAACATGAAACTGAAACAGAAAAGCAGCAGTCTTTGAGGAAAGGGAGGGAGGGAGAAATAATAAGGCAAGAAATCATCGTTGAGCTCTTCTCCTGTACCAGACACTGTAATAGATGCTTTCAACTCATTAAATCCTCAAAGCAGCCCTTGGAAGGATTTGCCTTTGAAGATGAGGATACTGAGACAGAGTTAAGTAGTTTGCCTGAGATTACTGAACAAGCCCGCTGCTTCCCTGGCAGAATAAGAGAATGTCAGCAAATCGGATCACTGTAATGATTATACCGTTTGAGAACAAAAAGGAAATTATTTTATGCGCTGGGATACTAATTTCACTCTAAAAGTTAAATTACAAGTGGTTATAACATAATAATTATGAAAAAAGATGGGAAAAAATTATCGATGAAGAAAAAGTAAGAAGCTTTCATAAGAAGGCAATTCCAGACATTAGTGTCATTCCAACTCAATGACTTGAGAGTAAACTCACCGATGCAGAGCCAGCACTGGTGGATATCCACAGCAAAAGAAGTTATGAGGCCTGACTTCAAATCATGCTTTAAAGTCCACGCATTGCTTGAAGACCTGAGGTCCCAGCCAACCAGAGAACCATTCACAGTGGCATAGGCCAGAATGGACTGTGCCCCAGAGTTGAAGTGATGCATATCCACAACACAGCCATCCTCCTTCTGATCTAGAATTCTAGAGAAACACACAAAGCAAATATACACAGACTTTTCTAGTCGCTGAGACACAGCCCTAGTCTCTATTAAGATAAATTTACCTTCTAACCATGGTCAAGAAATGAAAACTCTGTGATATATCAGGACAATGATAGCTGAGGCATTTTTTAAAAAATTATTTTGGATTTAGAGAAAAGATGCAAAAATAGTATACAGAATTCTGTGTACCCTTTACTCAGCTTCCCCTCATGTTAACACCTTACAAAACCATAGAACATTTATCAAAACTAAATTAACGCTGGTACCATACTAGTAAAGTACAGAACATACGAGGATTTCATCAGTTTTTCCACTAGTTCCTTTTACTGTTCCAGGATGCAAACGAAAATACACATGGAATTTACATCATGTCTCCTTAGTCTCCTCCAACCTGACAGTTCCTTAGTCTTTCATTTTCTTTCATGACCTTTTGGAAGACTACCAGTGGGTTATTTTACAGAATGTTCCTCAATTTCGGTTTACCTCATGTGTCCTCACAAATAGATTGAGCTTATGTCTTATTCAGAAGGAGACCAGAGAAGTAGCATGCCTGTCTCAGTGCATATATAAGGGAGTACCTAATATTAGTATGTACTAGTGGTGACGTTAAGCTTGATAGTGTCTGCCAGGATTCTCCGCTGTAAACTTATTTTTGCATTTATAACTGCTCAATATTTAGGGGAAATGCCTATGGTGTTCTAATGAAGACTTTCTATTTCCCTCATTCCTTCTATATTTATTGATTAGAATTCTTCTGCAAAGAAGCAAGGAAGAGGAGTCACTTCTCCATTAACTTATTTATTTACTTATTTACATCATTATGGACTCACAGATATTTTATTCTCTGAGTTATAACCCACTGCTTAAGCTGTTCCCAACTTTGGCCGTGGGCAGCTCCCTCAGGTTGGCTCCAATGCCCTTTCAATGTGCTTGTTTGACCACTTCCTAACTTTCTGGCACAAGATGCACCACTTATCTTGTATTTTCCCTGCCCCAGCCCTGGAATCAACCAGTTCTCCAAGAAGTCCTGGTTCCTTTTATTGCAGAACAGTTATGGAAAGACCAGGGTCTGTGCTCTAAGTGCTCACTGCTATGGAGGTGTCTCTGTTTCTAGTCCCTCTCAATGGTCAGAGCTACAAAATATATTATGTATACCACTTCATGCATTCAGATATATCTGTATTGCTATCTTTTTACTTGTGTGTGTATATGTATATGTGTGTATATGCAAATACACAAAGAGCTGACCCTTGAAAATTCAGAGGGTTAGGGGTGCTGATCCTTCCACAAAAACCTGCATTTAACTTTTGACTCCCCCAAAACTGAACAACCTATTGTTGACAAGAAGCCTTACCAATAACATAAAGTTTATTAACACATATTTTGTATGTTATATGTATTATGTACTATATTCTTATAATAAAGATAGAGAAAAGAAACTTATGAAGAAAACTATAAGGAAGATTTACTGTGTTTACTGAAAAAAATCTGTGTGTAAGTGGAGCCAGGCAGTTCAGACACATGTTGTTCAAGGGCCAGCTGTACATATGTCATGAGCCCATACTGATATCCATCCATTACCAGGGCTCATTCTAGCATTTCCTTATCTGTAACTTCTTTCTTCGACAGTGAGAAACCTGGTTCTCATTATCTATAGTATAGTTACTTATTTCTTCAACCCTAGTACACAAATAGTCATAGAATTGCTGAACCACAACCCCTGTGAAAAACAACCAATTAGAATACAATGTTTGAGTTCAGTTCCTTTTGTCATTAGGCCTTACAGTATTAAACCACTGTTCTTCAAAGTTATTCCACTGGCTCCTTTATTCCCCGTATTCTTTGATGTCATTACATGATTCATCTGTATAACAGACTGATTTATCACAGACTTCATTCTACCTTTTCCCCTACATGTGTTTGATTTTTTAAATTAACATACATTAAAATTCAGTTTTTGTGGTATACAGTTTTATGTGTAGCCATCATATGCAAATATATGCAAATAAATATTTTTAAAATAGCAAATGAATAGCCATAGCTATGTATCTTCTATCACACAACCATATAGAACAATTCCATACCCCAAAAATTATCCTGTGTAGCTCCTCTGTAGTCAACCCCTATGCCCCACCTGTGGTGACCCACTGTTCTGTTTTCTTTTGTATAATTTTATGTTTTCCAGAATGTCATATATTTGGAAACAAGCAATACATAGCCTTTTAGATCTGACTTCTTTCATTAGAAAAAATAAGATTCATAAGTCGGTTTATTTCTTTTGATATCTACTGTATGGGTATAACCTGTTTTTCAAGCTTAGGCATTTTCAAACTAAAAAAAAAATCATAAACTTAGTGGCCAGCCTCCTTGATCAGGACATATGCTTTTGCATACACTTAGACTTAGTTTTATCTCTTAGCTCAAGAGTCGGCAAACATTTTCTATAAGGAGCCAGACAGTAAAAACAGGCTTTGCAAGTCACATACACCTCTAATGCAAATTCTTCATTGTTTTTTTTACAACCATTTGAAAATGCAAAAATCATTCTTAGTTTAATGGGCCATACTGCAGGCTGCAGTTTCCTGACCCCTGTCTTAGATAAACAATTACATTCACATTCTAATACAAACTATATTCTCCCTAAAGCGATAATGAAAAGTATAAATGCCAAATAAAATGTGAAAAGGTGCCACAAATTCTAATTATTAAAAGCCATAACAAAAAATTAATCTAATTGAAGGACCCCCTCCCCCCCCCAAAAAAAATGAAAGAAAAAAAAGTACTCATGGCAAGGTTTTTTTGGAACACACTGCTGTCAGGCACAGCGACTAAACATCCTGGATCAATCAATGTTTTCTTAGGGAAAAGACAATAACTTTCATAGTAAAAAGCACTGTCAGCTGAGACGCAGCAATGCACAGAATGAGCACGTCTCTGTGTGCACACTGACAGCAGTCACCATACAACACATTTTGCCAAGAGCTCTTTGTTAACTTACATGGAACTCAATAGGTATGTTGCTGTACAGTCATCCTCTGCTGAAATAATTTTAAAGAAAACTGGCAGGTATTGGTTTTTGTTTTGTTTTTTTAGTTGAAAGCCACATATTTCTTAGACAAAAACTGCCCAAATATGTTTAGTGGCTATATTAAAAATAGCACATATTTTTAATTGCAAAGGCAAAACAAAATAATAGACATAAAACAATACAAAAAATAAAATCCTGGGTGATCCAACAAACATTCTTTTCTGTCATAGCTACCCAATGGCCATGACATAAAATCCACTTAACTATAAGCATCTGACCATTCCACTTTCTCCAGTGGCATACACCACCTCTGCCCCTCATACCCTACTTGACTGCCCTACTTTGGCTCGCTAACTTATATTTGGCTTCACCTCTTCCAGGCCTTCTTCCCTATTCCCTGCAAACTGCCTCCCCATCCCTGTAATACAGCACATTATCACACTGCATTGCAATCATTTGTTCACTGCTCTATTCCTCCCACTAGACTGTAATTTCTTAGAAAGCATATCTTACTTGTCTTTGAAATCCTCAGTGTATAACACATACTTGTCAGTTGAAAAACTGTTCTGCTTTATATTTAAGGATCTTATCTGGAAAGTGTTTAATCTGTGGACAACTACAATTTGTGGTAAAGGAAATTCTTAAATAAAACCAGTATTTTGTTTTAAAATATGCAAATCATCTGACTAAAAGCTACACTCCATGTTCCCATCAACTTCAGAGGTGTTAATGCTAAGTGACCAAATGCTGGCAACATTTAAGTTTTCTTTAATGAAGAACACTCATATTCTCAAAATCGGCCAGTGAGTTCTGCTTTTAGTAGCTGAGACAAAAGATGTAACTGATAATTAGATTACTCAGACACATTCCAGACTGGGATGAGCTCCAAGTTCAAAGTTGCCCTTCTGATCTTTTGACAAACTGGCAGAAAATAAAACATGCAGACATATTTTCTAAAACTAATGACGTGATAGATTTGAATTGGAAACACAGCCTTATTTCACGTTGCTTAAATAAAGAAGTTCAATGTACGAGGTCCCAAACTACATGGGGAAGTGAGGCTTAAATTACCCTACTGCATTAAATGCAGTTTAAAAAACACAAAAGATAGATACCTGCTTTGTAGGGGATGAATTTTAGGAGACTTGGGCAACTTGGCAGCCTCGATTCCAAGAAGCTGGACAGCACCGTTATCAGATGCTATAGCCAAGTAGTGAGAACCCTGGCAGAATGTGAGAGTCTTGACACGTCCTCCAATTCGGCTATATGTAATAATAGATCTGCACAAAAAGAAAATAAGATTGCATTTCTGAAAGGCCACAAGAGCATTATTACTGCTAACATTAAATAAATATCCACATGACTATTAAAAAAACTACTACTTTGAGGTCCATTTCATTTCCTTGATCTCATAACAAAAACAAAAATCCCCTCAAAAGCATTGGTACAAAATCACCTTTTCTTCTGCTATTTCTAAATGGCCATCTTCATACACTTCTCTATTAGAGAAAAACTGTTCATCCTCCTTTCCAATTGGAACTCCCATACTTGTGGTTCTGGCCCAGTTTTTCTTCCACTCTTGCAATACCTTAAACTCTACCCTTACACCCTTCAGTTATTTATAATCTTACGATGCAGCCTGGCACAGCAGGAACAGCACTGGCACGGAATCAAAGAGCTAAGTTCCACTACTGACTTACCTGTATGATCTTGATCAAGCCACTTAACCTACTTTGTATCTGTTTATTCACACAAAAACAAGAACCCAATTATCTAACTGGGACATAGTGAAGCTCAAATAAACCATAAGACATTCATAAATGTAAAATATTATTATAATGTTGAGTCTCTCCCACGAATGCGCTGACCTCTCAAGCTGTCTATCCTCATATTCACTGCCAAAGTTCTTGAATAGCTAGCTGATCTGCACAGGGTGCCTCCCATTATTATTAATTCCCTCCTTCATTACCCTCCACGTAGGCTGCAAACTCATCCTTCTAAGGAGCCATACTCTAAAAGGTCACTAGCCCCTAATCACCAATTTATTAACCTCTATCTTCTGTAACTTATTTCGTTTTACTATTAATACATTAAAACACAAAAAGAATATAGAAAAGTAAAACTGTATAAATCTACCACCCAGAAGCAATATTTTGTAATATTGTTCAACACAAAGGGTGTTCAACACATATGACAATATATTCATATTTGCTTTTTAAATAAATATGGAATAAGTTAAGTATTTTAATGTTTCTCTGGTTCACTTTTTCTTAATAACAGCTTTGTTGAGATACAATTCACATACCGTAAAGTTCAACAAGATTTAGAAGTGTAAAAGTCAGTGATTTTTCGTATATTAACAGAATTCTGCACAGATCATCGGTATCCCAGAACATTTTCATCATTCTTTAAAAACCCAAAACAAAAGTCACCTCACACCCATTAACATGCAGTCCCCATTTTCCCCTTCCCCTTAAATTTCCAGTGAATTTGCCTATTCTGGATATTTCATATAAATGCAGTCATACATCATATGGCCTTTTGTATCTGGCTCTTAGCATTATGTTTTCAAGGTTCATCCATTCCTTTTTATGCCAATTATTACTCCATCGTGTGGCTCTACCACATTTTGCACATCCACTCATTAGCTGATATCAGAACATATGTATTGTTTCCACTTTTTAGCTATTATAAACAATGCTACTATAAACACGTGTGCATACGTTTTTGTATGGATATATGTCTCAAACCAGTGCCCACAGGTACCCATCCAGTACGCTAGATGAGTAAAGAGAGCCAAGGACAATAGAGAGATGAGAATTCTAGCATGCTGGGTCTCTTGCTCTCCCTTGTGTGTACTCGCTCACTCTCACTCTCACTCTCCCCCACCCTCCCTCCCTCTTTAATTTTGAGATATAATTTACATACCATAAAATTCACTCTTTTAAAGGGATTTATAGTATAGTCACTAAATTTTGCAACCATCATCATTCTCTAATTCCAGAACATTTTCATCACCTCAAAAAAGAAACTCTATATCCATTAATGGTCACTCCCCAATGCTCCCTCTCCCCGGCTCCTGGCAACTATTAACCTACTTTCTGTTGCTATGGGTTTGCCTCTTCTGGGCATTTCACATAAATGAAATCGTACAATATGCTGTCTGGCCTTCGGATCAGGCTTCTTTCATTTAGCATAATGTTTTCAAGGTTTATCCATGTTATCACATATATCAGTATTTCATTCCTTTTTATGGATAAATAATATTCCATTGTGTGGATATACCACCTTTGGTTTATCCATTCGATAATTAATAGACATCGTGGTTTCCACTTTTGGCCTATTATAAATATAGCTGTTATGAACACAGTATATAGACTTTCATGTGAACATGTTTTCAACTGTCTTGGGTTTATTCCTATGAATGAAAATGCAGAGTCATAAGTTAACTCTATGTTTAGCATTTTGCAAAACTGCCAAAGTGTTTTCCATTGTTGCACCATTTTACATTCCCACCAGCAATGTATAAAAGTTCCCATTTCTCCACATCCTCTCCAACACTTACTTTTCTTTTTTACTGTATCCATTCTAGTGGGTGTGAGGTAGTATCTCATTGTGGTTTTGGTTTGCCTTGCCCTAGTTACTAATGACGTGGAACTCCTTTTTGTATACATATTGGTCCTATTTGGAGAAACATCTATCTGGATATAGAATTACTGGTTGACAGTCTGTAGCTTTCAGCACTTTGGATATCTAATCCCACGGATTTCAAGCCTCCATTTCCTTGATAAAAGGCCAGCTATTAACCCTACTGAAGCTCCCTTGCACATAACCAGTCACTTTTCTCCCACTGCTCTCAACATTCTATGTCTTTCAAGTTTGCTTATCACGTGTCTGATTATGGCTCTTTTTTATCCTATTTAAAATTCACTGAGCTTCTTAGATGTGCAGGTTAATATTCTACATAAAATCTGGGGATGTGCCAGCCACTATTTCTTCAAATATTCTTTCTGTTCCTTTTTTTATCTTCACCTTCTGGGACTTTTATTATGTGTATGGTGGTACGCTTGATGCTGTTCCACAGGTGTTTGAAGCTCTGTTCATTTTTATACTTTTTTAGTTTTTGTATGTCTAACTGGGTATTGCCGACTGATCTGTCTTCAAGTCACTGTTTTTTTCTTGCCAGCTGAAATCTGCTGTGGAGGCTGTCAAGTGAGTTTTTCATTGCAGTTACTGTACTTCTCAACTCCAGCTTTTCTATTTATCATTTCCATTTCCTTTTGATAGGGTCTAGTAGGAGAGACATTTTTCTCATGCTTTCCTTTTAATCCTTTAGATGTGGTTTCTTTTAATTCTTTAAACATATTTTAATAGCTAATTTAAAGTCTTTATCTAGAAAGTCCAATGTCTGAGATTACTGTGGTACAGTTTCCACTGACTGCTTTTTTTCCTGTGTATAGGCCATACTTTTCTGTTTCTTTGCCTTACTTGTAATTTCTTGTTCAAAACTGGACATTCTAATTAATATGTATCAACACTGGAAATAAAATTCCAATGTTGTCTGTTTGCTTAGTGACTCCTCTGTACTAAGTCTATAAAGTCTACATTCTTTCTCATATGTGGCCTCTGAAGTTTTCGTTCCGTTAGCTTAGTGGTCAGCTAATAACTAGACAAACATTTCCTTACATGCCTTAAACTGAGTGTTCCAGCCTTTGCTGAGGTCTGTTGTGGCACACCTTCAACAAAGCACTTTACAGCTCTGCCTTATCCTTCATTTCCTGCTTGCACAGTCTCAAGATCAGCCAGAGGTGAGAACTCAGGGTTTTCTCAGTTCTTTCTTAGGCATGTGCACAATGCACATCCATGTGGCTTTACAGACACTCAAGAAAACATCCAAATTTTTCAAAGGCCCCATGGACACCCCATTCTCTATTTGTCCTTTTAAATTTGTCAGCCTCTGATTAGCTGCAACTGCTAATGCCACCTCAGGCAGTGCAATGTTAAAGAAATCGCACTGATAATTTCAACAAATGTGCTGTGGATACACTTTTTCTCAAAGAACAAGGTATGGGCCAGATCAAATAAAGACTGACCCTGAGAATGAAACTTTTTAGCAAGCTGGAAGAAAGGTCAAATAGGGACAAGTTTCTGAAAATGAGGCTTTTGGGGAATTCTGAGGCCATTATCACTCCTCGGTGGCTACTAAGCTAAAGTTCATGGCTACCATAGTTGTAGTACTGTTAGTGTTCAAAAGCTACTAAACAGCTTGGTAGAAAGAGATGAAATTAGGGACTACAGGCTCACTGTTCTGAGAGTCAGCTGTTTTTCTTAAATAACACTCTTCAGATTGATGCAGGACTAATTAATTTCCAGAATTCTGAAAAAGTTGAGTTTGAGTTTTTGTCAGTGTACTCATTGTTTTGTGTACGAGCATATTTTTGGAAGTCCTTACTTTGTCATTCCAAAAACAGAAACCCTACGTGCTCTTCTTAAACCAACGTCTTCACACAATGTATTTGTTATCAAAAATTTATTTCCATGACATCAGTTTTATACTTACATCATCCCTTATTTATCTAACTTTACTCCTACTGCTAAACCTTTAGTTTGCCTCTAATATTCTGCCATTATAAAGAAAATCTGAACAGTCTTAGAACTAAATCTGAGTTTATTCTTATTTATTTCCTCAGGATATGGACAACATGAAGGCATATGATATATAATGTCAAAAAGCCCTTCAGGGATGATGGCTATATTGACTACATTCTACCAAATTGACTGTATGAGAACGCCTAATGGCCTTGCTAGATTTCCATGCTACTTAGCTTTTTTATTGCATTGCAGAGCTGCCTATAAGTTCTTTTCTTAAAACTAACTCTTCTGTTCCAGTTTAATATATTAAACTTAAATGTTTTCTTCTCTCTCCTTTTCTGACCTCTTCCTGCCCCCAAAATTCAATTTCCTAAGATTTAGGTCTCAGACCTTCCCAGGTCTTTATAACCCTTTGCACTCCCTTTTCTTCAGAGGAGCCATACTCAAAAACTTCAACTTTCAACACTACCACAGACTCTAAAATATATAACCCTAACACTGAAAACTTTCTTGCACACCCCTCAATTATTTCAATTCATTGGGACAAAACTCTACTTAGATATTTTACCATCTAATTCAACAAGTACCAAATATACCAATCTCCCCTAAAATTGAGAAGCTAAATGAGTCAAAAACAGGGTAGCACAAGAAGCACATATAAAAAAATATAAGCTAGAATACTATAAAGGATTAAGCTGAAAAATCTATGTAAAAGTTTTAAAAAAACAGCAATTTTCAAGAACTAGTTCCCAAGGGACAAACTATTAAACTTAAATAAGAAAAGAAGAAAATGACAGAGCCAAGATCCAGGTGGCCTAAATAACTAATCATAATTCAATGAAAAGTTAAGACTGGGAACTGTAGTCAGTCAGCCAACATAATACATAGGGGAAAAGACTCAGTAGTCAGAACATACTAGTAACATTTCCTAAGAAAACACACAAGTTTTCTTGCTCTATCCCAGTCAGCAGCTGTCCTCCACTTGGTTCTGGCAATAATAATGGCCTCTTTCTCCCCTCATCAGTTCATAAAGGCATGTGATGGGAACAACACATTCTTTTCTCTCCCCTCTCCCCCACCCTGAACTTTGAATGAAACACCTCCGAGCCAAACCCTATTGCACTCAACAAGAGAACAGGTGTTACAGCAAAGCAAAAGAGCAGCTGGGTCCAGGGGAAATCCAGTCTCCTAATCATCACGCAAACTTCCCAAAGACAGCTAAACTGCCACGTTTTCTGGAATGTGTCACCTGAATACCACTGCCTAAAATATGACACTGGGATATAGAAAGCATGGCTCTGCGATAAAAACTGAGAATTAACAAGTAAAGTTTTGCGAAGCTAACAGATGATTCCAAGTTCTTACTTGAGAAGTTTATTCATGTCAGTTAAATTCCTCCTAATAAAAGGGACAGTGAATGCAATTGATCATGACAATGGCAAAGAACCATTTGGAAAGTACTTATTGGAAAGGCTGTTTAAAATACTTATTAAAATGCTAATAATGGTGGAGTTTCACAAAAGTGGCTGTGAGCAGGCAGGAGGCAGGGATTTTATGTGGAAGAACATGAGGGGGACATTCTGGTTATGTTCTGTATTTTTAGAGCATGTAAGTTGCACAGGTGTATGCATCTGTTAAAATTCATGAAATGGCTCACTTAAGATCTATGTACTTCATAACACATGAATTTCATGCCAGAAAGAGAAAAAAACTATAAGCCATATTGAGCTCTAGTTAATGATACTCTTGCTGAAATTTTTAGAGGAAGTGTACCGATGTCTACAACATACTTTGAAATACATTTTTTAAAGATGAATTGATAGGATGGATAATTACATGACAGCAAATACAATAAAATTTTTTATTAATTTTAGAATCTGCATGACAAGTACACAGTTGTTCGCTGTGACACTGTTTCAACTTTTCTTATATGTTTGAAAACTTCATAATAAAATGTTGACACAAAATTGCTACATGGACCCAGGATTCTTTTATGTTTTTGATTTATGTTCTAACCAATGTTATAGCAAGACAGAATGAAAGTGAAAATAAGCATGGTGTAAAAATAGAGCTCTTTTAAAAAAATAAGCAACACAAAATCATATCAGGTTGGTAAACAGTAAACCTCAATTATTTTAGCTATCCAAGATATTTTGTGTTTGCTGATTTTGTGGTTAATTATAGTCAATGAACTGATAACAAGATAGCACTGAGGATTCCTACATGTCATTTTAAGTATATGAGATTCTATTAGGATTTTAGTAGCTTTCTTTTCAGATTCAGACTAAACTGGGCACAGAAAAAAATACAAATAAGGCAGAATTAACGGGAATGGGGGGCCTGGGAGAACTGGAGGATGGGGTAGAGACACACAAACTGACTGCATATCAAGTAGGGCCATAACTATGAAGTAATACAAATCTAAAATACTTCTTATAATCACACTTACCAAAATTGCATTATACGTATTTAAAATATTCAGGATTTCAAGTCATAAATTATCTCAATTATGACCACAACAGTGGGGCAATGGTACTATGTGTTTTTCTTATATAGCTAGCCATTCTATCATTTTTGACTTTTCTCTTGCTCATACTCTATCTAACCATTCCACAAATCTTACTGGTTCTACCAACAAAACATAACCAGAATCTGATCACTTCCCATTACCTGCACCTCTTCTTTGAATTACTGTAATGGCCTCCTAACTGCTTCTGCTCTGCCTTTCTTCAGTCTATTCTCAGCACAAAAGCCAGAGTAATTCTGCTGAAATCTAATCCTGATCATGTCTCTCCTCTGCTTGGAACCCTCCAAACGCTCTCCATCTCACTCAGTAAAAGTCAAAAGTCCTTTACAACAGCCTACAGTGTAATCTGGCCTTCTTTCCCCTCCCTCCTGCTCACTCTGCTCCAGCCACACACACAGGCTGTTCTGCTGTTCCTGAAACATGCTAAATGTCTTTCTTCCTCAAGGCCTTTGAATCCCGGTTTCTCTACCTAGAATGTTTTCCTCAAAGATATCCCTATGGCTCTTACACTCACCTTTTTCAGGACTTTCCTCAAATGACATCTTCTCTGTGAGGTATTCTCTGGCCAACTTAAAATTCTACCCTAGTGTACCCCTACTGCAATCCCTATCCCTCATCCCATTATATTTTTCTTCATAACATTTCTTACCATCTAACATACTGTATGTTTTAATAACAGTTTATTGTCTGTCACCTCCCACTAGAAGTAAAGTTTCACAAAAAAGGTGTTTTTTCCATTTATGATTGTTATATCCCTGGAACCTAAGACAGTGCCTATCACGGTGTAAGCATTCAATAGATATTTGCTGATTGAATGAATAAATGGATTCTCCTGCTAAGTATATTTTACCTGGTAGTAGTGGTCTTCCCCTCCATCTTTTGACTGTTCCAGATTTTCACTGTACCATCATTTGAACATGTTGCAAAAAGTGAGTGTTCATCAGAGACTCTAATTCGATTTACAGCAGATTTGTGTTCATGAAGATGTGCAACTAGGAGCCCTTTAGGACGCCACCCTAAGGATAAACAAAGGGGTGTATCTTAAATCATATTTTACCATCTTTCCCTCACCCAGCAACTATAATCACCAACAACCAGTGAGAAAACAATCATAAGAACTATACAAAGGGCTAGCCAATCCAGAGTGGTTTACTGGGCCATGACAGACACTATTATCTATTGAGTAAGACATCCAAGCTAGCAATTAAATATTGCTCAAATAGCCTTAGAAAGCATCCACCTGGAGACCCCTAGTGTCTTAGAAGGCACAAGAGTCACTTGCTACCCTACTGGTTGTTCAGGAGCAAGATATAATGACTACCTGAACTAGAGAAATCGGAATGTTAAAAAGGCAGACTGAGCCTGAAAGCCTCAAAGACTCAGATCTACCATACCATATATATGTCTGATCTTAAGTAATCTCTGGACTTCAGTTTCCTCAAATGTAAAATGAGGGAACTACTACTTAATCCAAATGGTCACTATATGGATAAATGAGATGATAAGGTCTAACACAATCCCAGGCCTATGGTAAACACCCAATGTTTATTTCCTCTCTACAAGCAATCATTTATTCTATGCTATCAACATGTCAGTATAAATGGTATTATGAATTACAGCCTCAGAATGCCCATGGATTTTCTAGTACTTTCTTTATGACATCACCACCCTTCTGTTTTATTATGTATTTTTTTATGATTAATTTCCTATAATAGATTACAAATTCCTTGAGGCCAGAAACTATGTCTTTCCATTCTGAATCATTCACAGTATCTAGGATGTCCTTGCATGTAACTGTCTTTAATGTTGATGAGTAAAATTCTATATTAAGTGTAACATTTAATCACATTTAATATTAATCAATGTTAAAATAAAACAAAACTGAAAGCTATGCTGAAGATCATACTATATTAAAAAGTTAGCACTGTGCCTAATTAAGTGATAACAATGTCATTTTAGGATAAAATTACTTCTTTTTACCAAGAAACAAAAATGAAACCAATACTAATGCCAAACCTGGCTTACTGTTTCCCCTTGCTCTCTAGCCTGTATGTGTGGGAAGAACATCTAGATGTGATTTTTTAAAAAAGAAGGATACACTGGATTTGAAAGTGATCAAAAACACTGTCATAAAGTCTAGATAATCTACCAGGCTAGGATGAACATTTCCCTCTAGAAAAAATCAATTTCAAGCAATTACTTAAGTGCGGATAGAAAAAATTAAGAGTCCAACAGTCATCGCACATTTCTTGAACCACAAAATCTGACCTTTTCTATAATTACTGAATAAAATGTACAGTTCCACTTAAGTATAAAATGCCACTTATAAAGACAATTCCTATCGTAAAATAGTTTTGGTCAATTTTTTTTGTTTGTTTTTAAAGCAGGGCTGTTAAATAATATTGGACTATATCACACAAACAACATAAACATTCCAGAATATTTTGATATGAAAATTTATGTGACTAGAGATGCCATTTCCCACTTAACAATATTTTCTAAATCTTTAACTCATTGACCACTTCACGCATTTTCTAGGTTCACAATAGAAGCCCATGGGAATTCACATTATTTTTAAATCTCTACACATAAACACACTATGCATTTCTTCTCAAAGTTTTCAAGTTAAATTTTCATTATTAAAGTCTACAGAAACTCATTAAAAATGTCTTTCAAAATCTGAAAATCTATTATCAAAGACTAACTCCATCACTTTAAACTGGGCAAGTCTGTTAACTTAGCTGAGCCACATTTTCACATGAAATATCTCTAAATTTCCTTTAGATGTTCTCAGAATACAGGAGTGCTTCTCCCAAATCTTAATGTCAATAATTATTGAATAGGTAATTTTGTTTTCTTGTAAAAGCATTCATTATTTTCAAAATTTTACTTTCTTAAAATTAATAGATGTTAAACCCTTCTGAAATTAAAAGTTAAAAGTTAACTCTAAGCAGCCTGACATTCAATGAGAAAGTGGCATGACATTAAGCAAGCAGGTAAAACCTAGCCTGATAAATGAGGAAAACGGACCACAGACAGGCCTAACATCTTTATAAAAAGTGGCCTAAAGAAGATAGTACAAGTTGCCCCTAGAGCTTAGAAGATCCAAACACCACAAATGACTTAAGACGTCTCACTTATTGCTTATTCCTCTAGGCTTCCAAAGTGACACTTTGTTCTTACTTCCTTTGCTTGGTAATTACCAATACCCTGCATTAGATTCTAAGCTTTGGCACCTAGGCTAGAATCCAGCTCCCTTCAATGGTGCTTTTACCAGGTGGTGGTGGTTTACTCTCCCATTCGGCGTTTTCCATCATCTGCTTAGCTATTCTCTCAGCATTACACTGCTCTCGCTTTTGTTGTATGAGTTGCTGAAGTTCAGTTTTACAAGTTGTGATACGAATCTGGTAAGTGGATGGTAAAATTGTACTACTTAAAACCTGTACCGTTGGTTTTCTACTTTGGACATTTGTCACTTCTGGAACCTGCAAAACAAATAGAATTATAGGTAATTATGTCACAAGTAAAGAATATTTGATGATAAAAATGTACCTATGTTCTCTTTATTCACTGTATCAGCTTTTTGTCCTTATTAATGTACCAATTTTTAAATCTGTTTAAATACAAGGACATGTTTTCAATGAAAACCTAGTTAAAATGAGGTTTATAACTACACATATTACATGTCCAAACTCCTACATTATTTAAAAAAAATTATCAGTGTAGCAATAACATTTTTGCTTAAAATTCTCATGAAGTGAAAAGAAACGGAATTTTGTAAGTTAATATTTTTCATTTAAAATAAGACTAGCTAGAGAAGTTACCTTAAATTGCAAATTTATTTCAAATCATCATGACATTTCTCACACATGACAAACTTAAGATTTTTTCTTCTCAGAAGTATCCTTGCTATTTTACAGAAATAACTATGTCACATTTGAGGAAGAATAAAAGAGATTTAAAAGGTTCACTGCAGACGAATTATAACCACAGTTGGTAATTTCTTCAACCCATAATTTCAGATTACTTTATTAGTGAGTACTCTAAAACAAGACCTTTTTTGATGTGTTCAATAACTTATAGTTTTCCTCTTATCTATAAAATTAAAAATAAACCTGTGTTAGAAACACGGACTCCTATAGGACGAGTCACTATATTGATTTTTCCAGTATAGTACACAACCTTTAAACGTCAAAAAAGTAGAATGGGATTGAAAGATAAAAAGAGAGAAAAGAAAAAAAAAAAACAGACAGACAAAAAGAGAACAATTGCCTAAGCTACAATACCTGCGGAGAAGTCGACAAAGGGACACAAATGCCAGCAGAGGACTCGGAACGAGGTGGCTTCCCAGTCTGAATCACCTCCTGGTCACTCCCTTTAGGTAGGACCTGGGGGATGTTTGGTGGTTCCAGTGACCCAAACATGCTTTTCCACTCTTCATTTACATTTGAGTCTTGTTTCACATGTTTTCTAGCTATGAAAACAGATTTAGAATAGTCTGAAGGAAACCTCTGAAACCAGTATGTGCTTTGACTGCATTTTTTTTTTCTGGTGGGGGAGGGACTTGACATGCTATTTGCACTTCAAATCCTATTTTTCTTTATGATCTCCAATTTATTTACATTTATATATCAACTCACTTCATTTTAGGGCAGATGCAACAGATGGGCTTTCGATAGTGTTAATAATTAGACCTACTTGTTTCCTAATTTCCCAAAGCTAGCTCAAATTCAAATACCCATTTCATCTGAAGAACCAAAAATAAAAACTTTTTAAATCTCACCAAGCACACTGCTAAATATGACCTCTCTATTTGCAATATCAGTTACTTAGGAAACAAAATAAAAATAGAAGAAATAAAAATTGTAATACCTCCTGACTATAAAACAGATGAGAAATCTTTATTCCTTTGTCCAATTACACAAAAATATATTAAGTTCTAGCACTACCAAAAAATAACATGATTTGCCCCATAACTTTATAAACCTCATAAACTAATACTACCATTTTATTTTACAAAAATAATATATACTGTTTCACAACTCCTTTTTCTGCTACTTAATATATTGAACATTTATTTCACCATTCCCCTATTAATGAACACTTCAATATTTTCCAGATATTTCAATTTTTTTTTTTCGGAAAAAAAACTCTTCTACATATTGCTTTGTATGCATGTCCTTGTTTCTTAGGAGAAATTTCCAGAACTGAAAACAGTGAATCGAAGAATAAGGACTTCTTGAAAAGAGTATGTTCAATTTATAATCTCATCAACAGGGTATGAAACGCCTGTTTCCCTACACCCTTGCTAACACTGGGCATCATCGGTCTCTGCTACACTCTTAGGCAGAAAACGGCATCTTGTTATTCCAATTTGCATTTCTTTATTTACCTTTTCAAACATATGCATCGCTATAAGTTGTATGTTCAAATCTTTCACTATTTTTTTCTTGGAGTGTTTGCATTTTTCTCTTTAATCTATATGAGTGAGTGCTTCACATATTATGGATGTAAAACACCTATAATTAAGTTGTAAATCTTTATCACAAATTTGGCAGTGAGAAGTTTATTTTAAATATAATTCATTAGTTGCCCTCAAAATCTGATACTGGAATAGAGGAATTTTTAAAGGCATGGACTTGGAAGTGAAAACATCTCCAAAAAGGGTTAAGGGAAGAACGCTCAATATCTCAAAAAACGTATACAGTGTCAATGTTGTCATTACAAGAGCTGACAGTTCTAAATCTCAAGACTTCAAATGATTGAGGCTTCTCTGGTCTCTATTCTTTTGTATTTCATTGTTAAATTTAAGACTATTCTTTTCAATTCACTGGGCATTACCTAATAACAAACTAGAAAACTTCATCTCATTTTACATAGACTATCGGCTTTGGGTTGATGTTTAAAGGATTAAAAATAAAATTTCATCTTCGATCATACATTTCCACAGAGGCAACATGATTTTATTACACAAGTAAGGCTTTGGAATCAGGTTTTGGTTTGAATCCTGATTCTGACACATACAGAGCCATAATTTTGGCAAGTTACTTAATCTCTTAACTGTTAGTTTACTCTTCCACTTTTCCTACCACAAACCTTTCTGCTACGTAATGGAGTCACTCACTGTATTTTAAAGTTTCATATCTGGGAAATGTGACTTTTATTTTACTACTAATTAGCTAAAAGTAAACTTATGAAATAACTAATAATACAAGTTAAACACACACAGATGTACTAACCTCGCTTATCATCTGGTTCCTGCTTGGTTTTAACAAGATCAACTTGTCTTCCAGTTATACCCAAGGCTGTCAAGTCAATTACCCCTTTTTGACCACTATCATGAAGATGGCTCTGGTCCACTATATTGGCCTTTGCTTTATTAGATTTCATCATGAAGTCTTTTAGTGCCAAAAGTTTGTCTTCCTCTTCCTCTGTCATTCCCTAAAACCAAATAAAACCATATATATGTTCTACATCCTTTTTGAAAGTAATGACAACAGGCCTTACAATGACTGACAAATGAAAGGTCAAACCACCCAATTTAAAATTCTAAGGGTCAGAATGGTAAAATGAAGTTAGCAAAGGCAAGAGAAAAGGAAAGTATCAATGCAAAATAATATCTCATTACCCTCTCCATTAGGGCACTTTCTACTTTCCATTAGGCTTTATATCTTAACTTTCTTTCAAATTGTGAGCACTCAAGTATAATTCATCTTCAAAATCCCTAAAGAACACATTGCCTGGTATCTTTAATATCTAACTGTGAATAAACAAACATTTAGTATCTAATCAAAAATTCTGGAAATACAATATTATGCAAAAGAAAATAAACCTATTTCAACTTTGCTCCTAGAAGTGTTGAGAACATGAAAAGACACACTGTATGTGAAAAGCACTCTACGATATGGAAAACATTCTCCACACCTCAGGAATTGATAGGCATGCCCGCTGAACTGCAAACATACCCACGAGCATTTTAATATAATGATATGATTGGAGTCGGACTGCCTACATTCAAATCCCAGCTCCATACTTACTACCTATATGACCTTGGTCAAGTTATCCAATTTTTCTGTACCCTTATAAAATAAGGATAATTACTAATACCCATCTTATAGGGTTATTATGAATTTTTAAAACACTGATCCACCCAAGACACTTAGAACACTTGAAACTGTCTGACAGCTAATAAATACTAAATAATTAATTCAGTGTGCAACTTAAATATTCTAGTAAATGGAACAGTACTGCATTTTCTTCGAAATTTTCCAACCACCCAGAGAATCCTCTAGGATGTTTTTATTGTCCAATTAAAATATCAATAAAACTAAATTTTAAAAAAATGTAAATAATTCCCCTGAGGCCTTAATCGAATCCCACTAGATTTTAAAAGTAATATTTACAATCCACAGTCACAATAAGACAAACAAACCCTAGAAAGTTAGAAAGCTAATAACAAAATAAAATTGCATTATAGTACAAAATCACAGAGAAATTCCTAACTGAATGTTTTCCAATATTAACTTGAAATTCTTAATTTATTTTCATTCCTCCTCCTAAAATTTGCCTGAAGTAGACAATTTCATAGCTATAGTAAGAGTTCTATTTTGTTGTTGTTGTTAGTCTATGTTTTAGTTCACAAGACCACAAAACGGAAGACCATCAAAAATGCCATAAAAAGGACTGAAGTCCTGATATATGCCACGGCATGGAGAAATCTTAAAAATGTTTTGTAAAGAAGCCAGACATAAAAAGCCACATACTATATGATTCCACTCATAAAATATCCAAAACAGAAAATTCTGTAGCGACAGAAAACAGATTTAGTGGTTGCTAGGGGCTGGGGATGGGGGCGAAAACGAATGGGGAATCATTGCTCATGAGCACAGGGTTCCTTTCTGGGATGATAAGAATGTTCTGAAATTAGATAGTTGTGATGGTTTCACAACAATGTAAACATACTAAAAACCACTGAATTGTACACTTTTAATAAGAGTAACTCTTATTGTATGTGAATTATATCTCAATACAAAATGTTAGGAATGTACCATAAATAAAAATCTGCGGACACTACAAGAAAAACTGAAGGACAAATCATTCACGAGCCTACATGCAACAGTATTCAATAAAGTATCAAAACATCAAATCCAGCCTATGTAAAAATGTATATTATGTAATATTTAATACCACTTGCTATTATTTAACTATTATATACTTATTTTATATGTATGCATTTTATAATAAAAATGTATTTAAAATAAATATAATAAGGCTGTGTAGTCCCAAAATCCAGGAATAGAATGTTGATATAACATTGGAAAATCAATCAGTGTAATTCACCATATTAATGGAAGAGAAAAACCACACAATGATCTCAATAGACAAAGAAAAGACATCTGATAAACCTTAACATTATCCCATAATAATCCTTTAGCAAACCAGAAATGAATTTCTTTAATCTGATAAAAAGATTGTACAAAAAAAGTATAGCAAACGTCACCTAAAATGGCATAATGCTGAGAGTTTCCCAATGAGATTAGAAACAAGACAAGGATGCCCACTATCACTAATTCTATTTAACACTGTACTGAATATACCCATCATTTAAATAAGGGAAAACAAAAGTATTCAGATTGGAAAAATGAGTAATACTGTTACTATTCACATGATATGATGGTAAATGTACAAATTCAAAAGAAACATACAAGCAAGTTATTAGAATTGATAAATTAAGTTTTACAAGGTCGCTGGATATGAGATCAGGATAAAAAATTTTTCTATATACCAGCTACAAAAATAATTTTTTAAATGTCAGTTTTAACAGCATTATAAAATCAAATACCCAAAATATTATATTAAAAAATGTATAAAACTCTACAAAGTAAACCATAAAACCTTACTGAGATAAATGAAATATCTTACTGAAGATACATACCATGTTCATCAACTAGAAGACTCAATATTGTCAAGACTTCAATTCTCTCCTATAGGTTCCAATGCAATCTCAATATAACAATTTTTTTTGCCTAAAGTGACAAGCTGATTTGAAAACATCATATAAAAATGTATACAGAAATGCAAAGGACCAAGAATAGCCAAGAGAATCTTGGAAAAGGAAAATAAACTGGGAGATTTTGTTCTAACTAGAGGTCAAGTCTAAGAAAGTGTGATACCAGTGCAAGTCCATGAACGTACCCAAGATTCTGCTCCAGGCCATGATGTAATACCAGAGACTAGATTACCCTCCCGCTTTAAACAACTTTAAAACTGGACAAATATATGAACACTTTTTGAAAGAGAAAGTTGCACATCTCTTATTTAAATCGAAAACTAGAAATGATTAAGCTTGGGGAGGAAAGCATGTCGAAAGCTGAGACAGGCCAAAAGTGAAGCCTCTTGCGCCAGTTAGCCAAGTTATGAATGCAAGGAAAAAGTTCTTGAAGGAAATTACAAGTGCTACTCCAGTGAACACACAAATTATTAAGCAAAATGGCCTTACTGCTGATATGGAGAAAGTTTTAGTGGTCTAGACAGATCAAACCAGCGACAACATTCCCTTAAGCCAAAGCCTAATCCAGAGCAAGGATTCAACTCTCTTCCATTCTATCAAAGCTGAGAGTGGTGAGAACGGTGCAGAAGAAAAGTGTGAAATCAGCAAAGGTTTATGAGGTTACATAACGAAGGAAGCCACCTCCATACGTAAAACTGTAAAGTGACGCAGCAAGTGATGATGTAAAGCTGCAGTAAGTTGTCTAGAAGAGCTAGCTAAGGTAATTAATGAAATGGCTACACTACACCACACATGTTCAATGTGGACACAACAGCCTTATATTGAAGATGCCATCTAGGACTTTCATAGCTAGAAAGGAGAAGTCAATGCCTGGTTTCAAAGGTTCAAAGACAGACTGACTCTCTTGTTAGGGCTAATGTAGCTGGTGACTTTAAATCGAAGCCAACTGTCATTACCATTGTGAAAATCCTAGGGCCCTTAAGAATTAGGCTAAATCTACTCTGTGCTCTATAAACGGAACAACAAAGACTGATGACAGCACATCTGTTTACGACATGGTTTACTGATTATTCTAAGCCCACTATTGTGACTTACCGCTCAGAAAAAATCCTTTCAAAATCTTACTGCTCACTGATAATATACCTAGTCACCCAAGAGCTCTGTTAGAGATGTACAAGAAGATTAATGTTGTTTTCATGTCTGCGAACACAACACCCATTCTGCAGCCCATGAATCAAAGAGTAATTTCAACTTTCATGTCTTATGATTTAAGAAAGATGTTTTGTAAGGCTGCCAAATATAGTGACTCTGATGGACCTGGGTGAAGTCAATTGAAAATCTTCTGGAAAGGATTCATTATTCTAGATACCATTAAGGACATTTGTGATTCGTGGAAAGAAGTAAATATATCAACATTAACAGGAGTTTATAAGAAGTTGATTCCAACCCCTATGGATGACTTTGAGGGATTCAAGACTTCAGTGGAGAAAGTCAAGTACAGATGTGGTGGAAACAGCAAGAGAACAAAATGTAGAGTGGAGTCTGAAGATGTGACTGAATTACTGAAATTTCATGGTAAAACTTTAATGGATGAGAACTTACTTCTTATGGAAGTGCAAAGAAAGTGGTTTCCTGAGATGGAATCTACTTCTGGGGAAGATGCTGTGAAAATTGTTGAAATGACAACAAAGGATTTAGAATATTACATAAATTTAGTTGATAAAGCAGTAGCGGGGTTTGAGAGGACTGACTCCAATTTTTAAAGTTCTACTTTGGGTAAAATGCTGTCAAACGGCATCACATGCTACAGAGAAATCACTTGTGAAAAGAAAAGTCAATTGATGTGGCCAACTTCATTGTCATCCTACTTTAAGAAACTGCCACAGCCAACTCCAACCTTCAGCAACCACCACCTTGATCAGTCAACAGCCATCAACTCTGAGACAAGACCCTCTACCAGCAAAAAGATGATGACTGACTGAAGGCTCAGATGATAGTATTTTTTAATAATACATATTTTTTGAATTAAGGTATGTACAATACATTGTTTTTCAGACATATTTCTATTGCACTTAATAGATTACAGTGTAGTGTAACAGAACTTTTATATGCACTGGGAAACCAAAAAATCTGAGTGACTCGCTTGATTGCAGTATTTGCTTTATTGTGACATTTGCTCCATTGAGGAGTCTGGAGCTGAATCTGCGAGATCTCTAAGGTATGCCTGTAATGGACAACATATGTGTGAAAAGAAATTACTTGAAGCCAGGGAAATCACAACCAGAAAGCAGTAAGCCAAACAATTCCCACAGCTTACACAGAACTGGGAATCATTTAGGTTCCCACCAGCAAGAAGTGAAAGACCTCTTACTACACAGAGCATCAAGTCCTCAGAAGTCCTTGACAGTCAGGCTAAACTGGCCACTGACCAAAGGTCGCTCTTAATCTGTCCTAAAAAAGCTTAAGAGCAAGGCTTAAAAGAATCAAACTGACTCCAAGTAACAACTGTACAAGTCTAACACACTATATAAAGGAATTCAGCACCCAAGAACATAAAATTCACAATAGCATAGCAAGAAACTAGGTGGCTAAGGGTCAGAGATTGGAGGAAAATTTATATTTTATTATATATTCTCTCATACCTTTTCAATTTTACACCGTGTATTCTACCCAATCAAAACTTAAAATAAAAATCATTTTAAAGCTTAAAATACAAAGTATTTGTCACTTTTTAAAGAAGGTATGAAATTACATTCTATTCTTTACTAGTGCCTGATCAAATGGATACTAATAAATCAGGCAGCTCTTGTAGATGAGATCTATCTAAAACAGCCCTGCCATGTGTTATCTCCAGATGCTAAGTCCTATTAAAAATCTGGAGTACAGACAGATTCAAACTTCCATATGGGTAATGTTCCAAAACTGTACTTTTAAGTCTATTATCTGGAACTCTGAACACATTTTCCCACAGAAACAGTGGCAGGCTGGTCTAGAAAGGCCGTTTTACCCATGATGTATCTCAAATGTGGTTCTATACAAAATAGCACTGTAGAACCCCAAATTAAAAAAAAAAAAAAATTCTGTAGGAGTATTCAGAATTCCCACCAGTGGAGGCTGAAAATGTCTTTTCCCTCTGTGGCCGTGACATTAGGAACAAGTTGGACTCAATTCATATCCCCTGGCACCGAGCCTCTGCTAGTTATCCCAAAAACTCAGGGAGTACAGAGACCAAAAAGAAGGAAAGACAGAAAAAAGGTTTACAAGGGGCTAGAAGAGATGAGCTGCACACAGACTTCTTCCTAAGACCATACAAAACCTAAGCAAGCTTCTCAGTTTTAGCTCTCTGTCCTCTGTTTACTTTGACAGGAAAGATGGAAATAGTATAGAAGCATGGGCTTTGGAGTTAGACAGGTTTAGGTTAAAATGGCAGCTTTGAAATTTACTGAACTGTATGAGCACAGTCAAGTTAACTACCCTCACTGAGTCGGTTTCCTTACCTCTAACATGGGGATAACATCTGTTGTTTAAACTTATTTAAGGACAGTCACAAAATTTAGAACGCACCAACTACAGTGGTAGACTCACACAAGGCCTCAAAAAAAAAGAAGCTGGTGTTGTTCTGCTGTTACTTCTTCTGAGTACCTCAGAGATTCTGGCCTGCTCTCCCTTCTACCAGCAGTAGCTGTCCCTTGAAACAGTACTTCTAACCCTTAGGAGTCTCATAAAACTATTATTAACAGAAATAACATAAAACAAGATTACATATTCCTCTTTTCCTATTTATATAAATGAGTGGATAAACAACAAATGAAAACATCAAGCAAACATTTAGAGGAACATGAGTCAGTTACAAATCAGTGAGTTTTAGTGATTTCACCATAGCATCCAATAACAGACGCTGGCACTGAGGGAAGCAGCAATGGCAGAGGGTTTGGGGAAGGAACAGGAGTAAGCAGAAAGTATAAAGGCTTTGGAAACTACTCCTTCCCTCTTCTTCCTTTTACCCACAGCAGTGGCAAAACCTACACCCAAAGCAGGTGAAAAGCAAGAACCAGAAGCTAGGGCGGCTCCATGAATGAAGTAACTAATGACTTACATGAGAAGGAAATACCAGCATACAGGCTTTTAATTTACTATACAAAATTCGTAGGAGACAGAAATACAAAGAATCACACCATCCAAGCCTGAAGAAACATCTACATTGAGGTTGTTTTTACTGCATGCTGAATTCTTTTTGGTAAGGAATACTTACTAAAAAGAAACAACAGAAAAAAATGTGACTCAATATCCAATTTTCCATAAACTGCTCTCTAAAATATAAAACATACCTACTATACAAGCCAAGGTTAAAGGTTGTTTGGTTTAAAGGAAAACCCAAATAAAAAGCTCTTTGGCAATTCGAGTCACATCAAATTAAGTCTCTAAAAATCTAGGAAACAGAACCACTGCCCTGGAAAGGAAATTCAGAGACAGTTCTAGCCTCCAGCAAATTTAGACCTAAAAGAACCAAAATGGTTATTGACCAGCCTCCCATAGAAGCCTATGGCAATATTCAATCACCAAGCCAACTCTGGGCATCAAATAGCACTTTATATTCAGTGACAAGTACAATACACGAAAGGATTTATATCTCAAAGCTGATCAAATTCTCTCTCTGCAACTGAAGCACTTTCTCATCATCTAGTTAGACAAGACATGATTGACAAGCATTCGCAACCAAATCATCCTGTAGACTTTTTACAGTCATTACAATTGTCCCTCAGTATTTGCTTTATGGATCATAAAGCATTTATTCAGAAATTGTATCTTTTCCTTCTAATCATTTTTATTCCTATCTTGACTTCTCTAGGTTCTACACATCCCTTTTAAAACAGGACGCTGAATCTAGACTATTTCTAAAGAAGCTCTATTAATGCCAAGTATTATACAAACATTACTTCCTAGTTCTAACAAGATTTGTTAATTGATCCAATTTTAGAGGCATTTAAGATACAGCAGTAAAATGATAGTTTTTTCAATCTAAGATGCATTATAAATCCCAGTTACTATAGCTGTTTGCATGTCGTGAGAACTCTCCAAATTTTGATTTAAATAAATCAGGATTTTTTTGTACTGCATCAGTGTTTTGCAATGTTTCTTCTAATTAAATTTCATTATATTTTTGGTAAAATATGGAACTGAATCAAAACTATTACTTAAATCTAAGCTTATAACTACTCCTTCCCTCATTTATATAGCCAATAATCACAAAAGAAACTTACTAGGTCTCCCATCGTTCTTATTTAACCCAATGCCTGATTGTCATCCCAGCATCTCCTAGATACTAAAGCAAATGCCCAAGATATGTGCCAGATATTTTTGTTTATTATGATACAACTTAATCAACCAAAAATATTTTTAATAGCTAGATGGATGCTTTAATGTTTTTATGAAATTTGAATTTAAATATAAGATAATATTTCAGAGAGGTGATACAACCTGTGAGAGCAATTTCTTCAGAAGCTGTGCTATGGCAGGATCCTCAGGTGGAGGGCAGTCAGGAAGAGACCCATTTCGTTTCTTCTGACGCATGTGAAGATGCCTGAACAAGCTAGTAATATCTTTAGACCTCAAAGCATAATCAAATATAGAACGACTTACAGGCTCTTTTAAAACACTGAGCAGAACGAGTTTTCTTTCAATCTATATTAGAAAAATAAAAAGAATCAGCAAAAAATATTTAGTATAGTTATTTTCAAATTCAATATAACCTGTGTATAAAGTTAACAAAGGTGTTTATTTTCTAAAAAAGTGGAAGATATGAACATCTGCAATTTTTGCTTAGAAGACCTTTAAAAAGTGACCTTTAAAAAGCTAAGGTATTTCTTTTTCATTGTCAGCTTCTGAGTACACAATTTGTGTTTAGCATACTGGAAGACTAATAATAAATATCCAGGCTAGAAAAGTTTAAAAATGAAAAAGCCTTTTCTAGATCCCCAAATGTTCATAAGTCTAATAGCCAATAGGTACTGATCCAGAAAAGATGCTCGATAGTCACAGGGCTTCCCATCAGCTTTCAGGTTTTCCCAGGAGCTTCAACCATTTCCAAAACACCATTACTCTCTCCACAGAGTTCATAAAATCCTTTTATTATCACCAAGAACACTCTCCTTGTCAATGTACTTGTAATAAATGTTTTTTTTTATTTGTAATAAAAAGGATGAACTCTACTAACAGTAACCAAGAAGACTTCCTTTAGATATTTTTAACTATCTGGTGAGTTGGACAGTGGAAACCAGCTTAAAGGGTTATCTTTTATCTAATCCAAACTGTAGAAAGGTATGATTTATGAAACATATGGATAATTAGCCTCTCCGATACTGGCCTTTCAAAATATAAAATAATGATAAAAGCAAAAAAAAAAAAAATTAAGGATTTCTGAGAAACAAAGACAATGGTACAGACTTCTAAGCACTTATATGTCATATTATAGCAAACCACAATTAAAAGTTATTACAAAAATGCATGCAATTTTTAAATCCCAGAGACATTTCACATTGTGTTATAAAAACAGTTAATAAATAAACTTCTAAGTAGAATAAGTGGTCAAAAGTAGTAACAATCTGTAGACCTGATGCTCAAAGCTTTAACAAACTTCAAAAAAAGGGCATATTTTCTAGTAATATTACCCATCTTTCATGTATAAACAAATTGTTGAGTAAAAATTTAAAAATTCTAAAAAATATAAAAGAAAGAATGATGATCCCCCAAAATGGACAAATCTATGGAGAAAGGTAAGGACTTAGGCACAGCCAAATCCTCTTCCTTTCCAGAGAATATCCAAGGTCACTTTCCCCAACCAAAGGAAAGGCACACTGGAATATAAAAGTAGGAGTAAGCCAAAAGCATGTGAATTTGCAAAAGAGAAATGAAATTCTAGTAATAATGGGACATTTCAGGACATTTTAACAGTCAGAATCAACTCTTGACAGTGCATTAAATTTATGAATCTATTTTAATAGCTGGCTGTCCAGCGAGATACAGGGTGTAAACACTGACAAGTTGGGTAAACAACTACCTTTAAAAAGAGAGGGAGAGAGGGAGAGAACAAACCAGAACCAAGTAATGGCCCCAAAAAACAAACATGAAAAAGGCTTTTTCTAATTTATTATAAATGCTGACGGGCTGAAATCAGTTATACTTTTTAAAATAAAATAAAATGAACTCAGTTATAGTTTTAAATATATTTTCTTACACCTAAGACACAAACTATGAACTACTGAGTGTTATATTACACATAACATGATGGAAAACATAATAATCTGTTCTCACCTTCAGAAGTGTTTATTCAACATTAACTAGCTTGAAAGGAATGTGAAAATGCTGTAGTTCAATTTAAATCTTTAAAAATTTAAATAAAAACAGGACTCTAAACCTTTTTTTAAAGGGCACAGTTTGGAAGGAGGATTGATTCCAAGTTGAAACACACTTACCTGTATTATTGGTTGGGTAATATATGGGTCAAGGTAAGGCATCAGTTTACAGTACACATCAGCTGTGTTTATTTGATGAGCGACCACTGTGATAAATCCCACAGCACCATAGCGTATCCATAGATTGGGATGACACAGAAAGGGGGCTAAAGAGGGAAAATAAATAAATAATAAAAAGGTATGGATTAAACTGTGTTCATAAATAGTTTCAAACTATCAAGATAAACAAACTTTCACTTTATAACACAATCGAAAAAAGGATTATACCACAATGTTGCTATCAGTGCTTTCACATATTCAATTACCCTAAGAAGTAAACTCAACCAAGTAAACATACTAATACTATAATTTTCCCTATCATAAGAATCAGCAATATCATAAAAGAATAAAAACAGCTACCCCTTTTCTGAGAATTTAAATATTTTTCAATTAGAGCTGAATGAAGATGGGTGAGCATCTACTCATTTAAAAGACTGGATTAAAAATTACTGAACAGAGATATAAAAAGTCTCAAAAGTATACAGCAAACTATTATGCCCCCAGCTGCTACCTTGTAGAAGTCAAGGGACACATCATCTACAACACCAGGGGCAAAGAAATAGAAGCTGTCTCTTCTCCAAGCCATAGCTTTAAGATTAAAGGAACAGTTTCACCTATCTGACATTCTTTGTAATGTAAAGGTTTGATCAAATCGAATATATCACTCAAATTCATTCACAAGGCATTATGAATGGAAACTAAAAGGCTGAACACAGGGTGCCCATTCTTAAAGAGTTTAAAATATAAGATTAACCCAGAAAATTAAATGGATGTCTTTTAACCTCTTTTATTTTAACTGTGTTGTGTATTATAGCTAAAATCAGTGATTTCAACTAATTACAGTAAAATATAGAAATTCAAACTTCTAAAAGCAAAGAAAAAATCTGTATCAGTTCTAAGTATGCAAAAAAATCAGCATTTAGAAGACATTTTGTCAATACTAATTTTGTCAATATTAGTATTGACAATATTAGTATTTTGTCAATACTAATATTGTTTATAGTATAAAAAGGGGAAGGAGAAAAAAATTGTTCAAAATATGCCTCCAAAGCATTATTTTAATAACACATGGTGAAGGATTTGATTATTTCATAAAACTTCTGCTAGCTCTGATATATCCAACAAGGGAGGGCTGATAGTTTCCCTTTTAACGAAAGGGAAAATGAGGACTGGAAAAACATTTAAAAATCTCTAAAAAGTAAACCCAAAATGACTTGGCGGGAGTTAAGCACTGCATGAGGCTGCATTATTGGTCCTTAATTCTTTGTTATCTGTATTACACTACCACACTCGCCTTACGCTCATGGTGTACAAAGGGTACCTCCTCTGCCCCTTGCTTTTGACCCAATCATATTACCTGCCCTGGCCAATGGATATAAGCATACATAACAAACAAAAGCTTGAAATGTCCTGCAAAGCTAGGCTTGCTCTGTCATGCTTCTGCCATCACCCAGAACACAACGTGCATAGCAGGTGACCCTAAACCTGGGATCCAGAATGGATCACAGATGGATCACAGTCACCACAGACAATCCTGAGATGCAAAGCCTAAAGCAGAGCCACCCACACAGCCTACAGCGGCATGATGAGAAATTTACTGAAGCATTTACTGAGATTTTGTGGTTGTGTTGTACAGCATTATTGTATCAGTAAGTAGACAACTGATACAAAGAATTTCAAGACACCAAACAAGACACCAGAATCAAAAGGATTCCCTGTAAAACAGTATACTCAATATTTTCTCCATCCAATACGTTCCCATTATCTGGGGAACTGGGTATTCTAAGTGGGAAGAGTATAGTTTTAAAAAAACTACCAAAGAAACCATGATCATCATCATCACCACTACCACCATTCTCTTTAACAATCACTATGAAAGACTAACCATGGGTAGTTTAAAGACATAACAGAGATGTATACAGTTTATCATTTGTTTTAAGTAGGTGTTTCTAAGTTACTAAAAACTGGGTTTATTTTCTTTTAAATAGCTTAAAATGCCAACAAAAGATTGTTTACTTGACTTTTTTCAGCAAGGCTTTTTCTTTTTCCCCACAGCTGATCCCAAATTCAGTTCGTTCTAACAGAGCTCCCCCTCAAAAAAGTTGTACCACAATGGATTTATTCTATGCCCAAAGATCATTATTTTGATGCTAAATTAAAATACATATGTTCTTGTGATCAATGACTAGAAATAGCAGAGTCCAAAAAAATCTCTGCAAAGTTTGAGGAGGCATAAAAAACTCTCTTTATAATTATTTTTGCTTAAAAACTGACGGACATCCATTTTCCAGATAAATACATGCTAATTATAAGCTACATTAAATCTCAAAACTAATTTTCAAATAATCAGGCAACAGAAGAAATATATTATGTGAAATTAGAATAAATGAGTACATATTTATACACGGGCAGTATTAATTAAAATAAAGCAACCTGGGCATCCATCAATAGATGAATGGATAAAGAGGAAGTATATATACACAATGGAATATTAGTCATAAAAAAGACTGAAATCGTGCCTTCTGCAACAAAATGGATGGACCTAGAGGGTGCTGTGCTGAGTGGAGTAAGTCAGACAGAGAACAAATATCATATGATTTCACTTACATGTGTAATCTAAAGAAAAAAAATAAACAAAACAAACTCATAGAAACAGAGAACATTTTGATAGTTCCAGATGGGAGGGGGACTGAGGGGGGAGATGAAAAAGGGGAAGGGATTAAGAAGTACAAATTGGTAGTTACATATAGTTATGCGGATGTACAGCTTAAGGAATATAGTCAATAATATTGTAATAACTATGTATAGTATCACATGAGTACTAGATTTATCAGATGATCACTTTGTAAGCTATGTGAATATCTAACTGCCATATTGTACACCTGAAACTAATATAATATTGTATGCCAACTGCAATTGAAAATTTTAATTATTAAAAAATAATAAAAATAAAAATTAAAAAAATAAAGAGAACAGAAGTCAAAAGTGAGAAAAACCGAACTCTTTGGAGATAATGCCACTTTCATAGGAGGAAAAAAAAGCACTTATGAGATGTGAGAACTCAGAAAATGAGAATGAGCAAGATAGTATTCCAGGTAGCAAGATATTTATGTTAATACATTTTATCTTTAATATTATTATGAAAATGGGTGCTTTCTATATATGCTTTATACTACATAGGACCAGAAATTTTAAAAAGTCTAAAATCTTTGTTTTATTATAATATTAATAATTTTTGGTTCCCATGTTATTAGCTTTTTTAAAAAATGGGGAAAATAGATGATTAATCCCTCAAGGTTTAGCACCCTGTAGCTTACATGAAAAATCAAAATATTTCAATATAATGGAGATTTTATCAAGACTGTGTTGACAATACTCAACAATTTGCTATTAAATTTGTAACTATTTTTAACATAATCATCAAAAATTACAGTTATAAACTAAAAATGATTATAGATATTAGAGCAGCGGTCCCCAACCTTTTTGGTACCAGGGACCAGTACTTCTATGAGAATCTAATGCCTGCTGATCTGAGGTGGAGCTCAGGTGGTGATGCTAGCGCTGGGGAGCAGCTGTGAACCAGTATCGGTCCGCAGCCTGGGGACTGGGGACCCCTGTACTAGAGTACAAAATAAGAAACCTACATATACTTAAGTACTCCACGATTTTTTTTAAAAAAAACTACACTTATGCCTTTAAAATTTCCAGAAATTTTATATATCTCTACTACTACCATCCAGTTTCTCAACAATCAAAATAATTCTTTTGTCTTTTATTATCTGAAGATTGCCTCAAGAAAAACCTGTTAACTAAGTCCAACCAATTTTGGTTTTCTATTAATTTTCCTTGGCAAACCATTTAGCAGCAATTAAGTATTTTATCTAACAAGGCAATTTCCCAAGATTTCACATTCTCTCCATATACAGCCAACTCACAATCTTGCATTGCTTACTTTCTTACAATGAAAGACTAAAAGCTCTGAATTTCTTAATTTAGAATGTGTCATATTTACTTCTTTGCTCCTATTTTGAATTTTTTTTTTTTTTAGGCGAGACAACCCTTGGTTGACCTCACAGATTGCAATGACCTTGTCAGCTTACAATCCCTTATTTTTTAATTTATTTTTTATGCCTACAGCACCTGGTCTTCCTAGGTGGTCTCCCATCCAAGTACTAACCAGGCTCAATCAGACAGGATTGGGCTTGTTCAGGGTAGCATGGCCGCAGACTGAATTTTAAGTTTAAAGAATGTGTGCTCTAAAGATCAAGGAATTATACGTTTCACTGGTTAAAAATTATTAAAACAGTAGTAACTTCAATACTATGAATTCTTAACTGGCAATGAGTACAAGGGAAAACACGTCATAGACAATCCTCCACATCCAATTTCAACTTGACTAGTTGGTCAAGTTGACATAGCAGTATAAAGACTTATCTATACTGTGTTAAAAAGCAAATAATCAAAAACAAAAATCTTCATTTCAAGGGTCACAATGATTAACTACAAATATAAGCAAAGATATGTTTCCTAACCTGGGCTGGAGAACTAAACGATCGTGTTTGTTTACCTGTCTGTCTCACAATACAAAGAAGCCTGCAGCAGAAACACACACACACACAATGGAAACAACAAAGTGGAAAACTCGACTCTATATTACCTAGAAATTTTACAATGCTCTATTCATTGTTATTTCTCTTCTCACATCCTAATTTTCCCATCCCAATCTTGAGAAACAGAAGCTTACCAATATCACTGGCAAATTCATAGACATGAGGTTTTTGCAGCAGCCCTAACTGGCACATACAAGTAAGGGCATTAAGAGCTTTCACAATAACAAATTCCTCAGCATCACTAAGACCTTGTTGCAACAGAGGCTTGAGAATGGAGGAGCTTTGCCAGCCAACGTAGGCAGCAACACCTGAAAAAGAGAAGCGACATTATATAACTACATGTTCTATACCTGAAAGTACAAATGTCATTAAGTAAAACCATAAAATTACTCAAAAGCCAAATATATTTAGCAATAATCAAGGAGAAGATAATGCACTTCCTACACAGCACAATAAATGAAAAAGACCCACACTGAAGCAAATAATCAAGAAATTCTGGAACACTAAGGGGAAAATAAAGGTCCTAGAACTTGCAGAAAGAAAAATATAAGGTCCCTTAAAAATGAAGGAGAGTAAAGTGGCATCAAATGATCTTCTACACAATGGAGACTAGAAAACAACAGGGCGAGACTTTCAAAGTTATGAAAGAAAGGTGATGCCCAAACCGTCAATTAAATAAGAGAACAAAAATAGGTCATTTTGAGACATACTAGAGCTATTCAGATTTACCTATCATGCAACTCTTTCTTAAAAAGCTACTTGAGAATGTACTCCAGCAAAATTAAGATGATGTAGAATGTACAAAATGGTAGCTAAAACCCAGGAATTCAAGGGGAAAAAGGAATAATACTTAGCAAAGATTTAGAAATCAATCAGCCGAAATTAGAACTAAAAGCCAATAAATTTCAAAAATGTTATCAAGAAGAAAAATGGAATAACAAATGATAGATAAAAATGGTTTAAAAAAGCTAAGTATTATAGATAAGGTGAAGAAGAAATATTATTTTTCTCTATAAAAGGAAAACAAAGAATCTGAAACTCCAAGACAAACAAAAATTGTTCAAGAAAGACATAGTATAAATATGAAATAATTAAAATGTGTAATGTATTAAATAATTGACAGAGAAAAGCATACAGAATCCATTGTCCTTGACACTATAAATGTTCTCATCAAGGATAAAAGAGTCAGCATTGGAACTGTGGTGAACCAAATATATATAATATACTACTTGGCTCTACAGTCAATAAAATTTACGTCATAATCATATAAATTTTGAGTTTTCAAAATCAGTCTATACAATGCACAAAAGCCTATTATGATCATAGAGTAGAATGTAAATATTGTCAACTATAACAATACAATTCTTAGTTGAACTGTCAACTAACAATTGGTTGAATTATCAAAACATCAAAAAATGGGGTGGGGGGTAGAAAGAAAAGGCACTAATATTCGAATAGTCCAAATCAGAAGGAGATCAATAAGAAATAAGTTCAATAAAGTTATAAAACAACAAATTAAAACTAAAGCACTGAAAATAATGATCTACAGCTGAAAAACAGAGGGGAAAAGGGATCACAGCATGTGTGGTATATAAGTGAGTTGAATCTTCTTCTGGCATAGAAAAAAGTCAGAATTAAAGTCTAATATAGGATATAAACCTAAAAGTCTAAAAGCAAGCAAATGAGCAGGACAAACAAACGGAGAACTCATGGACATGGACTATATAGACTAGTGGTTATAGTGGGGTAGGGAAGGAGGGTGGGGGAGTGGGATAAAGGGGGTTAAAATAGGGGGACAGAGGGAGGGTGAAGTGCGTAAAGGAGATCAAATATATGGTAGCTAAGGAAACTGGACTTTGGGTGGTAAACACAGAATATATCAGACGTCAAATGATAATGTACACTTGAAATTATTATAATTGTATTAATCAATGTTACCCAATAACTTAATTTTTAAAAAAAAAAATTAAGTCTAAAGCTGATCATTCTAAAAATAATAATATGAAAATTTTATTTACAGGTATGGCAATGATCACCTGAAGATATCAAACCAAAAACACAAACCAGAATAAATGCCTCCAGAAAGTTCAACTACTGCTTTCCATGTTACTTTAAAATTTTGAATAAATTTTAAATTATTTATAAAAGCATATTTTCCCTATAACTGAAAAATAATTTTAGAATATTTTTCTGTAACAAAAGGAAAAATACTATCTCAAATTCCAATGGATTAAATTTAGGTACTTTACAAACTGAAATGTATCATAAATTAAGCTTAAAATATTTTAGAAACATGACATCAGGGGAACTTATACTACCAGATACTAAAGTTAATTATAAATGTATAATAATTAAAATATTATATAGCTATGAGAATAGAGAGTATAATATGGAGTAAAGAATGAGAAATCAATGAACTACAACAGATAATCAGAAAATTGACCTAAAACAGAAGCAAACAGATGACAACTAAAGTGTCATAAATCAATGTGAAAAAAATTAAGTGTTTAATAAATAATGTTGGAAAAATTGGTTATGTCTCTGAAAAATTAGATTTCACTTCACACCACAGCCAAAAATAAAGATTAAACAGTTAAGTGTAAAAAATAAAGCATTTAAAAAAGAAGAAAACACACATCCAACAGATTATTAACCTAATTCTGGAAGAGAAAAGCCTTTAAACACAAAAATTTAAAAATCACCAAGATCAAATAAATTGACAACATAAAAATTGTTTAAGAAGACAAATTATGTGAGAAAAATTTTGCCACAGAAACAATGTTATTTCATGTTCTTAATGTATGCATGTGTGTGTATATATCTACACATATATATATACACACACACATATGGCTCAAAGATATCAATAAGAAAAACGTAACACCAACAGAAATGGGCCAAAATAATAAATTAATAATTCATAGAATATGAATGAGTAATCAACATGAGAAAGTTCTGACAATATCATGTGATTTCACTTATACGTAGAAGCTAAAAAAAAGAAAAGAATAAAAAACAATGGAAAAAGACACACAGATATAGAGAACAACTGATGGTTGCCAAAGGAGGGGTATGAAAAATTTTTTTAAAGTGTTAACAAAATAGAAAACCCACGAGAAAATTTTTCACCTTCACTAATAAGCAAACAAACAAAGTACATCAAAACAGGTTACATTTTACCTCACCAAAAGGCAAAGATTAATTAAAGCCTATTCAATACTGGAAGTGTGCAGTATTGTCAAACAACACTGATCAGAGTGGAAAATATAATCTTTTTGAAAAGCTTATAAAACGTGTCAAGAGTTTTAATAATATATTCATATTCTTCAACCTACAAATTAAAATTTCACACTTCTAAGCCCGAGAAAACAACAAGAAACAAGTATTTTTGTAAAAGATTATGTGTAGATAGAAAAAAATTTTTTTAATAATTTAAATACCCACCGGAAGAGTTAAATAAATTTTGATAGAACTATATAATGGAATATTTTAACCAATTATGGTTTCAAAGAATTTTTAGTGATACGATAAAAGGCTCAGAATATGTTACTAGAAAGGTGTTTAAGAAATAATAAGTTTAAGAAGTAATATAATATATACATAACGCTTATGTAGCAGGCACTATTACATATGTTAATTCATTTTATCTTCACAACAACCAGTGAACAACCAATAGATAGGAATTACGATTATTATTCCCACTTTATAGATAGGGAAACTAAGGCATGAAAGAGATTAAATGATTTCTCCAAAACACCAACTGGTAAGTGACACAGCCAGAACTTAATCCCAACAACCGGCTCTAGAATGCCTACTCTTAACCAGTGCACACCAGGACCTCTCAGCATAAACGACAGAATGGGACGGATGGGATGGAAAGAGGAGAGAAAATGCAGGAAAAAAACGCCAAAGCATTAATAGAGGTTGTATGTGGGTTGTAGGATTAGAGATCATGCGTTTCCTTCTCAATTTCTCTATTTTCCAAATTTTTTTACAGCAAGCATGTACTACTTTTATAAACAAACCAAAAAAATCAATGAAAATTAATTTTAAATGAAGAAAAAGAAATCAATGAAAAATTTTTAATGAAAAAATATAAAGGCATGTTTCAAAATATACATGAATTGATCAATAGATGGAGGAAGTTCTAAGATTACCTTTTCCCAAAAAAAGGAATAAAAATAAAATTATTTGAAAAAAGGAGAGCAAGAAAGACAGAAAGCTGTGAGAAGCAAAGTATACTATATTCAAGAACTGAGTTTGTTTGATATAGTCTGAGATCCAAGACTAAGACGAATCAATAAACTGATACAAAAAAAAAAAAACAAACTAAACATGTCTGTAAAGGAGAGTTACAATAATCTTCAGTTACAACAAAGCAAGAACAGGCAATTTCAAAGCCTTTCAAATGTAGGAAGTATTCTTTTCTCCAAAATATTATATGACAGCATTTGCAGAAATATTAATACTGTTGCCATGAGTTTCCTTCCTTTTTTCATTTTTTAGGAAAAACATCTGAAGTTTAGCAAGTACTTTCCCAGGTTTTTGGGAACCAAAGTCTAAACCTTATGGTTTTCTGCTACTACATGAGAAAGTTTGAATATCAGCAAAGCTTTCAGACAAGCTATTACAATCATGTCCAAAATGATACAAAAAGGGTTTAGTGAGTAACAAATCATAGACAACATGGTTTTAAATAATATTTCATAATCGACCAAAGTTAAAATTAAAAAGATAGCACCATCAAGTGGAAAGGAATCAGTTGTTATTCAAAAAGCAAAAATATTAAATCCTCTGTCAAGTGACTTATCTCCTCAAAATAAAGTCCACTTTATTTCTTTGTAATTCTGAATCTAAATGTAATAGAAGCCATGAAGATAAAATACAAGATGTCTTTCTTCTTTAGATAAATCTGAAAATCAAGACTTGCAACATGTTAAAAAACAGAGCAAAAAAAAAAAAACTGCTTAGTTTTTTACAAATTTCAGTTTGCACAAAGCAACTTGTGTTCATTTTCTAACAGATTTATTTCGATCATAATTATGCTGTTATTTTCTGATTGTAAAAGTAATGTATGTTTACTGTAGAAAATTTGACAAATATGGAAACTATAAAGAAAACAATAATCCTAGCACCCGAGGTAACCACTATCACACCTTAGTATATTCCAGGTTTTTTAAAATGTGTTATCATTACCTTTATACAACTGCAATCATGCTTTAAGTAGATGTACCACCTACGTCAGTCACTTTAATAATATTTCATGATAGCTTCCCAGGTCATTAAATATTCTTTTAAAACACAGTTTTTATAGACCACATGGTATTCTTTCTATGAATATCTCAATTTAATTAACCAATCCTTTCATCAACTAAGATACTTCCATCATCAAAAGCAGCATAAAGCTAAGAAAGAAATACCAGGAACTCATTTCGTTATTAACAAAATTTGGTAGTACTATCATCTTTCAGATTGCATGAAGGTATTTGAGAATTCAAAATCTTAAAATGAATTAAAAGAAAAAAAACACATACCAACTATACTATCGAAAAAAGCTCCACGCAGATGCCAATCATTCTTATCATTTAGGAAAGTGATCATGTGGGACAATAAAACATCATTGGCTTTCTGACGTCCAAAGAATACACATAACCGTGTTATTCCATTTTCCATTAAGGTTTGTTTCACAATATTTTCAGGGTCACTTAGCAAAGTGACAACTTTCTGCTGTACCATTTCATGTAAGGCTTGGAGCTCTAAAAAAATAAAAAAGTAAATATACATCAGTATTTTCCCTATATGCATAGACTCAGTCTTCCTTCTTACTCCTTGGGGAAATGGAATGATTACAGAAACTACAATAAAGTCTATAATCACTAAGTTTTTCTGCTATTCAAAGCTCTGAAAGATAGATGGGAAACAAATATAAAACTGAAGAACATTCTAATAAGCTGATGTCACAAGTATGATTACTATCTCACTAATCAAACAGCTCTATTTATGAAGCTCAAGGAGAAAACTGTGGGAAAGCACCAAAAAGATGATCACACTACTCCAATAAGATCAACTTAATCAAGGACTTGAAAATACTTGACTGGTTCAGTATACAATCTGATGGTACAAAGCAATACTTTTAGAAAGCATTTTTAAAGATTGGTTTACTGTATTTTAGAAAGCCAGAAAATAAACTGCAAGTCCTGTCAAGGCTTTTACATGATCTGGCCACTACCATTCTAACAAGTAACAGACCATTACAGTTGTCTATAGCATAAAAATCCAAAAATTAGATTTCTCTAGTTTTCTCAACTAGAAACACATTGGAACAGATCCAAGCATATTACCTTACTTCTGAATCTTTAACTCAATAAACATTAATGACAAGCCTGTTAGAAGTTGTAGAGCTATAAAGAAACTTAAGAAAGGAACTCTGACCTCAAAGAGTTTACCATCACATAATGTTTCTTTACAGTAAAAGGTATGCGTTTTGGTATGTAAATCACAGCATGAAATAACACAGTTTATAAGAGAGGATGTGCATAATACTCATATAAAAAGAGTGGTTTAGACTCTTCTAAACATCAAATGATGTTTCCAATGTTTTTTTCTTTTATCTTATAAGAATAATATTATTCACCTAGCTTTATGGCTGGCTGAAACTCTGGCTGAAAATCAACTGAGCTTAAAATCTGTGGCAACAAGCTGATCATTTTCTGGCTAGGTAACAGTGTTTGCAAACAGAACAAACCAGGGACTCTTCTCATCTATACATCTGGTATTCTTTCATCTTAAGTGACAATTACAAACGATAAAGAACACATTAGCAATTCATTATAAGTAACAGGAAATCTGGAAGAGAGAATCATACTACCTGTGTCATAATTTCCATTCGGATGTGTAGCGTCATCTATTTCTTCACTATTTGGGTCATTTTCCATATTGAGATTTTTTAACTGTACTAATTCCAGGAATCTTAAAGCTGTTTCTGCCAGCAGAGCTATGTTTTCTATAAAAGGAAGAAAAATTGTAATTATAATCTTAAGTCTCTGTAATGCTTATAACTTTTCTTTATACATAAAATAATCATAAAACTGAGGAAAAGTAGAATGTTTCAATTTAGCACTTAACCTAATCATATTTTCAGTGACTAATTTCATAATCTACAACTATCCCCAAACTACCAGTTTTTTCATAAAATATAAGTATCTTTAAAAAATAAAAATATAAAACCCAAAATATAGCACTCAAATTTATTGAGGCAAAGAAAAAGAAAAACCTTAATCCTTCCCTTTAAACAGTATGACATTAAACTAACATTCACATGAAAATAACAGATCAAGCTAGGCTTTGTAATCACACAGAAAATACAAATCTACCCTGCCACTTACTACCTAGCTGCTTAACCAATTCTGAGTCTGTTTCTTCACAAGGAAATGAGTCACATCTACTAAAAGCCATTACCAAACTGAATTGACCATTGATGGATTGCTTTACAAATGATTGAGGTTCTTAGTGAATCAAAGTGTTAGACTGTTTGCCACACTCTGCAGTTGTCTATATTTTCTCCTCTTTCTGATAATCTATTAAGACTCTCTGATACTCCGCACCACTGTGAAAGCATCTACCTTTAACTCCTGCTGTCACATTTGCTATTAATCATATTTATTCTATTGCTCATACCATCTTCTTCCATTTTATTTATTCCTGTCTCTACCCTTCTTTCCCACTTCTGTGCTTAACATATGACCATACCAGCCAAAGACTATACTCTTTTCCTTCTTAGCAGTTAAAAGCACTGATAAAGTTTAACTACCTTATTTTATTATTCTAAGACTCACTTTTTCTTTACTTTTTACATCTCAAATTAAGATACATCTTGCAATAGGTGAGATTTTTGAGTCTATCAAATGTAGTGATTCCCTTCACCTCAGTGTCTCACTCTCCAACCCTCCCAGGTTCAACATTATTCTGAATAGAATAAAATTTACCTCTAAGTAAGCAAGACATTAATACCCTCTAATGCCTGCTCACCCTAAAGACAGGAAAATTCTAAGACATCTTCTGATAATGAGTCGAAATTCTAGATGAATATCCCTACTTTAATGAACGTATCTTTATTAGGAGAGGTATCTTCTGAACTTATAAAGTCTAAGTAGATCTATGCTTATTTCCCCTATTTAAATTCATAAACTACAATGCACTTGAAAGTTTACACAAGATACAAATTTATACAAGCACGATTGAGTTAAAAAATACTGTAAAAGAAATTTAAAAATTGACTTTAACATGGAAGCAACTGAAGTGTCCTACAACAGATGACTGGATAAAGAAGCTGTGGTACACATATATAATGGAATATTACTCAGCCATAAGAAGAGATGAAATACTGCCATTTGTGACAACATGGATGGACCTCGAGATGATCATGCTAAGTGGAATAAGCCAGACAGAAAATGTTGAAAATCACATATCACTTTTATGTGGGATATAAATCTAAAAGCAACAAATGAACAGGACAAACAAACAGAGACTCATAGACATGGACAATAGACTAGTGGTTACCAAAGGGTAGTGGGAAGGTGGAGGGGGGAAATAGACTGAGTAAATGGGTCAAATATGTGGTGACAGAAAGAAATCTAACTAAGGGAGGTGAGCAGCATAAATATATATGTGCCTTACTGTTAAAGTGTACAGCTGAAACTTGTACTTGGATTTTATTAACCAATGTCACCATTAAAAAAATTAAATAAATTGATTTTAAACTTTTATAATTACTGACATATGTGGTTTAATTATACTTAACCATACAAGTGCAAATAGACTTGACTCTATTTTAAATAGATAAATGAATGAATGGATGGATGAATGGATGGATGGATGGATGGATGAATGAATGAATGAATGAATGAAGACAGCTTTAACATGCACTAAGCCATAATAAAAGGACACTGCAAGATACTGGCACTAACCCTGGGTTATCATGGACTCTCATCATAAAGACACAGAAAAGCAGGGTTGCTTCAAAATCAAAGTCTAGACCAGCAACTCTGAGAACTGAAAAGAATTAAACCAGATAAACTTGGGTCATGTTTGTTACCCTCTCCCATTCCCAATTTCCTCACTTATAAAATTAAGATACTATAACAGTTACTGTTCAAGGTTGTTTCTAGGGGTAGTTGTGAGAGAGATATAGATCTTGGAATCCAGAATTTATCTTAGAATCTATATATCTCTTGAAACTAACCCTTGCAACAACCTTAAGCAGCAGATGGCCTCGCGCACAGCAGTTTTTTCAATACATAGTAGCATTATTTTTATGCTATAACTATTGATAATTAAATGCCAATGTTAATATGGACCCTACATATCAGAACTTACCTAATTAACACAACCGAGAATAGACTAAGATGTACTGGGCCAAAAGTCGGTCATGAAACTCTGAAGATACTTATTTTTAAAACGTACAAACTTTAATTTTATCTGGTTCAATTACTGATATTTACCAAATGAATTATAAATATGCTTTGTTACGAATGATAAACTCAGATATACCTTAAAGAAATCCTGGATTATCTAGACTTAAAGTTTATACCTGTACAGGTATGGAAACCAAAACCAAACCTAAGTAAACAGGCAGATGGATAAATATAAATAAAAATATATGTACAGAAAAAAAAAAAAAAACTACCACCACCAATCACTTTGTGGATGTGCTTAGCAACAAGGCCAGAGTCCAAAGATCATTTTTCAGACGTTCCATTAAAATATTGACAAGCAAATCATAAAATGAATAAACTAAGCAAGTTTCTTTCAAAAAAGTGACAATATCGCTATACATGTTATGTACTATTTACAAAGACTTCAAAACAGAATCCTTAATTTCCATGAGATTACCTTTTAGAAATAAATTATGGAATTATGTAAATGTTTCAATGACATTTCTATGCAGAAATAAGTATTCGGAATTAATTTGAGGAGCTAGAAACATGAATCTGTATCACTTGATTTTATGAGCGAGAATTACAAGTAAAATGCAGGTATATTATAACACATACCCACTTCACAGAGAAGCCACACATCCTAAGAACTATAGTAATAGGAAGGACCTTAAAATTTAATAAGTTAGTAGGCTAGGTTCACCGAATTACCCAACAAAATTAATATTTTTCAACATAACAGATTGTTATTGAATAACTTAAAATTGATATTTAAACAAGAGTACTTGTTCAGAGAAACTTTTTATAAAGACCTAAAGACACTAGTTCAGAAGCACATACTTGTAAACGTTAGTCTTACTTCAGATTAAATGGAATACTCCTAGTAAAATAAGATTCTATATTATATGCTTTTTATTTGATGGTTCTGATCACTTCAAAAAATGAAAACGCACACAAACGTTGAGTCCCAGGGACAGATTAGCTATAAATATTACTAAAATGTTCACAAATAGTTCAGGACCAAACCAAACTTCATTCTTTGAATTCCCAAAGAAATCAGAGAAACAAGAGCATTATAGTCAATAACTTAAAAATATCAGTGGCTATTACTTAGACAATAATCTTACCAGCATAGGCTAGTCTAACAATAGTAGCATCATCTTGGGCTAAGTGGGCTATGCCCGGCAGAATATATTCTGGATAGATATTGATATCATTGCGAGGAACCTCTTTAACAAGAGCTAGAACTTTGGTCAACGTCCTCAAGGCTTCGGCCCTTACTCTAGGAACAGAGTCATTGCTGAAATGCAAAAGATATGGAGTGATACGATCCAAAAGAATTTCGACACTTAACCGTGGGGCCAAATGGAGAATAAGTTCCAAAGCAGCAAGTTTGGAATCACAGTATTTAAGGGTCTGTAGACAGGACGTTATAACAGACACCAAGATAACCAGCCCATTTTCCTTAGGGTCTCCTTCCACTTTTTCTGGCAGATCATGTCCACAGAGATTGTGAATAATGTTGCCCAAATCCTTTCGTATAACCAGAATACGTTCGTCTGCAGAAAGAAATGTTTCCTTGGCAAACTGGGCCATGTAGGGCTGAAGGAACGTGTAAAATATTTCAGGAAAGGCATTGCCACGCTGCTGCTTTAAGTAATCTTCTGCCTCTAACCGTTTATCTGGCTCACGGTGAATCATCTGAGTTACCTATACCAAGAGGAAAAAGGAAATAAAAAAGATTTGAAAACAGCAAATTAAATCAAATAAAAGCTACAAAGACATCTCACATTTAAAAGATTTTTAAGAATTCTGACTCTTCTCAACTTTGCATTCAAACCACTCTCAGAACTTGACTACTAAGTAATATGTGACTCTACTCCTACCCTAAAAAGTAATGGGAAATTACATACTGACATATTACAGATAGCACTGGCACTTACATAAAGAAGAGGTATACTCTGTTCGACATTCCTCATTTACTAAGAGAGGGGAGTAACATACTGCTGCCCTCAACTCAAGGATGCTTAAACTTCTTTGAGCAGGAGATACCTGAGAATCTTACAAAAGCAATGGGATTTTCTCAACAAAAATGTATATGCCCAAGTTTTGCATGCAAAATTACATACAATTCTGAAAACCACCACAGAACCCCTGAAATCTATTTACATATCAGAGTTCTGATTTAGAGCTTTATTTTCACAAGTCCAAGGAAATACATGGTTTAAGTGTAGTTCTAGATCAAAAAGGGAATAAGTGGTTTAAACTTTTTAAGTAGTGTAAAAGAGATGTTAAATCCTGCAAATGCTAGAAATGATATAATTTGAATTTATCTAATGTCTTCCAGCATCATAAGTATATAATTTTTTTAACACAGAGGAGTTTATTTTTTTCCCATTTTATTTTTTAAATAAATTTACTTATTTAAATTAGTTGCAAGTATACAGTACATTGGTTAGACATCTATAATGTTCACAAAACGATCCCAATTGCTCCTTCCCTCCCCTGCCCTCCACTTAGCCATCATGTTAGTGCTAACTACATTCCCACTTCCATGCAGAGGGAAGTGTAATCTTTCCTAGACCCTTGATATTTTCAAAATATCATAAAAATATACCTAGTTACCTGAGCTTTCTTAATGGAACTACTTTTACATTTGGATTAAGCCTTTAAAGATGAATCAAATTCACTCATTTCACAGCTAAGAAAATGTAGGCCCAAATTCATGAAGGTACTTAGCCAATAGAACATGATGAATGAGTGCTATGCCCAAAGAAAGAACAGCCAAATATACCAACTGTTAATCCAGTGCACTAATCATTGAACATGAGTTAAATTGCTTCCTCTGAAACATGTTTTTTTAATATTGGCCATTTGTAAGAGAAATTGAAATGTATATTTCTCTACCTTACTAAATATTTTACATACACCATATCATTTCATGACTGAGTCATCATCATAAGCATCAGTTCCTATACTGAGTTAAAAAGATCCTTCAAACAGTAATGTGGCTTATATGACCTCCCACAGAATTCCTCATATCTATTCTGCTATAGAAATTTGAGATTCTATATCTGCCCTTCCAGAACTACCCTTAGGGTCAAGGGAAGTAAGTATACAAAGCAAACTGATTCTATATAAAATGGCTCTATATTGCTGTATTATATTCAAGTTGATGTTTCCTGTTTCCTTCATTTTAGATACCTCTTCTTTGTTTCTGACTAGGAAACTCAATCCTGGACACATCTCTAACCCCCAAGCACCTCCTTACCTCCTTCTAAATCTATCCAAAGCAGAGCTAAAGATTATAATGGGAAGATGTGTGTGGGGGGGGGGGGTGCACGCAAGGGTGTGTTTATAAACAATTAAGTCAAATGAGCTCTGTGTCTGAGAAGGGAGACAAACTGAGTTTTAAAAACGTAAAAATAATAAGCTGTTTGGTCTATAGGGCTTTATGCTTTGTTCCAAATTTGTAACATTCTAGAAAGTGGACTGATGCAAAAGAACATAATTCTATTAAATTCTTTATGGGAAGTATTTGTAGCATAGTTACCAAATCTCTGATGCTACGATCTTCAATTTTATTTAGTACTTGTTCTGGAAAAAACTGTCCATTTCTATAAGCCAGAAGTTGAGAAAGATCAAATAATGGTACACCTTCTGTAAAAAGCTCAGCTATCACGCAACCTGGAAAATAGCAGATATAATTCCATTAAAAATTAAATGTAAGATAACATTAGTACAGACCAAGAGTTCAAAGAATTCATAAAACTAAAATATGAAACCCAAAGTAAACAATTAAAAATTTTTAATAAAATATACAACTACAATATAGTATGGTAGGGAAAATGTTTATTGCCTAATCATCAATTTTTAAAAGTGTAAAGTCAAAATAGGCCCACCTAATTTTTCCCTTTTAAAAAATTAAATCAAATAAAACTACTTCCTATTTCTACAATTTAAAGTAAATATGTATGTATGTAGCATATACACATACATTTAGAGATAGATACATTAAAAGATTAAAAGCCATAAGAAATAGTGTTTTTTTTTTAAGTATGGATTTATAGACATTAAGTTCATAAGGAACTACTGAGAAGTCATAACTGGCAATTCATTTATTCATCATTAAACAAAAGTTATTAGGTGTCTACATTAGGCTGTCATAGTACATAAAACAGATCAAATCCCTGCCTCCATTAAGCTTTCATTCTAAGAAGGGAGGCATAAAATAAACCAGTGAATAAACATAATTATAAAATGAGAAGAGCTAAGAAGTGTGGCTGTAAAATTAGAAAGGAAAGGAGGGACAACCGTTGTTTTTGCACTTACATAATCTTCAAACAAGAAATTTAAAAAGTATCTACATTCCCAAAAAGACAAAACAGTTTCATTGAATTATTATTATATGACATGCATTTAACAAGTCTTGCAGAGATCCTTAAATAACCTTAGCTCACGCCTTTGCATCTGCTGGTCCTTCTGCCTGGAATGCTATTCCCCTAACTATCCACATGGTTTATACCTGCACCCCTTCAGATCTTTCTTTAATCAACTGTCATTTTAGCAGTAAGGGCTTTCTTGACTGCCCAGTTTAAGACTGCAAATCCCACAACCACAGCTACCCATACTTCTCACCTGGCATTCCCTTTTCCCTTTCCCTGTTGTTTTTCCCACAGCATGACTGTCAAAATATATTTTTATGTATTTATTTATTTATTCATTGTCTCTATAACCACTAGAATGCAAACTCCATGAGAAAGGAATTTTTGTGTTTTGTTCACGAAGTCTACAGTAACTGAAACAATAATTCTCAATAAATTTCTTAAATTAATTTCTATCTATGTGGTGTGAAGTTTTAGAATAAAAGACTTTAAAATAGCTATTATAAGCATCATAACCAAGAAGAAAATAGAACTGAACAATGCTATGAACCAACTGTATCTAACAGACATCAAAGGAACACTCCAACACCACAATACAAAATTCTTCTCAAGTACACATGGAACACTCTCCAGATTCGACCAAATGCTAGCCATAAAACAAGCCTCAATAAGTTTAAAAGAACTGAAATCATATAAATTATGTTCTTCAACCCACAACAGAATGAAATAAGAAATCAGTAACGGAAGGCAATCTGAAAAATTCACAAATATGTAGAAATTAGACACATTCCTAAATAACCAACGCATCGAAGGGATAGCAGAAAATACTTTGAGATTAATTAAAATAAAAACACAACATATAAAACATATGGGATGCACTAAAGCAGTGTTTAGAGGAAATGTGTAACTATAAACACCTATGTTAAAAAGTAGAAACTCGAAACAATAACGTAACCTTCACCTTAAGAAACAAGAAAAAAGTAAACAAACTAAAGCAAACAAAAGGAAGGAAATAAAGATTGGAGTGAAAAAGGGACATTACTACCAACCATACAACTACATGCCAACAAATGAGACAACCTATATGAAATGGACAAATTCCTAGAAATAGATTACCAAAATTGACTTAAAAAGAAATAGAAAATCAGAATAAGCCTTAATAGAGACTGAATTGGTCATGAAAAATTTCCCACAGAGCCTAAGCCAAGGTGGCTTAACAGGTGAATTCCATTAAACATTAAAGGACTTAACACCCACCCTTCACAAATTCTCCCAAAAAATATAAAGAGGATACTCCTTCCAATTCATTCTATGATGCCAATATTACTCTAATACCAAACCAGATAAAGACATCACAAGAAAACTACAGACCAATATCCCTGATTGAATATTGATTTTAAAAATCCTCCCCCAAATATTAGCAAACTGTGGGAATTAACAAGTCCATACCAATAATAAATACATAAATGAGGGCAAAGAGAAGACACCAGAGAATTGTAGGATGCTAAGGGCCTACTGGTGAATGCAGAGGAAGTGCTGGAGTTGTAAACCATCATTTTACAACCATCATAGTAAAGATTGGCTAAGGCAAGAAGCATCAATGGATGCCAAATTAGAGAGGAAATTGTGATGACTGGCAGGATATTTGCATGGTCTTAAAAGTTTCTTCCCACAGGTTGCTTATTAGTTATAAGAGATTAAAAAAAAAAAAAAGTAACTATAACAGGCACTTTACCCTTTAAAAAATTGCACAAGACCTTGACCATCTGACACCATCTGCCTGCAGAGGTAATACAGTGAAGACACATCACCACCTATATACTCTTCCTACTGAGAATGAATAACCTGAATCTAATCACGAACAGCAGACAAACCCAAAATGAACCGACATTCTATTAAAAAAAACCAAAGGGGAGGGGGGCAAACACATACAGTGCATGTAAAAGCTGGTGAAAACTGAATAATGCTAGAGTCTAGCTAGCAGTAATGCACCAATTTCGATTCCTGATTTTGATATACTAGTCATATAACATGTTGCCAATGGGGGAAGTTGGAGGAAGGGTTCTTCACAATTTTGGCAACTTCCTTTGAGTCTATCATTTGAAAATAAAAAGTATAAAAATAAGTCTTAAAAATATAAGGGGAGAAGTATTCTTCAAAAAAATGTCAACATCATAATGACAAAGAAAGGCTGTGGAAATGTTAAGATTAAAGGAGGCTAAGGAAACATGACGACTAAATGCAAAACCTAGACTGGGCAAGAAAAATGGTATAAAGAATATTTTTGGGTCAAATACAAAATTAGAATAAAATGTGTAAATTATTGTATCACTTAAATTTGCTGCAGCTGTTAAATGCAACATACAATTACATGTTATATAAGAAACTATCCCTAATCTTAGGAAATCCATACTGAAGTATTTAGGAGTAAAGAGCCATAATGCATGTAACCTATTCAGGAAAAAATCATGGAGGGTAGGGACTGGGAGCCGAGTGGGTGTAGAGAAAAGGTACAAGTAGTAAAGCAATTGCACCAAATTAGTAAGGGACAGGTGAATCTGTGTAAAGACTATATGGGTGTCCTATGCGCTATTTTTCTTTTTGCAAGTTTTAAAGTTTTTTACGTTTCTTCCCCCCCCCCAACTCTTTAATTCCTCCTCCCTCACCCCACTTTCCACCCCTGACCTATGGATGTTGCCATTTCCCCTTAAAGAGCTGGATCTCTGAAGGAGGGGCATCTCCTCCCACAAGCTTGGGACTTGCACCCAGAACCAGGCGCACCTGGGCGGCCTGGTGCATCTGGACTATGGTCCTCCACCTGAGGCGCGAACCTAGAACCTTCTGCATGTAAAGCAGACATGCTAACCACTACACTATGGAGCCACTTCAAGTTTTTTAAGTTTTTAAGTTTGAAATTATTGAAATAAAAAGTCAGAAAGTGACAGAGCTACATGACTATTTACAACTAAATGGAAGTTATTATGGACTGAATTGTGTCCCCCCACACATACACAAATACATATGTTGAAGGCAGTTATCTTAGAATGTGACTCTACTTGGATAGGGTCTTTAAAGGAGTAATTAAGGTTAAATGAGGTCAAAGGGTGAGAACCTAATCCTTTACAGCTGGTGTTCTTATATGAAAAGACTCCAGGGAAAAGGCATGTGAGAACACAAAGAGAAGGTGGCCATGAGCAACTAAGGAGAGTGGCCTCAGGTGAAATCAACCCTGATGGCACCTTGACGTTGGATTTCCAGCCTCCAGAAATGGGGGAAATAAATTTTTGTTTAAGCTCTCTAGTCTGGGGTATTTTGTCATGGCAGCCCTAGACAACTAATAGAGGTAAATACAACTTTATAATGTTATTCTGGAAGAAGTATTATTGGATGGTATTCCCCTATAGAACAATTTGTTCAAGTTGTCTCTATCATCACTGTGTCCTTTTTCAGATCTCTGCTCAAATGTTATCTTCTCAGAGAGGCCTTACCTGACCATTTTATCTAAAGTAGTCCTCTACTAGCCTTTGCCATAGCACTTACAGGTCATAACAATTTGTCACATCATTTATCACTAACTAAGAATAACTTTCTTACCTGCTTATTCTATCTCTTCTTCACTAGAATGCAAGCTCCATGAGGGCAAAAAACTGTCAGCCTTATTCACAGCTGTATTCCCAACATCTACACAATAGTGTTTCACACAGAATTAACATTCAAATATTTATCAAGAGAAATGATCTCCAGCAAAAACAAAAAAACAACTTTGTCCATACGTGTAAACAGAGAATAAATACACTTCTCCCAAACAAGCAGCCAGAAACCATGGATATTGCATCAAGACGGGAAAAAGTAACATTCAAAACCCAAAAGAGCTAAATCAAATCTTAGGAGCCACTTACTTAGGGAATTGAACAGATCCCACCCACCTTCTTCAAAGGAATGAAAGGGCCTATTTTCAGGCAAAACAATGTAGGGCTCTTTAGTCTGGAAGAACAAATGCTTAATAAGCATTCTCTTGAAGTTTACAAAACAATAATGTGCACAGAAAGGATAAATATAAACTCTTCATCAACCCTTAAATTTTAAAACTAAATAAACTTCCAGTTATAAAATAAATAAGTTATGGTGATGGACAGGATGATGACTATAGTTAATAATATTGTATTGCATAATGAAAGTTGCTAAGAGAGATTTTAAGTTCTCATCACAAGAAAAAAATTTGTAACTATGTATGGCGACAGACCTTGATCTATTGTGGCGATTCTTTCACAATATGTTCAAATATAGAATTATTATGTTGTACACCTGAAACTAATACAATGTTCTATGTCAATTACCACTCAAATAAACAAACCTATAAATGATCCCCTGATCATTTATAGAAATGATCACTAGAAAGTGGTCACATCTCTAAGCTAAGGAGTCCTATTTTCAGAACTCTGGGTAAGCTTAAAACGTGAAAATTATTCAAGAAAAATTTAGAAAAAATCAATAAATTTACAAAAATTTGGATAAATTCAAAGTTGAGACTTTGATTACATTTCTTATCTTATACGTACAGCGTAGAGGCTAACCCTATCTTATCAAAAAAAAAAAGTATTATCTTGGGACACCTAGTAGTGAGATAATGGACCAACACAGGTCAATCCTGTGTAACAATTCTTACTCCTTCGTTCTCCCTAGATGAAATACACTTCATTAATTATGCTTTTTCTAAGTAATCTAAAATACAGCTTAATTTGTCTTCTTTGTAGTAAACCTATAGGTGACAAAAAGATTAAACCCATCCTTTGCAAAATCTACAAAAAAATGGCCCTGATGCCAGAGTTCATATGGTATCCCTCAGGATACCATACCACTTCTCCCAGAACTTCATAGATAACCTGGAATCATAGCCCAGGTTCACGTGGTCTTTGTATGTGAAATAATATGACTGCATGGTACTTTTTCCCAGGGAAGGAAGCTACTAATTTAATCAAAATCTTTATGAGGATCCAAAAAAGCTTAAGAATCATTTCTCTACAAACTCTCCCTAGCTACAAACTCATTTCCTTGGCTACAATTACTACTTATTTCCTGATAAATACCGAATCTCCATCTCTATCCCAAATCTCTATACACCAAACCTTTATAACCAACTATCTGTTGTACATCTTTCCAGGATATCCCCCAGACACCCTCAACTCAACATATCTAATTCAGACCTCATCATCTTCCCTACTCGTTACCTGTTCTTCTCTTGTGTCTGTCGCAGTGACCAGCATCACATCGACCCAGTTTCCCAAGCAGGGGACGGGGCAGGTGTGAGTGGTTATGGGAAGGGCGTGGTGGGTATTCTTGACTTTACCCTCCAATCAATATCCAAGTCCTACCAATTCTACCTACTAATTATCTCTTATTTATTACAGTTGACCCTTGAAAACAGGTTTGAATTGCATGGGCCCATTTACATACAGATTTCTTTCAATATATTGGAAAATTCTTTCGGAGATTTTCAACCATTTGAAAAAACTCACAGACAAATTTTATGATTTTCTTAATAACATTTTCTTTTCTATAGCTTACTTTATTGTAAGAATACAGTATAAAATACACATAACACACAAAATATGTGTTAATTGACTTATCAGTCAACAGTAGGCTATTAGTAATAATAGTTTTAAGTTTGGGGAAGTCAAAAGTTATATGTAAATTTTCAACTGTGCCAGAAATCTGTGCCCTAATCCTCATGTTGTTCACAGGTCAACTGTACTTCAATCTACTTCCTCTCCAACTGTCACAACTTTAAGCCAGTAAGGAGCATGTTTTACCTAGACTGTGGCAATTTACTACTAACCAGTTTTTCCGTCTCTTGTAGGTCCCCTGCAATCCACTCTCCATGCTACATGTTTTGTCTAAAACACATCTGGAGATGTCTCTGAAGACTAGCACGAACATACTGGACCCTTTCTAATCTGAACCTTGCTTACCTCGAACCCTATATTCCATATATAATAAACTACTTAAACTGCCCTAAAAAATTAGGGCATCAAGCTCTGGTCTCCAAGTCTTTGTATGAGCAACACCCTCTGCCTGAAACAAACTCCCCTTAACATAGCTAGTTCCCAATTATCATTCAGGTCTCAGTTTAAATATTATCCTTCCAATAAAGAGATCTTTCTTGATCTTGCTTCTGTACCCATCGCCAGCATAAAAACTAATTTAAGAACTTAAGTATTTACACATTCCTCTAACAGCATCCTATGCTTAACACAACAGTGAGCCACATTGCACTGAAATGTCTTTTATCAACATATCTCCCCATCAAAGTATAAGCACTCTGAAAAGAGGGACGTAATTATCCATCTACGTCTCTACTGCTTAAGACAGTGTCTGACTGTATGGAAGAATTCAAATATTTCTTTAATAAACTGCTCTTGCATTTCCCAGGCACTTAAAATGTCTAATGAAAGAATGCTGCACATATCTGAAATAGTGTACAGGGCATATAAAGAAATTAATTTTTCAATGTATGGAGATATTTTTTAAAAGCTACATTTCTATGTTCAAGGGTTAAAATATATGCACATCCCCCTTAGCAAATTTGACCAATTCAAGTACCTGCTGAAAAGATGTCCATTGCTCGCTTCAGCTCTCCTCTTGTTCTCTGATTGCTATTTAAATCTACAAGTGGAGTTGAAGGATCTCTCATATATTCTAACTCAGTGGCAAACAATCCACCATCAACAAAACGTTCAGGAGCATATAACAAGTTCTCCTCCGTGAAGTGTCAAAGAAATAGTTGAAATCTGCTGGGTTGTCCTCTGGAAGATAAGTGGGTTTAAAACTGGCAAAATCAGTTAAAAGGACCCAGTTCCAACTAGTGACCATTACATTCTCAGTCTTGATGTCCCATGACGGACTCCAGATTTGTGTGCTTGGTCCACAGCTTGTAAGGATCTGGAAAGCGATTCCAACGCTTCTCAATGTTATTTAAGAATGGACGGGTACTGATGCGATCATAGAGGTTGTCTCGTACATACTGCCTAAACAGCATCGCAGCTTTCTCAGATGCTTTTTCTGCTGCTTTCTGGAAAGGTAGACAGTTCTGTGCAGAATGAAGCCTGATTTTTAGTTCCTCCAACTCTTGTTTATAGCTGGTCAAAGGCAATGTGGGATCCTGAATTGCAAAGACCTTTACAACCACCAGGCCTTCTCGGTGCTTCGCCCGAGCAACTTTGAAAAACCGAGTACTCCCCAGGCTCTTATCATATTCAAAGTCATGGATGTCTGAGAAATAACTCTCCACAGAAAGGATCTGAGAAGGAGCAATGCCAGCAAGCTGATTTCCCATAATGACAGCAAGCACCTCTGGGCCAGTAAGTTAGGATACGACACCTATTTTTTTTAAAAAAAGAAAAAATTTAGAAGATAATGAAACACCATTATTTATTTGGTCTCCTAAAAGATGGTTGTGCCATAGTATCACACCCTTTTAGGCAGCCCCTAAATTTCATACATATTTACCTTAAAATATCTTATTTTATGCTGTCCTTTCCAGGGGCTGTCCTTTAAGTAGGCCCCTTCAATATTAAGTTGAAAATGTCAAAATGTGTACTTTCTGATATTTAAATTTTAAAATGACTAAGCCATAGTATTGTGCTTGGGGCTAGGAGAGTCACAACAGTAGTATGTAACAGTCTTTGTCCAAGAATTTGTAGTCTTGGGCATAAGAGAAACACATTAAAAACTTAAAACTGACTACGAATCATGCAATACAAATAGGTCACTGAACTCCTCAAAGGTCAGGCTAAGATCCAAAACATCAGTTCCAGCCTAATTCCAGTATGCCGTCCCATCCAGCTAAATGAAGGCACAAAGTTGTCTGGTTTGCCAGAATGACAGTGGAGAAACCCGGGCAGATGTGCAAAAAAAGTAAACCAAAGTACACACTTGCCAGTTTAGATTTTTCTCCTAGCTCAGATTTTGCAGGAAATAAGAGACACACGTACACACATGGTCACGCATACATATAAACATTTACCCTAGGTCTCTGGAAAGTGTCAGGAGTCGGTCACTAGCTCACACTGAGGACATGGTGAGTCACTTCAGGGTCTGGGCTGGGAAGGGCGTCAGCAGCCAGGTGAGTCTTCTCTTTGAGAGGTCTTCCTTCACAGGCAAGAGGAGGAATGTTGTGGGAGGGACGCAGAGAGTCCCAATCTCCAGTAACTCTGGTGGTCCGCAGGAAGAAGTCGGAAAGCTCTTGGGACGCCAGCGGGCGGAGAAGCCAGGCTGAAGAGACTGCACTGATACCCAGGGAGTTGCCCCCGCCAGCCCCTTATTCTGCCCTAAGGGCCACGCGTTCTGCGGCCCCGCCTTCCAATCGCGCGGACCTCTGGCCCCTGGAGGCCCGCTATACAACTCGAGGGCCTCACCACCAGGCGGGGAGGTGGAACTCGGAAGAGACAGGGCAGCCGCCAGTTCCAGGGAAATAGCTCAGCTGCTGCACATACCTCAAACGCCGAACTCCCGGGAAAGCCGCCGGCTCTGACTTCACTTCCTGCCGCGGAGCGGAAGTTACGAAGGGGTGAGGCTTGAGGAAGAGCAACAGAAGGGTGCTGGTTGCTAGGAGACGATAAAGGGGCGTGGTCTCTCTCCACGCGACTAGAGGAAGAAAATAAGGTGCTTTTGAAAACATCTGGTCCCCTCCTGCTCTTCTCCTTATCCTTCCCTAAACTCTGGGGCTGCTGAAATGCCCCAGAATCTGTTCAGACACCCCTTCACCCCAAGTACACCAGAACGTAGTTATTCAAAGAATTCACAGGCTTCTTTAGGAAAGTTAATATATCCCGAGTTGAATTTTTCAAGATCTTTATTGAGCTTCAATTTGCATACTATAAAGTTCACCTGTTTAAAATACACAAATCGATGTTTTTTTATATATTTACAGAATCGTTCAATCATCCCTATAATCTAATTTTGGAACGTTTTATGGCCCCCAAAATGAAACTCTGTAACTATTACTAGTCACTTCCTATTTTCCCCAGCCCTAGGCAATCACTAATACACTTTCCCTTTCTATAGACTTGCCTATTCATATGTATATATATATGTATATATGAATATATATACATATACACACACACATACACACACACACACACACACACATAGTATGCATATATGGTCTTTGTGACCGACTTCTTTCACTTCACTTTTTTGAAGCTTATCCCTGTTGTAGCTTGTATCAGTACTTCAGAGAAAAGTGATCAATCTGTCTCAATTAGATCATTCCTGCATTTTCCTTACATTTATTTTCTCCACTACTAATTTTGTGAAATAACTCATGAAATAGTTTTAAATGCCTCCTATGCTCACCTCTATGGTTTTCTTTCCTTCTTTTTATTTCTTTCATTCTGTCTTTTTTCTGCTTTTAAATAGCAATCATGGCTGCTTATGGAGGCTTTAAAGGAATTTCACCTAGTCATTTTCAAAGTAAATTAAAATATAAAATTTGCTTGCCACTGGTGGAGTAAAAAAACAAACAAACAAACAAACAAACAGCAAAGACCATATATGCACTTCTATCCTCTGGCCAATTGCCTCTCAGCTGTATTGTAGTAGTGATGGCTAACTTACCTTTCTCCAGAAAATAGCTGTTCCTAGCAAGTAGCTTTTCCAAAAGAATTGTATTCTACAGTCCCACCCTATCCCTTGCATATAAATAGGGCCATTTGACAAGCTCTCACTATGAAGTGCAAGTAGAAATTATGTGTTTTACTTTCAGGTCAAGGCAGTTAAGAGATAAATGACCTTCTTAACTTTCTCTTTTCCTTCCCTAGAGGCAGGGGACTTCGAAGCTTTAGATAATATCAGAGCCACAAGATGGTAGGAACTTGTTTCGCTGAATTACAGTCTGGAGAAAGATCACCTGCTAAACAGGAACACCTGTATAAAACATTTACATAAGCAAAAGTAAACTCCTATATGTTAAGCCAGTGAAATGCTGACATTTACTTGCTATAGTTGCTAGCCTTACCTTAACAAATATGTGCATCTTCCTAATCTCTACTTATTTCCTACGTCTCATGGGCTGCTTACTTCAGCAGTGCAATTCCAATTCCAATCCCGTGAGGCGTCCACGTGGACTCTGTAATCCTTGCATCCTAAGGAAAAGTGGTAAAGAAAACCCCTAATGTAAACGCCTTCCAGTTAATAAATATTTTCTCTTTTTGTAGAAGATTGATAGCTAATAGATGTTAAAGGAATTGTAGGAAATTAGCATTTTGTAAACTGCAGTGTAGTAATTGGTTCCCACAAAAATTATCAATAAATTCCATTATTGGGCAGAAGGTGGCAAGGCAACAAGATAGACTTGTGGTGCCCAACAAATACCTCCAGATTATTTTCTGCATTAGAAAAGGGAAAAAATGAATCTTTTATAGTGGAAACTCTGGCTGTAAACTCTTTATCCAAGTAATCAAACTTAACATCATCAATAGTAGAATACAGGTATTATGAGTTTCTTGATATAATGTAATTGGAAGTGTACAGTATTACTCATGAAGCATTCTTAGCAAAAATGTATAATCTGAACCTAATCAAGCCTCCAGACCTCACTGTCCAACATGATAGTCACTAGCCACATTTGACTATTGAGCACTTGAAATGCAGCTACTTCAGACTGAGATGTGCTATAAGTGTAAAAAACACACAGGATTTAAAGAACTTAGTAGGAAAAATGGGGGGGGAGGGGAATGCCTCATTGATATCTTTTTAATATTGAGTGCATGTTGAAATCCTATTTTAGATATATTGAGTTAACTAAATATCTTTCAAAATTTAATTTAATCTATTTCTTTTTAGTTTTGTGAATGTGGCTATTAGATCATTTTAAATTACATATGTGGCTCATGCTATATTTTTATTAGATAGCCCTGCTCTAGACATAACTTCCAACTTACAAAAAAATAAAAGAGATAGAGTTATAGTTTAAAAAATACTATCAGGAAACAATGTGACAAATTCAGATAATGGAACATTAGCCTGGATTCTTCAAAAAGTCAATATCATGAAAAAAATAGAGAGACTTCCCACACTAAAAGACTCTAAAAAGACATAAAATTCAAATGCAATTTGTGAACCTCAACCTGATCCAAGATTAGAAACTTCTATAAAAGGCAAATCGTGCATAATGGGAGAAATTTGAATATGGACTGAATATTTCAGAGAGAAAGAAATGGCAAAAAACGTCTTTTAAATTGGCATTTATTTCATTCTACTATCACTTCTCAGGGTCATATTTAAAAACATCTAAGCTGCCTGGCCTAAGACTGTTTCACCATTACACACTAAGAGACTGGTAGACAAAGCGTAGAGACAGCTGGACTCCAGTTACCTTTGAATGTATAATCTTAGGTGAGACTTTGTTCTTGAATAAATAGAAATGCAAGAGCTAAAGGAAACTTTTTAAATAAAACAATAATTGTCCAAAATCAGATGATTTTAATAATACTAAGTGCTATAAAGAAAAAGCGTAGGGTCTATGAGAATATGTAATTGGTTGGAGGGTGGCAAGACCTTCCTGAAGTGTTGACATTTAATCTGGAACTTGAAAGATGAGCAGGTTTTGGCTACATAGAGTACAGCAAGGAGTGTACTAAGCGGAGGAAAGAGTAAATGTGAAGGCCTAGTGATGAGGAAAAGTTGGACAGGTTAGGAACAAAGAGAAGGCCGGTATGGGGAACTGAGAGGTCCAGTAAGTGGTGCCAGCTTCAGCAGGGGAGGTGGGTAAACAGAAGCCACTTAACAAATCCATTCCTCTACTCAGCCACTGTTTTTCTACTCCTCCTCTACTGATTCTCTGTCACAAAGATTTGAAGTGATTTTACAAAATTAAATCAGACAATAAAGATGGAAAAAATGAATATATATTCAGTTTTAAAAGCCTAGAAATAGTACTTGGAATTAGTGAATTGAATTTCAGATGAATTTTCAACTTAGCTTTGAGATCGCAGCAACTAATCCAAAAGGAAACTTTGTGGTTTACGTAGTAAAGGAAAATGAACTAATCAATATGGAAACAAAACTTTTTCCATAGATCAACTTCAAGGTGGGATTTTTCCTTTGACTTGTTACAGAAAAGACATTGATTAACATGGTAAGTAAGCATCATGAACAACATTTTTCTATAGAGTTAGGTAAATGGTTCAGCAAATAAAATGCCTACCACCTGGGAACAATTCAATAACATGCTTGTAGCACCTTTCAACACCCAATTAGAAGCAACTTCTCCCTTACCTGCCTCTACTATAGAGGCTATGAAAGCTAAATATATTTTAGATTCCATATATAAGTGATATAACACAGTATTTGTCTTTCTCTGTCTGACTTATTTCACTTAGCACAATGCCTTCACGGTCCATCCACATTGTTACAAATGGCAGGATTACCTTCTTTTTAATAGTTGAATACTATTCCACTGTGTACATATACCAATCTTCTTTATCTATTCATTTGTTGGCAGACAACAGACAGATGGACAGACACACACACACACACACAAACTTGAAATATTTTGCCCAATGAGATATAGAGAGAAATCTGCTAGCACTACCTTTTTCTCTTTGACTTTCTTCCTGCCTTGATCCCAGAAATGATGTCCAGAGCTACAGTAGCCATAATGTGACCACAATTCCAGAGGCATAAGGAAAAAGTAAAGAGAATCACAAAAATGCTGCCTACGATATGGTTAAACCTTTGAACCAATGTCAACAGCCTCAATCTCCAAATTTCTTATTATGTAAGAAAAATAAGCATTTGTTTAAGCCACTGTTGGTTGGATTTTCTATTATTTTTAATCAAAAATCTTCCCTAAATGATAACATAATGTAAAAAGCTAACTAATTTATCTTGCTCTAGAACTTTAAAGTCACTTAATTCCAGGGGACGTCATTGTTCAGAGTTTGCAATTATGCTGAAGGTGACTTTTACATTACAGTAAGACCTTTACGGGCCTCTTGTTTGTAGCAGGTGGGTATGCCCATGTGGCTTGAAAAATAAAACTAAACCCATGGCCTTTAGTTCATGTGTTTCTAGCAGCTGAATGTGGTTTGCTTTAGGAATGAAAATTCCTCTGAAATGTTAATTGATTCAGTTTGACAGTGCTTGCGACATTATAAATCAATATCATGATGTTTTTGTGAACCAGTGATAAATATGGAGGAATAAGAAAGACTATGATAGTTAAGAATGGGTATGATCGTTTTGATTGTTTTTGTTTTTAATGGAACTCAGGAAGATTGAGATTCCTTTCTTTTTGGAATGTTGATGCATTGTGGGGAATGATAGGGCAACATCAATATTATAGGATAATCTTAATCCTAGTCAGGTACTATTAGACTCTTTTTAATTATTTATGTATTTATATATATATATATATACATATATATATTGAGAAGAGGGATCTGATTTAATAATATACATATAGGGAGGAGGGATCCAATTTAACCTACGTGTTTTAGTTATCTATTGCTGTATAAAAAATTACCTCAAAACATAGTGCTTAACATTTTAAAAATTTATTATCTCATGGTTCCTGTGGATCTGGAATTTAGACGGAGACAGCTTGTCTCTGCTCTACACTTTTTGGGGCCTCAGCTGAAGACTTGAAGTCTGGGGTTGAAATCATCTAAAGGCTCTTTTACTTAAATGTCTGGAGGTTGGTGCTGACTGTAGTGGAGGCCCAGCTGGGATTGTCAGCTGCAATAGCCACATAGAGCCTCTCCATGTAACCTGGGGTTCCTCACAAGGCGGTGTATAGATTCCAAAGAGCAGTCATCAGAGAGAGCGAGCCAAGGGGAAGCTGTGCGTATAATCTAGCCTAAGTGGCACATGTCACATCTGCCACCTTATATTGGATGAGACAGTTGCAAAGATCCACCCAAGTTCCAGGGAAAGTAACATAGATCTCCCTCCCCTGACCATACACCTCTCAATGGAATCACGTCAGGTCACACTATAAGAAGAGCAAGTGGGATGGGAAATATATATACTCATGGGTGAGCGTCTTTGGAAAACACAATCAGCCATGTCGTACACCCCACCTTTTTAATGAACAGTCATGACATATGTACAAGTGTTTGGACATTGACAATGTCCACAGATATTTTTTGTCACAACTGGGGGTGGGAGTAACAGGGTTGCTACTGGCATCTAGTAGTTAGAGGCCAGAGATGCTTCTAAACATCCTGCAATCCACAGAACACACACACACACACACACACACACACACACACACACACACTCACACAGAAAGAATTAGCCTCAAAAGAGACTGAGAAATTTTGTCTTTGAGTGTTAACATTCTGCAAGTATTTAGAATAATTAGACAGAGGGTAGAGGAACCTATAGAAGGCATATAAATTCCAAAAGTCTCCGATTGAAAAATTCTGTTTAATATGTAGTATTATGTACTAATTATGTCTATAAATAAAAGTCATCATTCAGGCAAATTTTGATTCCAAATATGATATGTTGAAAATCAACTCTCAATGAACACAAATAAGTGGAAACAAATCTTCTGTTCATGGATCAGAAGAATTAAAATTATTAAAATGTCCATACTATCTAAAGCCATCTATAAGGTTAATGCAATGCCTAACAAAATTCCAAAGACATATTTATAGAAATAGGGAAAAGTGCAAACAATAAACACAAAAATTAATAAGTGGGAATTATTAATAAGTCAAACTATAAAGCTTCTGCACAGCAAAAGAAATACTCAAGATGATGAAATAGCAATCTACAGAATGGGAGAAATATATACATCAAAGGGAATGAAATAAGGATCTCAAAGAAGTACTTGCACCCATATTCATTGTGACATTATTCTCAATAGCCCAAATATGGAAACATCATAAGTGTTCATCAACAGATGAATGGATAAAAAAAGATATAGTATATACATACACACAATGAAATATTCAACCACTAAAAGAAAAGAAATCCTGCCATTTGTGACAATATGGATTGAACTCGATGCATTGTGCTAAGTGAAAAAAAGTCAGACAGAAAAAGACAAATACTGTGTAATAGCACTTATATGTAGAATCTAAGAAAGCTGAACTCTCACATATTCTCTCTCTCTTTGTCTCGCACGCGCCGTACAGACACACACACACACACACACACACACACACACACACACACCCACACACACAATAGAGTGATGGTTACCAGGGGCTGGGGGATGAAGAAAATGAGGAGATTTGGTCTAAGAGTACAAATTTTTGGTTATAAGATGAATAAGTTTTGGGGATCTAATGTACAGCATGGTGATTATAGTTAAACTGTATTATATACCTGAAAATTGCTAAGAGAGTTGATTCTAAATGTTCTCAAAAAGGAAATGATATTTATGTGAGGTGATGGAGGTGTTGACTGACACTATGAAAGTTATCATTTCACAGTATATGTATATCAAATCAACACATAGTACACCTTAAACTACAGTGTTGCATGTCAAATATATCTAAATAAAGCTGTAAAAGAAAAAACCTTTAAGTAAACAAAATGAATTTATTAAATGTATATTCCATAATGTTTACCTATCTTATATCTCTATATTTCAAGGAATTTGTCACAGACTTTCATATTCTGCATGGGTAATTTGTCTGTATACTACTTGGAAGAATATTTGTCTTAAAAACTGTTTTTTTGTTAGATTTGACCATCTTCTCACCTATCCTGAAATCAAAACTTTGAAACCTACAATTTTAATGCAGGGCAGGAAGAGATTTAATCCCTTTAAGAACCCTTGGACAACTCTTGTTTTTATTAAATATTATACATGCCATGTAAGCCTGTCTTTGTTGCTTCTCCTTTTTCATATTGGTCATTCACTAAGCATAGAAAGCCATCTGATTTTTAAGAGCCAGCTCACTAATAAAGATGAAACTGGCAGGTTTCTCCCTCCTCTCCATAGTATGCCCCACTGGCTACACACAAAGCAATTACAACTCACCAGTCAGCTCTTTTTCATGTGATAGCATCAGCAATTTTGCCCAGGGCTTCTTTTTTGATGAACAATAGCAGAAATAATGGCCTAATTCACACACACACACACACACACACACACACACACACACACACACACACACACACACACACCTATTTGCTTTCTCAAAAACAATCCAGTATTAACAGAAGCCTTTCCTAATTAAACCAATGTTATTTAATTATTCATTGTAATACTATGATGATTTCAATAATGTCAAAGTGAACGATTTATTAGAAAAATATTTAAAACTAAGGAATTAATGTGAGCTTAGAGGAAAATAAATCCTGATCTGTTTGAATTTCTCATGTTTTAAATATATTTTCAAGTTCTTTATAGATCCCAGGAGAATCTACTTTGTCTTTCAGTGCTAGTCCAACATAATTTGACCTATCCTCAAGGCTTTAAACGTAATTTGAAGGAAGATGCTTGAAAGATCCTGTTACTTCAGGAACAGAGCAGCCATGTTGACTTCAACGCCAAGAACAATGAATTTTTATCTTATTCCTTGGAGTGCATTTCTGAACTTCTCTGGGTTTCACTTTATTTTTTCATCTCCCTCCCCCCCCAAAAGAAAAAGGAAATAATCATATCTCTCTACATTAAAAGAGACAGGAAAAAAGACCCCTTAACATGTTTAAGGTAAAAATAGTTACGCAATAAAATGCTTTTCATCCTGGGGGTTGGGGAGAAGGCGAAAAGCTCTTTATGAACATAATTCCACTAGAGGGCAGTGCATCTCAGTGGAGACTCATGGCCAATGTCTCAGGACGTTGAATTAAGATTGTGTAGCAAACATGGAGAATGTTTGTGATACAATGACAAGTGAAAAAATTTTTAAATTCAAATACTATGTAGAGATTAAGTATGATTGTGGATATGAATCATGTAGTAGTTTAGAACTTAATCTTGGTCTTATTCAGATCATGGATTATTCCTGTCGTCACCACTTATATGTCCTTGGAGGAGTTGCTTAAAAGCATCTGAGCTTCAGTTTCTTCATCTGTAAAATGGAGACAATTACAGGTACCACATAGAGCTATTGCGATCATTAAAAGGGATCCTACATGTAAAATGTCCAGCGTGGTGTCAAACATGTAATACCACTCAACAAAAAAAGCAGGATGATGATGATAATAATAACAAATATTTAAAAGGAGCATAGGAAATAATGTTAGTTATTGGACTGAGTTGTTTATAGCTTTATTGGTTCACTTTACTTATTAAAATTTACATTGGAGAGTTTGTAGTGGAAAATATTTTAAAATTCTAATACCCTATCTTTAGCACTTTTAAACCGCAGAGAAAAATTTTTTAATTTTGCTAAAAAATGTTATTTTTGTCATTTTAACATCTAGAACATTATTATCACATATTTACTATTTATTTTCTTTTCCTAACTGAATATTCTGTCAGCATTCCAAGGGAAAATGGAATATAGAGATAATTCATCTTTTAATGTTTTTAAATATTATTCTGCATGAGCTGTATAGCCTGAGGGATGGCATGGTATATTTCTCTTAGAACTCTCAGTGTAAAGAAAAATTGATGAAAATAGAAATATTTAGTAGATTGTCATATATGCCAATCTATACTTCACATATGAGTTCTAGTGATCGTTTAAAAGTTCCTTTACAAAGTAGCTGTGTGTTACAGAGGCGTATATGGCAGAGTAACAAGGCTAAAGTAGTCCATCATGGACAATGAAAGGTCATTCCGAAATAAAGATTTAATGCCTCTGAAATTATAATGTGAGTCAAACTGGAAAGATTTAATTTATGAAACTTTGATTTATATATTGTTCACTCTGTTCTTAGTCTTTTAAAAGTAGCTGACTCACCACCGCTCATCATATGAAAAAGATCAAATAAAAGCCAGTCCCAGGCAATAGTAGCCATCTCAGGCATTTGCTTAGATTATTACCATCATTCCTACACCATGACCATCACCAGTGTCACCATCTCCTCCAGGTCCAGTATCTCCACCATCACCAACACCTCTACCATCACCATTACTTCTCTTGCTTTGATTAACTCATTTTAGAGTTGTTTTTTTTTTTTTTAAATCTCCCTATGTATTTAATCCCACCTGGCCAGTTTAACAAAGAGGAAGGATATTAATTAGGAATTTCCTTTACCTCATTATATTCTAGTCTTGGATATAAATGATGATATATTCTTATGAAACTAAGAATAACGAATAATTACCTCCGTATCTAAACCAGGATAGACTCTTGGACATCAGGCTCATGATGACCACTAGAAAATATTGTCAGACCAGGAAGCTGAGGAGCTGTCCTCCTGCCTCCTTGCCCATCACAAATGTGCTCTATTGGATCTCAAGGCAAGTTCTCATCACTAAGGTGTACTCCAGAAAACAAGGGCTCCACAAGTATCAAGCAGAATAAGAAAATTGATATATATAAAATACGACAGCATCTTCAACTTAATTTCTCTTTGATACCTGCCCATCTGGTGGCCCTGACCTACGTAAAGCTGCACCTCCGGGGACAACCAAGGATCTTGACCTATTTAGCAAGAACAATAATTTGCTGAATTACGGGATTCTGCTCACTAGTCTGCATCCAAAAGTTTTACATACAGTCATTCTTATACCTGGCTGATGATAAGACCACCTGAGGAAGGCTCATTTTTTGTTTCCAAAAAATAAGTTTCAGAGGCTTGGAATTCTGTAATTTTAAAACTCCAGGTGATTCTGATGATTTTTCTATGCTTGAAAACCACAGGACATAGATGACAGTCTCATCTCTTCGCCAATGCTGGCATCATAAAACTCCCTGATCTGAGTATTTGCTGATGACAATAGGAGCACTGCGGAGCCAGAGCAGGAAGTAAGTCCTAAGATCAAAGCCTGAGAGCCTAAAATGAAATCCCTGGTGTCTCTTTGCCCAGCTCTGGCCCTACCATGCAGAAAACTTAACCTAAAATGGGTAATAATGGGAACCAGAAGGCCCAGAAAAAAGTTGGCACAAGACATTTTTAGCCATGCAGTTCCAGTTTTCAGCTGACCAAGAAAATGCAGTAGCTTCTATCAGAGCTACAGAGCTATGCAAAGGAAGCCAGGGGTCAAGGGCTTCAAAGATCTCTTATCTAGTGGGATGAGCTATTCATTTTCATAGCCTGAAAGACTCTCACCCAGGAACTACCCTAGATGACTCCATTTAAAACCTTAACATAACCACCAAAGACTTTGGAAGTTAAGAATAGGCCAAGGTGATGTAATATCTAATATATCCTTTTCCAGTTCTAAATCCAAACGGGACATTCTGGCAATGGACTACATTTCAGACTGCCTCCCCCCACCGCCCACTATACAAGGACACTTTTACTTGTGACTATTCTAAAAAAGAATGGATATGTCCCCTCTCCACCATTGTCATCCTCCATTATATATATATAAGCTCCTGCTTCTTTGGTCATCCAGGAAATCATCTCTCTCCGTGGAAAAACCAACCACACAATCTCTGACTTTAGTAGCCTCTTTATATTTTTATTTTGTAAAAAATAAAGATCTCAAAAACTTCCATCCACCTTTCCACTTTCTACCCTTTATAAACCATATACGTAATAATACATAAAACTTGGGCCCAGAGTTCCTCTATTTCTATAGCTGCTGAGACACTCCCAGAGTTAAGAGCTGATCTAGTTACCATGACATTTGGATAGAATTTATAGCAATCTTTACCCAGAACACTACCTTCCATAATAATTAGGAGCCAGTCTGTACCAAGGTGAGATACCTACAGTTCAAGAAGACTTGAATGCCAAAGAACATGTCAATAGGCATAGAGAAATTCAAAGTGGTAGCTTCCATCAGACTCCTCTTCCATTGCTAATACTCTCACCAAAGACCAGATGACCTCTGCTATGGAACACTTCTGGATAACAGAAATGGTCTGCACCATCACCTGTATTCTAGCATCCCCCTTCCATGTACTTCCACTAAAATTTCACTTTTCTCTGCTGGCCACAAAGATTCTCTTCTCTGCTTCATGCCCAAGGCAAGCCCCAGTAAACAGAGATTGAGAAGATGTAATGGGCTTGTGAGAACCTAAAAGCTTGATCCAGTGCCTGGTTCACTAGGAAAGCTATGGCTGAAAGAACGATCATGGAGTTCTGCCTTTGACCATGGAAACAGAATATAACAGGTCATGTAAAGCCAAATGACCAGAGAGAATTCAAGGAAAGGCATTCCACAATGTCTCTTTATTTATTTATTTATTTTTTAAAAATTTTATAACCCCATCTTCGCTTTATATCTTAATTGAGACTTAGATATGTAATAACAGAATGAATCATAATTCTTGGTTCATGACACATTGTCATTGTGGGTCTATCCATAGTCCCTTTTTTAATTTTAATTTTTAATTTATTATTATTTTTTAAATTAATTTATGTTTTATGGTGACATTGGTTAACAAAGTCTGATAAGTTTCAGCTGTACATTTTAACAGTAAGGCATATATATATTTACATTGTGTGTTCACCTCCATAGTTAGATTTCTTTCTGTCACCACATATTTGACCCCTTTAACACCATCTACCTCCCCCTTACCCCTATCCTCTGGTAACCACTAGTCTGTCGTCCACGTCCATGAATCTCTGTTTGTCCTGTTCGTTTGTTGCTTTTAGGTTTATATTCTGCATATAAGTGATATCATGTGATTTGCAACATTTTTTGTCTGGCTTATTTTGTTAGCGTGATTATCTCGAGGTCCATCCATGTTGTCACAAATGGCAGTATTTCATCTCTTCTTTGGCTGAGTAATATTCCATTGTATGTATGTACCACAGCTTCTTTATCCAGTCTTCTATCATAGGACACTTTAGTTCTTCCGTCCTGGCCACTGTGAATAATGCTGCTATGAACATCAGTGTGAATATCTTTTCGAATATGGTTTTCAAGTCTTTGGGGTAAAGGGAATTGGGTTATGTAGTAGATCAATTCTTAGTTTTTTGAGGAACCTCCATACTGTTTTCCATAGTGGCTGTACCAATTTGCAGTCCCACGCAGTGTATAAGGTTCCTTTCTCTGCATCCTCTCCACATTTGTTATTACTTGTCCTGTTGATTATAGCTATTCTAACAGGTGTGAGATGGTATCTCATTGTGGTTTTGATTTGCATTTCCCTAATAGCTAGTGATGTTGAGCATCTTTTCATATATTTGTTGGCCATTTGTATGTCCTCTAGGAGAAGTGTCTGTTCAGGTCCTCTGCCCATTTTTTGATTGGATTGTTTGTTTTTTGTTGTTATTGAGCATATGAGTTCTTTGTATATTTTGGATATTAGGCCCTTATCAGAGGCGTTTGCTTGCAAATATATTTTCCCATTCAGATGGTTGTCTCTTTACTTGTACAATTTCTTTTGCTGAGCAGAAGCTTTTTAGTTTGATGTAGTCCCATTCATTTATTTTTAGCTTTTACTTCCCTTGCTTTTGAGGTCAAATTCATAAAATCCTTTTAAGTCCAAGGTCCTTGAGTTTAGTTCCTATATTTTCTTCTATGCATTTTATTGTTTCAGGTCCTTAATTCATTTTGAGTTAATTTTGGTGTATGGTGATAGATAATAGTCTAGTTTCATTCTTTTGCAGGTGGCTTTCCAGTTTTCCCAGCACCAGTTATTAAAGAGGCTTACCTTTCTCCACTGTATGTTTTTGGCTTTTTTGTCGAAAATTATTTGCCCATATAAATATGGGTTTACTTCTGCACTCTCGATTCTGTTCCACTAGTCCGTGTGTCTGTTTTGCTGTCAATACCACGCTGTTTTGATTATTGGCGCTTTGCAGTATAATTTGGAGTCGGGTAGAGTAATGCCTCCAGCCTCGTTGTTTTTTCTCAGGATGACTATGCCACACTGTCCCTTTAAATGGGTCTGACTTACCTGTTCATTGCTCCACAGAGGACAAAGAAAAGAACATAACTGGGAACAGCATATCTCAAGATTTACCCATAATGTCCTTTCACACATTTGCTCATGATATTTATTTAGCTTTTCCTTTTTTGTTTTGTGTTATCATTCAACTACATTGAGTACCACATCCTGTCCTTCCATTGCCTCTCAACCACCCACACACACACCACTTGCCTTTATCTGTTAGGACACACAGGGATTTAAACAAACTGAAGTAGCCTTTCTCTTTCCTCCTAAGCTTTTCCACTGCAGGGAGAAAATTGAGAATATAGAAATTTAAGACTATGCTTAATGTGTGAGCAAGGTTCTTCCTGCCCAGTTTAATACCTTAGATTCAAGGTAGCTTTGTCCTTTGTCTGACTATGGATTCCAGGAAAGACCTCAAGCCACAAAGAAGCTAATTTTCTCATATCCAGGAAGGCTACGCTCACTTACGGCAGCAATTAATATCCATCTGTGTTCTTCTATTAACGTGTATCCAGAGTATAGGTAAAGACTTGGCAGAGTGACAGAGGATAATTTTTGTCTAGGGGCAAAAATATTTTATTAAAAAGATAGGAAGAGAAATGAACAAGTGTTCTTTGAATTAATGATAAAGCTGTTGGGGGAGCAAGGTTATTTGTAGTTTTTAAATGTGCTGGTTTGGATGGAGTCTGGTTTTCCAGAGATGACCTTTGAATTCAGCCTCAAATCCCAAAGCAGAAGGTAACCTTACAGGAAGCTTTCAAAGACTTCTGAGCTTCGTGCCTAGGTTTAATTATCCCTACCCAGTTGTAAACTTTGGCAAAATTACAGAAGTGCTACTGCCCTGCCAGTAAGCTGGCCATTCCTGTAGAGACTGATAAATCATTCTTGATCTGGCCAGAATTCTCATCACGCTTTACAGTCATTGATCCATGGAAAGCAAATTAATAGCACGAGTAGGAAGGCAAGGGGTATGATGTGGGTTATTTGCCAAGTGGGACACTGCTTTGGTGTGTGTTTGATGATAGATATCTGTACTGGATGTGCTTTCGGCTTTTAAATCTAGCACATTAATCTGGGACATCAAACAACTCTCTTTTGGGTCACCCTCTACATTGAATCATCACAGTTTAGTTACCTTCTCCTGGAATCTCTCATTAAACCCTTAAATAGGATGATGTAATTTTATAGCTAACCCACTAAACACTATTTCCATAGGACACATTTCACATAATACAGATAAGGCATGTATTTTACTGCCTGAATATGGTTCATTGGAAACAAAATACTTTTTAAGCAAGATTTAGGACATATTAGCAAATTTGTGCTAAAGATGAGAGTACCCACATGAACTAGGATAAAAAGGAAAAATAACCAGAAAACCAGACTTACGAGATGGCAAATTAGGCAGCATCTGTTCAACTTGGCAGGGCTCCTTGAAATAACTTCACACTATCCCAAGGCTGGCTCAGCATAGCCAAAGAGGTGTGTTGATTGAATGAGCCTGAATCTCCAACTAGATCTGGACAACAAACCTCCTCTTGTTTTTCTGGGCTGGACCTCTAACTCCATTGATGATTTCTTGCCTTGAACTTGACATGCTTTCACATCCCTAGTCTTTGGGATGACTTTGGATCCTCCCAATGATTACTTTGCTTCTGTGGTAATGAATCTCAATGACTACCTGATTCAAGTACCCTCCTAGCTAGAATATGTCTCAAGGCCTCTCCTCCAAATACCATCCTTCGCCACCAGCTCAGCCCAACAGCACCTACCTGTTGAAATTTAAAAGGAACTGAGAGGTCTCCTTCTTCATTACTTGCTTCTCTATATTCATGAAGAATTTTTCATGAAGAATTGACAAATCCCTACTTTGTCATGTTCGTGAAGAATGACAAACCCTACTTTGTGCTCTCACAGTACCCTTGTTGTACAGTTTATTGAATTAATTTATTTATGTGTCTATTTCTCTTAGTCAAGTCCTTAATGGAAGATACCAAATATCATATATTTTTTTTTATTTCTCTACTGTCTTCTACAGGGCATTCATGGCACATTATAAGTCTTCAATTAATGTTTGATGAATAAATGAATGCTTTTATAATATAGTCATCTTTTCCCTAGCACAAAGCTGAAATTCTACTAACAATGGAATTATTTATACTTAAATCACCCTAAAGTTCCTAGTATGTCTATCAATCATGAAAATATCAATATACTTCTAGGAATGTCATATGAACTTTCAGAGTCCTTCACTCAAGATAAGAATGTTGAATTTACATAGTATATTTTCATTTATGAGTTATTTTTTGAGATGATTAATTATAATTGACATTGAGAACTTAACTGTGTCCTAGGCACTGTGCTTAGTACTTACATATATCACCTCCATAAATCATTACTACAACACTGTGAAGTAGGTACTACTGTTATCTTGAAAAAACTAAATCTAATATGCTTAAGAAACTTTCCCAAGTTGACAAAGCTACTAAGTGACAGAGCCAGCATCTGATTTCAGAGCCCCTTCTTACTTATAACATAGTCCACCTCAGAGAATAATCTGTTCATCTAACCTAGAACATGAGATAATGAACATACACCTTCAAAGACTGTAAAGAAAGAAGTGGAGACCCTGAAAAGCAAAGTTATGAAATGTAAAGGCAAAGCTTAAAATATAAATTCTATGATTCCTTTGATAGTTTTTTAGTTAAATATTGTACTAGTGGTCCTCTCAAAATAGGGAGTAAGGGAACCTTGTAATGCTTCAGCCCAAGTAGATTCCAGTGTCTCTATCATCTTTCTATTGTTAACCTTGAGCTTGTTTCCTTACTTTTCCTCTTTATTCTAGTTCATCTGCCTTATATTACCCTCTCAGAAACCTGGTACAATAGATGTACAGGTGAATGGGGAGACACATAGATTTAGACTAAAGATGTAAATTGGGGAGCAGGACAGTGAGAACTGCCAGTTTGTAGTGTAAATACCTCCTTCTCTGACAACTCTCATTACAGTTATCAATGACAATTTGAAGAGCACTGCCCTATATGCACAGAAGAAAATTTAAGAAAAAAACAGCCCATAAATATATGAAAAGATATTCAACTTCATTAGTAATTGGGCAAAACATCAACAAGGCACCATATCATATTTATCACATTGGAAAAAATTTTTTAAGTCTGATAACAGTGACTATGGGAAAATAGAAACTGTCAACCCCTGCTTGTGGGCATGGAAATTAATATAACCACTTCAGAGAGTAACTTGTTAATATATAATGAAGTTAAAAGTTTATGATACTCTGCGACCCAAAAATTCTGCTTCTACATGTATCCCTAGAGAAACTCTCACACTTGCATATTCAAGGATGTTATTTGAAGCATTGAAAAAACAGGAAAAAATTAGAGACATAAATGTACATTAATAAGAGAATGGATAAACAAATTTATATGTATTCAAGTGATGGAATACTGTGTAGCAGTGAAGTCAACAAACTTGATATATCAACCTAGTTAGATTCCAAAAATAAAATGTTCAGTGAGAAAAGCAAGTTAATGGATGAGATGCCATAAAGAATGATAACACTTATATAAACTTTGAAAACACACAATTCTAAATATTTTTCATACATATTTACATATAGAACATAAGCATAAAATATACATGGGAAGGATATACATCAACATCAGAATAGGGTGTGCCTCTATAATGAGGGACATAAGTAGGACTGGTCTAGAGAACGAAAGGGACCATATGTTTAATATTTTCTTTCTTTTTAAAAATAGTCTGAAGCAAATATGCCATAATAAAATTTGTGAATTGTAGATAGTTACTATTCAGATGTTTATGTCACTCTTTATGTTCTTCTGTATGTTTAAAATATTTTAGTAAAAAATCAACATTCCAGTTTCAAAGGAGTTAAACACAGAGTCCATTAAGAGAGGCTGCAATTAAGAACTAAGAAGCTTGAGAATATTAATGGACTCAGACAGCACCAATACTCCAGAGACTGTAAATTATTGTCAAAGCCCAACTATGCATCACCTAAGCAGAGGGCGGTTCCTCCACAAGGCCAGCCATGATTATTTCCCAGCAAGAAAGATAATTTGGACCTGCCAGATAATCCTTTATTTCTGTCGAAGTCAGGTAGAATTTCTGTGATTCACATTCTAATATTGCTAGTCTTTGGTAAGTCTTGCCACCCACATAGGCACGAGCCCAATATTAAAGCAACATTCGATTTCTAGTAAAATATGGAGCACACAGACTACAAAACAAAATTCCTTAAGTGAGCCAAACAAATCCTTTTGGTGCAAAATTCTTATTTCCTTTGTGATCTTTTCTGATATACTGTTGTTAAAAGACTTCGAAAATTTATTTTTTGAGGACTTGGGAGCCAGCTTGAAGAGTTCCCAAAGACAATTTTTGTTTGAATAAGGGTAATATCTGTAGAAGATCTAAACACATCAAACAATATCTAAATCCATAAGTTCACCATGCACATGTGTGTGCACACACATACCCACACAGCTGGTTGGTAACCTTGAAGATGCTATTCATTTTAAAATTGGTGAACAAAGGAAAAAATTATTTATTCTGCATTTCCTATATGTACTCTATCACTACATAATCAAATAGTTGATGAGGCAATGTTTCTATTTATAAATGATTTCCAACAACTAAATGAAGAAGGAAAGCAAGAATGTGAATATTGCCATTTTGCAACCTCTAAAGAATTAAAGCATCTGAATATTAAGCATCCGTAGCTGCTCAGGGCACAAAAAGAAGGACGATCTGACATTATGTGCCTCCTGATGAAAAACATACTGCTGCCCATGAAATATTCTGGCTAAAAAAATCAAATCTGAATCAGATGAAGCTCAAGATCTGCGTATCAATTTACAAGAATAGAGAGAACAGAGGAATGAACATGCTAAAAGAGAAATACAAATCCAAGCTGTGAGCAACTATAGGAGAAATAGTCACGTTTCTGTAACAAATAATCACAAGGGGAAAAAAGATGAAGAAGAAACCTGTAAATTAAAAGACTCTAAAGGCAAACCTTAAAAAAAAAAAAACAGGCAGAAGTAAATTAGAGTTTAAGTTTTGATTTTAGCACACTTGGGTTATGAAACTATATAGGAAAAATAAGGAAGCAGATTTCATAACGTCAAGACAGTGCTTACTCTTGAGTGAAGGATAAGTTGAGACTGGGACAAGACGTGTGTAGAAAAATTATCTTCTGACAAGAATAGTGGTTTCAAGGATGTCAGCCTTAAAATCACTCATTAAGCTATATGGATCATTGGTTAAAAACAGTAAATATTGAAAGATAACAAGATCATGAGGAGAAAAAATAACAGTACATTAATTTGCCTCAAGTGGAATTTCAATAGACATGCAAATTGCACGATTTTTATCAAAAGCTTTGAGGCACATCAAGTAACTTGGAAAACAGTGTAAAAAGAAGGAATATAGTGGCAATTACATTCTATTTGGCTGGAATATAATTTAATTTTTGGATGTAAACACCATGCATACCTACCATGTGTTATTTACCGAGAAGTCTGAAACCTTGCCTCCTATCATGACATTAAGAAGCAAAACATAAAAAGATAAACACAAGACTGCTAATATCTTAACTTGCAAAAATGTAAGAATTCCGAACATTGGGTTATGAAGAGAGATTGAACTCTTTTCTGTGCCATTGAACACAATTAAATTTTATTTTCACATTTTAGTATATATTTAGCCTCAAAGCCAGACACAATATAATATGTCATATTCTAATTTATTAGTTGACAAATCACACTTATTACATAGTTAAAAGTAAATTAAACAGTGTGCATTAATGGCTAATTAGGGAATAGTCATATGTCGTCTTCATATATTACTTCAAACTCTAAAATACAAAAGTTATCCATTTTTGCTTCAGTTCATTCAATTATAATACACCATAAAAATGCTAAAACATAAATCTAAAAATGATTTGCAAAAATACATATTTCTGTGAAAGGGGTATCAGAATTTCCTCTTTTAGAGACAGAATTAGGTGTCTGGCAAATGCTGGTCCACAGGAGAATAACTCCCCTTCTTAGCTCATGCATAGGATCCTTCATAATCTGATCTCACCTATTCTCCAGCTTCTTCCTACTCCTCTTCCTACTCTGTTTTATCCCTATAAATTTCTTGGGCATTAAAACTTCTATGACCCTAAATGTCACACTATTTTCATAACTCGCCCAGTCTTTCCATCCTCTATCCTGTGCATATTCTCTTTCCTGCCATTTTTCTCTAATTTCAATGACAAACTGCTCTTCATGTATTGGGTCTCAGTGCAAATGTCTGCTTTATAAGCTTTTCCTGATTTTGCTCAAGAGTTAGTCAATCTCTGCTCTGTGGTCCCTCAACCTGTGTCTTGACTTCTGTTACTGCAAAAACAGTACCATATGGTAGTTAATCATTAGAACAACTGTCTGCACCCAGAGTTATCTTTTAAAATACAAGGTACCCAGTTTAATTTGAATTTCAGATAAAAAAAAAAAACAAATAATGTTTTAGTAGAAGTATATCCCATGCAAGATTTGGGGCATACTTATACTAAAACTTTTTATTTGTTGTTTATCTAAAATTCAAGCTTAATTGGGCCTCTAGATTTTTATTTGTTAAACCTGGTAACCTGATATCTGCCATAAGATCATAAGAAACTTGAGAGTAGAAATAATTATTATTCTTTACATCTTCATAATGCTTGATATATCTCCATAGGTTTCAATAAATGTGCATTGAATAAATGAATGATTGGAGAGACTTATGAGAGCTCTTTGTGAAATCTACAATTCTATTTGTTCAGCAAATATCTATTGATTACTTATAGTGTTCCACACACTGTTTAATAGCAGCAATAAAGCACTTTTAGATATGCACCAACAATTTAATATTGCAGCTTTTAAATAATGTTTTCCAGGCTTTCGACTAATGGATTTTCAGGAGGTTGAATGGTTGTGTCTAGCCCTTGATTTGTACTGTTTAATTATCCTGATTGACCACAGACCAAACGAAGACCCATTTCTTGTGGTGTTTACATTTAGTACAGATGGACAGAAAGAAACAAATACATAAATAAGATAATTCAGACAGGCATAAAAATGTTATGAAGACAAACAAACAGGGTAAGAAGATTAAGAGTAATTAAAGGTTTCTCTGAAGATGCAATATGAGAGATGAGATCTTGCTGATGAAAAGAGGCAGTCTGTGATAATCTGGAAAAAAAGAATTTCAAAGCAAATCAATGATAGTGAGGAGCAACAACTAGCGAAGAATAGAAAAAAAACAAAAAATGCCCAAACTGGAAATCAAAACAATGCTAGAACTTCACAAAAGAAGATATATGCATATGAAACCATGCTCTCCATCATTAGCATTTAGGCAAATGTAAATTAAGGCCACACTAAGATCTCACTACACTTGCATTAGAGTAACAAAATCAAAAAGTTTAACAAGACCAAGTGTTGGTGAGGATGTGGAAGAACTGAAAATCTCACACATAGCTTCTGGAAATGTAAAATGGTACAACCACTTTGAAAAACAATTTTAGTAGAAAACAGCAGTTTTTCTTATAAAGTTAAACATATATTTATCATAAAATTATGTGTGTATGTGTATCAGAGAAATAAAAATATATGTTCCCACAAAGACTGTACACAAATGTTCATATTAGCTTCATTTACAGTAGCAAAACACTGGAAATAGCCCAAATTTCCAGGAACAGATGAATGAATTAACTAATTGTGGCATATTCAAAAATGGAATACATCTCAGCAATCTGAGGGACAAAATACTGATATACACAACAACATAGATCGATCTCAAGAACATTCTGCTGAACCAAATAAGCTGGACACCAAAGAGTAGATCCTACATGATTCTGTTTATACCAAACTCTAGAATAGGCCAAACTAAAGTATAGTGACAGAAAGCAGATCAGCAGTTGCCTGGGGGCAGAGGCGGTGGTGGGATAAGAGAACTAAGTGCAAAGGGCCTGAGAAAACTTTTTGGAGTGATGGAAATATTCTCTTTTGTGATTGTAGTCCTGGTTATATTGGTATATATATAATTTGTCAAAACCCTCAAATTTACATTTGATAAAGAAGCATTTTATCACATGTTAATTATAGTACAATGAAGTTGATATTTTAAAAACTGCTGGAAGAAACTATGTATTATACATGCTAAAAGGATTCAGGATTTAGTATAGGAAAACGATTTAGCATGCTGCAATCTCCAGAGAGAGCTTCCTGGAATAAGGATTTTAAATTTGAGAAGCCAACCAGGAAGAGGAAACCATCGGAGCAAAGCAGAAGAGTAGGGACTTCACACAGTGGGGGGCAGAAAAAAGAGATTCTTACAATGTTTTGAAGTTGATTTTTTTTTTGACAAAGTAACATTGCTGAGGATTTGGGCTTTATTATTTTTTCAATATTGTTTAGCAGCACTGAAACACTTTTAAAAATGCACCAAAGATGAACTATTGCAGCTCTAAAATCATGTTTCCCAAGTTTTTGCCTAATGGGCTTTCAGGAGGTTGAATGGTGTGTCTAGTCCTTGACCTACACTGTTTAATTTCCTTATCGACTGACTCATAAAATTCTACCATGCACTGTGGTGTGCTATAAATGAAGCTTTGTTCCTTTTGTGAAATTGAGAGCTCTCTGCCTTTCCGCCTGGCTCATGATCAAGAATCAGGCTGCATCTTCTCCCACTTCCTGAGATAGAAACCTGACAAGACAAATAACCGTGAAAATGACATCGTGGTATTCTATCAGAAATCGCATGAGCTCCTCTCATATAAAAAAAAAAATTTTTTTTTTAATTACACACTGAAACCAGATTTCAGAATCAGGGCCAACCACACCAGCAGGAAGATAGGGGGCTGAGGCGGGGTGATTTCTGGACATTTGGAGGAACAGGCTGCCTCTTAAAATGTATCTCTCCAGCTGACTGGTAACCTAGAATCGTCAAGAAAGTGCTGTTCCTATACCCTGAGGCATTTTTAAAATAGATGACCTTTCAGGTCCCTTTGCACCTGAACATTTTAACATTCTAAATCAGAACTTGACCACTTAAGGTTCGTGGGTTAACAGGCCTGACGTATGTTAAGTGTTCAATTTGTATGTGTGTGTATACTTTTTCTGAATATGTATGTACAGAAAAAGTATAAAAGACTGAATGGCAGTATATTCTCTAGCTCACCCAACCAGGTTAACCCTTTCTTTCACTCTTTGGTCTGTTATAATTCAATCGGCTGGAGAAAACTAATAATATAAAGGATTAATGTCCAGAGAGATGCAAATTACTTGTGTCCAAAGAAATGCAATCGGTTATTGCAGAGGTGGATAGATAGATGCGTTTTCTGGATAGACTCATTTTTGCATCTACCTGGAAATTCATTTCAGAATTCTTTTTCCTCTATAAAGCTCTCATCTTTAAATTGTCCTTTGAACTGGTTTGTAACATCTTGCTGGTTACTTCATTAATGAGTTAAACAAAATATTTGACACATGTACACATCATAGTTATTTTACCTTAAAAAATTATTTTTTCTTTTTAAATATCACAATTTTGGATCTCAAGAGAAGACAGCTGAGTGACTCCTTACAGAATTGTAGTTCGCGATGCGTTGCCACAGCTGATTCTTGCAAGGTCTCCTTCTAGCTTGTCCGTTTTCTTGCTTTCCTTTTATCCCCATCCCTCGCTTCCATTCTCTCCCCAATCCCTCTATGAACAACTTTTTAATGTGTATAATACATATCTTTTTCTTTGAATGTGTTTTGTGTTTTATGCAGTAAGACATAGATATTAAAGTACATAAAGTATACCAATCTTGCTATAGAGCTCCACGTATGTGTGTGTATGTGTGTGTAATATACATACATACATACATATATATACATATATATATACATATATGTATATATATGTATATATATATGTATATATATATGATATATATATACACTTTTCCAACACCCTGTAAAGTTGCCCTGTACCCCTTCCCAGGTAACACCACAAAATATCACCTGCTCTTCTCCCTCAGAAGTAATCACTGTTCTGGCCTCTGTCTTTATAGATTAGTTTTGCCTGTTCTTGAATTTTTTACATGTTCTTTAACATATCATGCAGTATGTTCTCTTTTGCATCTGCCTTCTTTCACTTGTCATTATGCCTGTAAAATTCATCCATGATATTGTGTGTAGGAGTAGTTTATTTATTCTTTATTGCTGAGTAGTATTAATTTTATAAATATACCACAATTTATTCATTCTTTTGTTGAAGATGAGAACTCAAGGCATCTACTTTCATATAGCTTGCTGCCTACAATAATATGATGTTACTGTTCTACCGACATACCAATATAATTTTACAATTTGAGGAAACTCTTATATAAGAAGATTAAAATTGAAAACCAGTTTTTTATTCATTCTAGGAACTTACTGAAAGAAATTCTTCAATAGAAAGCATCAAACAATTATTTACACTCCTGGTTTCTTTAAACCCTATTCCTTGCCTTTCTGTATTCATCAATCTTTAATTATTATATCCTTACCCTTACTCAGCCCTCACCAAAACCCACTCCCTTATACTGAAAGACTCACCTTAAAGCAGGCCTCACAATTTCAATAAATATCTTGACTTTGTCCTTTACAATCTGAGACATTCACTAAGAAGACTTGGTCAAGGTAGTTCTTGATTCACCTTTGTCTTATTGACAGGTGATTTTGATGATAATTTAGAGAGCCAGCATCCAAAAAGAGGCATTTTACTTGTTTCTCATTTTTGGCTTTTAAGAATCAAGTGACTGTGAAGATTTTTGTACATACATTTTTATGAATATATCCACTCATTCCTCTTAGATAGGTAGCCAGGAGGAGAATTGTGTGCTTGTACTCTATAAGTTACCTACATATCATGTTATATGTCTAACTGTAAAAATTTAGAGACTTCATGCAAAATCTAGCTTTCCAGCTTTTCTCGAAAGACTCAAAGACTTGGAAATACCAAGTTAGCATTCTTTCATTGTCATAATTGTCTGAACTTGAGTAGGAGCTCTCTACCTACTCTCCTCGTTTAAATCATCTGTCTGCTCCAGTGAGAATTTTGGTTGGCAACTTCTATTCTAACTACATACATGGGAAGGATAACTCTTTAAGTTCTTATTAACTATTTCAGATAACCAAAAGCAGGTTTTACTGAAAGGAATAGGACCATTGGAGTCTGATGAAAGAGGCCCCCTGCCACTGATGCGGCGGGGGCAGCAAGAACAGAAAGCAAGGATGGCTTAGGACATCTTGATCTATTTTTCAATTCAATCCAGAACCAATGCTTTCCAAATAGAGACTAGCAATGGTAGAATTAGAGACAGGATTACTGAAAAAGACTAGGTCAGTCTCCCTTATGCATTAATTATCATCATAAATAACACTTAGGAAACATTTTTCTACTTAGCGTGTTGTAGATGCAAAGAAGAATCAAAATCTCTTTTTACTACTGAAACAAAAGAATTCAGTCTAATCCAGAACACTTGATATTATAAAAAGAAGTTAGTCATTGAAGACTAATATAGTTTCTCTATTATTCTAGTAGGTAGAGAAACAGAGCAGAACAGAAATCAAATGCACACACTCAGTGGGACCCACTGACACCAAGGGCTGGACAGGATTCTGTGCAAATCTGAAGAAGTCTTTCCTTTCTCAGATAAGTTTTTTTTTTTCATCCTGAAAAGAGAATGCCTATGTTTGAGAGGTATGCCTGTACTTAGTATAATAGGCCTATTACCAAAAGGAAGTGGGCTGTCTGTCTTTACCTCACCGGAGAATTGCAAAGAGGAAGCCACTCCTTCCCATCACCCAGTCATCCAGGGGAGGGAGAAATTGACTCTTCACCTTCTTTCCTTATAAACATGTACTGAAATAGCTTAACTCTTCCATAAATGAAATTTGCCTTTACCTGCTTGGTCTGATCATCTTAGGACAATGGAATGATCCATAGTACAAGAAAGTGAGGCTTGAACAACCTCATCCTCATATTGGCTCAGATCATCACGAGTACCAATCCTCAGAAACACCAGCACTGTGTACGAAAAGAGTAGCATGGCTAACAGAACAGAAGGAAAGACCCAGGATCTGAGGACAGCTCTGGTAGCATGGAATCTTCCACTCTTCCCTGTAGTTGAAAGGATACTGCCTTCTGAAAAGAGAAGGGAGGGAGACCATATATCTGGGTTGTACTTGCGTTGTTTAAGAGCCAAATAAATCATACTCACCATCACTTGTCAAAGAGCTTGATGTAAATCAAATGATTCCATCACATATCTGTCATGAATACAGATAAATGAGAGAGCTTTTTATGTCAGGCTAATAGATAGCTGCCCAGAACAACACTGGAGGTTGCAGGCAGCACTTGACTTTCAGGCTTTCTTTCAAAGTGTGTGATCCTCAATCATTCATGCCAGAACCTGATGCTTTTAGCCCTTTCCTCAGAGGAGGACAGGTCCCCATGCTACAAAACAGCAGGGATTGAGAGTCTTGAGTCACCACCTCCAATCTCTGCTCTGCCTCTTTCTCTGATCCTCTTCAATGCCTTCCCGTGTTCTCATTGTGCCTGCCCCATCTCCAACCTCAGCCCATCTGTCAGCCTGGGCTCTCATATTTCAACCCACAGATTTGTCTTTTCATTCAACACCAGTCTCCTTTGTACTAGGTTCAGTTCTAAGAATGTCCATCAGTCAGCCTGACCTCCCTCAATCTCCTTTCAAGAATTGTCTCAATAATTATACAGGTAAAGTTTTCTTCTACTCATGTGGATACTGGAAAGTATTGAAATGAAAAAGCATCTCAAGATATTCCTTCAACCTAATTTGGCAGTTTTCAGTTCTTTACAAACATCCTGCTATTGCTTACAACCTTTATTGGCTGCTTTCTTTATGCGACCAGAGTGCTAAATGTTTGTTTGAGTGTTATCTCATTGAATTGTCATTTCTGTGTTTCTAAGAATGTATCCTCAACAAACTAATGCTTGAAACAGTTTAGAAAGTCACAGTTATAAAATCATCTACATTTTTAAAATGTGAAACATAAGCCAATTTCCTAAGCTACCTCAGTTATCATCCTCAGTGGACTAAAATCAAGCAAGACCTTTAGAGACGAGAATGTGGGAAATGTTAAGGATGTAAAACACATTTAGGAGACATTAGAAAGGCATCATAGAGAGAACTAGATTTAATGCTCTCCATTTTCTGTGTAATAGCCTGTAGCTGCTATCCCTTAAAACCATCAGTTTCAGCAGGACAAGGTGTTTCTTGAGGTTATAAACATACTGAAACATTTACATTGTGCTCCGCAATTTAATAAATTCGTCCAACTTGGTTTCTCTGTGGAGTCAGTCCGGTAACCTATGTATGCAAGCACTGAATGAAGCTGGTCTCCAAACTAAGCAACCCCTTGTGGGGCAGGAGATACAGCGTCTACCATAGTTGCTCCTATTATTATCTCTGTGATGAGTCACAACTTCTTGGAGCCTCCTTTCACAATCTGTAATGATAAGGGACAGGTTCAAAACTCTAAATCTTTTCAGATCTGACATTCCATGGTGCCGTTAATCTTTCATCACACAAGTTATACAGTCACTAAACTTAAATGCTTATAGGGGCCAGGCCAAATAAATGCAGTAGCTAAATATGGTGGTGAAGGCGTGATGGTGGTCTTGAAAACGGAGGACTTTAATACCTACTTCCATAATCTCCATTATATTCCCCATTCTCAGATGTGGACAACTGATGTTTTTTCATCTTGTATAAAGTGCTAAGTAACCATAGCCTCAAGGCAGGCTCCTGGCCCCAGCACTCCCTTTCCAACCACAGTGCCATGCCCAAGCCCTTCCATCATAGAAACCCTGGAGGTTCAGCTAGCCAACGGCAAGTACTGGGAATAGTCAGACCATGGCAAACTGGGCAGCATATACTTCATTTGTAGTAGAGCCTGTTGGTATTCCAGCTGGAGCTCTCAGATCAATTTTACTAGTTCTGTGTGCCCACTTCCCAGCTCCTTCATGCTTTGCTGATAGTGTTTTATCTTGTGACATTCAGAAGCTTGTTTCTTTTGGGGGTGGGGCGGGAATATAACATTAATCTCTGATAAAGGATTATGCCTCTCCTTTTCCTGACTATCGATAGCCAATGAAGTAAGGGTATAAATGCTTACCTCCTTTACCTCTAGGCAGGATAAACTCTGAGGTATCAGTTATACTCTGTTGCTTCCTGTGGGTCAGGCCGAGTCTGGAACTTCACCTGAAATTACACCCTTACTTGGCTTCTTCACCTGCTTTATTCCTCTTCCCTAGCTCCTTTATCAGTTTCTGTTAGAAGCTGCTTCTTAATAAATCACTCCCAACCAAATCCTTGGTTCAGACTGCTTTTGAGAAAACTCAACCTACAATATTATCTAAATGCATTCTTACGCAACTTTTTAAAAATGTCATTGTTCTGTGAAACAACAGAGAAACAGAGAAACACTTTTGGCCAGTAAACCACCAGTGTGTAATCTTTAGCTTAGTCTAAGAAAAAGTTTTATTCCCAATGAAGAAAGCAGAGATGTGAAGTGGGTGCTGAAGAATTTGAAAAGACATTGAGTGACTTCAAAGATCTGTACTTCTAATGCCTATGACTATTATAAGCCCTTAGGTTTCCTAATGTATTTGGCTCTTTCTGCTCTATATATCAACACCTGCTGTGAATTAGAGGACAGAAACAGAGTGACTAATACTTAGGCTAGTTTATGATGCATAGTAGATCTCGTTACTTTTTTCATATTTTAAAACTTCATAATGTTCTTTGTACTAATAATGCCTAACATTTGTTTATTGTAATATAGTCTTGAAAGTGTTTTCCAATACATGATCTTATGTAATCCTTACAACATCTCTGTAATGGATAGGAGGGAAGTCATGTAATGTAACATAACATAACATAACGTAACATAATGTAATGTAATATAATGTAATGTAGGAGTCCAGAGAGCTGTCCTGCTAATGCTAAGAAAGGCAGATAGCTAACAAACTGGCAAACACTGGGCCAAGTCAAAGACAGAGAGGTCTAGCGATGGGCAATCGTCAAAAGCAAGCATCAGAGCCCACAAGCTGGTAAGGAGGCAAAGAGTGCTTAGCGAGTTGGGATCAGGCAGCTCTGACATCAGATCCTGGAGATTCCATTGCAGACAGTAGTTCCAAAGAATTAACTACACTGGGCAGGGACTATGCCTTGGGAGAGCAAAAGGTGATGTTGAGATAATGACTTAGTCATGGAAACTGAGGCCCAAGGCAAAGCAAATCAAGTCTGAGCTGCAGGCCTGATGGGTTGCTGATCTGGATTTGCAGGTTTTTGTGTTTGCTGGTCAGTTGGATCCCAGAACCTGAGATCACTATAAAACTGTGGAGCACAGTAGTTAAAACTCTATACCCTTAGAGCTAGTCTGCCTGGGTTCAAATCCTGATTCTGTCACTTACTAGAAATAGACACATTGCTTTTCTGTGCATTTATTTTCCCCAACTGGGAAATGGGGTTAATAATAGTATGTACTTCATAGGGTTATTAGGAGGATTAAGTTAATGTTTGTAAAGTAAGTAGAGGAGTGGTTCATATACAGTAAACTTTATGTAAGTGTCAACTGTTAATTAGGGTGGAGGTTGCAATTAATATGGGGGAAGGGCTTTGTGGCCAGAGACCTAGGCAGGTTACAACACATGGGAAGCTAGAAACAAAGCTTAAGAACAGAATTAATACAGTATCTTATGAGCACAGTATCTTACTAGAGGTCATTATATGGCTTCAGAAAGGAGTTGTGAACACTGTGATGAAAAATTATTATCAGAATTTAATAATTTCATTTTTCTCTGTGACCTTGAATCCTCACTGTCCCAACAACACATTCCCATCTTTTCAAGTCTTTAATAGGTCAGGAACTTGGAAATAAGCCACCCTTTGTCAGACCTTGCTCCTTATTTGTTCTGTGTAAACACAAAGAACTTTAATTCTATTAATACCAGGAGTCTTACAAACCAGGGTATTTTCTGTAACTTCTCCTGAGTCCTACGACCTTCTGCCTGGAATTAGATATTCTATCCTGCCAGGGGAAAAGAGGGACTTGTGATTGAAATTGTGTTTGTCTAATGCCTTCGATAAGGGGCTAATATCCAAAATATATAAAGAACTCATACAACTCAACAACAAACAAACAAACAAACCAACTAAAAAAAAATGGGCAGAACTGAACAGACACTTCTCTCAAGAAGACGTATGAATGGCCAACAGACATATGAAAAGATGCTCAACTTCACTAGCTATTAGAAAAATGCAAATTGAAACCATGGTGAGATGCCACCTCATACTTGTAAGAATGGCTATCATCAACAAGGCAAATAATAATAAATGCTGGACAGGTTGTGGGGAAAACAGAACCCCCATACATTACTGGCGGGAATGTAAATTGCTATAGCCACTGTGGAAAACAGTATGGAGTTTCCTCAAAAAATTAAGGATTGAATTACCATATGACCCAGCAATCCCTCTTCTGGGTATTCTAACCCAAAATTGAAACCATTTATTCATAAAGATATATGTACCCCAATGTTCATTACAGCATGATTCACAGTGGCCAAAACATAGAAACAACCCAAGTGCCCTTCGATAGGTGATTGGGTAAAGAAGATATGGTATGGAGTTCCGGTCAAGGTGGTGTAGAAGGTAGAGTCTGCACTCACTTCCTCTCACTACCACATCAAAATTACTATGAAACTGCAGAATAATCATCACTGGGAGTCACCCGAGATCTGACTGAACAGAAGTCCTATGACTGGGGACATACATAAGAGCCACCTTGAGACCGTCTCTCAGAAATGGATGACAAACTGGATGTCTTCAGAAGGGAGTTAGTATATGTTCAGTGATGTTCTGAGTTGTCTGCCACACTCACTAAGTCCACATCCATAGGCTTCTTCAGGCCTCATTATGGTGGGAGGAGGGGTGTGGGTGTGAGTAATGGGTTTAGAATGGGGCTGGAACCATGCACTGTAGATTAGTGATTTCCCCCTTTTCTCAATGTTATAAATTTTTGGAGATGTTGCTATATTGCTTTTACAGTTTATTTTTTAAAGTTTTTTTTTTTTTGTTTAGTTGTTACCAGAGAGAAAAAATGGAGCAGAGAGGTAGATAAGAGTAAAGGGGGTCAAATATGTGGTGACAAAAGGAAATGTGACTTTGGGTGGGGAGCACACAATGCAATCTATAGATGACGTATTATTGAATTATACACTTGAAACCCATATAATTTTATTAACTAATATCATTCCAATAAATTTAATTTAATATATAAATAAATAGTGTTTGTCTTTTTCAATGAGAAATGATGGACATAGCTTTTGTTATGGCAAAGTGAGTTCAGAGAAATGAAAAGATCTAAATTATTGCTACATATGTGCATAAATCAATTACAAAAGCTTTTAGTCACTAGCTTTCATTTGGAAGAGGAAAAAGAAAGCACTCTCATGGCTTCACCCTTATGAGAAGGCTAGTTGGAAGAAACAACAGTGACTGGGACTCTCGAACATCTGGGAATAGCAGAACACTGTAGGATCTCACACAGGATGAGGATTTGGCATTCACTCAACACTGAGTTTTGAAGTCCATGGCATGTGATGAACTATGTTAATCACATTTATGCTACACAATTTTCCCTACCACAGACATATTTTAAGTGCTAACGTCATGAGTTATTTGAAGGAGAATTCATTAACAGTTCAGTTTTTCTGTTATAAGTAATGTTACAAGAGCAAGCCACGCACAGAATCGAATTAAAATATTACTTTCCTGAGAGTTCTGGGAGTTTTATTTCTATAGATAATACACCTTCAAAATGAGCAATGACTGCTATGATGGTTTTAGTAGAATTCCCCTAAAATCTTTTATTTTTAACCCCAATCTAGGCTCTGGCTAATACTAGAGTGAAAGAGAGCTAAATGAAAAACAGGAAACTCATTTGCTGGAATCATTTTCCCAGTCTGAAAGATAATGACAGTGAGAGTCCAGTATAGGAAAAGTTTCGAAGATAACCTAAAAACCAATCTGTGCACCTGCTGAGACCCATAGGATACAATATGATTTGAAGATGGACCAGTCAGCCATGATCCTTAGTAAACAAACATTTCTAGAGGGTCTATGGCACAAAAGGCATGATATTAGGTGTGGTAGGAGTTCCAAAATAAACAGAAGTCATAACTGCTATTCCTGATAATGTTTGTAGCTCATCTGGGGGAGAAGAAACACAAACACACTTAAAGATGAGATAAAACTTCAGAATGATGGTCACAGTGTGTCTATTAGAACTCTGCTGCAATAGAGAAAACCACTTGAACGAAAAAGGGATTTGAGCTCTCATGTACCAGAAAGTCCAAAGGTCAGGTGGGCTATGGCTGGTTAGACTTGTCATTTCTGCAGTGTCATCAAGGTCCTAATTTCTTCTGGCTTCTCTCTATTCTTTCCTCCCTTAGGTTGGCTTCTCTAATTATCCCGAAGTGATTGCCACAGTTCCAGGCTTCACATTTGAACATCATACTGACCGTTATGAAGAAGGTGAACTTATTTCCCAGTAATTCAAACAAGAATCCTGAAATTCACTCTGATTGGACATCTTAACCACCTGGTTGATGATCATGACCACCTGCATGATGGTTATGTTCAATAACATAAGGCAATTCGGAATTACCCCCTAGACTTAGGGCAAGAGGGAGATGCCCTCCCCAAAACTCTTTGGCTGTGTGAAGGAGATATGGGGAAGCGAAGGAGACTCAGTACTGTTATGAAGGGCATAGGGGAAATGGACATTGTGTAGGCAGCCAGTATGTCTACCCAGGAAAATCTAAACTCTCCTAGAGTTGGTTCTAATGTTTCACAGTTACAGTGGTAGTTATTTTGCTGCACCTAAATCACTTGCTGCAATTTAAGCTAATTTGTTTATTATTATTATTTTTGGAATGAAGCTGGAAAGATATGGACTTCTTCTGCCCCTTGTAACACTCCTTTGTGCTTCGAAGAGGTCTATTAGAAAATGCGTGCAACTAAAATTATTCATTTTAAATAATTTAGATTCATTTCCTTTCCTAAAACTTTCTGAGAATCACCTATTTTTCTATTTCAGTATTTTTATTTCTTTTTTCTGAATGCTCTTCATTGTTTCATATATCTTGTTAAAGCAGAGTAACAATCTCAGTGGGGCCCAGGGCTTGCTATATCTACCATTAATTGAAAGCCTATTATGTGACAGTAGAGTCTCTGTGGCAATTGTACTTCAGCTAAATTTAATGATCACAACAATGTAATAAGATATGTGATGTTACCCATATTTTAAAAATGAGGAAACTTAAGTCCAAAGAGGTTAAACAACTTGCCCTAAAGAATCACACAGCAGAGCCTGGATTAGAATCTAGGATTTCTGATTTCAAGGCCCACTTTCTGTCCATTTAGCCAAAATGCCTCTAAAAGATTAATAGTTTATCTTGAGTAATGCTAAATATACTTGGTGAATAAAAATTATTCCTGCACATTGTTTAATATAAGAAAAAAATAAATGTCATAAGCATCTATAAGCCTGTCATTTGAGAATTATTCCAAGGTTAACATATTAAAACAAACTATGCTTCTTTAGCATGCAAATTGTGTTCATCTTAAATCATGTCATTCTCCTCTAAAGACAGGTTGATGAAGTGATATGGGCCGAATGCATTATAATACAGAAATAATTAATGATTTGTGTATGCTAATAACATTTTAAAACCCTACTTCCAGTCTTGCTGATTAATTGATTTTAAACAAGGTTACTTAGATTTCAAAATATAAGAAAATGAATGACCTTTGTTTTCAAAGTCAGTAGAAATTCACTGACTAAAGCAGTTGTTAGAAAGAGTTAAAAAGAAAAAAATGCAAACAATTATGTAATGTTGAGTGTAAGGGATAAAGGCCTTCAATTAAAGCCATGCCAAAAAAAGTAATTAGGCTGCATATCATCATCAGAATGAACTGGAGCAAGAAAAATGAAAAATCTGGTCAGGAAAGGGAGAGAAGCGTCATGGTGCTGTCACTCATCATTAACGTAGAATTATCCTCTTGGTGACATTCTTTTTCTTTCTCTCGGGTGGAATGCAGCTCTTCACACATTCTCAAATGTTTCTGACAGTCTCAACCCAGTCTATCTACAAACAATGAAAGCATTACATTTTGAAATCTCTTTTTGATGTCCTTTTTTCTAAAACCATCAACAAAATATATAGTAAGTAGGAGTGTGCCTGGGTTATATGACCTTGAGAACTTTTGGCCTTGATACACTTTCAAGAGAAAAAGAAACATCCTATATTATATGAAGAGACCCAATTATTCAATCTAAATATTATGATTTACTTGGAATATTTTCAATTACCAAAAAAAATTTTTAATGTTTTCATTCGCTCTAACACATTTTTCTGATCTACTATATATTTATTTACTATATAAACATTATATTAAGCTATGCAATGTTTATAATGTAACAATTATAATGTATGTTATATAATAATTTTACCAAAAAAATCCCCCTTTTATTAAGCAAACACATATCCATTTTCACTAGCCTAACAAATCAACTATTTTCTTTTTTTATGTTCCTTTCCAGTTCATGTCTTCATGTAGATATTATTTAAAATTTATTCTATTTTTAATAGAAATCTAATTTTGTATACTGCTTTATTTATTTAATATTGAGTGATAAACATTTACATATTGTTATGTGAGCATAAATATTTTTAATAATGTCATGTTTAATTAAGATAATTTTCAACCATTTTTCTACTGTACATACAAATTACTTTCAATTTTCCTGATTATAATGAAGCTACCATGAATTTCATAGCATAAAACTTTTTCTATATTTTGATATTTTCTTAAGACAAATTCCCAAATATTTCTGTCATTTTTAAAACTTGCCTTATTCAGATAGTCACTACTAAAAAAAATCTTCAAGATTAGCATAATAATTTTAATTTAAAGTCCACTGTCTTGAAATAAAATTACAGCCGACTTGTTTTTATATACCTTTGGTAGTTCTGGTAGATTTCAATGAAGCTTGGACTGTATATATAAAAACATAATGGAAGCCATATGTATAATTTAAATATTTCCAATAACTACCTTAAAAATCTACAAAGAAATAGGTGAAATTAAATTATAAACTATATTTTATTTAACCCCATATGTGCAAAATATTATTATTTTTGACATGTAACAAATACGGAATATCATTAATGAGGCATTATACATTTTCTTATAACAAGTCTTTAAAATCTGTTGTATATTTTACACTTATTGCACATCTCAATTCAAATGCTAAATTTTCTTCACAAATACTTGGTCTGTATTTATATTACATATAATTTACAGTTTAAAAAGCTAGATGTACTTGCTCACATTGTTCAAAACTTGCTTAAACATTTTTTCATTAATCAAGCATCAGTTTTTAAATTTAAATTCATGAATATTAAATAAAATTTAAAAATTTAGTTTCTCAGTTGCACTAGTCATATTTTAAGTGCTCAACAGCCACATGTAGTTACTGCATTGAGCAACACAATGGAGACAGAGGTCTTATAACTATAATTTTTCTGAGTGAGGTCTCTAATGCACAGAACCATTAATTACCTTAACTTTTTTTTCTGTTAGCAATAAAAGCATTTCCCTTCCTTCCAATTAGAAAAACAGACATTCAATAATTATTCACATTCATTCTGGTCATAATAGTATACAGCAATCTAGTAGATGAAGCGCCAAACTCTTCTTAAAGAGTTGAATAGATGGATACTAAAAATGCGATTTTGGTGACTAAAATGTTCCCATTATGAAGAGAATGTGCTCTTTTAGAAGCTTTTTCTGAGGGAGGTGGAAAAATCCAATTAACTGTTTTCATAGCACCAGCTGGTTGTTTAGAGCCGAAAGAAATAACACCTCCCAGGAGTGAACATTTATTTCACTTCCAGTCAGAAATGCAGTCACCCTGATTCCCTAAGAGATCAGGCTACCTGTTAAGCAATATTGATAGTAATTAGGATGACAAATAACAACAAGTAATAAGGACATGAATTCTCACCTCCATGGCTCTCCTTTCATCTTTATTTAATTTGTCTATGTATCTAGATATCTAACTAGATATCCATCTGGATGTCTAGATATATAAATTACATAGATAGATAGATAGATTAGATAGATAAACAGGACTGATCAGATCAGTCCTCAGACTGATCAGAAGAGAAGGCTTCCCTACCAACACTAATTTCCTAGATGAGAATGAGCTCATCTAGTCTCATGCTTTTAAGATGTATACCTTGCCAACTCAATCTCCATTTTGGATTGAATTCAAAACTCATATATCCAACTGCCTACTTGACATCTTCACTTAGATGTCTGCTAGGAATCCTCAATTTAATATGTTAAACACAATTCCTGACGGCACCCCCACCACTAACATACAAACAAAATTGAATCTGCCTCTCCTCCTTCTCCCACATCTGATCCAAGTTACCAAAATGAATTAACTTTATCTCATGAATTGTTCCCTATGTCTATTATAACTGTTCTAGTCCAAGGCATTGTGGCTTCCTGCTGGGACCAAAATAATAATGTCCTAACTGTTCCCTGGAGTCCAATCATGCTACCTCTTCCTGCCAGCTCCATCTTAACTCTCCGGCCTATATCTGGTCTTTTTTCCACTCACCCTATATACTTTTATTGTAGTGTATGTATGTATGTGTGTGTGTGTGTGTGTGTGTGTACATATATATATATATATATATAATATTAATTTTAAAAATATTCCAAGTTTTTTTCTTGCCCATGGACCTTCCAATACACCATTGCATTTACCTGGGAGACTCTTCCTTGATCTGTTCTTCACTCTAATTCACTTGGACACAATAATGGTACCATAAAGACCTTAGAACAATGCCTGTACATAGTAAGTGCTACATACTTGTTAGTTTCTATTATTTGTATTACTATTTTCAGAGATCTTTCCATGTCAATCAATATTTCTCTTCACAGGCTGCATAGTTTATTTAACCAGTCCTCTACCACAGTCATTTAAGTTGTTTTCAATTTTCCCTTATTATAAATCCTTGTGCATATGTTATTTTATACTTATAATGGAGTAAAGAATGTAGAACTGGGCAAAGAAAGAAGCTGACTTGCAATTCGGTCACAACTGAATCTTAATTTGATCCATGGAGACCTCTGAAGCTAGGAAATCTCTTTAGAGTTGTCTCTATTTGAGGCAGGAGGTAGGGCCTTTGTTATCCCTACATCAGCCAGTCATTGGCCATGGACTATGTGCTGGTAGAGAATGCAACCTTGAGTAAGGCAGGTCCTTGAAGCTGAGGGGAATTCCCAGTGAGGAACACAGCTATGTCAACAGCCAAAATTCCTGCAGCTTCAGAATGGATGCATTGTCTTAAAGAAGGAACTTGAGCCCAGCACCACAGTATTCAACGGAGCAGGTTCTCAATTCTGGGGATGCTTCAGAATCACCTGTGCAGCTGGTTTAAAAAACATATTTTAGAGTCCTAATCCCAGGGTTCCTGATTCAGCAAGTCTAGGGTGGCTTACTATAGCTACATGACTCTCCTCTGGCAATTAGATGTGAGCTATTAAAATGCAAATGAGAACTCAAAAGTTAACTTCAGTTGTACAGAAGACAGAGTATGGCAGATTGCAATAGCTACCAATTCCTCCCATCTGTATATGTATGCCCCTTTGCAATGTGAACTTGCTGCTCCTCCCAACAAAAGAGAAGTCTCTATCTCCACTACTTTAACTGGCAAATAAAATGAGGTGAAAGTGACATTAACAAAGTCCCAAGCCTAGATCTCAAGGTGCTATGCAGCCTCTTTTTTTTTCTTGGAACCTCGTCGCTGCTATGTAAAGATATCTGGGTTAGTCTTTTTGACAATGAGAGACCACATGGAGAGAGATAACTACCTAACAGCCAGAAAGTAGGCATCTCAGATCATTCAGTCTCAATCAAGCCAAGCCACCAGATGACTACGACTGCATGAGTGATCTCAGATGACATCAGGAGAAAAACTACCCAGCAGAATACAAAACAAATTGCTAATCCTAAGATTCGTAAGTTAAAAAAAAATGTTGTTTTTAAACCATTATGTTTTAGGGTAGCTTGTTATGCAGCAGTAACTAACTGATATAAGGGGCAATACTTCAGGAGGTGGAGGAAGAACAAGATGGAAGACACATGATGCCTGGGCCACCTCATGGAGCAAAAAGACCCGATTTTCCTAGACTATTATGTGTGTGAGAGAGATAAACTTCTACCTAGTTTGAATCACATACCACATACATCAATTATTTCATCTCATTTTCATATCACTTATGAAGTAAATGCCAAGGTATTTACTTTCTTTTATAAATAATGAAAAATAAGCTCCTAAATGTGCAAAGAAACATCCTGTTGGTCACGGGTCTACTGATCTGACCAATAGGATAATTTTAGCACTATATTTTGAATTGTGCTTTCCATGCAGGAAAACAACAATAACTTATATAGCAGTTACTATTTGAAAAACACAGTTCTAAGTACTTCTTATTAATATATTCATTCAACAAATAATTATTGAACAACTGATATGTGCCAGGCACCATTCTAGATACTCAAGATACATCAAAGAACAAAATAGGAAAAGATGTCTAATCTTGTGAAGCACGTGTTTTAACAAAGGAACACAGTAAACAATAAATGTAATGCATAGATTAGAAAGAACATATTTGGAAATCATATATTTGATAATGATATATTTAATAAGAGACTTTTATCTAGGGTATTTAAAGCATTCTTACATTCAATAACAGGATGACAAATCGTATGATTAAAAATAGGCAGAAGATTTGAATAGACATTTCTCTAAAGAAGGAATATAACTGACCAACAAGCACATGAAAAGCTGTTCAATATCATTGGTCATCAGGGAATGCAATTCAAACCTCAATGAGATATCATTTCATCTCCACTAGAATGGCTCGAATCAAAAAGTCAGACAATAGTGTTGGTGATGATGTGGAGAAGTTAGAATTCTCATACATTGCTGGTGGGAAGGTAAAATGGTACAGCCACTCTGGGAAACAACTGGCAGTTCTTCAAAAGTTAAATATAGAATTGTCATATGACCCCGTAATTCCTTTCTTAGGTATACACCCGAAACAATTGAAAACATTAGTCCACATATAAACCTATGCATGGGGCTCATCGAAGCCTTAGCCATAACAGTCAAAGTATCCGTGAGCTGACTGATGAATAAATAAAATAGGATCTATCCATACAATGGAATATTATTCAGCAATAAAAAATGAATACATGCTACAATGAGAATGAAACCTGAAAGCATGCTAAATGAAAGAAACCAATCATAAAAGGCCATATATTGTATGATTCTATTTACATAATATATCCAGAATAGGTAAATATATAGACACAGAAAATAGATTAAAGACTGTATAGAGCTGGGATGGATGAGGGTGCTTCATCTGAGGGTGCTTCAGAATCACCTGTGCAGCTGGCTAAAATACACATTTTAGGGTCCCACCCTAAAACAGGTCTGATTCAACAGGTCTGGGATGATGATCGCACAACTCTGCAAATATACTAAAAACCATTGAAGTATACATTTAAACAGGTGAATTTTATGATATATAAATTATATAGCAATAAAGTTGTTTAAAAAAAAAAGATGAGGGGGTGAAGGAGTGAGTTATGTAGATATCTGAGGGAAGAACATTCTGGCAGAGGGAACGGCCAAAGCAGACCTATAAGGCAAGAATTACCTGGTATGTTCAAGGAATAGCAAAAAGACTAGTGTGGCTGGAAGAGAGTGAAAGAAAGGAAGGCTCACGGGAGATGAAGTCAAAGAAGTAACAAGGATTCCTGCTCATGTGTGGTCTTTTCGGCCATTATGAAGATTTTGTCTTCCTAATAAGTGAGATGGGAGCTTTTGCAAGGTGGAGAGCAAAAGAGTGACATTACATTTGATTTACATTACAAAGCGATGTCTAACTAATGTGTTGGGAAATAGACCATGGCATGGCAGCATAGAGACAGAGAGACGAATTAGGAAACTAATCCATGATGGTGGCTCAGACATCTTCGGTGGGTAGTAATAGAGATGCTAAGTAGTTCGATTCTGGAGATGTTAACTCATTTAATATTCACACACACAAAAAAATGCTATGAATTAGCTAACAATATTGTTCTTATTTTACAGATAAGGAAACCGAAGTATTTTAACTTCGTAGTTTCCAAAGTCACACAAGGAATAAGTGGTGAAGCTGGGAGTTAAACCCAAGCAGTCTGAGTCCAGAGTCCGTGCTCTTTTTCATTATGTTATACTGCCTCTTTGAAAACTCATCTATTAGCACCTGTGCCTGTCAGTCCTAATATGTAAACATGTGAGAATTTTTAAAAGCATACAGGCCACAGCTGCATGCTAGAATTCTTTTCCCGAACAACAATGTTTCTGGGGCTTGTTCTAACAACTTTGTGTTCAAATTGTTTCCACAGAAAGTGAGCCAACAGCAACTTTGAATTCAACAGAAAAAAGGTGAGGCCTAAAATGGAATGAAATGAACAAGGCTGAAAAATATGGCATTGCTCTAACAAGAAGAAAATAAATGTCAGGAGAAGAGAAACTCTGACGAGTTCCACAGAGAGGAATTAAACTGTGAGCCTTTGTGAATTGAAATTTTTGGTTCTACTAAAAGCCTAGATAATGCAAGTAAAATCCTTTCTACTTTTTAAAGTGTTTGAATTGAGCCATTGTGTAGTTTTTACTCATTGCTGTGATGACATGCCTTAAATGCAATCCTGTCAGCTCATTCTGGCCCCAAGCTGGCCTATATCCAAGTTTTTCATAAATCCAAATTTTGAATTGAAAGGAAATTGCATGGGATTGGCTTTTTTTCTTTTTCTTCCTCCAAACAATGGTCTATCAAGAAAAGCATTTCACCAGAATTTATACATTACTCTCCCTTTCTCTCCTCCCCTTCATCCTTCTTAAATCTCACCCATACTCGCTCTATTTGAAAAAAGATATTCTATTTCCAGTTCTGCTCTGTGTTTTTAGCTCCTCCCCATCACATGAAACTACTTTTACTGTTTCTCTGCCTCCCTTCCTCCTACCTCTATCCTGCATCCAATCAGGATATGATGTCTGATGTCTGGAGCAGCGGCTGCCATCTAGCTCTGAGGGGAATGCCAAGAGAATTCCAGAATGCCAATTCGTGTTGAGATTTGCTGATAGAACTCTGAAATTTCCTTTCTCCAGACTTATATGAGATATTTATATGGATTCGCTGCTTTAATTTAGTTTTCTATTATATCAGAAGGTATACTAAAGCATTGAGTAATTACCAATCTCACCTTTTTTCCTTCTCTCTTCAACAACTTTTCCCCCTGCATTGGGCTGGATGGGGGGAGGGGGAGGGAATAGAGTGTGGTTTCACCTCCACCTGTCCCTCACTCACTGCCCAGCCACACTGGGTCTAAATTTCTCCACATCTGGACCTTTCTCCTCATCTTCCCCCAGAGTAATCAAGCCCTCTTCTCACTCCAGTGAGCTCAGATAACAAAGAGCCTTGTAAGAGTCAAGAACCATTTTCCAAAAATCTGCATTTTCCCACAGTGGCCTGTGTCATAAAGGAATGGCACAAAGCCAGTGTAATAGCAACTTCCCACTGACTAGCCTCTAATCCCCCTTATTCCATTAATTCAATCAAGTTTCTAGTTTTGTTAAATGCTGTACATTATTTTGTCATTTATTTCCGTGGTTTAACCTGCTTAAATATTTTTCCTAATTCAAAAGCAATTCAAAAAGCAATACTCTTTTTTTGTCAGTGGTATGTTTTTTTTTAAGTTTGGGTGGTAAAACATAAATTTCTTGTCTCCTTTTATATAAACAATGTGTTTTTAGACTTGAGCTTTTCATGCACTACTAATATCTGCTTCTATAGCACTTTAATAAATTCAGCTCAGCCAAATTCCTTGCTTTCCCCATGCTCTTTCTTTGCTGTGACATTATTTTGCTATGATTGATGGAAGCACTAAACAATGTGTTGGCATATTAAAAAAAATTGCATTTGGGCTGCCTTACTTACTGTGATTAAAAAAAAAAAAAAAACCTTTGGTATACCTACCTACTAAAGCAATCTCAAGTCTCTGTTAAGATCAGCTTGTTTTGATCAGCTTGTGTTGCTATTGCCTTCTTGAGCTTTTTTTTTTTTTTTTTTTTTTTTTTTTTTTTTTTACAAATTTGAATGAACTTAAAATCTATCTCAGACTCAAGAGTAGAACACACTATGTTTCTGCAGTTTTTTTTTTTTTATCACAAACTAATAAACAGTAGACATAGCTCTCTGTGGAATCTGTTTTCTACATCAGATCTCTACTGTATCATTATTCGAAAAATTAAAGAAAGGTCAAGAAATCAGGCACATCCACAGATTTTTTTGGCAACCTCATGTAGGTTTGGTGAGAGGATTTATCTCCCCAGAAATCAAAGGAAGCTGTGACACTGTGACAGAGAATTTTCTGATGCATTGACAATTTTCTCCATGGAGGCTACAGCTCTGATCTGTCTCCTTTACATTTCATTGAGAAAGGAATTTAAATTCTACCCAGACATGAATCTTAATGAATTGATTGAAATTGAAAAATAGTATCAGGTCTTTTTCTTCTTTTTTGGATGTTTGTTAAGTCTTCGTTTGCATGTATATAGAAGCAGTCCACAGGAGAAATAGAATTCAGCCCATGTAATACAGTATTGAGTTCACATAGTATATCTCTCTGCCCAGGTTTGCAACAAGGGCTTTGCTGACTGTTTTACTGTTATAAATCAACTAGAATCTCCAACAAGATTGAGTACTATGCAAATGACATTCCAAAACAAGCAGGCCTATTTTAAATCCTCTTCAGGAGGGTTCTATCGAAAAACTACAAGGACTTGATCATAAAGAACTGAGAGCATGACCCTGAGGGAGATGTCAGAGGTGTTTCCATTCTTCCATCTTGAGACTCATGAGACAGAACAATTCCACATAGCAAGAGTGGCAGATGGGAAGCCTGGGGCTGTAGAGAGGCACAGTGGCATGGCTCTGATCCCTGATCTGCCACTTAGCAGCTGTGCAACTGTGGCAGACACTCCCTAAGGTGACCACCCATGAGTCACATCCTTGTATAATCTTCTCCCCCTAAGTGCAAGTGGAATCTATGACTTGCTTCTAACCGATGGCATATGGCAAACATGATGGGATGTCACTCCCATGATTACATTACTTCATATAAGACTCCATCTTAGTAAGATTCTCTTTCCAGTTATGAAAAAACAAACAACCATATGAACTGTCTATGAAGAAGGCCACGTGACCAGGAACTGTGGGTGCCCTTGAGGAACTGAAGGGCCTTAAGCTGACAGCAAGTAAGAAGTCAGAATTGTGCTAATAGCTTGAAAACATGAAAATGGATTCTTCCCCAGTCGAGCATACAAATAAGAATGTAACCCACTGACACCTATATTGCAGACTATGAGACGCTGAGTAGAAGCCCTAACTAAGCATGCCCAGCTTTCTCCCATGGGAATCTGAGACAAGAAATGTCTGTTGTTTTAAGTAACCAAGTTCGTGGTAATTTGTTATGCAGCAATACAAAATAATACAATGATTTAGAGCAAGTTTTTTCCCCTGAGTTTCAGTTTTCTTATCTATAAAACATGGATGATAATGCCTATGTATATGAAGGTTTAATCACCAAATGAAATAATGGTTCCTCCTAAAATGGTAGTTGTTTTATTGTATTATTAATAATCTTATTTTCTGGGTACAGGAGCCACAGACACATCATATGGCTGGACAGGCATTAGAGGAAATGGTCTTACTCCTGAGGCCAACCATAGAAGTGGGGCACAGGGCTAGCCAATGGTCAGCAATAAAGAGCTAAGAGGAAAGGGTTGAATCCTAATTGGTGGGTGAGACAGAGTCTGAATTCCAAATAAGAGACACAGAAACAATCTGGTAGGTATGTTAGTATAGCCAGACTAGGGCAGGATATCGAGACCCAGAGCACCAGGCTGGGTTTCAGGAACTGAAGGCCATCCTGAGCTGTAGCCCACAGAGACCCAGGGGAAACCGTGCATGAGTAGAAGGAACACATAGCCAGCTGTGCTTCTGATTGGGCTCCCCCTGAAGCTGATACTGTGATCTACTCAATTTTTTCCTGATCACCTACTCTGTGCACAGCAATGTGCAAGAGGAGGGGCCTCCTGCCTTTGAGAGTGCCCTAGCTAGCGGCCACAAGTGAGACTCTAACATTAACATTAGCATACTGTGTTCAGAACTGGGGTTACAAAATCTCAGTGCAACCCATGCCAAGCTCCGGCACATTTGGGTTACAGTGGGAGCTTTGAGGTTGCTTACATTCTTGGTTGCCTGACTCCTGGTAAGTAAGGCTGAGCTTTCTGATGAGTAACCTTCATACAGGGAGCAGGTGAGGACAAATGCCAAAGTAATAAGGTAGGACCTTGGCACCACATCACAAACCACCAGGAATCTCCCAACAAACCTAGGTGTTGTGTAAATGACATTCCAAGACAAGTCAAGTCTATTTTAAACCCTCTTACAGAGGACTCAAAACACACTCTCTCCCTGACCTAGTGTGAGAAGAGCAGATATATGCTCTCTTACCATTGAAGTTGTAAAGGCTTGGGAGCTTGATCATTTAAAATATTCAGAAGCCCTTGAAAGCCAAATGTTAGAAACTTTGGCATCCATTTCCTCTATTACGTGTTTATAATAATGTTATCTTTAATGGTTTGTCAACATTTTTTATTGAGAAAATAGAAAGCGATGCTGGTAATTTTAAGTGAAATCTCCACAACTTGGGAAGTAGAAGTGCCCATCACAACCAAATGTTCCTGCTCAGAGGGACCTGATGTCCACTCTTTCATTAGCACCAACTTTTTGAAGTGGTCCTTGATTATCTGCTTTCCTTCACAATGCCTTAGAAAATGTTTTGTTTTGTTTTGTTTTTCCCCCTGATTTTCACTCTTCGTGATGGATGCAAAGGGCAGTAAAGCATGGTAGTTAAGAACCCAACCCCTGGAGACAGACACGTGGGGTAAATCTAGCTCTGCCACTTACCGCCTCTCTACTCTTGCACAACTTAACATGAGCTCTCTGAACCTGGATTCAGGCTAGTAATTGTATGTCAGTAAAGCATTTACCACAGAGCCTGAACAGAAGGAGTCCACATTAATGACAATTGTTGTTTATTGTTATATTAATGATGACGATGACGACGATGATGATGATGATGATGATAACTGCTGTGTTGTCCTTAGATTTGGTTTATCATGTAGTCATCAATGTTTCTAGGACAATACAGATCAAATGACACAAGGTAGAAGACTCTCAGAGGTTTAATTCAGTGAAGCTAAATTGTTTATAACTGTGCTCTAGCCCAGGGGTTGGCAAACTTTCTCTATAAAGGACCAGATAGTAAGTATTTTAGGCTTGCAGACCATATGGTCTGTGTTGCAACTACTCAACTCTGCTGCTGTAGCTGGAGAGCAGCCATAGACAATACATAAGCAAACGAGTGTGGCTGTGTTCCAACAAAACATTATTTACAAAAAGAAGTGGCTAGATTTGAGCCATAGTGTGCTAACCCCTGCTCTAGCCCTTTGCCCATGCACATCAAGGTATTTCCAAACAAAACTCTAATGGAAAAGGCACAAGCCAGAGTTGATACAACGACAGGCGAGTCTCAATTTTATCGTGTCTTAACTGTAACATTCTGAGAATATTACTTAACTTCTCCATGTTTGGGGTTCTTTCTTTGGAAAACCTAGGGAATAGGATCTCCCTTACAGGATATTGAGGATAAGTGATTTCAAGTATATAAAAGATGATTGGGTAAAAGAGACAATGTATGTAAATGAGATAATATAAGTGCATAATATATTTCGGTTTTTTCACATGAGTTTACTTCTAACCTGTCCAACTAGATGACTGTGATTTTTTTTTAAGGCTGAACTCTTGACATTCATTGCCCTTGTTTCTCTAGATCCTAGAAAGAAAGAAAAAAAAAAGAGAGAGAAAGAAAGGGAGAAAGAAAAAAGGAAGAAAGAGAGACACAAAAGGAAGAAAGAAAAAGAAAGGTAGAAAGGAAGAAAGAGAAAGAAAACAGGCAATCATTATTCAAGAGAATCAGAAATACATAAAGAGGATGGGACTTACCATCTCTGCAAAATGATAAGGAAAATTGCTTTGAGGCAACAGGGTAAAAGAGAGCTCCCTATACTCTGGAAAAATGAGATATGAGAAGCAAATGAGAAGGGCTGTAAATCACTGGATAATCAAAGCTAAAGCTATTCTGCAGGGCCCAGTGGAAAGCTATAAGAAGGAAAGTAAGCTCAACAAGCTGTGACTGAAAAAGCACAAAGCCAAGTCTTGAAACTGAAAGGATTCATCTTGATATTTCTGATGGCATTCAATAGTGACTGCTGTTTTCCTCTGGGAATTGGGAGGAGGGGACTCTCGTTGGATGTTCTTGTACAAGGAGAAAGAGAACTCGAACATATTTTTTCTCTCCACTGCATCCTGAAAATTGAATTGTGATGATAAAGATCAGGCAATTGTGCTGAAGCATTGAACTCTTTATGAAATAATAGCCCAAGTGCTGAACTCTAATCTCGTTGCCCTCTTTGTTGAAAAAGGGAAGAATTTAGCTATCACCTGACTCTGTACAGGTAAGAAGATGAAGCATTAGTCACTCTATGACCTGTGGACAAAGTTCTCTCTGACAAAGGGAGCCAGTGAGGCAATCATTCTAACATAGAAAGGCAAAGGTGACTATGTGTATCCAGAAGAGAGAAAATTCTTGGAGGCGAAGCTGGGTAAGAATAGAAGGGTGAAGGATGAGGAATTGGCTGGTTGTGGAGATGAGTGCAACAAAATGATAGACGGACTTCAGCTCTTATCCAAAAAGGATTTAGGAAGGGAAAAAAGCTTGGAATCCAGTTTGGGTGAGCAATTATAAAAGCTGTTGATGTCCCATCCTCCTGCAGAAAGTAAAGTACATGAATTTTGGCAGCAGAGACAATCTGGCAAATACAGGGAATTCTGGATAAAATGTAATTGTTTGTGGACTTAGCGCTCAGTAGTGTCATTGGCATCAACTACAAAAAAGATTCTGGACTCAATGCAAAGGCTATAGGAACTTCCCACTGGTTCCAGTAACTAACACATGCTAGGCTGAATACAGGTTGATTTTCCCACTGATAATACCACAATTTTTTTTTCTGAATGTCATATCTGAGGCCTTGTTCGTCCCTTCTTATAGAGCAGAGAGCAGATAGGCCATCTTGAATCTTTTCAAATGCTAAGAAGTTTTTATGGTGAGGGATGTGATCCAGGTGGCCCAACTCATATCTGCTCACCGATGGTGGCAGAAAATGAATTTTTTTTTTTTTTAAAAGACTAGTTATTAGCAGAAAACTTGAAAGCATGATTGGTTCTTTCCTTAGGCTGCTCACTTCTCTATCTGAAATTCTAGGTGTGATTTCTCCCCAAAGTAGCTGGAGTGGTTTCCCATAATGATTCTGGACAATACATACACAGACATGCAAATGCGATGAAAATCACACTAGGTCATTGAGAACTGTAGGCACTGGTAGGTGACAGATGTAAAAGGAATGTGATCCTGCGTGATGGAGTCTTTACTTAATCTTTAAAAACTGAGTCAAAATGTGTCTTCTATTTTGAACTTAATGATGTATTTATAAGAATGTTATACTAATCTGAATGCAATTACTCAATAACTACTCAGAGCATTATACATAGTTGTATAATTCTGAAGAATTATTTAGTTAATCAAATCAAAGAGATGTCAAAATGTTCAAAAGGTCAAATGGCAATGTCAAAGCTAATGAAACCTTAGAGAAAAGATCAAATGGACCCAAAAGAACTAGTTAGTGATAAGGGAGATGGACAACCCTGAAGGAAAAGATGATTGCAAAAGAGATGAAGAGTGAACAAAATTTTTTTTGAGAATTTTCTTTATTAAGCAGATTGCCTCTGTTGCCCAAATTTATGTACTCTGCTTTCTGCAGGATGATGGGACATTAACAGCTTTTAGCGTTGCTCACCCAAACTATCTGATTCTTGGCCTTTTTCTTTCCTAAATCCCTTTTGAGTGAGAGCTGGAGTCTATCTATAAATAACAAAGTAGAAAGAATGAATTTGGATAATCCATAAGCAGTGATCTACATAAGTGCAATTCATGTTAGGAAATGACCACAATTGGGAAGTGAATTTATTCTTTTTTTCTGACATTTTGATACAAATACCCTTTTCATATTCAGAATAAGACAATTTCCCATTACTTTAGCCTTTTCATGATCAATAACAAATATATATGGCGAGGGGGGGCAGGAGAGAAGGGAATATCTGACAAAATCTGCTTATACATTCTGAAACTCTATGGTGCTTACTCAAAGCAGTCAACCATTGGTCTCATTAAGTGTGGTTATCTAAGAATAGAATTGCTAATTAAATTTAAAATCAAGTTTTTAGATCAGTATGTAAAATACATAAATGTCTTAATTTTCTGTTGTTGCATAACAAATCGCCACAAACTCAAGGGCTTAAAACAATACACACTTCTTATCTCACGGTTTCTGTGGGTCAGGAGTCCAGGCACGGCTTAACTAGGTTATCTGCTCTGGAGATCACAATGCTGCCCTCAAAGTGCTGGGTGAGGGTGTGGTCTCTGCTAGAAGCTCAACTGGGGAAGAACCCACTTCCAATCAGATGTTGGCAGAATTCATTTACTTGTGGTTGTTCAGGTAGAGGTCCCTGGTTTTTTGCTAGCTATGGTCTGGAGGACACCCTCAACTCCTAGATCCTTTTTACATGGGCTTTCCAACATGGCCATCTACTGAATTAAGCTAGAAGAAGAATGTCTACAGGAAGTCTGCTAGCAAGATGGAGGTTTATACAACATAATGTAATCATGAGAACGACATCTCATTACCTTCACCATATTTTCTATTGTTTAGAAGCAAATCACAGGTCTCATTTTCACTCAAGGAGAGAGTGTTACACAAGGTTGTGAATGTCAGGAAACTTAAATCATGGAAGGCTGTCAGCACAGTAAATACTGCATAGAAAATATTCAATTTCTAAATATTAAGAACTTCTGAAAGGGTATATATTTTTCTCAGGAATTAAGTAGAAACACCTATCTGATGGCCATGGACCCCAAGTGGCAATGACTGTTCTCCTCTAACGCTCTCTTACGCATTTGTGGTCTGTGTTTCCACAGTTTAACTTGGAAAGAATCCACCTTCCCAGACAAATGTAGCAATGGCAACCAAGCCAAATATTCTATGGAGGGCATCTCAGCAGACACTTGGTCACCTCGGAGAAAGACCAAAGATGGCTTCCTTCCCCTCTGCACTTGAAAGTACACATGTACCAGAACCTTTTCTCTAAAAACTTAACTCTGTTTTTATCTGAGCAGGAAAGAAAACAATCAACTAACTAAAATAAATTCATCGATGGCTTGTGAGCAGTATAGACTTACCATGACATCAACTTTATTTATTTTTACCTAGAGCTTCATGCCTGGATTTTCATAGATCCGGCTCCAACTTTGTTTTATATCCTTGAAAATATCCTCAAATGCTAAGTAAACTAACAGTCTGAAGCAGAAACGGCTCTAGCCCCAACAATACCAAGATTGCTAATGAAAAAGATTTGACTGGATAAAAGTGCCTGAGATTTCTGGATGTCACCATTATGCGGTTATGCTTCAGTACTCTGAAATAATGGCACTTGAATCTCAGGTCTACCTATCACTGTCTGAAGAGGAAAAAAAAATTGCTGAAGACATAAAATGCTGAGGAAAGGTGAGGGTATAGCTTCATTACTTTAAAATATGGTTTTATTTCAAGGCCACAGTGTAATTCTTTTTCTTTCTAGGACTAGGAGTTATTTAGTCTTATGTGCTCAAACTTTTCCTTCATAGCTTAATGTGAGAAAATCTCATTTTGCTTTGAAATTCTAGTTTTTGAGAAACTCTTCTCTATAAATGATGGGTTTCCTCACTCTTTCTGAAATGCATTTATTGTCTATAATAGAGAAACAGCAGTGTCCTGGTGTTCTGCAAGGAGAAATGCACCCAGGGCAGCAGCATATTAGTTCAAGTCTGAATAAGAAGCATCCTGAGGCATATAATGGGTCAGAAATGAGATAACCGGGTATTATTATACACATACATTTTGTGTTTACTGACTCCTTTGTAACAGTTGGCACAATTAACAATCTTTTTCTCAAAACAAAAAAAAAAACCCTTTTATTTTAGGATGTTGTATGTCACTTATCCCACCCTATTTCACTTAATGGTATTCCCTGTTTTTAAAATCTACCTCTAATCCCTTGTTTTTTTACAGGTCGTATGTGCGGTCTTCACCCATATTTAAATCCTGGTTCTGCTGCATACAAGCTATGCAAACCAGTCCATATGCTTAACTTCAGTGCACCTCAGCCTTCCCAGGTATAAAATGGGGCTAATGATAGCACCCTCTTAATTGTGTTGTGATGATTAAATTGACAGTACACATAAAATATAATCCTGGACAGTGCTTGGCCTATGATAGGCCTCTCATATTCCTTTCCTTCCACCTGTTATCACCATCAGAGCCCTCATCTCCCCTGCAGCTTTGACAACTACTGCATTTAGATGATGCCCAAATTGAAATATTCAACCTTGGTATCTCACAGGCACCATTCTTACATCTTCAACTTCATGGCGGGCATTTCTCTCTGACAGTTTATTTGCTCCTCAACAACAGTATGTCTAAAATCAATCTTATGCTGTTCTCCTTGGGAAAAAAAAGATTTTGAGAAATATTTGGGAGTTCTTCAAAAAGTTAAACCTAAAAATACCACAAGATCCAGCCATTTCAGTTCTGGTTATATACCCAAGAGAGCTGAAAATAAATATTCACGAAAAATTGTACATAAATGTTCATAGTATTATTCATAATAGCCCCAAATTGGAAACAACTCAATGTCCATCAACTGATAAATGAATAAATAAAATGTGGTATAGCTATACAATAGAATATTATTTAGCAATAAAAAGAAATGAAGTACTCACATATGCTACAACATGGATCAAGCTCAAAAACATGATAAGTGAAAGAATCCAGACACAATGTCCACATATCGTGTGATTCTATTTACAAGAAATGTCCAGAATAGGCAAATGCACAGAGACAGAAAGTAGATTAGTGGTTGTCAGGGCCTAGATGGGATGGAGGAATCAGGAGATGATGGGTAATTGGCACAAGTTTTCTTTTTGAGGTGATAAAAATGTTCTGGAATTAGATGGTGCTGATGGTTGCATAACCTCATGAAAATGTTAAAAAACACTGAAATGTATACTTTAAAAATGTTAAAATGGTGATTTTTATGTTATGTGAATTTTATCTCAATTTTAAAAGAAGAAGAAAAAGCAACTTCTGTGGACAAAGCAGAGACACTAGCGCATGGAAACAAGGAGAACTGGGCAAGGAGGTCTTCCTCTCCAGCAAATTAAGTCAGTCATTAGGGCCACTAGAATAAGGTCCTGAGAGGATGTCCCTATGCTCACTTCCAAGCAGTATTCAAAATCTGACTCCTCAAGTTTCAAGTGGGTTATTTATATAACCAAGCGGGGTATTTATGCAGCTTTGCTGAACTATATTCAAATCCATAACCTAAAGACCAAAAAAGGGGTGAAGGGCAAAGGGCGAAAATAGCCTAAGGAAGGACTTGAAATAGAAAAGAAGTTCCTCAGGGACATATTTATTATATTATTTATTGCCAGGTTCAACTGGAAGGGCAATAAATCATTTGCTCTGAATACATTTAATATTTCTAGTATTTTTTGTTTATGTCATTTTTTTTCTCCCTGCTTTTTCCTCTTTAATCAAAAGTTTAACCATCAAAGCAGTTAGGAGTTCTGGAACTTTACAACATTTTACAATTAAAGCAAAATCCATTCCTCACAAGAACTCAGCTTGAAGTCGGTTTCTTTGAAGGTAACCTGTCAGATGACCTGATTAAAGGTGATGAGAATATTTCAGGGAGTTTTCAAAACATGATATACCTGCCTCTATCAAAATTTTATTTTCTGGTTTTGGAAACGTTCCCATGAAAAGGACCTGGGAGAAAAACATTCCCATATTGTGCCCTCAAATGTGGAACAGATCTTAATAGCCACTGAGTAAAAGAGTCCATGTGTTCCCACAGATGGCTGTTGAAAAATGAATCATGCTTATCAATTTGAGAAAACAGAAAGAAAAGAACAAGGAGTATAGAACTTCATGCTTTGGCCAGGTAGTATTCAGGGTCTGATGAATGGCTAATGTCAAATAATCTGGATTTAGTTTGCTCTTTCCAAGTTCTTCTCTCTCCAACTCCAAATTTTATAATTAACAATATATCCAAAAGGCAGCCACTACTCTCTGATTGTCCATTGTACATCATGTGGTCTAAAAATGATTAGGAGAAGCTGATGTACCCTACCTGGTTGTATTAGTTTGCTAAGTCTACATAAAAAAGTACCACAGAATGAGTGGCTTAGACAACAGAAATGTGTCAACAGAGTTGATTCCTCCTGAGGGCTGTGAGGGAAGAAAAGGTCTGTTCTAGCATTCTCTCCCTGGCTAGTATATGGCCATCTTCTCCCTGTGTCTCTTTGTATCATCTTTCCTCTCTTTGTGTCAGTCTTTGTGTCCATATTTCTCCTTTTTATAAGAATATTCATTATATTGGATTATAGCTGACCCATAATGATCACATTTTAACTTGATTACCTCTATAAAGGCCCTATCTCCAAATAAGGCTACATTCTGAGGTATTGGATGTTAAGAATACAACATATCTTTTTAGGAGAGAACACAATTCAACCCATAACACTGGTCTATGCAACTTAATGAAGATCTGAGAGACCCTTTCTCTTAACACCTAGGAAACCCACTGTTGGACTTGGACCTACAGGAGTTTTGTCCTGGCCAACCATGAAGGACTGAGACCAGGGGCTATAGAGTGGTTCAAAAAGAAGAATGGGCAAAGAGCATGGATAAAAGGATGTGAGGAATCCCCAGGAGTCCTGAGAACAAACCTGTAATCATGGAATCCAGCCAAACTAACTTAACAAAGGGAAAGATCGGACCTATGTTCTCAGCATACACTAGATGCTCAGCAAGAATCTGGCAAAGTGAAAAGAAATGCAGAATACCAAACTGGGCACAAATGCAAATCAAATGCAAGATAGGATTATATCATCAAGGAAGTCTCAGTGGCAGACACAAACTGACTCTGGCTGACTTAAATAGAAAACAAATCCATTAAGAGTATTGGAGATACCAGGAAACTTTGGGGATGGAATAATAGGTTCACTATCTTGTTTGTGGTTGTGGTTTAACATGTATATACATATGTCAAAATTTATCCATATGCATTTTGCCATGCATTTTATTGTATGTCAGTTGTGTCTTAATAAAACTGTTTTTTAAAAAAGGTTTTGAAAACTTCTGTAAATCAACATAAATTGGGATAGCCACCCCAGGAAACAATTTGGCATTATCTATGAAAACTGGACAAATGCACATCTTAAGACCTACCATTTTATTCCTAAGTAACCACCCAATAGAAATGCACCTAAATCTTCACCAAAAACATGTAAAGAATGTTCATAGAAGCACTATTCATATTAATCAAAAATGTAAGCTGCCTAAATGCCTATCAACAGTGTAATAGTGTGTAGTATAGAGGGTTAACTCAGCAAACCTGGACTACTTAAACCCTGTATATTCCCAAAGTCTTCAGGGCTAGTCCTTAGCTTGATTCCTTGGAGATCTATGAGCCCTTGGAAAATCCTGCCTGGGGGCTATGCCAGTTATTTTAAGCCACTAATGTGATTTTTGTGAATGCCTGTTTTTGTATGCCTGAGCCTTGGGGTGATGATGTATCAGTTTGACCTATAAAGGGGTGGAGATTGAGTGCTAAAGTCAGTCATGTGGTGCTGCATGTCTACTTGACTGATGTCAAAAAAAAAGAAAACAAACAAAAAACAAAAAACAAAACTACCTAGATATCAAGGCTTGAATGAACTTCCCTGAATGAACTTCCCTGATTGGCAACATTTGCAACATATCGTCACACATACTTGCTGGAAAAATTAAGCTGGTCTATACAAACTACACTAGGAAGGAACAATTAGAAGCTTATGCCTACTTTCGTCTGAATTCAGCCCTATGCACCTGTTCCCTTTGCTGATTTCAACCTATATCCTTTAACCAAATAAACCTTAACCATGAGTATGACAGGTTTTCTGAGTTCTGTGAGTTTTTCTCTCTAATCACTGAATCTGAGGGTGGTCCTGGGGAACCCTGACGCAAATGGATAGATATTTATAGTATATTTATAAGATGGAATGCTTTACTGTTCCAATAAGAATAGACAAGCAACAACTATACAAAATAATAAGGATGAATCTCATAAACATAATGTTGGACATACACAAAAGAATATGTGGTATGATTACACTAGTATAAAGTTTAAAAAAAAACAGGCACAACTAATCTGTGATGTTAAGAGTCACAATTATGGTTGTTCTCGGATGGCAGAGGTTAATGGCTGGAGTAGGCATAAGGGAACTTCTAACATGTTGTTAATATTGTGTTTCTTGATCTTGGCACTGATTATAAACATGTATTCAGTTCATGAAAATCAGTTTGTAAAAAATGATCGCTTATGTAATTATATATATATATATAATATGTGTATATATAAATATATATACTTCAATAATTGAAAACGTTGAAGAATATTGGACAGCATGCAGCATCTCTAGAAACTCTGGACAAACAGGCTAGCTGACTACACAGCTAAAAAAAAAAGTCCAAAATCTCACCACAGAACTGGTGAAAACCCCACTGCTGCACTGCTGGGTACCAAATGGCTATCTGCTAGGCCATCATTACTGTGACAACTAGGAATGTTGCCTCTAAAAAATGGATGTACCTGCTCTCAGTGCTGCTGTTGCTTCCTGTTCCTAGAATGAACTCTGTGGGGTCTCTGCTTCTTCCCTGCACCTGCTTCTTCTTTAAAATGTAAAACAAGTGTGGGTATTGGTCATGGTCATGGATTAGGGCTGGGTCATGGGCTTTCATTTGAGCAGGAAGGATGCTAAAAATATTAGGCTGGCATTTTTAGTTTCCATGATGGAAGACTCTGCCTCATTAGAAAAAGTTACCGAAGTTAGATAGTTAAAAGAACAAGAAATGTGCACTAAGGATGTTTTGCATGTGGAGATCTAAACCAAGTTCAAAGAATGTTTATGTGACAGTCACTAAGTGAATATATATATATATAATATATATATATATATTCAAACCTCACAACTGTTCTGCAAGATAGTATAGTCCATGGATAGACCCCAGAAGTCCTCAAGGTGATTTGTGAACATTCAACTGAATACTGATCTGTCCATGCATGATCTGCAAACTACCTGAGGCTACGGGAAAAAATCTGAAAGAATTAGAGAATAGTACCCTGTGCTCACACAGGGCCAGGAAAAGTACCTTTTCACAAGCTATATGGGAAAAACTCATAAGTCTCAGGGCAATGGGTAGAAAACTCAGTAAGATCTTGCCTCGGTAGCAGGAAATAATTAGCTTAGTAGAACACAGCTATGTGCCCACCTAGTAAGTCACAAAAGCAAGACCCAGAAAGATCAAACTGTATCCAAGTCACTTAATCTTCCAGAATAAAGTTCAAGAATATTTACAAGAATACAAAAATATACAGTATCTAACACAGTAAATTTTACAATGTCTAGCATCCAAACACAGATTACCAGGCAAATAAAGAAGTAGGCAAACATGACCCATAATGAGAATTGTCAATTAATTGAAACTAACTCAGAATTAACATAGATTTTAGAATTATAAGATGAGAGCATTAAAACATATTATAACTGTATCCATATGTTCAAAATGTTAAGTAGAGACAGAAAATATAGAAATAATAATAAAAGAAGCAAGGACTTCTAGTGAGAAAAACGATAATGACTGAGATGAAAAATTGACTGACAGATTAGATTAACGAAGAAAAAGATTTGAAGACAGCAATAGAAGTTATACAAAGTGAAACATGGAAAGAAAAAAAGACTATAAAAAAAGCAAATCACTGTGTTGTGGGAAAACTTCAAGTACTCTGATTGATATACATGTTTTTGGAGTCTCTGAAAGTGGGGGAGGGCTGAAGAAATATTTGAAGAAATAATGGCCAAAAACCTTCCAAACTATGAAAGCTGTAAACCCACAGGTCAAAGCTTAATGAACAATAAGCACAAGAAACATGAAGTAAACGACACCAAGACACATCATCGAGTTGCTCATAACCAGCGTTATAAAAAAAAGCTTAAAATCATTTGGAGAGTCTTTCAGTCACTGGACAGATCTAGGACTGTGTTCTGGCACTTATAAGTTTTTATTATCTTTTGAAAGCTATACACACTCTAGAAAGACTCAATTAAAAAGGAGATAGCCAGGAAGAAAAGAGACAAGTTAGGAGAGTAATCTAGTGAGTTCAATGGACCTGAGCTAGGATTATAAAGTAGAGATGAGAAATAGGAGACATTTAGGAAGTAAAACTGACAATACTTGAAGAGTGTTTGTGAAGGTAAAAAATAATTCTTGAAGAGAACTGGTAGATGGTGTCAAAATTCATGGAGCTAAGGGGAAAGATGATAATTTAATTTTAGACATTCTGAGTTTGAGGTGTATATAGGTTCTCTATTTAAACCTGGGAAACCTGTCTTGCATACAGATACAAGTTTGGGATTTCTTAACGTGTAATCTGAATCCACCTTCTTATGACATTCTTACTTTAATATTCAGATAAAATGGCCTGAATTTTAATCCCATCTTGCAAGAGATCTGGGCCTACCAAATTTTCTTACTGCAGAGTAAGGAAAGAGGCTAAGACCCAGACCTCTGAGAAGGGGATACTAGCCAGCTGATACTCCTGCCTCTGGACTCAGAGGAGAATCCTAGGGGCAGGAACTCGGACCTCTGAGGAGCGGGCTCTGTTTGGCTATGCTGGTACCTGTGAAGGGGAATGAGGCTAATGTGAGAGTGTTAGAAAATCTGCAAACTGGATTCAGCTTCTACTACAGAAATAAACTGCCTCTGCCAGGATGAAGAAGCACTGTTGGCATGTCTTTCAAGGACAGGAAGCAAAACTGAAACAGAAAGAAGAAAGTCCCTTTTTATTTCTTCAAACTTGCAGTCTCTCTCCACTGGCAAAGCCAAAGGGGGAGCAGCTGGCAAAGGGAAAAAGTGGTTTGTAGAATCCCAGCATCACTAAGTAGAGTGTAGAATGATGTGTTTGGAGTTGAGAGACAATTACTTAACAACTGGCACACTCTGCCTGGGGCCAAGGAGGGTAGGGACATTATCGCTCTTCTTGTGGCTCTGATTAGGAATTGTGATTCCAAGGAACAGTTGTGTTAAATCTTGCTTGGTGACCTCATGGAGCTGCTTGTGCTTTCAGAAGGGAAGGCAGGATATGGCTTATGTCACAAGTGACCTCTCCTCTTCTATAGATAAGGTGAACTCTGCATTTGAGACTAGAGAGAAAGAGAACTTACGCAAAGACAATACTGAAAAGCCATCCTGAAAAAAATTTTTTAAATGTATTCTTTAAATGCTTAAAATTAACAAAATGAAAATTCTTCATTCGGGTGCTCTAGCCAGTCTGATGCACACTAAATGTCAAATAGTAGTCTCAGCATGACATTCACTTCCACCAACAGCAACAAACCTAGCCACGGACTGGAGGGAGTTCAGCAACTTCAGCAATGTTAAGCTGCCAAGTGAAGGCACGTGTCACAAGGCCGCCTCTTTGGAAAACAAGTGAGGCCAGCTCCTCACAAGCACAAAATTGTAAAAAAGAATGTAGATGGAAGTTGAGAGTTGAGCACCTGCTGTTAAAGGGAGGAAAAGTCAGTTTTACATAATCAGATATGCCTGGTAGAAAGCCATCAAAGAAACCTGGGAAAGAGAAAAATCATGACTTGCTCTTAGAAAACCACTTGTTTCTGAATTTGCAACTATGTGAAGGAAGGAGGCTCAACCCGTGCTGTCATTTTGAGCTACTTTTACCACTCTGCAGAACAATAGCAATAACAGCACCACTGCTGCTCTGCCTCTTCTACCTTATATTCTTTCTGAGCTTGACAAGCCTAGATTTTAAAACATTGCTTCCGACATGGAGCATCTCAGAATTATAGGATACCAGATCTAGACAGGACCTTGGAGCAAAAGAAATAGAAATAATAAAGAGATGAAAAGAAAATCTGTAGCGATAAAAATTTTATAACTATAACAAAGGCCTCTGGGGAACAGAGTCATATGTGTCTGAAAACTAATAATTAAGGAAGGAAAGAAATTGTTTGCTATAGTTTCAAGGAAATAACTAAAAAAAAATTTTTTTAAATAAAGCAACTGTGAATTAGGATGAGAATTCCATTTCAAGACCTGGGAAGGAAATAATGAAGTAAATGAGACTGTATTCATTTTGATGACATTTTTACACCATTAATACAGAGATCTTTCATCTAGGAATTTCAAGCCTTTATAAATAAATTCTGAGTAGACAATATTGACCAAAATTTTATAGAGACGTGAATCCTCACATATAGGAAAGATAAAAACAATTTAGATACAAAGAAGTATTGTTCTAGTTATACTTACTGAGCCCAAAAATGTGGTGAGAGCTTCAAAGGCCTACGTTCTATTGGCATTCTAAATCTACTGCACCCATTGTTGTGGACTGAATGTGTCCTTCCTAAGTTCATATGTTTAAACCCTAACCTGAAGAAGGGGTCTCTGAGGAAGTATTAAGATTCAATGAGGTAACAAGGGTAGGGCCCTAATCCGACAGGATTGGTGTCCTTTTAAGAAGAGACACTAATTAATCTCTTCTTTCTATCTTTGTGTATAATCACCAAAGAAAGGTCACGTGAAGCCATAGTGAGATGATGGTAGCTGTCTACAAGCCAGGAAGAGAGTCCTTGTAGAAACCAGTTTTGCTGGCACCTTGATCTTGGATTTCCCAGCCTCCAGAACTGTGAGAAAATAAATATTTGTTGTTTAAGCTATGCAGTCTGTGGTATTTTGTTATAGAACCCAAGCTGACTAAGATGCCCACCGAATCATATATACATTATTATACAGTACACTGCTCATAGATAAACCAGTGCATAAATTCTCAGTGATAATGAAGAAGTAGCATTTGGTGACTATTTCCTAATCTCTTTTCACAAAGTTGTTTTATTTGTGCTCTTGAAATGAAACTTTTTATGGGATTGACACATTGAGAAATGCAAGCATCAAGTTAACAGCTGTAATGAAGCTTGGTTTAAGCCCAAGAGTTATATAAGACCAGAATTGCACAGAAGGAAAAAGTGGCTGTCATTTTTTGGAAGCATGGGTTCTACGTGTCCTGGGGATGGGGAGGACACTGATCACATATCTGTTACTTCAACCACAGTAACCCAGACCTAAAATAGCTCACTAGTCACAGGACTTTAAATAGAGAGATGACAACATAAAGTTGATTGGTATGCTTTTCAGCTTAGTTCATTTTATAAGCACATATATTAGGGACCTACTGTCCATCAGGCATTCTGCTTGGAGGCGGAGGGAATACAAGCAGTACTGTTGTAGTGGTTAAGAGTTTGGGATTTAAAGTCAACTAGAACTGGATTGGAATAGTAAGTGGCCCACTTACATGCTATGCATCCTCGGGCAGGTAACTTTACTTCTTTGAGCCTTATTTACTGCTTCACAAGGTACTTATGAAATGATGCAAGCAAAGCTTACAAAACAATGTTTGACACATAATACGTCATGAAACAAACTGCTGTTAAAAATGTCAAATATGAATAATTAATTAACAATTTAAAAATTTTAATTATTTGAGCTCTAGAAACTTATGAACTAATTTGAAGCTAGAAGTTGACACCTCTTTATGAAGGGAATATTGTTATACTAGAGGTTCAAATAAAACACAAGGGACAAATAGGAGAAAGAAGAGATTGGGAAAAGTTTACAAAGGATCTACCACCTGAACTATTAAGAAAAGTTTATTCCTAAATAGTAGATTGTCTTCTAAATGCTCTATAAGTTTGTACCTGTGATGATCATACAGAAACAAAAAAATAGAGCATCTGAAAACAGATCCAAGTTGTAATGGGTTGAACTGTGTTCTCCCCACCCCGATTCATATGTTGAAGTCTAACCCCCTGTTCCCTAGAATGTATTTGGAGATAAGGTCTTCAAAGTGGTAGTTAAGTTATAATGAGATCATTAGGGCAGCTCCTAATCCAATATGACTGGTATCCTTATGAAAGATCGCATGAGAAAGACCGTGTCAAGACTCAGAACGAAGATGGCCATCTACTAGCCAAAGAGAGGCCTCCAAATAAACTAATCCTGCTGAAACCTTGATCCTGGACTTCTAGCTTCCAGAACTGTGAGAAAATACACTTTTATTAGGACACCCAGTTTGTGGCGCTTTGTTATAGCTGCCCTAGCAAACTAACACACAAGTACACACTAGAACTGAATGTATGATAAATGTATAATTAACGGAATTAGGAAAATACCCTATCTGTTTATGATATATCATACATAAAAACAAAATTTAAATTGTATTAATTATCCAAGTGTAAAAAATAAAGCACATTAGAAAATATATAGAAATATTTTCATAACTTCAGGGCTAAGGAATTCTTTCTAAGTAAGTCAGAAAACCTAGAAGCTGAAACAGTGAGAGATTTTAAGTGCATTACAGGGTGGTAGCAGGCCTGGGGGTCAAGAGGATAACTTTGAGCCAGGCACTAAAGGCTTCCATGAATGAAGAATCTCCAGGAAAAGAGGAAGCTTTAAACAGCTGCCGGGCTCAGTGAGAATGAAACCCTCTTAGAGCAGCCCCGGCCAAGGAAGAACATTCTATCCTCTTTACCTCTCCTCCTACCCTCTGCCTTTGTCCTGGCAGATTCAGAAATGCCAAGTTAGCAGCCTAGTGGAGGGGAAGAAATGCTCATCTGGAAAAGATAGCAAGAGGACCACTCCTCTCTCTTCTACCTCAGTGGTCAGTGCTTAGCAAGTCTCAGCTGGGGGGAAGAGAGAAGACTTATGGATAAGTCAGGGTGAAAACTTTTGTTTTCTGAAACGAGGGAATATCATCACACTGAGACTGTTTATGACTTAAAGTTACTATAGGATTTTCTAGTTCCTTTGAGCAACTAAGAGAGTCATGGGAACTGCCTAAAAGTTTACTCATGTAATGGTGGAAGGTGCACACACACACACACACACACACACACACACACACACGCACAGAGGGTGTATTTAAAATGACAGTAGGTGTCAAAAATAATGCTTCTTTTTATATCACCCTGAGTTCCCTATATTCAATGAACCAGTTACACCAGAAAGGACTCAACTAGATAGAATAGTATGGAAACCTTCTCTAAGGAGATATTATTTAAGCTGAGCCTAAAGAATGGAAAAGGAGAGAGAAATGGTCTCACCACTGTGTCCTCTCAAATGACAACCAACGTACTTAAAGGGGGTGGGGCACAAACCCAAAGAACCAAATAGAAAGGAGAGATGAGAAACGCAAATCTTCTGTGCAAGGAAATTTCAGTCCCCTCCTTAATGGAGTGGGGCAGGATCGGGTCCAAATATTTCTTAAAGATTTTCAACCAACCTTCCTATTTCCACATCCACTTCCAGAGTTACTAGGTCTGCCAATTCCTGAGCCCTTGGGGAAAGAACTCTACAGTATAAATTAGATTTCTTCTCAGCTTTCCATGCTGCTGCTTTAGGCTTCGGTTCATTTGTTCTGCTAAGTCAGGTAGGTACCACTTGTCCTTCTTGCCCTGGCTTGCAAATTTTGTTACTATTTACGATATGTGTTATAATAAATAAAATGGTGACCAAGATGGATGTGGTTCTTGTCGTCAATGAGCTTATGTTTCGGTGGAGGAGGCAAAAAAAGAACAAGCAAATGAATAGAAAAATAGCCAACTGTGATGAATGTTATGGAGGAAACTCACTTATCAGGACGTTGAGAACTGGACTTTCAACTGAGGCTCAGAGTTATTGTCGATTATGCCTTTCAAAAGAGGTGACTGGACTCTTGCTAATCAAAGTGGGGTAAATGAAATGTCAACAACACCCTGGAACTTGTCAGAAATGCAGAATCTCGTGCCCTACCCTGACCTAACAGGTGATTTATATGCACATGAAAGATTGAGAAGCACTGTACTAGCGTTATACAAAAAGTTTCAAAAGCTTTAACCCAAAACATGTTTTACACACTCTTGAAGCTTTTACCCACATACGTTAAAGAAACAAATTATTCATGACACTTGTTAAAGACACTGTAAAGTAGTGGAGGTTTTGCAGTGGGCTGGAGAGATCAGGCTCAACTTCAAACACAAGGAAGACAAGAGGAGATTTACTGCCGAGGAGCAGGGTTGGGGTCAGTGGATGAAAAATTACTAAGAGGAAAGGCTAGGGAATTCTTGCTAGACCAACTCAGCAGGATTTTTGTTGAAACCAGGATAGGATAATAAGATGCCAGAGGTGAGGGGTCTAAGCTAAACTGACCCAGCAAGATTCTTACTAAAACCAGACTAAACAGACAAGGTTGGGGCCTAGTCAAAGAGAAGTCTCAGAGGAGAGGACTCAAGTTTGGTCGAGGAGAGAGTCTTTATCAATCGGAAAAAATATCAAGCAAGTGGAAAAACAGGGAAGTAATTTTATGAGAAGTAGTTCTTTGAAAAAAACTTATAGTGCTGAGGGCCCCACACCCCACCATGGGAGAGAGGTGCAGGGTGTGTCCCTCATTTCCAACTTTTATAGACGCACTTAGAGAGGTTGATGCGATTTATACCTGAGAAGAGGAGAAGCAATCCAGGGCAACCAGGTTGAAGACTGTATCTAGTAAATAACTTTGATCTTTTTTTGTGGCAGATCAAAGGTATTTAAATCTGGGACTCAGGTGTGGAAACTGAGGCAGGAATATTATCCTGCAGTCATTGTAAAAGGGACCCGCCCAGAATGGCAATTGGTAAGGTGAGGAACCCATAGGAAGGGTTTTGAGTTGTGCTAAAGATAGAAAGGCAGAGGAGGCTCCGAAGGGGGTCATGGGACTTGAGTTGAAGAGACTCCCTCCCAAGAATGTATGAATAGTGTGCCTGGGAGGACAGCTCATGATTGCAATGTGGAGGAACAGACAGAGCAGTGAATTAAATGAGGAACAAGCCTGGAAGATGTTTTGAACCTCAGGAACCTCATGACATCACTGTGGGAACACAGTGACACACCAGGTGGAAAGGGAAACAGTGGACACTACCTGGCAGCTGGCCAAGATTTGCTTGACCTATAGGAGAGACACATCCAAAAACTCTCAGAAATACATGGATGGCAGTTTGCAGCAGCAGGAGGTCCTACATGGACAAATGAAGACATGGACCAATGCAATATGGGCTGTTACTATTACTATAACCAATCTGGACTCAGAGGACAATAGATCTGGGAAAACTCAAGGCAGTTCAACCCAAATGCTACATTACATGTATGGTTAGTCAGCCATTCATTAAAAATCTATCGAGCACCTGTGAGGCATTGATGTAACAATGGACAAGACACAGAGGGTTGGTGAAGAAGTTCCCAGCCAAGGGCCTATGGACAAGAAACAGGCACTCTTTGTAGAGGTAGGTGGTAGGATCAAGTTATGTGAGGGGTGCAAGGAGAGTGTGTAGGAGTCCTATATTCATTTCTAAGCAGTGGGTCTCAAACTTTCATGTGCATGTGAATCACTTGGAGATCTGTCAAAACGCAGGTTCTGATTTAGGAGCTCGGTGGTGGGGGGTGGAGGAGTGGGCTGAGATTCTGCATTCCCAACAAACTCCCAGGACCAAGTGATGCTAATGCTTATAGTCTGTGGACCACAGCATTAGCAAAGAACACCCAACCAGTCTTGCAAAAACAAATAAATAAACATTCCCATATAATTCTGACTTTGATACCTAAGATTTTAGCAATAAATTATAGTAATGATTACACAGGTTATTGTACCTATGCGTAGTCTGGCTTGCACAAATATTAGTGCTCTTTGGTGATCCAACTGCGGGAAGACATATATCGTTTCCAAGCATAGGGTAAGTGCCTTTTGCATTTAAAAATTCAGGGATAATAGTGTGGGAGAACATGACTTTATAAATCTCATTGTGACAAGCAATTTCTCTACCCCTAATTATATGCACATTATCTTTTAGATAACATTAAGGGCCACCTCTACCAAACTCCTCCACCCTTAACCCCAACAGTGGTTTTCACAGGAGGTGGGAATTAGAATTGGGTGAGTTACCCAAATAAACACCTCAGGCCTCAGCTTTTTCACCAGAACCCAAGACAAGTATTTGAGGATCATCTAAGGTACCATGCTCTCTGTCCACTTAATTTCCACCCAGGCAACAGAGTCCAAGAAAAAGGAAAGGGGGTTGGATCACTTCCTATCCCAAGGGCTATCACCTGCCAAATAGGCCCAGCCCAATCATAACTCTGCTTCCTGTTACATTCTTCATTTTCAAACCACCGGCCATGATAGGTGAACACATCAACTTGCACCACCAGCCCCCTCCCACCATCCTTCTCAGCAAAGCTATTTTACTTTTAAAATGTATTTTTCTTATTTCTAAAGCTATATTATAAGTTTTCATACAGAATTATTGGTAGCATGACCACCAATTTGGAAGTTCCCTAAGAGTTGAACCACTGTTTTCTCCTCCTTAAGAGAAAATAGCTCTTCGTTCTTCTAGGTTAGTGTTAGTCTTCCCACTAAGGGAAAGGTGGATGGACGTCCAGTCCTGAGAAGAAGGCAACACAGCTCCAAAGACCCTCCCCCAAATCCATCAGAAGCAGTAAGCCTGCTGGGGGTGTCTTAGATTTCTATAAAAAATCATTTGTAGTTATGTCTTGAGCAGAGACTCAAGACTAGATGAAGAAGAGAGAGCTAATGGAGGATCCATCTCAAACTATGGTTGCATTGAAGACAGACAAGCAGATTATGCTTGGGGATAAGTTTGTGGGGAGCTGTAATTTTGGAGATTCTTGGTGTGAGGGGCTCCCTGTTCTAGGCTTGAGATTCCTCCTATCCCATCAGGATAGGAACAGGGAGCTAGTGGCAAAAGAGGCAGGGACGGAACGTGGGGCAGAGTTGGCAGTGCTGTCTGGCCCTGGGCTTAAAGAACAGATTGATCTCCCTAAGCAAAGAACACTGATAGGGCCGCTGCAACTTGATAGGAGGCATTGAGCAAAACAGAGTTTGAGAGCAATCTGACCACAAGTCCAGACGTCACTTTGAAGACAGAACTTGGTGGAAGGCCCATTTGAAGCTCGATAACTGCAGGAGCTACCTTTTGGAAGACTAGTTGCAAGAAAAGGGGTAGACTGTAGAAAACCAGAACTACCGGAGAAGTGTGCTTAAAATGTGGATCTGATGGAAGCACTCAAAGTGCTCTAGAAACAGGGCACCTATCCCCAAAATACCAGCTGAGAAATCCCTTTACAGCTTACATCCCTGCCTGAAAGTGCCCAAACCTGTAGTCCACAAAGTGTGGTCCCCTGACCAAGTAACATGGGCATCATTAGGGAAGTTGTTGCAAATGAAAAACTTTACTCCTTATCTCAGACCTACTGAATCAGAAACTCCGAGGGTGAAGCCAGAGATCTGTGCTTTAACAAGCCCTCCAGGTGATTCTGCTGCAAGTTCAAGCTTGGCCTCCACTATGAAAAAAAAAAAATGTTTTCTCCTAAGTACAAGACAAGTATCCCAAGGGTGCAGTTACTGTTAAATTTGAGAAAACAATACTTGAAATAGGAGAGCAGAAGGCACGAGAGCTGTTATAGCTCGTAGAGCCATCTAAAACATCAAAGTTGTTGAATTGTGGCTGTAATGGGAACATAGGGGAATTTTGAACATGGATTTTGGGAAAGGAAAAATGTACCACATGCAGATGTGAGATAATTACTCCCTACGTGATGGAGGCAGCAAGAAAATGTTGTCATATGAAGTAGCACAAGTGTTTTAATCGTGTGAAAGTGTGGAATGTTGGTGCTGCATGAACTTGTCCTGATGAGCAATGGTAAATGCTTCCCTTTCCTCCCTCCTGATTTTGTTTAAAACTGTCCTCAGGGGAGCAAGAGACTGAGCCAATACCCACAGACCTGTTGGGATGAGAGTGATTTCTCAGTGGAATTCACAATAAAAAATAGAATTTGTTTTCTGGGCTAGCTGCTTCTCCATCATTCTAACTGCCTGCCCTTCCTTTCTATGTGGGCTGGATTAATTCCCAGAGAATGGAGTCATTTTCCTGATGGAAAGAAAACCTCAGCACTGATTGGAAGGAGAAAGAATGGAGGATTAGTGGGGTTTTAGTTTTTGTACTGATGTAATTTAGAAACCCCGTCAACTCAAAGGTATCCAGGAAATACTTTTTCTGTTTTCCTTTCCTGTTTCTCATCCTGAATTTACACACTTGAGTCCCATTCTCTTCTCTTTGCCTTTCTCTTTTAATAAGTATGTATCAGCATGCATTAATGAAATACCTACTGTGTGCAGTGCACAGTGCTAAATTGCTTCACAAACCCACATTTTTAACATTTCAGAAGGAGTAAACTATAAAATATCTTTCTCTTCACCCCCTTGCCACTGTTGTTTCTGATTTTGGTTTGGCTTCTTTATGTTGTTCTGCAAGTGAGGAAATTGGAATCCCCATATCGAAAGCTATTTGTGAGAGAAGAAATCAAAGAGAATGTACAAATATTCTTTCACAATGGGATCGCAGCTTTGACCTGTGACTTTTCTCAGTTTGTTTTTTCTGTTCATTATTTTTCTATTGAGTAGAAGACACGGGGTGGGAGTGAGTTGTACAATAACAGGTAATCACTTTCACTCTTCATTGTGATACTTTGCAGGGGGCAGAATAGACCTCTTATCACTTGAGGAAGATACTTTGGGCTCTTTTGGTCCTTGCAGATGTACATTGTAGCCACCAGGAGTCCAGTTAGCTGCCTTTCACTAAGGCAACTGTCATAGTGGCGATCAAAACCGTGCTCCTCCAGGCTGAGATGACAGAGATGCCCCTACTATAAACCCAAAGGGCTATGCTCTCACCTGAGAAACAGGGTGTGTAAAAGCCCGCATTGTATTTGTATTAAATATTGAGAGAAATGAACCATTGTAACTTATGTCAAACAGAAACTGAGATGATAGTTTTCAAAGTTGGAGAAACAAAAAATCTGTATCTACAAATACAATCTCTTTTTCAAGATTACTAGAATCAGTTCATAAAGGAACCATTCGAGGTAAGTACTATGAGTATTAGCCTTATTTATAAAGAATCCAGGATAAGAAGTTGTACGATTTTTCATAAAGTGGCACCTCATCTATTCAGTAATAGTTTCTAAATTCCTAGCAGTCTACATTTGTTATTCCTCTTTAACAAAGCAACCCCATGCCTCTCCTTCTTCAGGTTAATCTGTAGAGATCTGCTCAGGAATCAGCTGCTTTCACATTTCTGGCTGTGGGGCTAAGAGACTGTGCAGTGGACTGATAGGGAACCAAGACTCTGAGGTCAGCCCATCTGGTTGGAATCCCTTCGCCTCTGCTTTCTAGCTGTGTGACCATGGCAGGCTGTTTAGCCTCTCTGGGCCTCAGTTTCCGCATAGGGTGCTGTAAGATTATAGGAGTTAATGCACATAAAGAATTTAGCACAGTGCCTGTCCCAAAGGCCCAATAAATATTAGATGTGATTATATTTGTTATCAGTTAAACACCTAAGGGAATTTTAGCTACATGTTTTTCACCAATTTTTCTGTTTTATGCTCGATCTAGCTAGGACAGAGTTTTTAGTTAGGGTTTTTTTTTTTTTTTTCCCCCTCCCTCCCCATGTCTTTCTCACACTCCTCAACCTCGGGAAGGGTGATCATGAGACAACCATTTGAAATGAAGTCTGCTTTGTGTTCGTCCTTCGGGAAAAGGCTTTGATCACCAGCCGTGCTGTGGGCGTTTGGCAGGCTGCCGGCTCCTGCCTATAATAAGAGGCATCCCTGAAGGTTTAGATATTTAAAAAGAGAGAAGCAAAAGGGCAGGTGGTGGATTTCTGGAGAGTGTGTATAAATGGCATCTTTGCCTGCTTCCAATGCCCTGGGGGCCACCCTTTTTTCCAGGGCCTCAAGGTGGCCAGAGTGTCCAGATTTCCAAGTTCCCTGATTTGCGGGCTGCGAGCTGGCAGGGAGTACATAATACTGAGCCCTTAGCATATCCGTGGCAAGCTGGTGCTTTCTCTGGCCCTCATTAGAGTCTGCTGTCTTCAGCATACAGAAGAGGACTGAAGGAGCCTTCATAAGGAATAGCCATAGGGCCTCCTCCTAGGAGCCTGCTCTAGGGGCAGTATGTAAACCACTTCTTAGAATCGCCAGCCTGGCCCTGGTGAGACTGGAAGATCACCTTGCAAGTGGGCCCTATGCCAGCCTGCCAGATGGCCTGGGCTGCTGGCAGCACAGCCCACATTAGGCCTATCAAGTGTGTTCCCTGAAGGCGGCTGGCCCAGCCAGGAGTGTCAGGGAGGCTGTCCTGGCAGACGGCTGGGACTGTGCCATGGGTTCCCCAGCTCTGCCCGCCCCATTTACCCCAACCTGCCGTGCTCTCTCTGAAGGAGGAAAGACCAGCTGTACCTTTCCACTCGAAAGCAGACCGCTGCATCTCACGATCTGTGGTTGATGTCAGCCTAGACTCTACATGACAGCTCCTCACAAAAGTGGCCAAATATTTCCATCAAATGAACCGACTACTGCAAAGGATAATAAAATAGCAAAGCCTACGTGGGGACTTTGTTCAGGAACCATATGATATCTATAGCGTATTAAGAAATACTGAACTTTCAAGTATTATGATTTCATGTCCCCTAAGACCACAGACCTCTTATCATGGTCCCTTTCAAAAGCATGAATCCTTTTTAAAATAGTTAGAAAGTAAATGTATAACATTTTTTCTGCCTTACACTCAGAATAAAGCCTGGGGAAGTTTAATGTTCTCGGATTCAGCCTGTGGATTTGAGATAAGGATTCAAGGAGAGGAGCCTTTTAACTCAGAACAGAATCTGTTTGCAACTATTGTTCAATTAACATAAAGTATCCGGTTCCTGGGTCCGTTGCATAATACATGAGAGTGTAAACCAAATGTTTTAAGTGCTGACACTGAACTCCTTAATAACAATGAAAGGTGAGGTAATTTGTTAGTTTTATTTTTTTTAAGTCCATTAAAAAAATGCTTCTCAAGACTGAATGAATCAACATTTTAGAGCTGGGGTGTAGCTGAGGGTTGTCCACGAGTGCTCACGATGATATGAAATCTGGAAGGAAACAATAAAAACCACATGTCACGTTCTCTTTAAGAGCTGGAAAAGCTGTCAGAAGAATTAAGATTAAACCTCATGTGAGTCTGTGGGTGTGGAAAGTCACCAGCTAGCTAATATTAACATAGCTTGCAACAGAACGCTGTTGCTAGAAATAGGACAGTCGCATCACTACCACCGAGCAATTTGCATTATGTGGACCAGCCCCTAAATTCCTCCTGGCTCCTACGGCCTTTGGGCACTGCATTTCTGGACGCTTTCAGACAGAGTTCACACTTGGCTGTCTGGTTTCACCAGGAACTCTACCCAAAAGAGGAAGCGGCAAAAAAGAACATCTGCTTTATTTGCTGGAAAGTGATCGAGCTACAAGCAAATCCTTAGGCATCTGCAGAATTGTGAAGCTTCTAGATTTCATATGGTTGCTGACAGGGAGGGGCAGACAAGGACCTTCTTGCTTTCCTCACCATGGATAATCTGTTGCCTCAGTCCAGATTCTCTTATTTCAAAAAATACCCTCTCCATGCACTTAGAAAATATGTATCGATGCTGAGAAACCAAAGAGCTGAAGAACAGGTATCCTTTTGTTTATATCATATTTAAGGTTAATGGATGTTAGCTTTTGGGTGTTGCTTTTACTTCACTTGGCCATCTAGTTTCTGCTAGTTTATAGTTGCAGGTCTGTGCCTGCTTGGGGTTGTTCACAATCAGAAAGCAACAAGGATTTATTTGAACTCAGAACATGCGGATCATTAGATTAAGTTCAAGTTCTGTAATAAACCTGTGTGCTTTTCTTTCTTCTGAATAGCTAGACTGCTCTACTCTGTCAGAGTTAAACTGTGGATTCCTTGATAATTTTCTAGGCCCTCAAATATAGATTTTAAAACTATTTTTATCTCAACAAAGAAAAGTACAAAGCCCTAGAAATAACATGACTTCTCTTATGTATTTTAAATATCACCAAGATTTGTAAAACAGAAAACATTTTGCAGATTGTAAATATGATAGCCTTAGGCAGATCACTAATGAGCTGAGAAGAACTTTCAGACATAATTAGTCTTTTTTTTTTTTTTTTTTTTTTTTTTTTTTTTTGGTGAAGGGTAGGGGATAAAGCACCTCAAGTTTCAATCTTTTTAGCCAATCAAAAGTTAGGATTTCTAGTAGTAGATTAGCATGTGGGAGTATATTTTTAGAAACCATTAAAATGTCTGATCACCGCTTGTTTAAAATCGTGCTTTCAAAAAAATCATGCATTCATTTTATTGTTTTGAGATTTATATTATTTTATCTTCTACAATTATGAAAAAGGCATTTCTAAAAACTGCTTTTCTGAATTATACTAAATTGTTAGACGAAACCACTGTGCCTGATCCATTAAATATGGTGGTTCGTTTAGAAATAAGTATGGCAATGGTAAACAACAAATGTATAGCTGCATCAAAGACCAGAGTCAAAAAGTGCTTGGGCATCATGCTTGTCATTAGAACTGCAAAGCTGCATGGGAGATATTAGCAGTGTCCTGTATTTGAATGAGGTGACCTACTTACTAAAACATTTCCAGGAAGTGAAAGCAAAGGTCAGCTGACAGAAAATCCTCTAATGACAGGTCTCCCCAAAAGTCGATGCATAATTTGGAAAATGAAAATTATTACTACTGTTCAAGAAGAAATTGCTTCTATGCTATGCTTTAATAATTTTACAATGAGCTGGAAATTCAGACTGTGCTCACTAAGGGGCTATGCCTAGTAGCTAATTTATCTCTTACCTAGGCAAGGTGTCATGAATTATGAGGAAACCTCTTAGTTTCCAAATCTCAACATGTGCTTGCTTTTTAGAAAGCCAGAGCCCCAGGTAGTGGTGCTCTGAGTTGTCTTCCACACTCACTAAATTTCCTTCCACATGCTTATTCAGGCTTCATTAGGACAAGAAGAGGGTTGTGGATGTGGGTAATGGGGAAGGAAAGGTGGCTGAAAGGATGGGACTGTAAATGTGGGCTTGGATAAGTGATTTTTCTCCCCCTTTTTCTCAGTGTTATAAATTTTTGAAGATGTGGCTATATTGCTTATACTCTTTTTAAAGTTTATTTTTTAAAGTTTATTTTTTGTTTAGTGGTTACCAGAGGGAAAGTGGAGAGGGAGGAGGTAGATGAGGGTAAAGGGAGTAAAATATATGGTGATGAAAGGAGATGTGACTTGGGGTGGCAAACACACAATGCAATATACAGATGATGTATTATTGAATTGTACACTTGAAACCTATATAATTTTATTAACGAATGCCACCCCAATAAATTTAATAAACAAACCAACAAAACAAAATAAAAAATAAAATGTTGCAAATGCATTCAGAAGATCATTAAAATTTAACACGGATCCTCTGATTTGGACTGGGTAGATGGCCCCTCCCCAGTTTACAACCATTTGAAAACAGCTATGAATATTGTGCCGATTTCTTAATTTCCTCTATAGTTAATGGAGAAATAAAGAAAAATGACATGTTTGATTTCTTTCTGAAACCAATTATAGCTCTGCAGACATAATGTCTCACAGAATTAGAGAAATTAGGTCAGAGTCAATCATGGCTAACCTTGGAAAGCTTGTTGGAAAGTTATAAAGGAGGTTAATAATGTCTATGATTTAAGGACCTGTATTTTGGTTGTCTCTAAGTTTTACATTTTTGTAAGATAGATCCTCCTCATAAAGGTGAGGGAAGTGAGACTGAGAGACCTTAAGAGGCCTTGCTCAAGGCCGCCTGGCCAGAAAGTACTGAAGGAAAATCTGAACTCCTGTTGGCCTGGCTTTAAACTTAATCCATTTTGTCATATGCTTTATCTCTAAATAATCTAGTGACAGCAACAAAGCAAACAGCTAGTCTTTTCCTAGAGAGTGTTTTCTAACACTTCGGATATTTACATGCCACTGTCATAATTCTTACCATGCATTTTTACTGCTTGCATGTATTTATGTATTCTTTAATATTTCTTTACATTTGCATTTAAGTCACTCACTTTAAAACTTAAATTTGTTTAGAAAGAAAATGTTTATAACTGCTATAAATGGAAAGCCACTGTCATAGGCCAGAAATAGAAGAGAAGCATAAATATAATAAAAGCAAGATAGTGTTAAATATTAGCTAGATACTGTTAGCTGTGAAACCTTTAAGCCTGAAAGCTGCTCCATTTTTAAGTAGGAAGATTAGCTTTTAAGCGATTAGCATCCTTGTAGCCAACTGAGAAATTCTCCTGGGCAAGGATAGGAGGGAATTAAAAGATAGACAACTTTCTCAATGCTAAGTAATTCATTGTTATTTAATGTAGTGTCTGCATGCTTTCCATTTCATCTAGCATCACTGGTACCGCCGATGTTGTGCTCCACATACTTGGAGAATCTTATCCTAGATACACCATCCGCTTCTCCACCTCTGTGCATTCACGTACACTCCTTCCTTTAGCCTAGAATTCCCTTCTTTACTTACACCCTGCCTACCTGTTCAAGACTCAGGTTCAGTGGGCTCAGGAAAATGCTTTCTCCAGTTTTGCTGGGAAGAGTAAAGTGTAGCCCCTTCTTTCTAAGATATTCTGTCTGCTTCTATGAGGGCCTTCTACTATGTATGTCTTTAGCAAGCCATTTGCTTACATATCTGCATATGTGCACTCATACACACATGACACTGAGTGCTATCTCGTTCTTTGTTTCCTCAGGCCCATCTTGGAGCCTGGCACAGGCCGGTATAGGAGGACCTGCACCGCGGGCAGGTTGCCTGTGGAGCGCTCCTCCTTTTTTGCCTCTACTCATCTCTTGACTGGGCCTGAAGGGTTCCATACGTTCACTGTTATACTTACCTTATCTACAGATGATTTTTTGTTTAAAGCTTCTCCTTAGTGTTCTTTCCTTTTGCACTTGCTGTCAGAGAGACATGAAGTTTTGAACTGAGGGGTGGTTGGTTTGGTAGTTTTTGTTGTTTTTCCTATTGGAATGTATCAATCGATGGGCGGGCAGGTTATTTATCAAGTTGAGAATAAATATCTCATCCTTTGTATTATTCTTAGACTCTATTATAGCACACCTTTCACAAAGTCAAGTCCCTAACTAGGTAGGAGATTAAGGTTATTAATTAGATGAAAGTGCTGAAGGTTGGAAAAAATTGATGAACATTTTGAATATTATTACTCAAAGTGTTTTTGTGGTGACAGTGGTGGCTGGGAGGACCCAAGCTAAATGCGTTCTCATATGAGTTTGGGCAGGTGTACTGAACACATGCATAAGGGTATATGATTGCAGTTATTTTCTTTTGTTCTGATGGGAAAAACAGTCAGGGTCTGCCTCAGATGTTAATGCCTTAGCTTATGGGAAATGAGCAAAACTTACAGGTCATATTATCTTGTGTAGTAGAGTCCCCAAAGCTTACCAGGTGGCTCAGATGACCAAGTAGGACACTGAGTGGAGAAGGGAAAATTTGCTCCTTTTGGACAGATTGTAGCTTGGCTTCAGCCAACGAGGCCTACAGAGAACTGAGTGCTCTATGAACCCCCAGGAGATGCTCTTAGGGGTTATCACCATTGTTATAGACATTATCCATGGGTGCTAGAGCCAAATGATAAAAGAAGGTGATGAGCCTATATGGGACAGTCTACTCTCTTTCCCTTGGTAAAACAACACTGATTTGAGACAACTTCAAAATATTTATCCCCAGTGCATGTTAACCTCTAACCAATTGCCTATTTGACATCTCGATCTGAATGTCTTATGGATGTTGCAGACTGAATGTGTCCGAAGAGAACTCGCAAGCTCTGTCTCCAAACCTGCTTATGCTCAGGTCCATTCATCAACACAAAAGCTCAAACCAGAAACTTGGAAGTCACTTTGGCACCTCCCTTTCTCTCCCTCACCTCCCTTTTGCAAACTCTTAACAAGCCTAGTCAATTCTATTTCAAAAACAGTTACTGAATCTTCCATCTTCACCTACCAACCCTGCTACACCATCCTTTCTTGCTTGGACCATTGCGATAGCATTCAAATTTGTGTCCCACATTCACTCTTGTTATGCTACAATCCAAGTTCCTCATAGCACTCAGCATTCTCCTCCTTAAATGAAAATTTTATTTTGCCCTAATGCAGAGAACATGGTTATTTTTATTTTCTATTTTAGCCCCCGTGCCAAACATAAATAAGGCACAAAGTAGGTGATAAATGTATGGAATTGAATGAATGAATGTGGAGGTTGGGGAGTTCAGAGGCTGAGATGCCATTATGCAGGTGAGGGCTAGAGATGGTGAAAATAGAGTTGTTACCTGTAAGAGGGCTGTTTCTGTAGAAGCTGGTGAGATCTAGGGGAGACTATAGAGTAATTTATTTTATGAATGTGGAAATAGTTTTTAGGGGTTGAGGATTTTCCCAAGGTCCCACAACTCATTTGCATCAATGCTGGGATTAGAATTTGGCCTGTCAGACTCCCAGTTCAGTGCTCTTTCCAATGTTTGTTGTGACTTTTAGCAGAGATGTAGAAAAGGGCAATGTGAGTACCAAGCAAGGAAAAAAAGACTCTGTGGGCTGAGTTCAGAGGGTAGTTCAGGTGATACCTGAAGGTCATCTTCTCAGTAATAAACCCCATTGATGCAAGACCGAGACAGAGAAGGGCTTGCTATTTCAAGCTCTTGTCCCTCAACGTATACTGCTCTGCAGTAGCCTCATCAGCTTGAATCTCTTCTTCCATGTGTTTCACAGATAAGTGACCAGAAAATACAGGATGGCTAATTTAATAAACAGTAATTTGAGTTGATCTGTGCTAATGGTGCCTTACTCTATTGAATAGAAAGACTTCTTTCGGGATGAGAATTACCATCTAAGAGCTGACCTGATATGTCTTGACTACTTAACAGTGAATTTTCTTAAAATGAGTAGGGTGGTTTTTGGTGCCAGGGACATGTACAATAGTTACACACACACACACACACACACACACACACACACACGCACGCACACGCACGCACACACACACACATATATATTTGAAATAAATATATTTTTGAAATATATATATATATATATATATATTTGAAATTAGGCCCTTGCACTGATATAATATTTTCCAACGAAACTAATCCACACAGTTTTTTTTTACTATTTTTTAATATTCTTATTATCTAAATATGCAATCACATTATCATTGATGTGCTTATGTAAATTTGAACACAAATGGTGACCTGGACTGGCCTGAATGCAGAGAGGAGACTCTGTCACCTGCCATCTTGTTTTGTGGAATTCCTTAATTCCTTTTACTATTACACAATTTTTTCTACATATTGCGTATGGAGTGTTTTTATAGGTAATAAAGATATAAAAATGGATTAGGTAGAGGGTAGTCTCTCTGTGATGCTTATAGTCTCAATGAACGGAAAGAGCTGTACTTAAGTGTCTATAATGTGAGGCAAAAACCACACACTACAGTCATAGCTCACGACCTGCTCTGGTTAATCTGCTTAAAATGAGGAGAGAGTCTTTGGAGCCCAGGAGCATGTACAGTAGCTATATTTTGATTAAGGATTAGTATTAAATTTTATTTTAGAGGCTATTCTAAAGTTTCTTTGCAACGACTTAAAAAGAGCTTTCTCGTTCAAACAGGATCACTGAATTTTCATTTTTTGCTTTGTTTCTTAATGAACACTAACTACAATGTCGGGTTGTTAAATTAACCTGTGATTTTAATTTGAACCTTGGAAACTTGATTCTTCATTTTGGCTCTTATGCCTTCTCTGAATACAATAGAAAAATTAAAGACTCCTCCTCCACACACACATTCCCCCAAAAAAACTTATGTTGAGATTTGGAACATTGCATAAGGGTTTTGGGGTGCTGATACAGGCTTTCCTCTCTAGGAAATAAATAGCAATTTCACTCCAGCTTGGTTTAAGAAAGGTTAAGAGTTTTTAGCTCCTTAAACTAAGTGAGTCTGTTATATTTAGAGAGTATACCGACCGAAATTATTTCTTTTATAAAGTCTCTAAAGGAAAGAAGTCACATGAAATTGGATCTGGGCAAGAGGGTACTCCCCCCACCCACCCAATCCCACCTTCCAAGTACCAGTTCAACAAACTTGGATGTATTCTGTGCCTTCCATCCAACAGGCACTCTGTTAGTCATACGGGACACACCGGGAATCAAATAGTCCCACTAATAAATTCAGAATGCTACTAAGATAGATACAGCAAAGAAGAGTTACAAGGTGCCTTCAAAGTATATAGTTGGAGATGGGACCAAGGTGGGAAAGTCAAGAAAGGCTGGTCTAAGGACTTAATATTGAATTAAGATCTGAAGGAAGAGTGAATGTTAACTGAAGGAGGATAGTGTGGAGACAATTAGAACAAAGGCCTTGGCCAGAAATTGGCAGGGAAACAAGGAGAAGTGAAAGAAGGGTGTGTGCTGGAGGTGGGGCGGGGAGGGGTTAGGGGGCCAACGAATGCTATCAAGAGATAATGCTTGAAAGAATCCTGGGCGTTAGGCTCAGTTAGGAAGAGACTTAAGACATGATGGTTCTCTCTCTCTCTCTCTCTCTCTCTCTCTCTCTCTCTCTCTCTCTCTCTCTCTCTCTCTCTGTGTGTGTGTGTGTGTGTGTGTGTGTGTGTGTGTGTGTATGTTTATAAGACTGCAGAGCTAATTGGTAGAAGAAACATGGAGGTGCAGCTGGGAGGTTCCAGAAGAAATAACTATAAGTAGTGGGCAGAATTGCAGGGAGAGGTGGTGACACAATAATAATGAGAGGTAAAGGAATGGACCATCTTTTGCAGAGGGCAAAGTATGTGACCCCTTCTCAAGGGATGTTTTATGAGTGATTTCTGCATCAAGAAAGAGAAGATCGAATCAATTATCAGTCTCCTTCTAACCCCAAGATTCTAGTGCAGTGGGAAATGCAAAGATGGACAATTAAGATACCTTAGGAACAAAGAGAGGGCACAGGGGCAACAGTTAGAATTCATTTGTTTTACTCGGCTAATGGTAAATGCCCCACAATCTAAGCATGTTGCTCTGGAATCTAAGGCCAAGGAAGACAGATTCAAATGTTTTTGGAGATTCAGGTAGCATTTCCATCGAGGAAAGGAAATAAAGCTACATCCAGAAAACACCACAGGTGAAAAGCTTATGCACCGGTAACTAGCTTTCCTGAGCCTGATCGGCCACTGAATTACTTGTATCCATAAGAATAAACAATTAAGTAGACTTATACAGTCATTGATGAACAAGGGCATTGAGAATTTTTAGGTTCTTTTGTGACATTTTAACCACTGTTTTGTTTGTTTGTTTGTTTGTTTGTTTTTAAATATCAACCCTCTTTTGCCTTTGACTCTTTCTTCCTGCATTTAATGCTGACAATTTGCTGCTTACTATGGTCCCTTCTGAAGGTGTTCCAGCCTCGTGTTCATAGTATCACAGCTGTGAAGTGTTAGATTTGCCTGGGAGACACCTGAACCCTGAGCTGACTTTTGAGCTATTTCTAATCCTGTTATCTGCTTCTAAACTTTCCTAATCTAGTGTAACTCAGATGCCTTTGAAACACAAGAGTCAGTAAATGGATAAACATCTAAAACTCTGTCTTTGAAATAAACATATTGACTCAACTGTAAAACTCTATCGTGTATATTTTTATGCACATTCCTAAATTTGCTATCCTATTCCACTTCTTAGACAGTTCATCTGCAATATTTTATTTGCTAACTTTTGTTCAGAACGAAAAATGACGTATTTCCTCACCTAGTACAGACAGTTCCATGCTGTAACAGAAAAAGAAATGAACTTTCCACATATGTTGTAATACTCATAAATTGTTGTGGAGAGAGCAGGAAAAATGCTGGAATTATTTCTTTCCTGCTCATCCTAGAGACAGCATATTAGTAAGACTCTTTCAAAAGATACAATTTAGATTATGCATTCAGGAATAAGGAATTTTAATTTTTTTTAATTAAAAGAATTTTAAATTAAAGTTGACATTCAGTATTATGTTTGTGGTGTACATCATAGCAGTTAGACATTTATAAAACTTATGAAGTGATCCCCTTGGTAAATCTTGCTCCATCCTGACACCATATATAGTTATTACAATATTATTGACTATATTCTCTATGCTGAACTTTACATTCCTGTGATTATTTTATAACTGCCAGTTGTACTATAATATGCAGGAGTCCATGTCACAGGGTGGCTTCAAAAGTAGTGCTATAATGAGGTCCTCTTCTGAGCAGCTTCAGCCCTAACCCCATTGAAGGAAGTTGAGGAGATTCTTTCTGTGTTCTTTGTTCTATAGGAAATAGCACTATGGAGATGAAGATGTTCTGGTGCTAAAACTCAAAGGTTTATATTTATATTCCATTTTTATTTGTAAAAGCCTTGTTATTTGCAATGGGATTATTATTTTTTTAAATAAATAGATCTCAAAACTCCTGTATTGGTCTAATAAATATTAAATACATCATTACTACCTTCCAGCAAGTCAGTTAACACACATAAAGAGCATGTTATTGCTGTTAAAGGCTATGCAGTAGAAAAATTATGGCAGCACTAAAGAAAGTCTTTAAGAAATCATTAAGATGTAATTAAGCATTTGCAAATTCATCTGTTATTTGCAATTATAACATAGTCCTTGTAAGTTGTTTTGGATAGAATTACCTTTGTGTTGGATTCCTTGCTGAATTTTGTTCGGTAATGTATTAAAATACCCAGCTTTCTCATCTATGTCCTCTTCTTAGTAGAAACGCTGGACTCTTTTTGCTCCTTTTCCTTTGTTCTATGAATAACTGTCCCAAAATATAAGCAGTCCTTGCAATTGTTTCCTGTACCATTAACCCTATTATAATATTTGCCACTAAACTTTATACCCTGCCTGTAAGTACATCTCAAAATAAATAAAGCATATTATAGAAGATTTTGGTCTTACATAATGAGTGCATAGGTTATTATCAAACTGTTTAAAATGATTGAATAGTGTAAAACCTTATTTCACTAGTGTTGACCAGCTACTCTTTTGCTCTGTCCCCCACATATAATTTCTGTATAATGTAAAATTTTTTTGTACCTTTTGAATTGTGAAACAACTTTTTTTTTTTTTTTAGGTTTTATTTTTAAGGAATGGTATTTTCTCTTAGGAATATACTGTTTCACGAGATTGGCATATTCTGTTTATGAAGCTCCCCCCCTTTCCCCCAATCATTTCATCTAACTGGTGCCGCTAAAGCCTGATACACCTGCTCAAAGAAGCATTGTTCCAAAGGTCCTGACCTGGAATAAGAAAACAAAGACTGACTTTAATGCTGGGAACAGAACTGTAGGTCCATTGCTATTGCATTGCCCTCTAACTTTTGTTCTCTGTGCTGCGGTATACTCATGTGATGATCAGAGTAACTTAGGAGGGTAGAAATATGATATCTTTATGATCGTAAGGCTTTTACCTGGTCTTTTAAAATAACTAGTTTTAGGCCAACAGATATTTACTGCAAGTTCAAAACCCTCTATGGTTTGAGAATCCTGGAGGTGGCTTAAAATGCTAATATACACTCTCATTTGGTTCTTTAGAATTGAAGACTATTAGAAATATTTTTAGATCACGACATTTTGAGATCAAAGTCTTATGGTTCTTGTAAATCAGTGCTCAAACTTTAGCATGCATTGGAATCACCTGAGGGACTTCACTACAAAATACAAGGGTCCTCCTCCCTCACTCAGTTGCTAATTCAATAGGTTTGAGGTAGGGCTCCAGAATTTGCATTTCTAAAAAGTTCTATGGTGGTAGGGACCACAGTTTGAGAACCACTGATGTAGATTTTTAATGATGCATATTTTCAGATTCAAAGTTGACAAATTCAAAGCTGACAGAAGCTGCCATTCCTTCTCAAGAACAGCATGTATGCCATTTGGAAGATGGAGTGTCTTTGCTAAAGCCAGGGGGATAGTGATGATGATTTATAGCTTCATGGGTTCTTAATTAACCATTTTCTACCATAGCTTCCCCATGCCTGATAGCACTATGTAATGCTTAGTGATGCAAGAAATGGTTAAACAATGTCTTTGCTATAAGAATGTAATCTAAAGTATGTTCTTATCTCTTTAGTTTTTTTCTTTTGTAGTTGTACACTTATTAAACTGATATGGCAACTGAGAATTTTAATTGTTGATTTAAATTATGGAATATAAAAAGGTATAAAGATTGTTATGGCCTCCATAGTATCTAAAGCCATTTTAAGTTCTTAGCATTAAAAACAAAATCTATCGATTTTTTTTCTTGTCCATACTTTGGTTAATATGTAAATGAAATTATAAAGACAAAAACAAAATAAAACAAAATAATTTCCACTTAGAATGATGGAATCAGTATTCCTAAAACTGTTTAGTAGCTTCTAGATTCTTAGAACATGTATTTAATACACTTTGTGTTAATTTTCCAATAATGCCTGTTAATGAACATGTCTCAATTACCTATTGAATAATCTCCCTAAAATGCCTGTCTGTGATTATTTACCCATGAGGTTACACTCCCATTTTAGCAGTAATTTTCAACCCTGAGAAGATAAACCCGAGAGATTCTAGAACAGCTTTTGCTTGGAGCATGATTTCCCCAGTGATGGTGTCCGAAGGTTAAATAAGAACAAGTAAATAGATGTAGACAATGACCAAGGATGTTTTAAAATCAAGTCCTTAATAATTAATACATTCTTGAAAGTCATCAAATGAGCTATGGGGCAGATATCTCTGGCTCAAGAGTTAATAGCTACCAAGGTTGCAGAGTACTCCATTGATTTGAAAGATGCAAGAATTTAATAAAACAAAATGATAAATTATGAAGGGTAATTCAATAAACAGGGCAGCTTCTTATATATTTTCTAATGGGTCATTGTGGGAGCATTAAAGGAATTAAAGCCAATATGGATATATTTTTTAGCATTTTATTTTATTTTATTATTAGTTTCAAATATTCATTATATTGGTTAGACATTTATATAGTTTATGAAATGCACCCCCTAATTACTCTATCACCCTCTTGCTCTATACATAGCCATTACATTACTGCTGCCTGCATTCCCTGTGCCATGCTCCCTAACCCAGTGATCATCTATCAACTACTAATTTGTACTTCTTTAACCATCCTCCCTTTTCTCCCAGCCTCCTAATGCCCACCCCTCTGGTTGTCACCCAGATTGTCCTCTATATTCCTGAATTTGTTTTCAAATATTTTGTTCTTTTTGTTCCTTAGATTCCACATATAAGTTAAATCATATGATATCCATCTTTCTCTGTCTGCTTATTTCACAACATAATAACCGCTAGGTCCATCCATGTCATTGCAAATGGTAGGATTTAAGTCTTTCTTTTTTTATGGCTGAGTAATATTCCATTGTGTATATGAACCATAAATTCTTTTGCCAGTCACCTGATGTGGGCATTTAGGTTTCTTTCATATCTTGGCTATTGTGAATAGGGCTGCCATGAACACAGGGATGCATAAAACTTTACAAATTGCCCATATAGTCATTTGACTCCTGGCTTTGACATTGAATAGAAAGAAATTCTTGTGCAAGGAGCTTCATCTGTGAGAGTCTCAGCTTTGTCAGTTATAAAAAGCAATGAACAAGATCTAGTCTGCTTACCTCATAGGGTTGTGAGGATTAAATTTAATTATGTATTTGGAAGTGTTATGTCAACTGAAAAACCCTAAACAAATGTGTATTTGGGTGGCTGTTCAGTAAAAACTCATTCTCATTTCCCCTGTAAATAATTTAAATTCTTTAACTAAATGTGAAATGTTGTCATCTTTACTTTTCCAAGCACTTTTCCCGCGTTAAAATGAGCAATTTTATCATTTAAACTAGGGAAGAATACATTCGGAGTCTTATTCTTTAATGTCATAGGTTTTTAACTGCTCTAACTTAGAAAATAGAAACAAGTTGATGTGCAAACCTCAAAATAATAAATATCTCATTCAAGTTTGTTGAAAAACGACTATATCATACTTTAGGAAGGAGTAAACTTAATTTTAGTTTAGCAATTTCATCACAGAATCTATCACCAAGTAGTCATTAGTTGATGAATTAAACAAGAAAAAGCCTGGTGCCAGAGCACATAACACAAGAAAGTAAAAATATGAAAATCTCATTAGTTTTCAAGAATAAAGTGCAGTTACATTATTTAAAAATACTATTAATTGGTAATAAAAAGAACTTGTCAAAGGAGCTTCTGAAATCTGCCAATTTTTTACTTTATATGCTAATACAGAAATCACTTAAGTTAAAAATCAGATTCCTTTATTCAGTCTTTTTGAGTTACATCTTATTCTGTAACTTTTTACTGATTAACATTGCTTTTAGCATTTTAAGTCATTTATTTAACATCTTATCATTTCAATATGTCATATTATATTAAATTCTTTTAATTTCTATAGGAACAGTCAAAGCATCAACCAAATAACATTTTTACCTATTTAAACTATTTTTTTTTCTCATTTAAGACTCTATCAGTTGTGTTGCTTCTAGCTGCAAGTAACAGAAAATATAATTTGTTTATTATCTCACATTAAAGGAAGTCCTATGGGAGGACAGACTCCAGGGTTTGTTGATTTGTTAGCTTAATTACGTATTTTAGGACTTGGCTTCTTTTCATCACTACTTTGTCGTCTTTAGCATTGCTTATTCCACGAGGAAGAGGGGAGAGAAGGGTAATAATGTGGCTGCAGCACTTCCAAACTCGCAGAATTATGGGAAGCCTTGTTAAATCACAGATGGCTAACTCAGTAGGTCTGGGTGGGATCTGAGAATTTGCATTTCTAATAAGTTCCCAAGTGATGTGATGTTGCTGGCAGTGGGGGCCATATTTTGAGAAATACTAACTTAGATTAATGATCTGAGAGAGGAATGGATATTTGAGGATCATTGGTAATGTTCATTAACAAATGTGCTTTATCATTTGTACTCTGTTAACAGAGAGTTCCTTTTACTTTCCTCTTAGGGCCTGATGGCCATTTCTACTTTGTCAGCTTCCTGTTAAACAGTCTAGAGTGGGACACTGTTCACTTAGAACACCAATATTCCTATTAGTTGATGTAGCAGTTTCTTAGAAAATAGTTTTGCATTCAGCTATTTGAACTGAGGAATGGCTGGGCCAGTCCAAGCCCCAAATTTGCACTTTAGCTTTATTGTTCCTGGCCTGTGGAAAGTTTTTTCTTTCCAGAATCCTCACTTTCCTAATATCCCAAATATGATACTTGGCACATTAAATTATTATTACTATCTTCTGAAATAGGCTACATAAACAATGCCTTTTATAACTAAGAAAGCAAAAATAAAGTTGCCTGAAGGTATACTGTAAATGCCGCTAACCTAATTTTCCACTTGATCTATATTTGTTGCAATGAAGTTTTTAACCTAAAGGTTTATCAATTTGCTGGTGTTGCAAAAACTTTCCTGCCAAATTGTAATTCTGCTTCTCTATCATCTATCTTGCAAAGCATCTTGCCAAATTGCATTTCCCCCTTCTCTGTCACTTTTCTTGAAAACTATCTTTGGCACGGGCCCCCTATTTTGGGTAGTATGCTCAATAAGAGTATGGTCTGTTTGCATGATTGTCCAAGGCTAAGCTTTAGGATCCTCAGGCAATTTCTGTCCTGTGGAACTTACTCTCTAATTTATTACTATAATGACATTTTTTGCCTCTTTTCTCATTTGTTCTCACAATAGGAAGCACAGTGGAGAGATATGATTTCTGCAGGGGGGTAGGGAAGGATAGAGGACAATTCAGGCAAAGATGCAAGCTTTGCAAAAAAATTTTTGATGTCTAGAAAATGGTGGGTAGAAAACTTAAGGGTAAAATGTACCATTTTGGAGGTCTAAGTATACGCAACCTTTTCCAAAGCTCTTTCAGACCCCAGTATACAGCAAAGTGAAGAGAGTTCTAAAACATTCCCGATGTGCAACTGAAAAAAACATTTAAATGGAGAGAGGAGGCCTAGGCTATTACTGTAAACACAGCAGGGGGCCAGGAGAGATGGTATAGAATCTGTCCAATCGTTTCAACTATTTGCGACAACCAACCCATCAGCAAGGCTTTCAAAGTTAGTAGAAGATACTGGCCAGTGGCAATTTAACTTACTTGTCGGTTCTAAGGCTTGCTGTTTATACCTAGTCTCCCAGCTGTTTTGTCCAAGAATTAAGAGTAGATTCCTCAATCCCTAAGGTAATAACTAATGACTCTGTTAGAAATTATAGTGCTTTTGACTTTGTTAGACATTGATATGCATGTCATCGAAATCCAAAGCACAAGCTCGGCTAAAACTTCCTGCATGCATGGAAGCAGCCACCTCAACATTATCTTTTAATTTCAAATGGTTTTAAAATCTGAGTTTAAAATTTCATCTGCTCTGGGCAGTGCTCAATATTTAACATTTCTTGCAATGATTAGTGCTTATTCCTGTTCAGATCAAGTTGTTCTTCCTAACCTCTTTGTGGTCTGGAGATGTGAATCCATTTCAAACCTTTGAAAATTTCTTAATGTTTTTATGCTTTACAGGAAAGCAGAAGCTCATGTTTCAGTTTGATTATAGGAAGCAAATAGTATGTCAAAGTTGGGATTATGTTTATTCATTAAACAATAAATATTTGTGATGGCTATTTTTCAGATTACCCATTTAGTCAATAGGTCTTTATTAGATATTTACTACAGACAAAATATATTGAGGCCAGAGACGAATTATGCCAGTTTTGAAACTAGACAGTCTTTTAAATGGGTATATTTTTATCTAAAACAAATCTTGGATTCTATGTAATATGGAATATTTTGTATCTATTTTCCATGGAAATAATGAGGTCCAGAGTTGACTCTTGGACAGGGAACTCATACTCACTTTGCTCTTCCTCCTTCCCATTCTTATCCTCACCTGCACCCTATCTACCCTTATGTCCAGCCCATGACTGGTCGTACATACCAAAGATCCCAAATAGCGCTACAGGCTCTGAACCTGTTGAACTGGGAAAAACGGAGTCATACTTAAAATAAACTTTAAAAATAAAAAATTAAAAGAGTACATTTTAAATTCTCTAGTTTCTTCTGCTTAGTTTAATCAAATGTCTCATGTTTAGAATCCTGGCTAGTGTAGAAGCTATGGAATTTTGTGGACTGATAAAAATATTTGTAAAGTAAGAAAAAAATGTAAAGTATTTGAGAATCAGTGTATCTTTAAAACCAACCAAATACAGGTATTTCATTTTTGAGTTCACTTGACTTTGTTTCTTGCTTCCAGTTTTTACTCTTTCAGCATCAGTAAGACATAGAATCAAGCAGATTACAGCAATTCTGGCAGGTGGTTGTTAGACACTCATTTCATATGACATTTCTTGTAATAAGATTGTATTTCCCCAAACTTGACCCTTAGCATGTCTTTTATCCTATAACAAGAAAAATACCTCTGTTGTTCTGTTGGAGTAGGTTAGTTTATAAAAATAAAGTGTCTTTATTTGCTTTGAAAATATCCAATTTAAAAAAAATGTTGACATTTTTAAGCAGCTATGTAAAACTCTTTAACCATCACTCTTTGATAATTAAAACAATGTTAAAATAGCTTTTAAAATAAGACATTAATTCAAAAGATTTTAAAATAAACTTTTTCAAGTTAATTTTTAAATTTTAAAGGGACACATATTCCTTCTTTTATAATACAGGTTTATAAAAATGTCAACTATCAAATTTGATATAAAAACAAGATGCCTCATATCCTTTGTGCAATAAGGCACAGTATAAATAAAATTAGATCATGTTTGTTCTTCCTCAGTCTTCCCTATTTGTAATATTTCCTCCAAGCAGAGATGTCCCACCAACGGGACCAGTTATTTAGTGGGGGCGAGGAGGATCCAGCCTGCAAAGAAAAACGGGCGAGAAAGAGAGTGGAGGCAAGACAGTGTTCTGATCAAGCCTCAAATTTTATTTGAATCTTAGGGGTTTATATACAGGGGACGAAGGAGGCGGTCAGTAAGGAGACCTGTCACTACATGATTGGTTCAGGGAGAGGGGTCAGGAGGCGGCGGCCACCTGGCAGGAACTTCCTTTGTGGTTGGGGGCTTTCCTGTCATTGTTTAACCAGATCTTCACCCTGAGGCTCAACGGCTCCCCACACAGAGATGCCTAACAAATTGCCCTTCTAGTGCTCATATAACCACTTTTTTTATATCAGATGTATTTAATTTTGTAGGCTAAATATTCAGAACAAAATGGGAGTAGAAAAGTTTTTTTTAAAAGCATTGATTTCTGGAGAATTAAGAGACAACTTGAACAAAATACATTTCATTGCCATCAATCTCATTCTAGCTAATAGTCCACGCTTTTCCTTATTTCCCTGTCTGATAATCTTAAACTTTTATAGTGACTACAATTTATAACCTGTATTCACTGTCAGATCCTCACTACAATGTTTAGAGGAAAAGATAGTTATTATGCCTAAATCTAAATATAAAATCTCATAATATATATGCATGTGTGTATGTGAATTAGTATATACACATGTATGCATGTGATGCAGTATACATACATTTTTGTCGCCTTCCCTGAGATAAGGAGGTGGAGATTGCTACACAAAAGTTAGTGTGGTCAGAGGAGGCGATGCTGAGAGAAGGAAGAGGATTTCTGAAGCTTGTGGCCTAAGCATTCCCACTGCTCTAGCTTATTTAAAGTGTTAATAAATACTTTCATATACATAGGAAGTCAAAGCTAGTGCTACTGATGTTGGCTAGCTTGGTGAAGGATATGTACAGGCATAGTATAGAGGATCACTCTGTAGAGATTTGTTAATGAGGCTCAAGCATCAGCTATGTGGTTGAAACACCTATCCTTCAAGGTTTTTGTGGGTCTCAAGCCTAGGACTTTGTAAGATGATTGACAGTGGATTAAGAATGAAGTATTTAAGAGTTCTTCCATACAAAGCTGGTTTTATCTAGTTTCTTTTTTTTTTTTTTTTTGGCTTAGCACAAGGAACAATGGCTTTCACAATTTAGGCAACCAAAAAGTAAAATTCCAGTATAAGCTACTCTAGATATCAACCATAAATCTTTGGGGGGGGGGGTTAATTATGAATTCAGTATTAATGCTGGGCTATTGCAGTCATAACAGGTAATTCTGAAAAGTTGCCTTACGTGTTTGACCTAATTAACACAGTCCAATAGCAAATTCTGAGTGAAATTACTGTTGTGCAAGATTATGTTAACACAAAATAATGTTTTTGTCATGTACATTTCCTCCTTTAAATGCTTTATGTCTTTAATGTGATGCTGTGGTGTCAAGGCTCAGTAAGTATAGTAACTAATAATCATTAAAAATTGATGATAAGATTGACCAAGAGATAGTACATATATTGTACAGATCATGGCCTTATAACACCATTAAGTAGATTAAAGTCTTGAAAGCCCGAGTAGGTGGGTGGTAGCTCTTGAGACTAGAAATTGACTTCATCCTGCTTTCTATGGTTTCATTTTTGAAATTTAAAAGTAACCTCGCTGAATAAAATCTCAATTTTTTTAAAAAAGAAATAAAAGTGAATCTAGAAAGCCGTCCAGGATTTTTGATCCTATACTAGTGTTGCTTACTTGGGACAAAACACAGGAAAACAGGCAACCCGGTCCGTTTGTTTGTACGTTGAACATATGGCCAGAGAGCATACTGGTATATACTGCAGGACCTGAGATAAGGGGCACATTTTTTTAATGTGTGTAAGAGTTGATGGAGAAAAATATCTCTAGCATATAAGGGAGGATATTTCCCTTGCGGTCTCTGGAGTTCCTCGGAGGATGCACTCGAACTCAGGTGTAACCCTGCCCTCTAGTGGATTTGGGTGCGAGAGGACTTCGGTACAATGTTTCCTGTGTCTCTCTGGCTTACCAAGGCGTAAAATCAACCGTCCATCAAAAATCACTTATTGCGGGGTCTGGGTTAGATGCTGAACGAGTGAACGGTTCAAGTGGCTAAAGGCACAGCTAGCGGCGGGAGGTAATGCCCGTTCTTCAGCTTCCATCTCTGGACGCTCGGTTTCTAGTTCTAACCTCTCGGGCTCCACACACTTAAATGAAAAAGGTCGAGTTCTTTCTTGAGCTCTCTTGAGGCTGATATTTGCCCTCTCATTACACATAGACAAAGAAGCATACTTAAGGGGATAGAACTTTGGGAAGTCGCCCCGCGATGATCTGCTCCCGCAGTTAGAGCAAAGCAACCGTAACAAGGGTCTGCAAGTGAGGGTGCGAGGTCCCAATAGAAACACCAGCGCCTCTTTGGGCTGGCCCCTTCCCTCAGTGGTCCTCGCGTCGCCTGCCGAGATTGTGACGGCCACCTCGACGGGAGGGGCTTTCTCTGTCACCTTTGTTGATGGCGCTGAAACACCTCGGGGACATCGACCATGGCTGTGCCTGCCGGCCTGGCTCGACCCCGCACCTGCCCCCTGCGAAAGCGTGGCCGGCGCGGGGGAGCAGGTGGATCTCCGACTCTCGCGCCCAGTGGGTGCGTAGAAACGAGTGGGCACCGTCCTCCAGGGTCAGCGAGGAGCCACCACCATGGCCCCGTGCCCTCCTACCGGACTGCTCCGCAGCCAACCACAGCTCATTCCGGGTGGGCGGCTCAGCCTTCACTTCACTTCCGCCGTCCCCGCCAGTGCGAGCGAGTGCGCGTGCGCGCGCGCCTCTCGCAGCGGAAGTAGTAGCGACAAAGCTCGGTCCGCGGCGGGCCCGGGAGTGCGGGGCGCGCGGGTGCGGCGGGTGGCGGGGAGGGGCGGAGCGCAGGAGGCGGGCGCAGACCAGCGCGGCCGCACCGAGCCGGCCGGGCCGACCGTGACGGGCCCCTCACCTCCTCTTCCCTCCCCTCCCCGCCCGCCGTCCCCACGGTCGGTCATTCCTCACGCTGGGAGCGGCTCCTTGCCCGAGGCGCGCGGGGCGCTCCCGCGAGCCCCGCGGGTGAGTCTCCCGCCCGGCGGAGATAGAGGGTCTGGGGCTGTGGGCAGGTACCACTATTACCCATTTCCAGAAACTTCCAGGTCCCGAGGGAGGGGGCGTCTGGGGATACCCTGATTGGGGTGGAGTCTCTCGGGCGCCGCCCCGCTGGCTTAAGCTGGGGGCTTTGCTTGTGGCCGAGGGGGCAGGCGCGGGATTCCCGGGCTCCCGAGGTGCTGGCGGGGCGGGGGTGCTCCCTTCTCGCCCCCTGTCTCGTCAGCGCCGCTTCTCTTGGTTTCTCTTGCAGATGCTGCTGCTAGGGGTGGTGGGAGCAGCCGTGGGACGTGTGGCCGGGAGCGGGGGTGACAGCCTGGGATTCCGGGGGCTTCTCTTCCTTGTCTTCCTCCTCTCCTCTCTATTCCCAGTGTGGCCGTGGCTGACACTAAAGACTTTGTAGCCACCAACCAAGTGCAGTTTCAATGGAAAATTGAAGGTAAAGGCCCCTGGCAGATGGGTTGCAACGCGGAGTTGAGGGTGTGGTGGTTTGCTTTTCAGTTGTCTGTCTTTCCCTACCTCTTTTCCTGCCTTGATTTTATTATTATCTTTTAATCGTGAAGTGTCCAAACAATTGCTTTCTTAGGACATATACCTTTTATTTTGGTAACATAGGACATTTCGGAAATTAAGGTCTATGGGGTGACTGAGCTTGATTCTGCTTTCCTGACACATGTTTTAGCTTGGGAAATGCAAGTGAAGTTTTCATTTCAGATAGCATTTATGTTTGTTTAAATCGCTTTTGGAATTTAATCACTCGAGAGAAAGTGGAAGTGGGAGGGAAGAAGAGGGACTGCATTTCTCTATATCTGCATATCATTGCTTGATAGGTGACTGGATTCGTTTATAAGAAAGTGATTTTTTATTAAATGCAGGTTTGGGGAAAACACTTTTTCAGTTCACGTAACAATTCTGAATTAACGAAATATTATGAGGTGATTTCCTTTCTTAAGGTTCCTCTCTGCTTTCAAACGTGTAAGAGGTTAACAGTGGAACCTGTTTGTCCAAAGTACTCTTTGGACACACTAGATTTTCATCCAGTGTTACCTGATTCCTTTGGCCTCATTTAAATATTTAATGCTTCTCGCACACAGCACTGATTATTTTTAAAAAGCATTGAACAACTCTGAATAAATGATTTTTTTCCCTTCAGAAACAACCATAGTTGTTTTTTGGACTGACTTGTGATTTGTGTGTTATTTTTTTCTTCCCTTTTTTTTTTTCCCTTCAGGGCTGCAAGATGCTATAAAAAAGATACTTACAAATTACAATTTGTCCTCTTGTATCTTTTGGTTTTTAAAATCAGTATGGTGTCTGGTACAAAGGAGCTGCTTTCTAATTTGATTTTCTGTTGAAAATGTAAGCTTGATTGTCCTAAGCAGGACTAGTGATTTTAAAATAGATGTTTCTTATATGCGGTAATCTGTTCTGCTATCTGAGACCCATGGGATAATGGAGAAATATGATGAGAGGCACGATTATATTGCTCATTTCTACTTTGGGTGGGTAATTGGTGGAAGACATTTTCTGAAATACTAAAGTGTATAACTGCAGAGGAGTTCTAATGTCTAATTGGGTCTTCAGAAACGGCATTTGAAAGCAGTTATGTTTTTGTCTTGTATGGAAAATCACTTTTCTGAGGCTTTTCCCTCTTTTTTAAAATATATATTTAAGAAAGGCAGATCTTTTCTGCACAAGAAACAAAGAATATTAAATGCATTCATTAGTATACCTGTTTCTCTGTAGTTGCATCTTAACATCTAAAACTCGAGTTTCTGTTTTCAGAATGTTACAGATTTAAGAGAGTAGCGTAAAGTAAGTGGATTCTTAGATGTTGCTTTTGTCTCTTGATCTCTTAGGAAAAGGAGCATGACTAATAAGCCGACTCTCATTGTCTATTGAGGTGGGAGGGAGTGGTTGTGAGATGAGAGCATGGTGCATGCTTGTGGCAGATTGGGCCTCTAGTTTGTGGCCAAATAAGAATGATTTGGCCTCATAGTAAAATATACAATTCTTAAAAACTTGTGGGGGTTTTCTGCCTCATTCATACTCAGGAGGCCATTTGTGTTAGTTTCTTATTACCATAACATTTTTTTCTTTTTTCACAAACATTTTAAAGAATTTATATATAGCCTAGAAATTTTCAAGGCATTTTGAAATATACATCTATTATTATCACTTTTTTAATATTTAGTATTCTCCTTTGACATGGTGTATTAGCACCTTAGAGGTGTGAAACAAAAATGGATTCAAATCATTCCTTAACCACTAAAATGTTAGTTTGAGCAAATTACTTCACATTTCTGAGCTTGTTTCCCCATCTATAAATTGAGATTGATAATACTTAGCTTACACAGTTAAGAGAGTTATGTGAGAAACCCTTTATAAATTTTCTTGAGAGAAAGCAAGTCTAGAATTTAAGAACATGATTTGTGGAGCCAGGTACCTTGATTTGAGTACTGGATCTCTACATAACATAATTTGGCCTTGTGCAAATTATTAAAGCTTTTTGTGCTTCAATTTTTTCATAAAATAATATATTGATAGGACCTACCTTCTGAGGTTGTTTTAAGAATTTAGAACAGTATCTGGCATATAGTAAGTACTCAATAAATGTTAACTATAAATAGCTTAGTCAGTGCTTGCTAATACCACCCATCGTTAATGTTGCTGTTATGACAGTTGAATGCTCACAGGGAACAGGAGTGGCCAAAACACTCTGTATGAAGTTGTCATTATTAGTTAGAGATTAGTATAGAATTTCTATAGTGTATGGCTTTAAGTGTATGGAGAAAGTTGGGGCCCTACCAAGAAGCCAGGGCCATTGTAGAAGGAGACAGTCTTGCATTTGAATCCTGATAGGTAATTTTTTCCCTCCCTAAAAATCTGGTTACTTAGTATGTTTCTAAGCTTTTTTAGCGTCTACATTTTCTCATCAGGGATTAATACCCTCTTGGAGGGTTGATATGAGGAATAAATGAAGCCTGGTATTCGAAATGCCCAAAAGGTTGGTTGACACAGTATGCATGAATGAGTGATTGTTGCTGTTCTCCAGAAACAGAATCCTCCAGTAGGTCTGTATTAGATAAGTCACATCTCTAGGTATGTATGGGGTAGAATTGATAGTGGCTACCAGGAGAGTTAGCATGAAGGTTCTTAGGTAGTGTGCCATGGTTGTTGAAGGGAATGACATGATTTTTTTTTCTTTTTCAGCAACTGTGGTAATTTTCTTTGGCACTTCAAGTTTAATTCTTGAGGACCGATTTCTCCTGTGGCACACTTGAACTTTTCTGAGAGCAAAGGTTGATCAGTTTTTAGCCGTAGCCTCCAGGATGTTTCCTGAATACTTCCTGCCAGTCACTTGAAGTATTTTAAGTGTTAATTTACTGAAATTTCTGAGACTGGTCCTAGTCATCCATTTGTGGATTAAGATTTTATCCACATCTGTGAAACTTCTTTTTGCTTGTTTATCACAAATCTAAACAGATACCACTTAGGAATCTGAGATACATAAGTAAAGGCTCTTTTTCTGATTAAAAAAAAGTCATACATGTGTTTAAAGGGATGGCTTATTACAAAAGCTATTTCTAGCTGGAGAGTTTTCAAATAGTTTCTCCTTCCCACTATTTTTTTTTTCAATAAATTTGGCCTTTCTCATAGAAAAAAGTATATATAAAGTTAATGCACATGAAACTAATAATAGCTTTAAATGTTTCTTTGAGTAATGGATAAGAATATAATGATCTTTAGATTTCAGGACATGCTTATTTTAAGGTTATAGGCAGGGCTAATAGGTCTAGGATATATTCCCCCAATCTCTTTGGATTGCACTTGAAAATGACAGTGTATTTAATTATACCTTACTTTTTAAAAAAGTACTTCCTTATTGAAGTTCAAATTATGAATCATCTAGAATGTCTTGAGAAAGATTGTGTTAGAATAGCTGGAGGAACTATAAGGAAAAAGGGATGAGAAACCACCTTAATTGTATTCCTTTAGGAAGCCAGGTTATAAAAATATTTTATATTTTTAGGTGTGGAAAATATAATTTGCAGTTTTGTCAGTAAAATAATATTAATCAGTATTTCTAGGAAAGAGTTGAAACTAAAAGAGATTATGTATGTGATTGTATAAATGGCATTGTATATATGGCAGTAATTTAACCCAAAGGAAGGCTGCTGTAGAGATTATTTTAAGCAGTAGTCTTCTGACAATTGAATCCTAAATATTTTGATTTGTTTAATGTTTTTATCATTAACTTAATGTCAGCAGGATTCAACTCTGTTAGCTAAAGTTGGTATCAATCAAAATAGTCTCCTAGGAAATACACCCTTTGGGGCTTAAGGTTGATTTTCTTTGGAGATCTTGGTTAATCTTTTTGTTTCATAAGGTTAAAAGCTAGAAGGAGCACCATAGTTTGTAAAGTTAGTTGGGATGAATTTTAAGTTACACTGTTGTTACATATAACATCTCGAGGATCTCTTTTAAGGATCAGTTCAAAGTGTCCTCTATATTTATTTGTTAAAAGACAAATTCTTTTTATAAAGATTTCAAGCATCATTTGTGACAAGATTTTTTTTTTTCACCATTTTCATATGGCCAAGTGTTGGTAAAAGGCAATAAAACAAAAACTGGTTGGGTGAGATTAGGTTAATGCTGTCATTTCATACAAGAAATGATTTGGAAAAAAATATTTCAGGCTAAACTGATACATTTCCTCCAGAATTTATATGGCTGGTATTTATGTACGTTTGTTCATATTTTTCCATCTTTAAGGCTTTACATTAACTGTTGACAAAGGCATACATCTGAGGATTACAATTACTCAAATTGTGTTGAATTAGATTAGTTAAGCTAAGCTTATTTGATACATTTAGAAAAGGTTTGAAGGAACCGTTGCTACAAAGCTTTCATAGCTTTCAAACTTACATAGATTATAGGCAGAGAAGGATAGTAATAGCAGGAATCAAAAGCATCACCTTAAGATGGCTGTATGTCAGCATCAGGTTCAATCTCTGCTTTTTCTTTCTGCTTCAGGTATTAGAGAATGCATGAATTGGAATTATGTAATATAAAGGAATTATATCAGATATTAGAGAATGTGTGAATTGGAATATGTGAATTGGAATTAGTTAATTATAATTATTTGCTTAAGTAAGGCCTTTTGGCTTGGCTTTTGATCATTGCATAAAACTGCTGACCTAAACTTTGTCTCCCAAGAGGAAATACGGCAATTTAGCATGACATATTCTTTATTCTTTCAGAAAACTCTGGGACATTGAAGCATCCTTGTAGAAATTATTTTCATTTATTTATTTACTTAATAACCTGGTATAGGTGGAATAACAGTAGAACTCTGAAACTGAATATATTTGCCACTCTGTACTTTTGTTTGAAAATTAGCCCTTTACAGGAAAACTCAGAAATAACAACTGAAGCAGAAATATTTAGGATGTCACCCATCATACTTTTCTTGAGCATTGTTTTTTAAAACTGTGAAGTATAAATTAAAACTGTTGATTAGATTGTGAATTTCAAATACTGGATTTAAAGTTATCTTGATTGTGTTTTCTTAAAGTCAAAAAGGAAAAAGCGTTTACTATGAACCATTAATACAGGAGAGTTCTATTCTCTGCCTAAGGGAGAGATCAGCTTTAACACATACTGGATTGCCTTTCATCTTAAATCCTCTTTTCATTTTCAGTATTAATAACTTAGCCTTGGATGCTGTATATTCATATATGTTATGAAAATTTTATATTTGTGCCTTTGTATACAGTTATTTCACTAGATTTTATTTGACCATCTTGTTTTAGAGTTTCTCTAGTGGAACGTTTGCTTTATCTACCTTCATCTTTGTTTATACATTGGGAGGTTCAGAAGTGCTTGTTGGTTCAATCTTTCATTGGCAATCTTCACTTCTCTATTGAGTGTCAAAACAGTTCATGGAAGGAGTGCCAGAAATAGCATGCAAGCCACTTTTTAATGGCATGCAAACTAATCTCCGCTATAGCCTTTTCTTATTGCTTATCAGGGCTTTTATTTACTGAGATTTGAGGTCTGGTTGTGAAAATGTCTGAGATGAGAAATTCCAGTTTCCTTTCCATTCCAGAAAAAGAAGATTTGGTCTTTACTGACCCACTCTAGATTGTCCGCAACACTAGTGGTTGGTAGTTCAGTTATGATGTATACCCTTAATTCATTTTAGGGACCAAGAGAGATTGTAGTTCCTTCAGATTTCTTATGTTAGTAGAAAAAGATGGGAATTGGGCTTTGTATCTGTATTAGAATGTAGGGAATGGAGAGTACAGATGATTAGAGGGGCATTTTACTCCTAGGAAAAGCCAGCAGAATTTGGGCAGTTAACTAGATACAGGGAATGAAGGGAAAGGTTGGGTCAGAAGTGACTGCAGGCTGTTAAGCCAGCATAAGTGGGTGAGTGGAGGTGCCACTGACTGGTTAGAGGAGTTAGCTAATGTGGGAGCTGGCTAAGGAGAGTATGTTGAAGGTTGGACTGTCAGTCATGTTGTGCATGTCTTTAGTCTGTTTATGGAGAGAGGTTTGTTTAAAAAATTAAACGCCTTTTGAGCTGTATGTAAAACCAGTGTTCAGAGTGAGCTCTTGAGGGCAAAGATTCTCATTTTTCCTTGAATCAGCTTGAACAGAGCCTGACATGTCGCTGTTGTCCATTGAATTAAAATGCTGGCTTCACTTTAACTCTGGTTCTCAATTGGGGGCAGTTTTGCTCTCCAGGGGACATTTGGCAATGTCTAAAGATGTTTTGTTTTGTCACACCTGGGGGTGGATCCTACTGATATTCAGTGGGTAGAGCCCAGGGATGCTGGTGATTATCCTAGAAATGCAAGACAGTGTCCTCCCCTCCCTCCCTAAACAAAACAAACAAACAAACAAAAAATACAAAACCCGAAAGAATTTTCTGGCCCCAAATGTCTATGGTGCCAGAGATTGAGAAAAATTGTTCTAGCCAAAGGCAAGGAAGTTAATACCTCTCAGCCTTGTTTTCCTCACTTGTAAAACTACACGGATTTGATGGGTTAAATAGGGTAAGATAAAAGAGTTGGCATGAAAGAGCTGCTCAGGAAATGCTAATTTCCCTTTCCTTGGTTGATGAATAGATTTAGGGAAAATATTTTTGTCATTGGTCTCTTAACTTCTAATTTCAAGGCTTTACTTATTTTTCTGAGATATGGGATGCCGAGTAACCTGTAGTAGCTTTTGTAATCTTAATGCTTGCCTAAGAGTTTGGTCAAATTGTGTTGACTCTGGTTTCGTTTGGGTTTTGAGTATTTCATGATTTGTAACCAGCAGCAGGGCAAAAATCTGGATTAAGAGTTTTACTTTCAGAACTTTTTGAAAGCGGTTTTACTGTACTTTGAAATTAAAGACCTGAAGTGTTCTGAGTTATTTCTTTTTGAATATGCCAGAGACCTCATGTGTATGTAATGACCTTTTTCTTTTTATCCATTTGCAAAATTTCAAGTAGACTCTGCTGAATTCAGCCCTCTTCCTCAGATTGATTTATTAGCGTTTTCATTAGGTGGCTTTCTTTTTCATGTCTAGTACCTTTTTACTTGTTTTGTGAAGTGTAGTGTGGACATTACCACCAACTCTTTCACTCATGTTAGTGACAGGACGCTTCTGTTTTCAATTTTAATACAAAGGATCATTCCTTTGAAAATGCATTTTAATCATAGCCTAACTGTGTTTAATGTCTACTTTACATGTTCATAGTTGTGTGACATTTCTAATTTTAAGAAGTCCTTTGCTGCTTTTTCCTTTTAGGAAAAAAAAAAAAAAACAAAAAAACCTTATTCAGTCTCCCTATACTTTAATTTCCCCATCTATATATATGGATAGTAGGTAAAGGTGCTTCAGTTTAGTGAAGTATTTATTGGACCTTTACTAATGTTTCTTTTACTGATAGCAGGTGGAATTCAGAAGTATCATTCTTCCTGATTACATGTTAAACTAAGATTAAAACATTAAAATAGAAAAATGAAATAACTTTTGAGGAAAACCACATAAAAAAGGAATGTAATAAGTGATAATAATGCAGGATGGGGTGAATTTCCCCCAGTGGGAACTCAAGCCCTACTCCAGCTGAGAGAGGTCCTTGACTCTGTGCAGGAAAGAATTCAAGAGTATGCAGAGTTAAAGACAAAGGAAAGTTTATTAGAGAAGGAATAACGCTCCATAGAGCATTATTTACTCCTCTCAGAGTAAAAGAATGAGACTCTGTTTGAGGAATTGTGTTTTATATTTGTTTCTTAGTCTATGAAAAGTTACTGGTTATAGGGAGTAAAGAATGGAATGAATGGTTGGGTTTATCTTTTAACTTGCGCAATGTACAGCTTAAAGTCTTTTTTTCTCCTGTTTCCTTTCATGGTATGGATAATCATTAAAGGTATGGGTGAGCAGTTGCTGGTAATGTCAGCAGGAATCTTCCTGTTTTTGTAGGCTCCTTGTAGTCTGGCCCTTAGGCTGAGCAACCATTTTGAGTCTAGCAGCGTGTAGCAGGTTCTGAGTACAGCCTGGTTTACTATTTAGTCAATTTATGTAGTTCTTATGCTTCTTTCTTATATTAATAATAGAGTACATTTTGTGGTAGCAGTATCATTCACCTTAAACCTGTAGGATTCAAAGTTGGTAGCTCTTGATATTAAATGATATTTATCTGACCACAAATTACTTTAAAGGGTTTTCATGGCTCTCTTTGTACCTGTACCCTTTTAGGTCAGTTAAGTACAGAGTGTGAAGGATGCCACAGTTGTGTCTTTGATTTCATAAGGCTTTGGTTTGCCATAGCCAGTAAAATTAAGCACACCAGTTAACTGCTGTATGAAATAAATACTGTTGGCATAGGGAGTAACTAAGAGAAGGAATGAAGAAATGTACCACTTGTTTCTACAGTTGAATTACTGGCTTAGTCCATAGATTTCAAGGAAAGTGATACTGTTAACAAAGAAGGATCACAGTCTTTAAAGTAATTTTCTTTTACTCTGATATTTCTAATAAAATAATTGTTGCTAGCTGAAGGCTGTAAAATAGTTGCATATTTTAAAAAATATGTAGATCATAGTCTCCCCATCCTTGTACCAAATTTCTGTCAGGACTTGAAATAATTTATGCAAATAGATATATCAGTAAATGAAGTATTATGCCCACCTTTTAACATGATCAAAAAAAAAAAAAAAGCCAAAATCTTTTCTGCTGTAATTGTTTAACTGTTGTTAAAGTGTTGTTTAACAGTTGTTAAAGTGTTTGTTGTTTAACTTCCTTTGAATTAAAGATTTGCTTTACTTTCAGTAGTTTTTCTAAAATCTTTTTTAAACTTTTTAATTGAAATAATTTTAGATTTACATCAAGGTTCAAAATAAGTATAAAGAATTCCCATATACCCTTTCTCATTTCCCCTAATTTGATTCATAAATAATGATCAAAACCAAGAAATTCAAATTTATAAACTCCCTTTTCTGGTCCAGGATCCAATTCAACATTACACCTTTCATTTAGTTATCATATCTTCTTAGTCTTTTCCCATCTGTTAAGTTCTTCAGTTTTTTTTTTTGTAATATTTTATGATTTTGAAACTTCTGAAGAGCACTGCTCAATTACTTTTTTAGAGGTCCCTCAATTAGATTTGCTTGATATTTATGTACTCATGATTACTGTGTCTTGTGATTATTTTGTTAACTGATTACTGAGTAAAGTGATGTCTTTCAGTTTTTCCATTGTAAAGTTACTGTTTTTTTCCTTTGTAATTAATAATAAACGAAAGTTTTCTTTTGTCATGTAATAATTCCTTTGAATTAATACCTTCCTCCGTGGGGAGGTACTTTGAAAATGAAAACATTGTTTTCTTAGCATAGACCAATTTTTCATCTATCAATGATTCTTGCTGGCTGTACTTACTCATGTGGTGTTGCTTAGTGATAGTTTTGTTTCTTTCATTTTATATTGGAATTCTGCTCTTAAGGAAAAACTGCCCCTTTTTGAAAACTCTGTTCATTAACTGTCCAATTATTTATGAATTTGTACATATTTATTTTACTGTGTGGGTTAAAAATCTAAAATTTTGCTCAAATTGTTCCAGCTTTGGTTATTGAGAGCACTTTCAAATTTGTTCTTGTGCCATTCCTACAATGTCCCCATCATTTCGTGAGTACTAATTTACTTTCTGGTACCACAGGGTGTTCCAGCTGCATCTCATAGTTTTCCTTTTGCACCAGGCACAGAATCAACCATTTCTGCAAAGGAGGCTGGTTCATTTTATTGGAGAATGGTATCTAGAAACCAAGATCTGAATGCCAGGTGTGCCCAATACTATTGGGGTGTCATTGTTTTTAGGTTATCTTGATAGATACAGCTAGCAAATATATATAGTAATATACATACACATAGGTTTTAATTTCCCTATCTAGCTATCTATCATCTATCTAAAACCATGAGTTCATACTAATGCTACCAGTTCCAATCTCAGAGTTCATTCTGGCTCCCCACCACCCCCGCCCCAGTCTTTTTCCTTTTCTTACTACTTCCTCCTCCAAAGGTGAGAAATTTGATTTTCATCCACAAAGTATTTACTTATTTGTTCAGTCTTAGTGCACACACACAGTAGTTTCAGAATTGCTAACCCGTGTTCCCCTGTGAGAAACATATTTTAAAACTATAGTGCAATATTTGTCTGTAGCTTTACAGAACACAGTCAAAATTTATTTTCCAAAGTTACTTAGATTGGTTCTTTTTTTCCCTATCTAGCTCCATATGGTTGTGTTACTCATTTGTACTATAATTAGTTTCATTAACTGTATTCTGTTTTTTAGATTCTTCCCACATCCTAATTGATTTTAATTTCTTAAAATCTTTTTGAAGTAAATGGTTACTCTATCCCTCCTCCGTGTATCTGTAATGAAGATCTGTTCTTAAAAGGACTGGATTTGCTTCAAGTTAGGTACAGCTATTGCTTTGGCTGATAGCAGTTTGTTTAAAAGAAGCTGTGCTCTGGTGATCATTCCCTTGGGCTTGCTTGCCTGGTTCCTTAGTTACAGAACTCATTTCTACATTTTCTGCACTTGGGAATATATTCCATCTTTGGCCCCATAACTATAGAGGCTTAAAATCAACTAAATCTTCTTTATTCTGGATGCCTAATTTTAGACCCAAAGTTACCTATAGACTGAATACTAATTCTCTTATTGCTGGGGTAAAGTATGAGTAATATTTTGCAGATCTTATTCTTTACTGTTTTTTTGAAATATAATTTACATACTGTAAAATTTGCCATTTTAAAGTGTACAGTTCAGTGGTTTTTAGTATATTCACAAGGTTATGTGCATCAATCTAATTCCAGAACATATCCATCACCCCAAAAAGACACATCTTACTCATTAGCTCTTTGAAAATAATGAGCAGGTTTTTATTTTTTAAAAAAATAATTAAAAATGACAAGGTATTTTAAAAAATTATACTATTTAGGAATAAGAGATTTTGTTTTTGTCAAGTTAATTATTTTGTTTAGATACTGGTTCCTTGCCGTACTAATTTATTTGGTTGGTTTCTTTTTACCTTGGGCAAATTACTTCTTCATCCTTTAATTTCCTCATCTGTAAAATTGGAGAATAATAACACCCCTTTCAAAGAGTATTCTGAGACTGAATGAGGCAAGAGAAATAAAGCTCTCAGCATCAGTACTGTCATTTAGCAGGTCAAAAATACAGATCTCTTCCTCTTACTACCACCAGTCCTTTTCCTATTATACCTTTTTCAACTATCTACTGTAATAACCTTTATAAACTACTAGTATGCTAAATCAGGAGTTTGTAGACTTTTTTAATGCAAAGCTTCAAAATTACAAAAATACTGTATTTCTTGCAGATTCTTTAAAGACAAATAATCCATTTTTTAAAATGAAAGTGCCCTGTGAAAGTTTCATAGCTAGATATTTTTGTCCTTTATAGTTTAAGGCTAAAGCTATGTAGTTTACAACTAAAAATTCATTCAAATTACTGATTCATGCTAAATTACTTTTGGTCACTTTGGATTCAATAATATTATTTTGAGGTATCTGTGATTATACCTTAATAAAGGGATTAGAGGTTGAAGCAAGGAATTAAAAATATACTTGTGAGTTACTGATAAAATGGTGGTAAATTACTTGTTATGCAAATAGATGCTGAGGGATGAGGAACTTGCTTGGTTTGTTAAATGTAATCCTTGGGTAATGCAGTATTTCAGAAGTATGTGTTTACAGTGCCTTATCCTTGGGTAATGCAGTATTTCAGAAGTATGTGTTTACAGTGCCTTATCCTTGGGTAATGCAGTATTTCAGAAGTATGTGTTTACAGTGCCTTTTCCTTTCCAGGTCAGCATTTCTTTGGTAGGGCTGAACAGTGAATGATCCTAAGCTGATGAGACCCAGACCCACCCATTTTGAAACACTTGCCAGCTTCTGCCTGCTCAGTGCCAGCAGTCTGATCCTTGGAGAACTTTATCAGGGACAGATTGACTTTTCCTGCTTGCATGGCTGCTACATTTGCTAGTAAAATATAGTGTCTGGCAATTGGAAACCTTAATCTCAAGCACTTTCAAAGGTGAAATACATGGACTTGCCGCGTCCTTGTAGATTATAGACCAATTCATGAATGATTAAATGATTTTTTTTCTCATTAGTTCTGTCATCTTTTTGCACTTTAAAAGAGCATTTAAAAGGCATAAGTATGTCTCGATAATAGTATTCTGTTGCTATGTAATTGTTAAGACAGAAAATCCCACTTTTTTATAATAGTACTTTCAATGCTGGATGTTATTAAGAACTTTGCGGATGGTACCAAGATGACAAAAACGATCATACCTTGTGACAATGTAGAGTAGGGGTGAGGCAAATGTATTAATGTTATACCATTAGTGTTACGTTAGGGGAAGGGAACCATTATTTGAGTACCCAACCATGAGCCACCCAACCATTTTTATAAATGGTGTTTCTTTTAGTTGTTGTTGAAGTTGAAATGGGTATTATCCCAGTTTTCCACTGAAGAAAAAGAGAAGTAATTTATTCTGGGTTACACAGACAGAAAGACATAGAATTGGGATCTAGAACTTGACTAGAGCACTGGTTCTCAAAGTGTGGCCCTGGACCAGCAGCATCAATATTCCCTGAGAACTTTGTAGAAATGCACTTTTTAGAACCTACCCCAGACCTGCGGATATAGAAACTTTGAGGTCAGAGTCCAGTAACCTGTTTTAACAAACCCTCTAGGTCAGTGGTCCCGAACCTTTTTGGCACCAGGGACCAGGGCTCCTATGAGAATCTAATGCTTGATGATATGAGGTGGAGCTGGGGGCGGTGATGCCAGTGCTGGAGAGCGGCTGCAAATACAGATGAACTCTGCTCACTGGCCCACTGCTTACCTCTTGCTGTGTGGCCCAGTTTCTAACAGGCCACAGACTGATACTGGTTCATGGCCCAGGGGTTGGGGACCCCTGCTCTAGGTAATTCTGATGCTTACTATTAAGTTTGAGAATGACTGTTTGGAACATTTCAATTCTCTTTCGTTGCTCCCCTTCTTAAAGCTGTAAAACTCTGAATACTAGCTCCACCCCCCCCCCCCCCTTAAGCCAAAACATAAAATACGTAAAATCAAAGTTGTTGTATTTGAAGTTAGAGTTAGGCCTGGGACTTTGTCCTGTCTTCCCACCTCTGAAGAGGATATTTGGCATGATACCTGGTGTACTACACTATTTTCCCACCCAGTTGAACATGATGTGTGGATGTAAGTGGACTGATAACAGCTTTAGAGGAAAATACTGGTTCCTTTGTTCTCAAAAGATCAGTTAAAGAAACTTGGAGTCATTTGATCATCTTTGGGACCAAAAGTTGCTAATTCTTCTAATGATAGTGTCATGGTCTTTTCTTCAAATATGGCTTGCAGATAGGTGCCAAGAGTGTAAATTGTACCTTATATCTGGAGTGTGTCTTATGCATGTAAACTTCTCTATGTCAGTAATTACAACCATAGCTAGATATAATTACTTAGTGTTACTCACTTACGGCTTTAAGCAACAAGCAATCATCTCTTAAATTTAGTGGATTTGCCTGATTTCTGTAAACCTTTATGAACCCGCATGCAGTCCTCTATTTGGAACTGCTCTCTTCAGTATCGTCTTGTGGAACTACTGTGTCACTGTTGTTATTGTTTTCTTCTGCCTTCTTCACATTTATGTAATAACATTGTATGTTTGACTCTTAGAGTTTCTGGATAACCTTGCTTTCACATGCTGTGGCTGTTAAACAACTGTGGAGAGGTGGCTGGTTCATTCACATTTAACATCTAGCATACTTGAGTTTTTGAGACATTAGATGTCTTTCTGATTGCTTGCTAGTGAAACTTGGAAAACTTTAATTGATAAGAGTTTGCCTGAAAACTTTTAATAACCCTATTTAATACTCCTGAACTATGCAGAGATGAAGTATTTTCATTTTTTCCCCATAGTTTGACTTCTGGTGGATAATATGGGTTACCTTTGTAGACTTGCTTTTTAAATTCTGACTTCTGTCCATGGCTGGATGAAGCGATGGAATTTGTAAAACTAATTTTTCCCCAGGAATAGTTTATAAACCTATGGGGATAGCTCACTTTAGAAGGTATTTACCTTTTAAAAGTAAAATACTCTAATATTTGCATTTAATCTAACCATGCCTTTCAGCCCCAATTCTCTAGGTCAGTGTTTGTCAACTTTGGCTGCATATTAGACTTTCCCTGGGGAGCTTTTAAAAGTAAATGTTTTGTCTACCCCAGACCTAATGATTCACATTCTCTAGAGATGGTGCCTGGAGACTTGGACTAAAACAAAAAAGACCCTGTCTTAATCTGCTCTGGTTGCTATGACAGAATATTATAGACTGGATGGCTTAAACAACAGACATTTATTTCTCACAGTTCTGGAGGCCTGGGGAGTCTAAGATCAAGGGACTGTCCGATTTGGTTCCTGGTGAGAGCCCTCTTCCTGTCTTGCAGATAGTGATTTTTTTTTTTTTTTTTTTTTTTTTTGCTGTATTCTTACACGATGAAGAGAGAGTACAAGGTCTCTCTGTAGTCTCTTATAAGGGCACCAATCCCATCATGAGGTTTCCACCTCCATGACCTAATTACCCCTAAAGGCCTCATGTCTCAATACCATTACATTGGGGTTTAGGACTTCAGCATATGAATTTGGGGAGGGAGAGACACAATTCAGTTCACAGCAAGCCCCATGTAATTGTGATTTGTATCAGAATTGGAAACTGATGTGTAATAGTGCTTAGCCACAAAAATAACAGTGAATCACCTACGAATCTTGGTAAAATGCAGATTTGGGGTTCAGTAGGTTCAGTATGCAATGAGGCCTGATGCATATAGGATCTATATTTAACTGAATTATTTATACATCCTAAAGATAAGAAAGTTTCTGTAGTTTTTAAATGTACCCAATTAAAAACTCTGAGCTTGTCTTACTGTCTGGATAGATCTGGGTTTTTTAGTAGAGGTAGAGATGCATAACGAAATAGTTATTTCATTCTAGCCAGAGTGGTCTAGTCACATACAAATTAGATTTCCATTGTCTTGGGTTTTACTGGTGTTCATCTCGATTTGGAACACTTGGCATATCTTAGCTGTTCTTCATGGCTTAGCTCAGGGAAGTTTTCCAAGAATACTGAAGGCTGTAACAGTCTTTCCCTCCTCTGAATTTTCAGACTTAACTTACCTGCTTTTGTGGTAATTTACCTTATGGCAGCTCTTATGTGTTTGTGTTTTGGTATGACTTGGCCTCCAAACTGAATTATTCTTCTCTCCAGGGTGTAGACTATGTATGGAGTATGTGGTTGTGTGTATGGTCAGTTATATAGTAAATGCTAATTGGCTGTATAAATTCAAAGTATGTAGAGCTAATAAATGTTATTTGAAATAAATGTAAAGAAACTAATAGAAATTAAGATATGGTTAAACCAGAGTATTTTTAAGTCCAGGTAGGAGATAAGCAAGTAGTATGTGAAACCTAGGATCATAGACAGTAGACTTCTAACTGTAGTAACATGAGAAAGACAGCATACCTTAAGATGGCTTATTTTCAGATGATTAAGATGGTTACCTTCAACTCTCAAAATCAAAGCATTACTAAATCATTCAGATTATTTTTTAGCTGAAAACGCTTTTATTTAACTAGAGAAAATGAAATATTTGCATAATAGCATGACAACAACATATACTAGCTGCCAAACTTTCCTATAGTGGCTGCACTTTTTGACAATTCCACTAGCAGTGTATGAATTTTCTGGTTTCTTTGCATTCTCTTCAACACTTGTGACAGTCTTTTTAATTTTAGCTATCCTAGTAGATGTGAAGTGCTATCTCATTGTGGTTTTGATGTGTGTTTTCCTTGTGACTAATGATGTTAAGGATCTTCTCATGTGCTTATTGGTCATATGTTTATCTTCTTTGTAGGAATATATATTGAGAAATTTTACTCATTTTTTGAGTTATTTGTCCTTTTCTCATTGAATTCTAAGTTTATAGGACAAGCCCCTTATCAAGAAATAACTTGCAGATGTTTTCTGCCTTTCTGTGGGTTGTCTTTTTCAATTTCCTGGTGTCCTTTATAGCAAAAAGTTTTAAATTTTGATAATGTTCAATCTTTTTTTTCTTTTGTTTCTTGTGTTTTTAGTGTTATGCCTAAGAAATTGTGGTCAAGATTTAAGCCCATGTTTTTTTCTAAGAGTTTTACAGTTTAAGCTCTTAGATTTAGGTCTTTGATCCATTTTGAGTTAATTTTTATATATGGTGTGAGGGAGAGATCCAACTGTATTTTTATGTGTGGTACGCAGTTGTCGCAGCATCATTTGTTGAAAAGAGTCTTCACGTATTCTTTACCATGGTGATTACTTTAGCATGTAAGACAAGCTAGAAATCTAGTATAATTCTTGATATATATATATCTAATTCATCATTATGTTGTCATTTACATCTACTATTCCTGCACCCCACCATCCTTGTCCAAAATACATTTATCTTTCATTTAGACTTATATAATAGTGTCTAAACTGGTATATTCTCGCCACTCTTACCATTTCCAACTTGGGCTCTTGCCTTTTTCTTAAGACCATAGTTCAACATGTGGCCTTTCTGCACCCCTACCCCCCACCCCAGATCTAGTCAAAAATAATATAACCCGTAGGGCCTTGTAAGATCACTGCCTATTACTTTAGGCTATTTTTACTTTTTGTGTCCTCTTCATTTCTTTAGGTACTTCTCAAAAAATATTTTCATATGCTCTCTGTACCACAGCTACTAACATGCCTACATCTTAACTGTATTACTCTGTCATTCCACCCATAACTATGGATGGATTTTCTGTTTCCTTATTTAAGGTCGCCCTTCTATAAATTCTTTAGGTTCCATTCCCTCTCATTTAGTCAAGAACATTGCTTTGTTAGTTGTCACATTTCTCTTCTGTATTATCAGTTTTTCCTCTACAGATCATTTTGATCAATATATAAACATGCTGTTTTTCTTTGCTCTTAAAAAAAAAACAAAACAATTCGACTCTGCTCTACATTTCATCTTGGCTATAATCCCATTTCCCTGTTCCTGCTTATAGCAGAATTGGAAAGAATTGTCTGTGCTTTCTGTCTCTAACTTCTCTTTTGCTGTTTTCTTTGAAGCACTCATACCTGATTTGTGGTCCCCACCACTCCATTGAAATTACTCTTCATTTATCTCCATGTCACCAAGTCCAGTGGTCAGTTCTCAGTCCTCATTCTCAACTTTTCTATAACATTTGGCCCAGCCGTATACACTCTATTGAAATAATTGCTTCACTCAGCTTCTCTTTTGGTTTTCCTTTACCTCACTGGTTGCTTGTTCTTGATCTCTTTTAGCTACTGCTCATCTCTGAACTCTGTGTGTTGGGAGAATGCCCAAGGGACAGCCCACAGACATCTTCCCTTTCTTTTGTGCTGGTGTATGTTTATTCTCAGATTTAATACTATTCATATGCTTATGACTACTCACTCATATATCCAGCTTGGACCTCTCCTGTGTATGTGCACACTCACCTACCTCCTGGACACTTCTGTCCAGATGTCTAATAGTATAGTAGCTAGTTCCTTTGCTTCTTTCAGGTCTCTTTGCCCAAATTTCCCCTTAATGGAGAGATTTTCCCTGACCTCCCTATATAAAATGAAGAAACTGCTCCCCTACTTGTCCTTCTTAATTGTTTTCTAGAGCATTTATTGCATAACACTTTATAGTCTTTTGTTCCCTATTGGTGTGTGGCTCTATGAGGCTAAAGTTCTTGCCTCTTTGGTCACTTCTGTGTTCCTAGTACTAAGAACAGTGTCTGGCACATAGTAAACATTGATTATGTGTCGAAGGGTTGAATGAATAAGTGAATAAATGCTGGCCTTTGTTTAGAATTTCATTCCCTTCCTTGGGAACTTTGCACATTCACTTCCTTCTGTTCTTCCATTCCTTCCTTTAGGCAATTTCTTCTCTTTCACTTGTGTAAGCATCACTTCCTCATCAGAACTTTACTGGTTGTAAGCTCTCATGTTCATTGACTTCTCCTTCATAGTAGTGATCATTTGTAGTTTTCCATTTATTTGCATTATTCTTTGATAATCTGTCTCCCCAACCCTCCAGGGTATTTTTGCTTATTGTTAAATCTTAAGGTTCTAGCACAGTCATATTCTCAATAAATGCACTATTTGTTGAAAGACTAAAAGTATACCTTAGTAGAAAATTTATTGCAAATCTAGCTTTACTAACCTTGATTAGTAATTCAGTTCTCTATTGAGCTTATTGTACTATCAAATATGTACATATAAATATTAAATAGTTTTGGAAGAAAATAGCTATTTGGGTACTTACTACTCGTGGGTCAAATGCTATAATAATGGATGTAATTCCCACATAACTTTAGGCACTTTTTATCTACATTTTATACATGAAGAAACAAGTACAGGAATCTTAGATATAAAAGGTTTTCTTAATCTATTGTCAGTGCAGGCAACAAAAACATGTTTGATCCTACTTAATTTTGTTTTAGGATCTCACAGGATAAAATATTGTCACACTGGTTAGGTCTCATTGCTTTAAGAGCCAAAAGTCATTTCCGGGGGAATTTGCTCCAGTGTTTAATTTAGAGACGGTTCATGAAGTCTTTCCTCTGTCCTACTTTGTTTTATAGGTTTGAAATAAGGGAATTCAGTGGCTTCTCAAATGGGTGTACAACTTCCATGAAATTTCCATTTTTTCTCTAACATTTAAAATTTCTTAATTATGTAAAAATGTTAAGCTATAAAATAATTCCAAGACTTTATTTTGCATGATTGGTTGGTTCCATGGTCTTGTTTTTTAATGTACTATTGGCTCTACTAGTGAATGTCATCTCTGTGACTTACTCTGCTTGTCGGGTCTCTTGTTTTTTGTTTTAACCCCAGTTTGAGAATAGGTGTTTAAGTCTGACTTGCTCTCATGGTGCTTCGGTATAGTAACTAGGTGTTCTTTTTGGATAGTTAAGAAATGAGCTGACCAGCAGAAGTAATTAAAATGGGGGAAAGCTTAGCTATTCCTTGTGCCTTGTGTTAAACATGAGTTTAGAGAATTATGACAACATGTAATCATCAGGATCTGCTAGACAGGACATCTGTTTTACTTTTTACTCATTATATTGCTGTAGAAATAGCATCTTTTAAATTTAATGTGAAAATTTTTTGTGTTCTAGCTGGCACTCACTGGTAGCCTAATTTTTGCAATGTGCTTTCTGGAAAGATCAGCACATGGTTAGTATAAAATTATCTTATTAGTACTGTATACTCATTATTAGACTGAAAATACTTGTTTTCTAACTGTAGAAAATAAGTTTCTGTGAACTTCTAGATTTTCATTTATTCTAGACTGCATTAGAATTGTTTACTATATTCAAATATTTTTCCTTTGGTTTTATTTCCTAGGTTGCACGTTTTCAAAAAATTCCTAATGGTGAAAATGAGACAATGATTCCTGTATTGACATCAAAAAAAGCAAGTGAATTACCAGTTAGTGAAGTTGCAAGCATTCTCCAAGTAAGTGCTTGATAGGGAGGAAAGAATTAGATAGTAAAATGAGTTTACTTAGACTGCATGACTAAATGCTGTCCAAAAGAATTTCTGTGATGACAGAAATATTCTGTTCTGTGCTGTCCAATACGGTAGCCACTAGTTAAACATGACATTGAGTACTTGAAGTGTGAAGTTAAATAGCTGCATGTGGCTAATGGTTACTTGATTGGATAGTACAACGCTAGATCATTAGCATTACCAGGAACTGTTAGTGCTGTGTAAGGATTAGTTGGATTAGGAAAATAATTTAATTATTAACATAAGTAGAATTAGGAATTTATCTTTTTAAAATGATTTCTAAAGTAAAAGCTAAGTACAAGTTCAGAACTGCAAATAAACTTTAATCTCTTTCTAGTTTTAAAAAGCACAATCTAATGAAACATGAAGGAAAGGAAAATTTTTTTATTTTCCTTAACAATTCACGAATTTTAGTGGGCATTGAAAACATTGGATATCCTTTGAAGATTTTTTTTTTTTGGTTGTTGCATTTGTACTTTGTTTTAAAACCATTTATAGATACATTTGAGTGTTGTAAGATTCTGTTGTTGAAGTGTATTATAAAACTTTTGGTCTGAGAAACTAATTATTTTAGGGGTGCAGTTAATTTCATTTTTTAAATGATTGTTATAATAATAAATGATAGACAGTGACTGAATATAGGTGTATTCATAGAACATAAATGTCCCAAGAACCAGTTCATTTTAACTTCATTATTTTGAGTAACTTATGAACTAGAAATTTTCTGCTTGAAATAATTATACAGTCCAAGATCAAAAAAGATGATACAAACCTCAAGATTTGATAAACTTAGAGAACAAGGAAGGTGGTTATGGCCCATTGAATGCTCTTTTGGAGAAACTAATTTTAAAAAACAAGATAACAACAGTGAAAACAAGGAAAGCTCATTAAAATATACTGATATTTTGCTTTCTTAAGTGTGACTGGTTTGTGTTATTTGTCTTTGCCTTAGAAAATTGTAAGTTTTTTGCTTGTTTATTAAACTCTGCCTTGTTACTTACAATTGAAATAATTTTTTTATTGAGGTATAATTTACATAAAATATAATGTACCCATATTAATATACAGTTTGCATTTCAACAGGTGTAATAACCACCACCACAATTAAGATGTAGAACATTTTCATCACTCCAAAAAGCTCCCCTATGGCCTTTTGCAGTTAATCCCTCCCAGTATATTGCCTCTGGCCCCAGACAACCACTGCTATGCTTTCTGTCTCCATAGATTAGTTACGATTATTATAGAAGTTACTGTAAATGTGATTATACAGTAGGTATTTCTTTGCGTTTTCCTTCTTTTGTTCTCTGCTAACATTTTTAATAACTTTTATATGTAAAATCTAATAGGCTGATCTTCAGAATGGTCTAAACAAATCTGAAGTAAGTCATAGGAGAGCCTTCCACGGCTGGAATGAGTTTGATATCAGTGAAGATGAGCCACTATGGAAGAAGTATATTTCTCAGGTGAGATATTTTTATTTCCTCCTTTGCTGTTTAATTTATATGTATTTTTGTTAGTGTGATCGTTTACTTTTGTGAAGTTATTTATGGAGAAAAGAAATAAATATTAAAAAATTGCTTGAACCTAAAATTTTCACTTCATTAGGGTTACTGTTAGGTTGGAATTTCTATAATTTTTAGGATGCAAATCTTTAAGGGCTTATCACATGGAGGTGATACTGTTAGCAGTAGTTTCCTACGCAGTTGTATAACATACTTTTTTTTTTTTATTAGGAATGCTAATATTTTTAAAAGTAATATGGCCTGCTTTGAAAATTAGTAAAGTAAGTTAGGTGATTTGAATCCAGACTGCCTGGACACATATTCCATATTCCACCTTTATTTCTACTAGCTATATGATCTTTATTATCCTCTGAACCTTTATTAAAGTGGGGACAACAATTAAATAATAGCTATAATAGATAGCTATTTTAAATTTATTTTATTAGTATTCTTTCTTTCAGAAAGACTTATTGTAGGATTTTTTTTTTCTTCATAACAAGTACACTAATGTGAAAAGTTGTAAGAATCTTATGGCTAATTTTCAACTAGTAGGGTTAGTTTGCCAAACAGATCCTTTTTAGTAACCCATGGGTTTTTTATTTAAAAAAGATCTGTTTTACTTTTCTGATGACCTTCCCTGTTAATGAGCCAAATTTACCAGTATTATCTTTGCAAAGGAATTGGTCTAAATAGAAAAACTAAATTTTTAGAGATGAAAAGAACCTTGTGTGAATCTGTCATGTTGTTACGGAGTATTTTTATGTGCATATTTGTATTCTGACATTTACCACATTTCTGTATTACCTAGGCCTTAAGGAAGTTTACTCTGGATTTATAAATTACAATGATTTGACTTATCTCTAGGCCAGTATGGTTTAATTTTATTTTCTTGATCCTGTTTCATAGCAAGAATACCTGCATCATGGGATTGCTGTGAGAATGAAATGAAACAGCGCCATTAATGTAGTTAAGCACAAGCAACAACTAATAGTAAATATCAGTTGTCGATCATAAAGCATTAGGTGACTCTTTACTCCTTTACAGAGAATACAGATTTGTTGTTTTGCAAACATTTGTCAGAAGCCTGAAAGTCTTGTCTTTGGTACTGTGGCACAGCTTTTTTGGGGGGAAAAATAAAAAAAGACCATGGGCTTTGCTCTCAAAATGTGATGATAATAGTAACATTTAAAGAGGGTTTTGTGGTTTACACAGTTAATCTCTAACACAATCTTTGGTATAAGATATTGTTTTACTAGGTGAAGATCCCTCTCCCCTCCGTGGAGCTTAAAAAGATTAAGGTCACAAGTGGTATGAGCTGGATTCAAACTCATACTCCGACTTAGTCAAGTGTGCGGTTTGTCACCCCTGAATCACATTGCAGTTGTAGTTTTGAGAGAGCAGTGATTTTCAGTTCTCTCTGCCTTAAAGTTTCTTGGGGAATGCTGTAAAAATGCTGAAGCCTGTGTCCTGTGCCCAGAACTTCTGATTTAATTGGTCTGGTGTGAACCTGGGCATTTGTTAGAGGTTCTTCATGGGTTGGAACCACTGCTAGGGAATGGAGCTGTAAAGGGAGAGGGAAGTGATGGCATTTCACCTTAGAGCTGTGGTGTCCAGGGACTGGGGGTCTCTGCTAGGATGGATTTTTGTATTTAGCCTAGCTACTTTCCAGTTTAGACAGTGATTGGCACCACTTCATCGGAGGAAGAGATTCTGACAACAGAGCTCTGATGTTTAAGTAAGAGGATGTCCCACTGGAAAAATTTGGGGTGGGGCTTGTGCTTGGTCATTTAAGTGCTGCTTGATTAAGTTGGTTCTGTGGTCTTGGTTTTTAATGTACTATTGGCTCTATTAGATGAATATCAGGAACACCTTGGGAAAAGTCTGCTTCTGTGGAAAGGTGGCTGTGGGTCAACCACAGAATTGTAATCTATATTAATTAGTATAGGAATGTTGAGGAATGTTTGAATCTCATAATTTAAGTGTTCTACCCAGTATTTAACCTAAATTTTGGCTTAAAAATCATTTTCCACTTATTCTAGCCTCAGTAGAAGTTCAGAACAGCTTTATCTATTTGATTAATATACTAAAATGCATGTGTACTATAAGGAATTGATAATTCTTATTTTTAAGAAATTGATGCTAATTTTAAGTATTGATATTTAGTTTTAAGTATTGATATTTAAAGAGTAGTTTTAAGTATTGATATTTAATTTTCTTGTTTTTCTGAAAGGGAGGTGTTATGAAATGGTAACTTTTAAATGTAGTTAAGTGTCAATTTTTCTTGTTAATTGAAGATTTATGTAAAATAAACCAAATGCAGACTCATAATTTTCTGATCATGCCCCAGTAATTTTTTTAAAGCTTTTGCTGTGATGCAGCACAACTGTCATTCATACAAAACTGTTGATTGCTGTTTGTTTTCACTTTCAGTTTAAAAATCCCCTTATTATGCTGCTTCTGGCTTCTGCAGTCATCAGTGTTTTAATGCATCAGTTTGATGATGCTGTCAGTATCACTGTGGTAAGAAGAAATATATATATATATATTTTAAATAGTTGTTTCTTCATATAAATTAAGATTGGCTTTTATTTTGGAAAATGAATTATTGAGAAATACTTTAATGTTTTTTCATGTTTTTTGGTTAATATCCAAAGCACTTTTGGTTGCAGTAATCTCAAGTAATGTTCAAGGGTCTTGATTGGTACACATGAGAATTATTTAACAATCTGGTAGTTTCACAGATATGAAATATTTTGCAATAGTTTTCCAGTTAAATTTTCAATTTATTTTACTTTCCAGTTGAATATATATTTTGACTAATTTTGAACGAAAGCCTTCCGTTTGTGAAATTGAAAATATTACCTACCAGTGCACAACTACATTTACTATAAAATATTTTATTCCTTTCAACTAGGTTATTCTACCTTTCATTGAAAGTTTTCTCATCATTTTTTTTTTTTTGCCCCTAGTATAAACTATTGATTAAAGCAAGTATGTTATGCTTAAGAACACAGTAGAAATTAATGTAGAGCAGCAATTCTCAAATTGTTACTTGCAGACTCCCAGGAGTCTCCTGCTATTTCAGGGAGCATGTAAGGTTAGAACTTTTCATATTGCATCAGTGGCACAAAAGCAATGGTGAGTAAAACTGTTAGAGCCTTGACTAGAGGCACCAAAAATAATGGCACCAAACTGTACTAGTAGTCATTGTTTTCTTCCATTGTTTCTCTTAGGAATGTTTTTGATAAAGCAGCAAAAAATTTTGACCCTTGAGTACATGCCCATTTAATATTCTGTGTGATGAAATGGGAAATATACATAAAGGACTTTTGTATATTGAAGTATGGTGGTTGTCTTTAGGAAAGGTGATTGTTGTGAGCTAACCTTTTACTTGAAAGAATGACTGATAGACAAACTGGTTATTAAGACTTGGATACTGGCATACTTTTTTTGGAAGTGAGTTAAATGAGCCTTTCACTTCAAGAAAAACAACTGACAAAATTTGTTGCCATGATAAAATTCAAGCTTTCAAGTGATAATTAGGTTCCCAGTATTTAAGTTTTTATTCTAATGTGATTAGAGTGATTTCAATGAATGTATTTTTTTTTTTACTATTATGCAATGTGTCAACATTTGAAAGATTTGAATAAACCAAGTGAAGCAATATTTCTAAATGACCAGGACAGTTACAGAATTTTTAATGATAAAAGGTTCATTCAAAATGCAAGGATGATCAATGGATTTTAGTATGACACATTATGAAAAGTTCATAGGTATAGTTTTATATTCTACATTGCACATTACTTTTAAGTAACACTTGTCTAATTTTGGTGTAGTAGCTAAGAAGACTATCCACAATCATCTGAATAAAGCTTTTAAAGTATTTTTCTCATATCTGTATGAGACTGGATTTTCTTTATATACATCAGCCTAATCAGTGTAGATATGAGAATCCAGCTTTCTATTAAGGTCGACATTAAAATTTAAAAAATTGAAAACTGCCAATTCTCTTACAATTAACTTTTTGAAGGGGAGATATGTTTAATGAAAAAATGTATGTGTTAACATGTAATAGGTTTATTATTTTTTAGATGAATTAATAAGTAGAAATGAAAGTAGTAATTGAAAAAGTATTTAATATAGTAAGTATCAGTAGATATAACGCACTCACAAAAAACTGATCCTCAGTTTTTTAGCGCATTAACGGATCCTAAGATCAAAAAGTTTGAGAAGCTATTGTAGGGGAGGCAAGCCACTTTCAGTTTCTTCCCCCACAGGCCTCAAGGCGGAGTTGTGATTTCTTTCCCAGCTGATCTCAATACTTAATGTCTGGTAGCTTGGGACTCCAGATAGTCAGAAAATAATATATGATTAACAACTATTTCTGAAGTTGTAATGTTTTATTTAAAACGATGTTTCTTTGTTTTGTTTAGGCAATACTGATTGTTGTCACAGTTGCCTTTGTTCAGGTGAGTAGGTAGTCTATTTTGCCAACATGAGAATGGTACTTTAGGTAATTGATTTAAAAAATTACGATAGCTTATCTCATTGGGGGATGATACTGTTGGTTAGAGCAATTTATTATTTGTTTTTGAAATAATTTCAGAAACAACTCTCTGGAAAAGTTTGTGAGACTGACTTGAAAGCTTTGAATTAGGTAGGGACATACAGAAAATCTAGTTTTTTTTATTTGATAGTGTTAAAGATAACTGAAGCATATACATAGTACATAGAAACAAAATACATAGTAACAGAAACATTCAGCAATAGGTTTTACATTTTTTTTTACAATTAAAAAATTGGACCAGGGTTTAAATTCCTCATTCTTCCACGGAAGGTATGTTCGGACCTGGATCAGACTCCCTATTCAGCATAGATGTTAAAACAGTAAATAAAACATATAAAAGGAACCTTTTTTTCCCCACCCATCCCATCCAGCCCCACTTCCATCTGGCAACCATCAAAATGTTCTTTGTGCCTAATAGTTTGTTTTTTGTTTTGTTTGTTCATTTTATTTATTTTTATTATCTATCTATCTATCTATCTATCTATTTATTTAAGATTCTATATGTAAGTAAATCATATGGTATTTATCTTTCTCTGTCAGATATTACTTAGTGTAATATCCTCTAGGTCCAACATGTTGTCGGAAATGGCTGGATTTCATTCTTTTTTATGGTTGAATAATATTTCATTGTATATATGTGCCACCTCATCTTTATCCATTCATCTACTGTTGGACACTTAGGTTGTTTCCATATCATGTTTCCATATTGTAAATAATGCTGCAATGGACATAGGGGTGCATATGTCTTTTCAAATTAAGTGTTTTGGATTTCATCAGATAAATACCCAAAAGTAGGAGGATTGCTGGATGGTTCTATTTTTTAATTTTTTGAGGAACCTCTGTACTGTTTTCCATAGTGGCTACACCAATTTATAATCTCCCCAACAGTGCACGAGGATTCCTGTTCTCCACATTTTCACTAGCACTTGTTGTTTGTCAATTTATTAATGATAGCATTCGGACAGGTGTGAGGTGATATCTCATTGTGGTTTTAATTTGCATTTCCCTGATGATTAGTGATATTGAGCATCATTTCATATATCTGTTGGCCATCTGTATGTCTTCTTTGGAGAAATGTCTATGTTTAGATCTTCTGCCTATTTTTTAAATTGGATTATTTCCCTTTTGTTGTTAAGGTGTTTGAGTTCCTTATGTATTTTAGATATTAACCCCTTATTAGATGTATTATTAGCAAATATCCTCCTCCATTCAGTAGGTTGTCATTTCATTTTATCGATGGTTGCCAGTTATAAAAACAGTCATGGGGATGTAAAGTACGACATAGGAAATATAGTCAATAATGTTGCAATAATTATATATGGTGTTGGATGGGTATTAGACTTATTGGGGTGATTGATCACTTCATTTGTTATATAAATGTCTAATCACTGTTGTACACCTGAAACTAATATAATTCAAATATAATTGAAAAAATTTTAAATTAATATATGTAATATGGAAATCATGCCAGGATTTTTATTGACAAGTATAGGCATAAATAAAAACATTGACTTAGTTTTATGTTTGTTTCAATATCATAACTTCTGTAGATTTTATTGACAAGTCTCATTAGCTAAAAGTTCTAAAGCATAGAATAGAAGGATTATTCTTGTTGAGGGGAAATGTAATATGTTCCTAAAGTTCATGTTGTTTTGAGTCTTAAGACTGTATTTTAAGCAATTGTGATTATTTTCACATCTATGATTTATTCCTTGGATATTTACTGCCATTATTCAGGCCTCCTATATAAATATCTAATTTAGTAAGTTTGTTAGTTTTATAGAAACCCAGTATAGAGAAACCAGTTGGAATCAGATTATCTGCAGCAAGTTTGTGAGCTCCATCCATAGACTGACAAGGGTCCTGTTTCTTGGGAATCAGATTATCTTGCTTAGAACAGACAAGGATGCCCTAGGGCAGGTGGAGCTGGTTAGTCTAGCAGAGCTCATTCCAGGCTGGGCATCATTCAAGACACTTATTCATTTGGCCATGTGGGCAGTATGACCCACTGGACCAGTAACTGGAACCCTCTCTCATTGTTCATAATTCTATAGCTGTACGGAGAGACTTTCTTCAGAAGGATTCCTATAATACTTACCTTGTATGGAAGACCTTAGGAGCTTGTTCTTTTGGTAAATAGAGAGCCCCTACCCTCAAAAAAAGAACAAAGTTGCGATTTTAACAGTACAGAATTTTACACAAAAATAATGTTATTCACTTTAAATATAGTGGCTAAAACCATGTGTTAAATTTCTTTATGATAGGTTCATTTGATAGAAGATGCAAGGAAGCATCAAAACATGAAGAGCCCAGTTTGATATTGGTAGATCTTGTTTCTCATACAGAGCCATTTCCCCAAATGAACCTATGAAACTAACAAAATATTCTATAAACAACAATTAAAAACTCTCCCTAAAAGATTCTATTTAATGTCAGTTGAATTCATCATAATACTTTGTCAAAAAACTATTAAAAATATCAGAAATTGTATTAACAATTGGCTTTATCATTATTTAGTACCTGTGTTTTAGGAGGAGAGTCTTTTTTATATTTTTATATTTATGTCTGTCCTTTTTTTTCCTGTCTCTTTTTAAAATCTCATTCTCCATCCCATTATACACCCTCACAGCCATAAAAATGACTAACTGTTTTATACAGTCATATAGCGATACCACCTTAAAATAAACTTAAAATAACTTTTAGGCATTTATTAGAAATGGTTGTCAGGTTTTGGGTGGTGTGTTATGGTAAATGGTCATTTTGATATGGAGCTATCTTTGTAGTTGTAGGGAGTAAAGGCTAATGAGTCTGAAGAGAGAGGTAAAAATTGGGCAGCTTCTAGGATCCAGGATTGTATAGTGTTTTCTAGCCTTTCTTTTAATTTTTGCATAAAACTTCCAAATTCCTTAATCCTGAGTATGGTTGCAGGAGGGGTATCTTGTAATTTTCATATTTATAGATTTGCCTTACTCTTAACATTTGTTCTTGGCTAAGTGAAGACTGGTTTAGTTCTAAGTTATTCTACACAACTTTGCATTTTCTATTTGAAAAAGTTTTTGGTGGGTGTGAAATTTTGATTGGTATTAACACTGCAGTTATTTCAGAACACTTCCCAACTTTCATTCCTACTACTCCCTCCTCTCCCCTTTTAACCTTAGATCAAAAGATTGATGTGCTTAGTGCAGACATGAGACAAAAATAGCAATGTTGTTGTGTGAAGCAAGACTGGTCATGGAAACGTGCGCCTAAGTAGCTTGAGGCGAAGGATGTCTCTGACCCTCAGCTCTGATTATGTGGATGGAAGATGGCTGGAGTATAACAGAGTTAGGGCTCCTGAGAATTTCTCCTTTTGCATGATTCAGGGTAATGGAAAAGATATCTATCAAGGCAAGGCCACCTACATCTCACTTCTTATTTAATATATGTTTTTTCCAAGCAGTCTTATTCCACAAATCTTTGTAATTAGCATGGGCCTAAATCCTCAGATTTTGCTTGCATTAATTATCTTTGACTTGTTTGGTCATTAAGCACTGAGAGTAAAATTATCTTAATTATGAGGCTCAATGATCTTAACTTTTAATGACTGAAAATTATATACTCTTTGGACATACCACTGAGTTTTCATTATTATCATATAACTTGACCTTAGCTTTACACACTGAATATTAAAATATAAAATTGAGAATACTTAATTATCAAAATTGGTCACTATAACATTATTTAATAAGGGACAAGCTTTCATGTGAAGGAATATAAGTGCAAATAAAGGAAAAGATAGGAATTGGGGAAATTTTTTTAATAATGAGTGAGATTAATATTTAAGTCTAATATGGAATGTGCTCATAGGAACATACCTATTTATATTTCTTTATAAATGTTTAATATTATGTTCTGCTTTTTTAAAATAGGAATATCGTTCAGAAAAATCTCTTGAAGAACTGAGTAAACTTATGCCACCAGAATGTCATTGGTATGATCCTTAATTCTGATATAGATTTTTACTTTTAAAAATAGGAATTGAATGTGACTAGTACAATATATGTTGTCCCCAGATGTGTTTAAACACAAGGTAGAAACCATTCATGCTTTGTTTGGTGTAGTAAGTTTTACTGTGTAGTAAAGTTAGTTCTGATTTTGAGATTCTTGATACGTGCATTTGTTCAACAGATTTTTGTGTATGTGTGCAACTATGTGTTAAGCACTGTTGTGGTACAGTGATGTACAAACAGACCAAGATGATTCAGAAGGTTGCTTCAATTTTCACATTTTACATTTGAACAAGTGGTCAGTTTTTTCAGTGCTTTTTTTGTTATCTGAGCCAGATCTTAATTACCAAGAGCACAAAAATAATCCTTTTCTTGGTTCTTATATTTGTTTTAACTCCTCAGAAGTGGTAATAATACAATATATTTTTCTCAGGCAAGCCCACTAGGAATAATTTTTTTTAAATAAGTGGTTTGGCTTTCTTTTTTAGCCATGGTGGTTTCTGTTTCATGTTACAGTGTACGTGAAGGAAAATTGGAACATACACTTGCACGAGACTTGGTTCCAGGTGATACAGTTTGTCTTTCTGTTGGGGACAGAGTTCCTGCTGACTTACGCTTGTTTGAGGTAAGTTTGGTGTCTTAGTCTGTTTGGGCTGCTATAACACAATTCCACAGACCAGATTGCTTACAAACAACAGATATTTAGTCCTCTCAGTTCTGAAGGCTGGAAAGTCCAGGATTAAGGAGGCCCTCTTCCTAGTTCTTAGCTGGTGCCTTACCTCTGTGCCCTCACATGGGGGAAGGGGCTAGGGAACTCTGTGGAGTCTTTTTTATATGAACACTAATCTCATTCATGAGGGCTCCACCCTTATATGACTTTAAGTACCTCTGAAAGGTCGCACTTTGTAATGCCATCATCTTTAGGGTTAGGATTTCAACATGAATTGGGAGCAGAGGATGACACAAATATTAGACTATAGCATTTGGTGATTTATTTGTGAGAAGTAAATATAGTTGGATATAGATTAAAGGATAGACATTAGCAATTTTAAGGATTAACATAGTCGATTTGAACATTTGGTTTTCTAGTTTAAAAAGCCACGCATATAGACATTTTTTTCTTAAAATATATGTTTTTTCTGTAGAGTTTTTTGAGGCGTTTCTTTAGTGACACAGCAGATCTTTGTGGAAATGTATGTTAGGCATTATGGGAGACACAAAGATGATGTGATAGAATTTATGCATTCAGTGAGCCTATTCTATTTATGATACAAATCACTCAACATAAAATAAGATAGAACTTGTTAAGTAAAAGAAGCACTAAGAATACAGTGTGAAAATTTAGAGAAGGGAGCACTTCTGACTTGAGTGAAATCAGAGAATACCTCAGACAACATGGCTTTGTTGGTGATAATTGAAGGATAGTACCGGACAGACATGGAGAAGACAATGAAGTAACAGTATTTAGATACCGTGAAGTGTTCTGGTATATAATACAGGGCTAGGGTATATTAAGGATAGAAAATGTATGATGGAATCAAATTTATGAGGGCCTTGGATATGAAGTTCCACTTCAGAGTTTATTGGTTAGGAGTTAGCTTTGAAGGTCATAGGCAGCTAGAAAATAATGTTACCCTTAATCTGGCCACAGTATGTGGAATAGATTAAAGGAATGGAATATGGAGTTAGGCACCTCGTTTAAGAGTACCTCATAGTCCATTAGCATGCCAGTATCATCTACTATTAGAATTAACAGGCTGTTAACACCTATAGAGCTGTCAGTCTTTGGGTACTTACTATGTCCCAAAATATTAGTGTTCTCATATAAGGTATGGAAAGCCTGAAGAATCTTTTGAACTATAATAAAAACACTTCATTTATTCTTGAAATAAAGGCCTTTTTTCCCAAATACTTGAAATTTATCCTTAGATATCAGATTGCTTTAATTGATAAATGGAAATAATTGATAATACAAGTATTGGGAATTTTATTAAACTTCTCTTCTTCTCTCTCTCTTGGTTGGTCTGTTTATGTTTTATCTTTTTACTCATTTTTTCTCCCTCCTGTTCTTAATATTTAGTTTATGACAAGAACTTGGATTGTTCATCCTTAGAGTTTCGATAGGCCTGTCATTTGATATAAATCATCTTTCCCTCCCGCAAAGAACTCTTAATTTAAAATCATGGAGTTTATGTCATTTTTTTTTCTGGAGTAGTTCTCTTCCAATTCAGAAACGGACCTCCTTAGTGAGATATCAGAAGATGGTATTTCTCATTGTTGAACTATTTGAACAGTATAGTGACATAGAAACTTCAAAACACCATTTGGATTGGTAAAATGTTTTAGGCTTTTTACTTAAATAAGGGTTAGGTGATCTGCAAACTAATCTCAAAGTTTTTGTGTAATGGGAAAAAACTTTTTAGAGTATGGATTATTACATATTTTGTCCACTCAGCAAATGTGTATTAAAAGACTTATGATGAGTTCAATAAGAGGGATTTTTGACCTTTTAAAGCTTGATGCTAAAAATATTAGAAGTGTGTGTTTTGTGGGTAATTTTATTAGTTATTATTGTTTCCCCCCTACTTGTTTTTCATATACTACATTAGCACATATTTTACTTGTCAATACTATAGTTAGGTGGATTTTTCTACTTTTATATCTTTGATTTCCTCTATCTCTTTTCAGCCCTATTCATTTAACCTAATACCTGGTATCACAAACCAGCTTTTGCAGCTACTTTTGCAGTAGATTTAAATAACTTTCCTAAAAGGTTTGAGGAAATCTCGTGCTGCTTCTAGATTTAAATGTACTGACTTAAGACATTATAAGGCTGATAAAGTTGATTTTTCTTATGGATCCAGAGACTACTAGGTTTTGGAATTAAACTGGCTCATTGGAATGTTGTTTGCTGAATTTGGCTGTAGTGAGCTTTGGATTATTTTGTAACACTAGTTGGTCATTTGATGTTCCTGCAGGAAATAAATTCTTCATTAGGATTTAAAGGAAACAAAAGTCAGCCTTGTATATTACTAATGTCTCACAAAGTATGTGGATTTCATTTTAGAAAAAGGAAGCCTCTGGACTTCTGCAGTATAGTTCTCTTCTTATGAACTTGGCCAAGGCCACGCTTGCCTCTTTAGCACTACTGTGCTGCAACTCTAGAGTCTCTGTCATAAATTTCAGTAGTTCAAATTTTGGCTTTAAACCTTGCCTGAGGCTTCAGTAGCATCTTGTCAGGGTGTTCAGTGACTTAACTGCTGTATAACTTTTATCTCACATTATCTGTTCATAGGTTCTAATTTAAGTCAGCTCAGGCTTTTGTAATAAAATACTATAGACTGGGTAGCTTAGCTATCGATGTTTATTTCTTACAGTTCTGGACTGGGAAGTTCACAGTTAGGGTCTGGCAGAATTGGGTTTCTGGTGAGGGCTCTTTTTGGCTTGCAGCCTTCTTGCTGTGTCTTCACATAGCAGATCTCTTTATGAGAGCTCTTTAAGAGATCTCTGTCTCTTTCTATTCTTATTATAAAGCCACTAATCCCATTATGAAGGCCTCACCCACATGACCTCATCTAACCCTAATTACCTCTCAAGGCCGCATTTCCAATTACCATCACTCTGAAGAGTAGGGCTTTAACATGAATTTTAGGGGGATGCAATTTTGTTCATAGCAGACTGAGACTCATTTGTAAACACTTTTTAAAGAAGATTAATATTGATAACTTAAGGAATTCTGTCTTTTGTTTACTTGCTCAGTCAAATTTTCACAGCCAAGGAATGACCCAATGTGTGTTGGTGGCAGTATCCTTACCAATTTAGGAGCTTAGAGTTGCGGGTGGAGCTGGGATTGAGTAAAACTTAGAGAAATTGAGCTATGAGCATGTTTTCCAGTTTTTTTCTTATGAGTTTTAATTTTAATTTTTAATAGTATTTGAGAAGAGGTACTACTGGTCAATTAATTAGTAGAATGAATGGATTGGTCAAACAATGACTTTAGATGAAACAGTATTATTGACTGTGTGTACTTGCATAACTACATTTTTTGCTTTTTTGGAATATTTTCTGTATTGTTCCAGGTAAGGTCTATATCAATATTCAAAGAATTTTTTATAAGAGAAAACAATGTAAGTAAGAGTCAGAGACAAAGAGGGTTTCTTTGTTAAAACTATTTACCCCTTTCAGCTATATCTTTGAAACTAACCCCGAAAAAACGTTGCCTGAAATGTAGCAGGATTTTCTTTCACTTGGAGTTCTGAATGATTAATTCCATTGACACTTCGTTTTATAGCTCATGTGCTTTGGCTTAGCCCATATCATTCTTTGAAACTATCTTTAAGATCTAGACACTGGGTACATTGGCTTTATTTTTTTAAAAAAATCCAGTTTTTTAATGACTTTCTACATGTATCTGACTTTTACAAAACAACCACTTATGTGGCTGAGAGCCAAGAATTAGCCATTTTTATGACACTAGATTGTCAGACCATTTAAACCTGGGCAGAAAGGTTATCTCTACTAAGAATTAGGTTCTACTGGGGCCATCTTTAGAAGCCCAAACTTAGGACAAGCCAAACTATTCCTTAGTTTTCAGAGCAAGTAAAAGCCAAAAATAATGAGTTGAACAAGCACAGATCTACCCTGGCTACCTACCAACTAAGGATTCAGAGATATTATTCTCCTTGTCTAAAACCTCACTTAGCCATTATGTCTTTTTCTGTAACGCTCATTCTTGCGCACTATTTTATTAAGAACTATTAGCAAGCAGGTTCCTCAGTGCTTGGTAACTAACTCCATTAGTGGAGCTATGTTAGAGCCTTATGACTTCCTGAATTACAAAATACACTTTTATTTACTCAGTGAAAAACTTCATATTCAGGCAAAACTCAGATTCTGATTAGGTTTGCTATGCTTTTCAGAAAGAACCTTTTCAAACATTGCTAAAATATAAGCATGTAGTGATATTTTAAATTTACTTATTTTGGCAATGAAGCTAAATCAGTGTGTTATGAAGTTATTTTAGCCATTCAGTAAATATTTGAGTATGGTGTATGGAACACTGTACCAGGCTTCAGGAGTAGACAGTGAAAAAAAAGACAAACTGTGTGCCCTTTCTTCTGGGAGACACCAACTTGCAAACTGATTCAAAGTATAAAATGTGTCTGTTTATGAAAGAAATTGACCATGTGAGTTTAGGCAAGCCCCTTACTATTTTCAGGCCTGTTTTTCTCATTGTGACTTAAAAGTTGCCCTCGGGCAATGCATGATAACTTTTAATGTGCATAGGAATCATCTGGGTTCTGGGATGGGCCTAGGATTCTGCATTTTTAACTAATGCTTAGTCCATGCCAAACGTGCTGGTCCACCCACCACATATAAAAAGATTTTTATAAAAAGCTTTGTTGAAATAACCATATTCTAAACAGTTTGCACATTTAAACGTACCATTTAGTGGTTTTCTATAAATACATAGTTGTACAACCATCACCACAGTCTTACTGTAGAATATTCTCATCACTCCCAAAAGAAAACCGTTACCCTCTAGCAGTCACGGTATTCTCTGCCACTGCCCCAGAGTCTGGCATCTCTTAATCTGCTTGCTTTGTCTGTATCTATTTCTCTATTCTGGACATTCATATTAATGGAATTTTATGCTATGTTTTGTTTCTGGCTTCTTTCAACTAACAATGTTTTTAAGATTCATTTGTACTATAGCATGTATCAATACTTAATTGCCTTTTATTGTCAGGTAGTATTCCATTGAATAGATGTTACACAATTATATATCCATTTACATTTAAAGTGATTACCGATAGTGAGGGGCTATCTTCTGTCTTTTGCTATTTGTTTTTCTATGTATGTTGTATTTTTTATTCCTCAGTTCCTACAGTTTCCTCTTTTTTTGTGTTAATTGTTTAATGTATACTTTGATTACCTCCTCATTTCTTTTTTCTGTATATTTTTATTTATTTTCTTAGCGGTTATGATAGGAGTTACAGTTAACATCCTCAGTTTATAATTGCAGCTTGAATTGATAATCAGCTTTACTTCAATAGCATATAAAAACTTTGCTTACTTTTTTTACCACCTTCATGTTGTTTTCACAAATAATATCTTTATACATTGTGTGCTTATTAACATAGATTTCTAAGTATCATATGTTTGTCTTTCAAAGCAAATAGTTGTTAGCAGCTAAGCAATTGTTAGTAACATACTATGTAGCATAGTGCCCCCCAGATAGTAAGCAATGAAATGTCAGCTGATTGTTTTTACTATGAGCATCATCTTTTAAGAAAGACTGTTTTTGTCTTATTTTGGTAATAACCGTGTTAGTCCTAAGGTTAATTTGGAAAGAAAAATCAAATAATTATGTTCCTTTAATAAAGAAAAATTCTGTTGTCTTTGAATATGGTAGCAATTTTTCTTTTTCTTTTTTATCTGTAGCTGGGTTGAGGTAATGAACCCAAATTTACCTATGAACCAAATACATACATAATTGTATAAAATGGGAAGCCTTTTAAAGACTAAAGGACTGTTGATCTGTGTTTTGAGGTACACTTTTTGTAAGCCTGTTTTAATACCAATATCCATCACATTTGCATGGCACTAAATTTTCAGGAAATGCTAATACAGTTTGGTCTCTTTGGAGGTATATAATTTATTTTCAATCTGAATATTTTTAAACTTTATGATGTAATATTGTAAACCTTTATTTGTATTTGCAAAGTTATGTGTCTACCTAGCACAAGAACATATTAAGCATGTTCCTGCTCTTATGTTCTTTTAACTTTTTCCCTCTCTTTGCCTATAATCCTTTCTGCATAATTACGGCCCAGCCTTGGGCCCTCAGGTCAATCAGAGCTCTGCAAAAGGGTCATCTACTTTTGAGAGATGTTCTTTATTCTATTGAAAATGTCACTCTCCACCCGCATGCTGTTTTCCCCTACACCAGGCATGATATTATATACTATATACTTGCTTAGTTTTAAGATTACTTTTCTTATTAGAATAATAAGATGCTCATGGGAATAGGTAACACAGAGTCTTCAAATTTGAACATAATAGAAAGCTTTATGTTCCCCAAGGCTGTGGATCTTTCCATTGATGAGTCCAGCTTGACAGGAGAGACAACACCTTGCTCTAAGGTGACAGCTCCTCAGCTGGCTGCAACTAATGGAGATCTCGCATCAAGAAGCAACATTGCCTTCATGGGAACTCTGGTCAGATGTGGCAAAGCAAAGGTAGTTATTTTTCTTGTTTTGCAAATAGCAGTTCCTTTGTTTTCAACCATGCCATCAATACTTTTTTGCTAATTTTATGCGGGTCTTTTCAAATACAAGACAAAGAAATGACAGGCTTGAACCTAACTCTTGGCAGCTGTTTGTAAAACTGAGGAGAAACTGTGTCCTTGAGGTATAATATGCTGTCCATAGTTCTGCCACTTACTAGATAATAGACCCTTTAAAGGTGTAGTCCTCAGTACCTTTTTTTTTTTTTTTTTTTTTTTAAGATAGAAACAGTGGCTCATAGATACGCTCATTACTGGTTAAATAAAATTTTAATTTAGTTGATATGGTACTGATTATAATATTCTGACTACATATCATTTACCTACTGAATCATTGTAAATGTTTTGCTTACTGGATTCTAATTAGTATCTTACAAATAATAAAAGGCATTGTTAAGTAGCATTTTGGGGAAAAAGAAATTGTATTAAATGTCTCTATTAAGTATAAGACTCAAATTTCAGAAATATTAATATAAACAAAAAATGGCCTTCAGAATTGAATCAAAAATAGGTTTAATAAATTGTTTGATTTCCAGGTTTGTATTATAAGGTGTAAATACTTGTGATCTATAGGAACATCAGAAAGTAAATTTGCTGAGGGAACCTTGGATATATATGTCAGATATCTTGACTGTAGGCAAGGCTTTGGAGAAATAGAATGAAAGGTTTTGTTATTTTGGTTGAGAGAAGTGATGCCACCTGAATATAAACGTATTTTCCTGGTTTTCCCTTTAGGGTATTGTCATTGGAACAGGAGAAAATTCTGAATTTGGAGAGGTTTTTAAAATGATGCAAGCAGAAGAAGTGAGTACTTAGTTTGTAATTATATATTAGTTTCTAATCTGACATACTCCATTAAGAGTTGAGTAAAAGAATATTGGTAGATTATTTCATGTACTATTAAAGTAATATTGTATTACCTGTGCTTTGAAAAATTAAAAACATAATTGGAAAGCTTGTAATAGGCATTGGCATTGAATTGACATTGTTAATTTCTAAAACATTTTGATAAATGTTTATAGACTTGTTTATAGGATAAAAAGGTTTTATAGAATTGTTTATAGGATAAAAAGGTTTGTAGTGAATTATTTATAGGGTTACTTCTTTTTAGAAATCAGTTTTTTTCTTACTAATTTTAAAGATTATTAAATAGTATATATGTACCTCAGAACATGTCTTCTAGCAAAATTCCCAATTTTACATAATTCCAAGTAATGGGAAAAAAGATTGCAAAGTAAAATAACGTGGAAGATGTTTAAGGATTTTGAAGATTAGTTCTCGTATTTGAAATACTTTCTTATATGTTAAAAAGAAGTTTCATTCTACAAATGTCATATTCTTCCCAGATCATCTGGATTTCTCAGGTAACCTGCCATGCCTCCAGTATTTGTGATGCAGTGTATAAACCATTTCAAGAACCTTGGCATTGAAGGGACTATTAGAGAAAGGAGTTAGGAGATCAGGGAGCCACAAGGATAAAAAGACTTGTGTTATAAGTATGTTTGTGGGTACGGAAAGGAGAAAGATGGAAAAGGTGAAGGCCAGCTGATGGGTAAGGAAGTCCTGGAGAAGCTGATAGGAGAAACAGGTTTTTCTTTAAAGAGGCATAGGAGCATGGACCTTTTCAAATAAGCAGATTTTTAAAAGTCTAAGCCTCAGTTTCCTCAGTGAAGAGGGTAACATTTACCTTAAGGGATAGTTGTGTACGTTAAGCAGTAGCATGAGTATGTAAAACACTTATTAGTCCCTGGCACCTAGTACAGGTTATTAAAATTAGCCAATTGTGGTGACAACTCTTCTTCAATTTGTCAAGGCTCCAAAAACCCCTCTGCAGAAGAGCATGGACCTCTTAGGAAAACAACTTTCCTTTTACTCCTTTGGTATAATAGGTAAGAGAAGAGTGAGTATGTATATCTCATCTATTTACTTGGGTTTTTTTTTCTTTTTCTTTTTCTTTTTTTGAGTGGGAAAGGGGAGCTTAGATACATATATAAATTTATCCATTTAATTAGGAAACTAATTTTTTTAGAATTTATTACTGCTTTTTAAAAATTATAAAATTGATCCCCAGCATTGTTCTTTGTTTAACTCCTATAATCCAAGAACATTTCTGTAAACATTGTCTTTCTATTCTTCAACAAAATACGATAGTATTGTTTAATGGACTACTTTTCCTTTTTTGTTTCACATAGCCTATCATAAATATCTTGTCATTAAATAGATGCTCACCTGAAACAAATTTAAAGGTCGTACAGTATTCCATGTGCACATTATTTAATACATATTTACATGTATATATATATATCAGGCCTCTCAGACATTTATATAGATTTTTTGAGGTTTTTAATTACGTAACTTATTCTTCAGTGCAGTTTTTATTTTTTTTTTATTTTTATTTTTTATCACAAACACCTCTCATTTCCTTAGGATAAATTCTTAAAAGTAAAATTATTGGGTCAAATATATCCATGTAATTTTTAAATTTTTGGCATGTTTTTAAAGATTTTTGTTTTATATTGCTAAATAATATCCTTAATTAGCAAGGTAAAAATGTCTGTCTTCTAGCACCCTTGCCAACTTTGTTGTTATTAACAGGTGAATTTTTCACAGTTTATTAAACTGAAGTTTATCATGTGTGCGTTTTTATGACCTGCCAATCTATTTCTTTTGTCTTCTCTTGGAACTTGAGTCTTAGATTGGTAACAACTCTTTGTATAATTAGCATATCAATTCTTTTGTTTAAGTTACAAGTGTTTTTTCCCCCAATTATTAAATTGCCTTTGAGGGATATATAATAAACTTGGTAGAGCGGAAGGAGATGTGCGTAATTGAAACATCCTCTTGCTCTGAGACCCTGCTAGCATCCTCTGTTGATAATCTCTGCAATAATGGTTTCTGTCTTTGTTTTATTCATAAAGGTTCTTCTAACCCCATGTTGGGGAAATGTTTATGTTTATAAGTCCATTTAGCTAGACATCATTCTATTACTTTACTTTTTCTTTTTCACACTTAAGTTTATTATTTAGATTTATTTTAAGTACAGGGCTTAAGGTAGAGTTATAATTTTTTTACTCAAAAGTTAATTATCCCAGTACCAAAAATCCTATAGTCCATTCTTTATTCCACTGAGTTGAAATGACATCTCTATCATATATTAAACACTCATCAATTTTGTGTCTTTCTTCCTTTATTTCTTCCATAATATTATTTTAATCTTGCTAACTTAATGTTTTAAATCAGTAATGCATTTTTAAAGCAGTATTCTGCTATGCAGCTTCAGTGAAATAATTCCTTTAATATTCTATTGATCCATCTATCTTCATGATAAACATAAAAGAAGGTAGGGAAGTCTTTCATTCGTCTTGTTTAACTGATGTGTATAGTCTTATAGCTCCCTTCATCTGATTATTGCTATTACTAGAATTTATAGTAAATTTGGTAAATTCAAGGACATTTAGCCAATTAAATCTTTCCAGTTTATGTTAACACTGTACCATGAAACCAGTTCAAACTTAGGGATAAACATCTTTCAATTTTATGCTTACCTGGTTTTAGTATAATACATTAGACATAATTTTTCTTATATAAATAGGGTAAGAGTCAAGGTCAAAATCAGGGATCAGCAGACTTTTTTTTGGTAAAGGGGCAAGATAATAAATATTTTAGCCTTTTGTCCATAGGGCCCCTGTTCAAAATACTCAACTCTGCCATCTACATGAAAACAGCCATAGACAAAATACATAAACAAATGGGTGTTGCTAGTGTCAGCAAACTTTATTTATAAACATGCAAGGGGCCCATAGATTGTAGTTTGCCGACCCTGGCATAATTCATTAGACATAATTTCTTTTGTCAGGAGAGTATTTGGGATAGGGTCTTAGAAAGTCATGATCTGGATCATTATTTTGTAGTTAGAAATATGAAGAAAACATTTTAAATGTCCATGTTGATTTCGAATATCTCCAAGTTGCTTTATTAAAACTGATTATATTGTTTTTCTCACAAAACCAGTAGTGTACCCCTTACACCCTTCCTTTTCAAAGACAGATTAAAGCAGAGAATGTGGAATTAATTGTTTCATTTATGTTGATTTAAAAACGTTTTAAATATCATAAAAGTAATTTTTAAATGGTAATGCAGTTTTAGAAATTCTTAAGTAAGGTACATCACTCTTTGAGCCAAGTCCTAAGTACTTTGTTTCGCAGTACAAATTTAATGTGCGATGTCTGGATATTGAGTTATGAGAAGTGAAGTTCCAGGGTTTATTTTTGCAAAGCTGATAATAAATAGAAGACCTGTATACGTCTTATGTTACCTTCTTTTCTCCCCATCTCCCTCATTATGTGAAAGCACTGGTACTGTTTCCTTATTCTGGAAACTCTCAAATATTTTTGCTTTAAGGGATGAGTGGCAGCTATGGCAACAAAAGGTAAAGCTGTGTGTGTGTGTGTGCGTGAGTGCATACACAGCATTAACTTTAATCTTTGCTTAATGGATTTTTGTAAAATCTTGTAATCGTGATCTGATATACTTTCCCTTTAATATCAAGGAACTTTTAGGCTGCCCTCAGCTTATTATTCAATCCCTTCTATACCTAGGGATTTTATATAAAAAGGAAAAATAGCTATTTGATTCTGTTCCAGGTATCATCATGTTGGTTGGCTGGTTACTAGGAAAAGATATCCTGGAAATGTTTACTATTAGTGTAAGGTAAGTTGTAATAGTTTGTTTATAAATTGAAGTCCCTTTTGCCTCTCATTTCTCCTTTAGCTTATGTTTCATTATGGAGGTGTTGCATGAGCACATGGGGTATAATATCGCTACTTAAATAGTTCAGAATTCATTTATTGAAATGAAATCAAGGAAAATGAAAACCAACATATATGATAGTGGAGAAACCCATACTAGATGCTTGATATTTTCAAGCCAATTTCAGTGATAAACAAAAATTTTAAAAAATAGAAAAAAAACCCCACAGCATTTGTATTTTCAGAGATTTATAAAAAATACTGCATTCATGGTAGACAGATTGCTATAGAAAAGGATGAGAACAAAAAAGAGTTTTTATAAATTAAGATTATGATTTCTGAAATTAAAATTTCAGTTTAAGGGCTGTAATATACAGTTGATGAGGTCTCTCAAAAAATGCAGTAAAAAGTCCAAAACAGAGAATGAGATAAAAGTGACAGATTAATTCAGTAAATACCATATCTAATTCATAGACATTTCAAAAAGAGGTAAGAAGTTATGTAAGAAATGATGCATGAATCTTTTCTTAATCTGAAGTGAGACATGAGTCTTTATAGTTTGAAAGGATTCTCTACATGCCATCCAGCATATTAAAAACTCCAACATAGATAAAATCATTGTGAAACTAAAAAAACAAGTCAGCTAACCTACAAAGGTAGAATAACTAGATGGGTATCTGACTTCTTATTAGTAACTGCAGTTCCTATCATGGGGTCTTTTTAGGCAGTCTACCATTTCAACTCATGAGACTTTCATTGGTCATATCTGGTACATGTGCCCTGTGTACAGCAGGGCAACTTCAGGCATCCCTCTTCTGAGAGAGTCTTTGTAGCAATTTGTGTAGCAGTTCAATTTAGGTACAAGGAGGTGAGATGACCTTGTGAGTGTGGGGCTTCCATGCATTAAAAATGCTTCATATTCCACAGAAGCTAACATCTCTAGAAACATATACTTTCCAAGGTGCCTGTAAGAAACATGTCCAGTTATGAGTCACTACACTCAGGAAACCCAAAGCTATTGCTTACTATAAAGTAATTATAATTCTGCCAGTCCAAAGACAGTTCATCAATCAGGAAATTCCTTTATTATAAGCAGTGTTGCCTAGCAACATGGTTGACATACTACCTTTTTCAGGTCACTAGGGGAAATGAACTACAGATTTAACCAATACAGATGGGGAAAAGGATTTTATTAACCCTTCATCCACAGCAACATTAGATTACATTAGAAACAATGGGGTAGTACTATCAAAGTATGGGAGAAAATGATTTTAAGCCTGTAAATCTAGGCCATATCAGTCCAGTTAATTATAAATAAATAGGCAATTAGAAAATTTATCTCGACCTATCTTTATATGAATTGCAGCAAAACAAGGGTAAAAGAAAGGACAGTGATGATGTGTGGGATATGTTAGTGGAACTGACCTACACATCTAAGGAAAAGAAATCCTGGGTGACAACTCTGTATAGTAGGTCTAAGAAGTAATAGTTTAAGAATTAGAACAAAAATCAATGGATTAAAACAATTGAATGGATTACAGAAATATGTAGGATGAGTAAGAAGCTAAAAGATATTTGTGAAGGAGTATATCTTTTCCTCAAAGACAAAAATACATTTTGAAAGTCTTGGCTTAAATATTTCTAAAAAAGCCATTGGTTAAATACAATTTAAATTTAAAATGGGGCATGAGTGAGATTTTTAACTGTTGGGATATTATCTGTTGGATTCATTTTTAACATTTGAATATTTTGAGCATTTCTTATTTGTGAAGTTGACAAATCATGATTTTTATTTCTACTTCCAGATTTTCCAAAGCACAAAATATTTTTAAATTTTTTAACAAATAAAACTCATTCTGTTTTTCAGTTACCATATGAGTCCATACATCTAAGATGTGTTATAAGATCATTAGTGGTCTTTTTTCTGTGTCTTGAAACATTTTGCTATTTTTTTATCCTAGCAATTATTTTAACAATTATTTCCAACTGTGCTAAAAATGAGTAAAACAAAAAGGCAGAAGAATGATGGGATCGCTTTAAGTTGATGTAATAATAAAGTAAACCATCACTATTCTGTTATACTTCTGTTTTCTTATTATGTTGCCCAAAGTATTATATTATCTTTAAAAGATAGAAGAAAAATCTGAAGAGACAATATTTATTTACTTTTTTGCATTCATTAAAAATTGAGAGTTCAGAATTTTTAAAATTTTCATCATAATGGCAATGAATAATTGCAAGAATTTTAACAATTATTCCACAAACCAGAAGGTGAAACTACTGTGTAGGCTTTAATGATGAGGGTGAAATTGAATCATAAGCTAAATCCCATTATTGCAAATCCTTAGATGATGATACACTAGATATTCTCAAACTTCTGAATTACTGAGTAAATAGTTTATGTCTCAGGATAAAAAGGGAAACAGGCATTCTCTTCCCATTAGTCATTCTACAGTAAGGAACTTATCATGCTGTGTTTTCCAACAAGAACCTGGACCACCACTTTTTGCTAAAGGATGCATGACAATATTTCATCTTTTACGATGTTTGTTTACCAACATTTACTTCATACTGTTATAAGTAGAGAAATGCTGAAGGCTGGAATAAAGATGATAAAAAGGAAATAAATTACGTAGAAATGAAAAACTTCATTGGGTTCAGGATTGTAATTGGTGCTTATAAATCTAAAAATGAAAATGTTTAGCTGTTATGTTACAAAAAAGATCACTATCCTCTTTTCAACAGTTATGAATCATCAGTGTTTTCATATGTGTTTCATTTTAAAGAAACAATGCCAAAAGAGGAATCAGAATTGATAAGCCTATAAACTGTTAGAAATGTTTTTTTGAATTTGAATTGATAAGGCAATATTTTCCAGGGTCATTTATGATAGTTGATGAGCAGTTAGCCACATCCGAAGGACATTACTCCCTTCAGATATATATACACCTTCAAATTAAGGATTATAGTTTGGGGTTAAAATTTAAGTGGAAATCTCTAATGATATTTTTCACAATCTATTTTATTCCACTGCAGATTATTTATAAAATGACAAATATAAAGAATGAAAGTTCCATTGGCTCTTGATTGTAAATGATGACACCTATTTTTCTTGATACAGTGAGGGTTAATGAAAGCATAACAAGAGAGGATTCTATTTGAACTTAAAATAGTTCTTTTTTTTTATTAATTTTTTATGGTGACATTGGTTAACAAAATCCAATAAATTTCAGCTATATACTTTAAAAGTAAGGCATATATATGTTTACACTGTGTGTTCACCTCCCATAGTTAGATTCCTTTCTGTCACCACATCTTTGACCCCCTTTTTCCCACCTACCTTCCACTTCTACTCTCCCACCTACCCTTTGGTAACCACTAGTCTATAGTTCAAAAGAGAGAAGGGACTACTTATGGTAGCACATATTTCTTGACTCTCCAGTGTACACTGTTTAGTCAGTGATGTTGTAAATGTTATTCACTGGCTTTCAACTTTTAGAATCAACCAGTAAACTAAGCATGAAAAAGTTAATTATGGTTATCATAAAGGATACTAATGATATCAAGTCAGATCATGCAAAAAATAGATAATAGAAATTGGGAAGTAAAAGCATAGGAGGGAACAGTGTTAGAATGAAGAATAGAAATGCATTTGTTCTTATCTGTAGAAGAGTCAAGAGATAATACTTGAAATGGGATAAAAAATAGATTTAATTTGCTCTTATATTACAAAGGGAAACTGAAGTAATTTTTTTTGTTGTGATAAAATACTCATACCCTAAAACTGACCATTTTAAAATGTACGGTTGGATGAAGTACATTCATAATGTTGTAAAACCATCACCACTATCTAGTGTCAGAACTTTTTCATCCCTTTTGAGGCTATTTTTGGACATTGACAATATTAATTTTACATTTTATTGGCCACTACTTTAAGTAACAGACAATTGAAATTATAGCTGTGGTTACCATTTAACTTAAAATTCAATATATTGGTTACAGTTTGGCTGTAGCAGCAATTCCTGAAGGTCTTCCCATTGTGGTCACAGTGACTTTAGCCCTTGGTGTTATGAGAATGGTGAAGAAAAGGGCCATTGTGAAAAAACTGCCTATCGTTGAAACTCTGGGTGAGTCTGTGGTGAGAGCATATTTATGACATGATGTATTAGTTTACAGCAACAGTGAATTATTTTGGGGTTTTACAGTTTTGGTTTTAGAAGTTTGCGTAGTGGTATTTGGCTTGTAGCAGTATTGAGTATGGTTTTTACAGCCAAAAAAGGTAATTAAAATTGCATATCACTCAGGACAGGGGACTTTCAGAGAAATCTTTCTGCATCATGGAATGTAATAATGCTTAAATCATGTTTTTAAAAAAATTCATATGACGAATGAAACTTTGGGGTAAAATTAATAGAATTTTTGTCTTTTGACATCCAAGAAAGATAATTGATATGGCAGATCCTTAAATGTCATACTTGAGTTGATTTTGATGATAACAATAAGTATATAATAGTTATATTGCTGTAATATAATTTTATGTGATATGAAAATTATAACTTTATGCTATGAAACTTTTTTAAAATTTAGGAATCTAAAATTGTTTAATTTCTAATTTGCATTTGTTATTAAGAAGACAAAATACCTTAAAGTACTGATTGAAAAATTATATGGGTTTATATTTAGGTACCTTTGAGGCTTTCTAGAAAATGTGTGTTATATAAAAATTATTATATAAAGTTAATGTTGAGTAGCTTTGTAGAAATTGAACTGTAAATAAGAAAAAGTCAACATTTATTAGTATCTAATTTTAATTTCAGAAACCATGTTGAAGCAAGCATAATGAGTAAGCTATTTAAAATGATCAATTAGCTCGATTTGTACAAATTCAGAGAGGCTAGATAGGCTTCCATGGTCTTTGATTTGTTTTCAGTACGAACTTGTATTTCTCCTTGACTTTTGGTGACATGTAATGATTTATTCTTTAGGCTGCTGTAATGTGATTTGTTCAGATAAAACTGGAACATTGACGAAGAATGAAATGACTGTTACTCACATATTTACTTCAGATGGTCTGCATGCCGAGGTACTCTGTAGATTTTTTTCTTTAACAATAGTATTTGTTGTTAAGAAACCTGGTATTTAACATTCTTAACTATACATCTGTAAATTAGCAGCAGAGCATTTTCCTTCCATGTGATTCTACCAAGTCTTGATCTCTCTCCAGTTATACAGTCCAGAAATTTTGAATTATCCTTGACACTTCTCTTTTAATCACCCCCGCATCCATTTATTGCCAAACGCCTGATGCCTTCACTGTGTGCAGTTTGAAGGATCTTTCAGAACCACATTTTGAGCATACAACTCCCTAAATCAGGATTCTTCAGTGACTTTCCATTGTGACTAAGATCCTGAAGTGTGGCCTCTCAAGGCCCTATATGTTCTGTCCATTATTTGCTCTTTCAGCCTCATATGCTCCCTTCTGCATTCTGTGCACTAACCACTCTGGCTTTAAGGTTCTCTCAGCATGACAGAATTCCTCCTACTTCAGGACCTTTGTTGTTCTTACTGCTTAGGACAGTCTAATGCTTTTTCATCTTTGCACCTCAATTCCAACCTCACTTCTTCAGAAAACCTTTGTTGACCACCTACAGCTGGCCCTACTTTATATGCTTTCATTAAATTCCATACCTCTTAGTCCTTAGTCCAGGTAAAATTTTCTGTATCTCGTATTATGCTCTCAGTTTAATAATGTAAGAACTATGTTCTCTAGCACAGGGTCTGACTCATAGTAGTGAATATTTGTTGAAAGAATAAGTGAAAGATGAATTACTTTATTTTAAAAATTAGATATTGGCAGTCTTTTAAATGCATATTATGTATTTGCATTAGGTAGTTTTAAAGCTGAGTGAGGACAAATTATAGTCTCACCTACTCTTGGCAGGATTTCTGGCTGGAATGTTCATTACCACTACTTATGAGAGGTATAGTATTTTAAAATGTATAGCCAGTTCACTGAGTAAAGTAAGTATTAGGCAAATTGACAGAAGTTGTACTTAGGTTTATTTAATTCTGCTTTACATGTGCCTTAAAATGAGACTATTGATATTTAGGGTGTTAGATTTGGTTAAGGATACCCAATGCTTTGTTATTGAATGCGCTTTTTTTTACATGACTCAGAAGGTTATTGGGGTTACATGTGTTTATATGGTCCAGGTGTGGAGAGTATAGAATATAAGTTTCTTTTTTATTTTAAGCCCATAATTTTGTATGTCATCTGTTAACCATTTCTTAATCTCTCTCTGAACTATCTTATTTTTATTCTGAAATTTAACTTTTGTTTGGCTTAGTTTGTTCTAGCCTTATGGAATAAATATATGGCTAGTGTCTTACCTCTGATTTTTAAAACTTGTATGTAATATGCTATGTTAAAGTAGTCTGTAAGTGCTCGGGTATATCACTAGATGTCTGTGAGCCTGTGTATTTTTAAAAAGAATTCTGCTTTTGTTCAGACCACAGGTTTGTCATGAATGTTAGATTGATAATAGATGTGAATTCTTTGCAAATTGCAATGTTATATAAATGTAATATATAAATTTAAGTTCATGTGTATAGAGATTTTCATGGTTTATATATATTTTTATAGTACATTGTAAGTGGAAACTATAAGATTATTTTTAATTATATTAATAATAGTTTCTATTTATGAAACTACATTTTTATAATTATTAATGTAATTAATAATATAATTAACTAGGTTTTATCATTGTGGTGAAAATTAAATTTATATTCCTTTAACTATTAAATGTTCTTTTATACAAATTCAAGTGCTTTTTTAGATATGCATGCTAACAGTGTCATGATGTATAAAATGAAATGAACACAACTCATAGTTTTTAGTTTCCTTAAGTATTGTCACTGTTTACTGGTTATAATATTGACCCCACTTTATGTTCCTTAGGTTACTGGCGTTGGCTACAATCCATTTGGGGAAGTGATTGTTGATGGTGATGTTGTTCATGGATTCTATAACCCAGCTGTTAGTAGAATTGTTGAGGTAAATACTTTATTCTCTAAGAAGGTGACATTCTTCATAATGACTTAGGACACAGTGATGGGTTCATGGTTTATGTGTATTTCTCTTAGGCGGGCTGTGTGTGCAATGATGCTGTAATTAGGAATAACACTCTAATGGGGAAGCCAACAGAAGGAGCCTTAATTGCTCTTGCAATGAAGGTATGTGCTAGTCTCTATTCTTTGACATATAAAACATCACCCTTACAAAAGGATGTGAGGCCAGTAATTTCAGTATTACTGGTTTTAGGTATAGAGTGAAGAAGACACACTATTTTGTTGTTTTTACTGCCTTTTGAGAACCAGTTTTAGTCTTCTCGGAATACAGAGCATAGAGCTTTTCAGTATAACTTTATCCCTTATGTGCAAGATGCAAATTAATGACCAGTGATGGATTTCTTATGAAGAAATGTTTCTGTCTTCCATAATATTTACAGTTTTGTGTGAAAAGCTTTATAAATACTAACTTTCAAGTAGTAAAAGCAACATTCTTTAGAATTTCTATGTGAAGATATTAAGAACATTATGAGAAATCAGCTTTTCTTTTTCCAGTCTTCCCTTTCCCTCCATGACCAATTTCTTAAAATGAGTCTAGAGTTAGAATTTGTGTTGAGGAGATGGGATACTGTTCTCAGTGATTTTTTCCTCTATATCAATTGATCTCTTCTCCCTAAGTCCTACATTTGATTAAGCAAGAAACCTGAAGTCCAATCTGTTACTCCCAAACAAAAGTAAAATTCCTACTTTTAAGAGCAGTTTTAGAAAACTTTGAGACTTGTGTGAAACAGGATGTGCCTCTAAATGAGGTTGCTTGAATTAAAATCCAGTATAGAAACGTAGATTATTATAACATTTAATTTAAGAAAATAAAATTGATATTTTTAGAATGTATGTTTTCTTAATAGAGAGTAACATTTCTTTATCATTTGTTCTCCTTGTAACTAAAATAGCATAGTATAGCTTTTAAAAAGATATTCAAAAGTTGAATCTGTTAACAAATATTTACTGTGTTACATTAAGCTTTATCTCTTTGAGAGATAAAGAATGTGAAGTCACTTCCTTATGGGTGGGGACCTCACATTTTAGGTAGGAAGTGCACACTGATGTGCTTGAAAAAAAAAGGCAGAACTGGATAGTAAACATTGAGCCACGTATAAGAACAGTGCAATTCATTGGAACCTAGGCTTTGAAGGATAGGAAGGGTTTGGATTTAGTGAGTAAGCCAGGGAAAGAGTAAGAATAAAAGCATAGAAGATGAGAGAAGCATAAAATCGATTGTGGCTTTTGAATTGGTTAACCTGGATGAAAAGAAAGGAGTTTGAGTAACCTAGAAGATTATTAAATAGGGTGTATGGTGGGTTTTCTGGAGCACCTTTGAAAGCCTGGAAGAAGAATCTCAACATGTTTCAATAGGCAACAAAAAGTTAACAAGAAGTGATAAACTTGGTTTTTGAGTAGTTTAAAAATTTTTTTGAATATTTGGAGGAAAATACAAAGGGTATTGGGAGGGAGAATGGCTACATGATATCGGTTGTAGTCAGAATATCAGGTGGTAGGGTGTAAAGGAGTGGAATTGTATAGCAACAGGCAAGATTGAGTTGAATCCCTAAGGAGTGAAGAATTGAATATGAAACTTCTATAGATTATAAAAGTAAATGCTCAGTGGCTGGGTACCTTTATTTATCTGTATACTGCTTCCTCACAGAATTTGAGTCAGTAGACTTAAATACAGTCATTGTTGAAGCTTTGGTTTACATGCAGTCCAGGTAACGTTCCTGAGGGTATATCAACACAGCTAGGCCTTCATGTCGGACATGTGTGTTACTGTTCAGAGAAAGATGGTATATATAGATGGAGCACTGCTATTCTGTCACCATTATTTGAAAAATAATCGAGGTATCTCTAGCCAGCCTAGCTACAAGTTATAACCCTTGTTCTTTGTTAAAGGAAAAAATAGTCACGTGTTGGTGAGAGTTAACTTTTCTTTTTGTGCCATATAGATGGGTCTTGATGGACTTCAACAGGACTATATCAGAAAAGCTGAATATCCTTTTAGCTCTGAGCAAAAGTGGATGGCTGTTAAATGTGTACACCGAACACAGCAGGTATCCTTTCATTTAAAGAATACTTGTTATATCTTGTTTATCATGGATGACTATTTTTCATTTATTGTCCACCTTTAGAATTCAGCATAAGAAAGACATGCTGCTTTAAAGTATGTGTAATTCAAAGTATATTTATCCCTTGTTATTCTCATTTTCTCTGCATTTATGCATAGTTATATTCAATTTTGCTGTGTGAGCAAACAACTTAAATGAGTTAGAGCATGGTGTCAGTCTCCGAGAGCTTGTGACATAAATTCTTTCAACATTTTTGTTCATGAAGATAGGCTATTCTTGGTCTCTGCAGACTACTCACTGTCCATCCGTATTCTTTCACCGAAGGAATGTCTTATCTTCAGAACAAATAAAACCACATCGTTTTGTGGAAAAGTGGTTACCAGATGTGTATAATTCATGTTAATTGATCCAGCTTACAAACTGGCAAAATGACATGCACTGATTTTCAAGCTACTACTTTATTCCTGGGTGCTTTAGAAATTTTTACACAGTTAATGTAATAAGAGTTCTTAGTTATATATGCTGTATAGTTATATCACTCATAATTTCTGTTTACCAGCTTGATGCTTAAACTTCTCCTTAAAAAAATACATATTTGTTATTTTTATATTTCCTTTATTAGGAATTAATAATTGCTTATGTGTTTACACCTGTGAGCAAATGTTTTGAAACCAGTTACATCTCTGTAGATAGCAATGAGTGAGAGAATTCCCTCTCACCCATAATAAGTTGGAAATGTCTTGGTTTTAAAAGAAAGCAGGTTGACTGATCTTGAATTTGTAAATAGAGGTGTGCCAGGTACTCTGTTCATGAGGGGGAAGAAGATTTATGTCTGATTTTCCTGGAACTTTTATAAACTCCTGGGAAGTGAGACTGTGGGAAAGAAAACTGTAAAAATAAAATGCCTGATATTTTAAACTTTGTAACATAAAATTTTCAAATTGCATTTGATAATTTTTAGCTGATGTCCCTTGACCGTATAGTTATATAGCAAGAATATATATATGAGTTTATTTGGAAGGTCTCTTTCTTTACATTTTATGTACTATCACACAATACTTAAGATAATGTGGCTCATGTAAAGTTTAATGATTTGACTTCAGTTTTGAATCTGACCTCATTAAAGTTGTACATTGGAAGTTGTACATTGAATCTTCTCAGTTGTGGAAGTGGGGGATAGGGAGTGGCAGGATATAAATTTGGAAAGATTTGTGTGATTAGTTTTCCCATATGCTGACCTGAAGGGTTTCTCTTAAAAAAGAAAACCAACCAATGAAATTAACAAAACCCAAACCTACTGACTTGACTCAAGATGTAGAAGAGATCAACATGGCACAGATATGGCAGAGTTACCAATTTAAAAAGAACCTTGGTGGCTCAAATAGTTTATATTTAGAGGACTTTCATTTGAACAGGCAATATACATTTTTTTCTACTGTCTCCCTGGAACCTGCCAAAACAACAGCCAATGAATAAAAGATATAAACTAAAAAAGAAATGTGTGGGAAAGACTCAGGGGGACCAGGTATCTTTGAAGGTGAGGACTAAGGTGTGAGGCTGTGAAAACAGGAGATCAGATTAAAATTTTGGGTCATGAACCAATAGAACTGCCCCAAGTACCTTTTCTGTTTCTTGAGGCCATACCCTATAGTATATCAGAAATCTCATTTTGGACATAAGCCTGGAAGGCAGAATTAAGTTGGCTTGCAACTGTGAAAAAACAGTGATTAAGGGCAAGCCTTTAGGTCCTAACTCCACTTTCTTAGAATGCCTACAGGCAGGTATCGCGCTACCCTCATTTTAAGTCAGAAGACTGAAAAGTTTTAGAGAGGCTCCAGGAGACTTCCAACAGTACAGTACAGTACAGTACAGAGTATTCCTGATTAAGCTCTTTGTTAGTTGGTAGCGTTTACCTACTCTTGGGCTTCTTCTCGTCAGCCTACAGCCACAGGTTGATATGCTGTGCCATTTAATGCCCATGGAGCTTCTATAACTTTAATTGCTTCAGTCTTGAATGTAAATGGACAATTAATGATTGTTAGACATATGGCCAAAGTTTTCTTAGAAAGACACAGACCAGACCTACAGAGGAAGGGGTCTCAGAGAAACAAGGATAATGCTGGATGCTGAAGGAAAATTTCCAAAGACCATAAAAAATGACAACCAAATAAATGGAACGTTTTTCAAATAAAGTCAAGGAATCTATCAGAAAGTTGAACAAAATGTCTAAGATGTGGATAGTGAACAATACAAAAGATAAGGTACGAAAATCAGAAAATATAGGAGATCCAACAAAAACCTAATAGTGGTAACAGGAAGAGAGAACAAAATGGGAAGATTTTATCAAATAACACCAGAAAATTTTCCAGAGGTAGGACTTCAGCTTATAGAGTGAAATTGCCCATCAGCTGCTCAGCATGAATATGTTAAAGGGAGTTGGGAGAGGATATTGTTCAGCCATGCAGACCCAGGATAAGGTCTTGGAAATGGAAAATCTTCCTTTGTAAGCAGAGGGCCTGGAAAGACTGAAGAAAGAGGCTGGCCACTCCAGTCTGGTAATTAATGGAGTTTGTTAAGGGAAATTTACAGATGAGGCATGAGCTGGGCAGCTGGAGGATGAATGGGTCTCAGCATTGCTTGGCAGGTGCCAGTGAATTATGTAGGGTAAAGGAGAAGATAGTTCTGGGTACTAGTAGTACTTGGATGCTACCAGATACAGGAAATTACTTTGCTTGACCAGGTTAAGACAACAGCCTGTTCCAGGACCCAGAAGAAGAGTAGTAGTAGGAAGCAGAAGAGGGGTACTGGTTTATGTCAGAATGAATACCCATTATGAACAGTCAGTTTCAGGTTTGCGGGAATCAGTCTCTCCCTTCTTGCCTGGGTTCAGCTTGGGCCAGGCAGCAGTCACATCTTGGAACAGTCTTTCCTCAGGAATAGATGCAAGGCTCAATAATCAAGAAATGTGAAGATACTTTGGGAGAGTTCTAAAAGTTTCCAGAGATTTTAGGGTGGGGGGTGGTGCAAGGGGGAGATCATATATAAGGGGTTAGGAATTAAAGTAGCTCCTTTGGACTTTCCAAATGGAACACTGGACACTGCAGGCTGGAAGATACTAGATAGAGGAAAGCCTTCAAATTGAGAGGAATTTATTCCCAGCTGAACTTAGAAATGTGAGAATGGAATTAAAATGTTTTCAGATAGTCCAAGTCTCAAAATATAAATCCCACATATCTTTTTTTAGAAAGATACTAGTGGATATGTTATTTCAAGATAAGATAATTATCCAAGGAAAAGGAAGAGATAGCACACAGTGAGTTCTAACCAGAAAAGCCATGAAAAGAATTCCCAGGGTAAAGGTGAAGGGAAATTCCTGGATACCAGTGATGCTGCAGGCCTAGAAATCAGCCCACTCAAATTAGAAAAGGAAATGAGAACAAGCTTCAAGGAAGGTGGTCTTCAGTAATGATGTGGGAATAATAACTTATCTTCTGATTTGATCATGTGAAAAATATTGTTGAGAAGGGCTTTGTATTATGTGAAAGAATTCCAGAATAATTAGTAATAGGTGTAAAGAAAACTAAGCAAGTAAAAGAGGCAGTTACTAACTTTATAAAAGATAAAGCTTCAGCAGGAAAATGTATTTGATTTATATAGGCCATGGAGACAGCATCATATCTTCCTGCTGCCTCCCTATCCCCTGATAATCTGCTCACTAGTTATTTGGGGACCCAGGCAGATGGAAGCTTGGAATCTCCATCTCAGTGTGAGCACACGCTGTCGTAACAGGAGCAGAGGAAAAACACATTATGCATGGTTCCTAAATTTCCATTTGGAAGTGATACAAGTACTGCTCATATTTACTACTTGGCCAAAGCAAGTTATACCTGACTTCAAAGTGGAAGTGAGGGGCAGGGAAATACATTCCTACTATGTGCCTGCAAGGCGAACTGGGATGTGTGTGAACTGTTCTAGTGACTTCGACTTCACTCAATAGTGAGGAGTCATAAAGTAAACAGAATACTGACAAATTTTGCTTTAACTGTATTACAGTGATGGGGAGAGGAGGACTAGGTAGTAGGGGTAACCAAACTATCACCTGTCGTAATAGACAATGTATAAATTTGTTAAGCCAAAAAGTAGCAGTACAAACATATTTAAAAACATGGTGATGAATATTAAGGAGAAAGCATCTATAGAGTTAAAATAAGTTTGCCTCTTTGGAGTAGGACTAGAGGTGAGATGATTTGGACAGGGCACTGCAGTTTTTCATTGCAAGCTTTTGTATATTACTTTACCATGATAAAGAATAGAAGCAAAAGTCTGATAATACCCATAATTATAAGGTGGTTATGAGAATTAAATGGGATCACATATATACACATAATAGTAGCCAACAGAAAGCCTGAACAATTGCTTATGGGCTGATGTTAGCTCTCTTTCTTTTTTCTGTTGTAAGTCTCTCTCCAAATCTCAGAGTGCCTAATCCGGTGTTTAGTGTAGCGCTGTCTTCAGTATGTGGGGATGAGGGTGGGGAGTAGACACCATTTTCTTTATAGGATGCAGAAGGATTCCACATACGAACTTTTAACCTTCAGAGTTCAAGTGCCACTCAAAGTCTTAGGCTTGGGTAACTCCCTGGGGATTATGAGAAATGAATGCCACTTATTTTTGGACTTTAATGGCAGATATGTACAAGTTGAAATTATAATTTAAATTTTTTTGCTGTGTTTTTTCTTCTTAGGACAGACCAGAGATTTGTTTTATGAAGGGTGCTTATGAACAAGTGATTAAGTATTGTACTACGTACCACAGCAAGGGGCAGACCTTGACACTTACACAGCAGCAGAGAGATCTGTACCAACAAGAGAAGGCACGAATGGGCTCAGCAGGGCTCAGAGGTAAGGTGCACAGTCATCTAATGCCTTCTGCTAATTGCAGATGAATGCATGCTTCCTATCTGAGCTCTCCAACTCTATTCCAGGCTTTGTCAAACTGTGCCATTTCTGAAGTATTTTTAGTTGGCTAATTGGCCCCCCAAAACATGGAAAATGAGGAATGTAGCAAAGTATGAAATTTCTGGTTCTTAAAAGACCTGCAGTGGTCTTTGAGTAAGTATAGTAATTTTATTTTAGACAAGTTTATCTCGTGAGAAGGGAGATGGATGGAGGTAAAATGATGTTATTCTTTATTTTATTGCTTTGTCTTATTTGTTAATAAATCTAAAATAACTGTCCTGAATATTGAAGTCTTAGTCTCTAATTTGTCCTTTAAACTGTAAGTAAGGTAATTCCTTACTTGTTTCTCGTCTGCTGACTTCTTCCCTTTGCATTCATTTACCAGAGAGGTAAAGAAGTGCCCAGATTCTGCTTGTGTATATGCTGCTAAGTGTGATGGGGTGAGAGGGTCTGCTCTGCACACGCACATTGGGCCACTTCTGGAATCTTTGTAGGATTGAAAGGGCAGGGAATGGGGCCATACCTGGTTTTTACCTTCTGTATCGTCATCTAGCTTTTGGGTAATATATGTACTTATCTAGTCTCTCTCAAGGAAATTGGAAGAGTTGGCTTCCTTAATTTTATTTTTACAAAATGGAAGTCAAGTACTACAGTTCCTGGGAGTCGGAAACAGGTTATATAAAAAATCATTTTCTTATCATGGTTCACTTAAGCAAGGGCTTTTTGTAGGTATAAACATTTATAGATTTACAGGACTTTCTCATTTATAGGTTTAGAGAGCAGAGTTTTGTTATTTTAGCAAATTTGTTAGCATCTTACAGCAATAAGGTTTCAAAGTTGGCTTGGATTTAGAAACACTGCAGAAGTCTAAAAGGTCTGGTATGTGCTTCTTGCTTTCTTTAATTTTTGGAGAAGTTTCACATATTTTGAGTTTGAATTCTGACTCTTTTTATCTGGAGTACTGTGGAGGTTTGTGTGTATATGATTCGGTGTTGTAACATTGTTAAATAGACCGGAGTTGGTAGAGGAGAAAATCTTTGTTTCCTAAGGGCTTTCGAAAACATTGTGGTCATTTGTCTCTTGCTTCCTGTCTTTTCCTCTTACTCTGATTGTGCACCATTTTCTTCCTCCCCCTCAAATTACCATAATGAAGAACAAAAAGATTTTAAATATAACTTGATACATACTGATGTCGCATCTTAAAAAATTTAAGTTTCTTAAAATATGTATGATTCTTAATTTTGAAATTAGAATGTTTGTTTTTATGTTTTAGTTAGGGACCTTCCACATGAAAAGGTCTACCTACTTTTATCTCAACAGTAGCAATAGATCTTCATTTGTTCTAAAGAAGCCAAGATAAATACAAGAGACCAGCTGCTGGGCTAATAACACCCCTCTGTTGAGAGTGCCAAGATCTGATCTCCCTTTCTTAGGATTTGCTGACACAAATTGATACTGTCGTGTCCTGTTGATATCTGCCTCTATTCTAATACCAGAGATTGTCAAGTGGCCCATTCCTTTGCAGGGTGAAAGCCTTTGAGTCCTACATCTACATAAATAGGTACATGACTCTGTCACTGGAAAAATAGAAGTTTTTTTGACTCTAACCGTGGTTTTCCAAATTTATCTAATCCTCCATACCTTCTGCTTGTATAAGAATGGCTGCCTGTGATCTTGCTGGGGCTTTCAGTTTCTTCATTAGAAACATACATGTATGTTTCTTGTGTAAGTTCTTCAGTCTTATGATAACCCTGATGGAGATAAATCCCTTTGGCTCATAAGATAGTTATGAAAGGTTCCAGAGAATAAGCTAAATGATATTTGAAAATGAACAATAGTTTATGCTCTATATTTAGTGCCCAGGGATGACAGGAAGCTAACTATAAATAATGCTAGAGTGGTGTTATTTATATACTTTTAGAGAGCAAAAGTTACAAATAAGAAATACCTGTTAATGTTATGTAAAGAGTGAAAGAATCCAAACTGTTGTTTGTGTTAGTGGTTTTACTGTCACTTTACAATTAATTTTACCTCCTAGGGTTTATCATGTATGAAATTGTTATATGTTGTTTATAATTAGTTAATATAGCCTTTTCAAGCTATTACGTTCTAGAGACTTATGAAGTGGAAAGATGAAGATAACATTAGTAGATGCCACCTTCAAAAGTGTCTGTTTAAAACTGACTGTAAAGCTAAACAAACCCATAGTTTCTTCAGATAATTAATTGTATTTTCTAAAGAGCCAAAGTCATGCTGAAAGATGCATGTGGTTACTATGTGAAAATAATCTTTATTTACTCCTTACTTGCCTTTCCTTCCTAACAGTTTTTTAGTCTCATTCTTTTTCATTTTTAATAGCTTAAAATAGTCCCGTATCTGGAACCTTTAAACTGTAATGTCTTAACATGCAATATTTTGGATTTTAAGGGGTATGTAATAACTATGACATTATGGTCTTAAGTGATTTATTTGCTAAGTGTTACTATCTTAAGCGTTTGTCAAGTAATTCTAATGTTTTTGTGACTTACATTTTCTTTTATGGGTTTTATTATTATTTCCTAAGTTCTTGCTTTGGCTTCTGGTCCTGAACTGGGACAGCTGACATTTCTTGGCCTGGTGGGAATCATTGATCCTCCTAGAACTGGTGTGAAAGAAGCTGTTACAACACTCATTGCCTCAGGAGTATCAATAAAAATGATCACTGGAGACTCACAGGAGACTGCAGTTGCAATCGGTAAACTAGGCTGCTTCCTTTTGTTTTCGTTTTTTTAAATTAGCGTGCAGTTTTGTGAACCATTAGACATAAAACGTGTTTTTGTAATATTGAGATTATACAATTAAAATGATTCTTGTTTGCTCATACTCTCTGTAAACTCGAGGGCCAAAATTAGTCTAAAAAGTAATACTATTAAAAGTATATAACTAAATTATTATGAAATCATGTTTGTATATTATTCACAAAAGGACAGTTGCAACCTCATAATCTGCTATGCTGATGGATAAAAGCACTACATCATGAATGTGAAAGGAAATTGGAAATTTAGTTTTTCCTTTCAACTTGAGTATTATTTTCAAAGCATACATGTACCTAATTTGACAGAAAATAGTTTGTGTCTATGATTCTGTTGTCTCAGCAGACAACACACACACACACACACACACACACACACACACGCTTGTGCCATTTGAATGTCCTTTACAATTACAGGGGGAAAAAATGAATGTGAAAGTTAATCTCCCAGATCCTGTAAGTCATAATTCATATTGATAAATTTAGGCAGTCTGCTAGAGTCCGATCCTAATTTTATCAATATGGAGAGAGACTGGGACAGGAGTTTCATACTTTATGTCATCTAAGAAGAATATGTCACTAAAATGGAACATTGTTGGGAAGATTATACCTAGAAAAACTTTTCAACATTTATTTTCATTTACATACAACTATATTACTGCCACAGATCCACCACCATTTTGTTTGATTTTGGATATTTAAACTGTACTTTGATCTTTATTAAAATGGAGCTGCTAAGCAAAACCTGATTGACCTTGTTTCAGTTCTTAGGTTTGATGGGTTAAATTGTGAAAACTCTTTATTCTTAAATTTAAACAAAAATAAGAGTCAAACAGAAAACCCCAGACTTTACTAATTCAGATAGGTTTGTCTTACTTGCCAATAGTTCGTCTTATAATCTCTTGATATAAGTGCATTTTAGACTTAAAAGAGAGTAGATAACAAATTATATTAACTGAGCATTATGTTGCTAGCCTATCAGACAAAACCAATTTGATAATTATGTTTATTCTCCCATTTCACTTTAGCTAGCCGTCTGGGATTGTATTCCAAAACTTCCCAGTCAGTCTCAGGAGAAGAAATAGATGCGATGGATGTCCAGCAGCTTTCACAAATCCTACCAAAGGTAGGCCTCAACTAGAGCCTGTTAAACTCACAGACTTTTCTCTAAGGGTTACCTTTTCTACTATCTTAATGAAACTGTTTATTTAAGAACAGTTGGGACATGATCAACAAAATAGTTGGTCCAAATCATGGGATAAAATATTATCATTAAAATTGGCCTTATCATTGAGAGTATTTGCGATGTAATCATTGTGATTATCATTGCAAATTTATTAACTTTAGCAAGAATCAAGTTTTCCCTGAGAAAGAAGGTACTATATAAATTAACAGTGGTTGTATTTTATTTATAAAATACAGAGTGGAGAGAGAGACCATTACTTTATACTTCTAACTTTTTTGGTTCTGTTTTAAGTGTAGCATGGATATGTAATACTTTTTGAAAACATTGAGATATCATTTACATACACTAAAATTCATCTTTTTTAATGTATTGGTCTAAGTTTCCACATGTAATCTTGTAACCATCATCAAAATCAAGATATAGAACAGTTCTTTCATATCCCCAAGTTCTCTTGCACCGTTTTGTAATCAGCTCCTCCCTCTACTTTCAGTACTTAGCAACCACTGATTTGTTTTCTGTCCCTATAGTTCTCCCCTTTTCAGAATGCTCTAAAAAAAGAATTGTGTATTATGAGGCCTTTGGATCTGTTTCTTTCACTTAGCGTAATGCATTTGAGATTTATCTATGTTGTATGTATGTGTGTATTAGTTTTTTTTTAAATAATATTCCACTATAGGGTGTATGTTACCTATTCACCAGTTTAAAGACATATGAATTATTTCCAGTTTTTGCCAATTATGAATAAAGCAATTATAAACATTTGTGTGTAGGTTTTTGCATGAAAATAAATTTTTATTCCTCTTAGGTATCTCTTGTTCCACAACACAGTAACCCTTTAGTGCCAAGTTCTCTCATGTGAGATTAACTTATTTTGTCATCTTGGGATGGTTTATGGGGGCTTAACAAAGCTTGATTTGTGGGTACACAGATCCCATAAGAAGGGCCCCATAAAAAGGTAGGGAATATTTTTGTATCCAAGCACTTGACAGTTCAGATTTCTTCATTGTTACTTGTCTGTTTATGCACATATATTTGTATGTCTTTTAAATAAATATATAAATAAATTAACATGTATTTGTCTTTTAAGGTAAGTGCTTATCATCTGGCATTTATTTTATTAGATGAGCTATCCATTGATAGTAATAAAATATGCCACTGTCTTATTTACTTACTTGACACTCAAAATTGCAAGTTATATTAGAACACTGAATTTTCTTAAATTATTTCCACACCTTAACTTAAAGCTTGTCTTTTTATAATACTTTTTTTGATTAGAAAATTCATTAGGAGCATATGTTCTTTGTCAAAAAACTGGAAAACCTAGAAAAGTGAGAGCTCAATGCAAGCTGCCTGTAATACAGTCCAGATGCTCAGAAGTTATGCACCCATAGAGCATCTAAGATAATAAGTTAATCTGTGCTTTTTAAAAAAACGTATTTAACAAAAATTGCGTTGTATAAATGTGTTAAGCAAAGCCCGATTGGTACTTTATCGTATTATAAATCTGAACATTTACTTAACATCACTACAGCATTGCTGAAATCATTAGGTATAATTATAAAACATGTATTTAATGGCTACACAATATTTTTGTATTGGGTATACTGTGTGGGTATAAACACACAGAAAATATATGGTTATATACCCATTTTATGTTGAAATTTGAGCTTCCCTTTTTTTTTTTTTTTGTGGTTATTGTAAAGAATGCTTTAAGGATAACCGTAGCAACCATTTACCATTTACCATGTGCCAGGCAGTACATGTTATATACATTATCTTTTTACTCTTGATAGCCACCTTGTAAAAGATAAGCAACCTCATTTTTACAGATGAGGAAATTGAGGCCCAGAGAACGTGGGAGGCTTAACTGAGACAGAACTTGTGAGTGATGGCTTTGGAATTGGGACTGGAGCCCAGGTCTGTGTGAATCCAGAGTTCATCATCTATTGCTTACTGATTCGTTGAACATTATTGTCCGTAATACTTTGTGCCTAACTCTGATTATTTCTGTAGAATTAATGCCTACATGTGAGATGGTCAACATATCCTTAAAGCTTTTAACACATATCATGAATTGTCCTCTGAAAAGGTTTCAATGACTATTTCCATAAACTACACTTCATATGGTAGCATTAAATTCTTAGACTTTGAGCCTCACTTGTGGTTAGATTTTAGATGTAGTTACTGGTAGAAATGCACTGTTTTGTTCATCCATGTTTTCTCTTTTTCAAGCTGTAGATATTCATGAATTCTGTTTTCAGAGCATATGGGAGCAATTTAGGTGTTTGCTTTGTTTTAGGTTTAGTGGAGAAGGTGTTTTCATATTTGAATGGAACTCTTTTTTTTTTGTCCTGTCCTGGTGGTTTTTTTTCTGACATTTGTTTCTGAAAGAATAAATCTCATATTAGGTTCCCTGGGAGTATTGGGACAGAATGTACATTAGTAAACGTATGTGAAATCCACTGTTAATTAAACATTTTCCCATTAGATCTTTGTTCAGCCTTTTCTTCCAAACCTTTTCTTGGAGATGCTAACAAATAGTGAAACTGACAGATTTGAAATTTTATTTGCTTTCTTTTTATTTGCTTTCTGGCTTTCTGATAAAAATGCTAATGATCTGAAAACCAAACTGAAGGTAGTTAGAGAAGGAAGAAGCACATTACAAATTACCTCATCTAAGTCTGGACAAATTACATCATTGGTCTTTTCCAAATAGGAGTTTTTGTGCATTAATTATGGCAGATACCCTGATGCTATTCCAGGGACACTAAAGTAATATAAAACCCAAACCTTCTGAGAAACTCATTGAATTGTTTAAAGCCATCCTACTCTGAATAAGAATTTTATAAATTTACTAGGGCTGCCTTCCAGGTATTTCATGTCTTTTGAATACCTAAATCTTTCTCCAAATATTATTAATGATTTTTTTTTTTTTTTGTCCTTTGAGCTTACCTGGATTCCCTGCCCACCCTGGTGTCCCTACCCCAACTTTGTCTTTTTTCCACTTTATCTTGTGTTCATTTAACTCTCGTATAGCCAACATGTGTCTTGGTCTCATGCTTTTACATCAGATCAGTTAGAGTAGCTGTTTTTTGTTTTTTTTTTTTAGTGTTAAAACTTCTAATTTGCCAGCTCACTGAGGTTTTCTCACATATACTGAATCATAATAAGTCTGTTTCTTATTAAAATGCTTTACAGCTTTCCTCTTTCCATAATTTAATCACACATTTTAAATCTCTTAATATTGCTCTGTCCTTTTGACTAGGAGCCAATTGAAAAGTAGTATTGAAATTGATTTTTGCTTAATTATTTACAGAGTCCATTTGGGGGTTCATATTTTTCATGATTTCCTCTAGTGTGTCCTAAATTTCCCATTGATAAAAGTGGACATTCTCTTTTCCTTATTGTTTTTTTATAGCAGTACTTCCATTTGTATTTCTACTGAATCTAATAATCAGGTCCCTATAGTATAATCCCAATTTATGTACTGCTTAATTTTTGGTAGGTTGTAAATATTTATTTCAGTTACCTATATTTTCTTCAGTGCATCAAGTATCTTTCTATCTGTCTGGAAGATTTGGGGGTCTTTTGCAGGTTATTTTAATGCCAGGAACACATTATTTTTTATTAGCATCTCCTTTAATATTTTTCCACTTTCCTCTTTTCATAACTTCTTTCCCTAGTACACCTTGTCTGTTAATGTTGATCAAAAGAACTCTTAGTACTCACCACAAAATATGAAACTGAAAATAAGTACCCATAAGAAGAGAAAAATCTTGCAGTTTCCTTCTGAAAATACATATCCCTTTCCCTCTCCTTTTAATGATTTTTACCTTCTCCTCCCATATTAATTCCCTAAGCTCTCTCCTTTTCTGACAAAGTTCTACTTCTTTCCCACTGTCCTTTAACCATCCTGTTGTCTTCATCCTATCTCCTCCAAACTGCAGTGATTTTATTGTGTGCTTATCTTTAATTAGCATATTCTCTTTTCTAGGTAGAGAAAGATACATAAAGGTGAAAAGATTATTAATAGACAAAATTCAGTTACCTTCAAGTTTAATCCTAGCTGTATGATATAGTTCAATTTTTAGTCATTTCTAGTCATTTCTTTACGCCAGAATTTTCTGTCTGCTAAATTTCAATATTTTTATTGAACTGAAAAGATTGACCAGCTCATCTTAGTGCTTTAAGAACAAATTTCACTCTGTGCAGTGTTACGTACCACATGCAAAACACCAACTGAATCTTCAGCCTTGCACCGAAATCTGCTCAGTCTGAAAGTGGCTGCTGTTATTTGTGAGTTGCCATCAAAGCTTTGAAATGCTAAAATCTTACATCAGGTAATAGGTATACTGAATGCATGTCAAGTAATTTTTTAACTATACAAAACAAATATGCTTTCAGTCCAGCAGTTGGCTTGTCATCCTAACTGCCATTGTCAATGATAACCCACAGTGGCTATAAAAAGGGGTGATTTGCAGTGATTCAAATGATTTGCACTGGAACAAAGGTAAAATTTTACTCTGTACAACCTGAGTATTTGTAGTTAGCTTTTTATTTAAATATTCTTAAAAATCTGCAGCCTTTGCTCAACAGAGTTGTACTTTAATGCTGTGTGCCACATGATTAATTTTTGTAGTAATGTAGAATTTCACTTAAAAGGTAACCAGTATACTTTAAAAACAAATGTAGCTTAGTCCTTTTTAAAGACACACTAAAGAGTTTCTGATGGGTTTTTAAACTTTTTTCCAAGGAAGAATATCCTCAAATATGAGTTATGTGATTCATGGTACCTGGATGACCTAGGAATAATCAGTAATGTGATATTACAGTTTAACTGAGCCTTTTGCCTAAGGAAACAGTCCTCTTTTGTTTTTGACCTTTACCAAAATTGGGAGAAAAGCTGAGAACATTCTTTATGATGGTACTAAGAGTCATTCAATTATTTATTTGTTCATTTGATACGCATTTATAAAGCAATGGAGATACAGGGTCAAAATCTTTGCCTTCATGGAACTTACAGTCTAAGTAAATATATATGATATTATTTAAGTGCTAAAGAGCACTGAAAAAAGCAGGGAAGAGAGATATGAAAGAGTAAATTGAGGATTGAAATTTTTGATAACATGACTAGGAAAGGCCTCACTAAAAAGGTACTATTTGACAAAAAGGGCAGGGCATATAATAACTGAGGAAAGAGCACCCCAGACCTAGGGAACTCAAGGATAAAGACCTTGAGGTGGGTGCGACTGGCATATTTAGGAAACCACAAGGAGGCCAGTGTAGTTCAGAAGAGAAAAGATAGGGAGAAGGGGGCATGCACTTCATGTGGGACTTGGGTAGATAATAAAAGACGTTGGCACTCATTCTGAGAGAGATGGTAAGGCATCGGAGAGTTTTGAGCAGAGTATAGATATGGTCTGACTTCCGTTTTAATAGTTCATTCTGGCTACTGTGTTGAGAATAGACAGCAGGAGACAAGAGCAGAAATTTTAAAAAATCAGTTCTGAGATATTTGCCCAGGGTATTAACAATGGGTTTAGAGTAAGGAGGTTGACTTCTGGTTATTCTGAGGATGGAGACCACAGAATTTGCTGTTAAACTGCCTGTGGCATGTGAGAGAAGAGGAGGTGTCAAGGGTAGCTCCAAAAATTTAGAGCCTGAGTGACTGCAAGGACATATTTGTCATTACAGAGGATTTGAGGAAGCATGTTTTTGGGAAACAACAGGGGTTCAGTTTGGGATATGTTTAAGTCTGAGATAAGACATCCAAGAGAAAATATGGAGTAGGTGGGTGGATTAGTTTTCTCCATCTGAATTTTTGAAGAGATGTCTGGGCTGAAGATAAAAATGTATGTAAATAAAATCCAAATTATAAGGCCAGATGAAATTACCTAGGGAGAGGTAGGGAATAGAGTAAGAACTTACAGAGAATAGTAAGAACAGAATCCTGGAATACTTCAACATTTAGACTTCAGGGAGGTCCAGAGGAACCTGCACAAGAGGAGCATCCAGAAAGGTGGGAAGAAGGCTAGGAAAGTATAGGATGGTCATGGAAACCAAGAGAAGAAGGTGTTTCTAAAGGAGGGAGTTAGCAGCTCTGTTAGGGTGCTGCTGAGAGGTTAAGTCAGATGAGAAATGACCATTGGTGTTAGCAACGTGGGCAGTCTTTGGCACTCTTGAGTGGGGGTTTCAGTACAGTGATGCAGTGGTCGGGATAACAGTTTGATTGGATGGGTTCAGGAGACAATGGAAAAAGAGAAATGGGAAACAACAAGTATAGGCAACTCCCTCGAAGAGTTTTACTATGAAGGGGAAAAGTATAGTAGCAGCTGAAATGGAAGTTTTTGTTTTTGTTTAAATGAAAGGAATAACATGTTTGTAAACTGATGGTAAGAGACAGCAGTGAGGAAAAATTTTGACATAAGAGGGGGTAGAATTTCTGGAGCACTGATTTAAATAGGTAAGGAGGTGGAATGTTTGACCTGCACTAGGAGGAGCACATTCAGTTCATCTGTAGTAAAAGGAGAGAAGGAAAGGATAGTGCCTGGAGACAGATACTAGATGGTGGGAATTGTGGGAATTCTTTTTTCTTTGAAACAGGAAACCGGGTTTTCAGCTGAGAGTGAGATTGGAGAAAAGAGTAAATTGGATGAATGAGAAGAGAAAATTAGTATAAATGCACCTTCCAGGAGAGTAGGAAAGAGACTGGTGTATTATGTGGATATTTAAATCACCATGACTTGGGAGTGTTGTTGGAGAAAGTGGTAAAGTTAAAATCTTTGTGAAATGTAGAGGCGTGACCTCTGTCAAGGGTAGCGAATGCCTGCAGTTAGAGGGAAGTATATTCTCAAATGACATTCAAAACAGGTTGTATGAATAGAGAAGGGAGAATGGAGGACATCTACCCACTTCTAAGTTTTCCTGGTGGTACTATTTGAAAGGATATAGGGATGGCCCATGTTTTGTGAAAAAATTAAGTTAGAGCATTATGAAAAAGGGGAGGATACAGAGGGTTTTGTTGATGACTGATGACTGCCTTTGGGGCACAGCAAAAGGTTTTAAATAGACCAGGAGATGGGATCAGAAAAGTGAATTAAATGTGTGGTTTACAGAGATAAGATCATATAAACAGTTGTATAGTGGAAGAGATCCTAATGAATTAACCTGAATAATAGAGAATGAGCAGACATTTAGAGAGAGACACACACAGACACACAGGCACGCATGCAAGCATGCTCCGCAGACACTGAGAATTAATTAGCTGTTCTTTATCTCTCCTGAAGAGAGATTAAAGAGAAAAGGACATTTTAGTTGTATGTCAACGTCATGAGCAAAGGGTTACAAGAGAGTTTTTCCTTCCTCTGTCTCTGAAACTTTTCTAAGACTGTTTTTCTATAGAACTGGAACATAACAGGATAAATTGGATAACTTGATTGTGTATTTTCTATGGTACCTTTCAGTAAAGTTTGAAATTACTGTGTCAGATGAGTGTCTTAACAAACATATGGCATATTGCTTAAGATGATCTCTGTTGCAAATTAAATATAGTTTGAATTGATAATTTAAAATATTGTTGTAAGTGCATGGGTTACTCTCATATTTTTTAACATCGAAGATTTTTAATGTATCTTGTATTACAGGTTGCGGTATTTTACCGTGCTAGTCCAAGGCACAAGATGAAAATTATTAAGGTGGGCCTCTAAGAATCAGATTGTGTAATCTCTATATCCAAAATGCTACTTCTTTTCTTTCATTATGAGCATTTGATAGAGCATTCAAGTAAGAGTACTATGAAGTAAAACAGGTGATTTTTTTTTTAGAACCTGAAGTGAAAATACTAATAGAGAATTTAATTAGCAAAGGAAGATGTAGAAGAAAACTTCAATGTCTGTAAATACAACCTTCTTCAAACAGATTAACAGTATAGAAGTATGTTCTGACAAGAGTCCATAGTGAAATCATCCTAGTGTGAATAGCAATAATTAGAAAGTGAATAAATACATGAAAAAAAATTTTATGAGTAAACTATTTAATAGGCTATGGTTATGTGTATTAATTAGTCAACTACATACAAAGCAACTGACATTGTATCCATTAATTAATGGACTTGTTATTAATCGCCATCATCCCCCGAGTTTCTCAACCTTAGCACTTTCGACATTTTGGACTGGATAATTCTTTGTGAGGGGCTGTCCAGATGTTTAGCAGCATCCCTGACCCCTACCCTCTTGGTGCCAGTATGACCATTAAAATGTGTTCAGGCAGTGCCAAATGTCTGCCAGAAGGCAAAATTGCCCCTGAGGACCAGTGTATAATTGACCTAGATCAGACTTTACATGTACAGTTCTCATATATGGGAACATTAATAGCAACATAGCAACTTTTTTAAGCTCTATCTTAAGATGTCAGTATATTGAAGTTTATTGGAAAACGGTGGTCTGTATTATTTCCAATTATAATTATGTACAAAAATAGAGTGGATTTTTTATCTCTTTGTGTGGAAGCAATATTTTAATCAGAATCCCTTCATCCACCTTTTCCCCCTCCCCCATTGTAGTCTCTGCAGAAGAATGGGTCAGTTGTAGCCATGACAGGAGATGGCGTAAATGATGCAGTTGCTTTGAAGGCTGCAGACATTGGCGTTGCAATGGGTCAGACTGGCACAGATGTTTGCAAAGAGGCAGCAGATATGATTCTGGTAGATGATGATTTCCAAACCATAATGTAAGTTTTGTTCTGGTATTCTATTGAATACTGATTTTCAGTATCTTCTCCCATCCTTTCCTGCATTCCATTCTCAGACAATTCAAGTGGAAAAGAAAAAGCAGTATTTAAACATTGGATGCATTAAACTTTGTTTACTACATCAGTTTTATTTTATGGTGTAGTGTGTAGTTTTAGAGAAAATTATTCGTATTAAATAGAAAGGACATAATAAATGCGGGACCATTCATTTAAGAAATGTTTTCTGAGTGCCAATCAAGTGTCACATTTTTCTGGTCATAAGAATAGTAAACCTTCATGAGGCCTTTTAGTTAAATTCAAGCTATCAGAAATATTCACGTTCATGGCCTTCACAATAAGTATTAAAAATAATCAAGTTCCCATCTCTACCCTACTGTATTTGTCAGTAATTGTCCATGTTTGTCAGTGATAACAATTTATTAAGTTTGAATAGCTTGCTTTGTTTCTGTCACAGTTTCTAATCAATTTTGAGATTCTATATAATACCTGGTGGTGTCAGTTTCACAGTATTTAGGTGGGGGTCACCTGAATCCTATTTATTGATAATTACCTATGTGACAATCTAAGTCTTACTCAATTTAGTGATATATTCTAATTATATGTCCCTGTCCCATGGTGCTTCATTAACCCATTGTAGCCCAAAATGGAGCATGTAGGAGCTCAAGACACAGAATTGCCAATCTCTTATGAGACTTTTGTTTTAATATAAAAATCTTAGTAGAAGGGGAAGTTGTTTAAAAACCACATGTTTTCCTAGATTCAACCAAATGAATGAGAGCATTTAAATGAATCTTTGGAAATCATATTTTTTATATAATTCTGCTACAACATTTATCTGAATGTGTATAGGAGCAGCCTATACAGTAGCTTCAATTTAAATTTTAATATATCACATTGCCATTTATTTCTTGACATACATTAATTTAACCCCTTAATTATGCATGTACCTTCTACTTTTAAGAAAAATACACTTGGATAAAGATTATTATAGTATTATAAATATGCAGTATTGTCTCATATAGAAAGACAAAGTGTGATTTTAATGTAATGTTGAAATATATTTTTAAGAATAAGAATTTTAATATTGTATAATGAAATTAGCTTGGGTATAGCTTAGCAGGTTTGACTTTAATTTCTTGCTAGAATAATGTTTCCATATTTTTTCTACTTTTAATTATGTGAAGAAAATAATAGATTATTTTAGTGATGTATGTATCAGTTGGAAATTTGTTTTAAAATTAGCTCCACAGTGTTTTTTTATAGATATATCTTGTTTTTGTGATATTTTCTCACTTAACTTTTTTTTTGTTTGTTTTTTACTTCAGGTCTGCAATCGAAGAGGGTAAAGGGATTTATAATAACATTAAAAATTTTGTTCGATTCCAACTGAGCACGTAAGTTTGAAAGAAGTTTGTCACCACGAGTAATTATAGGTAAATTATATAAAGATAGAATTCATGCAGAATGTCTAGAAGCTTCTGGGCTCTCTTTCTGAGGGTGGTTCCATATATGTTTTCCAAAATGAAAATTAATTCTAAAATTAAAAATAGCATGATTAACAGGTTCTAAATGTGATAATTAGATGTCCATATCACCATCAAAAAATATAAACCTTTGCAATTTATTTAAAAGTTCCTAAAATAACTAAGGAAGGTGTCAAATCTTAGTGTTTCCTCTTAGTATCTTTTTCGAAAAGTAGAAGGAAAGGCTTTTCTGTAGTCAAACAATTACAAAAATATTATTGAAACTGTTAACTGTTATGTAGCAACAATTATTCCAACTCAATTTAAAAATATTCCTCTATTGGTTTTATCTAAACATATTGAAAATCTTTTATTAAAATTCTGTGGGTTGTAAAGTTTAACTCCTGGTTTCACAATGTTCAGATAAATGAAGTATAGGTTACTTGGAAATACAGGTTCCCTTTAAAAGCACAGTAGTAACATCAGATTTTTAAATGCTAAAAAAAGTGATACCTTAAAATTAATAAGAATTATACTATACTGACAGATTTTTTTTAATTGACTCTTTTTCAACAGGAGTATAGCAGCATTAACTTTAATCTCTTTGGCTACATTAATGAACTTTCCTAATCCTCTCAATGCCATGCAGATTTTGTGGATCAATATTATCATGGATGGACCTCCAGCTCAGAGGTAAGAGTTTTTTCATGCATAAACTAGAAAGACAAGGAAGGCATAATATCCTGATAATTAAATTTTAAGACTTTATTCATGGATAGCATTAGAAATCTTTGCAGCAACATGTTATAAATTGTGTGATGTGTGCATATCATTTTCTTTAGGTGCTCAGTCATGCATTATAATCTGAGCCTGTACACTGTGTTAGATGCTCAGTCTTAAGCTGAGAACAGATCAGTACAATCCCAGTCCTCTGGAAATAAGCTTTTTGTTTGTAAAAATGGGATGTAATGGAGAAATCTCTTTAGTGTAATTACCTAGGCTCTGTTGTCAATTTTAGAGACTTTGGGAAAGTATTGAAGAACCTGAGCATCTAAGTATTTTCTTTTATAATAATGAGGCCATAGATGTCACTTCCCAACACAAAAAATAGCAATACATGTTAGTGTCCATTACAACAAATCATCCTAGTTGAATCCTCCTTGCATGAAAGATATTTCAAAGTCCAGCTGGTAGGTCATGTATTTCAGGCCATATTTGCAATAACATATGTAAATGAAATTGGACAATTTTTGAAAGTTTAATCATCAGTTTCCTATCAAACTATGCCAAATAGGAATAAAAATAAAAAAGTGATAAGATTTGTGGTTATTTTCATTAATAGCCACAATTTTCTTTATGATTCAACGTTTTGTTTTTATAAGAAAGCATTTAGTTGTCTGGATAATTGAAGTTAATCAGGTCGTGAAAGTAACAAATCCAAACCTTAAAACTCTAAACTAATTCATTTTTCTGTTTGCTTTGAAGTCTTGGAGTAGAACCAGTGGATAAAGATGTCATTCGTAAACCTCCACGCAACTGGAAGGACAGCATTTTGACCAAAAACCTGATACTTAAAATACTAGTTTCATCAATAATCATTGTTTGTGGGACTCTTTTTGTCTTCTGGCGGGAGGTATAGTCACTGGATAAGCTGCTTTATTAACATTCATTCTGTATGATAGGACTCACTTATTTTCATGCTCCATGGAACACTGAAAGTTAGGAGAGCTCTTTGAAAAATATGATAACAGAAACATTGAAAAGTAGTTTGAATTCTTTCTTTACAGTTAGTAGAATGTCTCATTCATTTATTAGAGTAATTTAAATCTGCAGAGGACTATCAAATACAATAAAAATTAATATATGAAAATTTGGGGAGAAGTTAGAAAATCTGAGTCTTTAACATAGCTACTTTATTGTTGTCAAAAACAGTTCTTTTATTATCCACTATATGATTGATGAGAAGATGTTTTACTTTATGGAAACTACAGCTGTTCATTAGATGACTTATTTAAATGACATATAGGAAATTTAGATAGCTTATATGTTTTTATATATTAAGACTAAAGCTCTTTTATCCTTTTAAAAGCATGCAGTATTTGTCCATTAAATTCAGCCACTGAAAATTATTTTTTCCTCTTAACAGCTACGAGACAATGTCATAACACCTCGAGACACAACAATGACCTTCACATGCTTCGTGTTTTTTGACATGTTCAATGCACTCAGTTCTAGATCCCAGGTATGCTTGTTATCTTAGCTGACTGTTTCAATTGGGTAGAGTACTTTCTGATTGTAGATAGGCAAGGATCATGGATTTTTAGCTTTGCTTGATTTTGTAGCCACACAAAGATGAGTCATAATGAGGATGGGGCGTATGGGGAGATAAACCTTACCTTTGACCAAAAGATCAAAGTAAATCACAGATATTATCACCGATCTTTCTTCTTTCCATTCCCTTATTATCTGTAGCTGTGTGATAGGTTTGTGTTAACATTATCAGAACATAAGACAGACTTCATAGGTTCTGTTAAGATGGTATCAGTTTCATTTTAGAGGCAAGTATTGTTAGAAGTACAAGGATAATTTTGTACATATTCATCTTTTCCCAGTGTGCCAAAGCTTAGGACATTTTAAATTTACTTTTCTTCCCATGTTGTACCTTAAGGTGTGATTGCCTTTTCTTAATTGAAATGCTTTGATAGAAAATAATGGACTAAAACCTGGAGGCACTTTTTCAGAGCAAAATTTTTTGAAAACTAGTTCCATTTGAGGCATCTGTGTTGATTTCATTATTAGAGCACCTTATGAATCCATAGCTGTATCTATTACCATTTGCTGTGCTAGAACTTTCCAAGTACTAGCGAATTGTCATTAATTTAGATTAATGTTTGAAGACAATGTACTATTCATTTTTTTGTTTTATGAAAGGCAGCTTTACTTTTTCAGTACACATATAACTAGGTCCATTCTTTAAGAAAAGTTTTTAGATTATCTACCTTAATGGATAGAAATTATTTAGCAAAATAATCATATACAAATAGAATTTCCTCAGTTTTGGAATGCTAAAGTAAGTTTCCTTTCTGTGGTCTTTAAAAAAGTATATCTATATTTATAAATATAGATATAGATATAGGTATAGTGTCGCTCTTTTAAAGAAGGCCCTTTCTTGATAGAAGAAGCTGCTTTAAAATTTACCCCTATTCATCTGAATTATTCCAAAATAATAGTTAAAATCAAGAGATTTCCAAGTATTTTCATTGTACAAATTCAGTTCAGCTTATTCAAAATTAGAGGTGAATGTAATAATAAGGTGGTTGTTTCTTTGACCAAGGAGTAATAATCGAACTCTCTGCTCTGCCAACAGACCAAGTCTGTGTTTGAGATTGGACTCTGCAGTAATAAAATGTTTTGCTACGCAGTTCTTGGATCCATTATGGGACAGTTATTAGTTATTTACTTTCCTCCACTTCAGAAAGTTTTTCAGACGGAGAGCCTAAGTATACTGGGTAAAGAAAATATCATCTTTGTATATTTTATATGAATTGTTAAGTATTTTCAGAGGCATTTAATAAAAATTTTCTTTTAAAAAGTGAAAAAGGAATAGGAAACGTGATTGACTTGAAAAAGGAGTGTGTTCTATTTTTTCATTGGGAGAAATTTAGAGGAGTCACTCTCCTAACTCTAGGTTTTTAATTATTGTAATTTTTTCCTTGTAATTTTTTCTAGATTAATAATTGTCAGATCATATTTGGTGATTCTGAAGTACAGCAAATAAAAACTCATTAAAGGTAGTTATAATTTATAACTTTTTAGTCTTGTATAGTCAAAACTAGATTTAAGCCATCTGAAAACCAAATTGGTCTTTTGTAAAGTTATAGTTTCAGCAGTAAACTAATATTTCATTATTCTTGCTAATTTGCACATTTTTTTTTTTAAATCAAATAACAGCCTGACCTTAAAAGCAGATGATTTTAAGAATATGTGAAAGTCAGGCATTATTCTTTCACATACTGTGCATTAAATGTTATGAAACAGTATATTTAAAAATGAATCTTCCTATTAAGTGTGAGGACTGATGTATTTTATGGTAATACTGCTTTTAATTCTTGGGTTTTTGAGTTAATTTAGATATTTATGAAAATAAGTTATATAGTCTCACTTTTTTGCTATAAGTCAAAGTTTCCCTTAAAGTTGAACTAGTTTAATGTCAGTATTTTAATTTAATATTCCCATTTCTTCCTCTTTAAATGGAGTTATAAGGAGACAACTGCAATTTTTCAAGCAATGAATATGAATGATTTAGTGTGGATACTGTTGTAAAGACATGGTCTTTAAAAGATGAGTTCTAGGCTTTCAAATGAAATAAATGCAAATTTCTACATAATCTTTGCATAGGCATTTTTAATACAGTTAGTTACCACTTCTTGAACAGCCTTTTAAAAAAAGAGTTCTTCTTGATCTATTCAGTGTACAACTCTTCTTGCTTGTGTTGCTGTTAAAGATTATGGTTTAGGAAAGTAGTCAGAGGACTTGCATTCTCTGGCTATTGTCTTTCCAGCTGTGTTACCTTGGATAAGTCATTTAATGCCTTTGAACCTGACTTTATTTTTAAACTGAGGATGTCATTGTCTACCTCATGGAATGGTTGTGAAACAATGTATTTTAAAAGCTGTAGTAAAATGTTAGAAAAATGTAATATATTAAGCTTTGCCAACTATAAGTTTCAAAGTATTGTAAAACCTCATTTATTTTCTCTTACAGATCTGCTATTTCTTTTGGGTCTCACCTCATCAGTGTGCATAGTGGCAGAAATTATAAAGAAGGTTGAAAGGAGCAGGGAAAAGATTCAGAAGCATGTTAGTTCAACATCGTCGTCTTTTCTTGAAGTATGATGCATATTGCATTCTTTTATTTGCAAACTAGGAATTGCAGTCTGAGGATCATTTAGAAGGGCAAGTTCAAGAGGATAATGAAGATTTGAGAACTTTTTAACTTTTCATTGACTAAAAATGAGTATTAATGTTAAAGACTTGATTTGAGACTTGCTGGCAGTCCCAAATGAAATTATGCAACTTTGATAACATATTTCTTGATTTAAATTGGCTTTTGCAATTGAGTGGAACTTTATAAAACATATGGGCATTTATTTAATTTAAAAAAAGCAAAACCGGAACCACTTAAAGAGGTCTAACAGTACAAACACACTATCTATCTTAGATAGATATAAATATCTTTTTTTAATTTTAAAATATTATACTATTTATGGTGGTGGGGCTTTCTTACTAATACACAAATAAATTTAATCATTTCAAAGGCATTCTATTTGGTTTAGAAATTGATTCCCAGGAGTGCTGTATTTCAGCTACTGTATTTCTTCTTTCCTACAATGTAATCAGCTCAGATACCTTGTGTTACCATTTTTGTATCTCAAGTTTTTTTGCACAGGGTGTGACCACTGTCAGATCACTGTTCTTTTCTTTCTTTTTGTGACTGAAAAGCCTATACTGCAATTTGAAGTAAATGTTTGCTTTTCTTAGTAAGTATTAATGGTTGCTTTTTTTTCCTCCCAGCTATGAGTCTAGCAAAATTAATATAGGGTGATCAAGTGGCATTCTAGTTAGGGTAGCCATGTCTTTCACACTTAGACGTAGAGTCAAAAATATTTTAAACTGATTGGACTGAAATTTATAACAAAATATATTAACATGTTATGCCTCCCCTTAGAGTTAAATATAAATACATACTATGCCAAATATCATTTTGTCATTCCCAAAATATAAATCCAAGTACCTCAACTGAATAACTGAATTTTATTATTTTTAATGTCTTTTGATATGTATTTTTAAGCATTTTTCTTAGGAATTATAGCATGCTGTACTTAAAGAATGAAAAGCCCCACGCCCAAACAGATGGTTTTAGAACCAAGCTGTACGTGGAAGAGTCTGTGCTGGCTGCACTCTTCATGTATCTGCAGCTTCTCTGGCCTAGAATGCAGCACTACCCTGAACCTGTCCCTCCCCCCACTGTACCATTTGTTCTCTGCCTTCTTTCTGTTGCATTGGGCGTGCTAGAGAAATAGATGGAGTCGTTCTTGTAATACCATCAGTTTTTATAATAGCTTGATGAGATATAGGTTATTCGTTTTGAGTGTGTGGCAGATTTGAGCCAGAAATCCAAGATTAGAAATCCATTTTCCTGTTAACTCTTTCTGACACAGAATTTGGTCTTAAATTCTTAGATATTTTATTTTTCCTGAAGTGAGTGAGTTTTATATTTTATAATCTCCAGTTTTTTAAATTGTCAGAATAAACCACTGTCTGGTTTTTATTGCCAATATTAAATTGCCAGTATCGGCACTGAAATCTTGTCAATGATAGGGAAAATACCGGTTTTGATAATTACTTTGAGTCCTTGTTAGTGAGACAGTTGAGTATAAGAAGCTGAGATGTCTGCTGTTCATTCTACTTTACCCTTTAAGACTCTATAGTCAGATCTCATTAGATGGAACATGGAAGCTATTGTCTAATCAGCTTTGTCTTTACTGACATAATGTCTCATTCCTAAATTTTGTAATGATTTTTCTTCTGTTACAAAGGCTTAAAATACATAGTAAGTGCACGTAAATTTTTTGCTTTGGCGTTTTAGGTTAGAATATGATTCGTATGAAATAAATGTGCCTGTTCTTTTGTTTGGTTTTTGAACAACAACAGCAACAATTTCTTTTCAGAAATTAAAGACTTTTCAGTTGGGATTGTTAACATTAAAATCGTATGGATGTTGAAGATAACAGAAATTAGGCAGTACTCACAGTATGTCGAAATGAAGTGTACAGTACAGATACACTACATACAGGTTTGAATTTTCCATAGTATAACAATAAATTAGAATATATATGTATATATGTATCTTTGAAAGTTTATTATCCAAATTAGCATGAATAATTTAAAATGCTCTATTATCTAAATTTTTAATTTTTAACCATTTTCTAGATCTAGAACTTGCTAGAGTCCTTAACAATACCAACTTAACTGGATTTTCCCAGTTAGACTACTTCATTAAGTTATTTGGCCCCAACGTGAACATTAGAGAAGAAAAGAAAGGAACTTGAAATAATTCACCATTTAGGTAGACAGTACCCAAATGATTTAAACAACTAGCTGCAAGGAAACAAGGCTTAGCATGTTCTCTCATTTTCGTCCTGGGCATTTCATGATGCTGAAATGAAACAGGATGAAATCAGGCAACCTAAAAACTTCCCTCATCAGGATACAGGCTTTTTATTTAATAGCCGTGACCACACTCACAAGGATAAAAACTTTTTTTTTTTAACCTTTCATACCTATACAAAGTACAACTTTTACACTGGTAGACTTTCTGAAATCACTAAGTTTTGATCTCTTTCATATAGGATGTAAGTAAAGTGAGTATCGGCCATACTCAGAATAGTTTGTTAGTGAAATGAATTGGTGGCAGTAAATATCTAAGAACCTTAATTAACTTAACCTTGCTTTTTTGCCTTTGTTGCTTGGCAGTTCATATGTATTTTACTTCCATATATGACTCACCCCAAAACTTGGATGAATGGTCATTTCAACTTTTACTCAGTTACTTAGTAGCTGGAGTGCACTAGGAATAGAAGGGAGATGGCACCCCTGCCCTTCAGGAGCTCAAGAACAGGGGTAGCAAGGGTGTAACTGTTACCAAGCTGTTTTATGAAAGGTAGTAGTCGTTTTTGCACATTTATTTTAAAAATACACATAACATTAAAATGAATTCAGCACACATTTTACTGGCAGTTTACCTTGACATTGGCATTTAGAAATCTTTGAAATGCCTTTTTAGACAAAGCTGTAATCCAAACAGTAGCTGATTTGCATACTAAAACACGATACGGATAAATATTAATCCAACTGGTATGTGACTGGACAGACACCATCCTAATAATTAAGCTTCCTTGAGCTCAGTTAGCACTTAGTATGAATGACTGTTGACTCTTGTTGGACAACCTTGTTTGGGATTTTGGTTTTTATAGTTTGTTATTGTTAAAAATTGATAATGCTTGATATTTATAGAGCTATAATAGTTTGCAAATATTATTGTAGGTTTAGATTCATAAAGATAGTATCTTGCCTTTAGGAAGTCCTCAGTCTTCTGGAGAGCAAAGTGAAGTACATCCAAATACAGTGGTAAATGCTGTCCCAAATGCTACAGTAACCAAAGGGGAGAAATAACTTCACTGGAAGTTGTTAAAGAAATTTCCCAGAACTAGTGGCATCTGAATGAAGCCTTAACTGGGAATCTCCAGCCAAGAAGCCCCAGAACATTGCAGCCAAATGGAATAGCCTCTGCAGAGGTGTTAGTGGGGACTAGATGGAACAGGTGAAAACCTTAAGGGGTTTGAGGCTGTTAAGGCAGGAAGTATGTAACACGAGGAGTTGGACAGATGACAGGAGGCTAGTGTAAAAGTGAGAACTTGTAACATGCTGGGAGGATATCAAGAGTTGATCTGAATTTGGATTTTTGTCTTGTAACATGCTGAAAGAAGCACAGAAGGTTTGTAAAAACAAAACAGCGGGACTGATGAGAGAATTTTAGAGTCTAAAGGGGTAGAGGGACTGATTGAGCTGTAGCAGTCAGTACGGAGAGAAAGGCATAGAATATCTATCTTCTTAGAGGTAGCATTGACATGGCCAGACAGGAGAAAAAGAAAAGGTGGAAGATTCGCTACTTTCTGGTTCTCTGGCTTGGATAGTAGAGCTATTGGGAGAATTACCAAAGCTGAGCAGCCTTTAGTGGTACACAGTTCAATTTGAGATGTGAAATTTGTGGTGTCCTTGAGATTTCCTAAGGGACATGTTAGATGAGATATCTAGCACAGAATGAATTAAAGCCATTGCTGACTATAATGTAGTAGGAAAATAATTTCATGTTGCACACTTTTTTTTTTTTGCTAAAAGTAAAGCAATAAATGAATGTAAACTCAGTTTTGATTGAATAAGGTATTTTTTGAAAGTAGTTTCTTTGTAGAGTTATTGCTTAATTAACAAACAGTTATATAAATTCAGAATTCAGGGGAAGATGTAAGAACAGTTCAGCCTCCTTTGTTATAGAGTTTTTAGGTGAATCTTACTAAGGTTACTGAGTAGAAAACAACACTGATCTGAATTATTGGTAGCACATATTTTTGACGTTTGCAGTAAGACACTTAAAAGATAAGAGAATATGTATAGCAAAGAACTTCATATTTTAGACTGAAGTTTACTATGGCTGGAAACCTAATAAGTGAATAGCGTTTGCATTGGAAAATAGTTACATGCTCCAAACAAGTAGTTATGGCAGGAGAGTAGAAAATGATGTTGATTTATTTTTTTCTTTTCTATTTTATTGTAATTCTTTCTAGCCTGTATTCCATACAGTGTTCTAACACAATCCACTTGCTTAGTCTTTTTGGACAGTATTCCTTCAACTTGAAATCTTTTGCTCTGCTTTAATTTTGAGAATCAGAATTTTTAACTGCTCTTCAAAGACTAGCCAAAGAGAGACAACCAGGATGGTCTTTCCAGATTGCTCTAAAGATGTGTGTGCACATCTGTAATAGAGTTTCTTATAAATACTAGTAGGAGTAAATGCAGTCATAAGTTTGGGAGTAAAATTTTGGGATTTTATTTTTTAGAAAGCATTAAAAATGTTAAGTCCAAGCCACTTCATTGATAAATCTAGACAGAAATTTGATGTAATCATTTTTCATTGAAAATACATTTAAGTGGTGAACTTTAGGGAGGAAGTGAAAAATATTTGAGCCATTAGTTTTGATCCTTATAAATTCTTTTCTAGTCTAAACATGTCAGTGTTCTTGTGTACACATGAGTGTAGCTGCTTGTGTTTGTACAGCTGCTCTGGGTAGACAGTTTCATGTGCAGATCACTGTACACACCTGACCTTGGCATTCCTATCCTTTTTTGCTCATGTCTACCCAAACTGACAATTATCCTGGCAAAGGCCCACATTTCTGTGGTGGCCCCCAATGGCTGTTAGGCCTGGCAGAATTGCCTTTCATGTCTAAATCAGGTTTGCCCCATTACCATTATTTCTTGAGCAATACAAAATTATTCTACCCTCTGAGCAGAAACCACATCTTACAGGTTTATTAAGCACACAGTGCTAGAAATTGGAGACATTGTTTTACATGAGCCTAGAGGTCCATTTTTGGGTCCTGAGTATTTCCAGCTTTTTAAACTCAAACAAAATATGCTTTTAAATACAGTTTTGGTTTTTAAATACCAATCCACTCAGCTCTATTAAAAGCAATTTTCTATTGAAGCCTTCCCTATAAGTATACAAAAGTGCCCATTAGTTGAAAAGTGACCATTTGGTGCCATCTATGGTAATAAAAAAAATACCGTAATGCCTTTTTCATCAAGTGTGCATCTTAAAAGCATAATGTGAAAGAACTTGTTATGTAAATCTTAGAAAATATTATCTTTGGAGCAATATATAGCATGCCCCAACCAAATAGGTGATTATAAAAAATGTATGCTTGATAGGAAAGATATGACAGTCTTTAAATTTAAGCATTATTAGATCAATTGTAGAGAGTTATAAATGAGTATGTTTTCATGTTCCTTTCTCACATTTCTCCATATGGTTATATAATAGGATAGCATTAAAATTTATAAGTACTTTTCTACTTAGAACAGGTTTGGTGGCCCATGAATTAGCTTAGAGGTGTTACAAGTTAGGGAAACTATTTTAATACCTCCTTAACTCACCCACGTGGGGCTATTGACTTAGTTTTGGGGTTGACAAAGAATGGCCTGCAGGCCAATTCTGTCTGCTGCCGAATTTATAAATAAAGTTTTATTGGAACACAGGTATGTGCATTCATTTACATATTGCTTATCACTATTTTCACACTACAGTAGTTGAGGTCAGTAGTTGCAACAAAGACTATATAGCCCACTAAACCTAAAATAATTTACTTTCTGGCTTTTTACAGAATAGATTACCTACTCATATATTTGAAAAGAGTAAAATAGGCCTGTACGTTGCATTCAGTGGACCAGAAAGGAAGTGGCATCAATTTTCTTTCCCTTCCAGTTTCCCAATAGGAAGTTCTCTCTTGGATGGATGCACTTGACACCAGATTTGGTATCAGTGACTCTTCTGAGTCTCCTCCAGTGATCCTATGTAGAGGAAGTCAGAGTCTCAGTCTGTTCTCAGAACGTCATTAATAGGGAGGACATGCCAGCTGTTATCAGTCCCACCTCATCACCAAGTCTTGTTCCTACAATGGGTGGAGTGTTGTTCTGATCTGTTGTTTTCCATCTGAGTTGGGCTCCTCATCACACACACATATCACTCACCTAAGCTTTTATCTTAGATTTTGCTCCTCTGATCTACCTAACCCCTTCTGGATGTACAGGAGAAGTGGGGACTTTCTTCTCATGAGTTGTTTCCTCCTAACACAAACACAGAAACAGGTTTAATTTGAGTAGGCTATAAATTATATTATCTTGCTTAGGAAAGACAAAGTTTAGTAATAGTATAAACCAAAATATTCTATCAGCCCGGTCTTAATAAACATTTTCTGAGAACAACATTCTAAACCAAAACGTATTTGCCTACGATTTATCATGTTTCTAAGGTAAAGGTATTTCTTAGTGAATTCCTCTTACAGTCAGTCCACTCTTGGCTGTCTGATTTACTGCTTTACAAAATGGATTATGATCATCATAATAGGGTCAATTTCTTTAGTTTGTCTTTAAAAAACAATTTGCATAAACATGGGAGCTTGAAGGGCTACAACATTTTGTGAATGGAAACTTGGGTTTGTGGATGCCACCATTCTCAGATTTCAATACTAAAGGCCCCCTGCTCACCATTTTTACCTGTTTTCATAGTTCCAGGGGGCAAAATAAAGTAACATCAGAAGCTTGCTTTCTTGATGCCATCCTACCTAGAAGCTTCAACTATCACAAACATTTCTCTCATTATAGTACAGCATACTCACTAGAGAGATTTGTAGAGAAGTAGATTAGGAAAACATTTCATAGTCTCAGTACCCAAAGACTTTAACTTAGGCTCCAGACATATATTTAGCTGCCCAGGAGACATTTCTACTTAGGTATCAAAAAGGTATGTCTAACTTAACATCACAACAGAAATCTTGGTGCCTCCACTTCCCAGCTACACCTCATCCTACACAAATGTATGATAGCTGAATAGGAAATCTGAAAAACAGGGTTCCTGCCAGTATTTTAATGAAGGCATAAAAATGCTGTGTTAAAATAGTAATTTTAGCAATAATTTGTAGCAGTTCTCATTGGTACATTTTACAAACCCCTTTTATCAGAGTAATGTTACTATGTGTTGACTCAAAAAGTTTCCACATCAGAGCAAGTTCAACTGTTAACAGGTAGATTAATCCACATAACACCCCCCAATCATGAAATATAGTTACTTGGTATCCATGATAGCAAGTGAAAAGTAGAGACACTGTGAAAAGTAGACTTACTGTTTTTCCTGCCAACATCTTTTATTTCCCCATAATGTGACCCAGATAGAGGAATACATATATGGGGACAGTGATGTGTAGACAGACATGTCAGTTCTTCAGCACCTTAGTTTTACTAACTGTACATAAAAACACACCTGAAAAATTTTCCTAATCTTGTCTGCTAGCTCATGTGATAGCATAATTTTTTTCACAAATGATGCAGTCTTCTATTATCAAAAATCCAATGTTCATAATTCTAATTAGTTTATTTATTTTTAAGTTTTTTGCAAAAACATTCCTAGATGTTCCCTGACCTGATCACAATAGGTTACATTGTACATAGAAATCTCTAAGTGTCTAAGTGGTAATGAGAAAAGATTCTTAAAATATATATGTATACATAAACTTTGAGAGAAAGAGTTAGCTATTTTAACCAAGTATCTAAAGTGTCATCAAGACTAGTTAGGAATTAAAATTATGGCTTGTGCACGGCAACATGTTCATGTGAAAGTCAATGTCTCTCTCTGAAAACTGAATCCAGTGAAACTATCTGGAAACCCTTTTCCATGTGTAATCTCATTCATTTCTCCCATTTTAACAGACTTGTATATTACCTGGTGCAGTCATGCCTCTGAATTTTGAAACATCTTTCCTCAGCATGAGATTCTCATTTTAGAATTTTTACAGCTGGTTGGGCTTGAATTATAGCATTATTCATACTTGGAAAGAAATGCCAAAGCTACTAATCCTGTATGGCTCAGGCAGTTGTTGCTGAAAGTAGGGAGGCATCTTTTTAATACATATGTCCCAAATAAATAGTATTTAATTTGAAATTGGTACAAGGTGCAGGATCATTTTTAGTTGTCTTGACTGAAACACATCAATGTAAGACATGAGATAAATATCAAGCACCCCACATTCATCTCACTAAAGTACTAAGGAGTCAGGTACTAGTGAGAGTTCTTTTATGGAAGTGATTTCTCCTGGTCTTGGAGGTGACTGCTTCCTAGGTGCCGTTCTGGGTTTTTGCTGTGCCAGACAGCCAGATATGTGCCAGTGGACACTGGAAACCTCACAAAGGGGAAAAAAGTGGATTTGGCCTCTTTAGCCTTATTAGGTAGGGCCAGGATATAACTCTAGCAGTTGCAGATTTCCAGAAGTGGTAAGATAGCTCTTAATTTTTTCCTATCTTTAAACATGTCAAGGGCACTTTCAAATTGGGTTTAAAAACACTACAGAAAATTTCTTGATACGAAAAAAGGCAGGAAAGGCACAACAAATATATATAGATTATTCTTTCTGCTCTTTTTTCATTTTATGAGGTTAAACTTGGCTGCTATTTACAATTTCTTGGCACTTCACCACTCTTTCCAGTGTGGCTATAGCCTAATAGTGTGGCTGAAGTTGCTTTAAGTAGTCTCACATTCTTATTCTTCTCATCTTAGCCATATATTTGATAGTGCTGACCTCCTTTGCCTCTGCTAAATTTCTGACATTAGCTCTGGTAATTATTGGTCTCATGGTGCCTTGACCTTTCTGCTTAGCACTCTCTTACTTCTTCCCAGATCCCTGGCTTTGTTTTTGGTTTTCATCTGTGGATGTAATAATAATGGCTGTCGTTTATTGCATGTTTTTACTGCCAGCCACTGTGCTATATAACTTAAAAGTACATGTCATTTTATACTTAGACAATTGGAACTATTCTGATCTCCATTATACAGATAGGGTAACTGAGGCATAATCTTTGATTCATTTATTCACAAAGGAGAAAAAAGAATTCTAAGAACTTTGTAGTTATAGAGATCTTTCTCTTCTAAAATAATTAATTTGATTTTTTCCTCATGGTCAATTTTCATGAAAGGCCTTTAGAGTTTTTATTTATAGAATATATATATAAACTTTCTAGGTCCAGGTATTTCAAAAAGGGCTTGTAAAAATAAAGTTTAAGTATAATTTAATCACAGCTAAACACAGAACACGGTTATATTAGTGTTTTTCTCCGACTTTATTTTGAAAATTAATTCATTTTAGCATTCCAGAGTTACTTTTGTTACTTAAAAACTACTTATGGGAGACACACATTTCCAAAGCCTCAGGTGAGATTTCATTAGCTAGAACTCAGAAAGAGCGAGACCAAGACTTCATGGAAAACATAGGAAACATTTTATAAATGGCATATGGGACATTATAAGATTCTGCTTCAACATGGGTGCTACCTTTGCCTCCTGTACCTCTCAGAGAGTAAGAATTAATGTTTTTAACTTCTTTACTGCAAGGCTGGGTAATTTCAAGTGAATGGCCCTTATTGTGATGGCTAGAGAAGGGAACCTGACTTTGTAGTCTATTCAGCGGGCCCCTGTCCTTAAAAAACTTAAGGAAAGAGGAAGATGATTGATATAATTCAACTGACTTTAAACTCTGTAGCTCATACACTCTTCCATTCAGTGCCTGTCAAACCAGTTATTTGTCAAAGTAGAAGTGGGAATGAATGGCTTTCCATGCAAGGTTAATGTTTTAAAAAAGCAGTGTTGATGAGCCAGGAAATAGGACACTTATTTTGGTATAATGTCCATATTCGCCCCCAGCTCCAGGAATCAAGGAAAAGAGATTTTTGATATAACAAGGTCTTAATGTGCTTATAGTCCACATTAGATCCACTATTTGCTGGAAAAATACATAGCTTCTCAGAAATTGATGCATGTGACTGCTCTGTTCTTGATTTTTCTAAGAATAACCATTTCTTTAGAGATACTGAAAACATCCTTACTAAGGAGCCCCATGCCCTTTTAAACAATTCCTTATTTCAAGAACTTTTATTTGAAACAAGTCAGTCTTTAGGGTTGAAAACTTTAGGAGCTAATGAGATTGTATTTTTGCTTTTTGTAAGTGGTCAGAGCCAGTCAGCACTTGGGAGGTGTGTGTGTAACTGGCTGATGCTGGGCTTACTCCTCCTCTAAGTGTGGTACTACGAGGAAAATGGAGAAATTTATTTACCAGATTTTAGGAAATGAACATAGGCCTGTCCGAAATAGCCGCTTAAAACCATACTTAGAGCCATTACTACCAGTGAGTACAGAAGAAGGAAGAACACACAGTGCAGTATACAGATAATGTATTAACTGAATTGAACATCTGAGACAGATTTCTTAACCAATGTCACCCTAATAAATTTAATTTTAAAAAGTTGTAGGAATACAAATGAAGTTCAGAAATATACTTTCAGATCTTGCCCAAATGTATTCATTCCACTTGTTCTTTTATTTTCAAGTTCTTTATTTGGAACTGGCCAGCACTTTTCACAATTCTGTTGGTATTTGTAATTTTAGCTGCCTCTAGTGTGTTCCAGAGCAGTTTCTTTCAAAGTCTTTTGACTGCAATCCATAGTAAGAAATCCATTTTGCACAACCACCTAATATATGATATGCATATCTGATATTTTCCATTTAAAATGCTGGTTATGACTCATTAATTTTATATCCCATTAATAGGTCAAAACCTGCAGTATAAGAAGTGGCCTAGATTCTGGTATTACTACATATATCTGTAAAATTTTAATTTCTTGTTTCCTTTTCTGATCTAGCAGCTCAGGATGCTGTTTCTCATTTTGTTGGGGCCATTAGAGTTTTAATTCCTGCTTTAAAACTTGGAATATAACTAAAATGCTCATCAACCCTGCCGTGGTCTCATTTACTAACTACCTAAAGATAGTTTTCCGTCTGGCATCCTAACTGCCATCTTCCAAGGCCCAGACCTTTCATAATAGAGAATGAAGAGGAAAAAGTTGTAAAAAAATTTTTTTGGAAATAATAGCCCAGCTTTTGCTTATGGGAAATAACTGAGGTATGAAAACATGGCTGGCTGAGTTGCTGCAATTTAAAGGTTATAGACTCTTATTAGTAACTTACTGCAGTGGACCATGAGAAGGACAAGTATGCTTTCAAGTGTGTGTAAGGAATACCGAAGTTTCTTAAATCAGGTTGTATTTATTAAAAGCAGAATACAAAATATCTTTGAATTCAAAGATTACCTATTGCAGTGTTTAACCCCTAACATGTTCCAAAGAAAAAAGTTAATCATTTTAAGGGAGGTAACAAAAATTTTAAGGAAGAATTATACACCTGGTTGTAGACTGAGTTTATTCAAGCTCTGAGGCCTCAGTATGTTCCTCCATGTTTTCAACCATTAATAGCCCAAACCGATTGCTTAACTCATACCAACATCTTGTGTCTGAGAGGGTTCCCACTCTGTTCTTTGACTGGCTAGAACCTTGTTTCTTTTGCCTTCTTTTTTTGGAATTTGATTTACTCTTTGGTAGGAATAATTCAGCAGGGGCACAGGACTTCGTGGCACTGAACAGATGCTCATAAAGTTGCTTTGCCTCAGGACACACGCTCAGGAGACTTTCTACAGAGGCTGATGTTAGAAGTCGTCGGCATAGTCCATGCATCAGGCTTCCACTATACAGACTGTTCAGTGGGAGAGAGAAGGGTGGTGGTAAAGCATAGGTTCAGTGACCTGGGACAACCACCATTAACATGGCTTCAACAAATGTATCTACGCATTGAGAGTTCTATATTATTAAAATTACTAAAGAATAATCTATTCCTTGAAGGAAGGAACTGAACTGTTATTACAACGATTACTTCTCGGCTGGTGATATTTTTATCAGCAGATTAAATGATGGATGACCGCTGGTTCTGTAACTAGCCCAAAGTTAAGCAAGCCTCTTAACACTTCAAAAGAAAAGGAATTAAAAAAGCCTTTGATAAACCAAACAGGCAGCCTGTTGAAATATAAGAGTATTTAATGGCATCATCTGCAAGGTCATTCATTCACTTGAACTAAAAACCTACTTCAGAAATAAAAGATAGATGTAATGGGAAGCCATGAATTTAATATATAACTAACTGTCAGAGTTGTTTAACTGGTGACTTAGCAACTGATATAGAATCATCATTTAATTGGTGTAAAATCATCACTTAAACCTTGGTAATGCTAAGATGCAAGAACAATCCTAATGAAATACCATTAAGAAAGCTATTTGGACTTGTTTTTCCTGTTTTTGTTTGTTTGTTTGTTTAAAGGGATTTCTGGTAACTAGAGAGAATCCAGTCAAGAATTATTAAAAGCCTAAATTATTAAAAGCAAGAAATAATCCATAAGCCAAAGGCCAATTAATCTTATTTGGTAGAAGGTTCTAGGGTTAGCTCACATTTAAGGCCTAGAGATGTATTAATACTATTATCCTAGGAAGTTTTTCACCTTGAAACATTTAAAGCCACAGCAGGATATTTTATATGTCTCCATATGTCACTTATTTAGTTGACAAGTATTTGTGCACTAGTACATAAAATAGGTCCCTGCCCTCATAGAGTTTACATTCAAGTGGGAAGACAAAGCATATATACAATTTCAGTTTTACTTCCTAACTAGTTTCCTTTTATCTTCCTCCCTCTAATACCTCCTGGATGGACAATCACCAGGATGTCCAATGCTTTGATCCTACCACTTTCTCACTGGCCTACACCCGACTGCTTTCATTTCTTTCTTACCCAGCTTAAACTCCATAATCAAACATTATCGTCACGAACTGGCATACAGCCTGCTTCTCCCTTCTTCATACTTGCCTGACAAAATAAAAATCCTACATAAAGTCCACCTAAGCATCTAATAGTCATCTCACTAGAATAAAAGCTCCATGACAGCAGAGATTTTTTTTAAATGTTTTTTTCCACTTCACTGTTGCACAGAGTAGGCATTTAATAAATACTTGAACCAATGAGTGAACAGTATGCCAAGTGGTACGAATTGCAGTTACAGAAATACAAAAGGGTAACAGGACTAGAGTGCCTGGAAGTGGAGGGTAATTTTATCTAATCATAGAAACTTTCTTTGGGAGTATGGCAATAACTTAATATTCTTCCTGTTTCAGTTCTTTAGCTCCAAGACCAATTATTTTAAGATTAAGTTTTAAAAATAACTTGCTTTAAATGTAAATAAAAGTATTTACTTCTGTATGCAGCCATCTGAACTAGTTTTCCGTGGTGCTTACCGAGTTAGGTCTGGCTCTGGGAGAGGAGAGGACAGCAGCTGATTGAGATACATCCCCATCTGCAGACAGCTCTGCCACTGACAGAAGATGTGAGCCGTGTCTAAATCCAGTCTTGCGCCCGGCCGCGTCTGCTCCTTCATTCTTTGGAACTCTTCATACAACATCTTAGCACCATCCTTCTGCAGACCTTCTGTATCTAGATAAAGACACAACCCAAGGGCAGTATTTCCAAATATACTGTCTCGGCTTTTAATTTTCTTTATATCTAAAACTTCAAATTCTATAAAGAAAATAATTAGTTTAAATAACCAAAATGCTTTTCTTTTCTGGCTCCTTACTATTTTAATGTCGTAAAGCCTTGCTGTATAAACTGAAATATTATACTGAAATGCCTTTTTAAAGATAACCTAACTGTTCAACCCCAAGTTAATATTTACCTATGAAATAGTATCTCTTCCACTGGTCTAAACACATCTGCATCAAACTGCTCAAATCCTAAATCTGTCTGAAAAGTACAAATTACTATAAATATCATTCTTTTTTTCTCTTCCACTAAACTTCCTTTCATGGGGACCCCCATGCTACAGTGCACTTAAAGAAACAGCCTGTGTGTTCAAAGTACATTTTAACTATTGTCTTATGGAAGGAAAACTAAAGTATGACTCCTAGAGAATGTGGCAAATTATCCACTTCACATAGAGGATAAGGGGCAAGAAGCAACAACCCTGGGAAGTGAATGCTGTGTGTATTCTGCTACAAGCTTCTGCAGGTTTGTTTGAGCAGGGGCACATAAAATGACATCTAGACCAACTTGAAAGTGATAAAAAGGAGGCCCACCTTTTACCAATTAGCGAGCAGCAAGGCACTGAGCCTGCCTGGGTGCTGGGTCCACAATTCCTAAAAGAAAAGAAACAGACCCTTGACATGCCCTTTCTGCTGGACTTAAGTAAAAACTTAATAGGCTGGTGCTCTGAGAATTTTCTTAAGCTCTATTTATTATTCAGTAGGAGGAAATATCCTAAACTTGTATCTTAAGCAATAATGAGCTTTAACTTATTTTGCATTAAGTTGGCTGTCGTATAACATCAGTCCCTTCTGACAGCTACTCACTCTCACACCTGGGGTGTCTCGGAGTCATACTGGTTCATTCTTTCATTTAACTTATTTAAAAAGTAAACTCCAGAGTAGCGCTAGCCAGTAGAACTTTCTTCAGTGATGGAAACGTTTTGTATCTGCAACTGAGCACTTGAAATGTGGCCAGTAGCTATCATGTTAGTACTTTTCTTGAGTGCGTTAACTATTAGACATATGTACATAAAGTGTTATGGCATTGATAATCTTTCGAAGAGAGTAATTCCATTAGAGCATGGAAGTGCTCTAATGCATCAACATTTATTTCATCTGATATTTAAATGCAGATGAAATTGCCTCAGTGTATTTCTCCAATAGAGAAGTTACTATTTCTACCATCACTACTTACGTACTAATTGAAACTTACAGTAAAGAAAAAGGAAAGTAAAGAAACAGTACAAGCCTGCATGTTTAATTGTGGTTGTAGGTATTAGAAATTTCACCAGTGGGAAATTTTAAATGTTTCTAGTGATGATGCTGCGGTATTGATAGGGATAAAAAATGTGGAATCCAAAATGCAGCTGGGATATCACACAGTCACACTTCATAGGCTAAAGCATTAGGTGCCATAGAGCAGGTGTAATTAGGCTTTATTAGTACATTTTCACTGTTGTGCCCTTGAAGTCAAACCCTCCAGCACTGAGCTTGGCACATGGAAGTGCTCAAAAATATTTACCAATGAATGAGATATTGGTGCCTCTGTTTCTAAGTCCTGATATAACTGACAGGAGTAGATAATCCAAGAATGCTTTTTGTTTAAACTTTATATGTAAGTAACATGCAAAAGTTCTGATATAACTGATAGGAGTAGATAATCCGAGAATATTTTTTTCTTTAAACTTTTGATTATATGTAAGTAACATGCAAATATATACTGGAATTTCCATATACCTACCAGGGCTGTTGATGATGGCATGCAAGGGCCCCATCAGCATCCCCAAAAGTAAGGCTTGTAGATGATGTAGCTTTGCCTTGGCCTCTCTGTGCTGCAGCCAGTAGCAACTGACAGCAATGGGCAATTTCAACAGAGTAGGGACTGGGTCCAGGATGGTATGTTTCACCTTCAGCGTTTCTAGCAGAAGTAATTGCCGACTAGCCAAGGAGAGCTGAAAATACATACCAAACATCCTCCAAGTTACTTTGAGGAATGACTTTTTCCCCTAGTATGAAGAGACTTTAATGAAAATGAAACTGCTGTGTCAGTTTTATCTTCCAGTGGGGGATGGGGGAAGAAATGAGCCACATTAAAAGCACTTAGAACATTAATGAGGTGCTTAGTAAATAAGATTGACTAAATAGATGTATCGTCTACTCCTGCTACGCAGCCCTTGCTCTTTCATTCCATCTTCCATGTAGGTTGATGAGCATCTTCAGTGCCCATGTCACGGAGATAGTTAAAAATCCAATTCTCAGCATCCTCCTACCCCTTCCCCCCAAAAAACAAAAAATTTGGATTCAGTAAATTCTAGGGGCGCCCAGGAATCTGCATTTTAACTTCTGCTTTAAGAAAAACCTATACTTAACCGTACCCTTACTTGCTAGTAACTATTTAGGCCCTACCTTCTCCATGATGCTATTATGATCACCTCCAGGAGAAACTTAGATTACATGAACCCTGGAGGTGTGATCATACAGCCTTCTATTTGTTTGGGTCCTATCTCGTGTCCCTACCCAGTTGAATGTTTTATTGTCTTTATGTTCTCCCACCCAGGGAGATTGTCTCAGCATGGCTACTTGTAGATGAGGTATATTTAAAGCAGATAGGCATATTTAAGGACTACCTGCATGTACTTGCACATTCATTTATTTTTAGAGAGTGCACTTCAAATAAAGGAAATAAACAGCTATGAGGGCTTTGGGCTCCTTGTTGAACTAATTTTACATTAATGAATCTTAAGACTTAAGAACCATAATGGATCTTACAGGTTATATACTTTTACAAACAGGGAAATTAGGACTATTAAAAGGGCACCTTCAGGGGGACTTTACAATCAAACTTTAAGAGAAAACAAGTTACATTCCTAGTATATGCACACAGCCAGAAAAGGATTTCTTTCTTAACTATTTGAAAGGATGAGACAGTCTGACACATTTCTCAGCACCAAACATCTGGTTTGTAGTAAGTGTGTTGACAGCCGAGAATAAGATGTTAACCTGAAATAAAACACTTCATAACTGACAGAACAGTTTCATCATTAGTGCATGAGAACATTAAATACAATGATTTATAAGTACTGGTTTTAATAATACTGCGGGTAAAAAATTTTAAATTAGAAAGCACTCAAAAGTGCTTTACAGTATAATCAATTACCCCTATAGGAAGAAGCATTAACTACTTAAAGTAAAACAAAAACTTTTTTTCAAAAACTTTTTTATAATCTAAACTGGTTGAAAATCACACCAAGTAAAGGCTTAGAAAATACATGAATTCTTTACTACATATAATTCTTAAATTATTGAATTCTCTAGGCAAGTTACAACTTATGAACAAAGCAGAGTCTGAGTTTGACTTCAGAGACATTCTGTCCCTCATTAACTACAGCCTTGGTCAAGTTTCTGAGCTTTTCTAGTCTAATCATCTGTGAAACTGGCATTATAAGGTGTTACACAAATGTTTAATGGAACCCACTAGTCCTCAGCTTCTTCCAAAAGGGAAACAAACTACTCACAGCCCTTAAATCTGGTTAGGTTTTGTCCCATGTGACAACTCCTTTCCCTTCCCCTCAGGGAGAGGGAAAGCATAAGCCTTCAAAAGCGGCTGCCACACAGAGGCAGGGTGCCCAAACAGAGGATGGTCTTGGTGCTGCCTCTCCAAGAATGGCCTACTTCCATCTCAGGATTAACCTCTTGCTGGTTAGCTTGAGCGCTGCTCTGTCCACAGTCATTAAAAACCAAAATGGAAAGCCTATCCTATAAGGTCACTGTAGGAATGAAATGAGAGATTGATTATATAAGGTTTCTATTACAACAGCTGGCACAGAGCAAAGTATTATTCACATCTGTTAAAAAACAAAATGAATAGATACTATCACAAAGTTTCTATGCTTGCACCTGCATCTGTCTCTGGAATCACATTTGTACCTGATACTGTTTTAGAATTTTCATGGGCTAATTAGAGCTAACAACATTGAGCTAAATACAGAATTGATTATCTTATGCCAAGGGAAAACCAAATGATGATCACTGTGCAGAAGATGAACTAAAATTTCACCCTACTCTGAATACAAGTAAGTGATGAGAACACTTGTCATTTCCACTTAGCAAGGAGTATAATCAGCATGCCACACTCACTGACTCAACTGGGTTTTCATATGGGGGGAAAAAATGCCCTGATCCCTATGTCATGCTATTTATAAACAAATTCCAGATAGACTGTAGATCTAAATGTGAAAAGCAAAAACAAAGCAAAACAAAAAGAATAAAAACTTGTTTATCAAAACATACTAGAGTGAAAAGACAATCCACAGATTGAGAGAGGCAATTCATAACACATGTTATTTGACTAAAGACATATATTAAAAAAACAAACAAACAGGAAAATGGACAAAACACTTTGAACGGAAACTTACATAACAGAAAATCCGAATGGCCAATGAACACTTGAAAAGGTGCTCAAATAAGTCATCAGAGAAATGCAAATTAACATCCACTAAGTAGGCTAAAATGATGCCACCACACAACCATCAGAATAGCTAAAGTTTTTGAAAAGAACAGAAAATACCAAGTATCAGCAAGGGTGTAAAGTAAAAGGAACTCTCATATGCCACTGGTAGAAATATTAATTGGTAAAACCACTTTACAAGACCATTTGACATATATCGTCTAAGCTGAACATATGTGTATCCTATGACCCAGCAATTCTACTCCAAGTTATATAGCAAATTCATATTTTCACTAAATGAGGTGCACTAGAATGTTCATAACATTGTTCGTAATAGTCTGAACTGTAAACTACTATTACCATCAACTATAAAATGGAAAAACCAATGTGCTTGTCTTACGGTGTAATAATATACAGCAACACAGAATGATCTACAGCTACTCACAGTGATATGAATGAATCTCACAGACATGTTGAATAAAATAAATCAGATGAAAATAATTCATATTGTATGATCCCATTTTTATAAAGTATAAAAACAAAACTATTCAATGTTGTTAGAGGTCAGAATAGTGATTACAGGGGCTGAATGAGGGGGTGGGTGTTACTGGAACCAGACACTAGGGAAAGGTTCTGGGGTGCTGATAATGAGTCTTAATCTGGGTGCCCTTTACATGGAAGTGTCGAGTTGGTGGAAAATTCATCAAGTTGTATAATTATCTGTGCATTTTGCTATATATACATATGCAGGGAGGGATGAATTGCAAAGAGGCAAGAAGAAACTTTTAGGGGTGATGGAAACATTAATTGCAGGATGGACTCACGAATGTAAACATAGATCAAAACTCAAAAGTGCACACTTTAAGTATGGCCACTTCATTGTACATCAAATATTTCTCAAGCCATAACAAAAGTTCTAAAAAACCCTCCAACACGGCACCATTTTGTTATGAATAGAAATGTAATTTAGGCAAAAACATCACCCTTTAGAATGTTGTTAATTTCAATTTTTTTAGCGTTGAGTAAAGTTTTAATCCTTCTGTTTGGAATTGTTCCTATGCTCAACTTTCTAGTTCTGTTACCCTGGAAACATGATAAAGTTAGCCGTTTATTTTTTTTTAATTTTTTAAATCATACTTAGCATGATAAAAATGACTCTTTTAAAACTGCATCTAAACTTGAACTACAAATGAACTTGAATTATAAAACACCCAGATGGAGACACCATATCCTGAGGCTTCCCTAAGTGCAGAGACTTGTAATTAGGCATGTCCCTTGCAGCAACTTTGGAAGCGATGTCTATGGAACTGTTACAAGAGAGACTGGATCCAGTAGGGAAGGAGGCCAGTGAGACTTTTTCTTTTCTCGAGATACAATTCACATGCCATAAGATTCATCCTTTTAAAGTGGTTTTAGTATATTTATGAGCTGTGCAACCATCACTAATTCCAGAACATTTTTCACCACCCAAAAGGAACCCTGTTCCCATTAGCAATCATTCCCCATTACCAAGGAAGCTTTTGTACCTGCCTGATGTGAATCCTGTTTCCTCCTGCCTGAGCTGTCACTAATGGCAAAGCTAAAGAGGACCGTTCCTGAGGTCAGCTGTGTAGGCCAGGGGCTGGCACTACTGACACTTTGGGCTGGGTAATTCTTTGTTGTGGAGAACTGTCCTGTGCATTGTAAGATGTTTAGCAGTACCCTTCACCTCTCCCCACTAGATGGCAGTAGCAACTCCCAGCCTCCCCCTGCCCCACACCGACCCCATCCATCCCAATCCCTAGGTAGTGACAGTCAAAAGTATCTCCAGACATTGCCAAATTCCCCCTCGGGAGGTGTGAAATCACCGTCAGTGGAGAATCAATGGTGTAGACCGCTGCATCGTCTCCCACATTAAAGGAAAGCCTGATTCTAACTGGCTGGAAAGCTATGGCTGCTGTCCTCCCTTGAGGAGACTGGCACCGAGAGTGGCCTAAGAGAACTCCCAAAAGGCATTTCAATTAGTATTGCAAGTTTATCTGCATTTAATTTGTAAATTTAGTTATATTAGCATAAGCAGTTTCATATCAATTTGCAATTTATTTAATATGAAAAACAGTAAACACTGGGATCCATGATAATTTTTTTTACCTTGAAAAGGGAATTGGTTTGAGTGTTACTCAGGTTTAAACAACACTGACTTAGGCTAAAAATCGTGTTTTCAGTACCAAACCAAGCAAATCACCATGACAGCATAAATTAAAAGCCTTTTAAAAAGGTCCTAGTCAATAAAAATGAAAAATTTAGACCCAAGCATCAGTATTAATCTTATTAATTGAAATTTGATGCAGTCTGAGTGGTTAGTTATGCCTATGATCAATGCCTTTAGGCACACATTTTTTGGTAGCTCAAATTTCTTTTTTTTATCTTCAGCCACATAACCCCATGCTGTTGATAACTACTATCAACACAGTAGCAGTTATAACTACAGAGGTAACACAGACTACTGAAGTACAGTGGAAATGGCAGATATGGAGCTAAAAGATCTAGGCGAGGGCCCTAGCACTGATACTCCCTGGCTGAGGTATCACATAGTTACCTAGTTTTCTCAGCTACGAAGCTGGGGCAATATGGCTGCCAACCTCAGTTTGTTATATTGAGAGGTAACATACATGAAAACACTTTGTAACCTGTAAAGCGATTTACAAAAACTACATTAGTATTACAAACTTACCTCAGTCAACTTGCTTAAGTTGAAAGGATCCTTGGGCAGTTCTACTGCCTCGACAATTGATGTTTTGATAGTTTTATTAATCCTTTCCACTTCACTGAAAGCTAGAGGCTGAGCAGACAATGCACTCCAGAACATGTTTTCCAGATGTGAAGAAACATTCAAAAGAAGCCCATAGATGATCTGCCGGATGGGCAGAGCTATTCTGTGAGCATTTGGCTGCTGCATGTTTTCCACCTGTGTGTGAAGAAAGGTGCGTCTAAGCACCAACGCATCACTGATGAATGGAGAGAGCTGGCCTTTGGCCAAAGCCACTAGGACCCATTCCGGTAAACCCAGATTCAGGGCATCCAGACAGATATAAGTACCACACTGGAAGAAATCCTGCAGCTTCACCTGAGACTGCTGGTATTCTTCCATGGAACAGCAGAGAAGTTCCTTAATATTTTCTCGATCCTTTTGGGGAAGATATTTCAGAACATTATTTAGTGCTTCAGTGGGGTCAGCAAAATGAGACAACCAATTCAGAAGTCCCAGAACTCGGTGGTGTCTCCTTCCCTTAGAACTGGCAGCTCCAGAAGGCAGACGTACTTTACTTAAGAATGTCTCCATGATGGGCAGGTTAATATGGTCATTTCCGCATAGTACCGCAAAGAGAGGTAGTAGAGCTTTATTCATATTGCTGAAGTAATGGCAGAGTGCATCAAGGGAAAAGCATTTGGCAGGGATATAGTAGTCTTTGTGCCCTTGATAGTGTTCATGTTTCGCCACTGAAAGCTATTCAATGGGCAAAACCCAGTTTTTAGGTCAAAAATGCAAAAGTCACTATCCGATGATAACACGGGGCAATTCCAATGATTAGCCAGTGTCACAATGTCCCGATCTGCTTCTGAAAAGCACTGGACAAAACATACCCTCAGCTTGATCAAAACCTGGATGAACACTTCCCGGATGAGTAAGGGACACACATACCCACCCCACCGATAGAAAGAGAATGCGCCATCTGGATCTTCTCCCTAGCTCGATCCTTCAAAGTTGTAAGCTTTTTATCTGAAATGTCACATCCTCCATCTAATACAACATATGGACATATGTTACAAGAAAACAGTGATTCAAAGAATTTTTGTACAACATCTGCAAAGGAATCATAGTCCCCTCCATACCGAAGCTCCAAGTTTGAGTTGAAGCAGAGGCGGTGGAAAAGAGCATAGCCATCAATGATAATTCTTGTGTCCCGCAACTTCAAATCAGTGAAGAATTCGTTACTATGATCTTCCACAAAACTCATTAGTCCTCGGATACCCATGATGACTGTCTGAAGAAATGCCTATTTAAAATAGAACACACTTGAATATAGGGCAACAAGTCACTGTTTTGGGCACCATTAAATTAACAGCAAATGTTAAGAAGAGCTCTTTAAATACAACATTTTAGGGGTCAGTGTCTTAATTCTTACCTAGATCCTCAGGCAACACCAACTAACTGAGTGCTTTTTCATTCTCTCCTGCTTTCCCTGTGTGTTACAGGGCAAAGTTCAATGGTTTCATGGAGGTGGACCTTTAGATACAAACAGAGGCTGCTGATAATTCTAAAGGAAAATCAATTTAAGTCCATTACTGACACAATAGTACAGAACTTCCATTGACTTTGAAATTGACAGATAGTATTTACCATCTTATAACACAGAATATTTATTTTGTGGAGTCAAAGTAAAAAGTCCTAAACCATAAAAATAATATCCTCAATCTTGTAATTAATGAATCAGAAAGCACTGGGCTTCAGTTAACTAAAGTGTGTAGGGTAAATGATATGGGTTTAGTTTTTCTTTTTTGACAGAGTCTTGAGAATTTCTTTCAGGCTTTAGCTTGAGGGCCCATTTTAATTGGCATAATTTTGACTAAGAAAAGGTTTCATGCCTCAAAGACCTAACTCTCTAACCTCAGAGGCTCTTCTCATCTTGTCTTTGCATATCGTGCCCAGTTACTAACAATATCCGTCAATATCTGGCTACCTTAAGTCACAGGATCAGTATTACTAGTTTTTCCTTTGGTCTCAGACCCCAATATGGCTCAGCATGGTACTGTCACAAAATCATGAGATTATGTCAAGCATGGATTTTTTTTTTTTTGCTTTATTTCGATTTTAAGGATACTGCATTAACATTTGATTACAGAATTTAGGGCAACCTTTTGCGTTTTGCGCCCGACTCACTTCACCCTAGTCTTGGCCGTATCTCAGCACCTTATCCTGTACAGTACTTATTTCTTCAGACGTCTGTCTTGTAAAGTTATGCCAGCAGAGACCGTGGCAACTTATCCTAAATTACAGGACCTCGCATAGAGTAGTTGTTCAACAGAGAGCGTGCTGGAGAGTCAGAAGGCGCACAAAAGGTTTGATACAAGTCCTCAAACACAGGCCGTCGTACGCCGCGACACCTTGGGACCTCACAACCCACCACCCGGACGAACAACAGAGCCCACCTTGCTCTGTCCTACCAGGAGCCAAGCGAGACTGGAAGCCGGAAGCCCCGGCACCTGCGAGTCCAACTCCAAGAGTGGAACCGGAAGTCTTCGGGTTTGACGTCACTGGGAAGCCCGGTTCAGGGAAGCCAGTATCGGCAGACTACGCAAGGGCGCAGGCAGTCCGGCGCGAGGTCTCTAAGGCTGGGACGTACGCTCCGAAATGGCAGCTGTCAGCTTAGGGATGCTAGGCCCGCTCGGCCTGCCCTCTGTTTCCCACTTGAGTCCAAGCACACTTCCGCCCCAGCGACAGGCTCCAGGCCGCCTCGCCAGACTTCCCAGCATGCCCCGCGTTGTCTCCCTGGCAACACTCCCCAACAGCCGTGGCCGGGGTGGTCCTGGAGCTCGGAGGGTCCTGGAGACCTGCCCAACGTAGGTCCCGCTTACCGGCCGGACTCTGGGCATACCCTGGCGCCGCCGCTCCCCCGCCCTCCACCCGGAAAGGTATGCGAAAGGCGCTTCTCCGGGCGCGTGGGCTTCCCCGCACCGGGGAAGGCGATGGTTTCAGGCTGCCCAGGTCGGGGTCCGCACTTCTGTACCTGCACTTCAACGACCTCCTCACTTATCTAGACTCCTTACTTTCCGGATCTGCTCCTGTCTTCGGAGAATAAGTGTTGTTGGTGCCCCTTCGATATATATTTACCCGCTTTGCGAAAAAGCAAATTAAAAAAAAAAAGTTGAGACAAGAATTGTTCGTTTTACCTTAAGGTTAAGGTTTACCTTTAAGGTTAAATTCCTACTTTAGCAGAATCTGGTGTCAAATCTGCTTCCTCTCATTTATCATTACCGCGAAAGAGAACTACTTCTCTTCAACCTGTGAAAAACACTCCTATGCTTTGCCTTTTGCCCGCAGCCAGATCATCTTTACCTCCAAGGGTCAGTTTGCATAGGGCGTATTTCTTCACCTTTCTCTCCGTTCCCAACCAACTTGTAAATCTTCTCTCCCCTCCCCCACCACACACCCCTTTTTCCCCCTTGGGCAGAAGTTGGTCTGCCAGAAGCTTATTTGCCTTAACAAAGTTTGTCGAACACCTACTGAATGCCAGGGACTGAGGAAACAAAAATAAAGGTGTGTTCCAGGCGCTCAGTTCATTCACAACCCTTTGAAGTGAGGGAGGGTACCTTGACAAGTGCACATATAGGTCTAGAATCTAGACAGTGTGGTATGTTCCCAAGCAACCAGGTAGCTCTGTGGTTGCACAGAGGGGACTAATGGAATCCATGGCCTAAAGGTGGACTGAGAAGGAGGCGCTGGGCTGAGTTCCTGAGGTTGGGCTAGAAGTCTCAGAAGTCCAATTATTCTCTCTTTTGCTAAACAAGGACCTTTATCTCATCTCTGAAATAAGGAGAATTACAGTGATTGAAGGGATCTTTTTCAGTTGAAAAGACTGTGAGTCCATACATTTTTCTTAGCCTAATTTGACCAGAAACCATCACATTTTTTTTTTTAGCAGAGGAAGCACACAAAAGATACATTTGGAGGCCTGTTCTCCAATTGTTTCTTCAGCACTAGATTTCACTAATATTTTCTGTGATCTTGATAATCCCACATAATTTTGTATTCAGGGATGTTGAGGTATGGGCCTCAATGCTGAAGATCCAACCCAAAGCTATGTTGTTTTACTATTGTCGTGAGCACATATTTGGTTTCTTTCCCTTCCTTCCTTGTCTGTCTGTCTGTCTGTCTGTCTGTCTCTCTGTCTCTCTGTCTCTGTCTCTTTCTTTCCTTGGTGATTACTAGTCTCCTCACTGGCATCAGGTGACACTTAACCTAATTAATACATCATTTCAAGAAGGAATGTACTATAAATGGACATTTACTTATTTATATTCTAATCGAAGTCCACTGGCCATGTACCGCAAACTACCCAGATAACATCTTGTTTTATCATTATGTACAATAGATTTTTTCTTATAACTTTGAAATTGTTGAATACTCCAAGTCGTAGTCTTCCATTTAAAATCATTTTCATGTAGATTTAAAGCATAACCCATTTTTCATGATTGCTAACAAAACATTTTACATTTTGATGAAATAAAAGTGATTTTAGCATGCATATATAAAAAATAGTTTTGCCTTTCATAATTCTGCTGTACATTTATAAGTCCTTGAGGAATTACAGATTTACCTATAACACGTGTATATTCAGCCCCCATTAAAATACAATTTTAGGTTTGAACTGCTTTTGTGACACTTCTTGTTTCCAATCCAGGGAGATTATTCTACACATAGTGTGTCTAATTGAAACTTTAGAAACTGGATCAAAACTTGCTTATGATGGGAAAAAATTTATTCTGAATCCTTATCCCTCTTCACATCTATTCTACTAAATGCAAATACCATGGTTTAAAGTCAACAGAAGAAAAAAAGCCTAAAGAAACCGGCATCATGCTAATTAAGTTTAATCCTAACTCACTATTTGTTAACCAAAATAGACATAAAGTAGGAAGAAAGACTTACAAAAGTTCGATGCAAATGTATAGATTTAATTAAATGATAATGTTCTTATATTTGGATGTTTTTAAAAAGTAGGTGGGGAGCATTTATCTTAAACAGATTGTTTACTGGAAGATATATATATACAGCTCAGAGTTTTGGGTAAATTTGACTGTAATTTATTTTTGCCAAATGTAGATGTATGAGGAAAGCTCTCTTCTATTGAAAGACTGCCTTCTTTGGAATCTTCAGTCTTTTACAATTTTTCTTTCAAGTTGTTAAAGTTACCCAATATGATGTCATTCAATCTACTAACCAAGGTGCAGGTATCACTGTCAAAAACTTAACACTTTTTTGTTGGGAATAGTTTAACATTCTATAGACCTGATCTCTGGACTTTTCGTCTTTAAGGCATTGACTGATGCTACTTGGATGAATTTGACCATCTCCTAGGAGACTTGAATGTTAAGTTTCTATAAACAAAGAAACCAGTTCTCTCTTATTTGGAGCAATGCTGAAATTCCAAGAGGCTGCTAAGTATTTGAGTGGATCGGTAGCTGTTTCCACTTATCCAAAGACCTTGATTGCAAGAAGATATGTGCTTCAACAGAAACTTGGTAGTGGAAGTTTTGGAACTGTCTATCTGGTTTCAGACAAGAAAGCCAAACAAGGAGAGGAATTGTAAGTAAAAATACTTCCTACAAATCTTGGCGTGGCTGCCCTCTATGTGCAACTCTTAGCTGATTAAGAGCATGGAGTACCTACTCTTTACTATGTTCTTTGCATTAAAGTAAGAATTTAGTAAGATATAGAAAAGCTCTTTGAATGGTGTCTTCAGATCAGATTTTTAAAGGCACTTCACGAGGTGATTAAAGTACTCAAATGACCTAAGAAGGGAAATGGGGTAGATTATGTGGAAATAGGATTTTTATGCATACCAGCATCTTAATTACAACATTGCTTCCACTTAACTTGATTGGGACTTCTTGAATGATAAAATAGAATTGTTGATAATGACTGCAGTTTGAGAAATATTATGAAATGCAAATAAATGGAAATTCACATTTGAGGTGAATAGGGTGTACTAAAGGAACTATGGTATTAGATTTTTGGGTGGGGGGCTTTTTCCTGTGGAGGAGTTTTTTGAAGTCTGTAGTCATAACAGTCCTCAAATTGGGTATTTAAACAAAACAGGGGCTCCCTTCTAAAATTAGCTTATGTTAATGACTCTCTTGTTACTTCTCCTTTGATTTGGTTTGGCCCTGTATATTTCCATCATAGAGAAAAACCCTTAATGCTGTTGAACAGTATATTTCTTATTGATAAGGATGAATCTTCATTTTTGGCTTAAAGTTGTTGGAATTTGCTGCAGTGAAATGCTAGTTAGAACTGAAGTTAGGATAAGAAACTTGTACATCAGAAATGTAGGAGGAAGAGAAAGAAAGAAGTATGGTCCAAGAAGTCAACCCATAATTCGAGAAGAACACATTCCTGTCCCACAGTCTATTCCTTAATTCATGAGTTTTGGGGCTATTCTAAATTCTTCCAGCTTTTTGCCCATTGGATATTTAAGTGTGGGTTTAAAATCAGTGTGATAAACAATTTTATGCTTCTTAATATTTCATAGGAATTATAAGGTAAATGTTACTAATGCTACTATTTTAAACATTAACCTTTTAAGTGGTCTTTATATCCAGAATTATAAAAATTTCCTAGAATTCATAGTTTTCAATAAATTCTACATGAAGAGTAGTGATAGTGCTGATACTTTTCTGGTAGCCTTAAAACATGCTTTATGACTCCTACTGAAAGGAATTTTTCCCCTTTTAAATCCTAGAGGTACTACTTTCAGCCATTTAGAACAAGGTGATAAATTTCTGAAAATTCTAGAGACCTTGATGGAAACATTGAGAGTAAGACCTAAATCTGACCCAGGATTTGTAAAACCACACTGGGTTTACAATTTGGGTTTCTTCAACTAATGAGGAATATGAAGAATTTTAAGAGAATTCACAGGACAGGCCAAAAAGTTGATTAAAGGGATGTAAAGTAAATGTATGAAGACCAAGCTTGAAAGCTTCAGACTTGAGATGATGAGTGAGTATATAGTGTGTGTGAATGGAGAGAGAGAGGAACAAAGAGAGGAAGGAAAAAGGAAGGAAGGAAGGGAGGAGGGAGGGAGGGAGGAAGGGAAATGAGAGAGAGAATGAGCGAGAAGAGAGGGCTGGTTGGTTGGGAAGTGATTTGTCAGTGACCTTTCCTGTACCTGCACTAGTCTTAAACTTGACTTGAACTGAAGATGGCAAATGAAGCCTAGGTATTTGGAATAAATCCAGCAGTGACAATAATTGACAAATTATTTGATACCAGAAGTTCTAGTCTAGAGTCTCTCAGACTCATCAGAATCTCTACAACATATTATATACTGGCCACATTCAGACTTCAAATGTGTTTTGTTTGGCCTGCATAGTGTTTCTTTTTTAATCTAAATTAGTTGCCAGCATTTAAAAATGGGCAGCTCTCATTAAAATTGGGTCTTTTCATCTTTGCTTGAAAAAAAGACTTGGTAGCATTTGCTAACATTGTTGCTTATGTAGCTAATGTAGGCTGGACCTGGGTTGCAGCTGCCCCCTTTGGACAGACCCTGTGCTCTCCAATTAGCCACAGTCTTGCTGTTTCTTACCGTCTCTGTTCCTCACCTTTCCATGACCTGCCCCTCCCTTTGTAGGCATTTACTTTTAGAGCTCTCTGCTAAAATCATGAAGAATCATGGATATGGCAGCTCACAAAATCCTAGAATGCTAGAGAGAAGACAGTATGGTGTCACAGTTAAGACTACAGCATTGGAGGTGAACAGGGCAAGAAGCAAAGCCAGCCCTTTTGCTAACTGTAAGGTTAATCTCAGCTTCAGTTATCTTACCTGTAAAAAGGGTATAATACCTTTTAGGATTATAACAAGGGTTAAATAGGTATCTGTATATATGTATAAAGTATCATTATAAAGATATAATAAAGAATATAATTTGAATAAATATGAGATATATTTATTTATAAATAAATATAAATTTATTTTTAAAGGTATGTCTAAAATATAAATTGATATCACATTGTCATACATATAAGTATCACTGAGTAATAATTAATATTCATCTTATTTATAAACAATGCACGTTAAAGGAATAATCAAGTGAAACCTAATAAAGCTTTGTCTAATCACCACCCAGTAACTGGAATTGGAATTCTTTATTAAATGTAAGTTTTTCTTTTGCATTCCACTTTTAAGAGAGAAAAAAAATCAAAACAATCTGATGTCAAGCATGCGATTTTTAAAACTTCTTCGAGGAATTTTCTTGAGCTTGTAATAGTTCTGTTGCCATGTGTCCTTTTATATCTCTATAACTGTCTAAAAGAAATTGGTCCCCAGAATGTTAACCTTTCGGCTGTGTGAGAGAGCAGCTCATCAGCAATTGTTATGTTTAATACATGTATGGGAGCAGGAAACTAAACTCATGTTTTTTTTAGACTCTTTCCCCAGAGTGCTGACAATTGAACTTTGTGAGCAAAGCACATTAATTAGCACCACCCATCCTCCAAGCAATTTGGTTAGGTAAGGTTTTACATTCTGCTTTATATGCTAGGCCATAAACATAGGGAATTTGTCAATGTTAGAGATGAGTAGAGACTTAATTCTTTATAAAAGGATGTCTGTAATGTTATGAATGCTGTTCTCCTAATAGACCAAAGTAGACCTGATACTCCCTTCATTATTTTGCAAACACACCCCTAACCTTTGGAGATAACAAAAAAAGTGTAGCATATCTTTATACACGATCCCTTGTTAAAGGAGTGACTTGATAGACCACAAGTCCGAGCTGGTCTGTAGGATATTTATGACTAGCCCCATGAAATCTAGGTTTATACAATATGCACTTTTTGATTTAATCAAAGAACTCGACAAAATGGAACAGCAATATATATATTGTTTTAACTTTTCCATCAGTGTATTGCAATTTATCAGTATGCCACTTGGGGGCACAACTCTACCATTGACATTTTTCATAATACTGTGAATTTTTATTACAAGGTAAATCCCACATTCCTTTACATTTTTTTTGACTTTGTACATTAGCTATGGGCTAAAAAATGTGCTACAAGCATTGCAGTTGGTTAATTTATGTTTAAAGAGAGGTTTTTGGGGGGGCATAAATATCTGGCATTCCTTTTCTAGTTATCACAGAATAAAATTAAAGTTAATATAAGTAGCAAATGAATCATTATATTCTGCATCATGAAATTTGTAAAACAATATTTGGGAATATTTTCTTTCATAAGTATAGATACTCTGGTGTAATGGATGTGAGGTTGTGATAATGTTAACTCATTTGTAAAGATTGTTCTAATTCTCGTTTATAATTTTATATTTTTGTTCATTTGTCAAACATTTTTTAAAATTTTACTTACTCTTTTTTTGTTGTTTGTTTTTAGCAAATCTCTAAGATTTTGATGAGCTAAGTTACTTTGGCTCTTAGCATAACACATGTAATTTATATAGAAAAGGGATGTTAAGGAAGTAGCCTTACTCTAAAATACATGATTAAACTTATATATGATTACTTGTACATGATAAAATACATGATAAATCATGGCCAATCTTGCAGTGAGTTTCAACATAGATCTTATCAGCACAAAATGCTGGATGTAATTTTTTTTAATTTCACCACACTTAAGACACAGTGACATTATTATGTGCAATTGATTTTCTGCTGTAATCTTTTGCTTTATGTACTTAATACAACTATGTTTTAAACCTTTGCTTTTGGACTGAGCACAGGAGAGGAAACTGAAACAATAGGAGATAAGGCTTGGCACTTAGGAGCTAGAAAAGAGTCAAGTTAACATACATAAAACAACTAGTGAACAAACATTACTGTGCTTAAACAGCTATGTGGTAGATTGATCTTAGAGATGTTGGAGTGGCCACTGCCCAGGTCCCTTTCTAGCTACATGTGGTCATTATCTTACTAGTTTATGTATATTATCTAAGAAACTTAATTTTTTCCCCTTGGTCCTGTCCATGTATATACCCAAATATTTCTTCCCTTAATTGTGTGCCACATTGGCCTTTGCCTAAATATGGTCGACACGGTTAACATGAAAATACCTTCTCTCCCCACAGGGCATTTCTTCCTAGTATCAACTGTTTGTAGCACGAGATGAGGGTCGGGAATTAAACAAGAAGGCTGTCAAGCCCTTAGAGAAGTGTCCTCAGGCCCATGCATTGAGGCCCAGGCCTTTTGGAAGAGCTTTCCGCGCTATATTAAAGTAGATTTTTAAAAGTCCTAACAGATTTTCCACCAGCTAAAGGAACAAAATGGAGGAGAGGTAGCTAAGAGTTTGCTGCTAGAGGTAGTTACGTTGATGGCAAAGGGAGTGGTCTTAGATCTTAAGAGTAAAGGAGGTAAAAAATCATCAAAATGTGATAACAGTGAATGAAGAGACCAAAAGTCTGGGTTTGTTATTGTAAAGCTACATATCTGTCCTTAGCCCAGTCTCTCCTGAGAGCATCTCAGCTTACAGTCCAGATCCAAAGTATGGGCTGAAGGAATCAGGGCCTTTGAAGAACAGAACCATGGTTAAGCCATCATGCAAGGTTCCAGTTCTTAGCTTTTTTTCTTAATGTACCTAAACATGGTCCGTCTTGGTGAAGGGCACATGTTAAGTAAATTCATGTAAGATAAATCTATAAATCATGATGCTACTTCTTAATTCAGGGCCTAGAATGAATAGCATCTTCTTTCATGTACCCTTCCACAATTTTCTGGTACAAGTTCTAGAGAAGCTAAATGTTTTCAGAAGTGGAAATATAACCAAAACAAAGTAGGTGGAATAATTAGACAATTATTTGCTTAAGCCAGATAAAGGGTCTCTTCCTTAAACAGAGAATATCATTCCACATGACCATTTTTCTGGGAACCCTCAGACCCTGTGTATATCTCCAGAATGGCTCTGGAAGCACACACATACAGTTATCCTTAGGTACCTCTTGTCCAATGCTGAAAGTAATGTGCTTACACTTTACAAAAAGTGCAGATGTGCATAGAGCAGGAAAATAATCTAAATCTTGCTATCCAACTTGTGGTCTTTTCTGTAGAGACAGATATTTATTCCACCTTCTAAGAAAACAACATAATGTCATTGGTCATGGTGGTTACTGCAAAGATGGAGGATGAGTGAATGAGACAGACTTTACTGAACCCTTTTTGTACATTTGGAATTTTGTACTTTGTACAAGATTTAAAAATACTCACAAAATAAAGTAAAAGCCTGCCACATATTCAACAGGTACTAGTCACCATTTGCTGGTCATCTGCTCTTCTAGGAGCTTGAATCTGGTGGTTCTAGACCTTGGCTGAACAGTAGAATCATAATATTTTAAAATATACCTATTTGAGTCATCTCCCAATACTTTCTGCTTTAATTGGGCCACACCCCAAGCATCTGGATTTTTTAGAGCTTCAGGTGAATCAAATGTTCAACTGGGTTTGAGAATTACTGGTCTAGTGGGAAAGGAAGACACTAATTGCATAATCATAAAATAAATAATTACAAGCTGCCACAACTGTTATGAAAGGAAAGTCTTGCTCTATGAGGTACAGTAGACTTATGTGAGCTAGCAGAATGGGATTGGGTGAGACAAAGCTACCCTGAGAATGTATTGTTTCAGCTGAGAATAATTAAGAACTAGCCAGTGGTTTTCACACTTTATTGGCATCAGAATTGCCTAGGGGGCTTGTTAAAACACAGATTGCTGGGCTCTACTCCAGGTTCCTGATGCAGCAAGTCTGGGTGAGATCTGAGAGTTTGTATTTCTAACAGCTGTTGCTGCTCGCCTGAGGACTGTACTTTGAGGACCATTAAACTAGGCACAAGGGTGGGAGAACGTTTCATTCAGTGTGCAAGGCCCTAAGATGGCAGAGTTTCGGTGCATATATAATTTTGCATCTCTTTTTTTTTTTTTGAAGCAGTGAAATATAACTATTTTCCCATGTTATCAAATAATCTTAAAAGCATCATTTTAAATGCCTGCAAATAGACCACTGTGTGGCTTTGTTATCATTTAGCTCCCTCTTGGTGGATATGTACATTCTGGTACATTCTTTGAAGTAGAAGTAAAAAACTATTGTGCCTTTTAGCATCATCACAGGTTTGATGTGATTATTTCCACATGTCCTTTCTGTCAGTGGCATAACTCTGGAAAACTAATGAAAACCAAGCTTCAATCACTGAGAATTTGATGGACCATTTCTGTGCCTTCAATTGAAGCATATTTGGGCCAGTTATGAATTATGGCCACATTTACTCTGCTCAGCTGTAATTAGAAAAAAAGGGCTTCATTTATTTCAAGTTTATTTCTGACACATTGAGAAATGGAGGAATTGGTTTTCGTATTATAAGGAATGAACTAAAAGCCTCCCTTCTAGTGTAAATTTTCACTGTTTATGAAAAAGGACATTATTTCTTCTTAGAGAATTAACAAAATTGATTATAGTAACCTGACAGTGTCAAACATAATTGAAAATGAGCAATAGTTCTTACTAAACTACATAGATTTTATATTTGAAACAAGCTTTCAGTGACTCAGAATGAGACAATAATTTCTATTTAATAGCAGATAGCCTTTAGTAAAGCTAGTATTTGTGTATTGTGCCTACTGACACCTATTTATAGATCTTCTGCCTGATTTATGTAATCGTTTTTACATATCCTTACTTTCAGATTTGAGTTGTAAACAAAACATCAGTAGATTTAATGAGTCCAACGTTGAGCCCAGTCTGTGTGCTCTTATTAAAGCTATCATTTCTATATTATGTCCGGGAGTTCTCTCCCATAGGTGGCCATGAAGGCAAAATCGGGTTATTGAGTGGGCTGAGTTAATTTAATAAGATTCAGTGGTTTATACAGTAGAGTGTTATGAAAGCAATTTGGAGGAAACTAATTTCTTCCCATTTTGCCCTGCCAGAAAACAGATTTTTCTTCAGTTTTTCATTGTAGTGATCAGATCTTCTCTCCTTAAAATCTTCAATCTTTTCAACAGTTTGTGTTCCGGAGGACCTTGCGCTTAGGCTCCTCCTAGGTGAATCTTTTCAGGGTAAATTTGAACTTGTACTTCACTTTGGGCTTTGCCAAGTCTTTGTGATAAAGGCAAGCCTCAGAGACTCTGGTCATCTAATAACATCTAAGAGAGAAGAGAAAGAGAGAGAAGAAAATGCAAGGCTGCACAGTTTGATTCAACACAATCATGGTCATGAAGTTGATATTCTGGAATAAATGATTTACATTTTCCTGAGGCTGCTTTGCTGCATGTATTATTAGCATAAAGGAAGCCATGAACTTTTAATCTGGTTTTTTATATTTACAGATGAGAGATGACTAATAAATATAATAGTTTAGGATGAGTAGGATGCAGGGAAATCCTTTTCATTTTGCCTTGGGCAGGGGCCAAAAAAAAAGACTACTTTGAAGACTGAATCACCAAGAAGCATTTAGAAGGAAGACAATAGCATGCAAAAAGCCTTTTTTAAAAAATGCTTTCTTCTTATTACTGTTGTTTGAATGAAAACAAAAGTGGCTTATTTAAAATAGATGGATTATTGACAGGAAAAGAGTTTAGATGAGTTATTATAATATATTTATTAGATTTTGAGACTGGCTTTTAAATTTCTTTACTTATCCCACTCTGTTATTCTGACGTATTATTTTGGTGGATTTGTGAGTAGGGAACTTAAAGGTTTTGCTAATACTGAATAGTATGCCCCAGGAAAATAAGGAATATAATTCTTCATTTAAATGTATGAGATGGGGTGTATAAAGCTATTTTAGTAAATAATAACTTAAAAATGTAATTGGATATGCTGGCCCCTTTACATTGTGATTGCTGATTACCCTAAATTTTAAAAACACAAGATTTGTATAAGCCTGTTATTTTAAATGTTATTTTGTCTCATTTATTCAATTAATAAAAGAATGTGTTTTAAGGATGAGTATATATTATGGCTGTAGTATAAATTCTTTTCCCCCTCCACAAAAAGAAAAAAAAAAAAGGATTTTTTTGGTGGGATGTATTATAGGCAAGACTGAGCTGATTTTTAATAGATTCCAGAGGAACATCAATGACTAAATCCAGGGTTTTTAATGGTTGATGTCAGAATCTTTTTCAGGCTAACTTTAATTTCATGACCCCAAAGTCAGCCTGACATCCTTAAGTACAATCTGTAACAAACCTTTTCTGATCTTGGTTCTAGTCAAGCTGTCTTCTTGGGAGACGTTTTTCCTTCAACAGTATTCGGTGGGTAAAGCCGCCCAGCTCTCTGACACACAGTAGGCGGTTCTCCTGTGCTGTCACTTACTCCAACAGGATCAGCTGAGGGGGCGTCTTCTTTTCTCAGTCTTCTCCCTTCTGAAAATGATCTGGTTCCTTTTTTGACACATGCATTGACCTGGGAGTAGGTATGGGCAATTTTAGCTAGCAACCACCTTTATAACTGTTTTGAACACAAAAATTTGAGTTTTGATGTCATCTAACTTTAAATAATTTGGAATGAGTTACATCTATAACTTCAATGTTGAAGAAATGGGAAAGGGGAAAACTCACAGGTTAAAATTAGCTTTTGGCTCACGTTATTATTCTTGAGCTGATATTCCTGAGAAAAAAAGTTTAGTCACCATGACATCTATGTCTAAATGGGGAATTTAGAGTGATGTGCATGACTTAAAATTCAGCAAAGGAGAAAACAACAACCCTATGTTTTTTCTTGGTCAGTTATTCCTAAGCTTAGTTTTTGGATCTAAAACTAATTTATATTTACATGGGAAATATCGTTGACACCAAAGAGTTCTAAAAGAAGCTTGTATACTAAATTAATTGTGCATTGCATAAATAATTTTATGTAGAATTAAAATAAGCTGTTAATATTGTGCTTTAAAGCTTCATTGCTTTAAAATACTGTAAAAGTGTATTTCTGGTCCATAATTTAAGAACACAGTCACTTTTATTTTTCAACTGCTTTCATGGCTCCTATTACTTGATACTCATAAGTATGAATAAACAATTATGAAACCTTTCACATCCTATAGAATATACTTATTAGTATAGCACTGCTGTTATTTAGTCATTATGTGAAAAACCCACCCAAAGTTTTAGTCATTGAAAAAGCAAGCCCTGGGTATGATGAAACTTTTGGAGATGGTGGGCTTGTTTGTTATCATGATGGTGGAGATGGTTTCATGGGCATATTCATATGTCAAAAATTCTCAAGTTACACTTTAAAAGTGTGCAGTAACTCACACGTCAATTATGTTTTAGGTTCCCAAGTTTCTAAGAGTGGAAAACTTGGAATATTGAGGCTTTTGTTAGAATGTCAGTTTCCTCAACTTCTCCAGATGCAACAGGCACTCAGCATTTTAATTAACGTTTGATTGATGTTTCTACTTCCCTATTCGTTTAAATTTGGAGAGACCCTTAAAAACCAAATATCTATACCTGCCTTCCCTCAGGGAAAATTTGAGGAAAATTTGTGCTGTCAGCTCTTCATTCCTTCTCTTCATTCCTTCTTTCCCCTATGCCTTTGCATCTCATGGGCCTTGCACAAGTGCCGGTACTCTGGATATGGGGCAAGATCAGCTAATTCTCTTTTTACAATATTAGATTTGCTAGTCGTTGATCAGCTGCTTTTAGTTCATATGCTCTTTAAAAGCTATTCTAGTAAAGTGATTATTGAGCTCTATTGAGTAGTTTCTATGATTTTTAGAATTATTTTAGAAATGAAAATTATAAGAGGGATCAATGAGAAATATGATTTGCAAGGCAATTTAACATTACTTAGGAAGTGAAACATTTGGATGTTCAATATGGATGGGATTTGATGCCATACCTGAAACTGAATTTTAAGTAAGCCTTACTATTTTTAAAGTAGTTGAGTTTTGAGCTCATAAATGGTAAACTATATTCAAAAGTTCTGAAAACCAAGAATAGTTGATAATTTCCTTCAGATAAAGCTTATTTCAGTATTATTTTGCTAGCTCTGCATAATCATAATAACTGTGTGTATACTTACATACACGAAACTATATGTGTATATATGTGTTTACGTGTAGATACACATATACACACGGGTACATGCGTATGTGTTTATAAGTGTGTATATATACACATACATTCTTGATTTCACATTTTTTCAGTTCAACACTAGTTTTGACAGCAAAGGTTATATACTCAGCTGATAACAAATATCCTAGTCTGATAGATGAAGAAGTCAGGGCTCAGTATTTAATAATTACACCTAGACAGACACTAGAGTACCCTGTGGGGACTTCTACTTTATAAAATTTCAAAAGGCCCCTCATTGAAAAGCCCACGCTGAGAGGCACTAACTAACCATGCCTGTGCAGCACGGGGTGATTGTGGGATGTCCCCTCAGCAGCTGCCTCTGGCTTGTATTATGCCATTAGCTAGACTCACTCCAGGATTCCTTGGAAACTGTGTGCCTACTTGAATAATTTATTACCCAGTGATCAATTATTCATAACTTATTATTACAACTGAAATAAAACCTAAAGGTGGAATCATTCTGCCACTTATGAATATCCAGCATCTCATCAGGAGATTGCAGTAGCGGTTTAAGCCTCTGCAGTCCCCACTGCCTGTTTGTTTCTCCGAAGGAATTCCAAAGAGAACAGCCTTCTGAAACGGAATCAGGATTGATGAAAGCAGTAACGAATGACTCCCTGCTGGTCGTGCTGCATTGGTTCATCTATTCATGCTGTTTGTCTTTTTAATTCTCATTTATTTACACCTAAAAGTAAAATTTTAGTTCAAGAGAATTTAGGAGACATTTATGGCACTGTTGGTTTATTAAACTACCCAAGGGGTAAACAAGGATACAAAATATGGCTTTAGACTATCTTTTCTGGGATAAAATTCAGTACATTTTTAGTACATTTTTATTGGTATTAGTCATATTGTATTTGCTTATTCCATCAGAGTTAGATCTGGGTTGTATTTTATTTATTTATTTATTGGACCATATCTTTTATCTAAAGAAAAGCTTTGTGTTTTTCACATATATAAAAATCATTTTAATAAAAGTGCTGTGAAACAAAAGGAACCTAATTATTATTATTTTTTATTCAGGGAACATCATAAGAAATTGGTTTAAGCCAGACTGATGATGATGATGATGATGATGATGATGATGATGATGACGATGATGATTTAATAATCACGCACCTTTTAAAAATGTGTTGAAAATAGTTGCAGAGTTTGAAATTCAAGTTACTTTGGGCTATAAAGCAGAGGCTTGGTTTGCCTTTGGGATGTTACTTTTGGTTTATCCTTGCGTACTCTGGTATTAGAGAGTGGGCAGAAGTTTGTGGCAGTTTACATTTTGGGTTGCCATTTCAGTGCTGTGTCTCTTTCTGTGTTGTCACTTCCAAAATTAAGTAAGTATTGATTTGAGCATAAGAGTTCTAAGAAACGGGGGTTAACTTTGCCATGTTAAAAAAATCCCAGCCTATCGATGAAAGTCCCAAACTGCCAAACAAGCATTTTTAAAGTAGTGGTTGCAAATTTTTTTGTGTGTTGATGTTGGTCTTCCAAATTCTAAATGGCCTAAATCCATACCTACTAACATACCTATTAAACCCATAACATGAACATATTATGTCCCGGATGACCCACCAAGTAGGAGTTTAAATATGGATTTAATTTTACTATTGTGAAAATATATAGGTAATTTAAAAAAATTTAAGACAAACATAAAAAAGAACAGCATAAAAATGTTTGCATGAGTTTTGAATTTTTAATATAATGTTAATAGATTACACATTCATATGGCTTAAAAATATAAAAAGGTATACTGTCAAATGTCTCTTCTCATTCTTGTCTTCTTTTTTTCTTAGTTCCCATCCTCTTCTCCAAAAGGTAACTAACTACCATGGATCCTTCCAGAGTTGCTTTATACATAATATTAGCAACTCTGGAATATACATTCTTATTTTTGCCCCCTTCTGATAAAAATTAGCATATTATATATTTCTTTTCATGCATTTTTCATCTGCCAAAGTGTCTTGGAGATCTTTCCATGTTACCGTATAGAGATTGTCCTCATTCTTTGTTTTAACAGCTGTATAGCGTATTCCATTGTATGGCTATAGTATCATTTATCCACTTTCCTGTTTATGTACATTTGGGTTGTTTTTAACCTTTTGTTACTAAAAATGCTGCTGTAGAGAATAACCCTGAACACTTGTCATTTCACAAGCATGTCACTATTTCTTGCATGGATTTTGAAAAGAAAGCATGAAATTTCTGAGACATGTCTTGCTTTTGGCAGTCCCATTCCAGGCGTATGAATTTATTCCTCTTCTGTATTAAGGGTATTTTTCTGGAAAAGTTTGAGAAGCACTGCTGGAAACTTGTTATTGAGGCCTAGTGGTGGGATGATGTTTCGCTTTCTGAAATAACTTTGCCATGAAGTGATAGTGACAACAATGTTACTTTGCCATCCTGTTTTCATGGAGGTGATGTATGAAAATGTGTATAAATCTGGTGGCAAATTATTTATAAGCAAAAATCACATTTTCAAATTGTCTAGGTTGCTTGCAGGCATTTGGTATAATGACGTATTTAGAGTTATGATTTTTTGGAACAGGCTCAGTGCCCGCTTATCTTAAGCCCTAGAGCACCAAACACTGGTACCTTTGACAATGTTAATTAATAGCTGTTCTGTATAAAAAGGAATTCCATGATTAAACAAGTTTAGAAAACAGTAGTTTCTACAAAATTAAACAAGTTTTTTTGTTGTTGTTTTTTGTTTGTTTGTTTGTTGTTGTTGTTGTTGTTGTTGTTTTTTTTTTACTGAGGAACTCCTTAGAGCCTTAAGACTGCTGGGATAAATTGTGACTCTTCAAGAGCTCTCCCCAAATTTATTGAACCACTGAACTCCCTTCTTTTTTCAGGCCACACTTATTAGCACTAGTGTACTGAGGAGCCCAGCTTAAAAAATGCTATTTATGTGGGACACCATGGATGTTATGCTGAAATTAGTGGTCATAAGCATATATGGTATTTAAATTTACAAACATTTCAGTGAGGGCAATAAGAATGAAAGTTGCTGTTTTAAAACTGACCATTATGAACAGCAGATGGTGGTAATGTAACATGCAGATCAACTATTAAGACTCAGCAGTATTTCCAATGGTAATATTAATTCAGGGCCCATAATGTCATCTTCATTTAATTACAGTCTATCAATATTTTAATTTCACTGGTTAAGTGAATAAAAGGCTAAAAATACGTCAGTAACATACTTTTAAATTCTTCCTAGGGAAAGTAAATGTCGAAATAAATTTGGAAAAGTCTTTGATCTTCACAGACTTTTAACTGGCATAAAATAGGTTTGGTTTTTCTTGCCATCTGTGTATTAGACGCACATTTCCTAGTGTACACGAAGATGTATGCAGGCTCTGTTTTTTTTTTTTTTAAGCTTTAAATTTAATCAAACTTAACTCTCCAGTGTATCCGTGAGAATGGTGAAGTTTCATTCAATAAGCATCTAGCTGGTAGCTGCCAACTTGGTGAAGCAGCTATAACATTGTCATCCAGGAGCTGACATTTGGGTTGAAAATAGGATATGAATGCAAATAGCTCTGTTAGAAGGGCCAGTGGGATGAGAGAGATCAGGGTCTCGTAGAGGCTGAGAGAGATCTGGACTATTTCAATTTTTTTGAGGTCTATTAAAGACTTCTGTAAAACAGGGCAACAAAAAATGGGTCTATTTTAAATTTAAATTTAACAGCAAACATTTAACACAAAAATGCAATGTATGTAACTATACTACTCACAAAGTAATTATAGAATTATTATAAAATTTAAGTTCTAGTGTATTACAGTTGGGATGGTTCAGACATGGGAAATACATTTAGAGTTCTGTGGGGAACATGTCAGAGCTGTCCGTATGTTTCTGTGATAGAGGGAATAACTTGATTTGGAGCTCTTGTCAAGAGTCAACATTCAAAGCCTTTCATAAAGCTGCAGCCCTGAGCAAAAGCCATTTTGGCCACGTTAGCAGTAAGCTCTGATGCAGAAGATAAACCTAGAGGAGCTGCAGGGAAAGGAGGCTCATTCCGGGAAGGACTTCTGGACCCACCTGCTGGATGTGGAATTGCTGAAGATGGCCCACGGAGGGGCTTTATGTCTTAGATTGATGGGTGTCCCCTGATATGTGGAACCACAGTTTGAACTTGCTTTACCTTCCTTTCCAGACCATGTCATCTCTGGGACAGGAGAGCTGTGTTGTCTTGCTGTTCTCAGGTGGGGAAAGGGTCACTCTTTTTATTTGAAGATCTGTCTCATCAGGTCCTACAGGATAAAGTAAATGAATCCATTTTTTATCAGCCAAGTGCTTAATGCAACAGAGTCATTGAGTCAGTAACAATTAGGAAGCAATATTTACCTGAAATAATCTACAATGTGAATGTCTTCGTTCCGCCTTTGATCAATGGATAGACTGCTAGCAGTGTTACATGTTGTCCTAGGCATGGGATACAGCAGCAAACACAACAAAGTCTCTGTTCTTGAGAGGGGGACATTCTTGTGGGGCTGTGGAGAGACAATGAATAAAATTCAATAATATACTAAAGTATATTGTGAAATATAAAGTGGAAAGAATAAAACAAGGGAAGAGGGTAGGGAGTGGTGGATCTGTGCCTGTCTGATAAATGCTAGTCAATAGTTTATATCATGTTTGGTATTAAAATGATAGTAAATAGTCACTCTGTCAAAAACACCCAAGGTAAAAGATTGAAGAAATTTGGGAGCAAAAGCTATCATTAAAGCTTTTGTTTTTCCAGTAACAGAGAAAAATAACATTTTCCATATGTTTATATTTCATGTCTGGGCTCTGTTGCAGAGTCACCAAGTGTACTGCATTATTCAGTTCCTTTCTCTGGAGAGTTAGGAGCCATTTTATAGGGAATAAGGATGACTGTGGGTGGGGAGAAATGGTGCTTGGGTTTTCATCTGAAGAACTTTAACCTCATTTCGCTGCCTTAATGTCAGTGGAGACTCATAGGAAATCTCTGGCTGGTTCTCTGTCTCATTGTGTGTCTGCCCTGCTCTGCTGAAGAGATTTCACTGTGATGAATGGGTGCTGTGGCATTGGAGATCTCAGAAGGGATGCCCCTTTCCCTGCCCTTGCATGTAGGGTCTCCCTGGATTTGTTAGGAGTTAGGTATTTTCAAAGGGACATTCAATTTTCCAGGCTTCAGCTTCATTCAGTTCCGGAAAAAATGTTGTTCCTCCAGCTGTGGCCGACACACTTCACGTGTCTTTCGTGATCAGAGTCAGTAATGTGGAGGCCCTCAGGAAAATCCTCTACTTGGAATCTGAAAGCTTTCAGGTACGTTCATTAATGGTTTCCCCTGAGGAGTAGGTGGGTCTAATGCAGAGCTGTGTCATCAAGGGTCCCGGTTTCTGCCTTAAGAGAAGATAACTAAGGAGATCAGAGTAGATGCCCTGGCCCCCAATTTCAAAGAAAACAGAACCAGCACTGAATCAGAGCTGTTTGTTTAGATATTGAAGGGTCCCCTCTTCAGCTGAGGGCTGAAAGCCATTGGTATATCTGATACTGCTTATCATTGTATTTTACATAAATAAAACCCATTGACTCATCTCCATCTCTTGATGTCTCAAAGCCTTCATCACAGTTCCTTAACTAAATTATACTACAGTATACACAGGAGAGAGAAATCGTCCCTAACTTTAGACCCTAAGACAGTCTAACCTGTTAGTTCCTTGATCTTCACAAATGTGTCTGTCTGGGTGACAGGAATTATCCCTGGTTACAACTGAACTAATTGAGGAAGAGGTTTAATCACATTCAAAGCTGATGTGTGCTAGAGAACTGAGAACGAATGTAAGATTTCCTGTATCTTAATTGAAGATTCAACCATTGAATTTTGAAAACAAACTATCATCAATTAGGATGAGGTATTTAATTTTCTTTTGTCTTGGTTTCCTATGAATATAAAATTGATCAAAGTTGATTCTGAAAGTCTCAGAAATTTGCCTTGTTATATTGTTTTCCATTAAGAATAATATAACTTTTTCTTTTAAAAAAATGAAGTACTTCAACAGCATCATTTCATTTGATTTTACAGTAGTTCTATGAGGATGCTTCAAATAAAAATCCAGGTAAACTACACAGTATCTCTAGTTCAGGAGAATCCTTAATTAACACTGAACATGCATTTTCAGATTATTTTAAGGAGAAGCATGATTTTTCTTGGTCCCATGAAAATATATGTAACTCATTGAAACCAATGAATTGCTTCAATTTTATTTCAAGGTACTTTTTCTGGAGCTGGAGTTTCAAATACAAGAGGAAATTTTACAATGTATATTCTTTTTTTTTTTTTTTACATACATTCTTGAAGAGTTAGGGTAAAATTATTTTGACTTAATAGTCATATTTTCCAATATAAGTTAGAATTATAGAAGTGTAACCCATAAGAAGTAAAACTGATTTTGAGATGTAATAAGAATCCCATCAGTCTCATCATTCATTGAAGTTCTGTCAGTGTGTCAGTATGCAAGTCAGCTCTTGCATACAGTTCTTTCAGGAACTGAATCAAATTAAGATTCATCCAGTGGTGTGAAGTATATGTGTTTAATAGCATTTGTATCAAAGTGTGCACACAATTGATTCCTGTTTGGTCTTTTCTACTGAAGCTAGAAAGTTAATTTTTAAATGGTCCCACTGGTGGTAGCATTGCTCTGATCATCTGATTTGCATCAACAGATAAAGATGTTTAAGTTTCTGTGAATGTTCTATGACCTCTTGACTTCCTCATCTGTAACCATGGTCTCACACCCCTTCCATGTTAAGAGCATACACAGTATTGACAGACACATGGGATTGACAGATTGGAGCCTGCCTCACTTTATCAAATGTGTAAAAGCAAAATTGACCCAGTGACCAAGAATGAAGTTAGTTAGTTTAGCAAGAGTCAAATATAAACAGCTTTTATGCTTGAATAACACAGGCAGAAATGGCTACACATTTTGCAGCACCCGGTACAAAATGAAGATGCAGGACCCTTTGTTAAAAAATAAGAAGTTCAAGACGATGGCAGCAGATTATTAAACCAAGTGTAAGACTCTTCCAGTCATTGAGCCCTATGTGACTGCACAGGTCCCATGGCCATCAAACTAGCCCCAGACACAGGATAGCATGGAGATTGCTATGCAGACAAGGAGGAGCAACTAGTATCTTCCCCCAGATGACAGACCTATGGCATAGTTCAGTAGCAATCAAAAGAGTGAAACCGTTTTGGTTCCAAGGGTGTAAAAATAATGAGCAAGGGTAAAGCTATCTTGTTGGAACAGAACTTTATAACCTCATATGAAATCTCAGACATATAGGTCTTGTAGACCATGTTTAATGAGAGAAAATATGCTTTGTCTTGTCATTGTTAACTGGCTTTTATTGTTTTTCTCATTGAGGCAATTTATCTAGCCTTCTGATGATTAACTTAGTTGATTTGGTAAAATGTTCTGGGGCAAAGGATGATGGATTTAAACTTAGGTGTTTCACATTCTCTCCGTTTACTTTCCTCCTTTTCGCTGTTACCTGAGAGAAAAATGATCTCTAGCTTTGATCTTTCCCCCATTATACAGTCTCATATTTTCAGGGTCTAAAGGAAACCTTCATTTGAATATCCAGGTGATATCTGAAATTTGGTAAATCAAATGGAAAGTATCCTTTTTTTCTGGTAGTTACCAACCCTGATTCTGAAGGCCGATAAATGGTGTCACATGTGACTGCCTTTTCTGCCTACCACATACTCAGTGACCTGCCAATTCTTCCTCAAGAAATCTCCCAAATTTACCTGTACTCTTCACCGTCAAGTTACAATAGGCCTTTCTAATTTTACATCTGTAGTAGCTTCCTTATTGGTGGGCTACTCTACTATTTCCATTTTGTAGAATACAGCTTTATAATGCCATGCTCTTGCTAAGGAACTTACAGCTCTTGAATTTCTTCCATCAGACAAAATTTAAATTCAGCCTCACATTCAAGGCATTCTATCAACTGGATCCCCTCTGTCTATCTCAATTGTATAAATCATTATTTCCCATCATGACCAATCTACCTCCTCTCTCCATGCTCTTAGGGGACAGAGAGTACAAAGTCATTTTAGCCTTTAACCTGGAAGGCTCTCTGGTTCAGATGGCAAGGTTGCAGAATGTCCTTTTTGGATACTAGAGAGCCCCAGGGCTGATGGCGAGCTGCCAAATACCATCTATTTCTTAGTTTTATGGTGATGTATAAATTAACCTCCAACATTGCAGTTACACTGCTACACACATGTTCTGTCACCTTAAACTGTGCCCTTTAGTTATGGGGAACCTTGTAATTGTTGCCTAACAATAATTTTGTATGCCCCAGCTCTTCACATTAAAATATAAGCTCCTAGAAGACATAAATTGGACCTTTGAGGTTTTTAAATACATGCTCCACATGTCCAGTATTCCCAGTGCCCATTGAATTCATTATCAACTCAGTCATCCATTGGTTGAACGCTGTGCACTCTGCAGTCTGAGGCCCTGGACTTGGAGTTAGATACTGATGAAATCAAGAATCGGGGGCCCAGGAAGGCCTCTCTGGTAGTGGCAGTGGCAGCAAGGTGGAGTTCCTACAGCAGCAGTGCCACAGGACCTGCCACCAGTGATGTTGGCAGGGAAGTCGTCCCTGCTCTGGTCTGACTCTCATAGTGAATCTGTAACCCACTCACTAAATTTGTATTAAATTTCTTTTGAGCTTCAGTTGGCCAGGTCTTGTTTTGTTGCTTGAAACCAAGAAACCTGATAGACAACAGAAAGGAGAGTACACACGTATTAGCAGTCTTTAAAATAAGATAGCTTGTGTGGATATGCTGAAATCTTGTTTTCCCCTTTTTCAGAGAAAAGCAAGAAATAGGAAAAAAAAATCCAGAGATGGGAAAAACACACACATTCTCTTTCAGTAGAGACTCAGTTCATTTTAGATATAACCAATACCAGGGCATGTTATTTAACCATAAGGCAGAATATTTAAAAATGCAACCTACCAGGTACAGAAATAGCATACTTTCTCTACAAGGACCACATGCCATCCTATATCTCACCCAGTATGGGACTCTCTTCCTCAACTTTCACAGCAAATAGGCCAGCCAAACTCAATTGCTACTGCTTGATGAGGTAACAATCTTCTGCAGATGATTCCTGTCCACCAGACCCACTTCTGCAGCCTAGAACAGCATAGATCACATGTTTACCTCTGAATATATCACAGCTCTTCAGATGTTTAGAGAATCTTTGGTTCAATTAAGGCAGTAGTTTTCAGACTTCAGTGTGAGGTAGAAACCACCTCGGGACCTTGTTTATATGTGGATTCCTAGGCCTGAGCAGGGGAAGTTTGATCCAGTAGGTCTCAGCTAGGATCTAAGAACTTTGGATAATTCTGCTACAAGAGGTTTATTACTTCTCTTTCTCAGGTCCCCATAGTGTGCCCAGGTTTGGTTCAGGGGCTGAAGATATAAAAACAAATAGGAATACACATTTCTCCAAAGAAGATGTACAAATAGCCAATAAGTGCATGAAAAAATAAGATGTCAAATATCAAACCACAATCAAAACCTTAATGAAAGATCATTTCATAGGTACTAACATGGCTGGAGTGAAAAAAAGATAGATAATAAGTGTCAGTGAGGTTGTGGAGAAATTGGGACCCTTGTACACTGCTGGTGGGAATGTAAAATGGTGCAGTCACTTTGCAAAAACAATCTGCCTGTTCCTCAAAATGTTAAACATAGAGTTACCATATGACCCAGCAATTCTACGTCTAGGTGTACACCCAGAAGAAAACATGTGCACAGAAAAACTTGTATGCAAATGTTTATAGTAGCATTATTCATAATAGCCAAAAAAAATGGAAACATCCAAATGCCTGTCAACTGACAAATGGATAAACAAAATGTAGTAAATCCATACAGTGGGAAATTATAATTATGAAAAAGAATGAAGTACTGATACAACATGGGTGAACCTTGAAAAGATTATGGTAAGTAAAAGAAGCCAGTCACAAAAGATCACATATTGTATAATTCAGTTTATTTGAAATATCCAGAATAGGCAAATCCACAGAGACAGAAATCATAGATTAGTGGTTGCCAGGGAATTGTGGGACCTGGGGTGGGAATGACAGATAGGAGGTGTTTTTGGAAATATTAATTTTCTAGGACTGCCATAACAAAATACCACAGACTGGGTGGCTTAAACAATAGAAAGGTATTTTCTCACAGTTCTGGTGGCTGGACGTCCAATATCAAGGTGCTGGCAGGGTTGGTTTCCTTTGAGGCCTCTCTCCTTGGCTTGTGGATGGCCACCTTCTTGCTGTGTCTTCACACGGGCCTTTCCTTTGTGTGATCCTGCATATGGTATCTCTTTGCTCTCTTTATAAAGCCATTCATTAAAAACACACAATCATATTGGATCAGGACCCCACCCTAATAGCCCTCGATTTATCTTAATCATCTTATTAAAACGCTTATCTTTAAATAATTAGTTATTTGGGAGTTGGGACTTCAACATGAATTGGAATGAGTGGGGCACAAGTTAGCCTCTAATATGCTGAAAATGTTCTAAAATTAGTGGCAATGGTTTCAAACTTCTGGGAGTATGCTAAAAACCACTGAATTGTACACATTAAAAAAGGGAATTTCATGGTATGTGAAGTACACCTCAATAAAGCTGTTAGGAAGAAAAAAATAAAACCAGACCGGACATGGCTCTTACTTTCAAAGAGCTTACAGACTGGTCAGGCCAACAGGGGTGTAAATAGGCACTTTCAACTCCGGGCGGGGTGTACTAGATGGGGTGCACTTAACCTCTTTTTATAGAATGGAGATGATGTTGTAGAAGAGAGTGTAGAAACCAAGGCTACAGATGAAAGTAGATCTTGCAGAGAAGGGGCAGAGAGAGGATGTCCCAGGCAGGGGAAATAGTGAGTTGGAGGTACAGAGGTGTGAAACCCTGGCATATACAGGAACCGTATGACATAGTTATCATGTCCCTTCTTATTACAATCTTCTCTCGATTCACATTATCAACATTTTAACCACTGCATAGAGGTTACATTAATCATGAAGTGGAAAAGGCTTCAGCTTTAAGGTCAGACCCTTCTGCATTCATGTCTCAATCTTTTCATTTAATTTTGGGCAATTATCTAAACTATCAATTTCAGTTTTCTCACTGTCAAATGGGGAAAATGATAACTATTTCATATGGTTATAGGTATTAAATAAATGACACAGAAAATATTCCTAGCATGCTTTCATACGTTATTGCTCAAACTATATTAGCTCTGTCCCTCTCGTTTCTCTATTCTGTGATTTTAAGGCCCCTGAAAATCTAAGTCATCATTCCTTGGGTTAACTTTGGTGACATTATTCCCTTTGAAATGAGGTTCCCAGGCTTGAACACAAGGGGCCTTATGGGACTGAGTATATTCGTACTAAAACCTTTCAGACATTTCAAAATCAGCTTGGACTCTCAGCTCCTTCAGCAGTCATGTCATACTGTGGTCTCACTGAATTTTGAGGGGTATCTAGGGTCCTCCTCATATACTACCTTCAGAGTATTATAGATGAGCCATTCTACTCTTAAGTCAAGTTTCACTTATCTTAGATATGAGGATTTTAGTTTCCCAGCTGTAAATATAGAACTTGGGATTATTCTTACAAAATTTAACTTGGCTGATTTCTACCTCACATTTCAGCTTCTTCATTTGCTTTGGAAAAATTGACTCTACTTTTGTCTTTTGATTATGTTGTCTAGCTTTGCATCTACAAACTTGGTAAATATGAAGGTTCTTTCTGAACCTTCATCCAAGTCATTAATAAAATGTTGGTGCATATATTATTAGGAGTGGATTCCAGTGGCATTACAGGAGGGAGCACTTGCAAAGTGGCCTGAGACCCAGGACTCTAGCATGTTTGGTCCACTTGTTCAACCAGCCATGAATCCATGTGAAGATCGCATCTCTCCCACCTTAAAAGGATATCACAAGACTCTTCTCATTGACATCTGTTAGCATGGCTTGATCAGATGGGCTGGAATCATGAGATACCATGACTAATTGCTTCTCTCTGATCTACCAGTCAACTAACCCTCTCACAAAAAGAAATTAGGTTAATTTAGTATGGCTTATTTTCCATAGCCTATACGCGCCCTGGCTGGCCTCTGCTTCATGTTCTAAATGCTCACAAGCCATCTGTTTAATCCTCAGTGCTTCAGCTTTGCTAGAGATTCGTGTCAGTCACATTGCTCTACAATTTCTGAAAGAGACTTTTCATGAAAATTGGAACATGTGCTTTTGGGGGCGTAAGCAGGAGGGCACCTCCCCCTTTTTTCCTGATTATTCATATCGTCAACCTTGGTGCAAAGAATATGTCTTCAGGTTGCGTTCTCAGTATGCAGCTCATTTGGGTCTGACTTTGTAAACTCAGAAGGCAGGAACCCCTACTGGTGAGGTGCCCGGATTCAGAAATGGGGCCTCAGTTTTATTATTACTAAGTGTGGTTTGCCACTATATTGACTACATTGGCAGAGTCTTAACCTGTCTGTATCTCAGTTTCTTTATTTCAAAAGTGAGGATTATAATAGGTTCTTTGCTCAGTGTATGCTGCCACATAAGTGCCCCTTATGTGGCATTTGCCATTATCATAACTGACACCAGTATCACCGGTTTAGTGGTTGGATGTTTTCTTGTGATTGTCTCATATCTTGGCCTTTGGTTCTTCTTTTAGGATATTCATTTCATCTTTTTAAACTTCATGATACTTTCTCACAGGTTGTGATTATTTCCCTCTGCCCTTGCATTAGATTACAAACCTCTAGAAGGCAGAGGCTCTGCCTCAGGCAAGTAAAGTGTCTTGCTTGGCTCAGGTGCTCTATTTACATGTACTGAATTTAGAAGATGAAATTAAGGTAAGAGTTGAGAAGCTGTTCTTAAATTAGACATCAAAGTGCATTATTTCATATGTAAATTAGAATTCTGTTTCTGAATGAATTCTGTTTAAAATAATCTGATGTCCTTTTTGGGAAAACCACCACTGCTATGTGACTAAAATGAAAACTGATTTATGTCATGAAGGATCCAGAGACTGAAATACCCTTGGACAATAGGCAAGAATTGCATCTATGATATTACCATCAATAATGGCAACAAATAGTAATAGTAGTAATAATCATCATACGTTTCAAGAAGTTTGGAATTAAATTTGAAGTTCATCCATAACAACAATTTTTGGCCAGTGTATTTGTGTTCTTTTCCCTGTTTCTTATTTCCATCTGCTCTTGCTGGTCTCACTTTTCCATTTTATTATATAAATTTTGTCAAATACTCTGTGGAATAAGGCTGGGTATAAACATATTAAAGTAATAAATCATGTAATAAGTCAGACTTGCAGGCTCAGTGGGCATCCGTACTTATCACTACTGGGAACAGAACAAGAGGAAACCAAAACAAACCACCGTTTTTAGGATGTGAGCCAACACTATAAGGGACGTTTTCCTAATGGCGCTTTAAAACTGACTGGAGTCTTTGGGCCACGTTGGTGTTGGCTGTGGAGGGCAGTTGTCAAGTCTCGCAGCCTCTCTGGATTCCACTGTCCTCACTTGTAAGGTGAGGGGGCAGGACCAGCAATGGTTCCCCAACCTTTGTTGTCAAATGAGATCTCATGCTACTTGGTGTGGGTGGAAACACATGCCTCTGGCTTGGGCTATTCTTCAACACTCCTCCCCCTCCCTGCCCGCCCCCAGGCTCTAGAGAACTCTCGGGCTCTTCAACACTCTCAGCCCTGCCTGACAGTCTTCTGGACCCCTACTTACTCTACACCTTGCTGCCCAAAGGATGCTTCCTGGACTAGCAGCTTAGAGTGGCACCTTGGACCTTGTTAGAAATATGGCATCTCGGGCCCATGCTATACCTGTATTGGAACAGATCCCCCAATGATTTGTATGCATGCTAAAATTTAAGAAGCACTGTTCTCTAAGTTCCTGTGTCCTTTCTTTGAGGCTTCTTCAGATTTCAGCTTTTTGAGTCTAACAATTCTTTTTTCTTTCATTGTATAATATGACAACACTTTGGTTTATCTTCAAATAAATTCCAGAGTCTTTAGAAACAATGCTGGTGGAAAGGCCATGCTCAAGACTGTTTTTTTCAGTATCGTTTGCTCAGTGTTATGACCTGAGGAGCTCAGTGTTATGACCTGTGGTCTTTGTGCCAAGTTCCTGTGGAATCCTGGAGCAGGCAGGACAAACTCTCACAGCCATCTCTGTGAGATGCAGCAAGTATGAAGGTTCTGAAGCACTTTGTTTAACCGGCTTCCCATTACCCTCCTGATTCTGAAAAATGAAGCCTGTGTAATGAGAGCCAGGCTAGCCACGTGTTCCCTTGTCTCTTCCTCCTCTTACATGATAGTAACTTTTTTGTATGTTACCAATCAGTGACTGAATCCATAGGCTGTCATTCAGGGAAACTAGTAGTAGCTTCTAATTTGAGCTCTGTCAGTAGTTTAAGCCCTGGCTTTCTGCTGCATAAAAACATTTATTTAATTTTTCTTGGTATAAGTACTCAGCGAAAACATAAGACCCAGAATCATTTGCTTAAAGCCTCAAATCGAAGTATGCTAATACAGAGCCTTATTTTCTTTCCTTTCTATCTCAAAATTTAATACAGTAACAACCTGCTTTATGCTATAAATTAAAGAGAGTTTTAGCACAAGTCTAATTACTGTGTGATGAAATAGAGACTGAAATTTAAGGGTACAGATTTTTTGCTATTTGGGCTGTTTTAATGTTAACTTGAGGCTGATCAGCACTAGCTACCAATAAGATTATGGAATTTTATTTCACTGAAACCCTAGATTATTTTTCTATTTTATATTTGGAGCACCAACTTTCTTCTTTTCTGAAGCATAATTTTATTTTACTTTAAGTGAGGCTTATCCTTTGTTGTTTTTACCTAGTCAAGGAAATAGAACTAATCGGTTTTTGTTGCTTCTTAAAATTCAGCTTGTCTCTGTGACTTCATTTCATGGTAGGGTTTGCATCACGTCTGATTATCATACTGAAATCCACAATTCTGGTATTTTTCTGTAATGTTCAAAATGAAAACCTGACAGGAATTCTGTATTAGAATGTTGCATCTTGAATATTAACCTAACATTAATTGTAAATTTGGAGCATATAATAATCATAACAAAAGCTAACCTGATTATCTATGGTAAATTATTTTTTCATATCCTTACTGGCATCGTCATGCTCCTTAATTTCCTTGCTGACATAAACAGGATTTTTGTTTGCTCTAAGCTCAGTATCTTTCAATGTGTGATAGAGCAAACAAGTGATTTGTTTCAATATTTATTTTTGTTTTTAAGGCATATGAGTTTTGCACAATTGACTTTTTAAAAACTGGCCCTCACACACCACAAAATCATACCTACAAAGTTGTGGCTCCTAAGTCAATCTCAGAAACGTAGATTCTGCTATCTTGCTATTACAGGCTAAAGCCTGAGAAACCTTGTTTCCTTCCTCTGTATTATTTTATCTCAGACCTCTAAATCTGGGACTCTGTTACTGGCAAAACCTCTTGACTATTGGAAAGATTTCCATAACACTCAAATGATAATTAAACAGACGTAGCTTCGTTTGTGCTTCAAGAGCCAAGACCATTATTCCATTCCCTATGAAGAGCTTTTATTTTTTTCGTTTTCACTTTCCCTTCTTTAATGCTGAGGAGGGGACAGGTAGAGTCGGTGCCAGGAGTCTTTGTTCTTTGAAAAATGGTTTGAAAAGTGAAAGAGTTTTAGAATTGTCTTAGTTACTAGACACTGAAGATATATCTATACTAAAACAAGAGAGGGGAAAACTGTTAAGTTTGGAGACAAAAGGCTGTGTTTTTGAATTGTGGTCTGTTTCCTCCTTTGAAGAGGTAAATGGTGGATCTGCTGTAACTTGCTGTATGACCTTAGATAAATTCTTAATTCTCATGACTTTAATAGGTTGAGGTGCTTTGATGGATCTGCTTTTTGAGGGCCTTGTCTAGCCTTAAAATCTAGAAATATGTGAAACAGGATTAGGAAAACTGGGTAGCTTTGTGCTTCTCTCGTACCAGGTCATCATGGTTGGTATCATCTTTGAGATATTGTGAAACATGTGAGCAAAACCGTTTTCCAGATCGAAATATCTTTGCCATTTTTTAAAATAAAATCTATGCTAATGTTACTATCAGCCCCTATGGGCAAATCAATTTCTAGGTAATGCCTATTTCAGCAAGTTTGTTAGGAGGCAAATTTTTATAAACTTCCATTTTGTTATGGATGCCCAGCATATAAGCTGATATATTTCCATAAGGGAAAAAAAATCGTACACTACTTTTGCAACAGTGTTTGGTGTGCTATTGATTTTGATCATTTAATAGTCAACAAACATTTACGAAACATCACTATGCGCGAAGACTTGTGTTAGATCCTGGGGATACAGAAAGGGACAAAATGTAATTGTTCTCAGTCTGAGGGTGGAGATCAACAAATAAATATGAAAATACATAATTGTCAAACCGATAGTTGCAATGGTGGAGGTAATGAGTAAGCTGAATTTTGAAGAGTAAGGAGTATGTACACTTGGCTCCGTTCGAACACATCAGACACTGCCAGGTGCTGGAAACTGCAGTGAATGAAGTGTGACCTGGCTTTTAGGGTGCTCACAGTCCAGTAAGGAGCTCGTATGTTAGATGGTGATGTCACAGGATACAATGGGACTGTAGAGGAGAGGCCCCTAACTTAGCCCCGGATGGGCCAAGAAAGACTTAGATGGAAGCTTCTTGCAATGTCTCAATATGAATTAATGTCGTTTACAGTTCTTGAAACTTTGTTTTACCTTCTAAAAATTGTAATAGCCAACTTTATGCTTCTAACACCTAATGACGTCATTCTTCATTTTAAGTTTGGGACTTCAGACAATGTAAACAAAGTAATTCTTTATATTGGTAATTGTTTCTATGTTCTCTATCTTCAGATAATTATAGAAAAAGAAATATTTATTATTATTTATTAAAGTATGCTTTCTTAATTTGGCAGGGAGAACATGAGAGAGGAGGAGACTAAATATTTTACAAATTCTTTTTTTAATCTGCGTTTTTTGACTTACATATTTTATTTTATTCTTTTTTGTTGTTGTTGAATTATCCTTTACTTTTTTCTTTTATTCCTTGCCACTCATTTTAGATTACATCCTGATGTTATCATAACTCCTATATCTATAATCCAGAGAAGGAAGGGAACAGTGGTAGAATTTTAATCATTTTGAATCCCGATACTTTCTGATAACTGCTAAAATTTTTGACATATGAGAATTTAAATTATTTTTAAAAATACCATATTGTCTTAGTCTCCAGATTTACTAATAACAATTTCTAGTCATTTATCCAAAATTTTTCCTCCCTGTAGATCTGTTTTTGTATAGTTCATTGTAGTTTATCATGAATTTTTGAAGATTCATACCAATGTCCAAATAGAAAAGAGCCAAAATATACCTTTTACATTTAAATTAGGAGAGTTAGTGCTTTCTAAGTCAGTAAGACATAGCCTTTGTTCTCAAGGGGTTTTGTTCTAAATTTTAGATACAGCACAGCTAAACCTGACTTCATCCTTTGTGTTTTCACAACCATAATCATGTTATCTGAATGGAGTGTTTACCACGTTCTCCACCTCTGCTTCTAATCTCTTCTTCTTTGAAAGTCTACTCCTCCTTCATATAACAAAGTGTTAGTATACGAATGTCTGTGGCCACCAGAATGGCTTCAACAATAATACTGCTCTCTCTACCAAGAAGTCTAGAAGGGAGAGCAGATCGAAGGTTGACGAAGTTAGCAGCTCAAATCATAAGGGACCTTGGTGTCTTCTCTTTTTCCAACATTCAGCCTGTCCTCTTAGGGTGGCTTCTTCATGAGCCCAGCTGGCTGCCAAAGTTTAAGGAGTCACAGGAATAGGATAACATGCAGAAGAGTTATTATTAAAGTGTTATTTAAAAAGAGTTTTGTCCCATGCTTTTTTTTTTGTTGTCAGTAAGGAACAATTTTCTAAGAACCCCACCAAGAGACTTCTCACCTCTCACAGGCCAGAATTATATCACATATCTAAACTAATCACTGGAGGGGCATGGGATTACAGGATAGGCTTAGATGAATTATGATAGTCCTAGGGGCTGGGGAGAGGGTTCTCCTCTCCAGAGCATGCGGTGGTGGAGGTGTGGGGAGATGAGTAGACAGTCATCAGTACCCCCTTAAAATAATTATGCCACAGTATTCGATGACCTTGCTCATCTGTATAAATGAGAAAAATGGGATTGGCATTGCCTGACCACTTGTCTGCAGGCATGTGAGAAAAAGAGAGGGAAGAGGAGGAGCTATAACTGGTTTTGAGGAGGAAATTCGAGTTGACTCTACTATGTCCCTGGTGGTAAAGAAAACTTTTAGAGTCTGTAGAAAGAAGCTCCAGAAAGCTGTCTACAGTGCAAAAGAGCCACCCGTGTTTTGGCTAAAAGGAGAGGGAGGGGCAATTTGTTTTCAATGAACTCTTTCACGTGACAGTCCCAGCAGCTGTTACAGAGGCTGTGATTTAGAACTGGAGGGAAACCACCGCCTTGCGGTGAGTGTACAAATGCACAGGGCTTTCCAGCATGGGAAGAACAAATGTGGCTTTTGCAGATCCCCTGTTGATCAGTACTCACTCATGGATTTGTTGGCTTGGCTATAAACCCTTTGGCCAAGCCCTGGAAGAAGGGCTTAGCACCACAGAGCAGTTAGACATTTTATCTCTTCTCTCTATGACCTCCGAGGAGCCATCTGGAAAAGGGCTTGGCGTGGTTCATCCTGTAGCCAGTTCTGATCTTGCATTGATACTAAAGATTTTCTGCAGAGAACCTGCACCAGAACTGTTTCCAGCCTTGAGATGTGTGCTCAAGCCATTTCTATTTTTTTTTTTTATTTATACATGTAGAAAAGGCATTGAATTCACATGATGATTAGATACTTTTTATTCAGGCAATTTTTGCCTTCAATCCTCCTACTCCTGAAATTTCTGTTTACTCTCTTCTGTTACTTCAGGGGAAAAAAGCAACTTGCAGAATTTGTTATGGTACCAGCATTGAAACACTGCGTGGAAGTTGTCACCACAAATGAAAACATAATCTAGATAGGAGCCAAGAATAGCATATTTGCCAAACAAAAATTCCTGAAATACTTCTACTCTTATTTGTTCTTTGTTTATTATCTGTATTACTATTATTAATTATTTATTCTTTGCTTATTATCTGTATGTGATACTCCTTATGCTGCTAATGTGTTTGTAAACTAAATCAGTCTTGAAAAGCATCACGGAACTCATCTATAGGTTACAATCGATTTGCAGTTTCATTATTCAGTATTCAAGACACTTCACTTTGTTTAGAATTCACTAAATCCTAGCCATCTTAAGGTGTATAGATAAAATAGACCAGAATTTAAAACGGAAGACATTTTCTTTATTTTGATCCCTGTGGAAGGTGATATTTAGTGCCCTACCTGTATTCCCCAGGCAATTAATATTTCCTATGCGTGGACCCAGCCTGCAACTGCCAGAACTTGCAGTTCTGCCTGGGGACTCTCTGTGGCCATTAGGGCCCCCTGTGCTCCATTGGGGTAGAAGAGTGGGGGTGCTAATACTCCCAGGGAGCAGCCTTAACCACCAGTGAATGAAAAGAAGGAGTTGGTCCTTGCCCCTCAGGCAGGGGAACTCAGGAGTGATGTACACTGGCTTCCAGAGTTCCTCCACATGAATGAATGAAGCCATAGTTGCTCACAGGGGTGACCATCTTGATTATAGGCCCTAGAATGGCCTCCCTACCCTCATCTCGCTTCCCCACTCCCTTTTACTGCCCACATTGACTGCTTGCATTCTAATCCTTTGCTCAGGGTTTCTTTCCTGGGGACCCCAAACTAAGAGTCTTAATGGGAGAGTTCCTTACATTTATTTTTAAAAATCGTGTTATATGAAGCATAAATGCTGTTTTTGGGGCAGATACAAATGGGGATACATAAATGGGTGGGGAGGAGGAAAGCAAGGAATGATTTGGGAACCTGCTAGTTTTACAGATATTTTAAAATGCAGTACCCTTTCCTGTAACATTTTCATTCCACATTTCAGAATGTATACTGTAGGTGTATGTGTGTGTGTGTGTGTGTGTGCACACGTGTGTGTGTTACTCTATAAATTCTTACATAGTTTTTAAAGTATTTTTTTTTTTTGGTCACATGCTTATTAACTTTCAGAGCCTATTAAAGTAACGGAAATATAGACATTCCTCTACTGGGTATTGATTATACAGGACAAATAGAAAAGAATAATAAGTTCATTTCTTTTGTCCTATGACACCCATGTGGGGAAAAGGAAATTCAGAATACTGCAAAGTAGTTTCCATGTGCAAAAGTCGAATGTCCTGGGGCTCTAGTCTACAGATTCGGCCTGTTTTCCTCTCCTCGGAGAAGGGTTAGCGATCCCTATACCCATCTCAGCTCTATTATTGCATTTATCATGAAGTCATTCAACTATTTTTACACTTATTAGCTTCCCCTATGAGACTGGACTCTTGTGGAGGGCGGGAGTTTTATCTTTTTCATATTTGTATCCCTAGCACATGACATTTTTTTTGGCATATAAAAGTCAGTCAGTAGAAGGTGAAATAACCAAAGTGTAGAATTTTCTATCTTAGGTATTTGGTAGTGGCTACCAGACTCTTTGGATGGAATTTGAAGTTGGGCTCGGCAAGAGTTTGCTCCTCAGTTGCTGATGTCTGCCATGGGCACCTGCCCTTGTACCATAATGTCTTTTGAGCCCCTACTGTGTCCAAAATTCTGCTACATGCTTGTGATCAGGAGTAGAGAGGGAAAAGACCAGATAAATCCAGTTCTGGCCGCTAAACGAGCTGAGATTAGAGATTTAATTGTTAAAAACAAAAGCAGTTCATCGTTGATGGCATGTGATGACCTATAAAATATTTTTTGTTTTTTTTCTCTGACCACATTCATTAAAGACAGGTTTTTGAATTGCTGAGAGAAGGAAAAACAACTGAAGTAAGATAAAATTCCATCTGGTATATGCTCCACTAATGTCTCTAATTTTTCTCTCAGCTATTCTTTTAGGTACCTTTAGTTTCCGGCTTTTCCACTTCTTATCAATGTGCGACTTTTAGGAATACTGCTCACTCTCTGACATTATAACTTTCCATGCCCTTTACATTTTAAAGTTATATGTCATATTAAAGGGGATGAAATAACTTTCAAAAGGACGTTGGAGACAGAAACTGGCCTTAAATCCTTTAGAGGAACTTAAGTTTTAAGACTCAAATAAATAAATAAAAACTATCCTAATGGGTCAAATCTTTGGAGGTTCAGTTTTCTTTCCCCAATGTGTTTATAGTGGTTCATGCTAACACCTGAATGTGCTTATGTCATGTATAACTGCGCTGTGCGGAGCTCCCAGGTGCAGATAAGAGCAGCCCCCTGCTGCGTGGTTAAGCAGAAAGGGATTTCTTTCTGGAACACAGATAATACACAGCGGCATTGGGGAGCAGGCTGACCGGCTGCTAAGTTTCTGTAAACATCAGCCAGAACCACGCAACTGAAGTGACCTGCTGCCTCTGCCCCTCTGGCCATGCTGTTTCTTACGCTACCTGTACTAGTGAAATGGAGGAGGCCCTGTGCCCACCCTGTTTCCTCACACAGCTCACACCCAAGGCAAAGTCTTGGGTGGGTGCGGGTGACTGGTAGGACCTAGGTCTCATACTGGTACCCTAACTCAAGGGAGGTAGGAGATGTAGGGTTCGTGTGTCGTCTTTTGATTTTACCTGGGGAGGACAGGACCCACAGTCCAGGAATTACTGCAACGGAGGGAGGCTGTCTACAGATGCTGGGCAGCCACAAATGACAGGTCTCTGCTATGACAATGTCTCATGAAAATAGCGCTATGCAAATCGTGTAAACCGTTTGGCCCTATCGTTAAAAAAAATGTGTAGCAAAATGATGGAAATACGGGGGTGGGAGGAGGGAGGAAAAAAAGATGGAAATACAGGAAACGTGAATGCTGATTATCTCTATGGTGGATTGTGGATAATGTTTTTCTTATGTTTTGTTTTCAAAGATTTCTATAAAGAAACAAACTTTTCTTGTAAAGTAGAAAAAATGAGAGCTTATAATTTATGAAAGTATTCATTAAAATAATTGCAGCTTTGCTAGATAAATGAAAACTCTATCTTAAAAGTCCTGAACAGATTTAATAATCTTCCTGTTAGACAGGTGAATGCTGAATCCCTCCCGAAAATCAAACAATAAGAAGAAAATTACTCTCTTGTTTAAGCTGCGGTTAAAATCTGTTTCCCGTGGCTTTGTCCTCAGTGGGTACAGTAACTGCTGATCACTTTAGAGAGCCATAGCATCTTAAATCAGAGGGCCTCAGACATTATTTACTCTAACTTTGTAGCATTTATCTTTTTAAAGATACAAACATACGTATATACACATATTTGTGTGAACTTATCTGTTTAATATCTGTCTTCTCCAGGAGACACAAGGGCGGGGACTCCAGTGCCCATGACATCACAGACATTCAGTAGATACTATACAGATGCAATGCATGATTGTTGATGGTTAAATAACAACGGAAGGGACTGTAGCTAGTTGTCTCTAGACTGACTGTGGACCATTCCAGTCCCACCAGCTCACTGGCTCTCCCTGAGATGGTTGCAGCTGCATGGGATGCTCTGCTGCTGCTCTGTAGTCCTCGCTGGAGACTCTAGAGCCCGCTTAGGCCCATCGGCTTATTTGCCTCTTGAAGACCTTTCTCTGACTCCTGCGCTTTGCTGAACACCGGAAAATGTGAGCACAGTCTTGCTACTTTCTATGGCATACTTTGGAAAGAGCTCAGGTGGGCTTGCAGGCTCCGGGACATGAACTGTTGCCTCCCTTCCTCTGATCCAGAGGGTCTCTTTATCGCCTGGGGACAGGGAGGACACTCACCCACTGGTCATATGTTTCTCCAGGTCTTTTCTCTTTGGCCTTGGTCTGTCCTTCGGAAAATCCAAAGCCAGGGATTTGACCCATATTCTCTGCAGTTATCTGAGGCAGCATATGCTGCTGCTTCAGTGGGGGAAATGTGAAAGGGGAGAAACAACCCCTGGTGAACATCTCGAAAATATCATCTGCCCCCTGTGTACGAAAGGTGGGTCTGTTTGAAGAGAATGAAATTAGCAATAGTTATTCCAAATTTCCAGAGTCACTTTCCAAAGTTTGTCATTTCACTACTGATTCCAGAAAGAAGCTTGCCACTCAGGACAGAAAACAGAAAGTTTGCAAAATGAGTGAGTCTGCAGGGATGCTTGTTTTTGCTGCTGTCATAAAGTTTTCCCCCAACAGTTTAGGGTCTGATAAAATAAATATCTGTCATATTGCTTAGGAGTGGGTGACAGGCTGAGAGTCACTGAGCAGGTGACAAGCTGTCCTTAACTTAGTAAGTTTCCAGTCTTTGGCTGATATGGATCTCGTACTAGGTAACATGCAATGAGAGTTCCCACTGTCAGGCAACACGATTTTAGGTAAGGAAGGTAGAATGTCTCCGTGTCGGCTAGGGATGATTTTATTAGACGTCATCTGTCTTTATATCCTACCTTCATCTGCTAAACTGTGGGCAAATGAGATTTTATGCTTTATCTTTAGGATGCCAGGCCGGGCTCAGGTAACTATATGAAAAATCTCATGCTATGTTGCTTGGTAGTTGATGTTTGCAAGGAAAAGTATCTTGAAGCTTTTTATAGCATTTGTTCCTTCACAGCAAGAGAATATTACAAGTTTGCGTAAGGCTTTGTGTTGCCATGCTTAACCACTGTGACTTTTACAACTGCACGTTAGCTGGGGCACAGTAAATTACTGGACAAGCACTGTGAAGATGTCATTGAGCTGTGCCTGCTGCTTCCTAATCTTCAGAAGTTACAGAAAAACATAACTGCATATGTGATTTCAAGCTTCTTTTCGTATACTGACAATCTGACATGTCACTGTTAAAAAGCACAAGGTCATTTTGAACCAAATCCACGATAGGACAGTTTTTCCTTTGAAGATGTTAGCAAGCAAGCATTCCTGTAGATTCCACTTCATTTTCAAGTTGGGCCTAATAGGGCGTCATGTGACGTAATGAAAACCAATGTAAGAGTACCGTGAGGGGAAGGGGAGCAAAGATTCCAGCTTTCTCAATGGCGTCATAGCTAAAGACTCCTGTAATGACAGCAGAGCCCAGGAGGCTTCTGGTGCAGAGCTGCCCTGCCTAATGCAACTGGCCAGCTCTGCCTAAAGCCTGCCTGCCATGGTTGTCTTTGGAAGCGGGATAGATTCAGAATGGGAAGACTATGAAGAACATTTTAAAAGAATACTGATTTTTACATTTTTAAACCAGTGTTTTAGAATTGTCAATTACTTAACAATAATTTTGTTTGCAAGTTGTCATTATCAAGCTTTTTTGGGAAGCATTGACTTAGTTTTCCTAGCAAAGATAACTTTCACACTCATCTTTCATCAGTTTGTCATATTTTAGTCACAGATTTACAATAATGAACGCAACTGGCGTAAATAAGTTTGGGAACAAACACAATGGCTTGGGTAAGCAGCACATCTCAGCCGAAGGGCAGAAATAGGAGCCTCAGGCATTCACTAGGGCGAAGGCCACTATCAGCATCTGTTAGGAAAGACTGGAGGACTCTGGTTAATCTATGAATTGGTTAAAGGGCTTTTAATTAAGAGAGTTTCTACTATAAATACATGTTCATTAATATGCATAGGTAGTAACTCTTAAAGAACATTTTTTTGTTGTTGTTGCAAACTGATTTCCAGAATAGGTCCTGTAGAACTTGCTTTAATGAACAACTAAAGCTCCTTATAAATCAGCAGAATCTGTCTACACACATAATTGGTACTCTAAAGTGCTTCTCCCTGGCAATCTATTTTACACTTTGGTGCTATAATTGGTTTGTTCATCAGACTATTTTTTCCTTAGATGGGAAGAAATAATGTTTTGGTCCACCCCTCACTGAGTTATCACAAATTTTAAATTAATAATTTGGAGATTTAATGAGCTCTTGTTCCATTTGTATTTGCTTGAGATCCTAAATACCTCTACCAATATCTTTAGATATTTTTTTTTCTTAAGTATAGGTAGCGATAAAGTATGCTATGCCAAGGATAGTTTTAAAAGGAAAATAGATAGATATTGTCCTATTAATAGATTTGGAAAATTGTTGAGCTGAGAAACAGAATGAAGCATGCATGTGTGAATGTTATATAATAAATCATAGTATACACACAGAGGCAGAGAGAGATACAGCAGAGTCAAAGAAAGAAATAGACGAGAGAAAATAAGGCAGAGTGACAGATATTATATTACATTCTATTACATTGTATTTTATTACATTGCATTATATTACATGACATTATATTCACAGAGAGAGAGAGAGAGAGAGAGAGAGAGAGAGAGAGAGAGAGAAAGAGACAAAGACAAAGAGACATAAGGACAGAGAGACTCCAAGATAGGGCTAGAAAAAGAAATTGAAAAGCAGGTAGAAACAGGAAAACATGCAAGATGAGAGTGAAAACACAGACAGAAAAAGCTAGAAACAGAGATGCCGGGTGAGAGACAGAGACAAATGGAGACATCTGGAGAGACAGAAGGAGAGCCACCTCAGCGGTAGTGCTCAAGCTCTGCTCCATCTCTGCCCTGTTTGTCCAAAACTGTAGAGCCACAGGTGTGGGAGTCAAAGGCCTTGGGGAGGCCGTTTCACTGGCCAGGACCAATAGGTGACACAGTGTCATAACAGGTGATACCAGTCCTATGAGTAGGTCGTAACATGGGTATTAATTAGACGGCCCTGTGCCACTATCTATTAAATGTGTTTTTAGCTATAAATCATTTTTTTAAAATTTTTTTTTTTTTTTTTTTTTTTTTTTTTTTTTGGCTGCAGGAAGGTACTAAAGGAAATCTCTGTTGGAGGACTCAATCCAAATGAGACCGTGCAGGCCAGTTTGGAGGCCCAGCTCCTATCCAAGCTGGACCACCCAGCCATTGTCAAGTTCCACGCAAGCTTTGTGGAACAAGATAATTTCTGCATTATCACGGAGTACTGTGAGGTAAGACTCTCCTTCTCTTTTCAAAATTTAATAAAAATCTGTTTTATAGATAAAAGTTATCTGTAAAGAGATGTCTTTCAAAAATTCAGTTATCAAGACCTGGGATCTCATATCTTACAGCTAAAAATGATCATCTCTAGGTAATTGATAAATTTGTTTCTAATGAAGGTTTCTCTCCTTTGGAAAACTTAGAATGAATATATTTTAAGAAGAAATTGCTACAGAAGAATGCTTCAATATCTCTTTTTCTGGGGGGCATTCCCCAAACCTCTTACAATTGTCCCGTGCTTAGATGAACATTTAAGAGTCATAACAGAGGCCTGCACAGAAAAGAGGTACATCTCCTAAGTTCTAGATTCTAGCTCCATGGCTCGTTTTCCTTGTGGAAATCCTTCATATTGATTGATTTGTGATTTATGGCTTCAGGTATTTTCAGTTTTTCCTACCACTCCATGTTCTTTCCAAGTGATAATAGGCGGCACATCTTACTGATTCCCAAATGTGTCTGAGGCCGCTTAGAAAGGTGTCCGAGGGGGACATTGACAAGGTGCAGCTATAATGCAGGTCTGTGCATTTACTCCTGAGAGGCTAGGTGGAGGGGAGTTACAAGAGTTGGCTGAGCAAGAGAATACCCAAATATGACATTGCTTAGAAAGTATCTCCCAGAACATTCTGAGAGCTAGCATTAGCCAAATGCACCTTGGAAGAATTTGATTCTATTCATATGTTAGAGTGTATTTAGTTCATCACTTGGGTGTTGCTGGGACCCAAAACTAATGATGCTGGAAAGAAAGATGCTTTTTAGAGTGGAAGACAGGCCTATTTGGGTCAGAAACTTTGGACAGCAAGAGGGCAAGAGTGTGCTGTGTGCAGAAAAGGGACAGAAGAAGCAGCTCAAAAGGAATAGGGATAAGAATAAAAACCAACCCTGCCTGCTTTATACGTTAGCTGGTTTATCATCCAAAATGAATCCAGTTGCCAAGTTAAAATATCTGAGAAGTTTCAAGTCTCAGAGGCTTGAAGGCTATCTTGCCCTTCAGGGCAGCCTGCCCAGCTCAGCCTTGCTGGGTGTTTCCCCATTCAGGTCTTGCCCCTCCTCTGTTTGTGGGAAAACAAGAGCCAGGACATTTGGATATTTACTTCTCCTTCATCCAGTGGCTTGTTTAGAAAATCAATAAAGTGATGAGATGTGCAAAGAAATAATAGTGAACAACTACTGTGGCAATTATGTCTCTAATCCATGCAAAAACCATATGATCCATCTGCTGTAATGTAACTGTTTTTCCTCCTTTCAGCCCCCAAACAGTGAATAAACTGTTTTATGTGGGAAATTAGTGACTCCTACTGCTTATTACTGTAAATGCTGCTCTGCTGCTTTTGGCACCTTAAATTTTCCATAGACTCTTTCTGGGACATAAAATATTTTTCACTGTAGTTAGTACTGTCCAAGAGGAATTTGTGATGATGGACATGTTCTATATTTGTGCTATGTTCTATATTCAATACATAATCACTGGTCACACATGAATATTTAGCACGTGGTGAAGTAAGGCTAAGTGTGATCGAGGAGCTCAATGTTAAATTTTATTTAATTTTAATTAATTTATATTTTAATAACCATGTATAGCTACTGTGTTGGGCAGATCTAGATGAGCTGTAACTTTCTTTTCATTATTTTTTTAAATTTTAATCTACCAGAAAAGTTATAAGAATAACACAAATGAACTCTCATATACCCTTTGTCTAGATTTCCCAATTGTTATCTTTTCTCCACATTTGTCATTCTATTTATTCATTTTTCAATTAAAAATCTATCTATCTAATCTATCGCTTTTCCTAAACCATTTGAGTAAGTTAAGACATGATATCCCTTTGTCCTAAATACTATATTTTCTAGGATCAAAGTCATTTTCTTACATAAACATAGTGCAATGATCAAAATCAGGCAATTAACATCGATACAATTCTAGTGTGTAACGCAGGGGTTCTCACTCAAAGTGTGGCCCCAGACCAACAGCATCAGCACCATTTGGGAACTTGTCAGAAATAGATTGTCAGCCTCCACCCCAGCCGTACTGAATCAGAAATTCTGGGGATGGGATCTGGCAATCTGTGTTTTGACAAGCTCACCAGGTGAGTCGGAAGCACACTGAAGGTTGAGAAGCACCCATCTAATCCACAATTCATTGTTACATTTAGCCCATTTGTTCCAATTATGTTCTATAATATATATATATTTTTTGCTCTTGCCAAATCCAATCCAGGATCATTTGTGTTCATTTTTTAAAGCATTTTATTTTATTTTATTATTAGTTTCAAGTATACCGTACATGGGTTAGACATTTATATAGTTTATGAAACAATCTCCTCGATTATTCTGTCACCCCCCTGACTCTCCACCTAGCCATTTCATTATGGCTGACTGCATTCCCTGTGCTGTGCTCCCCAACCCCGTTCATTTTTAAATGCTGGTGGCTTCCAGGGCTGAGTCGCATTCCCTGAGGGGCGTTGCCATGGTGACGGCTGCTGGCTGGGCTGGGAACAGCTGTGGGGCTTCCAGGACTCCAGTGCTGAGCTGTCAGGCTGCCACTTCCTTGGCTCCTGAGGAATGATGTGTGTGGATCTCTTCACTCTTGTTATTAACAGAGATATTTCTCAACTTCAGACCCAGATTTGTCCTTAACTCGCACAAGCCGGGCATTATTCTCTTTTTACTGTGGTAAAATAATAATACTGGAAATGGCAGATGGTCAAGTTTGCACCTCATAAGAAAATGCTGTATCACCATTGAAATACTTGGTCTTTTTACCTCCAAGTTTCCTCTTCTGTAATTGAATTTGGGGCCTTGCAAGATCGAAATATATAAATGCATTTATGACACTGCTTCATCCACCACCCAACCCTTTGGACACACACATCACATTTGATTATGCGTGTGAAAAGCAAACAACCAAACTCTAACAATTTCTTGTTAAGACCTAACCAAATCTTTGAGGGCAAATAGTTCCAAAACTACCAAAGTGGCAGAATATTTCAAATATTGGCATCTTCTATTCTCCCCCATCCAGGGGAAATGGAACTAGTTGCTGTTCCCTGTCCATCTTCCACAGTTCACACCTCTTCATCTGTGTTTGGGCCACTCCCTTTCAGAATGTCCTTCTTCCTAGCCCCACACCTTCAAATGCTACGCATCCCCCAGGCTCAGCTGAAATGCCACCTTCTCTACAAAGACTCCCATAATCTCCTGCCTGGAACTCACTCCCCACCTGATCCCCGTCTCATAGCACTCAGCACACTACACGTAACCATCTCAGACTCTCAACATGTCCACATTGACCTTTTTCTGATTCAGTTTTGTATCACATCGTGGATCCACATGAAGAGCCGTAAAGAAATTACCACTCAGGATTTCTTTCTTTCTTTTTTTTTTTTCTAATGCGTTCTTTACCACTTTCTTCCAAGTGCCTTCCATCTCATTTCTGTCAAACACTGACGGTAACAGATAAGACATTGGATCCTTCTACCTGTCACATATGTCAAAAGCATTTTGCCCTACCTTCTTTTGCTGGTGCACTTGACATTGTACTGCACTGGAACTTGTGAGATACTGCTGAAGGTTTTTCATTTGGGTTTGGATAAGGCATTTCCAGACACCTGGGTGTTAAATTAGTAGACAAAATAGAGAATAGGTGAGATCACATATCTTCAGGAGGGAGAGAACATGACTATCAGGGCCAAAAACAGGAAAGGTTGGGCTTCTTCTTTTTTGCTCAGTGATATTAACACAGCTGAACAAAAATTATATCAATATAATAGTGGTGCTCAACCTTGCCTGCACATTACAATCACCTGGAGAGAGAAAAATCCCCAGACCTGAGGCCCACCTTCCAGAAAGGCTGATTTAATTGATCTGGGGAATGATCCAGACATCTGGATTTTTGAAAACTCTCTGGGTGATTCCGATGTGCAGCCAGAGCTGAGAACTGTGGCGGGGGCGGGGGCGGGGGAGGAGGGATGAGGGCGAAGAATGATTAGTGTGGAAACAGAAATAGAGTCACAAAGGAAAACAGTGTTTCTGGATCACTGTGCAAAGGTTGGGCCCAGACCAGGGACCAGGGAAGTATGGCCCTGGTCGTAGGTGTGGTTTTATATTCAGGCTACCTAGCTTGGTGCTATTATTCATGAAAATTTCCCAACTCGTTCTCCTTGCTCCCTGAGCGACCTTCTGGTTCCACATATTCCTCTTCTGACAGGAAAAAATATGCTGTAAACCGACACAAGCTCCCAGTTGTCCTGGCAGTTCTAGTTCTCACTGCATGCAAATAAATTGGCATTCTAGATTATTTATTGGTTTCCTTGTGAGTTTGAGGTTCACGGAGACAGTAGTGTTTATATAGTTCCCTTGTTCTTGCTACATTAACCAAGAGTCTTTCCGAAAGTGATTACCGAGTGCTAACTAGGCGTCAGATACAAGTCCATATATGGCACGGGGCAGCAGAGATAATATGATATATTTTTTAACTAACCCACATGGTAGGATAAACGAATTGTTTATATCAATGGTGAAAATATAAGGTAGAGGTGGTAACTGTCAAGAAAAGGGTTAAAGTGTAATGGGAGTTGAGAGAAGAGAGAAATGACTTTGGACTGTGGGAACCACGTAGGGATTGGCATTATATTTGAAGTGCGGGAAAGATTTGGCTAAGGGTTATGGGATAGCCCTTAAAGGGAGTAAAGTGATGGAAGGCTCGGAAGTAGAGAAGCATAGGCCATGATTTAGGAACCTAATACTTCACCTTTAATCGTAGTGGGTTTGCAGTTAAGCACATTCCCTGACGTTAACAACTTCTATAACCATAGTACAGTGTTCGAAACCAGGATATTAATATTTTACCATTTCCCCCTCACCTCCCTCAGTGTCTTTTATCTGTTCCAGGATCCAATCTAAGATCCTACATTAGTTTTAATTGTTGTATCTCCTTAGTCTCCTCTCATCTGTGACAGTTTCCCTTTCCTGCCGCAGTAAGAGGAGACTAAGGAGATACAACATATAAATGCCTTGTCATTCATAATCTTGACCCTTTTGACAAGTATTGGTAAGTTATTTAGTAGAGTGTCTCTGGCTTTGTCTGATGTGTTCTCATGATTAGTTTCTGGGCAACACTACCACGAAGTGATGGTTTGTCGGTGTATCATATGAGAGGATACGTGATGTTAGTATATCTTATTTCAGGTGATGTTAACTTTGATTATTTGATTAAGGTTCTGTCTGCTGAATTTCTCCTCTGTAAAGTTACTATTTTCCTTTTTTGTAATGGAAAAATATCTTGGGGAAGATACTTTCAGACTATGTGACTACGCTAATATCCTGAGTCTTTCAATGGAGGTTGCCTGGAGCAATTTTTACTGTGATATTTAAGCAATAGTGTTTATGTATTTCCCTTGTTCTTTCTACATTAACTAATTGGGATTTTCATATAAGGAAGAGCTCTCCCACTGTTCATTCTCCTCCATTTATGCTTTTATTCAATTATTTATTTATATCAGCATGGATTCATGGATATTTTTTTATTTATGGGTTATAACCCAATACCATCATTATTTATTTTGTTGCTCAAATTGTTTTAGCTTCAGCTGTTGGAGCTCCTGTCCTTTTAACATGCCCCCATCATTTTTCAGGAAGAAGTGGATTTTGACTATTCATTCTATTTTATAGATGAAGAAATAGGACCCCAGAGAGGTGGAGTGATTTTCTGTAATCACATAGCTGGGATATTGAATTTCACCCAAGGGAGGAGCATTGGGAAAGCTGCTCCTATTTTAAAATTTTACTTAATATTCAGTAGAGTCAACAAATAGTCCATGGTTCTTACCTTCCCAAATATATCATTATCTACTTCTACATGGCCACGCATTAGTCAAGACTGACTGTTTTACTGTTCATATTAACAATGTTAACCCAACATGTTTCAAATAATGGCCCTAAACTAAATACAGATTTCAACACAGCCACACACTAATCAAGCCTGACTATGTGAATTATCCAAAATAATAAAATGGAAACTCTCAGGTATAAGATGAACAAGTTCTGGGATCTAAGGTGTGTAGCATGGTGACCATAATTAATAATATTGTACTGCACATTTAAAATTTTTAAATTAATTTTTATTATGGTGACATTGGTTAACAAAATCCTGGGAGTTTCAGGTATAAATTTAACAGTAAGGTATAGTATTGCATTGTGTACACCTAAAATTTGCCAATAGAGTAGATCTCAAATGCTCTCACCACATACACATATACACATACACATACACACACACACACACAGTAACTATGTGAGATATTGGATACATTAATCAAATTGACTAGAATCATCTCCCAATGCACATGTACATGTACTTGAAAACTACTACTCCTTTTCTTGTCTTATTAACATTTATATTCTGTATCTTTATTTCTATTTATATGACATATATAAACATGGAAACATATGTATATCAATTTGTACACACATTTTCATGTGATATTATTAATTATTTTAATTTTCTCTCAGTAGGAGACTAGATAGGGTTTAATATAGTGGGAAGTGTGTGGACTTTGGCATTCCACTTACTTCTGTTCAAATCTTGGTTCATTTCCTGGAGCAAGTTATTTCATTCTCTGACCCTTTTCCTGATCTAAGATAACGCTGAAAAAAGTGGCTATCAGAACTTCACACCTAGTAGACTGTCACTAGTGGAAGTTGTTATTATAATAGTTTATTATTTCATTGCTATTCCCCTCCCCTCTTTCCAGTTATTTTCTGGAAGGCAAGCTAATTTTTACCTCTGAATTTTTGACTTACAGCCTTTAGTGTGAGGATTCATGCCAGGAGGATAGCAGCAGAATTTTTAAACACTAATGGAGCTGATAGCAACTTTCAGGCAAATATCTGTCAACTATCTGTTTGTACTATAAAAGAGAAAATTTGAAATTTCTCTTATGTTCTTTGCTGTTTAATAAACCAAGGAAGTGGGTTGAGTTTTACAATCATGAAATTCTAGTGGGTGTCAGCAGACTCTTGTGAGTGAACTTGGCAGTAACAAGTAGCCAGCAGGCTAATTAGCTCTCAGACAGTCCTTACAACATCATACTGGATGTGTGTTTGTCTACAATTAGAGACAAACCCTTCTTTGTACTTCAAAGTCATTATTTATAGTCCTGAAGCTCTGTCTGGGGCCACCACCACTCAGAATTGGTTGAAAGATACTCTTGGGATATTGATCATTGTGACATTGATTAGTGGCCATCTCTCTTAGTCTGTTCAGGCTACTATAGCAAAGTACCATAGGTTCAGTGGCTTATAAACAACAGAATTTATTTTTCACAGTTCTGGAGGCTAGAAGTCTGAGACTGAGGTGCTGGAAGATTCAGTGTCTGGTGAAGGCCTGATTCCTGGTTCCTGGAATGGCCATCTTTGTTCATGGATGGCCATCTTCTTGCTGTGTTCTCATATGGTGGAAGGGGTTAGGGAGTTCTTTGGGATCTCTTTTATAAGGACACTAATCCGATTCACGAGGGCTCCACCCTCATAATTTAATCACCCAGTCCCTGCCCCCATCTCAATATTATCACACGGAGCGTTAAGATTTCAACATATACATTTTAGGGACACAAACACTCAGTCCATACCACTGTCTTTCCTGTGTGTCTACACATCAGGCTTACTTTACTGGAACTGCTGCTGATTGAAGGAACTAAGTGTTATCTCAAGAGATCACCAATGCACTAATATAAAGCAATTCATAAACTCGGTATAGCTTATTGCATTTGGGGTGTGGCTTTAGCTGACATATGACTTTATATAAATATAAGTGTTCAAAAATAGAGTCAGAATAATCCACTTATAATGGCTTGTTTTAAAAAACAATGCAGTGATTTAAAGAAAAAGAGTTATTTCATGTCATTTTCTTAAGATAAAAATGAGTTCTACTATTTTATTCTTATTCGTGCACATTTGCCTCAGCAGGAAGAACACTTACTTTCTCTAAAAGAATTTGAAAAAAAAATTAGCAATTAAACCCAGGAATACTTACCTATGGTATCAGATATAAATGTTATGATACTACGTGGCATTCTTTAGTAACTATTTAGAAACTGGATTTTCTTATTTTGCTCTTAAGAGCATAATACATATGGCTTGACATTTTCCCCACTTTTTATGTACTCCATTACAGTGAACTTCTAAAATTCTAAGGAACTACTTCAGGTTCTCCAATATAATGACAGAGGATCTCCTTCCCCTGACTCCTCTACCTCTATTTATTAATGTTCTCCTAAGTAATGTTATAGGCTTTTCGTTCTGAAATGATTCTGATTCAACTCTGACTTTCCCAAGTACGTCTTTTGCCTTTGGAATTTTTCAAACTATTGGACAAAATGTTTCCATTGATGGGTGAAATATTAAGTATATAGTACATTTATAGTGTTATCTAGCAGCATTTTCTTAAAGTGTGGTCTGTGGAGCACCTGTTCCAGAGTCTCTTAGGATGCTTGTTAACAGATTCCTTGGTCTTCTCCAGATTTACTGAATCAGAGGCTCTGTTGATATGGCCCAGAAATATGCATTTTAAACAAGCAACTTGGATGATTCTGATGCATGCTAAAATTGGGGTCCACTGGAAAGCTGTTTTGGAAGCTTATTTAAAGGAGACATAGAATGTGAGGGAACAGCATTTTAAGATGTTAACCAAATGAATTAATAAGGGGCAACTTTTGCATTTTAAAGTGAAACAGGGCAGAACAATTTTTCAAACTCCTTCTAGCTCTGAAATCCTGAGATTATTTTGTCCTTTTTATATGCCCTGAACATTGTAGTTTCATTGTATTCAGGCTTCTGAGAAGGGTCACTTTGGCATTTTTAACTGGTTGTAAGTGCTTCTGTTGATGACTTTAAAAAAAAACAAGTTAATTTTTAAGAATCAAATCCTTTTAGGTTTTAAAACTTTTTAATGATAATCAAAGATGATATTTAGAAACTGTATTTGAATTGTTTTTCATTTCTTCAAGGTCTCGGGATTTCAAAGTCAATCTGCTTTTAGCTAACTGGCACAGGGTGGGGAGGAGTTTCTGTTAATCCATCAAATGGTGTATTTTGGGCTACAGATTTTTGAAACCTTAAAAGTTAACATCAAGGCTTTTATTGCAACTTTCAAGGAGTGATAACACTGAAGAAAAGCATTTTTTGTCAGCGATATAGACTTAAGGCAAGCAATATTAATATTAGTTCAAATTAAAGTCAATATTCTTTTCTTTAAAGTTGTTTTAGCAATAAAAGTATTAAATATTTCTCAAAAATAAATTAAAGAAATATAATATGCAGATATTATAATAGAACTTTTTAAACTTAGGTCTGATATTTCATCAAAAACATTTGATTTTTACTTGGAAGATGGCTTAGAGAAAGAAAGTAGTAAGTGCTTTTCATATTGCTGAGTTAAAATCAGACTACTTCACAAAAATTGTAGTTCTTTGTTATATAAAAGCATAATATGTTGTGTGAGCGACTTGACTACCTTAATTAAATCCTAAGAAAATAATCTACAGAGTATTTATTAAAGAGCAAAGTAAATACAAAACAAATAATTTTTCTTGGAGATAAACATGCAAAATGAAAATTGTAGAGGAAGTAACTTGAGGAGGATGAGACCAGCTCTCCACTTAATTTAATCTTCTGATGTTCTATCTTGTTGATTGAACATGTCCCTTGCTTAATACTAAGAAGTAATACATTCCTTCTTTCTCTGCTTCTCCCAGAGAGCAATGGGGAGTTTGTGTATCCTTTTGACATTGCATTTGAGACCTACTATTAAAGGCCCTATTTTTTTCAATAGTCTAAAATATATTTTTATTCAGTCACAGGAAATTGTGCACACACTTAATATCAGTGCAGGAAAGAGATAAACAACTTCTACTTACTACTTGGGGGTGACTGTCAGACTGACAATAAATGCAACCCAAGGAGTGTACTCTGCAGATGCAAAGGCCATTTTTATAGGGACAATGGTACTCATGTATGACCTTCCTAAAGTATGAAACATTAGGTTGAAGCAGACAGCTTCATTGATAATTCTTTACGGCAAGTTTTTCTTTTGTTTTGTTTTTGTTCCTCCTTCCCTCCCTCCCTCTCTCCCTCCCGCCATCCCTCCCCTCCTTTCTCCTCTCCCCACTTTCTTCCTTCCTGTCACCCCTCATCTGAAGCTATTCAGGAAGGAGATAGCAACATGTAGATAATTATCTTTCTGCCACTGGAGATATTTTATCACATTCAGAGACTCTAAATGGGTTATTAAAATGACATCTTGTTTTTTGTTTTAATTTTTTTCTCTTTTGCATGAGAGAAAGTTTTGCTAGAAACCCCTTAGATAGAAAAAGAAAATGTATACATTTACAGCTTGCCTTTCATCTGAAGGGCTTTTTGTGTCTACTTCACAGGATGTTATAATAATCTATTGTTAAAAAATGATTTGTGCAATTTATAGAAACATTATGACAGTACAGCTTATGTGATCCAACAGAATGTTGATAAACTCTAGGATCAAAAAGAGAGGGGTTATAAAGGAAAGTATGAAGAATGAGAAGGAAATGATGATCTTTTTGACAAGGAGGCAAATATTCAATTCACTGTATTTGTAAATTCCAACAAGCTTTGATCTCTTGACCCAGAAAAATCCAGTAGGAAATTGGGTTTAGCAAGGGTACAAGTTGAAGGTTTGATTACCATTTTGACTCATCGTGCTCTGTGTGGAAGGAAAGAATGTGCTAGGCAAACATGTGCACATTACACTAAAAGGAAATAAACACATTACAATCAGTTATTCTGTTGACTTTATGTTGTTTGTTTAGAAGTAATTTCTCTTTGATTGTTTCGTTGCCTGTAAATGCTTTTCCTTTGCATCTAACAATGATGACTCTGTCAGGAATAGTCTGTGAGTAACTTAATGTTTGGCTCTTATTCTCTTTATGGATGTGGCATGTACCTCTTTTCTCTTCTCATGGGGCCTGTGTGCACATCCCTAAAGATCACACTAGTTGCAGTTAACCCATTTTCTTCAGAGGAGTCCTTCTTGAATTGTCTCTAAATTTTCAGTGTTTGAAGGTAAAAGGCATCAAGTATAAGGGTTCTCTAAGAGAATTTAACATTTTTTGTTTTCATTTCTATGGTAGTTAAAATATATTAATATAAGCATGATCAGAAAGGGTCTTATACTCTGCCAGGCCATTTTAGATGTTTGTCATTTGTGATCACGATTCATTTTTTTATATTAGTTTTTACCTATCACCAATGAGCGGTAGGACAGAGACTGACTTAATATTTAAGTGATATGTTTGGATCCCACATGAATCAACGGTCCATATTCCTGAGAGTTTTGCTGTAGGTAAATAGAAAAAAGTCCTTTCAAGGTACACGTTGGTCTGGGCATGCCAAACCGAAAAGAGTCTATACTCCAGCAGCCAACACTGTAAGCACAATGTTAGCACCCATTTAGTTTCACCAAAACATCGTAACTTTGTATTAAATTAATATCATTGTTTTGAATTGTATTGGCTTTATATTTTTAATTCATATACATGTTATGCTGCTATAGTTATATAAAGCTCTAAGCATAAGGAAAGTTATTCCTATTTTTATGTGGGTACATATAAATGTATAATGTAATGAAATGTAATAAAAATAAATTTTTAGGTCATATTTAGGTAATGTAATAAAAATAAAAACCCTTTAGAATGGATTTGTCTTTGAGAGATATCAAAGATAAACACAGCCAGACTTTACTTAAAGTGATGAAAATAGAGTTTATTCAGTAATGACTGACAGTAGGGAAGAGAGCTGAGCTCCATTCCGATATGTGCAGAGGTGATTGGATGAGGGAGAATGGGGGAGGAGGAAATGATGGGAGTCTGAGCAGAGTCAGGGAAGTGAAAAATTACAAAAAGCAGGGTGAGAGTTGGTCCATGCGTATCTGGGTTTTCTAACTGGCATATACACAAGTTATATTCCTACGCTTCCGGGAGCAGGGGAGACAAGACCCTATCTTGAGGTGCTGGCTGGAACAAACAGTAAATTCTTTTGGTAGCCTTGAGTTTTCTCAGATGGACACTTTAAGGGTCATTCTAAAAAATGTGGCCTTGAGCTGTTAGAAATATGTTAGTATTTGTTCAAGTCTTTCTTAGAACAAGGTTGAGGCCTACACAAGAAGAGGGCTCAGAGGAGCCTGGCTAGAGTTTGGCCAAGAAGAAACTCTGTCAGTGATAATTGGAAAGTAGCAGTATGCCTCACTTATGATAAACAGTGACTACTTTATATTAATTTGTTGAGAGAGTTTGTTTTACGATCTTAATTGAAAAAAAGAAATTATGCTATTTTGTTTCAGGGCCGAGATCTGGACTGTAAAATTCAAGAGTATAAAGAAGCTGGAAGAACTTTCCCGGAGGTCAAATAATAGAATGGTTTGTCCAGCTGTTGCTGGGAGTGGACTACATGCATGAGAGGTATGTTTCTTTGTTACTGCAGGACAGGATTTTTTTTTTAACAGTCATGTCTGAACTTGAAAATGAAATTTTGAGTGGTAGAATTGAAAGGAAGCAAGACCAAAAGATAAATGACTGTAGTTGAACATCTATAATATGCTTTTCCATGAGGAAACTGTTGAATGGTTATATCTAGATGATTTACTTGAATAGCTTTTTGTTTCGTTGTTGTTCTAAAAATCAACTTGGCCTTGAATACAAGACAGAAACTTATATTAAACACATTTCCTGTATCTGATCATATCCTGTGAATCACAGTGATTCTCAGATACCTTTAGCATGCTATGAATTTATTATATCTTACAGCAGGCTTGAGCTATAAATTCCCTAGGATGCTACAAATGAATTGCATGGTCACCTTGGAATGTGTCAGTGCACACTTAGCGGTGTTCGCTTTCCAGTAATTGAGGCAGAAGATATTCTCTGGCTTCAGAGATGAGTTCTCAGACCAAAAGTAAATTTTGACATGAAACATCTGATAAAGAAGGTCAAAGTATATTTTATGACTTCAATTATCTACAATTTATATTTATAATCTCTGACTCAAAAATGTATTTTAAAACTTTTTATTATTTGTATACAGGCCAAAAGTAAGGAGTTTTAGATGTTAAATGTTTAATAGACCCATAAAATGGTATGACCACTTTTAAAAAGATGAACATACTTAAATACATAAAAGTAGATACTCTGAGGTGTCCGTGTAAGCTTTCAACTTAGGAGTAGGCAGAACAGGTGCTAACATTATCTTGAACAAGAGTGGAAATTTGTAGGGTGCACCAAAGTCTTGCTATCTATGGATGTCATACAGCTTAAATGTCTCACCTGTGGTTTCTGATCACATAAAAAGTAATTGGATTATTTTGTGTTTTGCCATGTGACATCTGAAACATGTGCCCAATGATACAGGTAGCCACTGACTTACTGACAACTCATAACAGTCTTTTGAATGTTGTAAAATAGTCCAAAGGGACAATGATAAAATAATGTCAAGTAATTTTTTCATAAAGTACCCAAAGCTGCCAATGTAGGACATCTGTGTACATGCAGCTATATTGGTATTACTTTTATTCTCTTTACTATTCCATCACATGTTTGTTAGCTTATACATAAGGGAAAATAACACATATAAAGAAGCCAACTTTGGTGTTTTATGTGTCAAATATAAAACTGAAATTTGGTTTAGTTAAGAACACAGATATTTTTGATGCATTTGGCTCTACTTAGTATGAGTTAAAATAAATGAATTTAAAATAATCCTTCAAGAGAGTATGTAAATTGATTTTTATTCCTTTAACATTTAGAGAAAGTTATTAAATGGGACTAAATATTTGGATATACGAGGATCTGTGGATCTGAAATACCATCCTTTGTGATTCAGACAACAAATGATGGTGCTTCTTATTAATTATGTTATTATAACCAATTGTTGTAAAGTTTTTATGTCTAGAGAGAGGAATTTCAATTTTATATTTAATGTTTTTTTAAATTTTTAAATAGTGGTAAATTAAAAATAAGCCTAACTTCAAAGAGCTGTTAGTAAACTAGTAGAGATAAAACATGTACCCAAGTAACTATAAGCCATGTATCATGGTGGATAAACAGGACTGAGGATCTCTGCCATGTACTGCATTATGGCCCTGGGAAAGCTGCCTGACCTCTCTGAGCCTTTGCGTCCTCACCCATAAAGTAGGGATAATAATAGGACTATCCCTGCTTACTTATAGGGTTGTAGCTAATATGCGTTGAGATATTATACATTTAAAAAGTTTGCAAACTGTTAAGCCCTATGTAAATGTTGTTGCTTGTGGTTGTAATTCAACATAGAAATGAGGGCATAGTCACCAAAAGGGCTAAAAAAACCCCTTTGACAATAAAGAGTGTTGATAAGGATGTGGAACTGCTAGAACTCTCTTACATTGCTGCTAGGATTTACATTGATTTAACCACTTTGGAAAAATGTTTGCTAGTACCTCCAAAGCTGAACATTCACATACCTGTGACACAGTTTTTCTATTACTGAGATTAAAAATGAGCCCTATGTCCAACAAAAGACATGTACAAAAATGTCTATAGAAGCTTTACTTGTAATAGCCAAAACACTTAAGAAATATCCATTTACGATAGAATGGTTAATAAATTATGATATAGTCATTGTGATGGAATACTACTTTGCAATTTTAAAAAAAACAACAACAATGCAATTGATAAGCATGACCTGGATGCATCTCAGAGACATGATGTTGGGTGAAGGAAGCCAGATGCAAAAGAATACATACTATATGACTTCATTTAAAAGAAGTTCAAAAACAAGTAAAACTAATCTATGGTGAATCAGAATAGAAATTACTTCTGGAAGGGGTTACAGAGAAACCTTCTGAGTTGTTGGAAATGTTCTATACCTTGATCTGGGTGGAGGAGTTTATATAAATATACAAATTCATTAAGCTTAAGATTTATGCACTTTAATGTAAATTATACTCTAACACAATTCATAAGAACACCAAGAAAAGTACAATTTAAGTGCTATAGGAGGACACAAGAGGGATAATATTTCTATTTGGGAGAATCATTGAAAGCTTTTTGGAAGAAGTGATATTTGACCCAAAGTAGCTTTCGTATATGGTGAAAGATGGGTCAGCACTTTCCAGGTTTAGAGAACGAAGTGAGCGAAGACATAGCTGGTAAAACATGGCACTTTCAGAGTGAATGATGAGTGTGATTTAGTTGGGAGGCTCTTGGGGTACATGAATGAAGTCACGAGGAAAGATAGGTTGAGATAAGTTGTAGAGCACTTTATTCTATTTTGTAATATAGACATTTATACTACAGAAGCCTTTTTTTTTTTTTTTTGCCACAGAAGCCTTTCAAGTGGAGCTATAATATGACCAGATCTTTAGGAAGATTAGATAATAAATTATAGAGGGGAGAGAGGAGAACATGGGTTATCAGTCTGGAACTTTTTAGAATATCCACGCAGGAGGTTATGAGAGCTGAAACAATATGGCAGAAATTGGCAGGATGTGGAAGGATGAGAGTGAACTTGATAAGCTGAAATCTCTGGACTTGATTAAGTAGATATAGAAGAGGTGATAGGAGAAGGGAAGAATGAACCCAAGGTTCATCACCCAAGGGTGAGTGAGAAGTTGGAAAAACAGGTTCGAAACAATGACGTTGAGTTTAATTGTGAATAAATACGATGAAAGGACTATGGAGAGAGAATGAGAGAAAGAGATTGAGAGAGTGAGATAGAAAAATAGAGAAATAGGGATAGAGAGAGAAGGAGAAGGAAGTTAGAAGTAAGGGCCTAGATCTTGGGAAAACACTAAGACTTGTCTGCTGTTTGGGTTCTTTCAGCATCAGAACCTTGAAACCAAAACGGGGGTCTAGGAAGTTTGTCTAGGGGATAATCTCGGGAAGCAGAAGCCGGTGAGTGGGGAGAGAGAGTGAGAAAAGCCAAATATGGCGTGTTATCGAGCTGGTTGCTGCCGTGGGTAGAGGGATAGAGAGGCAGCATTCTTCTGTATGTTTTTAGGTTGGGGGCTGCTTTTTTACATTCTTTCAGAGCTTTTTTTTGAAAATTCTTGCCCAAATGCAATTATTGCTTGATGGCACTATTATGAATTTTCTCTTGAAAAATTTCTTATATTTCCGGAATCTGAGGTGGAAAGGGGAGGCAAGTATCTCCCCGTCTTGAGCCAATCTCCAGAATAGTTTGAAATGGGGAAATGCTATATATGATTCCTGATCGTAAATATATATTCTACTTTTCACTTCTGTTAGTTTTCAATATTTAATTTTTATAGGTCTAAAATATGTTCCCTATAGAAAATAAACTATCTTAATTATTTTTAAAAAACAATTTAAATCCAAAAGAATGATTCTATTAATATACACCATAGACACCTATAAATAATGAGGTAAAAAGCCAAGAGTATTTACAGTTTACTAAAAGATACCTTCAGAATATGGCACTAAAACTTATTCCTTCTGAAGGAAATCATGCTGTATTAACCAAAAAAATCCCATTCTCAGTGGCTCCCAACAACCATTTTTTTGCCCATGTTGCATGTTGGCAGTTGCTAACCAGCTGTGAGTCTGCTCCGCATGTCCTGCCCTTCCAGTACCCAAACTGAAGGAGTGGCTTCTCTCTGGGCCATGGTTCTTCATGACAAAAGGGACAGAGAGTTAGTGGAAACACTCCTTGTCTCTTAAAAATTCTGCTCAGATATGACAATCGCCCTGTCTGCTCACATGCCATTGACCAGAGCAAGTCACATGACCAAGCCCAACGTCAGAGAGGTGGGATGCTTATTCCTCCCAAAGAGGACACTCACTGTAAGGCATAATTGGTTTGGATATTTTGGGAACAAGAATAATTGATATCAGCCTACCACAATGTTTCACTCACCTTTTAACTTAAGTCTTCCAAACTACAGCCAATATAAATAGATCTGTGTACAAAGCATTATTCCATCCTTTTCCTCAGATGATCTCTAATATGTAGTAAATGTATTTTGAAAAGTACATAGGTTACTTAAAAATGAATTGGAAAGAAAATTACCTTGAAAATAATACACGTGAATAAGTTAGGTTTGGCTCCTCTGTTGCAGATGCCTTGTGAATTATTTTAGTGCCTGTGATGATTAATTTTTATGTGCCAATTTGAGGTACCCAGATTAAACACTGCTTCTGGGTGTGTCTGTGAGGGTGTGTCTGGATGAGATTAGTATTTGAATTATGAACTCGGAAGATTACCCTCTCCAATGTGGTTGGACACCATCCAATCTCTTGGGGGCATAAGTAGAACAAAAGGCAGAGGAAAGGGAGATTTGACTTTTTCCTGCCTACTTGAGCTGGCCACCTCATCTTCTGCCTTTGGACTAAGAAACTTAGACCAGCAATTTTCCTGATTCTCAGGCCTTTAGACTCAGACTGAATTACACCACTGGCTTTCCTGCGTCCCCAGCTTGCAGATTGTGGAACTTCTCAGCCTCCATAATTGTGTGAGCCAATTCCTCCTTATGAATCTGTATCTGTATCTGTATCTCTCCCCCCCCCTCCATCTCTATCACTATCTCTGTTTCCTATTAGTTCTGATTCTCTGCAGAACCCTGATTAATACATTACAGTAGCAGAGTAGATGAAGAAGACATTGGAAATACTAGGAAGAATGAGGTTACAGAAGAAAAGAGGATTTTTTTTTTACTTCTTTGGAGATTTCCTATACTTATTTTTATTTGGTGTATTTATACACTTGTAATATTCTAAATGTATAGCATATGGCATAAACACATAAATAATGATGCTGAAAGCTGAGAATATTCTCAGTTCACTGAAAGCTGTTTTGAGAATATAGCACTAGAGTTGCTTCCCCCCTATGGACCTGAACCTCTGGCTCACAGACAGATCCAAGTTTTTGTTGTTGTTGTTGTTGTTGTTGTTTTTAAAGATGTTTATGTTCTGAGGCTCATTCCCAACTCCCTCAAGCTTCCATAGGCTAGTTAAGTGTTTGAGGGACTTTGGAACCTTGGACAAAGTTAGAACTATATTTTCTCGGAAAAGTACAATCCTATATAGCCTTTCTTATCTCTGGTCCAATTAATTGGCTAATCTTTGAAACATCATCTCTGGATGCCACAGCAGAACTAGGCATAAGGGAACTCCTTAGGGGCAGAGACAATGTCTTGTTCACCTTTTGTTTGTTTGTTTTTTTGTTTGTTTTCCCCCAGTGCTAACACAGAAACCACAAAATGAAGCAAAACAAACAAACCAAAAACCCTCCCAAACTCATTTCTCTTGAAGGGGGTAGTTCAAATAGCCTAGATTTTTAAAGATGCATGGAACAGCCTTTGTGCAGAGAGCCCATTTGCTGGCGACCTGGAGGCCTTGCTGATTTTAGCTTTCACAGGGGAGGAGAGACCAGGGCAGGGGTACTTTCCTAAGATGACTGCCTCATCACCTAACAGCCCACACATTTCTCCAGCCAGTATTGTGTTAGAATGACTAAATATTCCCTGAAATGTGTCATGAGAGATTTATTTTTAATGTAGAGAGGCTCCCAGGGAAAAGGCCTACTTGTGAATTCAGGTCAGTAAATATGTCAGGGTATGCAGGTGTGCTACCCAAGGTTTGAAGATGGAAAAGCAAAAAGAAGTTGTGGCATCTGGGTGTTGCTGGAGATTCCTGCTTTTGCCTGGTTCTCACTTCTTAAGGAAATCCTGAGGTCACTTTTTTCAAGGAGACCCCATTCCAGTGCCAGGTATAGGCAGCTCCTGCTCTGTTAGCAATAGCTACATTGGTAAAGACCTGATTCTACCCCTGACTTACAACACGGAGGGGTCCTCATGATCATGAAGGCCCACGACACAGATGAGGAAGTCAGAGAGGTGCCTCAGAGTCTAGGATGGAGGCCACATGACAGAGACAGCAACGGCAGCTGCGTGGGCCATGCATCACCAAGGAGTCATTACTTGTGGCAGAACCTTTGGCAAGAAGAGTTTGCAATCCACCCTGAGACCCTACTAGATGAATGACAGACAAGTAGGGAAGGGAGCTGATGTGTCAGAAACTATTAAAATAAGGGCTTAAGGAGAGATGAAGATTACATTCTCCATACCTTCTCCACAGCCCTACCTCGGGCTGGGGGCCTGAGAAACACTTGCTCTATCTGCCTCCACAGACTGTCCTTCACTCTGCTGTGGTCCTGGAAGCCAGAAGATGTAGATAATGTCCTGATGGAGGAGACAGAGGCAGGAGCTGTACTGTGTACTTGACCACAACTGTCATCTAATCTTAACCAGGTCATTTAATTCTTTGGGGCATCATGAGGTTTAGAAATGAGAGGGACCTACCACTCCTAGAGATATGGTGAAAGAGATTTCTGGGTTATTCTTTCAGTGCAGTATTAGGCTTGACTTTCTATCATCTGCACTATTTTATAACTCTGTAGAGGCAGAGGTTAACTTGAGTATTTTTGTCCAGAAGAAACTCAGATAACTTATTTTCAGTAGAACAGATAACCCTGGAAATATGGTTTAGAACCCTGTAAGGTATTAACCAGTTTTGTGTCTAACCCAGCAGTCATATCCTCCTATAAATACCCTCACTTATCAAAGGTTCTCTGACTCATTTTCAACATCTGTTCCCAGCTTAAGTCTCAGGAATATTATTCCCAAACCGGGGTCTTCTATTTAGGCCTAATGATTAGATATACTATACTAATTGATGCCTATTATAATCATGAATTGTTAGCAATATCCTTTGTTTGTGAAGTCAGGGAATTATATAGCCCATTTTAGAAAGATGTGAATCAAAAGTAGTTTGAAAAGTTTAGGCACATGTAAACCTACCAATCTTATTAAACATTTATAGTATTATAGAAGATAGTGCAGGCAAGCAAGATATTGACCTTGTAGAGCTTATAATTTAGCAAGAGTGGTTGGTCAGCTGTATAATATGATGTCAAAAGAACAGAAGTGGTAGGGCATTGTCTAACTTGCTGATAGTAGTAGGAATGGTGGTTAGGAGTAGGAATTAGGAGAAAGTGATGACAGATTTCATTTTCTAAGCTTGGGCCTTTAGGAGGCACAGCCTGGGGCAAAGATTGAAATGCCCTATACCTTCTTTGGGAGGTGTAGACCCAGGGTGGTGAGCATGAGGACAAATGGGAGCAGGGCAAGGATGTAAAGCAAAGTGAAGTGGTGTGTTATTGTCATCACTTCACCAAGAGCTGGGGAGAGACAGTAGCAGGTTGCTTGGCAGGGATATTTGCATGGCTTATAGGCATGTGGGCTGCCTGACTTGGGGAGAGAAATGAGGGGAAATGCATCTGCTTATCTTCTTTCTCCTCTTGTCTCTCACTGCTTTGCCCCAAGGGAGATAACTCCCTTGCACTTTCAGGTTGCATCACTAGTTCCTTACTTCGCCACTTGGAATGCCAGATTCCAAGTCTTGTGGTGTGGTGTTTTATTCTAGTCCGGATGTGGCAGGACACAGAGGGCCTGGCATTCCCAGGCAAGTGACTGAGTGATCTCCAGTACCAGAGGTGGGTGGCATTTTTGGAAGGAAGGAGATAGAGGACTCCAAGGAGGTACCTGAGGCTTGCATTCAGTACGATCCTAAAGGACAGATAGGATTCTGAGAGGGATGATAGGGTTGACAGAGGAAGGCATTTTAATGTGAGCAGTGACATAGAGGAAGAAACATGTGTGCTGCATTTAAGATAAAGCAAGTGCTATACTGGCTACAATGGAGATATGACAATTGCTTGTCCCAGATTTTTTTGGCTTGTAAATGAATTCTTGAGTTTTTTTTTCCCCTTTAAAAGTTACGCTAAATATATAACTAAATGTTTATTCCTTTGTTAGATTGTTCCCATGAATAAATTAACCAACTGGAAAAAATCCTTTGTCAGGCCATTTCTTACAGATGTATAAATAGGTGGAAGAAGAGGCTGGAAATGGAGAACTCCAAATGCTAGGCTGTCCTTGATTTAGCCAACAGCAGGGTCAGGAGGATCTTGAGCAGGAAGGGGGGTGTGTGAGAGTGAGGGAGAAGGACGGTGAGGTTTAAACCACTCCCAATAGTTCAGTCTTGTTTCTCTTGAGGTAATCTGTATGACTCAGTGGTCTGTTTTCACTGTTCATCATTCATCTTTGCTTGATAGCCTCACACGGACTTTCCTTTTTGATATATGGATAACAATAGCAACATGAGCAATAACAGGAACAACCATCACAACCATGGCTCATTCATATTTCTGCTCTTATGTCCTTCTCTGACCACCGGTCTAACCTTAGCATCTCCCTACCCCGATGATCCCCTTATTGCTTTATTGCTTTATTGGCTCCAGTTGTCAGCTGGCATCATATTATATATCTGCTCATTTCATTGTTTGCTGCCTATTTACATTAGCAGAACAAAGCTTAATGAACGCAGAGAATGTGTCTGCCTTGATCTGTCATTGCCGGTCACTGTACTAAGCACCGTCTTGTGTTCCGAATTAGTTTTGCTGAGGTCAGAGAGTGTGTGGACGACATGGTGCCGATTCTTTGTAATGTGTTGAGACTTGCTCTATAGGGAGTAGTCCATTGCTGATTGTGCAAGTATCTCATGTGTGCCGGAAAGGAGATGCGTTTTTAAATTTGTCGATGTAATATTTAATTTATATAGATTAGCTCAAGATAATTTTTCAGATCTGTAATAGTGTTGCTAAAATCTATATCTTTTTTAGCTGTGGAAGATGGGAGATTGAATGTGATATAAGTTTACTTCGTTGTCATTGGAAGCTGAGGTTTCATTCTTGAGTTTTTAATCTCAATAATTACATTTTTCCCCCCTAGAAATTCTATTTGGTTGCTCTTAAATCAGCATTATTTTTTAAAGATAATATCCTGTTTTTATTTAACTTCTTCTATTCCTTTGTTTATGATTTTAATCATTTAAAATATACTTATGTTATAGTTTGAATTCTATCAGATTATCTGAAATCCTCAGGGGTGTATTTCACAATACGTTATTTGCTGACTCTTTGTTTGCATTTGCTTCTGCCAGATGCCTCAAGAGGGTATTAGCGGCTGAGGACCAATTTTTATGTTAATTTCTTGGCTTTAGAATTTCTGAGGCCATATAGGTATTACATATTTTAATCCCAAATGTGAGCAAAGATATATGGTTACAAACTGTGAAAGAAGATATTTTTTCCTCTATTCAGATTTCAGACCTATGTAGATAAGCTTTCTTGTCATTTCGTTTACTTGTGAGTGAGTGATTTTTAGGTTTCCTTTCACTTAAGGTATGGACTACATTATATATATTTATATATATTATATACATATATAATATATATAATACATATATACATATATTTATATTATATTATATTATATATATATTATATTATATTATATTATGTATATAATATAATATATATAAATATATGTGTGTGTGTGTGTGTGTGTATATATATATATATATATATATATATATCCTCCCTCCGCCCCTCCAGCCAACACTACACATTACATTACATGGGCTTAATGTCTTGACTCTTGTTTCCCTTAGGCCATTAGAGCCGGCTGCTGAGACTAGCACAATCCCTAGGGCAGCTGAGAAATCAGCACCCACTGTCCACTTTGAACTTCAGTTTTCTTTTTGTATTATCCTTGGGGATTCGCCTCATTTTCTTGTGGGCTCAGCTGTGCATATATGAAGATATTTGTATACTTTATTCAATAATTTTAGGTGTTTTTATGCAACAGTTTTCAAGTTGTCCAGTTCTCCATAATTCCAGGAATAAAAGTCTTAGCTGACATAATTTACATTACTAGTTTATAGTAAGACTTACCAAATGTTATTTATTATTAAATTTCATCATTGACATTATTATTTCCACAAATATATAAAACCTGAACATTTGGATTATAATATGTATAATAGATTATTTATTTGTATCATATATATATATATAAAATATAATAGATTATATATAATAGATGATAAAGCTTTATGATAATTGGTCTAAAACCAAGTGTATGGTTTTTCTATGGTTACTATGTAGATTATGCTATAAAAATGCAATAAAGCTTAGCCTGTTGAAGTAGTTGAAACCATTCACTCTTTTCCCAATTACCAGTTCCCCTGACTTAGAAAAAAAAAAAACAAACACAAAAACAAGAAAACCTCCTATTTCCTCAAGGAAATGAGAAAATATGGCTTTGTAGCTTTTAAACATTTAAACACATGTCTATGAGAGTATATATTTATATGTGAATTACTTCACATATACCCATATATATTATTTCTATTAGTATCTAAAGTTTTTACATTTTGCATGAAATTGCATCTTTTTTTTGCCTTTTGTAGGAGGATACTTCATCGAGACTTGAAATCAAAGAATATATTTCTGAAGAATAATCTACTTAAAATTGGTAAGATTTTTTTAAAAGTATGCATTCCAAAAACATGAAAGAGTATATTCTTGATGTTATCGACATATCAAGTTGAAGTATATAGTATCCAGAAGTGTTAGAGTAATCATTGGTTTATTTAAACTTCTCAAATTTTTGTTCTTATTTGATTGGGGCCAACAAAACCAAATTATTTTGTTTCTCATTATCTGATATAAAGTAAGATATAAGACACTTCCTGCACACTTTGTTGATTCAGCTAATATTTTTTGAGTTTCTGCTCCATGTCAGACACTTTGCAAATGGTTAGACTTGTTTTACTAGTTTAATTAATTACTACAGTTTATCCCCACCCCCGCCCGCCATTATTTTCTCACAGGCAATTAGCAGTTATCACAGTTTATGAAAATGTTGACATAATGGCTTCATTAATCTTTAGCTCTCCTTCAGAAATGTACCTCCACTCATAACAGTTACTGGATTATTGAATCTTCATGCAAGATGTTCTTAGAGACAGAAGGGATAAAAGCATGTAACTAGTCAGGCAAGCAGAGAGAAGCTCATGAATTCCAATTGTTATAGTCATGTTCTCGAAAAGTCTCAGGTGTTTTATTTAAATTTTTTTTCATGATTGTAAATGAAGAACGAACTCTCCCTTCTCAAATGAAATTGCCAATCATTATATTCAGCCCTTCCAAAATCATTCTGTTTGTTGTTATTCAGACTTGAAATAGCTTTTTGTTTCAAGTTATTGGTTCTTCACAATTCTAGAAATAAAAAGCTTTGGTTTGCATAATTCAAAATCTTCTTTGTCTTATAAGGCGTATGTTTTTAAAGCCATTACCGGCATTAAATAATTTAAAATACGTCGATTATATTTAAAATGGTATTCATCACTGCATGTTAAAATTATCAAGTTAGATACTCAGTTGTTAATTTTCAGGGCTGGTTTTCATTGTTTTAAAAGATTTATAAAATTTAATTGTTATTTCAAGGAGATTTTGGAGTTTCTCGACTTCTGATGGGATCCTGTGATCTAGCCACCACTTTAACTGGAACTCCCCATTATATGAGCCCAGAAGCTCTGAAACACCAAGGCTACGACACAAAGTCAGACATCTGGTGAGTGGGCAGTGGGTTAGTCCAGATGACTTGTTCGTCTGCTACCCTGGGAGAACAATGCATTTTGGTTTTAGGCTCATTTACTTACTTCATCTACTCACGTTATTGCTTTGAAATATGAATAATTTTGTGACTAGAGTAAAAGGTTTCTGGCTTTGGAACTTGATGAATTCCATTAAACCGACTTCAAAAAGTCCCTTTATTCATAGATTAATTTTCTGGTTTGGAGTTTTTCTTCTTGAGCCACAAGAAAAAGTTCTTAATGTATCATAAACACTAAATTTTGATAGGTTTCTGCTAACATATTAAAATGTTTATAATCCTAAGCACTGTGCTTTACTTTGTTTTAAGGTTAAGTTTCACCTCTTTGGGGAAACATCTAGCTCTTCATTATATTTTTCTCCTGTTGCTTTTAAGAATTTTTACTAAAGATATTAACTTTAAGAGTAAACTTAAATTTAAAACATTCTGGGTTTTCAGTAATAGATTCATTTGATATTTCTCAGTTTCTTTGAGCTCTTGAACCAAAGGAATTTCTCCTTCCTCATCATGGAACCAGTTTAAATCTCAGTGCAGAAGCCATGTGGAAATTTGTATTCTATTGTTAACAATAGATCTTATTTGGGGGAAAATTCCTTTTCTTTTAAAGAAGAATCTTACATAATTTGTAGTTAAGTGTTGAAAGAACAAACTAGCTGAGAGCTTGTTAAGTGAACAGTATGTGTAACTCAAGTAGTTCTGAGCTTTCAAAGATGAGTCATGTGAAAGATTATGCCCTCTTCATTTTTCTACAGAAGATAAAATTGAAAGTTACCTCTTCTCTGATTATGGAAAAGTAAATACAACAGGAATAGGCCTTGGGATTTCCCTAAGGATCATTACTCCTGTTTTTGTTCTGGCGTCCAAGAGGGAGAGAACACTGTCACGATTGGGTCTGGCCGTGGCACATTCCCATCCATTTCTGTCCCTTCAGTTCACTCTTGTGATTATCCATTCTTAGGGTCTTCAGTGGAGGTATTCATTGTTAGCTTGATTCTGCCCTGGTGATTTTTTCCAATTCACTTACCATCTTTCCTCTAACAAAACCTTCTCCATCCCCTCCAAAACACAAACAAAACAAAACAAAACAAAACAAAACAAAACAAAACAAAACAAATAGAAAAAAAATACAAAGGTATATTTAAGGAATGAGTTTCTTTAATTTTGCTTTATTGAACATCTACTATTTGCCAGTGACGACAGAAAATCAAAAGTGAAACAATTTCTGCCCCTCAGAAGGGGTCTCCTTGTTCTTTTTGGAGTACCTTTCAACACATTGAGAAAAATTAGTTCTTGAGTTTTGGATTGAATATGAGTGGCATACCTACATCTCTCTTCACACTTAATTTTTTGAAATTGTTATGGGCATTTAAAAATAGATTCAAATATATAATTTCTTCCTGATTGGAGATTACATAGTCTCCCCAGATGATGTTACATCATCTCATTTGAATTAAGAGTAAATTAATTTATGAAGCCCATCATTTAAGCCTTTGAAATTATATGTAGCAAGAAAGCTAGCTCTTTTTGACGTGAATCTACATTCTACTTGCCAAATCAGCTGTATGTCTCGTGGGAAACTTAGGCAACAAAACCCACAGACAGGACTAAAGCATAATATCTTTTTATTGCAGTTGTATGTCTTCTTTTTTAAAGAACTGCTCCTAGTATTGCATAAAGAATTACAGGAATATCAGAAAGTATTACTTATAGTGGTTTAGGCTTACAACAATGACATATGAGTAAAGCAAAATAAACTTTATCTAACTAAGGCAAACTTTAAAAAGCCAAAATTTCCCAAATATAACAATGCCAGAGAATTTTGATATATTTTTTGCAAGCATCAGGCCAGTCACCTCGTGGAGATTATTAGCTATTCAGCAGGTACAAGCTAAGGCTTTATCATTATCCTGACTTCAAATAATCACTTTAATATGAATTTAGTAATTACCTTGGTTATATCTGAATTAAAACAAACTTATCTGGTAATGAAATTTCTACTGCCAAACCTAAAGTGGAAAGAATAACGTAGAACTATTAATTATAGTGGAAGACACATAAGTGTAATGAGTAATAATTGGGAGACACTCTTAAAAAAATAGGATGGGGTTGGGAATTTTCCTCTGAAATTTAGTATGTAGCATCTGTTTTGTAAATACTCTTCTAAGATTGGAACACTTGTGAATTAACTGACAAGTGTTTCGCTCTAGGACTAATAACTATACATATTATATTTATTAATGCTTAAAGAATAAGTGACCATTATAATTGTTAATTATATTTTCATCTGTTAATGTTTGCCCATATGTGACTTATATCCTCTTCCTTTAATCTGTTAAACCTTTCACCACGATTCATTTATTATATAGCAACCAAATAGAGAAGTCTCTCTCTTAAAAGTGAGCTAGTTTCCAAAATTATTTATAAACAATTAGCAAGTTAGGATAATTAGGTTCTCTGAGGATAATAGTTTGAACATGGCTGATTTGTGTAAAAAACTGGTGAACACTTTTTTCTCCCGCAAGAAAAATATATGAGTTGAGTTCCTAGGCTAGCTCTTTCAATTGATTAAATTATTAATAGTTAGACTTTATTATTTTGATAGAGAAACAAATAAAGATTGGAATAATGGTACTGTCAACATAATATTTCATTGTTAGCCTTATCTATCTGGTTGCGAGAGGTCAATTACGTAGCTCTTCGATCTTGTGGTCCTATGTTCTTTGAGCAATTTAAGTGGAATGAATGATAGTGGGAATAGTAAGAGTGTCAGAGTGTACTGTGAAGCTCTCAGCATTTTGTTCAGAGATTTGGTATGCGGGTGGCTGGGTAGGGGACACAGGACTTTCCTTTTCTCTCACCTCATATTCAGTTATTAATGGTGTGCTACGCCTAGAAATTCTACTGCCTAGAAATCTTCTCAACCAACCTTCTCTTCTAAACGTCTCCCGTTGTCTTTGCCTTTGCCCCTATCATTTTTCTTCTGGAATTCTTCAATACCTTTCCACTTTCTCTAGCTTCCTACATTTAATCCACAATACAACCGGAGTAAAATTTGTCAAATAAGGAACTAATTATTTGACTTCTCAGCTTTAAATCCTGCCATTACCAAGACAGTCATGCGCAAACACCTTTGCATGGAAAGCAATCCTCGTTTCTTTCCAGCTTCCCTCTCCTGCCACTTTCTTTCCACATGCATCAAGAACTCCAGAAAACAAGCCCATTTTTCTGCTGAAGGATTTCGGAAAGGGAGAAGAAATACAGGCCAACCTGGCAACAGTTCCTGTACCTAATGTGTGGTCTGCAAGTAGCTGGTAGCCAACAGTTCCATCAACTGCCTCTTGGTAAAGGAAGCTCTGGAGCAAGAACGCCCATTTCCCTTACTACCTGCGATCTGAGCAGTTCTTGTGTGGGTTCAGAAGCAAGCTGTTGAACAGGAAGTATCTTCCGGGGGACTGATGTCATTATTTTCACTCAATAGGAGCTGAAGTAGGAAAATATTTTAGTCAAATGTAGTAGATTTGGGTATTAATATCTTTTTTAAATGATTTCTATAAAATGATATAAATTCTGCAGATAATATCAGCCTGGTCTAGTCATTTATTTAAAAGATTATAATACAACCATAGCAACAGAACCAGAAATAGCTATTCTCTATGGAGTGCTTATTCTGTGATCGGCAGTTAGTGTGCTAATAAGTGCTTTATGTACCTATCCGCATGTATTTGTTACTCCAAAAAATAATCATACTATATACAATTTTATAAACCTGTTTTATTTCATTAGCAGAATGAAACATTGTTCTGCATCAGGAAATTATATGTACATATCATAAATGTTTGCATAGTATTCTATACCTGGACACAATAATGTATTTGAGACTTTAAGGTTTTCTATCAAGATTTTTTTATTTGTCATTGTCTTTTAACAACTTTACCACAGTATATCTGGGTGTAGATTTGCATTTATCATACTTGTCTTTAGTTGAGCTTCTTGGACATGTAGATTAATATATTTCCTCAAATTTGGGAAATTTTCAGCCATTACTTGAGTATTTATTCTCCTCCTTTTTCTCTCTCCTCTCTTTTTGATACTCCCATTATGTGTATGTTGGTGAGCTTCATGGTCTTCCATATTTCTCTGAGGTGTTCATTTTTCTTCATTCATTTTTTTCTCTTCTTCAGAGTACATATTTGTCAATGTATCTTCGAGTTATTTGATTCTTTCTGCTAGTTAAGATCTACTTTTGAGCCCCCCGATGAGTTTTTTTTTATTTCAGTTATTGTACTTTTCAATATATTATTCAATATTGTACTTTCCAGAATTGCTATTTGGTGGTTTTTATAATTACTGTCTTTTTTGTTGATATTCTCCCTTTTTAAAAATTTATTTCCAGTGCAGCCATGACTTTATTCTTTTGTTTTTTTAAATAATTTCTTATTTTTTAATTACAGTTGACATACAATATTATATTGTTTCAAGTGAACAATATAGTGATTAGACACATATATCACTTATGAAGTGATCATCCCAATAAATCTAGTACCCACCTGGCACGATACATAGTTATTACAATATTATTGACCATGTTCCTTGTGTTATACTTTATATCCCCATGACTATTTTATAACTACTAATTTGTACTTCTTAATCCCGTTCCCTTTTTCACCCACCCTCCCACCACCCCTCCCATCTGTCAACCATCAAAATGTTCTCTGTAACTATGAATTTGCTTCTCTGTTGTTTGTTTGTTTATTTTATTCTTTAGGTTTCTCATGTAAGGGAAATCATATATTTGTCCTTCTCTGTCGGACTTATTCCACTCAGCATGATACCCTCTAGGTCCATTCATGTTGTTGATGGCAAGATTTCATCCTTTTTTATGGCTAAGTAATATTCCATTGTATATATGTACCACCTCTTTTTTATCCATTCATCCATTGATGGACACCCAAGTTCCAGGTTGTCTCCATATCTAAGCTATTGTAAATAATGCTACAATGAACATATGGATTGACATGTCCCTTCAAAGTAGTGTTTTAGATTTCTTCGGATAAATGCTCAGAAGTGAGATAACTGGGTCCTTCTTTGTCTCTTGTTATAGCCTTTGTTTTAAAGTCTATTTTGTCTGGTATGAGTATTACTACCCCCCCCCAGCTTCTTTAAAAAAAATTTATTTACATTACATGAAGTATCTTTTTCCAACCCTTTACTTTCAGTCTGTGTGTATCTTTTAATCTGAAGTTACTTTTTTGTAGGCAGCGTATGTAAAGGCCTTGTTTTCTTATTCATTCAGCCACCTTCTCTTTTTTGATTGGAGCATTTAATAAATTTAAATTTAAAGTAATTGTTGATAAATACTTAGTTATTGCCATTTTATTATTCATATTTTTAATCTTTTTTTCCTTCTTAAATAAGTCCCTCTAACATTTCTTGTAATATTGGTTTGGTGTCGATGAACTCCCTTAGCTATTTCTTGTCTAGGAAGCTCTTTATCTGTCCTTCTGGTCCAAATTATAGCTTTGCTGTGTACAGTAATCTTGGTTGTAGGTCCTTGTTTTTAATCATTTTGAACATTTAATGCCAATCTCTTCTGGTCTGCAAAGTTTCTGTTGAGAAATCAACTGACATTCTTACGGGAGCTCCCTTGTAGGTAACTAACTGCTTTTCTCTTGCTGTTTTTAAGATTCTCTCTTTGTCTTTAACCTTTGGCATTTTAATTATGATGTATCCTGGTATGGGCCTCTTCAGGTTCATTTTGTTTGGGACTCCTGGAGCTTTCTGTGTTCGTATGTCTATTTTCTTCACCAGGTTAGGGAAGTTTTCTGTCATTATTTCTTTAAATAGGTTTTCAATTCCCTGGTCTCTCTCTACTCCTTCTGGTATCCTGATGATGCAAATGTTGGTACACTTGATTTTGTCCTGGAATTCCCTTAAACTATCCTCAATTTTTTAGATTCTTTTTTCTTTTTGCTATTCTGATTGGGTGTTTTATGCTTCCTTATCTTCTAAATTGCTAATTTGATCCTCTGTTTCATCTAATCTACTGTCAATTACCTATAATGTATTCTTCATCTCAGTTTTGTATTCTTCATTTCTTATTGGTTCCCTATAATGTTTTCTATTCTCATTTTTATGTTTTTTTTTGGTCAAAGTTCTCACTGAGTTCATCTGCTTTTCCCCTAAGTTCATTGAGCATCCTTAAAAGCAGTGTTTTGAACTGTGCATCTGGTAGACTGCTTCTCTCCATTTTGTATTTTTCAATCTGATGTGAATCTCTTGTAGGCAGCATATGTTTAGTTCCTTTTTTGGAACTTTGTTTTATTTTTTCATTTGGGACATGTTTCTTTGTCTAATCATTTGGCTTCTTCCCTGTGTTTGCTTCTGTGTATTAGGTAGGGCTGCTATGTCTCCCAGTCTTAGTGGCCTTATGTAAGTGTCCTCTGGAGCCCAGTGGCACAATCTCCCTGGTCATCTGAGCTGCGTGCTCCAGGTATGTCCCTTTTATGTGCTGTGTGTAGTTGATTCTTGATTGCTGTTTGCATGTCAATGGGAAGGATTGACCTACAGGCTGATAGTTTGTGACGACTGGCTAGTGACAATAGTGGAGGAACAATTGTTCAGGGGCTGACCCTATGGATCAATATTCACTTTAGCAGGGCTCTGGGGCCTGCACAGTTTGCCCCTGGGGTGTGTCATTTGTGGAGATGGCCATGTGGTATGCTGGTGTGGTCTAAAACTGCTTCCTGGTGTACCGGCTCCAGGGCCTCCCGGGAAGGACCCTCATAGACTAAGTTCAGATGCCACCTGTACCCTGCCCAGGGACACCTGGCATGAGCCACCAAGCAATGTGCAGGTGGCTGCTGGGCTTGGAGGTGCCTCAAGAGTCCAAGCCAAGAACTGAGAGTGGCCACCACTAGTGCCAGGCCTGGGGCTGCTCGGCAAGAGGTATGGAGCGAGCCAAGGCCAGATGCTGCTTGTTTGGCTTTCGTGAACCTTTGAGAAATTTTAGGAAAGTCCACAGAATGAAACAAGACAGGTCATTTGTATATAAAAACCTCTGGAAATGGTTGGGCCTGCAAGTTGCATGTGGTGGGGGCTCAGGGAATCACTAAGATGAGGTGAACTGTGTTAGCCAGGTTGATTGAGACTCAGATATGGTGGCCACCTGCATCTGCACACTGGGTTGGGGGAGGGCTTAACAAAAAACAGTGGATTCTGCCAGCATATCGGTCTGGGAGAAAGCTGCCCCTCTATCCCTTGCCCTGAAGTGAGACACTATGGTTCCTCCGCTTTGTCTCTGGTGCCTTTCAAGCTCCTGCCTCAGTGCCGGAGCTCAGAGTGAGTCCATCAGTATGTAAGTTTGTATGAGAGCCCTTTAATTGTAACAACAGAGATGCCAGCCACCTTCTATCTCACTTGGCCACAATCTCTGCTGGTTTTCACAGCCAGAAGTTGTAGGAACTTCTCTTCCTAGCCCTGGAACCTTGGGCTGGGGAGCCCAGTGTGGGACTAGGTCCTTTTCCTCCTCTGAGAGGACCTCCACAGCCAAGGTATCTCTCCTGACTTTTAACTGCTGCACACAGGTATGGGACCAGCCACTTTTGTGTCTATACTCCTCCTGCCAGTCTTGATGTGGCTTCTTCTGTATAGGCTTGGTTATAGGACTTCTGTTTAGCTAGACTCCAGGCAATTCTAATTGATGATTGTTCTGTAGTTTAGGTGTAATTTTGATATAATTGTAAGAAGAGGCAAGCACAGCATTTTCCTACTCTACCATCTTGACTGGAAATCTTGACATTCTCCATTTGATGTGACATTTTTCATCATACTTTACTTCTTTAAACATGATTTCCTTTACTTTAAACATATTTATAATGGCTACTTGAGAGTCTTAGTCTATTAAATCTGACATCTTGGACCCTCTCAAGTAGCTTCTGTTGGCCGTATATGGACCATAGTTTCCTGTTTCTTTGCAAGTCTCATAATTGGTAAATACTGGAAATTTTAGATAATATATTGTAGCAACTCTGGACACTTATTCTCCCCACTTCCCCACCACTCTGGGGCTTGTCGTTTGCTGGTTTATTCATTTAGTTACATGACTGGCTATTTTAGTGAAATCTATTTCCCCTTCAGTGTGAAACTGTTGGTGTTGTTCTTCAGAGAGTATAGCCTTGGGCATGAGCACAGTTAGTATTTGGAGAACTGTGGTTTCGCAGGGTTCTGTGACTGTCAAGGCTCCCTATTTTCTCAGTTTGGCCATGTCTGTTGGTATCACACTCAGCTGTTAGCCTCTACTAATTGCCAACTAATTGCTCTATTATTTTTCAATGATGCCCTTGGGCATAAATTGCTCTCCAGTCTTTTAAAATTAAATTTTAGCTTTTTTGCCAATGTAGTTTTTGAGGTCAGTCTTTGAGATTTGAGGTTTGGCTCCACTTAGCTTATCTTTCCCTGGTTCTCTCTGGTAAAGTAGCTAATCTATGGTTTAACTTATCGTTCTCACAGATGTACCAGTCTACTCCTAATTGCTTGCCACCCAAATCTGCATTGTTTTTGAGAGCTTGAATTTAGGCTTGAGTTTTCTACACTTTGTTCCCAAAAAAGTCATTCCTTTTGGGGAGAGCTTCTGAACTCTCTTTTGTTATGGTCCGCCTTAGCCCTGGGCAAGATGTCTGAGCTACTGCTCTGGAGGTGGGGATAATGGCCTGCTTTCCTTATAATGACACTCCTGCTTATGAGCAGGGTACTGGGAAGGGGCAGTAGCCTCTCGTTTTTTTGGTTTGCCTCTTCTAGCATGGGATCTACACCATATGGGTGAACTATGGCAAGGGTTATCAGCGATTAGGGCCCTAGTATTCTCTCCCTGATATTTCTGGGGTAGAGGCTCCATCGTACCAGTGGGGGCTGGGTAGAGGAAGAGAACCGTCTATATCTTGGTCGTACTTGACTAGAATTTAGCCTCTGCAAAGCAGAGCTGGGGTAGGGGGAGAAGAGAAATTCTGGAAACCTGTCTCTCTTGGAGAGATATCCTAGCCCATGACTAGTTTCTGAGGAGAGGGGAGCCCTGTCTTCTTAACCACACCTGCTTATAGTGAAGTTTTGTCACATTGAACTAGGGAAGAGGCTTAAGTGCCCCGAATTCTTGTTTTTACTGAGATTTAGTAGATTTTCTTGAATAACTATTTCTTTATTTACTGTATTCCCTTAAGATGATTTTCAGAAACTTTAAATTATTAGCACTTTTTGGTAATTTTCACCAGTTATGGCTGTTTTTGCTGGGTAGCAGATCTGCTGAGCTACTCATGCTGCCATTCCGGAACTGTTCTCCTCAAGCCTTACTATTGGAATTAGGGATTTTTATTTATTTATTTTCTCTGAAAAACAGTGGCAACAAAACAGACAGGAGGAGAGAGATTTTTGTAGAGACTACAGCAGGGAAACAGGCAGGGAAGCAGGCAGGGAAACAGGCAGGCCTCTGTTAACTTCACACATTCTATTCCTTCTGATGCTCTGTAGGCAAAAAGAGCCTATGGAGACTATCAAAGCTAATTAAAGCCATTCCATCAAAGTGTGAAACAGTGCAAGTCTGTTGCCATATCTAGACTTTATGCAGTGGCTGAGTGAATAACAATTGGAAATGGAAGAATGCTTTGATCATTGTTTTCATTGCTGACCTTCCTACCCCAACTTTGGACCCTGTTTATGTTCAGTTCCCAGACTTTATGGTTTGTGTAGAATCTGTGATTGTGACCCCAAGAATATAGCTAAATATGCAAGAAAATAAACCTTTCCCTTTTATTTTATCCTCTCGCACCTGTGATCTCTCTATCCTTCTCTCTCTCCCCATTTTGGTCCTATCTTCAGTTCTTATGGTATGGAGGGCATGGGACCGCCACTGGAGATGAGAGGACCTTCCTTCAAACATAATAAAACTCAGTTGTAGAAGAAAGTAATTAAAAAGAGCTGGTGTGAACAGGGTGAAATTCACCCAAACTTTGTTTCATAAATGTTATAATCATCCCCAAAACGTGATAGTATACTGGGATGATAAGGTGGAAGGAGCACATTTACTTTTCCCCTCAAATATTCTTTTAAGTATTCATTTGCTCATGTAAACAAGCCATATTTCAAGTGCTCAATGGCCACATGTGGCTACTAGTAATTTTGTATAGAAACAGAATGTTTTCGTCATTATAGAAAATTTTTGGACAGTTCTGAGCATTAGGCTTTACCCTCGGGTTTTCTTGCATTCACCCAGGTTTTGTTTGGATCAGGCAGATCTCTTACCAGTTTCAGCTGCTATTCTTAAATCGGCCCACTGTGCTTTTCAGTGAGTACTTTTTAGCTATTTTGAAGCTCTTCTGTTTTGGGATCCATCAATCACTTCATTGATTCCCTCTGCTTCTTCTCACACAGACACTGATAATGTGCAGGTCACATGATGATTGTTCTTTGTCTTCACTTGCTTGTATTTTGAGGTTTGAGGGTACACCTTGCCACATCTAACTTTGTTGAAAATGTTGGCCATGGGTTTTTGGTTTTGCTGTCTAGCTGCTCTGTTTTACACAGAGATTCATGGAAGATCCAGAAACTATGCTTCTAATGTAGCTGTCATTTTCCCCAAAACACTCAGAAAGCATTTTAACAAAACCCTTCCATGATTTGTATGTATGTTAAAGCTCGGGAAGAACTGATAGAGGTTCTAGGACATGATAGGCCCTTAATAAACTGTTGCTAATATAATATTGCTTCTTAAGTATTTGTTGAAGCAGTCAATGTCTTTAGATGTCATTATATTTAGATGGAGTTTATGTTGATATTCAATTCCACCTAAGTAAAGACTTTTCTTTAGGATAACACACTAAAGCAAACTCCATTACTCTTGTATTAACTTTCTGTTACTCTATATTTATTCAACTGCTTAAATTACGTATACTCTTTTCAAGGTGGATGGCAGGATGATCCTCGATTACATCGAATAAAAATATATATTATCTAGAAGATCAATAAAGGTTTCCCAGCCAACCAGTCATGCATTGCTGTGGGGTAGGTTTCTCTTTGCAGAGTCTGAGCAGAATTCAAAGGGTAAACTTAGTTATCTTTAGACAAGATAAAGTTTGAGTTACTTTTGCAATTCATTATCAACCTGTGCTTCAGAAATCCTCTGGGCACTTCTGGTCGACTTGGACAGATGGCAAGTGTATGGAGTTCAGGTGTAATTTGTTTCACATGCACCTGATCCCAGCCTTCCTGTTCACTGCTACATTCACTCCCTTGGGACTTATTTGTTTCCTTCACAGTTGGCTGTATTTTAGAAAAGAAAAAGAATGCAAATCACAGACTTCTAAATAAAATGCACATCTCACTTGTTTTTTCCAACTTGCCTCTCCAGCCCCCTTCCTCACTTTCATATTGCCAGATTTAAGACCTGAGAGTCAAATAAGAGAAAAATCTTCGAAAAAGGATGGAAGTGGTGAGTTTGAGATTATATAATTATTCCCATGTAGAAATGACTGGTTGGAAATTAGATAAAATAAAAGCAATAGGTACATAGATTTATAGTTACTAGAATAAGAAGTATATTATAGTAGATAGATTTTTAAAACTTAGGATAATAAAAAAAATCTTTCACCCCAAGTGTCATGCTACTTCTATAATGAAATTGTCTCATATTTCAGTTACCAGCATCCATTCCAGGCAGGTACATTGGGACCATAACAAGTCTCTCTCCATAAGTTACTGAGTGATAAATGAAGTTTCTATGTGCTCAAATGGAAGTATTTGTCACTAGGTCAAAGTGAAATGGGTAAATGGAAAGCAGCATGCCTTCAGTGTAGCTGAGAGAATTTCCAAAAAAGAGTAGTCGTATCCAAATTAATTAATTATTGAGTTAGCCTTTAATTGTTCCATAGTCTGTTTAGCCCAGTAATTTCATGTTTTTATAACCTTAATATAGTTGACCCTTGAGTATCATGACTTTGAACTGCACAAGTCCACTTATATGTGGATTTTTTCAATAAATACATATTTATAACTTTCTTAATAGCATTTCTTTTCTCTAGCTTACTTTGTTATAAGAATATAGTATATAATACATATAAATATAAAATATGCATCAGTCAACTGTTTATGTTATCAGCAAGCCTTCCAGTCAACAGACTATTAGTAGTTGAGTTTTCAGAGAATCAAAGTTGTATGTGATTTTTGACTGCATGAGAGTTGGCACCCCTTACCCGCAAGTTGTTCAAAAGTGAATTGTATATTCATCAAATATGGCTCAGGTAGAGTTATGTCTCCATAAAACCAGGGTTTGACATCATGATCAACTCAATAATAAACGCTCACCATCTTTCCCTGCCAAGCAAGAGAAAAACAAAAGCCAAACATGCCTGCCTTCCTTTGCTTTTGCCTCAGGGGTCTGATGCCCTGCGTGGCCTGTCTCAGGCCACAGATATCCTTGAAGGTGGATTATGGTTCCATATAGAACCTGAAGTAAGCTTGGGAAGTCAGCCCTTGCCTGAAAGGCTTCTATCAGGGTTAGTCATGATTTCCAACTCAAGAGAGTCATCATTGATCAGAAATGCTCTTACCGGTTAGTATAGAGAGGCGGGAAAGCATAGGGTTTCTGTTTCTGGAGGCAGACAGACAGCCTGTGTTGCAGTCCGAGCTCCACTACCTACTCTGTATGGAACCTTGAACAATTTCCTTAATCTTACAGTTTCCTCATCTGAAAAATGGGAATGATAATAGTATCTCCTTCATTAGGGTCGTTAAATGAGTTAAAATATGTAAAAAACATAGAACAGGACATGGCCTATAGTAAACAACATTAAAATTTTAGCTATCATTTTCTTTATTATTGTAATTATCATTGTTACCATTTATATCATTGTGGAGGCAGTAATCTGTTCCCAAAACAGCTCAAAATGTCCTGAGTCAGAGATTATTGCTCCCATCTAAGGCTTTAGATCTATCAGAGCCAGGAGAGATTGTCTGGCTTTGCTCTGCTTCTAACCCAAGTCTTGAAGAAAACCCATGAGGCTGAATTAAACCCTCAGAAGAGAGTGTATAGGAGATGAGCAACTTATAGCCTTTTACCCCTTTGGACCTGTGAGTTTCATTCCTTTTTTCAGTGTTTAAATTATTACAGGTACATTAGGTTATATAGCAGGACATAGTCAATGTGAAATTTTTAGAAAACATTTTTAAGAACCATTGAGTGAGAATTAATGCCAATACCAAACAAGCTGGCCTAACATGACACCTTTCTTGGCAAATTACTTTCTCTTTCTGAGTTTTGGTTTTCTCATTGATACAACGAGAGTTTGGAATTAGCAAATCTTGATAGTTCATTATAGCTCCATTATTTTGTTAGTATAAGAAAATATTCTAGAGGTTTGAATTAGATACTTCTTTGGGGAAAATAAGTAAATATATTGGGGCAGTTTATAGCACACAAATAAGTTTACATATGTCAATACTGGTAAAAGTATTCATTTCAATCTAATGATTATATTTTACTGTTAATGTATTTCACTATGGTTTTAAGTTGCATTTCTCTAATGACTAATTAATATCTTTGCATGATTTTGGGCCACTTAGCGTCTCTTTAAGTCTTTTGCCCATTTTCCATTTTTTAAATTGGATTCTATCCTTTTCTTATTGATTGTGGTAGTTTAATTCATTCATTCATTATATATTCTAGATATAAGTCTTTGATGGGTATTTGAATTGTCTTCTACTCTGTGTCTTCCTTTTCACTTTCCTAAAGGAGTCTTCTCATTAATAGAAATTTTGTAATATTAATGAAGTCTATTTTATTAGTCTATAACTTTATGGTTAGTGCTTTCCACATTTTACATCTTTGACTATTCTGTTTTCTTTTTAAAATCTTTATATTTTTCACAGTTAGATCTATCTATAATTGATTTCTGTACATGTATATGTTGTGAGATAAGAGTCCACATGCATTATTTTCTATTTGACTGTTTAGTTGGCCAGCGTAATTTGTTTAAAAGATCTCTACCACAATACAGTTTATCTTTGTATTAATCAAGTGATTGGAATATGTGTGGATCTGTTTTTGAGTCCTCTATTTTGTTCCATTGGTCTGTTTTTTTTTCTTCTTTGTCAATATTGCACTTTCATGAGTAATATAATTTTTAAATAAATCTTATTATTTGGTTATAGAAGACTTCCAAATTTGTTTTTCTTCAGTGGCCTTGGATATCATTTGCCTTTGCATTTCCGTGTATTTTTTACATTCAGACTGTTAATTCCTGTAAAAAAAAAAAGTCTGCTAGGATTTTGTTTAATATTACAGTGGGTCTATAGATCATTTTAGAAAAAATCATCAACTTCTTCATAATATTTAATCTTCCAATCTGTGAATGTGGATCTATCCCTTTTTACCCCCTCCCCTATTTTTTTTTTTTAGGTCTTTAATTTCTCTTAACACTGTATTGTTGTTTACAGTGTAGGGTCTCGCACATCTTTCACTGGTTTTATTCCTAAGTATTTGATGTTGTCTGATGTTAATGTAAATAACATTTTTAATTTCATTTTTAAAATGTCCATTGTAGGCTTATAGAAACAGCCTTTAACATACACAATCATATTGAAATGCTTAAAGTTGTCTTTTCTATTCTTCATGTTTGTATATTTTTAAATTTTTTCTGGCCTTATTCTTCTGGGTAGCCACCTACATTCAATATTCAATAGAAGTGGTGATGGTAAGCATCCTTATCCTGTTTTCTATCTCAAACTAAAAGCATAAACTATCAATATTTCAACAATAAACATAATATTTACTGTATGTTTTTATAGCTTTAAGAATCTGATTAAGGAAATTCCTTTCCATTCCCAGCATGCTAAGAGTTTTTTTTTAAATAAATTTTGAATTTTATCAAATCCTTTTTTTCTGCAACTATTAAGATGATAGAATTTTTCCTTTTTCTTCTATAATGAGATACATGCTATTGATTGATATTTTAATATTGAGTCAAACCCGACACTTCTGAAATAAAATCTGCTTGGTCATGATATGTTATCTTTTTAATATTTCATCATAGTCTCTTGTAATATATGTGTTTGTATATTTGCATTTTTTAAAATCTATGTTCATAAAAAATTTACCTATAATTTTCCTTTCCTGTAATATCCTTATTGTATTTTGGTATCAAAATTAGGCTGACTATATAAAATAAAGAGATTGATTAAGACTTGTGTTCTTAACCCTTGAGTGTTTGGAAAGAGTTTTCCAGTAAAGCCATCTGGCCCTGGAGTTTTTATTGTGTGTGTGTGTGTGCATGGGAAGATTTAAAAATTTTTTTAAATTATTATTTTAAATAATTACTTATCTCTGTTCAATAAATAAAGGACTATTCAGATTTTATATTCTTGTATCAGTTTGGTAAGCTATTTTTTATTTTTTAAAGACTTTTCATTTAATCTCATTTGTCAAATTTATTGGGGAAAACATTTATAATGTCATCTGAATACTTTCTAATACTTGTGGAGTCTATAGTGTTATATACTTTTCCATTTCTGTTATCGAAAAAACACACAGGTGTGTTTTCTTCTTGTTTTCTCCATCAGTCTTGCTAGAAGTTTATTAAACTTATTAGTCTTTTACTGATTTTATTTTTATTGTCCTTTTTAATGCATTTTAATTTTATTTCATTAATTTCTACTTTTAAAATCTGTTCCCTTAAACTTTCTTTGGTTTGATATGCTGTTCTTTTTCTATCTTCTCAAGCTTAAATCATAGATGTTCAAAGCCTTTTACTTTGTTACTATATTCCTTTAATACTTTCCATGTATTTATTTTAGCTGCATTTATTTTATCTGCATTCGATAAGTGTTGATGTTGTATACTTTTATTAGCATTCACTTAACAATATTTTATAATTTCTGTTGGAATTTTTAAATTTTACCTAGGGACATTTAAATGTGTATTGTTAATTTTCAAACATCTGATTTTGTAGGGTTTTTTTTTTTTTCTCTTTCTGTTAATATATAGCCTAATTTCACTGTGGTCAGAGAATATGCTCTGAAATTTTCAATCTTTGAAGTCTGTGGAGGTTTGCCTTATGATCTTGGATTTGGTCAATTTTGGAAAATGTTTCATGTGCCTTTGAATAGAATCTGAATTCTTTACTTGTTTGGATGTGTTTATGTTAATTTGTCAATTATGTCAATTTTGGTCATTGTGTTTAGATTTTCTCTATCCTTATCAGTTTTTTTTTCTGCTTGTTCTATTCACTATTGAAAGAGGTATGTTAAAGTCTTTTACTATAATTGTGAATTTGTGTTTTTTTCTCTTAATTCTGTCAATTTTTGCTACACACACAAACACACACACACTGTTATTGGGTTTTAGTTTGCTTATATGTTCCTAGTGGTTTGATTTCTGTATAAACCCACCATCTGAATCTTAGTTGTGGTTCTTGCCTTTAAAGTCTACTTTGTCAGATATAGCTACACCAGCAATATTTTGATAGGTGTTTGCATGATATATCTCTTTCTATGAACTGCTCTGTGTTCTTATATCTGTGGTTTGTCTTGTGAGCAGTATATAATTTTTTACTCAGCCCGATGGTCTTTTTTAATTGAAGTATTGTCCATTTATATATAAATTTTTAATATATAATCACTCCTTTTTTTGTCATCTTATTATTTACTCTATTTTAAATATAATTATTGTTTTTTTCTTTGTCATCTTATTTGCTTTCTAAATATACCACTTGTTTTATGTTTCTTTTTTCTTTCCTTTCTTGCTTTCTTTCGGTTTAAAATTTTATCCAATTTTTTTTTTTAGTAACTTGTTAGTTATATACTTGTCAGTTATACATTATTTTACTATTTTTTTTTTTGGTGATAACCCTACAATTATAACATGCATTCTTGACTTATTACAGCCTGGTAAAAGTTATTATAAAAATTTTTTAAAAAGTGAAAACTTTTCCAGTAGTGCTAGGAATTTAAAATACTTTAACTCCATTTACCCTCTTACGTCTTTTTTTATTATTTTTGTCATGAAATTTTATTTCTACAGAATTTTTAAATCCACAATATATTGTTAATATTGTTTTATAGAGTCAATATAGACTCATACTTAGTCCAGAATTATTCTTTCTAGTGTTCTTTATTCTTTCTTGTATTCTTTATTTCTGTCTGAGATCATTTTTCTTCCAGTGGAAGAATCCCTTTTAGGATATTTTTTAGTGCTGTTGTGCTGGCAATGAATTCTCTCAGTTTTTGTTTTTCTAAAAATGTCTTTATTTCACCTTTATTAAAGGGAAATTTTTTTGGTATAGAAATCTAAATATGTGCTACCATACTAGATACCATTTAGTGATCTTACAGATGGATACAAAATTTATTGAGCTTCAAATAATGTTCATAATTAATTATGTTTATATTAATCTTGATGGCCTAGTCAATATCACAGGATTTCTCCTAATATCCCATTTCTTTCTAACATCTGTAATGGAAATAATCCAGAATTTGGAAATAAAAATACTTTATGAAATTGGGCAAGTCATTTAACTTTTATGAGCCAGTTTCTTCATGTATAAAATGGGGAAAATATAATATTAACTCTATTTCACTGTAGTTATGGGGCTCTGTTGAGATACATATATGAAAGTACTTTGTAATATATAAAGTACCAATCAATTGGAAATTTTTAGAGTTCTTATTATTTACTGAAACAGAAACGGTCTCAGTGTATATAATCAGAATTCTCTTAAATGAACATTTTCATGAACCCCCAGAAAGTAGGACAATGTTAAAAGTTATATAAAACACAACTACATAAGGTTGACTGTAAATTTATTCTGATGTTTCAAGCAAGTAACATTAAAAGGGAGACATGGCCAGTTATATAATTCAACATACCCATAAGATTTAAAGGAATCCATTATTCAGGAGAAGCATAGTTCTTTCTTAATGCTAAGTTCAGGCAGGAACTCCCCCTTAGTTTTCTTAATGATGTAGTTATTAAAAGATTATTCTGCTGGTTTCTAAGTTACTAATTTGCATGGTTAATCCAAATCAGTTTTGGACTGATCTAGAATTTTAATATCTGTTTCATATGCCCGAAGGGAGAATTATACATTTTAATGTGAGCTGCAAGTAGCTGCTCTTCCACCCTACTTGCAAATGGATTCTATTGAGAAAACTAATAAAAAATACGTTTCCTTTCAAAATGCTTGGATACGCATTAGAGCAAAGAATAGGCTGATAAATTAAAATTTTATTTTGCATATATAACAACCAAACTGCCTTAGGAAGATGATATTTAGCTGCATTATATTTTTCCTTTGTAGAGGTTAATTCAAAAATTCCTTGCTACATGGATCAAATGTTTATTGGGTTCCTACTATGTGCAAACATATTCCTATTGGTTTGTTTGCTCTTCTTTGACAAAAATTGATCATTCAGACTCACATTTTGTGCTTTCTTCTTTCACTTTTTCCTCCTCCTTTTTTTCAGTAAACATGTACTTAAATGGAACAGAATACTATGGAACTGAAGCTTTAAATAAACAACTGAAGTGTGTGTTAGTGCCTCAAAACCAATGCCCTAACATCTGAGGTTTTATATAATGATCAAATTTAAAAGAAGACATTTGTTCTTTATTTAAATTCTTTGACTTTGTCTTCAGGTCTCTGGCATGCATTTTATATGAGATGTGCTGCATGAATCATGCATTCACTGGCTCCAATTTCTTGGCCATTGTTTTAAAAATTGTTGAAGGCGACACTCCTTCTCTCCCTAAGAGATATCCAAAAGAACTGAATGCCATCATGGAACGGTATGGAAATAAATGTATCACCAAAGAAACAATATTAAATTATATTTACATTTTAGTTTATCTGTAAAATAATTTTCTTTTTAAACTTTACAGCATGTTGAACAAGAATCCTTCATTGAGGCCATCTGCTATAGAAATTTTAAAAATTCCGTACATTGATGAACAACTACAGGTATTTAAAATGAATAAAATGCCAGGAAATACATATAAGCATTTACATACATTCTAAGACGTGAAGATCTACTATGGGAATAAAATGCATTAAAAATCAATCAGAAAGGAGAGACGAGGTTGTTGTTTTTTGTTTTGTTTTGTTTTGTTTTGTTTTGTTTTGTTTTTTTTTTTTAAAGCTGAGGGAAATCATTAGTCAGGACAACCCCTTTGCTTCAAAACAAAGTGTGTGAACTCTGGTTCCCTGCAATTCCAGATATCAGGATTTTCTGCCTAAACTCAACATCCACTCTTAGGCTCTTGGTTTATAAATCTTACCTCAGCACTTTATAAATATATACCTGCTAGGAAAAGAATGTACTGCTACGACTACTAAAATCTTGGTTTTTATTGAGACTTTATTATTCTACTCCTTTATTATGTATCCCAACAATACCTTTTATTGATTGAGTGAGTTTATTTTGTTCTCTTGTAAATTATAAATTTTGATGTAGAGAATTTGCCTCTGGTGATAAAGAGAAAAGCAAATGGTCTCCTCTCAAGAGGATTTTTTGCTTTTTTTTTTTTTTTTAACATCTTAGGCTTTTATAATACTATTTCTCAGGCAAATTTCTTTTAATTTTATGCATAGCTTTAAGAGGACCCACAAAGCAGTCATTCACCTTCAAAAATGTGCATACCTTTTCATCAGTGTCCAGTTCTAAATCCACTGGAAACAGGATGCTGCCTTCATGTGCATTTATTAGTTGAGCGCCCACACTGCACTGACTCTAGGGATGCAGAAAGGAAAGGAACAGATATGGCTCCTGTTCTTTCGAAGCTTGAGTGATAGTAAAAGAATCCAATCACCAAGAAAAAGTAAGCAAATAAATAAAATAATTAGAAATCCTCATCAACACTAGAAAGAAAGCAAATAGGATGCTATAAAATAAGGAAAGAAGAGGGTGGGTTAGTGGTCAAAGAAGGAGCAGGTAGGTAGGAGTCTGACTCTGTAGGATTTTGTTGCATAAGCTACCATGTAATTTTTTGAAACCCTCAATAGAAGGAAAAATAGCTACCAGTGGGTTTTGTTTTCAAGCTCCCAGATTTAGCCAATAATATTGCAAATCAGAAAAGGCATCTCATAGTTTTATGCTCTTCCATCCCTGAGGAGGAGTCTTTGAGATGTGTGAAGGTTGTTCCTTTTTTTTTTTTTCAGCACCTAATGTGTAGATATTCTGAAATGACTCTGGAAGACAAGAATTTGAATTGTCAGAAGGAGGCTGCTCATATAATTAATGCCATGTAAGTAGTTGCTTTGTTTTTTAAAAGTCCATTGGGCTTAAATGTTAAATGCATTTGTCTTTAAAAATCTATTAGTACCAAGCTGACTACATGGAGTATCCTAGAATTCACTTAAGTCTTGCCAAGAAATTCAGGAGCTTCAGTAATTTGGCATTCCAAAGCCCTTCGCTTCAGGTGGCAGCAAATTGAAATCATAAAAATTTAAACCACTGCACGGCTTACAGATCTGCAGGTTAGCTCTGCAGTTGCCTTGTAAATATATAGAGAAATTAGTACGTCAAACATTTAGTGACGTATATGCTAATTCACCTTCCATAGTAAGCATAAATGGCTTTCACACATTTGTTTTACAGGAAGTGGCAGAGTGTCTATTTAAAAGACAATATTATGGAGTCCTGGGACAATTGAGAATAAGCCAAAATTCACTTTCTTGAGATATACATATGAACTAAAGAATGTATGTTTCAAAAGAACCATAATTATTTATTGGTCTAACTTCTACCTCATCAAAATTTCTATGCTGTACCTTACAAGAGCCCAGATTACTAGGTTACTTCAAAGCAGCCATGAGCAGCCGTGCAGACTGTGCTACGGAACTCCAGAAGGCACCACTTACAAAGAGCAAATCTATAATTTTTCCGAAGGAACCCTCTATTTAATTCTGTAAGGACCAGATGAGAATGGTGGGCCTTGCCCAGAACTGTTCAAGGCAGTGGGTGAGAACAGTAGCCCTTATTAGTCTGACCTTCAAGGCCAAAGAGCACGAATATGTTTCTCTAACATCCAGTCCGATGGTTTCTCAGCTGCACCATGTTTGTTTTCCATCCTCACATTCAAACTGAGGAAACGTTCATCAAAGATATTGGTCTTCGTTTATTCCATGATCTCCAGTTAAAATAGACTGTCCCTCAGGGGGTACATTTTTAGGCATACCCCAGTATCCTTATTTTCTGGGGTTACTACCTATTCTTTCAAGAAAGCCTAGAACTTCTAATTTTATTTTGTTTTATTAACTAGAGATGTGAGAAGAGTAAGTAACTTATTTTTAAAATACTTGACAAATTTTAGTTGTCATTTTGCACTGCAGTTATGAAATAGTATGCTTGACATTGCTTACAATTAAAATGTGCTAAACTCCGGGTGTGTGGATAGTATTTCACATTATGAAATATTGATTTCAAATTGTCATTGTTATTTTCAAGATCTATGACTATATTTTAAGGAGATCCATTTGGTCTCACAAAATAAGGATGTATATTCCTGAAAATTGCAGGTCCTCTGAAGGTTCTAGTCTGGACAGTATTCTGGAGGGATGAGAACTACCTACAGTGATCATTACAATTTCCTCATAGTGTTTCTTCCTGCGTTCTTTAGTATTGGGGCTTAACTAAGTCAAGCACAGAAACAAATGTCATTGAGAACGTGATCGTAGACCTTTCAATACATGATTAATATAAGCACATTTCTTTAACTGAGGAAAGAGGCTCTTAATATTGGCTCACATTTGGGGGTAATGATCATAAGCTTGGCTCTGTTATGAGTACTTTACATGAATTAACTCATTTAAACTCACAATAACCCTATGAAGGAGGTACTACTATTTTTTTTAATGATCATAATGACATTAAGTAACTTGCCCAAGGGCATAGAGGATTTGAACCCAGGGAATGTTATTAACCTGTATGATTAACTGCTATGCTTACTGTATTAAGCCTAGAATAGAATATAAAACATATTTAATAAAAATTAGCTATTATAATGCTATCATTTTTGATACTTTTTATGTGTCAGACATTGTATATACCTTATCTCATATAATACTCACAATAACTCATTTTTTACGAATGAGGAAACTGAGGTTCAGAGAGTTTCGGTCACTTGCCCAAGGCCACAGAGCTGGAGGACATGGGACTCAAACTCTGCCCGTTTCCAAAGATTGTGTTCTATCCACTGGTCAGATTAGTCTGCCTGTCTATTTACTTCTTAATGGCCCAGATCCTAATTTGTCTTACATTATGAAAACCAGTCATAGGCAATAAAATGAGCAGAAATTTGGAAAGTACATAATTTGCTTTTAAACAAAAATCTAATTTGAAAAATACTGCCAATTAACCACAGTCCTAGTTGGCTCATTACCTACGCAGACTTTATTAGTTTTTGCCTGGCCTGTCTCGAGACGTTTTTCCTTTCTCAGTAGTATAATGATGTTTTTGTGAAATATTTGTTTAATTTTTCTGAGTATGTTTGGGATGTGTTCTGTGTGGGGAATCTTTATTTTCTCCAGGCAAAAGAAGATTCACCTACAGACTCTGCGGGCGCTCTCTGAAGTGCAGAAAATGACCCCGAGAGAAAGGATGCGGCTGAGGAAGCTCCAGGCGGCTGATGAGAAAGCCAAGAAACTGAAGTAAGCTGCCATTCCTTGAGGTACCCGGCTGTGGGCCACTTCCCAGGGCTCCAAAGGAGTCTGCTGAAGAGCAAACCCAAAACAAGAAATCAAAATGCACATACTCATTACACGTATGTGTCTGTTCGTTTATTCACTCGTTCCCTAGAAAGATGGTTATTGAGCCATAGATGGTTATTGGATACCAGGCATTTAATATCAGGATTTCTGTCTTGTGTAGAAGGATTTGAAGAGGTTGCTAGTGATAAAAATATCATCAGCTTCCAAATGAAGTTTCTTTGTTGCTGACAGCTTCTGTACTTACCCCAGTGATAGGGTGAAAAGGTGACTCCAGTATGGGTCTTCATTCCCTAGATGTTTGCTGTATCCCCCCTGCCAGGATACTAAGCTTATCTGTAGGGAGAAGAAGGTGCTGGCATGAAATTGTTGGCCTTAGAAAGAAGTTTGGAACAGAGTTCTGTTCTGTCAGTTGAAGCCCTCTGAAAAGTCTATGCTCAGGCCAGTGCTGCTGGTAGGAGACAGCACTAGTAATTAGAGTATTTACATGAAAAGGGAGAATTCCAAAGAGCCCTAGAATTCCAATTTCTCGAAGACTGATTCTGCAGTTGGTAGGTTATCCAATTTTCTAATTTTCTTCTTCTTTCTTCTTCTGCCAACTTTTGGTAGCTCACAAGCCCCAGCCAAGAACTAGAGAGACAGAAAAGAACTGAAACTCAAATCTATTCAATCTGTGACCTTGTTAATGTAGTTGAAAAATGACTCAGAGGTGCCCTTGTACTTACAGTGAATATCGTAGTGAACCAAGTAAGAATCTGTGAGACTATTTTCCCTCAAGACATGCTGTCTTTAATAAATGTGGGAAAGGATTTCTTCAGAGTGCTCGAGGGCTAGCAGTATGCTGGAAAATGTTTAACTACCACCTCTGCGGTTGTGAGGTGAGTTGGGGGTGGGGGACGAGAGTGGCTGCTCATTTGTCTGTGTTGTCGATACTTCCACGATGACCAATTTCAAGCTACCCATGTGATATCATTGACTGTTCAGATGGGACCATAGTACACAATCTGATCTTGGAGACCAGTACAGGTTGGGTTTTGCAAACCACTGAGTGTACGTTTTACTGAGATAACATATGTTCACATAAATTGCATGAGCCATCGCATCAACTCACAGCCACAAATCTATTTCTAATGAGTCAGAAATGGCAATATGTCCAGGTTATCATGATTTATGTCATTGATTGAGGGTAAAATGAAAATTAAATCTCTGACAGGAACAGATTAAAGGAGCTGTTTAATTACTTACAGCCACATTACAAATTATTTTTTTTCAGATTAAGACTTTTTCATAAGCAAAAGAAAGTCATAGATCTTCTACATGACATTTTATATTTTTCTTATTAAAGACAATGACATTTTAAATAAAGTTTGGTCTTCATTTGATGAATGACTTACATTTGAATTGTTTTTGACTGTTATTTCTGGGATTTGAGAGTCATTATGTATTTTAGCTAGAAAACGGCTCTATCATCAATAGGGTTATAATATATTCATTTCATAGACCAGAAAATTTGGCCACTGGGATATTCTATAACTTTTCAAAAAATCTAGGTGTAAATTAGCACACAATTAATCACAAGAACTCAAATCTTCCAGTTCAGTAGCTGGTCTATTAAATTTAACTCTCCTATCGTACAAAGAAAATGTGTTTGAGAAAAATCTCCATCCACAGTGCGTCTCTTATCCTTTTCCATAAGTTCTTTGAAATATAGCTCTGTTTTTCTTGTTTATTTGTATGTTTCATTCTGAAAGCAGTTATTGAGTTATTAGTACGTGCTAAGCACTCTGTCATCACAGAGGACACACAGGGATCAGTGCTGTCTTCTTCCGCTGTATTTTAGGTATTCAAGGCATGAATAAGGAGCCAGAATATCCTTGTGTGTGCTTTAAGAGGGAATAAAGTGGGCGCTGCACTGCACACACATCTTCATGAGAGGAAGACCTGTTGGCCTGGCTTCCCAACACCTCAGTTGGCCTATTGAACCAGGATCACACTTACCTGTGTAATACAGATGCAGTTTTAGCAAATTGCAGCTATTTTTCTATGTTTGCTTTAAATTTGCAGAAAACTTGTAGAAGAAAAATATGAAGAAAATAACAAACGAATGCAAGAATTGAGTCTCGGAACTTTCAGCAGCTAACTGTTGATGTACTCCATGTAAGTACTCTTATTTAAATTTTACATAAAACCTTTTTTTGCTACAGTTTCTCAGATTCATGTGGCCAGTTGGGTAGAAAATGGACAAGGTAGGGGAAAAAAGCATCCAGACCAACTTTGCCTAATTCCAGGAAAGATATATTGGGGTTCACTTTAGAAGGCAGGTGGTACTTAGAGGTGGGTCAGTTGATTTATATAATAAATATCGAGTGCCTACCATGTATAAGATAACTTAATCAGTGCTGAATGAACAATTGACGAGTTAAAATGATGACTTTGCAGAACAAATGTGTGTATATCTAATTTTGAATTTCACATACGCTATTATTGCCTTATCTCTTTAGTTCATTGCTCTCTTTCTGATTTATTTTTTATTCTTTCCCTTTTTATCTTGTCTCCATCCATATCCCATCTTGTGTTAATAATCTGATTCAAACTTTGAAGAATTACCATGGATGCCCAATAATAAATAGGGTTGCAGATTTATATGACATGTATTCCAAATTCATGTCGTCTGCATGCCAAACCCCTGGATAACAAATACTATTTTCTCTAATGGCTAAAATATCTCCATAGGATTTGGTATAGGCTCTGATACTTAAAATAGTACTTTTTTTAGGGTGGTATTTGCACGATAGACATTCACACCAACTCTGAGCTCTTCTGGTAAAAGTGTCTTGGGAAGGAGTCATTTTTATGGAGAACTTTACTGTCTCAAATTCTGTTTGTTCATTCATTGGAGATCCCTGCATCTCAGGGAGATTCCTTCCTTTAACAGGAAGAACTAAGCCTTCTGAGGCTCTGGGGATGATCCTTGAAGTCTGAGGATGCTCATTCTGCTGTAACTCAGTGATCAGAGGGCTCCAAGTCCTGAGGTATGCAGGGCCCCGTAGCTGCGCCCACACTCAACCAGGCACAGCCTAGGAACACTTGTTTTCTGCATCCCTCTGAGAAGTTGTTCACCATTCTCAGTTATTTAGTGGCTGTGAATGCTTTAGCATTCTGAAAACCCAAATTGGACTAGATGGGAGACCTAGCCTTCTCTGACCTGAAGAGCCTCCCTCTGTTGGACCTTTAGTAGACAACGTGGGGACATCAGCAATATGTGCTCAATCCCCCCACAGCCCTGACCCATTTCTCTACCCATCTCCCACTCTGTTAAGGGAAGCCGGCTGTGGGATCTGTTGCAGGCCCCAGAGAGGTGGGCGGTCGGATTGTTCCTGCTCACACAACGTGGTAAATGAGAATTGTTGGCCGAAGGGCATGGGGTCAGCAGTAGTGTCAGGTCCCTACTCAGAGGAGGGTCTTGATGCCACTACTTGATGCCCTCTGAGAACTGAGTGCCTTTCAGCTCTCCGGACACTTTCTAGGCCCTGAAATGAAAACTTGTGGAGGTGGGTTGTCTTCCTTAGGTCTGTCAGCTCTCTTGCCCGCAGGACTGAGAACTGCAAATTCCCATAGGAGTCTGAGATAAGAATTCTGTGTTTGCTAATATGTGTAAACTACTTGTTCAATCTACTGATAGAAACTGGGACTTTTTTTTTTTTTCTGGAATGTTCAGAGACCCCTGCTCCTAAGGGATTTCATCTCCTAAGATTGGATACAGTAATATTTTTAGAATACAGAGAGGTTGAGTTATAATCTTATACACATAAAAATTATATATATTATTAACAATGTTGCCCTAATTAAGAAATAATCTAAATAACTATTTGTGGAATTACCAAATAGCAAATAAAAAAGTAGTTTCAAATATGATCTTACATTTTAGTGTCTGATATTTACTTAACTTTTTTGCTTTTCATCATTGACCATTCAAAATAATCATTTTGTGTTCTTTTTCACTTCTGATATGATTATTATCAGTGTTAAACAACTACACTATATTAGGTCCTGTCCCTCCTGTAAACCATGGTCATTGGGGGATCTTCAAGCAACTTAAGGCTGAGACTATAATGCAGGCTGACTCTCAGGAGATTTCGTTGGCTATGTATTATCCCATAGAACATGGGAGCCAGAGTCCAGGTCTTGGCCCAACTTAGACAAAGAGAAATATGCAAAGATTTTATGAAGTCCTAACTCATACCTTCCACAGGGCCTACCTAGTTCTTCCCAGTTCCATCCCCTTTGCATCAGCAAGGAAAGAAGTGCCTGATGCTGCTTTAGCCAGAGATATTGGTTCATTCTTGATCTTCTAAGGTTTAGTATCACCAGAATCTTTGTCCCTGAACTTTCCAGAAGCATGTTTCCTAAGTCTGCATATCAGTGGGGGGCAGGAAATGCTCCAGGCAGGTAGGTGGCTTTTGTAGATAATAACCTTTTTTAGCTGGTTCAGTTCTGCAGACAGGGTTGCTTAGCGCCCCCCAGGTCCCTCGCCCTCTTTTGTGCAATTACATCAGCCATTTCCCTGTGGCCCATCAGTAGTATCTCACCTTCTCTCTTTCATATATCACCTTTGGAAAACCTTTGACCTCTCAGGTCCACAATTGATTGGCCCTCCTCCAAATTCATACGGCTTATATAAGCTACCAGACAATGGCTTCTCAAACTTCAAAATGCACCCATTGGTCTTGTTGAAATGAAGATTTTGATTGGATTGCTCTGGAATGGAGTCTGGAATGTTACTAATTGTCAGAAATTGGGGTCCTCAAAGCAGCAGCTCACCTTCAGATGAAGGAAGACCTGGAAAAGCCACTGATGAATATACCTTCTTATAATCTCTTTAGGAAAAAAAGCATTTAATGGGAATGGAAGAAAAGGTGGAGCGACCTGAGGAAAGCCTTTCTTGTTCACCCCAGGAGGAGGATGAAGAGAGAAGGCCAGGCAGAGAAGAGGCAAGTTTAATCATAGTTACATGTACAAGAGCGAGGCGGATTTAATGATATTCAGAGAACAAAGAAGGGAGAAAATGGGAAGCCAAACACTCAAGGAAAGGCATCACTGAGCTGAAAAAGATTAAATAAAATGTAAGAAACTGAATTAATCAGGTGCAAGAAGCTAAAGAAAAACATGATAAAGTAGGAGAAAAGGAAGAGGAAAATGTTCCTGTCTTCGCCCATATACATATTTATGATTTAATTTCTTCCTAATCTCACTGGGGCTCTATTCGCTATTCCTTCTTCCATTTCTCTTGCCAGCCAAAGCAAACCACGTTATATTTCTGAAGTAGTTGTCGGAGATAGAATCAGAGTTAGAGGAGAGTGAGCTAACTATGTCACCACTTAAACAGGTTATAAAAACTCTTTGAGGCATCCAGGAGAGTGCTTGTTTTGTTTTTTAGGCCCTAAATTATAGGGCCTTTTATTTCGGCAGGCATTTTCTGCTTGGCTGAATTTGTGCTTTGAATTCTTGAAGCACAGAGGAATGTAGAATCAGGTTAGGTACTCTTTCTTTATAGGATGGTAGCTTAAGATCAACTCCATACCATTATCATACATACAATAAGCCCAGTCTTTCTTTTACCCTGTGGTGTATATAGTTGTGAAGGTGTCAAAATTGGGTTTCTGTGAAAAGTGCATAGCCGATCATGTCTCCATACATGAAACAGTAATGCGGATCAAAGATCAGATTATGTCCTCCTCTTCCTAAGAAAAGCAATTATAACAATTCTGTCTCTTCTCTTCAAAGAGAAACTCAACAAATCAAAGTCAGTTGAGAGTCCAAATACTTATTATCAAATAATTTCCAAAGTACACATAAAAACACATTTCATGCAGTCACTGTTCTTTGTTCTTAAAATTCTCTGTGTGCTATCACTGATCCTTTGAAATTTGAAATCAATTTCACTTCATGCAACAATTATTATACAATACAACAAATGGACGTCTTAAAATATTTTATGAATATATTTTCACAAATGCTACATACCACAGTGTGTCACAGCTTTGGTTTACTTATTTAAGATTAGTTTGAACTTTCTGTTTTTAATAAGAAGACACTCTTGGAGTAGTTCTCCAAGAAGTCCATTTATCAAGGAAAACAGGTCAATTCAGCATTAACTCTGGGTTGTAAACACACACACACACACACACACACACACATCTGGAGAAAAAGGCAAAATAATTTATTGAAGTAACTATTGACAGATTTGAGAAATTTAACTTATTTGTTTGAAGTTCTGAATTCTTTAATGTGGCCTCTTAGATCTCTTTCTTTTAGGAAGTTGAAATTCATAGAATCACAGAACTTTAAAAAAAATATAAATGGAGTATGGAGTATTTTTATTTTTATAGCCTTTTAAGTCAATGAATTATGAATCACAGAACTTTTAAAGCTAGAAAAGAACTTGGAAGTCATCCAAGCCAATACCACTTAATCTGAGGTGAGAAAGCTGAGCAGGGCTGGACTCGGGTGAAGTTAAGAGTGATACCCTGGGTGCAAGATTGCAGGAGGCGCTTGTTCTCAGTCGCCCATAGGTCCTGCTCCTGCAAGAGCCTGAAGGGCAGTGCCTCCTTCGGTTTTGCGCCCTGGGCTTTCCGCTTGCCTCACCCCAGTCGTGGCCTTGAAACTGAGGCCTTGGAAGGTTAAATGCTTTTCTTCGACGTTGTTTCTCTTATCCCAAGCTGCCTTCTTGAAATTGAAAATGTTATCATGTTTAGGGAAGAGGATTAGATAGCTCTGGTTTCCGAATAGTCTCCTAAACAAGAATATTGTTTCATTTGTGGTAGCACAGTTTCCTTTTATCAGTTTCTCATGAATTGTTAATTATCTTCCACAAGGAATTTGATGACTCGACTTCAGAGAACCTGCCTGAGTCTCAGGCTATTTCTTCCCTGGACCTCGGCGTGCTTGAGTCAAGTGTAGAGGACACGATAGCTGACCTTGGAGATCACGGTATGAGTTGCATAAGTACTCAGAAGGGTGCTTTCAGCTGACACATGGGTTGGCACAGCTGGCCCTGCAGCAGGCCTGACTGGCTTCTCAGAGAAGCCCGGGGTGTGTGACCACCTTCCATCAGTTCGCCAGAGCTGGGCTGTGGCCAGCATCGAAAGCAGAGAAGCCTCCCCAGTTACTAGAACAAAGTGCTGGGTCTTTGTAGACATATTCCTTGAATGAATGAATGAATGAATGAATGAGTGGATGAATAAATGAATGAAGACTATCTGTCTGGACCTCTGAGAAGCAGATGCCAAGGTGGGACTAAAAGTGCAAAGACATTATTAGGAGAACGTCTGCATGAAAGGAAACGGGAAAGGAGCCGGAAAAGGCTGAGAGAACCATCAGACCACAGTTCAAGCAAAAAGAGGATATTCAGTGGTCATGTCTGCTTAGTCAAAGCAGTCAGGGCATCAAGAAGTCCTCAGTAAAGTCAGCCATCAGAGGCCTGCCTTAGTAACTAACCCTGCTGCACACTTGGAAGGCATAGTAGCCTCCAAGAGACTGTAAGGGTGGATTTCAGAGCACAGCAGCTGGGCTCTTGGCCAGTTTGCTTGCTGTATTTGGTGCATCCTCACGGCTGCACAGTGGTATAACAGCTCTCTCTGGCAGTCATTGAGTTTTCTTCTCAAACTAAGAGTGAAGATAGTGAAACGTGGGTTGGCTGGTCATCTCAGCCCAGATTGGCATTTAATGTCATCCTGGTTGAGCTGTTAGAGCTGGTGCTGCCTCCTTCAGAGACTGGCACCTGATGCTCTTTAGATTGGCTTTTGCCAACTTTTAAAATGGTGTTGTGGAAGCCGCCTGGTAACAGACATCAGTGACAAAGATGTATATCAGTTGGATTTGTACCTTAGAGTCTTTTCAGGCATTTCTTGAATATGTGATTGTTATTTTCCACAAATAGAATCGGGAAGCATAGAGACGTGGGCCTTTCTTTCTAAGAATATAAAAACGAGAGTTAGGCCATTGGGTAGCACGCTCTGATGTGAACTGCTTGTGCTCTGCTGGAGGACAGGGCCATTGCTATCTGCAAAGAGGAAGCCCCAGGCCAGGACATTGAGCGGGTGTTCTAGAATCAAGAAATCTGGGCCCAGCCTCTGGGTTTCAAGTAGGAAAAGTACTTATTACTCATTTTATAGATAAAAGCCAATGATGTTGCGCGATCTGTGCAAGGACTTGAAAACTCCTGCTTTCTAGTGCACCACCCCTTTCCACGTCCGTCAAGAGTGTGTGTGTGGAGGTGGTAGGTAAGAGCGATGCATCTGCAGGAAACAGACAAGCGTGTCAAATGACAGGGCTTTCAAAAGACAGAGATTTTTGGTGTGTCTCAAGGCTAATAATTGTAAACTGTAGTAGCCTACTTACCCCTGACGCCAGCCCTGCCACAGGTTCCAGCTGCTACCAGGAGACGCAAGCTGGTATCCTGGTATCCTTACTTCTACTTTCGTCTTTTGTCATGGAGGTTTCAGTATGGTAGACCATAGACTGGTGGTGAAAATGGTGAATTCTACTCTTTTGATCACCTTCTGGCATGAGCTATAAGGAAGTACAACTTAGATGTCCAATAATAAGCTGTAAGACCCAAAACACATGGTACTTTAGTTGGGCTAAAAGCCTTGTAAAATACTTTAACATTTTTCTTATTTATTCCTCTCTGTAAATTGATATTTTCTAAATTTTATTCTTTCTTAAATATTAAGTTGAAAAGGAAGACTTAGAACTATGAAAATGTAACCTTTGTGCTGACTGAGTGGAAGAATCCACAAGATGACCAGTGATCACGTTGCTTAATCATGAAATTCTGAGGCATGAGACTTTAATTTGTTTATGAACCAATAAGTGATTCATTGTTTTCTCCATTCTTTTTGCCTTTTAGAAGACTCGATTTCAAACTTTCAGTTCCCAGAGGGAGTTTTTATGTGTTTCTTTTTTTATCTGGATATATAGAAAACAAAAGTTGCAGTTATTTTTTTTAAGCTCCTACACCAAATGTTTACTCAGTCTTTGATATTGAATTGGAAAATTCCCTCTGGGGTGTAAGGAGTTATTTGCAGAGAAAAAAGACAGGGTAAGACATTATTTACATTTGATATGCATTTAGTCGACTATAGCTAATTTAATCTAGTCAAAGTTATAGATAACCATTTTAATCAAATGAGAAAGCACAACTGGAAAATTAAATAATTATCCCTATTTAAATCCTTATATGTAATGCTGATGATTTTTTGTACGTTATTAATCTTTGCCAGGTACTTCATTGCACTCTAGCCTTATCTCAGCAACTCACAGCTGAGTTTCGGAATAACATTTCTTGCAATAGCCTGAGACTTGTGGTCCCCAGGCTGACTCAGAACATGACTCTCAACCCAACCGCTCACATGTGGAGGCTGCACTGGAGTAGTCCTTAGCTGCCGCCACAGCCTGACCAGCTGCCACCTCTTAATTTCCTTTTGGCCACTCCATAAGCGAGTCCTGAGCACCTTCCCTGTGCTCAGAGAAAGCTCTGACTCATGGTGTCATACTTTGCTTGCCCGTAGGAAGTCTGCCTAACCTTTCTGGTTGTGGGCTGCGCTCCGACTTATGTGTCATCCCTTCCTTTTAAGTGTCCAAGTGGAAATAAGGTGATTTGAACTTTGTTAGACAATGATGTATTTTTGTTGTATTAATTTTAGAAAAGAAAACATCTACTGACCCTGCAATTCCACTTATAGACAGTTACCTAAGAGAAATGAAAATATGCCTACAAGAGATCTGTATACTGTAACTGTTCTTCACAGTTTTATTCAGAGTACCTTAGAAACAATTCAAGTGTCAGTCAATAGGTAAATGGATAAGCTTGTAGTTTATCCATGCAATGTAATACTACGTGGCAACATTAAGGAATAAACTGCAGTACACACAGTAATACGGATGAGTATCAAAACCATTATGCTGAGTGAAAGAAGCCTCAGAAAAAAGAATGCGTATTGCATGATTTCATTTGTATTAAATTCTGGAGTGAGCAGCACTTGTCTATAGTGGTGGAAATGAGGCCAGGAGTTGCCTGGGGGTCACTTATTTAGTGATGGAAAAGTTCGATACCTTGGTCATGGTGATAGTTACCCAGGTCTGTAATTTGTCAAAACTCATTCAACTCTATACTTTAAATGAGGGCATGTGTTGTCTATAAATTCTACCTCAATAAAGTTGATAAATAAAAACACAGATAAGATATCCAGAAAAAAAAGAAAGGAAAAAGAAAACATCACAAATAATGCCCATTGGTCTTTGTTTTAGCTAACAAGTGGCTAAGAGAGACTTGGGTGAAGTTGTTGAGATAAAGAACAGCTAGGACGGTCTCTAGATGCTACTTGGAACACAACATCCTTAGTCCTGAAAACAATCACAGGTTTTCTTCTGATGTTAACTGAACATCATTGTCTTCCACAGTGAGTGCCCACAGTGTTTTGGGGCTTCTCTCAGGAGGAAAATTGGCTATTGAAAGATGAGTGGCTGGCATCCCGTGTTGCCTCTCTTCAGTCTTTATAGTGGGAGGGCTCGCTCTGGTGCAGCAGGAGACCCCACCAGCAGGTCCCATGAAAGCAGCCTGTGTACAAAAGAATGAAGAGTGTTAGCCCACTCTCCAAACCTCAGCCCAGACAGAGAAGCCGGTGGAGCTGCCTGGCTCGTTCATCCTCAGGAAAGACCAAGTCTATATTCCTAGATGTCCCACCACTTTCAGAGCTTTAGATGTCTTAAAGACTTGATTTAGAAATATAAACCGACAGTGGTTTTGTCTCATGTTTTTGTCACATGTTCCACTGAGTTCTTTTTGTGTTTCAATCTGACTCCCATATTTACTGCTGCAGTCACTCCCTAATTTTCTGAGCTCCAGAGGATAATTAGAATGAATCTAATATTGATTGAATGAAGATGTGCTGATTCTCCACCCTGAGGCATGTTTAATAATTTAGAGTGTTCCTTCCGCACGACAAGCTGGGTAGGTGCCTCTAACTGGAATTTGAAAGATTATATCTAATATGAAAAATTAAAGGGGATGCAGGAGAACACCTGCCCAAGCAGACACTTTGCTGTTGTGTCCTAAGCAGGCATAATAGAAATAAGAGAAAATCAGTCCCCAGAACGTCAGTTATTCGTAAAGAAAGTCAGCACCCGTGGACCTCTCAAAATAAGTTTCTCACTTAGGAAAGTTGTATGTGATTCCAGGGTCCATCCCTGAGCTAAATACAAATTTGTAGTAATTATTAAACTAAAGGTGCTGCTAGTTGGGCAGAGAGGATCCTTAAGTGACCTTGCTTGGACTGTCATGTTCAGGTTTAGAATTAATCAATTAAACAGAAAATTAAATAAGCACCAATCATGGCTTTAAAGTAGGATACAAAATACAGTAGACTAAAACCTCATGTAACACGTGCTGCAGACAGCATTTTGGACATGCTGTGGTATGGTTTCCCTTTAGTTGAAATTATTTTCCATGAGCGCAAGTTTCACAGTTATACTCAGGGCTCGTGCACCACCACCTGGAGAGCATTCTCAGGATGCTCAAAGGAAGCTACACTGCCTTGGAATATGAATACGGCTGTGTTAGATAGTGTCTGCTTCCAGTCAAATAGCCATCTTTGATTCATATGCTAATTTGTTGTTGAAGTGATTGAGATGTTTTACTTTGGTGTTTAGGCCAGACTTTAATTTAGGTATTAGTGATAGGCATTTAACTTTGTCCTCTCTGGTCTTTGTAAAGGGGCTTTATGTTTTGTTTTGTGGCATAGAAGGCCACATTAATATCAACTACCTCCTAAATTCACTTGTCAAGCTCCTTCATTTTTTTTTTTTTTGAGGGAAAATAGCACCTCTTCAGAAAAGAAACCTTTCCAGCAAGGTACAGTAGTATCTAATACCCTTTGTCACTTGTGACCAATAGCATTCTCCAACTTCTCTTTCTCTCTTCCTAAAAAAAAAAAAAAAAAAAAAAAAAAAAAAAAAAACCAAAATAGAAAAATAGGAAACCTGTAACAAGATCCAAAATGATTATCATGTTTTATAGTAGTATGTCTATGTCTATGTGTGAGCAGTGTAAGGAATTTGACTGATTCTAAAGAAGTCGTTTCTTTGTGTGTCTGTCTGCAGAAAGCGTGTTTGCGATGCTGCCAGTGTTTGCAGCTCACCATTTAGTCTCGTCTCTGAGGGTGCCAGATCGGTTCTTCATAAATTCATCTTACCATTCTATGCATAAGTGTCCACATGTGAGAATACAGCTTTATGAGTGTGCAGTGGAACTCTGCATACCCAGCTTCATAGCTAACCTTGATCACCCTTGCCTCCTCACTCCTTGGCTTGTTCGGGTTTCTCTTTCTGGCTTTAAATTATTAATGGGAGTTTCTTCTTACTGTTAAATGTTATCTGGCTGAGGATATACATGTAGATGAGTTTAGGATGCTTGTAATTTCTCACTGCATTTTGCACCTGGGTTTTTAAGTTTATAGAGATCAAAGTGATTTTACCATTTTTATTTCTCAGGTTAATTTCTCCTTTGAATCTAGGAAAAGTAAACAAAGCTTGTTCCTCTCCCAGCTTACCTCTGCATGGCCTGTATTCCTGGCACCAAATAGCATAGAATTAAGTTAAAAAACTCCTTCCCTCCCTATACCCTCCACCTTGCAACAACCCTATTTTAAGATACAATAATTTGACAATTTATGTAAGCAGTTGCTTATAAACACATCGTCTGCAGTTATATAATTGTCCTCCTTTTATTTGTGAGCATACACGTTTTGAACAAGACTTAACTTTATGTATTCGTGGCACCTGGGTGAGAAATTTTATTGGTATATACTCAAGAGGGCTAGAAAGTGACTGCTGGTTAAGAAAAAGTAAGTTCTGGAAAAAGAAATGTCTTATTGTTTCCCTTGGCCCCATAAGCTCTGTGTCATTGGAGAGTGGGTCAGTGCCCTGACTGTGCTAATGTGTTCACAGGCCGTGTTCTCACCCATTTCCAGAACTCCATCATTCTTTGGAGCCATCTTGATGTTATTCCATACCTCATCTCTTACTTTTTACTCTCGGTAAATCATACGCCTACAATCACTGATCTCTCAGCTAAAAATTCCACCCAGTAGGCTTTATAGTAAAAGTATACATTTCCTATTATATTGACGATATTCATGTTTCAAATTTGATGGCACCGCTGAGAAGTACTCGCAGCATAAGAGTGCGTCACAGCACAGCAGCTGAGAGCCAGCAAGCCAGTCCCTTGCTACTCAAAGCTTGGTCTGAGGACCAGCATCACTAGCATCCTGAGAACTTCTTAGAAACACAGAATTTCAGACCCCACCCTAGAATTATTGGATCAGAAGATGCACTTTTAACAAAATCACAGAGATTCATTCGCACATTAAAGTTTGAAAAGCACTGAGCTAGACTCTAAGCTCAGCGAGAGCATGGGCCATGCCTGTCTTGATCATCATTTTATTCTCACCTGCTGACACAGTCACTGCCTCTGAATTGATGTTTGGTAAATATTGGTTGAATGAACGACCTAACCTAGGGGAAAATTCCTATAATGCTTTTTGTCATAAATACTATGTATTTCTCACGGAGGTTAATTTAGTTGAGGAAGTGATAGGATAACAAGTTACCAGAAAAGGCTAATTTGTATGCATTGGTGTTCATATATAATTTTTTTCAGCTTACTTGTTAAAGAAATGGTAATCCAATTATACCAGATGGATACTGGAAAGATGAAAAATAAAGGAGGAGTTTTGGAGACATGGGAATAGAAATCCTCTGTGCATGCTTTTGAGTCTCCCGGCCATTGCCTCTCTCTTTGTACATACCTCTACATTTAAATTTATCTCTTACGTAAGCCACCAACAGTGAAACAATATGGTTTCTTCTTCTGCAATAACTGTAGAAAAGTTTAATAGAGGTGGTCACATCACCATAAGGTAATTCTCCCAGACTCCTTAGTGTATTTGCTAAATGTACACATTAATGGCAATAAAGGGGTTTTATAAAGTATAGTCTTTGTTACAGGTACACACTTGTCTTTTTTGTTTACAGCAGCTTAGTCTCCCCATGGAACCCATGACAGCACTTTATATATGACAGATCATGAGCAAACACTGGTTGGTAAATGACTCTCTGTTTTTTAACACGCTTGGTAGGGCTGCTCTGTGAAAAGACTTTTCTTAGTGGTGGTATCATTTGGGTCCCCTGGGAAGCAGACACTGTGAGTTAGAAGTACAAGACGTGTATTGAGGTTATTTCTGTTGCAAGAACAATGGGAGTGCGAGTAGGTAGAGTCTTCGGACTCTGATGCAGCCCTGCCACCTCTAAAAGGCACACAGGAAGGAGACGTGTATAGGAAGAGCCCCAGACTTCACTGAAGCCCTGCGACAACCTCGGTCGGATTGCCCTTAGAGGAATCCCACATTGGGCAGAAATGCCCTGCTATCCACACCAGCTCAAATGCTCAACAGAGCCTCAATGCTGCCGTCGGAGGCTTTCAGCTCACTGAATGCCTTGCAGCTGTTCGGCAAGTTCTCGGCAGGAGAACTGAGAGACCGAACTCCATAGATGCCACAGCGGTGATCTGAGTCATTCCATATGCTTGATACAAATGAAGTAGTATTTCGATAAACAGTCTATAATTCAATACTGTTCTCTGACTTAGAGTAACCTTCCCTTCAATATGTTCAAAGGAGGAATGACTGGAACGTCTGGAATGTCCATAGGTATTTCACTCGCCTGGCAGCCGCTGCTGTACTTGAAGGTTTGGAGCCAGACTTTATCTTTCTCCCACTTCTGCCATTTAACAGCTGTGTGAACTTGGGCAAAAAAAAAATTTTAATATTTTTAAGCCTTCATTTTCTCACCTATGTAATGGGAATAATAATAATATCCAATTTTCGGGATTAAGAATGAATTAGATGGTAGACAAAGAGTTTAGCAAAGTACATGAAACATACAAAGTACACAGCGATTTCTTACTAAAAAAAATACAGTGTCAAAGCAAGTTGTAATATTTTCTCAAGTTCCACATAAAATCTTTGAATTGGTTCTGAATAATATTTCAGTTTTTAACCCCCCAGGAGGCCTTCTGATTATAGTTTATAAGCACCTTCACTATATGAATTAAGTATGATTTGGAATACTTTTACTTGCTATAGTTTTTGCATTTATGAGAAATGTAAAGTCACTCGGGTTGGTTAGTTCCATCTCTCAAATTATGGTCTTAATTATGTCCATCTGGGCCTGTTAGTGTAACACCAAGAAAAATGATCTTCTTTGTCAAGTCTCTAGGTAGCTCATGTGTGTCCTTCTGTTGGTGGGTCTGTGATGCCACTGATATACTCAGAGGTAGAACCTGGGACCAAGTCCTTTCTTTAGAAGATGCTCTTTTGCCAGCCATCTTGAGCCCGTAAACTGGCAGCTAAAGTTTCTAGCTATTTTCTCCAAAACCATTATAAATGTAAATATATTTTACACTAAAAAGCATAACAAGAGTAAGAATATACAATAGTTTTTCCACTGTAGTCTTGTTTGGGATTTAGGCCAAATGCAATAGAGTAAAATATGGAGCTTCACAGGAATCACTATGAATTCTGCAATGGAAATATTCAGGTAATGCATGTAGTTATTTTAATGGAACTCTGCTTTGGGTCTGTAATGAAATCAGGAAGTTTGTCTGAAACATAGGGATTTATTCTGCACTCTGCCTTAGAGGCTGTATGTGCAAATGACTTCTTGATTTTAGCTTTCTTATAGCATAGATTTCTAAGATAGGGGAAAGTCTATGCCTATTTCAAATGAATGTATGATTTTGCTTTCCTTAGGGCTGCACATGGAATTAGAATATTCCAGATATGATTGTATGTGCATAGTTAAATTATTTGATTCTTACCACAAATCTGGTGAGATAGGCAGGCTATATTTATCTCAAAAGAAGAGCATGCTCAAGAAGTGGCATAGTGACTTGTTTGAACTATTTTTTGACTATTGTATGTTGTAAACAACTATAAAGTGTCTTCAAATTTTTCTGAAATTTGTAAGAGATTTTCTTAAGATTTAATTGGAGCAGATTCTATACTCCCTAATAATAACAGAATTCTCATTCCTTGTTTTAGCAAAAGCCATGGTTAGAGGATCATTATTGGTTATTTCCTGGGTCTGCCCCTGGAGTGGGTTATGCCTGTGATGTTATTTGTCTTATCCAGATGGTGGAGGGTTTGGAATGGCTGCTCTGATGAAGGGAAGGTTGGATGTGATCCCCCACTTTGAGAGGACAGGGCTCAGGTTTGTCCATGCTCAGAAGTCAGCAGGTCTGAATAATCTGAGCCAGGCTACGTCAAACAGAGGCTGGGGATGGCCTCCTGGCTACTCAAGGTGACTTTGGTTGCATGTGTTCTGAGTCCAGGCCTTTCTAATTGGGCTGCTTATCAAAATCCTTTATGGACTCTCAGAGCCTATTATATTCATCTCCTTCTAATCTCGTGTTCAGTGATATCATGTGAGTAGCTTGAAATTAGCTATGGCGAGAGTATTTACACCAGGGAAATTGGTAAATGCTGCTAATCAGGGCTTCTCTTTCCCCAACAGCCAGTTGTTAAACATTTATCAGCACACCACTGGCAGAGTCCACTTCCAGAGCTTCTGGTTCAGTAAGTCTGGGATGGAGCTCAAGAATTTGCATATCTAACAAGTTCCCTAGTGATGTTGCTGCTGCTGATTTGAGGAGCACACACAAAGAACAATTTGTCTAGAACTGTGCTGTCCATAGCCACTAGACACATGTGGTTATTTAAATTTGAATTTTAATTACAGTCATGGACTGCATAATGATATTTTGGTCAACAAAATGCCACATATTTGACAATGGTCCGGTAAGATTATAATGGAGCTGAAAAATTCCTATTACCTGGTGACTTCATAACCTATGAAAAGTCCTAGAGCAATGCATTACTCACGCGTTTGTGGTGATGCTGGCGTACAGAATCCTACTGTGAAAAAAAAACAACCCTACTGAGCTGCTGGTCATATAAAAGTATGTACAGTACATAATACTTGATAATTATAATAAATGACTGTATTACTGGTTTATATAGTTACTATACTATACTTTGAATCATTATATTAGAATGTACCCTTTCTATTTATTAAAAGAAAAAGTATTCTGTAAAACAGTATACCATGTTACTCCAGCAACAGCTTCATACATCTGATGTCTCTTGATGGCATCATTTTCTCTTGCACTTGATTTAATCTCATGTTGTTTTGTACAGTAACATGCTGTACAGGCTTGTAGCTTAGGAGCAATAGGCTCCTCCACACAGCCTAGGTGTGTAGCAGACTGTTCCATCCAGGTTTGTGTAAGTGCACTCTGATGTTCGCACAACAACGGAGTCACCTAATGACACATTTCCCCAAATATGTCACTGTCATTAAGCAGCACATGACTGCAGTTAAAATTAAACAAAATTTAAAAATCTGTTCCTCATTCCCATTAGTCACATATCAAGTGCTGAAACTAATACAATGTTACATGCCAATTATATCTCAATAAAACTGGAAGGGAAAAGAATCTCATGTGGTTAGTGGCTACCATATCAGACAGCACATTCTAGAACATTTCATCATTGCAGAAAATCCTATTGGGCAGCACTGCTCTAGGATAAAATCTTTACACCTAAATTTTTTTGAAGTTCCAATTCCAGCAGGAAATTGACTGATTCAATAGTCACTACAATTATTAAATGTTGACTTTATATTTCAACTGTCTGAACATCAAACTCACAAAAATTTGTTTTATTTTCTTGTTCTTGGGAAATATTGACAACATGTATTAATAACCTTTTTTTTATATACACGAGGACATTGAGGTGCAAAGAGGTAAAGATGAAAGAGTTATTGTTGAACTGGCACCCAGCCCCAAATGCATAACATTTTCAGTCTAGTTATTTTCTCCTACGTAGAAGAAATGATTACAGATGTTTGGTCTTGTTCCTGCCTCCAGATTGTATCAGGGTCCAGTACAGTGAAGCCATTACACTGCCTCAGACTAAACATAGGGCAGGTGAAAGCCCCAGCATCTTTCATGCTTTATCTAATAACCATCCCCTCCCAACCAGTGAAGGACACAAATGGCATTTATTGAAAACCAGTTAATCATGTTAATGAATCGGAAGTGTTCAAACTAGCAGATTACACAAGACTAAAGAGGGAATAAAATTTAATTAGAGGTGAAGGGTCAAGTGAAATAGTTAACAGTCATTAGCGACATCTGTGGAGCAAGTTACCAAACCTGAGTTAGTGAGGCTTACACAGGCAGGTGGAGGCCTGAGAGTTGGACCAGGAAAGAGCTGGCCTGGAATGCCATTACAGGTGCGTGTGCGTCTGCTATTGGGCGATGGTCTGTTTATCACATAGCCCGGCACGTAGAAGCTTCCTTTGTGAGTTCCCATCTCCAAGATGCTTGTGTGGTCTAAACAACATCTTATTTTGGTTCCTATGTGACTGAAATTTTATGTTCTTTGTAGTGATCAAAAAAAAAAAAAAAGCCAGGCATGTTTTTTTTCTTCTTCTTCTGAAAGGTTTATTATAATTTACTTTATTTTCTCAAGTGGAAGCTTGCCTCTCCGAGCTTCAAAATCTTTTGCCTTGTCTGGTTCTGTAGAAATCACTTCAAAATCACCTGTTTTTCCCCTTTTTTCTAAGCTTCTTTTTAGGAATTCTGGAATTCTTTCTTTTAGGAATTTCGCACTGCCATTATCCTTGTACCTTTGTAGGTACCATTCTATCCTTATAAATTTCTATCTTTCTTGCTACTAGGCAGTTGCCTTTTACATCCTTCAGCAAAGCTTTCTGTAGGAGAGGGCTTGAAAAGGGGTTCAGAGCATATAAGGTACAGTTGCAAACATGAGCGGATTCAAGGATCGAAGCACCTTAAATCTCCTTCTGATTAAATACAGCTAATTCAGAATGAAAAGATAGGGGGAAAGGCTCAGGGAATTGGCAAAAAAATGGTGAAGGAGATTAAGAGGTACAATTTTCCAGTTATAAAAAATATTAAATCACAGGAACGTAATGTACAGCACAGAGAATATAGTCAATAGTATAATAACTGATGACAGGTTATTAGACTTGTCGTGGTGATCACTTCCTAAGGCATATAGAAGTAAATCACTGTTGTACACCTGAAACTAATAGAATATTGTATGCAAACTATACTTTAATTTTAAAAAGAATGAAAAGAGAAGATGTGGTAAATAGGATAAATGAAGTGCTAGAAGTCAATAGAATAATGTCTACAAATATGAGGTTAAAGTATAACCAAATAATTTCACATGCTGTTAAATTGTCCTTTGAGTAAGAAGTAACAAGAGATAGACACTCTTAGGCTTAAAAAAATTTAGGAAGTATAACACCCAGGCAGTCTTTTGAAAATAATGCTGATAGTTTAAAGAACAAATCAAAATTAAGAACTCGGGAATAAAGAAGCTATGGTAAAAAGGTTGCAGGTAAACTGAATCTCTTAATTCAGGGTAAAATTCCAAGATAACCTCCCTATTATAAAGTTTAAGATCTCTGGAAATTATGGTTTCAGAAGAAAATATAATTAATATAAAAATTACAAGCCTTAATATAAAAGCAACATATAACTAAAATTGGAAGAAGCCTTACTGTTTTAACTTTCTTATCAATACAACCAGAAAGTCAACCGATATTATCTAAAGTGAAACCCATAGCTATTAAAGGCATAATGATCCCAGCCTCCACATATTTTTTATAATGGTTATTTTTATCCTCAAAGAGATATTTTAGTAACATATCTTTTGTGGTAAAGAGACACTTATCTGAAGTTTAACAATTACTCAATTTTAGTTCTTGATTGTTTCAAGTAAAATTCCTTTAATGCCTAGAAAAAAATACTGTAATGTTTTTATATCGCTTCTGTAACAGGTTATCACAGACACATGGCTTATACAAGTTTATTACCTTATAGTTCTGGAGGTCAGAAGTCCAAGATGGGTCTTGCTGGGCAAAAATCAAGGTATCAGCAGGCAGCATTCTTTTCGGAGGCTCTAGAGCAGGAGTCCCCAATCCCAGGGCCACAGACTGGTACCAGTCCATGGCCTGTTAGGAACCGGGCCACACAGCAGGAAGCAGGCGGAGGCGAGCAAGCTAGCTTCATCTGTATTTGCAGCCACACCCCCGCGCCAGCATCACTGCCTCAGCTCCACCTCAGATCATCTGGCATTAGATTTTCATAGGAGCACCAGTCCCTGGTGCCAAAAAGGTTGGGGACCACTGCTCTAGAGGCCTTGCCTTTTCCAATTTCTAGAGGCTGCTGGCATTCCTCCCCTTTCTTCATTTCAAAGCCAGCAATGTTGGGCCACGTCCTCCTAATGCTGCCATCTTTCTGGCATTCTCTCTTCTGTGCTTCCTGTTCCATGAAGGACCTTTGTGATTACATAGGTAATCCAGGATAATCTCTCTGCTTTAAAGTGGTCGAATTAGCAACCTTAATTACCCTTTCTCATGTAGGTAATGTATTCAAAAATTCCAGGGTTTAAAACATGGATATCCCTGGGAAGCCATTATTCTGCCTATCACAAATATTCTCACTGTTTTACCAGTTTTCCCCCCAATGTCCTTTTTCTGTTCCAAGTTCTGTTTCACTGCTGTGTCTCCTTAGTCTTCTCCAATTCCCTCAGTTTTTCCTTGTCTTTCATCATCTTGATGCTGTTACTGAGTACTGGCTACTTACTTTATAGCATATCTCTTAATGTGGGTCTGTCTGATGCTTTCTCAAAATTAGATCGAGGTTTCATATTCTGGGTGAGACTACCACGGAAGTGACGTTGTGTCTCTCTCAGGGCATCATATCAGGTAGAGTACATGATGTTGGTTTGCCTTATTAATACTGGCATTAATCTTGATCACTTGCATAAGGTGGTATCTTCCTGTAGATGGTATCTCTCTTGTAAACATCATTTAAAAAAAATTGTAATTGGCAAATATCTTGGGGGAGATATTTTGAGAATATCAGCCACATTTTAAGTAAGGCAACTAAGATACAGAGAGGTTAAATGGCTCACAAAAAGTCACACAGCTAGTAAGAGGCAAGGCCTGGGTTTGATATTAGTTTTGCCGACTCAGAAGTCCACATTTCTCCCACTGCCTGTTTGAGGAAGTGTCATCAGGAAAGATGTACAAAAGAGCAGACACAGCCCAGAGCAAGGGGCTCCAGCTATTGAATAAACCCTAGGCTGACAATTTTCAAACTTTTTGGCCACAACTTTTTAACACTTTTACACTCTTAAAAATTATTCAGGACACCAAAGAGATTTTGTTTATGTGGTTATAACTATAAATTCATATTGTATTAGAAAATAGAACTGAGAATTTTTAAACATTGTTGAAAAAATGGTAATAAACCTACTACATAACAGAAATAGTATTTATTATGAAAATTATCATTTTGTTTTACAAGTGATTATTTCTCCACACATATTAAATTCCTATTTTCATATTACTACTAATGGACTTGATTCACTATATTAAAAAATTATGTTGTTACTGTTGTCTCAATATATTTAAATATTTAGTAGGACATATACTCTTCTGTTGCTTTTATTTGTTTATTTCATTTTTTATTTTTTAAATTTTATTTTGTGCTAAGAACATGAAACACGATATCTACCCTCTTAAAACAAATTTTCTCACAGTGTGCAATATAGTATTGTTGATTATGAGTACAGATCTCTGGAACTTACTCATCTTGATGAACTAAAACTTTATGTTCATTGATTAATAACTCCCCATTACCCCCTCGCCCAGAGCTTGACAACCACCATTTCATTCTTTGATTCTATGAATTTGACATTTTAGATACCTCAGATAAGTAGAAATCATATAGTATTTGCCTTTGTATGATTGGCTTATTTCATTTAGCATAATCTCCTTAAGGTTTGTCCATGTTGTTGCATATTAGGAACATTAACTACATTTTCCAAAATAAGAAAAAAATTATTGAGAATAATGGCATCGTTTACAATTTAAATTACATTTTAAATTACAGTTAAAATGGCATAATAGAAAGCAGCTGGAATCCTTTATCTGCTGTACATTCAGACTATTGTGATGTTACATGATGTATTGTGTCCGGAAAATTTCACTGTATACTCATGAGAGGATAAGGGTGAAAAAAAAGCAAATAACATCTTAGCATTGTTATAAAAGTAGTTTCTATTTTGGACTCCCCTGAAGGGCTCGCAGGGACTCCCAGGGTCCCTGGACCACCCTCGGAGAACTATTCTTCTAGGCATGAAATGAGGCACTGCAAGAGCCGGCATTAAATAGTCCTGGATATTGTGAATAATTTCTCCATTTGTACTACCCCGGTTAAACAATTTTTAATAAACTGGAGAAAGGATAATGAAGCAGCAGGAGCCCCTTTCATGAATGGGGTGCTGTAAGGTAAAAAACCCTGGTCTATTTGAATTTTATGGGTGTGAAATCATTAATAAGCAGAAATAATATTGCCTGGGTTATTGTAATGGTCATAAAAATCTGCAGTCTTACTGAGATGATGCACTTTTATACTTTAATAGACATCATTTTATGTGCTAAGTAAGTGGATGCAAGGTCTTGAAATTGTTTGAGGGGCCTCCTATGAGGATAATTGTGTGGTGAAATGTATTCATTTACTTATATGTTTCCCCCAAAGAGTTTGGGAGTTTCTAAATCAATCACCCAAATGCCTAGCTCCCGCATTCACCATACACAGCAGTTTTTTTTGTCACTGAGGAATCTCAAATAAGGTGCAGATGGTCTAATAAATTATTTTGTGTTATTCTTCAACTTTACAGAAAAATAGTCCTTGGAGAGCTGTAACATCAGCAAATGCAATCAATGCTTTAGAGCGGGTGGACTTTTAGTTTTTATCACCATGGAAATGAAACCTTCATACATGGGGAGGTGTGGTGACAATAAAATGTGCTCTTTGCCTGGTGGCATGGGATTTTAGAGCATATGTTTAAGTGGATTGTTCTTTGTCAACACTGACAAATTGCATGTATATCTATCTCCATTTCAGTTTCTCTAGTTATATTCTTCAATGAATATATTTCTATTTTGTTTAGTTTTCTCTTGGGAAGTTATAAAATTATTTTAGTTGATTGGCAGTGAAATTTTTAGTCGAATGGCCTAGGTGGATTTGACAAAGGCACATAATATACTGATCAAATGAACACAATTCTGGTTTTCTAAGTGGTAGCAAAAGCACCGGGGGCCCAAATTTGTATTTCTATATATGTATCTCTACTACTGTCAAGATTTATTAAATTCTATTAATTTCCTAGAGGGCTTTTCAGTAGGATCCTATTAAGTCAGATCCTAGGGCAGAAATGCATAACATTTGCTCACTTTAACACTGATCATTTTCCCCGACCCCATTGTTTAAGATAGTCATTTTCATTTTATTGAGTGAAGCAACATAATACATATACATTTGAATTGTTAAATCTTTATAAATTTGTATTTTCTAGTAAAATATTTTGGTAATAATTATCAGGCCATTTTAACTGTGAATTTTGCTTATGTTTTAAATTGAGCTTTACAATAGATTAAATAGGATAAACCATAATGATTTATAAAATACAAAATATATTTTCCTCTTTTATTTTTCTAAGAAATTTTCAACCTACCTAGAATCATGCAATTGGATGCATCTTCTCAACTTTGCTTTCTATATGATAAATATAAAGAAGTCTTCATAGTATAGTGAGAAATCAAGAGATGCAGAGCAAGAAGATCTTAGGTTGAGTTCATCCTTCCCACTGGCTGTGTGATGTCAGATGAGTTCTCTAACTTTTCCAAGTCTCAACACTATTATCTATAAGATGGATCCTGAGGATCTATTACCAGGTCTCCTGTGGAACTCTCTAATTGCCCTCATCTAAGCAAACATCATCTTACCTGAAATGCTACACTTGCCTCCAACTAAGTCTTTGGCCTCCAACTAGTTTATTCTCTACATAGCTGCCAAAATAACCTTTAAAAATGCAAGTCAGAGTTTGCCATTGTTTGCTTCAAACCCTCCAAAGACTTTCTGTTGTATTTAGGATACAAAATAGAAAATCTTTTCACATGGCCTATGAGGCACCTGCTTACTTGCCCAGGTCCCCACCCCCACTACCTCACTCGATGTCATGTTTCATTCATCTCACTCCTGTTAGGATGACTAGTGATCCCAGGTTGCCTGGGAGTTTCTTGATTTTGGCATTGAAAACTGGAATAGTTGGTCACTCTACTCTTGATGGTCCAGCGACAATGCCTTTCTTTCTGTTCCTTGGGTGTGCCCACATCTTTTCCACCTCAGATTCTTTGCAAATGCTGTTTCTCCTGGAAGCCACATAGTGTTATCTCACTGTGTCGGCTCACGCCTATTCATCTTTCAGGCCTCAGTTTAAATGTCATATTCTCAGAGAATTCTTTCTGAAGCCACAGATATACATTAGATACTGCGAAATAATAGGAAGTAAATATATTGGTCTCTGCCCCCAGTTCTTGGCGTAGAGCTCCTAAATCCTTTGGAATTTCCTTAGTGATAGGAATGTTTTTTTGTTCTCATGAGGTCACTTTTAGTGGGTTCTCGGATGGAGAGACCGGTCACCAGAAAGATCAAGTCATGATCAGAAGCTTGGAACTTTCAGCCCCACTCCTCATTCTCCAGAGGGAAGAAAGGGAGCTGGAAAGAATAGATATTATGACTATATGCTTACGTGATGGAATCTCCATAAGAATTCAAAAATTGTGGTGTTTGGAGAGCTTCCAAGGTGGTGAACACGTGGAAGTGCTGGTAGAGTGGGGTCCCCAAAGAGAACGTGGAAGCCCATGCCTCTCCTCACATGCTCTGCCCCATGCGTCTCTTCCATCTGTATGTTCATCTGTATCCCTTATCATACTCTTTTATAATAACTGGTCAATGTAAGTAAGTGTTTCCCTGAGTTCTGTGATCCATTCTAGCAAACTATTGATCCCAAGCAATGGGTTATGGGAACACTTGTTTATAGCTGGTTGGTCAGAGGTATACGTGACAACCTGGACTTGCATTTGGCACCTGAAGTGGGCGGAAGGGAAGTCTTGTGGGACTGAGCCCTTCATCTATAGAATCTGATGCTGTCTCCTGGTAGAGACTGTCAGAATTGAATTAAATCGTAGGGCATCTATGCTGGTGTTGCAGAATTGCTTGGTGGGGGAAAAAAAAAACAACTGTATATTTGGTGACCAGAAATGTCAGAAGTGAAGTGTTCTGTGTGAGTAGTAAAAGAGAGACACAAGAGAAGTGAGCTTTTCCCTACACAATCCCATGTGTTATTTTTACTACATTAGCACCCCAGGGCCAGCTGTGACTCTGTGCATGGTGCCCCCTCAGGGGCAGCCATAGACCACCGTGTAAAAGGATCCTTTCTGGAGTTTTGTGGAGACTTGATCCCAGAATCCTATTCTTTTGCTTTTTTAGCACCTTTAACAGTTGCAATATGTATAATACCTCACAAATATAAATATATATGAAATTTATATTGAAATATAAATATGCAGTAAGTCCTCACTTAATGTTGTGAATGGGTTCTATGAATTTTAAGTGAAATGTCATATAACTAAAGCAATTTTACCGTGAGTTAATTCATGTAAACAAGAGTGAATTTCCTATGGCAGCTCATCAGTGTTATGAAATGACATTAAATGAAATGCTGTTATTTGAGGGCCTGCTGCATATGAAATTCATATATAGATGAAAATTTTATCCATCTTATTGGTTGGTAAGCTTCTGAAGTGTAGGAGCACTCTCAATATCGATCATTTTTATACCCAGTAACTAGCACAGTTTATGGTTTTTAAAATGTGCTTAATAAATACTTAATGAATGAATGGGAACACATGTTTCATGTAGATTTGGTGACTGTTATATGAGGTAATATATTGAAAGCCCTTTGTAAGTTGAAATGACTATAATGACTTTTTTTATAAGTAGTAAGTAAAACATGAAAAATGTTTATTAGTTTCCACAAAACTATCTAGGTTTTACGGTGATATAAAACTCTTAAATCTTTTTTCATAGTAGTCTTTAGGACTTTATAGAGCCATGTAATGATAGCCATGTAGATCAATAGAGCAAAATATAAAGAATCAAGAAACTTACTTAAATATATATGTGAATTTAATATATGAAAATGGCATTGTTTTATTTAGTGAAGAAAGAAAATGCTTTTAAATAAGTGGTCTTGAAACAATATAAGGTAAGAAAAGTTAACATTCCTACCTTATATTACATATAAAAGTAAATTCCAGTGGATTAAAATTTAAAAGTAAAACATATTAAATAATTCAAAGAAGAAAATATTGAAGGATAATTTCATAATCTGAAAGTAAGAAATTTCTGTATAATTATGAAATAAACTCGAAAGGCATAAAATGTCACTTTTGTAAAGCAGGCAAAAATTTACAAGACTGAGAATATACAGTTTTAGTAAAAGCGTGGGATAAAAATTTTTTATACATTGTTGGAAATAATATTTTTAAGAATTAATATTTTAATTCAATAACTTAATCATATGCAAGGTACTATTCTATATGTTGAGAATACAGTGGTAAATAATTATAATTCATATAATAATATTCTAGAAGTTAGAAATGAATTTTAAAAAACAAATAGAAATAAAAGATAATATCTTACAAAACACAATGGAGTTCTACTTCTGATAATGCAGGCTGGATAATGCCAACAAGTTTTCACTAGACTAGACACATGTAGAACCTCCAAGGATTTATGATATTGGAATTTTCTGACATAGGCTATAATAAAATGATGCTTCCTACATTTAAATAAATAAACAAAAAAGCTTTAACATGTTTGCAGGAATAAAACACTGTAAAAATTATACAGCCTATTGGAAAAATAATGAAATAGAACTTATAGAAGTGAAAAATGCAATACACTTAAAGACTCAGTGAATGTGTTTAACAGCATTGAGACAGAGCTGAAGCAGAAATTAATGAATGGAAAGAAAAATCAGAGGTGTAACAGCATAGAGAAACAAAACATGAAAATTTCAGAAGAAAGGGCAGAAGATATGGAGGATAAAGTGAGATCTCAAGTCATTTAATAGAAGATCCAAAAGAAACATAATATTTCACATGAGGAGTGCAAATTCAGATTTTAAGCACAGTTTGTGTTTGGGATTTTAATCTCTCACATGTCTAGTTTTTACTACCCCAATCCCCAGATGGAAGCAAAGCTTTCTTGTTATCTCCCTAAGCCGGTAGATAGAAAGTGTTTAATCACCTGATCACAGAGAGTGCAGTCTTTGGAAGGTCACAGCCTCACGCAGGGTTTATTTGTCTCTTGTCCCTGCATGGCTCTGGGGGGGGGATTGTGGATAGGGGTTTTCATTTGGGTAAGACTTAACTTGATAGCTGAGATCAGATGCTAAAATGATTTTTCACTTTTGATTTCTAGAATCTAAAATAAGTTCAATAAGATCTTTTTCTTCTCAGGTGAAAAGGCGTCTGCTTCACAGTAGGGGTTCTGGGCTTCAGAGGCCACGCAGTGTTCTGTAATTTTCCAGTTTACCATGGATGGGCGCACTGGGAGCAGCCAGGGCTTTGAAGGAGAGGCCGCTTCTAGCGCCATGGTTTGTGTATGATATTTACCCGTAGTGAGCAGTAGCTGCTTTCTATAGCAGAGGTCAACAAACTTTCATAAATTGTTAATAGTCACAGGCCACGAAAGAGTTCCTTTTAAACTTGGGTTTACCTTGCTCTCTAAAACCAGATTATATTCAACAGGAAGTGTCCGGGTCAAGAAAGGAAAATCCAGCATTGCAATAGAAACTTCTCCTGAGTAGGAACAGAAAAAAGTGGCTTAAAGTGATGTGTATGATAAGCACTGTCTTTAATTAAAGAAATTTAATGAGTGTCATATGAGCTTACTAAATCAATGCTGATTCCCCTTGTGTTTTTGCAATCACTGGCCAGTCCTGTCACATTAAGTTTGGCAGTTCATACTGGCGAGTTGAGAAGGTCTCAGTGCCAGCGGGCATCTCTGGCGGTTTCCTGACTACCCCCAGCTGTTCAGTTAACAGATGGGTGCTGCCAATGGGAAACAAATATTTTCCAGGAGAATGGAAGTGGAAAAGAGAAATTTCAACTCTAGGATTTCATCAGAGGGGAAATCCCACGCGGCTCACAAGGTGTGCTCTCTGCCAACAAACAAATTGCTAAATATGTTCTGAGGTCCCCGAGTCTCTGTCAGTGAGGAACTACACAGCCAAAGAAAAATAAGAGAGAAGGCAGAGGCTTCATTTGGATAGCAATTTAAATTCTTCAGCTTTGTTAGAGTCTTAATTGTAATCTCACTCCTTGTCAAATACTTGGTGGCCAGGAGCAGAAAGCAGCGGTCTAGTCTCTTGCTACTCAGTGCGGTTCGTGGACCAGTGGCATCTCCATCACCCCGAGCATGTCAGACATGCAGACTCGCAGGCCCCATTGCAGACCTACCAATCAGAAATGGCATTTCATCAAGTTCCCTGGATGATTTATATACGCACTGGTCTAGTGCATTACTCTTTGTCACACATTTGCAAGCCTTAGAGCAGGAAAGCAACCTGAAACCACTTAGTTCAGGCTCTTGCTTGTAGGCTGGTCAGTTATTACTACTCCCATTTTACAGATGAGACATCTAAGGCCCAGGGAACTTATGCCAGTTGCCTAAAGTCACAGAACTCGATGTCTTCTGTCACCAAACACCAAACACAAAGCACCCAGCTATTGCATCAGCTCCCTCGGGGTCTCTGTTCAGTCTCCTATATTTCCCTTGAGAGAATGGATTTCCTGGCCTATATTTATTTTTCTGAATCTGGTGGAGAAAAGACAAATGTTGCCTACCCTTTTGGGCTTTTACTCTCCAAACCAGAAGTTCAGAGAAATGTTACAGTTTTGCCTAAGGAAGATAAGGGAGAATTGTAGGGTAAAAGCACCAACTCCAGAGCTTGAAGAAAACCTATTTCCAAAGGGATTGTGAGGCTTGTTTCTGGGATGTGTGTGTGTGTGTGTGTGTGTGTGTGTGTGTGTGTGTGTGTCGGGGGGCAGGGGGAGGAGGGGAGCGGAGGATGGGAGGCAGGGGAGCCCTTGGTGCATTTGATCAAATAGAGAGATGGCACTTGAAAAACAACTTACAGCAGATCCTGCTGTCCTATATATTTTTAAAAAGGTGCTGTACGGTACCTAATTTAGCCTTCCATACAGAAAGGATCATGAATATGTATTCTGTTTAGGGAAATTATGTCTTTTCACAGCCTCATGTGTAATGCTGGGGGCTAAGCTGATCAACGTGGCTAATTTTAGCTTTAATTTTGAGGGTTTATTTTAGAAAAGGTCATGGTATTGGTACTAACCTAGAGCTTATTGTGTGCGAAAAGAGCCTCAAAAAGATACCAAATGAAGCACCTGCTATACCACCACCCACAAGTTAATAAACATGTTGCATGTTCTTGAGGTTTAGTTCCACCTACAGTTAGTGATGTGATTAATAAAGTGAACTTGATCCCTGCTCTGCGGTGAAAAGCGATGTCTGCTGTGAGCTCTGGGAGGTCTGTGAGCGCTGCCTTTCTTGGGGGTGAAGAGCAGGAGCCAGACATCTACTAACGCTCTAGTTGTAGACAATTTGTAAAAGAGGGTGGGAAAAGACACCTTAACAATGAGAAGATGGGTTGTTTGATGTGGCTCTGGGGGACATGCAGAGGGGACCCAAGCCTGGGGTGGAATTAAGTCGCTGTCTCTCCCCTGCGAAGTCCAGGACTGTGAGAGTGGGAGCAGCCCCAGGGTCTGCGACTCTGCCTTCTGCACAGGGCTGGGGATAGGTGGTGGTGGAGGGTGTGCTGGCCGGGGAGGAATGAAAGTGCAGAGAGGTGAAGTGACCTACATCCCAGGACCTCAAAGAAATCTAGCTGAATTCAAACAGGAGGCTGTGGCCTGGCAGGGCTGGGTATATACAAGGTCACTCTGTAATAGCACTGTCCAGTGGGATTTTCTGCAATGATGAAAATGTTCTGTAACTTTGTCACAGGTGGCTTTCAAGCGCTTGAGATGTGGTGTGGCTAATGCAGCTGAGGAACGGAATTTGTCATTTTATTTCATTTTAATTAATTTTAATTTAAATAGCCACACATGTCTGGTGGCTACCATAATAGACAAAGCAGTTCTGAAGGGGAGCTCTTCAATGGAATGAAGTTGAAAAAGCAAGGGTGAGTTCAGAGGAAAATGTAGAGAGCCCAGGCTACGAAAGCCAAGTTCCTGATCTAAAGGTACATATGGGAGCCATCTGGACAGCATGAGAAAAGTCAAGCGGCCTGGATCCCTCCCAGGGCCACTGAATCAGGATCCCTCTTGGTGCACACCTTTAACCGAGGGCTTCCGTATTCATTGGCAGGAGGCAGATCTGGGAAAGTGGGTTGCAGCCAGATGATAGAAGGCCTTTTCATAATTTTATTGGCAAGGTGGGGAGCCATTGGGAGAGAGTGACATGGTCAGTATGTTGGGCAGGATTTGTGACAGCCCGTGTGAGATGCAATGGAGGCAGAAGACCGAAGGTGACCACAAGAGCTGAATGGTAAAAGTATCTGGAATGCTCATCTCTCCCTCGGAGTGTGAACGTGCCGATTTGCCTAGAGGCTGTCATGCTCTCCCCTAGACTGAACATTAGTTCAAGATTTCCCTTAGCAAATACGCAGCTGCAAGACTCTAGCCCCACTGAATGTTACCGTGATTGGAAATTCCAGTTGTTTCCCAAAAGCCCCAAAGGGTGCTCTTTCTAATGAGACAGAGATGCAGCATCCATCTGGGATATGGAGTAACTGTCTCTCTGGGAACTCGGCGGGGCCACAGTATCTTTCAAAGGGGAAGACTCGCCATGGGAAATGACGATCGCTGCTCTTAGATCCCACCCTTTCCCCCCATGACTTCTGAACCCCCATGAGCCATTTTAATGGGGGCCGGTGGGAACTAGGACACCACGAGGACTGTATTCTAGGCCCAGCTGATGACTCAGTGCACAATGCTGATAGTGCAAGCATTTTATGGTTCACCGTGGGGCGGAAATGGCTTTTAAAAAATTGAAAAGGAAAAGTAAAATCCAATGTACGTTGAAGCTTAGAAATTGACAACATGCCTTTTCCAAAACAGCAAAGTTTCAGAGTCAGTCTCTTTCTTTTAATAATGCAGGGGAAGATATGTCCAGGGTGAGAGGCTGAGTACCTTTCTAGCTCCCGGGAGAATGGAAGGCTGGGTTTTAGGGATGATGTTTATCTCCTTGTAAAGCTCAGCTGTTTCCCTGAAGGACAAGTTGTCTCTTCCCAAAGAGTGTTTTTTTTTTTTTCCTGGTGTTGGCCCTTTACGTATAAATGCTACTTTTACACCTCAGTAATGATGGAACTTAGCCATTAGCGTGTACCTCTCTGTCTCTGAGGGATTTGGGAAGCTTTGCTCCAACTGCAGCTTATCCAGACAGCTTTCTCCATGATTGCTGCTGCAGGCTCCCCTCTTCCTCTGTCTCATATACCCAGGCTGGTGGCCTCTATTGGGCACTTGCTGGTTCAGGCAGCAAACCCAGCTTTTTCACCTAAGCCAGGTGTTTGAGGAGTTTAGCATCTCACAGAGCACGTGACCTTCCACCATCTCACTGGCTCTGATCCCTCCCACTCCTCTTCCCAACCCCTTTTCTAGAGTAAGGCCAAAACCTTCCTCTTGTCTCTGGCAGAAGGGACTGTGTTTTCTTCCCCCGAACTTTTGTCAGGTATTTTGTTCTAAATATTTAGAGTTGGTTTGAGAACTATTGAGAACTATTTAGAAAACTAACAGTTTCTATCTGTTAAAGTACTGATAATGGTCATTTGTTGAGTACCTACTATGTGCTGGACACTGTGCTCCATGGAGCATTTTAAGACTTTGAGCAGGGCCAATAGGCGAGACCTCGAGAGAGAGAAAAAATTAGCTATCTGGGATATGATGGATATCTGACAAATGACTCATTTCCACAGTATCCATAGATGTGGGCTCTATTGTTTTCTAGAAATTCTAAGGATTAAATTTATAATATAAAAGAATGTGACCTTGCTGGCATCTGTCTATTTTTCTTTAAGGAATATTTACATATTACATAGTATCACTTATCTTTTATAGAATTTGTTATAGCTGTGAGTTAAAGTATTATATTATTATTATAATATCCCCAAGTCTTTGCTTGGGTTTTTAGAAGTAGAGTCTGAGACGGTTATTCTGGTGCGTGCATTATTGAGGGAGAGCTCTTGGGTTGAGTGGGGCGGGGGTGAGGCTGGTCAGGGCAGTGCAGGGAGCTGAGCAGGACGTGGTCTCAGCTGGAGACTGGCTCCAACCTGACCCCACTGGGAGCTCTGGGGCATGAGTGACATTACAGAGTTGATTCCACCGTGAGTCAGTCAATGGTCAGGTCTGCACCAAGGGTGGAGACGAGAGGTGACTTCTTCATGAAGAAATTTTTTGATCTGAGAGCAATTATCTGGAGGAGGGAGCATCTGTGCCCTGTTAGCAGTTCTCAAACCAATTGTATTCCCTTAAAATTCATATGTTTGAAACTCTCACCTCAGAATGTGACTGTATTTGGAGATAGGGCCTTTAAAGAGATGACTAAGGTAAGATGAGGCCGTTAGGGTGGGCGCCCTGATCTGGTCTGACTGGTGTTTTATAAGAGGAGATGAGGGTACAGAGAGACACCAGGGGCACCAATGCACAGGGGGGCCGACCACTTGCAAGCCGAGGGGAAACCTTGATCTCAGACTTCCAGCCTCCAGACTATGAGAAAATGAATTTCTATTGTTTAAGCCGCCCAGTCTGTGGCATTTTGCTGTGGCAACCCTTGCTGCCAACATTCACGGCAACTAGAGGGTGAGTTTGCCAATTGTATTTTGGAGCGTGTCTGATAAGGAAGTTTCGGTGGGACATCAATAGTATTCACTATACACACTTGAAATGAGAAAACTGTAACGAGAGAAGTGAAGTAGCCTGCGCATGGCCACTGAGCTAATAAGCAACAGAGGCTAGATTTGAACTTTGGTCCAACCCCACAGGTTGTCCTCTTAATCGCCACTCTGTATCTCCCCTCCTGGCTGCAGGCAGTCTTTCTCAGAAGCTGCCAGTTAAGGAATCACCAGTTCACTTGGGCTTCAATTTCTGTCATTTCTATCCTAATTTGTCCCCACCTTACAGCAAGATGAAGTGCCTTAGGGAAACTGAGGCAGCTGAGCTGAGATAATGTGCCTTTTCAAGGCATTGTCTTTTAGCCTGTTGTTTTGAGAATTTTATAGCATATTAACCACAGGTTTTCTCTACATATGAGAAGATGATGTCTTTATTTAGAATGTGTTTATTAAAAAAATGAATTAGGATAATCTTTTTCATATCCACAAATGCCATTTTTTAGGAGAATAAGAAATTCTATGACCTGCCTTGTAAGTATACCAATAACTATTGTCATTCTGAGCATTGTCACCCCCGATCTATGGGAGAACATGGTCTTTGGGGAAGTCACATCAAGATTGAACAATAAATTGTTTTGTTCTTAATATAGCCTTTGTTCAGTATGTTCTGGCTCGGTGTAATAAAGCCGTTGACCCCTTCAGAAAACTAGGAAAGAAAGGAAAAATAAAGAAGGGCATCATTTCTGGGTTCCTACTGACCCCCAGATTCCTCCACCACAGCTAAAATAAAGAGTATCCTCTCTTTATGAAGAGATCCTTTCCCCCACACAGTAGATATAGTGAGAACGATTTTAAAAAGTATCTTGTTAGTATTGTTGACTTCCTGGAAGAAGAGTCACAAAACTCTGAGTCTGTTGGGTTTCCCAAATCATAAGTTACATGGCTTCAGAGCTCAGCAAACATTAATAAATTCTGACACTATTATTAGATATGCAAAGAGAGGCAGGATGATCCTGCAGCTACAGCAGAGTCTGGGCACCAGGGCAAAGCCACCATCTAACAGTGAGTACTCACATTACCCTGGGTAATCTTGACTGAGTCCTTGAAATTGGTGGGCCTTTCGGAATATAGCTGGAAACTTTAGTATGAAGAAGACTTTTGCCATTCAAAGTTGTGACTCCATCTGAGATGCAAGTTCAAAGTATGTGGAAAGGAGGGAAGAGAGCAGGGCTCTTAGGGAAAAAATTTCTAGCCCCTCCTCCTCCTCCTCCTCTCTCGTGCTCCTCACACTCCTTGCCAAAAAAAAAAAAAAAAAATTAGGCAATTTTTGGCATGAGATACTATGTAGTACTTTGAAAGTTCTTATCTCTTAGAGATTTAGGCATTCACTTACTCAACAAGAAGTTTGAGTGTCTGTGTTGAGCCATGGGCTTCAGATACCATGGTAAACAGGATGGGCATGGCTCCTACCCTCCGGAAGCTTACTGTCTCCTGAGGATATCAGCAGGAACCATTTTCATTTGAGCAGACATTACATGCCAGTCATTGTACTAAGTTACTTGTTCTTAAACTCAAGTGTGCATCAGGATCCACTGGAGGGCTTGTTAAAACACAGATTACTGGACCATCACCCCAGTTTCTGATTCAGGAGGTCTGTGAGGCCTGCGAATTTGGGTTTCTAGTAAGATTCGAGGTGCTGTTTTTTCCAGGAACCACCCTTTGAGAACCATTCTGCTAAACCAGTTGCTTGAATTTGCTTAAGACATGCCAGTGGTTAGACTGAGAATAATTGGTGTTCAGGCTGAGATATTCCTTTTACATGACTATGTTACTTTAAAAGAAACTTGGTTTTTGCCTCTAGATAAAGTCCTTGTTTTATTGGCTCTTTTTTTTTAAATACCTTTTTAAAAATTTATTTATTTATTATTTTTTAAATTTTATTTTATCATTAATTTCAAGTATACAGTACATTGGTTAGACATATAGTTTATAAAACGAGCCCCCTAATTGCACTTTCTCTTTCTGGCTCTCCACTTAGTCATTACATTAATGCTAACTGCATTCCTGAATGCATTTCTTGATCATTTAAAAAGTTTAAAGAGCTGATGCAATAATAGATGAAGAATCAGGGACTTTCTCATTAAACAATTACACTTGCATGTCATTTTGTCCTTGAAGGTCCTATAAAATAGAGCAGTAGTTTTCAAAGCATGTGCCATAACAGCAGCATCATAGAAATGTAGAATCTTAGGCTCCACCCCAGACCTACTTAATCTGAGACTCTGGCAGTGAGGCCAGGATCTGTGCTTTAACAGGCTCTTCAGGGACCATGGTTACACACTGCAGCCTGAGCACATCTGAGGTAGAGGGTAATGACAGTTGGGCTGCATCTGAGTGATGGCCCCTGGCGTTCAATATTCCCAGCTCCCTTCAGATAATTTACTAGGGTGACTGAAGTTCAGTTTTCTATCTCATTAATGAAGAATTTATCCCTTGTCCAACGTCTTTCAGAATTAAGGGGAAGAAATCACAACTTTTATCTAGGACATGTTACTAGCAAAGATGACGATTCCTAGCTGATCATAAAAGAGCACTAATTCAGTGGAAAAGAGAGAGGAGTCAGGTAATTTGCATTCTAGTCGAACGTCCACCATGCAAGCAGCTGGTTGGTTCTGTCTGAGCCTCAGTTTCATTATCTGAAAACTGAGATAAAAACAATGTCCTGGTCTAACTTGAATCATTGTTGCGATGATCAAATGGAATAGTGAACATGGATGTGCTCTCACAGACTATAAAGTGCTATAACTTTGGACTACTCACTCATAGCTTTGTTCTTCCGCATCAGTAAAATGGGAAAAGTTCCCTCTAACTCCACAGAGACTGTGAGTGTTTGAGACAACTAATGGCACGAGTTGAGCTCTCATCAAGTAAAGTTTATGTCTTCATTTCTTTTGTCTGTAACATACAAATGTGGAAAGATACGGAGATGTTATAGAGTCTTCTATATTTCATTATAGTTTTTCTGTATAGCATCACATCCCAGAACAGTGGTTTTCAAAAGCGAGGTACCTGGACCAGCAGCACTAGCATCCCTGGACGCTTGTTAGAAATGCACATTTTTAGGCCCCACCACAGACCTACTGAATCAGCAACTTGGAGTGGGGCCCTGAGATTTGAGTTTTAATGAGCCCTGTAGGTGACCCCGATAGTTTTATAGAAAGGGATTTATTTGGGTCTTAATTGAAGGGTGTGACAAAGAGCACCCATTTCCCGGAACAGGGTGATTCCTTCCTTTTTTCCCAGCATGGATGTGCAATCACTGTGTTCAGGCAGCTGTTACTGAGTTGCTTCATGAACTCCTGCCACTGCCCACCCAGCATAGTGGAGATCTGGAATGCAACCCCAGCGCCTCTGGTACAAGGCTGACTTCAAGGTGCAAGGAAATTAAAGCTATTTATCACAGGCCATTTGTTTTCCTCAGTGACAAGAGAAATGAGCCTTAGCCTAACGAGGCTTCAAATCAGGCCCATGTACAAAAAAACACACAGCTTGACAAACACAGGGTGAGCAGACTTAAATTTCTTTTGACTTCTCCCTTTGAAAACAAACCGTTTTCAGAGCGGCACCAAGTTAATGGTGCTTAAGAAAAACTGGAGCTGAATTCATCTCAGTGTCTTTCACGACTTAGGCGTATGTGGCGGTCGGCACTTTCTCCCTGACCATCTCTTTTCTTTCTTTACTTCCTGGGGAGGTGGGTGGGGGGAGGAGTGAGAGGGGAGGAGGATCCTTGGCAAGAGAGGGAAAGGGACTAAGAGTCTGAGGGAAAGGGACTAAGAGAAGGGGCTTAATATTTAGCCAGAGTTTGTCTGTGTCATAGAGTTGTGTGATCTAGCCCACTGCTTTTGTATGTAACGTGTTGTTGGAACACAGCCACACTCCTTTGTTTATGTATTGTCTCTGTCTGCTTCCAGACTACAGAGAGTTGAGAAGTTGTGACAGGGACTGCCAAACTTAAAACTTTACTGTGCAGCCCTTTACAGAACAAGTTTGTTAACCCCTGGTGCAGAGGTTCCCTCTGAGCTGTCTGAAGGGCACCTAGAAGGAACCAGTGGACAGGAAGGACTTGGGAGCAGGACAGAGTGCTGATGCCCCAGGGCCCCTCTGGAGCCCAGCAGCAGGGAGAACAAAGAGAGAAGCGGGTCCTTACTAACCATTCGAGTTGGGTACTGTATGGATTTTGAGAAGTGATTATATTTAAAATATACTGAAAAATTTTAACTTGGTATATCTATTTGAATGTCTAATATCTGTTTTCCTGGTGTTGAGCATTAGAGACACAACTACAGAATTTTATGTTAAACATTAGCAACTAACATTTATTGGGTACATACCATGTGCATAGCACTTTGCATCCATTATACGATTTAATGTTCACAACAATTCTATGAAATGGGTACTATCACCCCTATTTTACAGATGAGAAAACTGAAGTGCAGAAAGTTCAAATAATGCCTGATGTTTTGGTGCTGATGGTAGAGCCTTGTAAATACAGGCCCTTCGATTCGATGCCAGAGCCAGCATTTTAAACTGGTGGAGTGAGAAATCAGTTTAGCAGGTTGCAAGTAGCATTTAAAAACAAACTGAATAGAAGGCCCAACACAAGTGTGCTATATGTAGTACATGAAACTTTGTTTCAATGTAAGCACATTGCTGTGCAGTGGGCAACAATGTCAGTATATTTCTTACTGTGTCATAGTCAAGTTCGAAAGCAGATATTCTTGCCCGAAGGTGGTAAAGGAAGGGAGAAATAGAGAAGGAAGGAGAGCAAGAGGGAGGAAATATGAATGAGTAAATGAGTGAATAACTGCCAATAAGACAGAAACTGAGCGGGTGGGAGAGGAAGTGGGAGAAGTGTGAGAGAGAGAAAGAATGGACACCTCTCTGAAAGAGACACAAAGATTCAGAGAGAGGTGGAAGTGGGAGGAATTGAAGAAGGAAGTCATATGGTTTTGTCCATTATTCCATTCAGCGAACATATGTCTCTACTTGAGGTCAAAACTGGAGACTTGAATTATTGTCCTCTTGGTAGATTTTAGTTTTCATATACTCCTTTTGCTGTGATCTTCTTGTCATCATGAATGCGAGTCAATTAAAGACTTATAAAACATGGCCCCAAATACAAATAGTCTATTTCATCTAGTGCTGAACTGAAAATGAGTGATCTGAAAGGTAAACAGGCTATGTCTCAGGTACCGAGAGAAAGTTGGAGATTTCTTAACATGCCCCTTCCTGAGAAATTGGCAAAGGCAGTTTTGAATACATGTAATTTTTGTCCTTTGAGCCAACTGGTTTTGATTTCACAGTACTGCCTTTTATGTTTTGTGGGAAACCATAGATAGTGAAAATTTTTTAAGTATTTCACCGTCAGGGAATTCTACAGCCACTCGTATTTTGCTTTCAAAGGATTCTGACTGCAGTTAATGAAAAATCTGTTTTTACAGATGTGAAATTAAGTGAATATTTGTGTAAAGTTTCCTATATACAGATGCTTTCGTAAGAACCATATTATTGAGTCTTCGTAGCTACCCTGCTAGAGTACTCTCATGTCAGTTTTACTAGAGAGATTGGAGCTCAGTAAATTCAGTCCCTTGCCCAGGTTCTCATCTAAGAGGTGGTAGAGCTGGATTCAAACTTTGATTCTCTGACCCCAAATTTTACATTTTCCCAGTGGCAATGATGGGTTAAAAAACAATGATGTGTGTTAAATATTTATAAGAATAATTTTGTTTATAAATCAGAGTATGGTGCAAAGCCTAAAATGCCTGCGGCGTTAATGCGGTAGGGTGTCATTATGTAATATATTTTCTGTTTAGATTCCCCATTAGCAAACTGGAGTTGATATTTCAATGCTTTTTTGTGATTCATTCTTGGCTTTTCTTGGCTGAAGACCATTATAAGCACCAGCTATATTCTTTGTAGTAATAGCACAACAAGTAATTCAGATAGCCACTGTTTGAGTCAGCTTAAGTGGGTGGTCTTTCCTTCCTTCCTCCTTCCTTCCTTCCTTCCTTCCTTCCTTCCTTCCTTCCTTCCTTCCTTCCTTCCTTCTCCTCCTCCTTCTTCTTTTTCTTCTTCTCTCTCTCTCTCTCTCTCTCTCTCTCTCTCTCTCTCTCTCTCTGTCTTTCTCTCTCTCTCTCTCTCTCTCTCTCTGTCTCTTTCTTCCTTTCTTTCTTCCCTTCTTTCTTTTTCTTCCTTTTTAAAATAAATGCCATGTGTGGATATGAGTAAGTAAGCCTCCGGAGAGAACTCTATCTCAAAAGTCTTCATAGCCTGTTAGAAAAGAATTATAATGCTTTCCTTGGCTTACCAAAATGCCATTGCTATATGTTCTATCCATTTTTCCTGGTCTCACTACTAACTTTTTTTTTTTTAATTAAATTCCCAGGAAGAGTGCTGACATACACTACACTGCCTTTGGAAAAACATTATGTGGGTGTGTAATAGAATCCTGCAGTCAAGGCATCTTATCCTGCTTTTGCCCCTAAGTCCCCTCATTTATAATAAGGATTCAGACCTAAAGTTGAAGGAGATCATTACTTCCTGTTTCTTGGTTTTATTCTTCCATCTTCAAAATGTGGTTACAAATAGAATCACTTCTTTCTTCTACTGATTTCATTTTGTTGAGTATTCATAACATTCAACCAGATACTTTCAGAAGCTAAGATCCAGCTCTATACCCCAGGAAGGTTTGTCAGTGCAAACAAGATATAGGTGGGGGTAAACTTGAGGGATCCTAGCCTCATTTTAATTTTAATGACTGGTGGGACATGATTGGTGTTTATTTTTTATTCCAGGGATCCCAGAAGACCCACTTGTAGCTGAAGAGTATTATGCTGATGTGTTCGAATCCTGTTCTGAAGAGAGTGAGAAGGAGGAAGGAGAAATGGTGTTCTCAGGACTGGAGGAAGAGGCTGAAGAGGAGGGGCCTCAGCCTGATTACAGAACAAACCAGCAGGTATGTGCTGATGCCCACCAGAAGCAGCGGGATTGTCTGGGGTACTGATCGGGCTGTGACTTCCCAGAGAGAGTCAAGGAAGTCTTATAACCTGAAGCTGGGGATAAGCGGGGAGGTGGGCTAGGGTTTGTTATACAGTCTTGTGACAAGCCTCGAGATAAGCTCTGATTTCCAAGGTCCAGGGGCAGGCAGGGTCCCCACGGAATTCTGAGAAAATGGTCTGGACCATGCTGATGAAGGAAGAGCTGGGGTACCCAGTGCTTTTGAGGGTGGGAGGTACGTGCCTCATTGTACACAAAGGAGCACTCCACATGCAGCTAGTGAATAAACAATGTGGATATCTCTTTAGCAGGGAGAAAGGGATTTTTTAAATGTACTTTTCTGCTTGGTAATTAGATTTGCGAGTTATGTCTCAGTGCACAAATTAGTTCTGTGGATGAGGCCTAGAGGTCCTGGGCTTAGGGAATGATCTTTCTGGCCAATTTTAGCCTCTGAGGGCCCTCCTTACATGTACCATTGAGATCTCAGGGTATATGCCCTTGCCATAGATCTCTTTAACTATAGCAAGACTAAGCCTCGTCTGGGCCATAGGCCAAGAAACAGCCCTGGTGTGTGATTTCTCTGCTGTGTGTCTGCAAGAAGGGGAAGCAAAGGGTATGCTCAGAGCAAACAGATGACTGTGGGCAATTTATGCTCATAAGCTTCATTTTCTTCTTAGGCTATGACCTGGCAACCTTTTTAGTCCTAAATTTCCATAAGATACAGAAACTTTTTATTAACTAGGAATTATTAAGGTAGTAAAATAAAAGTCAATCAAGGAGTACCTGTGTCAATGAAAACTGAATTCAGAACAACCGTTGCTGGCGTGGAGAGAAGATTGTACACAATCCACTTGACCATTTTCAACGAAGACTAAATTATCATGATATTCAATAAATAAAACAAATAAATGTTCCTAAGTTCTGTATAAGAAAAGGACAGACAGGCAGGGAAACGGAGACTAGAAAGGCATAAATATGGGGTTAAGCAGAGAAAGGGATGAGAGAAAGAGAAGGAGAATGAAAAAAAGAAAAGATGAAAGAGAGATTAAGAGACAAATACATGAAGTGAGAAATAAATAAATGAGAAAAATATAGAGTTGAATTGGGACTATTCAGAATGCCAAAATAAAAGCACCATCCTTATACCATTTTCCCATATTTTTTCCCTAGTGGACTCTGGTGAACAATAGCACCTCCTATCACAAATTGAAATACAATATCTGTTTGCCTCTGTGCCACTGTTCAAAACAACTGAGACAAATATCATTACGATATTAGAGGACCATCATTCTCTGCCTATAGTTGCAAAACACATGACAGGCAAATCATACACTCAATTTTTGTTCAAAGCACCGAATGGTAAAATCTTAGCTACAAACATTATTACTTAAAAATGTTTTTTTTTAAATAAAATAAAACTGGCTCAGAAAATCAGATGAATAAAATATATGACAAACAGCAGCCAGGTCAAGAAATAAACCTTCGCTTGCCACTCCAGAAGTCCCATCTTTGTCATACCCGTTAGACCCTCATGTTGGAAATCAAACTGCCTGTATGTGTTTAGCCTTTGTGACTTGCAGGTTGTATGACCTTGTGCAAGTTACTAGACTTCATTGTGCTTCAGTGACCTAATCTGTAAAATGGGAGAATATTGGTTCTTACCTCAGAGAGTATTTTTGAGGATTAAATGAAGTAATCAATATTAGGCATTTAGAATAGTGTCTAGAATTTAATGTAATATTAGTAGAGATATTAGATATTATTATTATGAAGTTACCCAGTCATCTTGTGGCCTTTTTATGATGCTGCCCAAACTCTTTAATGTTAAAGTGAGATCTTTCAACTGTAGCATAAAAAATATCCCTTCTCATTTCTTAGAGCTGAAGATATATATAGGGCAACAATTTTGCTTTCTGTGCTGTGCATCTGCCATATGTGATAAAATAGATTGTGACTGATTTTAAATAATCTGTTGGGACAAGATGCGAAGGTGTCTCATATATATGATGGTGTTTTGTCTCACAAAACTCTGTTGGGTAGTTATTCTTATCTCTATTTTCCAGATGAGGAAACTGAATTTTGGAAAAGAGGTAACTTGCCTGCAGTCACGCAGCTAGGAAAGGATAAGAACCCTGCTTCAGGCCCAGGTCTGGCACATTCTCAAGCCAATGCTTTTTCTAGTGCAGGAGGTATATCCCCCTAGAATGGAAATCACAACTGAGTAATTTGTATTAAGATAGGTAATTCCAGCCCCATTTCTTTTTCCCAGCAGTCATTTCTTCCTCCTCAAAGGTGGTGGCTGTGGAGTCGTAATGGGTGTTGAGCCTTCCTTTTTAGGTAATTTTTTAGCAACACAAATTACAGCTAGAACTCCATGCTGAAACCCAGTCTCCGTTGGCTTCATGAATTAAGTGAAACCTGCACCTGTCTCTGGGGTTCATCTCTCCTTCCCTCTTCCCCAGTCTTGCCCTTGATGGCTGAGTGTGCCAGGGTCTACTTAGGTGATCATCACACTCATGGCTTTTATGAGCGATGGTTCGGATCAAAGTTGATTCCCTTTCCTTGAGATGGGCCAAAAGTCATGTGTTTTTTTATCTTGATGGAAAAGGAGAAAAACACCCATGGGCTTCATTAGGATTGATTGCTGAGTCCCTCGTGCCGCCTATGACAATCTTTTCAGCAGCAGCATCTCCAAAGCACAACTTTATTAAGCACCCCATTGCTGTTAACGGTTAGTTGCTTCTCTGCTGCAATAAACAGTGCGTCAACACCACCTTTATCACAGCCATTATCATATTGTGATAGCTCCCTGTGAAGTCTGTGGTCACTGGATTGGAACCAGCCTCTTAGATCTCCGGAGAATGGAGTTTATGGCTGTCATCGTAACAGGGTTCTCGACAGCATTTACAGGACCTGTCACTGAAAAGTGCTCCATGTGCTGTAATGGACATGCTTTATAGGGCTGCAGATGGGTGGATGTTTTCATACCCTACAGTCTTTCTCTAACTGCCTTGGCCATCATCATTTCCCCCCTCTGAGACTAATCGGCGTGCACGGGTAATACACGTACTAGTTGGACCATAATGGCTTGATACAGAACTCTCAGGAAAGGTTCTGTTAATGAATGTGGCTTTTAGCGATGCTTTTTTAAAGGCTCTTAGGACCATGATGTTTGTTCTTGCTAAGATGAAGGGCCACAGAAGCCTATTTCTCAGCTATTGTGAAGTTTTCAATACATTATGCCCAAATCCTTCAGTGGTTTTGAAATTCTCTCTGCACAGTGAAGCATTAGAAAAACCAGGAATGATCTTCTGTTTGTAATGGTGCCTCAGGGGCAGAGAAATGGATACAATCTAGGCAAGGCCTAAGATTCTACTGAGGACTTTTAGATCAGATTTCTATGAGAGCAGGACACCTCTAAGAGTGTCTTCTGTTACTGGGGTCATTAGTTTAATCAAGCCGTAATTATAACAATAAGAGCCAACATTTCCAGAGTCTTTATTCTGTGCCCAGTACTTTCTATGTTATGTCAGTTCAGGTCCTCTGGGAAGCTGATGACAAGACAGAATTAGGAATGAAAGCAAAGTGCCTGTGAAGTAGGCGGGGAGGGCCTCAAATCATGATGCCCGTCTACATCTTTGAGGGTAATGGAAGGAAGGAGGATTGGTTGAGAGCCTCTGACTGGGGTGAAGTTCTGAAAACATCTAGGCCAGTCTGAGGGAGAGCCCCAGGGCAAAAGCTGCTTGTTAAAGGAGTCTTCATTGGGAAGGACTGGCCCGGCTCCAGTATACCCCCGCCCCATGCTCTCATTAGCTGGGAGCTGCCTGGGACGTTTGCCTTGGCACGAACACTGCAGTGGATACTGAAGATGCAGCAGCTGGAGGTTGTCAGCTCACTACATGACCTGCAGCAGGCTCGCTCTTGAAGAGATGTGTAAGTGGCCACCTCTGTGGCTGCCACAGACGCATTATTTCCTTTAATTCTTGCAACAACCTTTCGACGCATGTATTCTGGTTTAACAGTGTCAAACTAGAATTTAACCAGCTGGAATTCAAATAAGGGAGAGTGGGAGGGTGAGGAAGAAGGTGAGGGTGGGAGAAAATAAGAGACCATGAGGTAGGGATTTCAGGCAATTCTGCCTGACATCTCAATCAAGAAGCGAATGCCTGAGAGAGAGCTATAAATCCAGGGGCGTCCAACTGCATCTCAGTTCCTGCACGTCTCTCAGATTGCGAACCGCTTGTTGCTTTGACTTATTGCCCTAGCCTTACAATATTTAAAGATCATGTTTTTCATACAGTGCAGTCCCTAAGGGGATTACATTTGGTGCTCCAGAAAGAAACCACAGTGGAGAATATTCGTCTGTAATTGATTATTCTATGAAGCATTGACTTTAAAACCTAGGTCCATTCAAAGATGAGACTGTTGTGATATCCTAACTTTGCACAAGAGGAAACCGAGGCTTAGCAAGGTAAAGTGGCTTCTCCAGGAGCTTCTTTGTCTGATTTTATTTTCAGTCGTTCCTTCAGACAGTCTTCTCCCTGCACGACAACTGAATAAACACACCGGGTGGAGGGAATGACCTGCGGGGCCTCTGTGTTGTCTGGTCCTCCAGTGAGACCTGTTCTACTGAACAGAATTAGATATGTAGAAGGCAAAATTTATGCTACTTCTAGGAAAAGTGTTGAGTTACGAAAATTAAAACCAAAAAGAACCTGCATCTCACATCTCTTATGGGATGCAGATTTCTCTCCTCCTGTGTTTTTGTAGACGGTGCCAGAACTTTTGAGTCCAAGTAGTAGGGCTGATTAACGTGATGTCACCTCATTCATTTAACTTCATATGTGGAAGGAAACACTTTTTTGCCTTAAATTGACTTTAGGGGGCATCAGCCTTGCTAAAGTGTTCATTAATACTAACAGTTCGGTGGGCCGCCTGTAGACCCAATGTGTGTTGCTCAGAGGAGTGACCTCGATGTAACAATTTCCACTCTGTCCCTGTTTCTGTCCTTATTTTGTCCTGATTGTTCTCCCTTTCCTCTCTACCATTTCTTGTCTGGGATAAAGTATAGCTCACTGCTTGTCAGACAGGGACCAGCAGAAACTGGCTCTGGGACATAGCCCAGTGGGCTCAGTCGAAGACCATAGTCCCTAAATCTTTTAAATTAAATCCACTATTGGGTTACGATAACCCGTACACTTTTTGCCCCATTACCAAAGCATGGAGGGGAAAGAGGCCATAGGGTTGGTAAAGACAAAGCAAAACTGAGCAGGAGTGTAAAGAGTGCCTGTGACCTTTTCAGTCTGGAGGGTGGGAGGTCCCCGGTCTCCCCTGCCTCCCTGTCGTGCATGATCAGAGGCCCATGGGCAGATGGGGCAGTGAGGAGACGATGAACTCGTGCGGCAAGACTCTGCCGTGTTCCGCTGAGCTGCTCCCGGAGCTGTGGCGGGGAGAGTGGTGGGGAGGTTTATGCGGATTTTTACAGAGCCCGTAAGTCCCAGCCATCATCAGAGCTGAGGTGCCCTGACCATTCATGACACAAAAGAATCTGCAGAAAATTAAAAAAAAGAAAATCTTCCTAAACAGCTCTTGCAAACAGAGGCCCATCCCACTATTTTGCGATTCATTTACATGGAGAAGTTTATTTTTCTGAATGTTTTATTCACCTGGAAAGAGGAAGTGAATACCATTTTGTGGTGTCTAGTCTAGGAGGAAAGGAGTGTGACACGTCTGGGACATTGTTAGAGGGGCCGTCTTTCCTCTAGAACTTGTTAACCTGGAAGCCCATGGTTTCATATTACACCAGAGAGAGCAATAGCAACAGCCATGGTTAATAAAACAGAGCTGTCCTGCAGCATGCTGGACACGGCGCTAAGCCCTTTACACCTCCTCCCATGTTCTACTCACAAACACTCTATGGGGTTAACATTTTTCCATCCCATGTACAAATGGGGAAACTGTGAAGAGGAGAGAGTAACTATTTCAACCGAGGTCACCCAGTCCATTGGCAGAGCCGGGATTCAAACTAGCAAATACTTCGTGTCAACTCGCAGACATTGGGTGAGTATAGAACGTAATGTAGAAGTTAGTAAAGCAAAAAGAAAAAGAGATGTTTGGGACCTAAGGTTAGCGCCCAAATGTGTGAAAATGGAACATAATTTGATGGTTTTAAATCATGTTTAAAATATAGGACCAAGTCTTCCACTGGGGAAACCTGTGAGATTTAAATAGGAAAAAGCTAGAACTGGAGCGAAACATAGTAATCTGCAACAAAGAAGTGTATCACGAGGGTTACCTTCTGGAACATGAAAATTCTATCTCTTTTTGTTCCAGTAAACCTTCCTTAAATTGCGGGACTGTCTTCCTGAGCTTATTGGACATGTGGTGTGTAAAGAGATAAGTAGTTAACCAGAGCAACTGAGCCGTTGGGAGGCAGGGGAGGGATTGGAGGCAGGCTCCCCCACGCTGCGGGACTTCTGTAAACCGACCGCAGCCTCGCCTGCTTCTGAAATATCCACTGCCCGTGTTCTTGGGTAGGCGTGGTGATGCTGCGCTAGCAGCCTGCTTTCTTTTTTCTTCTCTTCTGCCTTCACATTTCCGAACAGCAATCCAAAATGTCTTCAGTGTTCTGGGTTGGATACTTATGAACGTCTCTGAAACCCTGAAGCAACCCCACAGACACTGACTCGCTGTGAACAGGAGACAGCTGCAGTTAGAAGGTTTTAATAATGCAGAGTAAACAAGGCATGAGCGGTGAAATGTGGACATATTGACAGTCACGTTTCAGTGACTCCAAATACAGTGACAGAGGCGTTTGGTGTTATTGGAGCCGAGGGGCTTGTTTACAGTTTGAGTTTTACAGACGTGGCTCTCTGTTCCCATCACTACACATGCTGTAAGGCCCCTTTCCTTGCCAGAAGGTGACCATCAGCAGTGAGAGGAGTTTAGATGTCAGCCTCCTGATTTCAGGGCAGCTTTGTCCTATAGCTCTGTGCTAAATGGCATTTTCTGTCTTCCCATGAATTATGAATGCAGATAAGCAAGGGCCTGGCTTCTAATGAGATCAAACTGAGATGTGAAATGTTCACCTGTGTATGTAGAATATAGATAAGATCACCTTGGGGTTTTGGTTTCTGTAGCTTAGTGACATTTTTCAGGATTGTTTGTGGATATGGTTTGAAGGAGAGTGGAGAATAGGTTAGTAAAGCAACTTTCAGAAAAGAAAGTGGATGGATTTTGTTTGGATCCTTTATACATATACTTGAGTGGTCTAGTCACTGGATATGTGGTAGTGAACAAATCAGACCCAGTCCTGCCTTCATATAGACATCTCACACAGTCTCATGTATTTAAATAGTATGCATAGACTATCAACTCCCAAATATGTCTTCCATTCTTCAGTTCTATCTCTCAGAAGCCTAGATTCTCATATCCAGCCTGCCCAGGAATGGGGTTAGAAGTCATGCAAACTTCTAATAGGCGTACTGAACTAAGCATGTCCAAAAGTGAACTAATATGCCCAGCCCTAGTCCAAATCAGCTCCTCCTGATTCAGGTTGACTTACATCCTTTCACTCACATTCCACATCCAATCCATAAGTTAAACCTACTGGCTGAACCTTCAATGTAGGTTAAGAATATGGTCACTACTTAGCATCTCTACTCAAACTGCCAGAGCCAGTGTCTCCTCCCAGTGGATTATTGCACAGTTTCTAAATGGTCTCCCAGTGACCCCCTCCCATCTCACGAAAAATAAAAAGCAAAGGTTTACAGTGGCCTTTCCACACCCATCATCACTGATGGAAGAGACCCTCTCTTCCACCACAATGAGAATCGCCCTTGCTCACCCCACGCAGTCATACCAGCCTCCTTCCTTTCTGGAACACACCAGGCATATTTCCACCTTGAGGAGCCTGGAATTCTGTCCCCTCCAGATAGACAAATGATGTGTTCCCTTCCTACCTTCAAGTCTCTGCTTACATGTCATCTTACTGGGGAGGACTCTGATGACCTTTTGTGAAATGGTACTTGCTGGCCTGAGAATTCCTCCTTCCATTTCCCTGCTTTATTTCCTCTATAGTCCTTGTCACTGTCCAACTTACCACGATCTATTTGCTTATTCATTTATGGTCTGTCTCCCCTACTAGAATGCAAACTAGCAGGGCAGAGATTCCGTTTTACTTTCACTGTTGTATTCCCAAACGCCTTGAACAGTGTTTAGCACAGAGAAAATGCTCAGTAGATATGGTGGAATCAATGACTGCTTGCCTGCAGGCCTAGTGTACAGGTAGCCAGTAAGCCGGGACACCAACGAATAAGAGCAACTAGGAAAGGAAATGTTAAAGTGATAGAAGAAATGAACGTTGTGGGGCAGGGTGCAGAGACCTACTAAGAGGGGAGTCAGGGAGAGCTTCTAGAGGAGGACTTTCAGCTGTGATCTAAAGGATGGAAAAGGCCAGCCCCTCCATATAAGGAAAAGGAGCTGGGAGAGGAGCACTTCAGAGAGGGGAGGAGTGCATAGGAAAGCCTCGGACATGAAAGGGCTTGGCAAGTTTGAGAAAGTGCAGAGTTAGCACGAAGATTGATGAGGATGGACAGGTCAAAGCCAGCTGCAGCTACATCATGAAGGTCTTATAAGGAGAGTGGATTTTATTTTAAGTGAAAGGCCAACCCAGTAAGGGTAACTGAAATTAAGTCTTAAAATGAATCTACAGTGATAGAAATCAGAACCACCAGCAGGGATTGACCAGAAGGGGTGTAGGGAGGGGCATTCTATGTCTTGTGGGTGGCAGATACAAGGGTATTTCCTTTTTAAAAACTTAACAGTATGCTTAAGATGTGGGCATTTCACTGTATGCAGATTTTACCTCAGTAAAAACATATCATCACAGTGTCATTAAGAGAAGAAAAACTGAAAGAGAAAGTACAACAGAATTGTGATCTGCATATCCATATAATGACACATATAAGTCCTTAACCTGCTTCTGAGCCTCTTTTTCAGCTGCACGTGCATGACTTTTCAGCTTCAAGGAGGTCTTGGGTGTACACGAATGAGATCCCTCAGGGGGCGGGAAAGGGCGTCCAGAATGACTGAGGGTGAACAGGAAAGAGGGTTCTGTATGTTTTTATTTCACCCTGTGGGATGACTCTGAGAAGAGAGGTGACAAAGAGGTGAAAAAAGTCAGCCCCTTCACATCCTCACATCCACTGACACAAGAGACCCTCTAACAGGAGGATGTGCCTGGGGGTCTGAGTAAGATGAAGCTTAGCTGAGCTCCTGTCTGTGGCGGGCGCTGTAATGGAAAATTATATCCACTCTATACATACATTTATAGGCCTCTGCCTGCTGGGGACTGTTCAGCAGACAGAACAGGGTGCCAGGCCTGACGGCACACCTCGAAGGCAGCCAATCCCCCTCATTCTTTCAGCCGCTGGAAACATAAGACACTTTGTAGCTGTGAAACTGTCTATGTCTGTGTTGCTATCTACCCAGCCTTCTCTGGATATGCTGTTGGGAGTCAGCATCGCCCACCTGCCAGGGGAGGGCTGAGCGTGCTACATGTAGACAGATGGCTGAGTTTTCACTGGCTGGAAGTGCAGGAGCAAGAAGCAGAACTTTTCTGGGAAGCTCCTGAGAATTTCTAAAGATAGATGTACAGTCGCTAAAGGGCTGTTGGTGCCCAAACTGAGCCCTTGTCCCAAACTGAGTCCTCATCCCATAAGGTCTTATGATAGCTAGTTACCTTTCATTCATTCATTCACTCATTCATTCATTCACAGCTCTTTCCTCAAGTGGCACATTACTGTATGTTAGTTTTCATTTTACTGATATTGCTACATCTCTTTACCCATTCAGCATGTTTTCATTTACCTAAGTTTGTAACTAAAGCCTCTCCCCTTCAAGCTTCAGAGTTGCTCAAAATTTCTCTTAAACAAATATTTTGTTTCTTTTTAGCCAACTTACAGTTCTTTTTCTCTCATTTAACAAGGAAGACATTCATGAGACAGGGAGTGGGGAGGGAACTGGAAGAGTGAGGGACTCAGACGCTTAGTGTTTCTGCTTTGCCTCTCTTTGGCTTCTTTCTCTGCAATATTTTGTTCATCCGCAGAAAGGCCAAATTTTCTTCGACTTGAGACAAACAAACTTCATAGCAGTAGGCTTCCTGTGAGTGGGTTCTCATTGCTTTATTCCCTTAGGGGAACAGCAGAGCCTCTTTTCCTTCCTCGTTTTGCCTTTTTTTCACTGAAACCCAGTTGCAGCTTGAACTATACACCATTCCTGGAGTCTGTTGGAAAAGTGACTGCCAGCAACAGCTTGAGAAGCAAACTGCTTCAGAAAGAGATTTCTTCAACAGTAATTCTAATAATTTGAGCAGAAAGTTAAGCTGGGTTCACAACCAAGATGCTGTGCGTGTTGGTTGTATACCCAACAGACATTTTTGAGCATTTTGTTTAACAAACATATTAGAGTTAGTATGTTTCAGGCGTGGAACTATACACTTTACAAATGACAACATTTAATCCTCCCGATAACCCATTTTACAGATGGGGAAATGGAGGAACAACTAAGTTAAGTAATTTGCTCAAAATATGACTGGCAAATGGTAGGGCTGGGTTTAAACTCAGGCAGCTTCACTCCAAAGCCCAGGCTCTCTAGGCTGTGCCCTTCTCTCTTGGCTGATTCTGTCAAGGCCCCGGCTTTGTGCCTCATAATTTGGATAAATCCTCTTGCATTTCAGCCAGCTTGACCATCATACTTCATTTGCCAGGGATTTGTTTAAGATGAACGTGCAATCAATTCTGGCCAAAAAGTGTGAGGATATATTTTCTTGGGAAAGAGGAGTGCCTGAGAATGCTTGGAAAAAGTAACACACTGGAACTCTAAGCTATTTTATGTAGGTTTTTGGTTATTTATAGTTGAAACTGTTTGAGATATATAGATGCTAAAGAAGATTCTTTTTTTTTTCCTAACAGGAATATTGGTGTAGAAATATAGTTGCATAATTTTTGTATTTATATTTTCAAAACAGCATCTTGTCAACTTTCAAATCAAATTTGGATTTTTCAAGGAATCACTGAGCTTGCAATATGCACAAATGACACAGCATTTTGGGCTAAAGATGAAAGTGTAAGATGCTGTGTAGCTCTAGTTTGGTATAAACCTTGTAACAGTGATTTTACTGCCATGTTCTGTTATTATCTCTATGAGAATGTTTTTGAGAATTTTATACATTGTGTCTACCAGAGTATTAGATTCCAACAAAATAATATTCATATAAAATCATCTTCCTGGACTGAAAAACTGCTCTTTTACACCACTGAATTCTTTATGACTGGAAGATTTTTATGTTTTCCAGGAGTCAGAATTCTCTAATTATATCAATACAAAGTTGACTAGAAAAATAATAGAAGTACTTGGCAATTTCCGGTGGTTGTTTCTTTTTTTAAGGGCCCAAACAAAGGTTTTGGAACTTTTAAAAAAGTGTTAACTCAAAGCTAACATTCTAATTCAACCTTTGATTTCCAATGTATGTAAGATTCACAATATAAAAATACCTGAGGTAGAAGACATCAATGAAAAATGCAATTCTTTTGAGTTTTGTCATCCTCCAATTCATCACTAACATATCTAGTACTATATACACCTAACTCCTTCAACTATTTCATGAATGAAAATAAAGGGGAGATTTTGCTGTTGTTTTAAATATGTAAACCATATAGTTACACCTCCATCCCACCCTACCTCACGCACGTGTGGACACACACACATCCCACTGTTTTAAATGTGAAGCTCAGCAAAGAAAAGGCATTGTGTTCTTGTAGCCAAGCAGGGAAGGTGAAATGTCTGAGTCTTAATACCTCAACACTCCTTAGAAATCACCTTCTTTCTTCCTGAATGTAATTTTACTCCGAGTTGTGAAATACACCTATATGTAGTCAGTTAAGTCCATGAACTCAGATACTCAGAATGCAACGAATATCATCATTTCAAATATCGGATTCAAAGTAGCAGAGTGGGGATTTTGGTCTCCAGAAGATGTTTGGAAATGTCTAGAGACGGATTTCGTAGTCACAGCTTTGGGGAAGATGTGATACTAGTAGTGGGAGGAGACCAGGGGTGCTGGCAAACATCCTGCACTGCACAGGACAGTCCCTCACTCCTGACACAGAGTCACCCAGTCCAAAATATCAATAGCGATGAAGTGAAAAGTCCCGAGTTCACGAAATAGGTGCTTGTGACAGACAGTTCCTTCTAGCTTAAAGTAACATTTACGTCAATTGAATAGTTAGAATTCTCAAAGGCAACCAGTTCTTTCTAGACACTCTTCATGGCAGGCTCATTAAAGAGGTCTACCATTGAACTCAACACCCATATCATTAATGTTGATTAAGGCTTGCTTATCAAATTGTGGTCCATGGACCAGCAATGTCGGTGGCTGTTGGGAACTTGTTAAAATGCGGACTCTCAGCCCTACCCCAAACTTGCTGAATCAGAATCTGCATTTTAAGCCAGATCCCTGGATGTTCTCTACACACAGTTAAATTTGAAAACGTGTAAGAAAACTATGAATCCACTAAGCAAAAGCGACAGCTTTTCGCCTGTCAGACAATCATCAGTGCTCTGTGACATTAACTTGGAGAACAGTCAGCCACAAATGTTTGCAGGCCTCGCCTCCAAAGCTGATCTGTGACTCAAAACCAGGCCAAGAGCTCCACTTCCTAGGAACATCAAGCAAGATTAGAAAGCCTCCCTAGCACAGGTGTGGGGTAGAAGTCACCCTGTGCCAGATTTTTCTGTGCCAACTGCTCTCATTGCCTCCTTTAGATTTTTCTCCACAGGCCAGCAATTAAAAGAAGAGTGAGAAGTTCACTGAAGCACAGTAATTATTTTTTATTATTTATTTTCAATTATAGTTAACATTCACATTATATTAGTTTCAGCAGTACAGTAGAGTGGTTAGACATTTTTATAAGTTACAAAGTAATCCCCCAATAAGTCTAGTTACCCACCTGGCACCAGATATAATTCTTACAATATTATTGACTTTATTCCCTATGCTGTGCTTTACATCCCCGTGACTGTTTTATAACTGCCAATTTATGCTTCTTACTCCCTTTACCTTTTTCATCCAGTACCTCAGCACCCTCTCCCATTTGGCAACCATAAATTTGTTCTCTATATCTATGTTTGTTTCCGTTTCGTGTGTTTATTTTGTTGTTTTTTTTTTAAGATTCTACATGTAAGTGAAATCATGTGGTATTTATCTTTGTCTGAATTTTAGCATTCAAATTAACACAAGATTTAACACATCTGCTACCACCAAATAGAATTATTGATTCCAAAAATACTGTTTTAATTTCTTCCTCCTGTGTGCCCAGCTCTAAGCTAATAATGTCTCAACAGGCATGGCCCCTGACCTCAGGAAGCAAATAATAACAAACCAAACATTAGTTGTATCTTTGGAGAAGTGCATCAAAAGAAACAAACAGGCACTGTGATCGGTTTGACTAGAGTAGTGGTAGAAACTTAATATAGATAGATGCTTAGAGAATCTCTGAGCAGGACATAAAATTGAGCTCTGAAGGATGAGAAAGACAGTCACCTAAATATATGAGGCAAGAGCATTCTCAGCCAATGAGAAGCCCTGACGTGGGAAAGAGCTTGGTGTGTTTCAAGAAAAAAGACCAATGTAGCTGTGTAGTAAGCAGGAGAGAAAGTGGAAAGAGAATAGGTTGGAGAGATCAACAGGAGCTGGATCAGAGTGTGGCGAGCCATGATAGGATTTTATTCTATATGGGGGATGGCGAGACAGGGCTTTATTCTATGCACATCAACAAAGTCATAGTGGCTGTTGTCGGGGGTGGGGGCGGGGCGAGATTAAAATGAGGCCACAGCAGAAGCAAGAGAGAGAAACTAGGAGGCTGTTTCATGGTCTAAGAAAGAGATGATGGTGGCTTGAGCTAGAGTAGCTATTAGATTTTTACTTGTGTTTAACGTGTGGCTCTTTATCTTTGAATGGAAAAGAAAGACCTTTGTACTGGTTTCTCAGTTTGTTCTGTCCTCCTACCAGCCCCCTGATGGTGGAGAACACGCATTGCAGGGTAAAATGGCGGGAGGAATTTACTGCTGAAAAGCAGCGAATCACTGATTGTATAAGCAGGAATACCCTAGGGGACACATGATCACGTGCTCTCAGTTCATGTGCTCTCTTCCTTCCCGTCTATAGAAATAGATTGTCTGTCCCCAGACAGTGCACTAAGGCTGCATCTGTCTTCCTTGTCCTTGTATATATATATTTGGAATGTAACTGGTATTTAATAAGTGTCTATCGAATGGAGTACAACTGGGTATAAAGTGGCACTTGCGTGTGATAAAAGTCCAAACAAAAGTGCATGTGTGTCTGTGTATTTTATGTATGCCATACATATATAGTAGAATTTTCAATATATATATATATATATATGATAGATCTATGTAGAGAAGACTGACATCGTGTATTTATTTTTGTGGGTATGTTAATAGTGATGGAATTTTGGGTGATATTTATTTTCTTTTGTAATTTTTTATATTTTCCAGATTAAAACTAAATATGAGTTATTCAAGAATGTATTATTTTAAAACCCGTATACCAACATTGTTCAATAGATGAGATTGCCCTGGATGTCAGAGCTTTTGTTGTGGCTGCTAGACAGGCATTGCTAGTTGTCACGTACATTATAGATCGGACTGGACTTTTAAAAAACAGCTACCTTTTACCCTTTAGAAGCAATTTCTAATTCATGAGCCAAATTAATGCATCTGTTTCTGGAGAAAAAAAACAAAAACAAAACCTGGGTATTTGACTGAACTTGGATCTGTGGGACAGTTTTTCAGAGCTGAATCGTAGATGTTCCTCAGGCCTCTGAAGCATGTTCCTGTTACAGAGGGGTCGAGAGTTTGTGGGGGAAGGAGATCTGAACATCTAAATTAATCAGCAAAGGAGCCATTGGGTTATTATCACAGCATTTGGAAATCAGCTTTGGGCACTGGCTGAAATGGCTGAAGGCTGGTGGCACCATAACTTGGCATCTAGTGAGATGTGGTTGCTCTTATAAGCCAATTAGCTCTGACAGAGATCAACTTAAATTGTGAAGCAATGAAGAAATTCAAAGGTCCAGTCAGCAGCACAATCCCCACAGTGCACCAGCCATAATATGCTCCTGAAAGATGTTTTTCTTGACCAAACTTCTGCCGAAGTGCAAACATGGCGCAAAGCACTGGGAAACTTCTTTAGGAAGGTGTGGCGTTCATTTTCATTTTTCTCCCTTTGCTCATGGGGGTAGGTATATTTCTATTTGGGTCATTTATATTCAATTGAATGATATTTCAGGAATGATTTGGTTGCTAAATTAAGTTGTAACACGGTACAGCCAGTTCTTTAACTCTTTTCCTAAATCTTTATTTAATGTAAAAAATCTAGAACCTAATCTTTGCTGTCTTTTTGTCAAAATAGAGAAAGTTTCATTTAAATGTTAAAAGATACAGTTGGCATTTTATTTTATTCCTTGGTTTATAATCCATTAATATCATTTGTTTTAATTCTCAAATTGTTCCAGATTTGACCCCTAGAAAAAATATGTAGAGAGAGACAGAGATATATGTAGATTGGTGGATCTTACCCAGGGGAGATTTTGCCCCTCAGGGGACATTTGACAGCGTCTGATGACATTTTTGGTTTTTATATCTAAGAGTTAAAGGAAGGAGTAATGGGAATGTTCTACGAGCATCTAGTGGGTTGAGACTAGGGATACTGTTAAACATCCAACAGTGTGCTAGCCAGAATTATCTGGCCCAAAATGTCAATAGAGCCAACGTCGAGAAACTTTGATGTGTATAGGTAGATGGAGGGGAATGATACCATCAACATGGCTTATTATTGACATCAGGGTGAAAGGTATATGGGAATTTTATACTATTTTTGCAAGTTTTCTGTACATCTGAAATTGTTTCAAAATTTTGAAACATTTTAAATGGATATAGTTGGCAGTTCTGGTCTGCCACCTAGAGCTAGAAATCGACTTGTTCCTTGCCGGAACTGTAAGTTCTGCCCAGTCATTGTCTGTGACGTCTAGGGTCACAGTCTTCAGGGGCAGGAAGGGAAGTTAGCAGAAGGTCCCAAGTGCCCACAGGGCCCATGCTTTCTCCACCATGAGAACGCACACGCCTCATGCCAAAGCCATGTTTATAGACAGATAACCAATGTTTTGCTTAAACGGTTCTTTAGAACTGCAGCTAAAAGTTGTTAATGCAAAGCCCACCCCTCCCCACCAACCCCTCTTTAGCTGCACCTTGTCCACGAGCTACCTTGTATTTCATGTGTATCTCCCCAAGGAATTGTTCTTAGGTTTTCTTAAGTTTACACCCTGTTTCTTCCAACAATATCATGAGTTGCTGTGGGTTAGGAGCCTTCTGCTTTTTGTATGTGTAGTGTAGTGGGCAAGAAGAATTCAGGCTCTGAAGATGCTGCCTGTTTCACCATGGAAACTGTGCCTCAGTTTTCTCAATTGTTAAATGGGGAGAAAATTAGCACACCTGGGAGAGTTAAAATGAATTAAAAAGTGTAAGTTGGTACAGCAATGGCACATATTAAGACCTTAATAAAAGTATTCATTCATTCATTCACTCATTAATTCTATAGTATGAGAATTATTTCCGCCCTCCCCACACCCCTATACAGTGTTTCTTAACCTCTGTGTTAGGAAGATGCAACTGATCTGTCCCAGTTGTCTAAGTGCTTCTTACAGACCTGTCTCTGGTTCTTGCTGTTTCTGTTGCATTGACTTAACTCAAATGCTGATTGAGAGTCTTCGTGCTCTGATTCACCACCTGCCTCCCCTCTAGTTTTACAGCTGCAGAAACTAAAACCTGGGAAGTCAAGCTGCTTGACATAGGCCACACACTTAGTAGAGGAGCCAGGCTTAGAACCTGAGCTCGCCTGGTTGGTATCATTACCTGCATATATCTATGTGTGCATTGCTTTTCCTCCAGCAGAGGATGTCTCTGCTGAGTTCCTTTCTGACTCAAGGCTGTCTCTAGTAAGTCTGAAGGCCACAAAGGTACAGAAGAAGTAAAGGACCTGCTTTTTCTTCTGTTTCTGTGCCTGGTACCTGCCTTCGTAATCCTGGGCTAGGCAACGGGGTCTTCAATTAGTCCTTTGGCCTCACTGGCCAGCATTAACCAGGCATGCCTTCCTCATCATTGCCTCTTCCATACATTTGGAACATGAAATGATACTGGGTTTTACCATATGCATAAAGAGTGGTTGCCCAAACCCCATCAGATGTTATGAAATGAAACCCAACACATTTATGTAATGTTTTAGAGTAGTTTATTATACTATAGTACATTTTTTCTAAAATCCAGAATTACTACAATTTGAAATGTGTTGCTTGTTTTAAAATGGAGCAGGTGAGCCATAAATTATTAATTCCTCTCAGAATAACCACAAACCTGAAAGTAATTAAGAGGTCCCATTTTCCCAGATCATTTATGATGCAATTTTGAAATTTCCAGCCTCCTGGGTAGAAGACAAATATTTATTTTGTATTAAAGACAATGTTTGTTCTCAAATACAGTTCTGGGATCCCCCTAACTCTCATGGGGGTGACTGACTCTTATTGAGGGTTAAGGTAAATAAAAAAATGCAATTCTTAGATTTATGACTCCTTGAAGACCATACATTTCCAAAGATCTGGTAGAGACACTATCTAGAAAAAATATTCACTTGATTCCTGCAGTGTCGAGAAGATATAGATTGCATAAAACTATTTTTAATTCTAATAGCATTTATCATTTTTATAGATTAAATAAATAATATTTGTTTATTATAAAAATGTAGAAAAGATGTAAGCACACAAAGAATAAAATATAGTCAAAACCACTGTTAACGTTTTAGTATGTATTCTTCCCATCACATAGACAGAGCAACAGATCTATAAACTGATGTGGAGAGACAGAGAGATGAGGGGGTGGTTCTTTTAAAAAAGAAAAAAAGAGAGAGATTATACCGTAAAATAATTTTGCAATCAGATTTTTTGTTTTGTTTTGCCTAAATGTGGCAAGAACATTTTTCATGTCATTAACTATTGTCCTACCATACAGGGAAGTAAATCTCTCTTGTTTTGACAGGGCAGTGATATTGACGCACTGGTCAGATGTTTGGAAAACGTTCTGGGTTGTGCCTCTCTAGGTGAGTAAGTTTCTTCAGATTACAAAATATAGTAATTCTTCCTGAATCTAGTGGAATATCCAAGAAATAGAAAGCTTAGAAGAAATTTTACAGATACTTCAATCCAACCTCTCTGTTTTACAGAAGAGGAGACTGAGTCCAGCAGAGGTTGAGTGTCTGGCTCAAGGGCCAGGAATCTCCAAGAAGAATTATTTACTGTTGTTGTAAGTGAGGCTCAGTCTCCAAAGGTGAAATCATTGAAATTCAGTGGTCCATTGTGATCAAATGGCGGCCTAGCAGTGCTTCATAACAGTTGTATTCAGTCAATCTGAAAGGACCATTACTTTGAAGGTTAGCTAGTTATTGGAAGAGATTTGGTCTGAAAAAACAGAGCTCAAATTTCTTTAGTATTGTCATTCTCAGTATATGGGATTGCAGTACTCCAAGGATAAAACCTTATTTTTTAGTTTCTTTTTTTTTTAATCCAAAAAACCCAACTGTGATAACATCTAGCACTGGATGGTAAATTGTCAGACCTGACATAGGTAGAATAGCAAAGGACATTACAGGTTCTGGGTGAAAAGCACTGAGATTTTTTTTTTCTTTAAAATCTGATTGTGAGTTTTTATTTAAAATTTTTTAATTGTGTGACCAAAAGCTATCTCTTCAAAGGGAATGGCAGGAATAAAGACTAAGTTTTCAGGTGCACAAGCGTTGACGCTACTCTATTAGGAGCTTTCTGTGTAATTTATAGCCTTTTTCTTGCTTATTTCACATCTCTGTGTGCAAAGCCTCAGCTATAGCACAGCTCCCTGCTTTTTTCTCCTGACCATCACCGTGTGACCTGTTCAATTGCACATCAGTAACATTTATTAGGTACATTTAATTACTAAGAGTGGACCTGAAGACTAGGGAGGCTTGCCTCAGCCAAGTCACTTTCCCTCTCCAGACCTCAGACTAGATCAATAATTTTCAAAATGGGTTCCTTGGGGACCTTCAGGAGCAGGCAAGGGGTGGGGCACGGAGCAGTGTGAGGACAGAGCTGCGTCTGCATTGTCCATCTCTGTTTCTCCAGAGTCTAACATGGTATCTGATGCAGAAGAGGCATTTAACTAGACATTTTAAAAATTTTTCTAGAGAGATGAGGATACAGAACCTGCTCCTTCACCAGCTGCCACCAAAATAGTTTCACTCTTATCTGTTTTATAAATTAGATTTCTGCATATAAGATTGTGTCTTGAAAAAGATAGATTCTATTGCAAAAAAAAAAAAATAACACTGGATTGGATAGATAGTATCTAAACTGCCTTCCAGCCTGTCTGGCTTTATAAAAATGAGCATTAGAAACATGGAATAAAGATATATATTTTTCTCTGCCTGGAGCTCCATAAAGTGACAGAAAAGGAATAAGTGATATAAACCTATAGGAACAAAGAGAATAGGAGAGGAGATAGGAGAAGGACAGGGTTGTCAGTGGATCTGAGAAGGTAGAAGGCAGATGGATGAGTAGTGAGTGATTTAGAAAACAGAGAGAAGTGAAAGCTAAATGCCTAAGAGGTGCGTAGGAAGGAAGAAAGGGTAGCTAGGAAACAGTGACATGATTAAGGGACCTGCCTGTGGAGGGACATACAGCAGGACCCTCAATGCAGATGAGAATATTATTACTTTCAGAACACCAGGGACATCTCTATGATTACATAGAAGCCACAAAGAAACCTCTTCACATGGTCTTTTAGGGGATGAGCTTGGTCAGGTCGTTTGCTGTAACTATATTTTTCAGAGAGTCACTAACTATAATAATAGTCAGAGCTAATTAATTGCTGTATTTGTTAATATATATGAGAATATTAACAGGATCCAAGGGACAACTTACCCTTAAATATGTCAGTAGAAGCCTTGTCACTTAAAAACGAGACCTCTGTGACTTGAGCTAGGCTTTTCACATTCAGCATCAGCCTATGCATTTTAGAAATAACCAGTTACCCACTGAACAAGTTAAGATGTTAAATATCTTCCACAAATATCTGTAAGAGCTTCTCCCAACTCTCAACAAGAGAGGAAAGAACAGAGGTGCAAATGTCATTTCTGATTATTTGAAGCAAGCCAGTTTTACTTTGTAGCGCTGAAATGTTACATACTGTGATTTTTCCCCACCTGACCCCAGATTTAGTTTTATTTCTACTTGAATATAAATATTTTTTATTTTATATCACTGGGAACTGGAGAGTGGAGAGGATAAATAAGTTAGCATTTGTATCTCTTCCATAGAAGTTATACAACAGATCTTGAATTAGAAGGTGCCCTTTTGAATTTCAAGTTCAGTATATTAGACTCCTCTAGACACAAGGTCACTTTAAAGCCTTTAGATCAGTGGTTTTCACATTTGAACATGCATCAGAACAGCGAGAAGACCTGTGAAAATGCACGTCAGGTGTATGCTGAAGAATTGGCATTTCTAGCAAGTTCCCAAGTGATGCCAATGTGCCAGATCCAGATGACCACATGCTGATAACCATAGACTCAAAGTCCTTAAGCCCTGAAATTCTTACCATGCACACCCCCAGTTCATAGCCCAAACAAGACATTACTAAAGTATAAAATTAAATGGTTATTTCCTAAAATAATAGAGAACTTGCCTAGAAGCTAAAATAAAAATAGCTTCATTCTAGTTTTCTTTTCCCCCTTCCTTGTGTGGTGCTGTCAGTATGTACTGGACTGTCTGGCATTGTATACAAGAGTTACTGAGCTCCCTTGGAACCAATATTGTATTTTTGCCTTATCCTCAGCATCTGCGTCAGACATTTAGGGAGGTCTGGTGGGTTCAAGACACTGTATGAGGAATCAGATGGATAAGGAGACCTTTTTGGAACATGGTCCCAGCTCCCAGGTAGGGTCCTGGACAAACCAGCAAGAGCCTTGTAACAATAACACAGTGCACCGGGAGGTGCTTCATTCACACGTGGAGGACATATTGTCCCAAATGCAGGACTCTCATTTCTGAAGCCTAAATTCCTCCCAAAATTTCCCATGGGGTACAAGAAACAAGGCCACTCATGAACAGGGTACTGAGTGATCCCAGGTAGAATAAAGAGAGGGAAAGGGAGAGGAATTGAAAAGGGGACAGGAAAGGCCAGAAATGAGGGCCTGAGGAACAGCCAAGGATATAGGCAGAGCCCATTTCACTGAGGGCAGAAACTTTAAAGCATGAGATATCTATGGTTGAAATGTGTATTCTGTCTCCCTGCCCCCTTCCCTAAATGTGTATAAAGCCCCTATGATAAAGCCAGATAACACAGAGTGTTGAAGAAAACAAAGTCCCTATCTTAATGAGTTCTCAGTTTAGTTGGGGAGTCTAATAATTACGGGGCACTGTGATGAGGGCAACACATACCGTGAGCAAGGTACGTGGAAGACAAGGGTCAGCTGTGGGGGTGCAGCATGGGGAAGGCTTCACAGAGGAGGGGAAGGTTTGTAACTTTCAGTATTTCTGAGGGCAGGACAAGATCTTTTTCACTTTGGCATTCTCAGAGTCTAACACATACTCTGACACATAGTATTTCTTTAATAATCATTTAATGAATGTATGGAAAGATGAGCAGGGTTGCCAGGTGGTCAGAAGGCAGAAATATTCTCTAGACAAGATCAAGCAGTGTGAAAGCTCAGAGATAAAGAGACAGCTGAGTGTATTCATGGAAATATCAATTTGGTGCTGTTAGGGTATAAAGTATGAGGAAGGGATCAGCAAACCTGGATATACAGGGCTGAGGTCATGAAAAATCTTGTGTGCCTTGTTCAGGAACTCAATCTTTCTCCTGTGGATTAGAATTCCACTGGTTTTTAAGCAGATCGGGGGAAAAAATCACCTTTAAGAAACAAGGAGGATGCTTTCAAAGGAGTGAGTTGAGGTGGGGCACTGCTTATGTGTTCTCATTACGTAGATGAGGTTACTATAGTAGCTTTCAGGCCCATTACCACTCAGTAAGGATAGAAGGTGACCTCTGTCTTCCCTTTCATCACACTTAGGAAAATTCTGTCAACATATTTCTTAGTAACCAGATCATAAACCAAGGCAACATGTGAAGTTGAACATTTTTTTGATATTTCAGAAATTAGCTGTACTTGTAGAGAGAACTCATCAGCAGAATGATACAAGTCCTTGGTGAACTACATTTATAAAAAGGCTGTTTTGCAGCTCTAAACTAGATATTGTCACAGAAGTAATTAGAATACAACGGATACTTCAAAGCCTCTCTGCCCATTAAGATTCCTTTCGTATGTTGAAATGTTTGATTGGTTTGGCTTTTTGAAAATTGTTACCCCTCAGTTCTTCCACTGAATCTCGGTAATAACTACTTAATCTCTACTAAACAATGTGACTTGATGTAGACCAGAGAGACAGTAGGGCTTCTGAACCCCTTAGAAACTTCCTTTGCTTAAGCTCTTCAAACTCTAAGGCATTAAGTGTAGGGATGACTGACAGACAGCCATTTAACCTTGCACTATTGTGATTTTCACCTTGACAGAAAAGAATTTCTTATAATGATTAGAGTGGCTTCAATATAGTGTTTTGTCTTTGTTTACTGACACATTGAAACTACTTCATCTGGAGGAAAGGAGGGGTAGTATTTTGGGCCACTTGGATTGTTTTGATGTGAATGCACAGCAGTCATTTGTCACTATCCCTTCTCTTTATGCATTAGAGAAATTTAATAGTTTCTATAAGTTATTTAAAACTTGAAAGGATGCAACAGATTTAGTGGCATTTCATGGAAAACCTGCTATTTTTCTGTTACCATGCCAGACACGTTCATTTGGCAGATGTGTGGTGATGGGGAAGGGGTAGAAAAAAGACTTTGTACTATAAATAAATCCCTAAAAAATAGTATTAATCATTCTTAGTAGTATACTCTTAACAAAGGACATTCTGTATATTACCTAGAAAAAAAGTTCCAGTAATCAGGCTTACCTAAGAGAGAAACTCAGCAATCATGCACTCATTTAGTACTCATACATTATGATTTCATCAAAGTTAACACACTTTATAGGGGGATGGCATTAGCTCACAATGATGTGTTAGGCCAGGATCCTGCCACTAAAGGCTTAGACTTCAGAGAAGAACTAAGACAAGGATCTAAATAACTGTACAACAAGAGAGCAAGGATTCCAAAATGGGGATATTGCTTTCAGTTGGGGGGGGGGATGATAAAAGTTATCAAGGAAGCTTCAAGGAGAAGGTAGCATCTGAGATCGTTCCTGATATGAGGATAAATTCGGACATGAGGAAACGAGGAGGAACACAGAGCCGGAGCAGGCAGGAGCAGGCAGGCTTTGCTGGGGAGTAGAGAGCAGTTCCATTTGATGTTATTTGCCTGAATCATCGCACTGGTGAATGTGACATGAACTATCTTGGTAGCTAATTTTCATCATTTTTCCTAAACAAATAAGGTCATCTTTTACTTGTGAAAGGTATTTACTAGGATTTTTAATATTTCATCTTTTGTTTGTTGTTGTTGTTGTTGTTGTTGTTGACAGAAACATTCACTATCACCTGCACTGGATTTAACATTCAGTGTTACTAAGCTAAATTATTATAAAGATATTGCTACTCTCTTTTCTATCATATGTGTTGCACATTTTTTAGGTAGGCAAATATGAGTGTTTATAGATTGTAGCTTTTCCTATACATTCTTTTAAAAAAAGTTTTATATATACACCTCTAAATTTTCTCTTGTCTTATCTTTTTATTGTCTTATCTTTTACACTTGAGGTTTTTATGCAAGTAAAATTTATTCTTTTCCATTTAATTTAAATTTCCTTGTGTCGTTTCACAGCTCCTGGATATTATCTGTTTCTGACTCTCTTTTGGACTACTGATCTAGCTCTATCAATACCAGAGTGGTTTAATTATGCTGCCTTTATGCAGTATTTTTAATATATGATGGGATGGATATCTACCAATTTTCTTATTTGTTTTTCAAAATATTCTTATCTGTTGATTTGATTTTCTCACATGAATGTTAAAATCATTCATCCATTCCCAAAGGACACCTGCTATTTCCCATTACCAAGTTCTAAACACTTAGTAACACAACACTTTTACGGCAACTGTGCAACTGCGCAACAAACAATGATTTCAAAACTGGTTTTAAGGTAAATGTAGAAACATTCTTCATACATTTGTTTCTTATCCTGACCTTCTATAAAAGCTTGGTGCCTTTTACCTATGGCCACATTAAAAAGTACTCAAAAACTTATTGGCTAAAAGCAACCATAATCACTTCTTATCTCTCACGGTTTCTGTGGGTTACGAATTCAGGAGTGGCTTGGCTCGGTGGTACTGGTTCAGGGTCTCTCGAGTTTTAGTCAGATGAAAGCTTGGCTGAGGATGGAACAAGGTGGCAGAGGAGCTCAGTTCCGCCCCCAGGGGTCTCTCCACTGGATCATTAATTTGGACACGGGGCATGGAGGCTGAACAGCTTACCATTGCTGCCCCCAGGACCTGGCTGTGGCCATTCCTCCTGCCCACCCCTGCTGGATGGACTCCATGTGATCCCTACTCCTTCTCATTACCGACTTCTGACATAAAGTCTGGGGAGGCTGTCTCTCATAGGCAAAGGCTGTGCCTACCCCCTAACAACAGGGGAGGCAAGGAAAGCGACTCTCTGGTGTTTGTAGCATCTTGAGTGGGAGCTGGACTCTGTCTCACAAAGTAGAAGATTCTCCTCTGGAGTGTGAGGCCAAAATGAATGTATATCCATTATAGTAATTAACTTTCTTGTTATAAGGACAAGACCTAAAAATGTCTAGACACGTGGAATGAGAGGTGGCTCTTACAGTATCTTGTAGAAACATTTTCTCATTTGGCTTTCACAGAAGGGGTAGATGACTTACGGTAATTATTTTCCACTTATAATCTGTGCTACTGACTGTAGAGGAAACCATTTGCTTTAGACAGCGATGGTTGGTTGGGGTGGACACTCTACGAAAGGTGGAAAGTGGTCCTGTGAAGCATGGCAGGGTGGTGGACTAATGAAGTGCCTGCTTGCAGGACCAAAACCTCAGTCCTGGATCTGCTTAGATGAGTGTTCAGCTGAGACTTGAGTCCCACACCATTCAGCTTAGAAGAGACGGCAGGGACACACATGTCCCCTGTCATCCATCCCAGCCCCATAAGAGTCTCAGTCATGCTCTTGGGTGTGTCTGATCGTGTGCAGCACGGATAGCCGTCGATATGCCTTCCTGGGCAAGGTGGCGCTCTGGGCCCCAATAAATGATCAAATTCGCCTGGCTATTTGAACTTTAGAAACTACTTGTTCTGAAAGGGCCAACATTGAGCTGTTCTTTCAGGCAGTAATTATACACCAGACCAGTTGCTTTTTGAGGTTATTTCTAGTTAGATCAGTAAAGCTGTATTTCCAGCAGAGAAGAAGATTTTTTACCTATTTGCTAGGGCAGGTTTTCTTATCTAGTTCATTTACAAGTTCTATTAGGCTATTTATATGAAAAGTTGGAAGAGTAAGGCTGCACTCACCTGCAAATCACTTAATGATGAAATGTTTATTGAGCATTTCTTGACATAGAACTATTGTAGGGTACACATTTAATTGCTTAGTAAAAAACAATACACCTCTTTTTTTTTTTTTTTTTTTTTTTTCTGATAGGTGCTATTCTTAGAGGCTTCTTCTGGTATATTTAAAAGGAAATGGACATTCTCAAACTGTGAACTCCTATTGTTTTTAATCTTCCATATGATTCAGTTGAATATTTGTTGTGTGAAATGACCATGTAGTAAAAATAGAAAGTTTATTGATTTCCTATCTTCTGGTATTTATTATCTCCCCTACGAGTAGCAAATTTGCTTTCCAAGCTGACCCACTTCTTTTCCAGCTAATTTAATTTTGGTAGAGGCAGCATGGCACTATTTATTTGTTGGGAAGCTGCCCTGTGCAAGCACGGGGTGGGTGCCGTGGGGATGAGGGAGGCAGTGTAACAAATTTACCTTGGGCCTTTACCAACGACAAAGCACTTTTATAGCAATCATTGCATTTAAGCTTTCCTAGAGTCCCCAAATTTATTTATTTATTTATATTTGCAGGTGAGAAAAGTGAGTCAGAGTTTTGTAACTTACCAAACATCACAGACTCAAACCCCAGTCCTCTGAGGCAGGTGAGGCAGCTCATATGCTCGTCCTAATGTGCCCAGCTCCCTGAACCCCACCTTCTTCCCCTTTTCTCCTCCTCTAGCCGTCTCATGTGGTTTGGCTTGGTCACAGCTGCTGCTGCAGGGCTGATGACAACCTCAGGTGGTGGTTTCTGCCCTGAGCCTATAGATACAATTCTCTGAAAGAGCTGGGAATGGCGGGGGCATAGGAATGGTTACATTTTCATCATTTTCATTATCTCTTTTATCAAATACTCAACTTGTTAAAGGTACCAAGACAACCACCTTTCTGTCCCCACACCCTCCAACCCCAGCGCCCCTGTGTCATTGCTTAGGTTCTTCAGAAAGCAATCTCTGGCATGGAGTTAAGAGGGCAGGACGCTTATCTGGGAGAGCCCTCAGGATTAACCCCTGTGGACAGGAGGGAAAGGGAGCAGGGTGATGCAGAAGGCAGAGTTGAGTAGGGATGCAGGATTCACAAGCCATGCCCAAACCCACAGGGAGCTCTGGACTCAGAATTGTACGCATGGGCCAAAATGTCCAGGCTTTCTACCTCTACCGTGACCAATCGTCAAATGTGGGCCATACAGGAAGGGCATGACCTTGGACCGGGTGGCTTTCTGCGCTGAGGCAGTGCTTGATGGGCCCACGGCTGGAGGCTGTCCGTCTCCAGTGTTCCTGGCAGCTGGGCAACACATCCTTCTTTGAAAGGAGTTGTGGGTAGTGTGTCTCCATTGCTGGGATGTTGGGGTAACACAGTTAGGACAGAGTCCAACCTGTTTTGCAGATTCTTAGGCAATTTTATTAACATCCTGAGGTCTGCTGTCATCACAGGGGAAGCTCAAGGAAAAACCTCCACAAAGATGTGGCCTGCTAAGCCTCTCAGCAGAGTGGAACAGCTTTCACAATGCCCTGCTGATTCATGGCCCTCTTATAATAAGCCATGGAGCCTTCATCTGATGAGGTGGAGAAATAAGATAACAGATGGAATCTGTTCTCTCTAAATGTCAACCTTTAGAGGAAGGGGTCTTGTCTGATGATCTCGAGATTTTTCAAACTCAGCGTGAAAAATCACTTAATGATGAAATGTTTATTGAGCATTACTTGACATAGAACTATTGTAGGGTACACATTTAATTGTAAAAAGCCTTGACAGGATGTGGTACATTTGTGACCAATTAAGAAAAGCATTCATTTGGGAGTCAGGAAACGAGGTTCTAGTACTGGCTCTGGCCCTCCCCTTATAGCTTCGTGACCCTAAGCAAGTCGTACAGCCTCTCTTGGCCTCACACTTCCCCTCCATAAGAGGAGGTGATTTGGCTTATAGACGTCTGTGTTCACTTCTAGCTCAGAATCATGATTCTCCATTGTCTAGCCAAATCAGGCTCACTGCCTGTTTTTGTAAATAAAATTTTACTGGAACATAGTTATACTCATTCATTTATATATCGCCTATAATTGTTTTCATGCTGCAACAGCACAGTTGAATAGTTGTAACAGATTGTTTGGTCTGCAAAGCCTAAAATATTTACTACTTGGCCCTTTACAGAAAATGTTTGTCAACCCCTAGATGAATCTTCAATCACATCCTATTCTAAAAAGTGGGAGGAGAAATAATGGGCCGTGAGGACATGCCTTTGTAATAACCTGGGCAAAGAGGGGTGTCTTCAAATAGCAATGCTTAGGCAATTGAGAGAAAGAGGTGGGTTAAAGGAGATTAGGTGAGAAGCAGTCTAATTGTTTTGTTACCATACCGAGGGCTGTGTCTGCAGGGATTCCTGAGTAAGCAGTGTCCCAGGTGCCTCAGCGAGATAGATCTTGTCTGCCAAATTATCCACTCCTGCAGTCCCTGCATCAGCTCTTTATTACCCACGTGGTAGGATGTTTAGCAGGGAGGGCAAATATAGGTTTTGGAGATCAAGGTCATTTGTCCAACAACTGAATTGAATAAAGGAAAATTTTGGAAGAAATGAGCGCAGAACCTGTCTGTGCTGGTGAAATGTCAGAAGCATCAAACTGCCACTTCTTCAGAGAAAATAGCTTTGCTAAGAGGTAATAGAAGTAGGAGCAATCCTGACAGTATCACTGTGATGGGCTATGCCCTGTGCTCTTAAGAAACACAGCTTTTAGTTGCCTAATGTCTCTTCATATCATTTTGCTTTCATCTCATTGTCATAACATCCCCATGGGGTAGTATCAAGTGTTATAATCCTCATCATCCTATAATTCACAGGTGTGGAGAGAGACTTCAGGATGATTTCACCTGATGTTCTTCTACAATACCTGTAGCTTTTATTGTCGGTCCTAGCCATTTGCCTCTTAACATTTGGTCCCTTGGGTTGGTCTTTATCTTTGTTAGTGTAAGTGTTATCTTCCCTAGTAAATTCTATCCCTCTGAAGGTCCAGGGAAATGTCTTATACCAGATCACAGAATGCTGGAATTGAGAGAAGGCCCTCAGTCTAACGAAACCACTGAAATATCAAATGAGGAAACTGAGGCCCAGGGCAGTGACCTAAGGGCCATGTAGCTGGTGAGAGTAGAAGCAGAACAATAACTGTGGTCCCCTAACTTTAAGGCAAATCCTTTTTCCAGAGACCCTCATTACACTTCTTTGTATTCCCTGTACCTAACCTAGTCTCTTATGTACATGTACTCAATAGTACTCCTGCTGATTCCTTGAAAAGATCAACAGAAGTTATATTTCTTTAGCTATACTAACCAAGAAAATGAGAAAAAAGACTCAAAATAAATCGGGCATGAAAAGGGAGACATTGCTACCAACCTTAAGGAAATAAAAAGGATTAGTATGTTAAGAAAAACAGTAAATTAAATAACTTAGATGAAATAGACAAATTTCTAGAAAGACAGAAAGATCAAAACTGACTCAAGAAGAAAGAGAAATCTGAATAGTAGATCAAATTAGTAATTTTAAAACTTCCAACAAAGCTCAGACCCAATTGCTTCACTGATGAATTTGAACAAACACTCTAAGAAGAACTAGTCCCAGCCCTTCACAAACTCTTTCAGTAGATAGGAGAAAACGCTTCCCATAACTTCCTATGAAGTCATTCTTTGAAACCCCTGAGATCCTGTAAGGGTCTTCGCTCTCTTTGAGAGTATTTATCCCAACTCCTGAGGGAGAATGATATTAAATGCCCCCTCCTTTGCAAAACAAACAAACAACTAACAAAAAAAAACAACAAAACATGACAGGTGCACAGAGAGATGCAGAAGAAAGAAACCAGAGTTTCTTTTGCTTTTTGAACAATGCACCCTACACTGTCTTGTAGCTCTGGGCCCCATGAATCATGTAGCTGGCCTTTCTAGAGCCTTGCTACTCAAAATGTGGTCCCAGGACCAGCAGCGTTTGAATTCCCTGGGAACTTATTAGAAATGCAGACTCTCTGGCCCCACCCACACCCACTAAATCAGGATCTGCATTTTAGGCCCCTGGGCTGGCAGGTCCAAGACGGCAGCATAGGAAGATGTCCTGGGTGATTCATAGCACATTAAACTTTGAAAAGCACTGGTCCAGAACACACTCTGGGATTCAATGATCTAATAGTGGCGTCTTTGATTCTAACCCAATTGTCTTTATCGTGACTGCTAAATATGTTATCCTTTTCTTTGACGTAAAGAAACTGCTATTCTCGTTGAAAGGTGGGATGAAGAGGAAAAAGGCTGGCCGATAAGAAACACTGGAAAAGGAACTGCTCCAAGCTTTGCTGACCCTATTACTCTAATTTCTACTGCCCTGATCTCCACTCTTGGGCTCAAGGCTTAGCATTTGTCCTGGCAATGCTGAGAGCCTTACTGAAGGGAACATAAAATAAACTGATGAAAATAAGATGAAAATACACTGCAGCTCCTGGAAATTGCTTTGACCTTTACTTGCATAAGCCTTGAGGACCTGCCAACTCCCTCTGGAAGAGATGGAAAAGGAGCACTTCTCTTCGTTTTTGGCAGAACTGATTTTTGAATGTGCATGTTACTTGGTATGGTGTGGTTGGTTATTGTTCTAATAAGTTTTCAGATTCCAGAAAAAGATGATTATAAAAAGCAAAGAAACATGGATATGAAGTAGACCCTCATGCCGCCTCCTCCCTCCTACCCCCCACGCACAAATCCGTCCCTGGAGAGAAGCGGCTGCTTGGCCAGAGCTGGTGGGCAGGGGCAAGCCGTTGAAGCAGCTGTCTGATGACAGCGAGTGCTGGGGCAGATTTCCTCTCTGAACAGGAAGGCGCCATCTCTAGAGTGAGAGAAAAGGGAGCAATCAGTTCCTGGTACTGGTGTCTCAATGTAGGGGCATAACTGGTGATGCACAAGGCAGGACAGGTGGTTTATTTAACTGTAATATGCCCTCTGCGAAGTTCATACCTGTCGGTCCAATAATTCTGCATCTAAGGATCTAGACTGAGAAAAGATCAGAGATTCTGACAGAACTGAGTGGGAGAATCTTCATTTCCATGATATCTATAAGGGCAGGAAGTTCAAAGTGGGATGCATGCCCCAAAGATGGGCCTGTGTGGGAAACACTGAAATTTGCATTTATTAAATTTAAAAAACCTAAGAAATATGAGAATAAATTTATAAACATATGTCTAAATCTATGAACAGTAATTTATAACTAATTTAATGATTTACATATAGATTTAAACAAATTTAGAATAATGGACAGCATGGAGAGTCGCCCCTTGGTTAGAGAGAGTGCAGGTGTGCACTGGGCACTTATTACAACAGGATGGGCCCTGCCCTCACGGGGTTTGCAGTCTGGATGGAGAAAGACAAAATCAGTAGTGATTGCATCACCGTAGGGTGAACAGTACTGTTACTCATGCTACGTGTGTAAAAGGGAAGACCAACAGCTCCAGCCCTGGGGAATCGAGGAGGACTTCCTGGAGGAAATTACATCCAGTAATTACGTTGTATTGTGTTGCAGTGTACTGTATTTTATTGAGTGGCATCAAAATATATATATATATATATATATATATATATTTGAAAAAAGCTTTACTAATATCTAAAATGGGGTTTGGCTATCACTTCCTCATGTGGTCCCTAAATCAGACAGTCACATGTTACATGAGATCTACTGGGGAAAGAGGGCAATTCACAACTTGAGTTCTTTCTCTGACATAGCAACTGCATGGATATAATTTATAAATGAATATTAGGTGCTCACAGTTTTTTCCTGATGGGATGTGAGTCCTGTGGGAGATCTAAGGAATGAACAGGATGGACTCTGTCCCCAGCTCCAGGGAGGACCAATATGCAAATTGAGCTCTGAATTGCCCTGAGCCCTTGCTCAGGGCACAGCTTTAGCTTCTCAACCTAAGTATGTTGTTTCAGTTGGTGGACTATTTCTTTCCCTTCATGTTCAATGTGTTTTGTAAGAGCCTCCAGGGCATCTGTAAAATCTGTAGCTCACTCAACAGATTTCATAACACCTCACCTTTCATTAACAACACTTTACCTTCTGAACCCAACTTTGGCCTTCTGTTCCATTCTGCTGAAGTTCAAGGCTGCATTTGACCCTGGTCAGCATCTTGCTTTACATTGCAAAAAAAAGGTACTGTTCACATGTGAGATTAAGGTAAAGGGAAACTAAGTTTATTAGCAAAATTCTCAGTCATCAGGAACAAATTTCTACACCTGCTGCAAGACTGGCCAAAGCCTCACCAAAAATATTCGCTTTTCTATTGATGTATTTCTCCCTGAGTTTCCTAGTATAAAAAGCCAATCTTTTAAACCACGGTGTTCTGTCTAAATAATCCTTTCTGAGCGGGGTTGGTCCTGGAATTCCTTGCACATATTAAAAGTGTAAATAATCTTGTCATTTGGAATAAATCTTCTTAATGTGCATGTCATAATTGAATTCCTCTTTAGTTAATGTGGCATTACATTGTGGCAAAGGTGTATTAGCTTCTGTTTTCTGATTGCCCTTGAATATTGCCTCGAAGTTGCTGGAGTACTGATGAAGTCAATAAGGGCTGTGCATTGATTTTCAGACACAAGGACAGTCACCAGCGCAGCTCCAGACACGTCCCCAGGACCAACATTTTCAACAGTGCAATGGCTGGGACCAAGATGAAACGCATGAGGGAGTAAGTAGCATGTTTCCTGACCCCTACGAGAGTGTGGTGTTAGAACATATTGACAAAGAGCGATGTAATCCTATTCTCCTTGGTCTCCACAAAAATAGCAATAACGTTTTTCTGGAGGCAACAGTGAATGGAATATGCACAAGTCCAGTTTAAGGCCTGAATCTGCATCAAAAGCCCCTGCTATGATTTAATTTGTCCGCCTCAGAATTCATACATTGAATCTTAACCCTCAAAGGTGATGATATTAGTCGCTGGGGCTTTGGGGAGGTGCTGCCCTCATGAAAGGGCTTAGTGCCTTATAAAAAGGCTCTGTAGAGATCTCCAGCCCCTTCCACCATGGGAGGACACAGCGAGAAGGCAGCAGTTATGAACCGGGAAGAGAGACCTCACCAGAAGGCAGTGATGCTGGCTTCGTAATCGTGGACATCCTAGTCTCCAGAACCATGAGATATAAATGTATGTTGTTTATTAAGCTACCCAGTCTATGACATATTATATCAGCCCCAAACAGACTAAGACAGTATCTGGTATAGACTTATTGGCAAAAAAGAGGCATCCCATCTCCTAGTCTAACTTCTGTACAGTTCATGTCTGAAAATAAGGGGTTGGCAAATTCTCTCTATAAAGGGCTAAATAATAAATATTTTAGGCTCTATGGGCCCTATGGTTTCTGCTACAATTACTCAACTCTGCTGTTGCAACACAAAGCAGCCAGAGACAATAAATAAATAAATGAGCATGGCCGTGCTTCAATAAACATTACTTTTAGACTGAAATTTGAATTTCATATAACTTTCAGGCATCACAAAATATTATTCTTCTTTGATTTTTTCAACCATTTAAAAAGATAAAAACAATTCTTAGCTCAGAAGATATACCAAAACGGGTGGCAGGCCAGATTTGGCCTGGGGGCTATATAGTCAGTGGACCCTTCCTACAGATGTTCCAACTCAGAAACTTCTCTCTAAAATCTACCCCTTACATTGGTGCTGGATGAATAATTAGTGAAGTTTGGCAAAAATTATTTTTCAGTCGATTTGCATTTTTATTGCTCTTGCAACATAGCACATCATCATCCAGACTAATGTTTGAAAGCAAAGGAGAAAAAAGTGCTGAAAATTATTTCCAGACCTAAAGCTAGTAATACATTTAAATGCTCATTGTCTTCAAATTCTGCCTATGCCTGAGTGATCCCATAGCAACATAGCGACCATAGCAACAAGAGAGTCCCAGGAACTGGAAGTGAGGGAGTTTGGACTAAACTTGCCCACCTCCGCTGACTTCCATTTTGCCTTAATAGAAGGAGGTTATGGAGAAGGCTTTGCTAACCTCCTAGTTTATAATCTTCAAAGAAAAGCAACTCACTTATTCCATTCTTAAAATTTAATAATCTGGTATTGTCAGATTTTTGATCTATGACTTCATTACTTTTCGAGAAGTACATAATATCCCATTTTCTAGATTATGATTAAATGCTCTAAGTAATTAAAAGGAAGGTAGTTTTGCCAAAACAAATGACCAAGACGCAGTCTAGTGATTTTATTCCTGGCATGTTGTTTTCTTCCTTCCTGTTTACCCGAATTTGACCAAGTATGATCCGGCTCACATTTTCATGTGGATCTATGCAGTTTGGGTTACTCCCCAACAGACGGCATTGCACCTCTGGAAGAATAACCTGTCATCCCCTTATATTCCATGTCACTAGGCTCTATACCATTTTAGAAGAGACACAAAGGAAATGGAAGCTTCAGAACTGTGTGTCTTTTGAGGCTGTTGTGTTTCCTTAGTTTCCGAGACGTAGAGCTTAGCCGGAAAGGAAGGAATCTTGCCATTCTTTCACTGCACAGTGATACTCTGCTTGCTCAGCGTGGGGACAGCAACTGGTGGGATACAGAGAACACCGAATGACATTTGCTCCCAGGGAGACAGCAGAGAAAGCACCGAACTTCAAAGTGAAAAGCTAAATGACAACACAGTGGCTATACACTATGAGGTGATGGTGAAGAGAAGTCCCCAAATGAGACCATGGCCACGTGCCAAACGGAGCAGGGGTAAGAGCTTCAGGGCCAGAAAGGGAAAGTTGAGGAGATCTCTGAGAGAAGTGAGACCTTGTCCTTGGCCTACAGAGAAGGACCTGGAGAGGTAAAGAAAAGGAAGGAGCAGCTGGTGGCCAGCAGATACAGAGTCTAAGTCTTGGCTTTACGAATAAATGGTTTTCTGACCTTTGGCAAGTGATTTTTCTAAGGTTCAATTTCTTTCTCTGCAAAATGGTCACGATATCATTTCCCCAGCTAGGTCCCCAGAAAGCAGACTCGGAGATGGGGTTACTATGCAGGAGTCTGTGCAGGAGTGTTCTTGGGTCCAACACCTGGGGGAAGGAAGTGGAAGGAAGCAGACTAGACACGGGGACCTGCCAAGGTGTGATTCTGTCTCTGTGGGGGACTCAGTCGACTCCACAGAGAGCTCTGAAGCTGGGATGGCCCTGCAGAACCGTCCTGAGTTGGTGAGAGGGGGCCGGGCCTTTATAACCTCAAGTCAATCAGGCGCTGCATGTAGGTAGGCTGCCCTGGGAAGGGCCCACGAGTGAGCAAGACATTCCGCAGCCAAGGCAATCCCCAAAGGGGCTGACGGCTGAGGGCGATCCGGGATGGCACCCCAGCAGCTGGGGAATGCCTGCTGGCCTGCTGTGATGAGTGACACAATACGTGTAAAACTGATACAGAAAGGAGACATTCGTAAAGAAAAATCAAGCTTGGTACTCATCACTAAGGAGTACAGAAGTAACTTCTTATTCAAAAGGCTGCAGGGAAGGTAGCACAAGGGATGTGATTTAGGGATACTGAGTTAATCATGTTAATTTTTTTAAAGTTTATTCTGAACAATGTCCAGCCTATAGAAAAGTGACAAGAATAGCACAATGAACACCTACCTATATGTAATCCACCTAGATTCACCAGTTGTTAACATTTTGCCACATTTGCATAATCTGCCTCTATCTATACTATATGCACATATTTGTAAATTGTTATAATTATTGCTTGTCATTTGAGAATAAATTCCATTCCTCGTGGTTTTTCACTTCTAATTATTTAAGTGCGCAGCTCCTAAGAGCAAGGACATTCTCTGATGTAATCCCAGTAAATGATTAATTTTAAGAGATTTCACGTTGATATATTCTATTTAACATACCAGTCCATAGTCAGATGTCATCATTTGCCCCTATAATGTCCTTTACAGCAATTGTTTTTTTTAATGCAGGATTCAGACCGGGATCACATATTGTATGCAGTCGTTATGTCTCTTCGGTGTCGTTTGTTCGGGAACCGTTACTCAGTTTGTCATTATCTTTCGTGATACTGACATGTTTGTAGAGTACAGGCCGGTTGTTTTATAGAATGGTTTGCAATGTGGGTTTGTCCGTTACTTTCTCATGATTAGATTCAGTTTGTACATTTTTAATGGTATCTTATATGTGATACTGTGTCCTTCCAAATTTCTAAAAACTTAATTTGGGGAAGTTGCAGGCATATACCAAAGTAGTCAGAATAGTGTAGTTAATCCCAGTGGACTCATCAGCCAGCCAACAATTAACAGCTCGTGGTAAACCTTGTTCTGTCTCTACTCCTATCTATTCTGCCATCTACTTTTAAGAAAGCCCCAATTGTCACATCTTTTTATCCATTAATCCTTCAGTAACCTGCCCTTTGACATCTCTCCTAGGATGTCCATGAGGCATTTTAAATGCAGGATGTCCAAAATTGAACTCCTGGTTCCCTACCAAACCTGCTCTCTCCACAGCCTTCCCCATCTTTATGTAAGAAAGGTAGGAGCTAGGTTAGAACAAACCCTCCAGCGCAGTCATTAGTGCCCTAAAGAAAGGCTTAGTGTGTGGTTATTTAAGGGTATCAGGCAAATGGCTTCATCATCTCCTACCGTAAGAAAGCAAAGCTCTGTATGGAAGTTGGGGAGCAATATATTTTATCTTGCTGTCCTGTTTCTTCAAGTTCTCTCAGCGGGGAGACCTGGGACTTAGCAGCATTAACATATGTAGTGCCAGGAGTAAACCCCAGCACAGTGCTCAGGAGGGAAGGCGAGGGGCAGAGGATAGCGGCTGCTGGGATTTATATCCTTATAGTTACTAGCATGCATCCTTGGACAAGTTACCCGACCTCCATCTGTAAAGTGGAGCTAATAATTATCTCTACCTCGTGGGGTGGTAGTGAGGATTATTTAAGATCATGAACACATGAAGTACTCTTAGGATAGTTCATGGCATGCAGTAAGTGCTTAATAAATGTTAACAACTTATAATAGACTCTCAATACATGTGTTGTTGCTTCTTCTTGAAAAGCCCCCAAGCCGTATCTCAAGGTGTTGGCATGTGTTAGTTTGCTAAGTGATGTTTTGAACCTGAGGGCATCTGTAGGCAAGAAACTGTCTATGAAAACATTTATATAGCATTTTTATTTTTTTTTAGTATGCAAAAAGAAGTGCCAGTTCTCTAGGAAAATGTCATGAAGTTGTTGACTATAAAAGCCAACCATTTACCATCCTCTAACACTTGGCTTCCTGTCTCCAGACACTTCTTACTCCTGCTGGGAAACCACTCCACAAATGAAAGTCCCCTGCTGTGGCACAGACAGCACTTGGCTCTCAGCAGTTGTTAGGTGGTGCCACTCAAAGCCATTGGAATGTCAGCAGAAGCACAAGGAATCAGCATTGACTTCCTTTCTGGCCCAGTAATTTCCATGTGCACTTGAAGAGAGATTGCTTCTCATTTGTGGATAGATGAATGGATGGGTGGATGGATGGGTGGATGAGCCTTTGTGGCTTCATAGCCACTGAAGCCCCTTACCCTCAGGGCAGGGTTTTCTGGTTTTAGTTTCAAAATAGCTTTCTTTTCCACCATAAGCTGGAGTCAATTCCAGGCCTGGCTCCAGGCTTCCACTGGAAGCCAAAGGGGCGAACCTATGGAATGACAGCTGGTCAGCTTTCAACTCGGAGGATAGTAAGTGACATATTGTTGCCAAGGGACTGGTCCTTTAATTTACACAGGCCAACACAATGTATCATGCTATGAAGGGCTCGTTCAGTCTGAACGAATAGTTCTCTGATCTTTATACACCAAGAGTTCTCTCTAGTGTCCTAGGCCTTGCTACTTAAAGTGTGGTCATCCACGGAACCAGCAACATAGATATCACCTAGAACCTTGTGAGAAATGCACAATCTCTGGTCTTACCTCTTCTAAATCAGAATCTGTATTTTAAGAAACTCTTGAGATTCATGCACATGTTAAAGTTTGAGAGGCACAGGACTCAAAGGCTTTTACTCTGGGAGGACTTTGTTACCAGAGTATGAGTTGGGATCACTCAGTCTTTTTTAAAAAATTAAATTTATCGAGGTAATATCAGTTAATAACATTTGGATCAATCTTAATAAAAGCCAAATATTATATGAAAACATATTTATGTTTTTAAGGCCTTACCTTTTGGACCTTTTGAACTCATTTTCCATTTATTTTATTAAGAAAGGTATACTTTATATCTAGTAAAACTCACTCTTTTTAGTATATCATTCTGAGTTTTCAAATGTATCACTTTCATATAACGAAATTCACTCTCTTTTGATAAATGCCTGTAGTCACGTAACCATCACTACCATCAAAATTATAGAGCAGTCTTCTCATCTCCAAAACGTTTCTTGTGCTCCGCCTTTCAAACGCATCTCTCCCATCACACCCTGCCCCTGGCAACACACTGAGCTGTTTTCCGTCCCTATAGTGTTGCCTTGTCCAGAATATCATATACGTGGACCCATCACTTAGCATCACAAGCTCCAGTTGTAACCGGAGTAGTTGTGGATGTGGATCTAAATAGTCATGTATTAAACTCTTGTAATTCTGACTTCCTTTAGTCCCCACACAAGGAGAATTGTCACAAAGAGAGCCAGGTTTTGGGTTAAAGTCTCAGGCACCTCACAAGCAGTTGTCCCTAAGGTTTCTGGGCCCAAGTAGCTTGCTGTTAGAGGGACTCACTACCCAGGAAATTCTGAGACCGAACTTCCAGTTTCTCTTTCAAGAACTGATCAGATTCTTGCCAGTGGCCCAGAGTCCTTAGTTCCTTAGAACAGTGGTGGTAGGAATGGCTTCTGTTGTTTTGCTCAGTGGGACAAAGTTTTGGGGCTAGGATCCACCTCATTAAGGCTCAGCCTGAGCCTGGAGAGCCATGGAGAAGGGTCTGGGGGAGCTTTTGAGCCCATTTCTCCAGCTGGAAGTTAATGTCCTAAACAAAAACCTGGGCCCTAAGGAGTGCTCTTGAGAGGAGTAGGATCTCTTTTTGGTGGCCACAACTCTGAATCATTTCTGTATTGTCAGCTCATGCAGGAGGCACAGGAAAAAAATAAATATTTGCCTGCATAGATGTGTGTCTCCCCTTAGGCTTCCTGAAGTTGTCCCACAGCTCACTGATGCTCTGGTCAATTTTTTTAAGGCCCCTGCTGTCCCCCCACCCCCATTTCATTTTGGGTTGTTTCTGCTGCTGTGTCTTCAACTTAACTAATCTTTTCTTCAGTAATGTCTGTTGATTTCACTACTGATTTCATCTGGTGTAATTTTTTTTTTTTATCTCAGACATAGTAGTTTTTATCTCTAGAAGTTCGATTTGAGTCTTTGTATCTTCCAAGCCTCTGCTTAACATGTTCAATATTTCATCTAGCTATTTGAACAAGTAGGATAGAATGATAATAATTATTTTAATGTCCTTGTCAGCTAACTCTAACATCTGTGTCATTTCTGGGTTGGTTTCAATTGATTTATCTTTCTCCTTATTACAGGTCATATTTTTCTGCCTCTTGGTATGCCCGGTGATCTTTGATTGAATTTTACCTTGTTAGATGCTGGATATTTTTGTATAGCAATATAGAGTCTCAAGCTTTGTTTCAGGATTCAGTTAAATTATTGGAACACAGTTCGAGACTTTTGGTCTTACTTTTCAGCTTCGTTATGTGGGACAAGGGCGACAATTAAAATATGACTGATAATTGCCCACTACTGAAGCAAGATTCTTCCATGTATTCTACCCAACGGCCAGTGAAGTACCAAGTTTAATAATAAAAGCCAGTTGTAGGTATGAAGAGGCGTGATTCCCGGCCATATGTGAGCTCCAAGGACTATTCTCGCTAGCCCTTCCACGTGATTCTGTCCTTCCCCTCAGTAATTTCCTCATAGGCATGCACTGATGATCCATACACAGCTGCATCATTACTCTCCATGTGGGTTAAAGAGGTTTGTTTCAAGCTTTTAGAAACTATTTTTATTTTTTTACTTTTGTTTCTTGGTTATGTAAAATGTTTCCATAGGTCCAAAGTTAAATCTATAAAAATTTGCTTTAAAGAAGACCAGCTTACATCTTCAACCCCTTAACCTATTCTCTTCTTTTCCCAACAGGGAATCACTTTTCAAAAATTTAATAGCTCATCCTTTCATTTTCTAAATATATTCAGGTAAATGCACCCTCCCTCTCACTCCTTAAAAGTTGGGAGCATATCATATACAGTTTTGTCAGTGTCATTTAGCGATATATCCCAAACATTACTTACAGTAATATGTAGCAATACACTTCATTTCTTTTTTATAGCTTCCAAGTTCTCCTTTGTGTGGATATACCATTGTTTATTCCCTGGTGGGGTTTTCCTGTCTTTAGCTATTATGAATAGTACTATAATGAATAGCATTAGGCTCTTTAGTTTGATTGCCAGTTCGTCTTAAGATTGATTTCTAGAAACGGGATTGCTTGGTCAAAGGATAAATGCATAAATAATTTGGGTAGGTATTTCCAAATGTCACCTTGAATTCCCACCAGCATTGTATGAGGGTACCTTTTTCCAGTTTCCCCACAAAGTATGTTTCATACTTTTGGGTTTTATGTTTTATATGATCTTCCTTTATCCATCCATCCATCCATCCATCCATCCATCCATCCCTCCCTATCATCTATCCATCTATCTGTATCATCTATCTATCTCTTTTATAAAGGTAGTCTTTCATTGCAGGGTCTATCTTACTTGTTTTGGGTATGTTTGGGGGGATTTAGGAAGCTATATTTTTATCTCTCTCAGCAAACACACTCGAGACAAATGTTCAAAAGTCTATATTTGGAGTGGAAGGAAGGAAGCCACTTTTGGCCTCAGGTTTCAGCTGAGATTTCCAACACAGTTTACCAGGAATGTTACTCATTGGGAGTCAAACAGTGTTGCTTGCACAGGTTAATAAAAAGTGATGCCTTTTTGTCTTTTTTTTTTTTTTTTTTTTTTTTGCTTTTAGCCATTTAGCCAGTGATTTTTATGTGAATGATTTTAATGAGGTAAAGGGACTCGCGGTGCTCTACATCCCTAAAGTGTAGAAGGAATCACCTTTCCAAGGCTGCTGATTTTGGTTTCATCAAGTTAATGCCTAGATTAATGCCTAGAGACCACACATCAGTGGAGTGATGAGCAGCATCATAGCCAACTGGACATTGCTGCTCCTATAAGTAGGTTTTTAACATATAGTCTTTTTTTTTTAATTTTTATTTTTCAATTAGAGTTGACATTCAACATTATATTAGTTTCAGGTATGTGCCATAGTGGTTAGACATTTATGTCATTTATGAAGTGATCCCCCTGATTAATCTAGTTTCTACTGGCACTATCCATGGTTATCACTATCTTATTGACTGTATCTCTTCTGCTGTACTTTATAGCCCCATGACTGTTTTCCAACTACCAATTTATACTTCTTAATTCCTTCACCTTTTCCACTCAGCTTCCCAACACCTCCCCCCCAATCCCGCTCCCCCACCCCAATCTGGCAGTCACCAGTTTGTTCTCTGTACTGTGAATTTGTCTTTGTTTTGTTTGCTTATTTTTGTTCCTTAGATTCTATAACATATAGTCTTTATTGAGGAAGATGAGAATAAAGGTGGTCCCCATGGAGCTGCCTCGTGCCCACGTGTGTTTAGCAGGCTACACTCAGGATTTACCTGCATGAGCATGCCCGACACAGCGCATGCTCCTTCTGATGCTCAAAACTGATTTATGTATTTGTGTATGTGACCGAGACCCATCCTTGGCCAGATGGCATTAGATCTGGCGTCAGCTGCTGTGGCTACAGAGACTTCCTTGAGTGCTGCAGGGCTGCAGAGAGTTTGCTGGCAATTTCATTGTTGAACTCTCATGTCAGATGTTTGGAAAGGTCTTGCCAAGGTCAGAGCGCAGCCCTTGCGGAGCGCTGTGAGGAGGGCAGAAGTCAACTATTTAGAGGCGGCAGAGGCACAAGGAGGTTCTCTGAGTAACACTGAGGTCAAATGTAGTAGTTGGTTCAGTCTTGGAACGTCTGGCTCACAAGTTCTTAAAAAATTTTTTTCTTTCAATCACAGGAAGACTTTGAGAAAAGCTGAACCGAAGATAAGAAGCCCACAACCTTTATTGTCCTTCTTATTAACCTGACATATAGCTTATGGTGCAGTAGCAATCACTTGTAAAAAGGAATTAAGCGCTGTTTTTGAGATGGAGTAGCAGGAGGTTTGCGGTCATATCAGCCTAGGTTCTGCACTGGACCAAATTCATAACAGTGTTTAGGCGAAGGGAAGCTGGCTTTCAGTGCACAGCACCTCTGTACCATGGAGTGTGCTAAACCATGTACCCTCTGTCGCGTGCAGCTCTTACCGTGTACTGATGAGGTGGGCGAGACATTTCATTTTATATAAGTTAAGACGTATTTCAGGAGGTCAGGAAATTTTCCTGCTGTCACACAGCTAGCAGGTGACAAGACTGCATTTCCCTTAGAAGTCTGGATAATTCTAAAGCCAGTGCCGGTAGCCACCAGCAAGGTGGGATGGTGACAGTTAGAGCTGAGTGACATAAAATCTGGGTCTCATTAGGAACTCTAATGGAGCCTTTTAATTACCATAGATCTCCCACATGCCTGGCATTATGCTCTAGAACCTACTTGTTCCCACTTTAAAGATGAAGAGTCTACGATACAAACGCTAAGTAAAACACCCAAGGTCAAAGCCAGCATTCAGGCTTCAGGTATGCTGCTGTTAAGTTTTATGCCATTTCGCATGCTTTTCTGAGTTGTTGGGTACTTGATATCTGAATTTTGACAGCATCTCATTCTCTGAGCCCAGGTTTCTTTGTCAAATATATATATTTAATACAAAGAACTTACTATTTCAGGATTTCTAAGTGCTTTATGAATAAAGCTCATTCTGTCTCACTGATTGAAATAACCCTTCAATGGAGAAATAGATGAAGTGATGATTCTTTTCTCTTCCACTTACTAAATCTCATTGAAAAGGTGTTAGTTATGCCTCCAACATTCCATTTCTTTAATAAAAGGTCAGTGTCAGGCAGCACTTCTGAAGAAACTGCTGATTGAAACCAGCATTTCAATTCCAAAACGACAACAAAAGCTCATATGTAAGAAAGGCTTGGTGACTGGCAAAGGACAGCTCCTTGCCCAAGAGCAGTGGTTCTAAATTACATGTAAGATGTAAGAGATCCTTTAAAGAGCCAGTTAGTGTTCTTACTCAGCTGTCTCAATGTCTGCAATCAATTAATTGTGCTTTTCTTGCGAATCTGTTAGGTGTATGGTGTTAGTGCTATGAGGCACATACCAAGGGAGACACCTTACTCTGAGGCCGGACACCTGAAATGTGACTCACAAGACTGGGGTGATGCCAAGTGCTGCCTGAGTGGAGCCAATGCCCAGGAAGTTCAGAGGAGGGATCCTTCTCTTCCAAAGGGATGAACAGGCCCAAACACTGCTCAGATTGCTTTCTCCTTCTAGTGGATCTGTTTCGTTCAAATTCTTAAGCCTAAGAATGACTTAACTCCTTTCTGTAAAGGCTCAGCCTCATAACTGTGACCAACATGGTAGCCAGCTTGGCCCTGCCTTCCAGGTCTAGGTAACTTTGGCTCAAGTCCTAAGTCAATGTCCTATAGGAGATCATAGCCCTTCCTAAGACATCTGCAAACCCTTAGGTATTGTGGATATCTCATCCTCTGTCTCTATTCTGCATCATATTGGTCTAGGTTGAAAATCTAACTCTTTATCCATTTTTTCCTGTTCACCCCAAAAGTCTGTGAAGGCACTAGCCTTTTTGTTTTTAATATTTGGAAGCTGGTGAGAAAGGCTTCATGTCACAAAGACTTAAGCAACTTCAAACAAATCATTAGGCATCCCTGTCCTTGAAAAATGCTTGTTAGCCACCCGTTGCAGATAGACTCACCACAGAGCAGGCTCTGAGATGATTTTCCTACAGAGTTTCCTGCAGGGAGTCAGGATCCATACATGTAGCGGGAGGAAGGAAGCAGGACTGGGCAGAGGGAGAAGCTGTGCTATAGTATTGTCTCAGCAGAGCCTGTTGACTGTACAGGAATGTATTGAAGCCGGGATGACCCTGCAATGTTGTCCCAAGGGGTTTTGAGGGGCCCGAGCTTGACAGCCCTGCATCCCCCAGTCACTGGCTGCAGGGACGCAGGAAGGGATGTGAGCCCCTTGAGAGGGCTGCCTGCTGACTGGGGGCTGTCTGCCAGGGGCGCTCCCGGAGCCTGAGGAATGAGACTTCAGTCCTGGAGGGGGGTCTGGAGTGCAGCCCAAAGTCCACTACACCCCCCGCAGTGGTCTTCTTTCCCAGCTTCATCCCATTTTTCTGGCATCTCTTGCTTTTCTCCCTTTCTCAGGAGCAAAATAAAGTGTTTTCACGCTGGGCATCTTAGCCGTTTCTGGGCTTTTGCTCTCATCTACACCCATAGGATCTCACCTTCGATGAAAAACTCTACATATTTTTTCTAAATACTTTTGTACACATGTGTGTACCAGCTCAAGTTTAACACATTTTTACCCTAATTTCATTTGTTCCACAACAATACAATAGGAGATATGAGAGAGAAACTGTAACGAGCAGGTGGATTCCAGAGGTTTGCAGTGAGGCTGCTCTTCTTCCTCTGTGGTCTTAGATAAGTCCCTTTGCCTCTCCAGTCGCAGTTTCTCCACCTGTAAAATGGAGGAATAATTAGCATAAATATTAAATAGCACTCTGTTTAGTACTAACTGGGCACCCAATAAATGCTAGATGTCTCCCTTCTTACGCCTCTTTCTTGACCCTTTAAATTGCCATTGTACAGCCCCTGGCTTTATGAGCTCGTGTCGAAATGACTATGAAAATGCGTGTTCTGTTAGTTTTTTCCCTACACAAATTTGAAATCCTTCTTCCAAGCAAACGATCGTAAAGAGGGCCTTTTAACTGTTGTCAACTGCAAAACAGGTGTCCAGGGTTGGGGAGTGGGGGGCAGATGGCGGCACAGGTTCAAGGCGATGCTATGTTCATAGTGCCAAGGTTTCTTCTGGCTTCCTGGTGTCTTCTGTCTATTATTCCTTGCTGATTTTTTTTTTCATTTTAAGCCACAAATCAAATATATTATATTTATATATAATGTCTTTGATTTCCATTAAGACCATGCCTGAATTGTAATAAACTTGTACTTTTCCCATGTGGAGGCATTATTTTAAAACAATTAAACATGTTTATGATAAAATTATAATAAACGAACACAGATGTTTTAATATATTTTGAAATATGTACAATCTGTTCAGTGCTGAAAACACCACCAGGTACTGCAAGTTCAGCAGGAAGGCTCCTGTTTATTGCTGTTTTCACTGAGTTTTGACTCTAATAGTTTTCAGTTTGTCAAATTAGAAAAAGAAAGTCAGCATGCAACCCAACCTTTTCAACTCTCAGCCATGGAATAGATTGCCACATCTGGGCTCCCGACTCATGGGACCTTAGGAATGAGACAGGCTCCATCTGACAGTACAATATGAACATATTGGCAAAGAAATAATCTAAATGAATGTTATTTTGGATATTGATAAGGTGAGATAGAGCCAGAGAGTTGCAGCTGTTCTGAAACCCTACTGTGTCAGAGGGGCATAAGCCAGCAAGTCACCCTCGTGCCACCTGAGTGTGCAAAGAGAACAGCTAGGAGCACTCTGGGTGGAGTCGGGTACAGAATAATAGGCAAAACTTAGAGGAATACTGAGTCATAGTGTTTCGACTCCATGTTAAAGAGAAGGCGTTTTCTGTCCACCTGTGCTGACGGAAGCCGGCTGGTCTTTTCTCTACAAGTGAGCATCCCTGGTGTCTCTTTGTGCATCCACATTTCCTCTTCTTATAGTAAAGTCACCAGCCAGATTGGATTAGGGCCCACCCATATGGCTTCCTATAAATGTATCACCTCTTTTAAGGTCCTATCTCCTAACAGGGTCACATTCTTGAGGTATGGAGGGTTATGACTCCAAATTTGAGGGGGCAGTACACAATTCTGCCCATTGTGTTAGGTGTTTTCATTATCTGAGGCACAAGTGCCTTCTAATGGCTATTTCCCGGTCCTGGGCCTGAGGGGCAGATGCAAGTCTCTGGGAGGCACTTGGGTGTATCAAGATGGTACCATAAAATGGCTCTCTAACTTTGGAACAGAGGTGACTGACAGAATGTCCCGAGCTGTAGTTAGCAGAATTCTTTACTTCGCGTCAGCTGTGACAGATAGCAGGCCAAGCCTGATTCACTCCCTCTAGGGATGTGTGTGTCCACTCCTGTGCGGAGACCCAGGCTCTAGGTGGCGCTCAGTTTCCCTCCTGCCAGCAGCACCCAGCCAGTACTGGCTAACTCTTTGTCAAAAGGACTTGAAAATTGAGTTACTGTTGACGCATATGAATAGCATGGTTTGCTGATCAGAGATGCCTCTAACACCTGAGAGAAGGTTATTTAATTCACTTTTTACATCAAATGCAATCTTACTAGAATAATATAGACAAAATGAAGATCGGAGAGAAAGTGAGGAAGTTGATGTGAACATAGTTGCTGTGGCTGAGTGTACAGTTTGGCTCCAAGTGTGATACAATTCCTAATTCTCATTATGAAGATTGTGAATGTGTTACCAGTTCCTCAAGGAAGAGAGAGCTTCTCACATGGTGTTTTATATGGAGCACATCGAGTGACGTTAGATCCTCGTTAATAGTTTTGCAAGAAATGCAGATGTGAATTTCATAAAGTCAGCTTCTTCGGTGATAAAAAGCTGTCCCGTGGTGAAGTAAGCCTTGTAGTTTTCTAGGGGTCTAAATATTCAAAGGTAAAACTTGGACTACCTAGAGAATTTACAATTTGTTGATTTTAATTTAGAATTAAATGTTTGCTTCTCATTTTTAAAATGAAAAGCATGTGACCCTTGAAGAAAGGATAAGAGCAAAAGTGAAGGCAGATTTTGATTTAAATTCTCTGAGGAATAAATGACAGGGGTGATTTGATGAGTATGTTTTTCTACTGCCATGCATTAATTAACTAACTGTGTTTTGACTTTCTATTTGTATGGTCAGCTCCTAATCAAAGAGTGTTAAGGACAACCACTGTAAGTACAATAGATGTGCTGAGAAAAGCAGGACACAGAACATCTACTAGTAACTCAGTGGAACCTCCTCAGCCTTTGGTCAAGGGTCGGTTCGCCCATGTTTAGGTGGTAGAATCCTATCTAATTGCCAGGAAAGAATATGATAAAACGTGGAGGGGTTTCTTTACTCAGGACTGTCTAAAAACTATCTCAAGGATTTGTTGAATGTAATCAACTTTATCCCTTTGACATGCAAACAATCTACAAATGCAGAATACAAAAACAAACTCACAGAAAAAGACAGAGGATGAGAGAGACTGAGCACAATAAATTTCTACCTTTTTTGGGGACTATCCTCTTCCAGTATGACTTATCCAGTATAGGCTACATTTGTCCTCTCCTTGTATGGCATACCTTTGCTCTTGGCTTTCTGCCTGTCTCACTTTACTGTGGATAGGATGACCTATTCTTTGTCGGGCCCTTTTATAATTTGCAAAAGTTATTTATATTTACACCTGAGGATTCTCAAGATTCAATTGAAAAGCGATCATTCCTGGCTGTTTTTCTAACTTAGGCACTCTGTAACATGTCAGGTGCTTCTTAGTTCCCCAGGAATCTTGGAGGAGAGGCCCAGGGAGCAGGAATGCAGACCTTGAGGAGGGGTCACTGCTAGGCTGGTGTTGATTCTCTGAACTTGGAGGAGGGGCTCTGGAGGTGCTACCCAGCTCTCAGAGGAGAGAGTACCAGCCTCTGGTGCTGGTGCTTCTGAGGTTGAGTCTGCCTGTGCTGGAGAAAGTGCAAACTGGCGTCAGCTGCTGCTGGCAGGAAGCTGTGTTTTCAGCATGACATTCACTGGAATTGGAGGACAAGTCCCTATTTTCTCCTGCTTTCCCTTCTCCCCGGAGCACCCTCTATTGAAGGAGCCTTATACAGAACTGCAGGCAAAGCTTGAATGGTCAGCAGAGTCTTGGGGCCAGTATCATAAGGCTGAGTACAGAAGAGTGGGTTTGGAGTTGAGGCAATATTAAGCTATTGCCTCAACTTGCCAGCCCGTTACACATCAAAGCCATTCTTGGAGCAGACCTTGTTTATATGCTTCTCGCTTCTCCATGAAACTTAAACAACTCCTTCAGCACTCGTGGTGGAAGAAAGCCTTGGCATTCTGTGGTCCTGGGACAGGCCTCTCTAAGCATCTGTGTTTATATTTCCTTTGAGTGATCAACACAAAGGCGTAAAGATTTTTATGACTTTCTATGTATGTATATTAAAGGAAAATATATAAGATAACTAAAAAAGCTGTTTGTTTTCTTTCATACACCAGGTAGACAGTAGTTTTGTGGTTATTATAAACATATGGTTCAAACAGCCTAATTTCTTGAAAAAGGAAAGAAACATTATGCCTCTCTGATTTTCTACTCAAATAGAATTTTTTAATGCAAATGAAAGCATGAATTAAGCATAAAAATAACCTAATTCCTATCATCGTATTTTAATGATCCCTAATTAGAGCAAAATTTAAAGTGAATACAAGCATATTAGAAACTTTCTCATATGTCCTTAATTTGTATCTATCACTCATAATGCTAACCCCATTATGAGTGATAGCATTAGAGGAAAACACCATTTTACTCACACTGAACCTATTTCTTAAATACAAATACCTTTCCTAGGTATAGACACAGAGGATACATTCAACAGCTTCATCATGTGACAAAGTTCTTAAGACCTGTGTTATTCTGAGTCTTGTCCTTTTGATTATGTTTTGAAAAGGAGAACATGCCTTAACTAGTTTTCCTAAGGCTGCAAGCCTGAGATCTTGCTCCTACAGAGAGAGAGAGAGAGAGAGAGAGAGAGAGAGAAGAGAGAGAGAGAGAGAGAGAGAGTGAGTGTTTACTGGCATCATCATGTCTATACTCAGGCAGAAACAGAGAGGGAAATCTAGGTGTCTCAGCTCATTGTCTGGCATGGATCAGAGAGGTGAAAAATGTTTCTGTCAACTTCAGCTTGTGGATTTTTAAGGTAGTATTTATCGCCCTTAATTTATAAGGACTGATGGTAAATAAATCATCACACAGAATTAGGTATAAAAACGTTCTGGTTCCTGAACACATAAACAAACGTTAACAGTCCCAACTTTGCTGGAATGTGACAGTATTCAGAAAACATCTCAGTGGAACATATAGATTAGAGGAGCTTTAAAATGGTTTAATTCCAAAATAAGTTGTGATTCCATAAAGCCTGGACTGATACTACTTTCGTTGCTGGGCTTTGGGGAAATTGTTCCCATTTTGTTCTTCTCATCTGATACAGAAAATAATGAGGTGAGGCCTCAATCCCACCAGCTGCAGATGGTGGGGACCCTCAGGACTAAGCCAAAGGCAGGCAATGTCTCAGACAATGTCAGCAACAGCAGCTGTTAGTGAATCAAGGAAACATTGGAGGACTCTGTATGACAAAAGTTATTACTAAATTTTGGAGATAAAGCAAATAAAATATCTGATTTCAAGCAAGTTAAGCGTTCCTGCAAGACTGGGGGAAAAAAAATAACAGTGGTTTGAATGTAGCGTGTATTTGGTCCTGGTGCTGGTATGGGCTGGGCTGAATCTGGTGAGTGAAAGAAGCAGTGGCAGATTGAGCCAGCTCATTGCTTTATCACCTTGTAATATTTGCAGGAGGCATTCTTGGCTTTAAATAATAACACTCACAGACACCCCGCTACCCCCGATTGATAATGCTCCTGGCTGTCGTTTCAGGCAGTGGGCTTTGTCAACTAAGTTTTGTTCCGCAAAGCATGGTCCCAGAGCAGTAGCATCTGCATCACCTGAAGTCTATTAGAGATACAGAATCTTAGGCCCCACCTCAGACCCACCAAACCAGAGTCTGCTTGTTAACAAGTTCCCTGTGGGACTTCTGTGCCCATGAAGATTAGAAATACATGTCAAAATTGTCCTCCCCAGTATTTCTGGCTGACACATGCTGCAGACTTCCATGTATCCCCTTACCATTTTGCTACCAACGTTTTTTTTCCCCCCAGCTTTATTGAGATATAATTGACATATAATGCTGTGTCAATTTAAGATGTACAATGTGATGATTATAATACATGTATATATTGTGAAATGATTACCACTATAGGGTTAGTGAACACATCCATCACCTCACATAGTTACCAGAAAAATATGAAACACTTCACAAATTAATATGTTATCCTTGTACATGTTAATCTTCCATGTATTGTTCCAATTTTCGTATATGTGCTATTAAAGAGAGCACGCTGCTTCCCACTTAAGCCCGCTTCCTGCTTCCTTCTAATTCTCTAAATGCCGCATGAATTCTTCACTGGCCTTCACTTGAATTTTTCCCTGTCTCTTTTCCCATTGGAGAAAATAATAAGGTAGAAAGGAAAGAAAGGCGGAAGACAGGAAAGAGAGAAGCAAGAAAAGAAAAAGGAAGGAAGGTGAGAAGAAAGAAAAAGTGGGCAGGGAGGGAGGCAAGAGGGGAGAGAGAACTCCTGCAATCGTGCGGCAGTATTGCTGGAGTTCACGACTTCGTGCCAGGTGCGCGCAAATGTATCCCGTTCACTACGTCCATTCTTAAAACGATGCCGTTGGTTTCCTATGGTGGTGAAGAGAGCGTTAATTGCTATAATAATGTGGAGGGCAATTAGGCAATGTCTGTTCAAATTTTTTTAATGAACATTTTTTTTTGATCCAGCAATTTCGGAATCTTCACCACAGAAATACTTGCACAAATGCACAAAAAATATATGTCAAGGGTGTCTATTGCAAGATCATTTAAATAGCAAAAAGCTGTAAATAGCCTAGAAATACCAGTAAGAGTTGTTTTGAAAAATCGACATATATCTCTGCAATGGAATGCTATCCCGGCATTAAGAAGAACTGAGGAAGATGTGTGTGTGCTTATGTGATGAGCTCTCTAGATCACATTGTCAATGGAGAAAAGGAAAGTGTAGAACGATGGGCAAAATCTAATTCCGTTTGTGTTATTTTTTAGTGTGTGGACATGTGTGTATTTATGAAGCATCATTAATAACTTACTATATTTATATCCAACAGAATATTCTACAGCCATTACAAACATGGTTTTGGCAGAATTTTGAATAACTTGGGACATTTTTGTGATACAATGCAAAGTTTTTTAAAAAAGCAAGACTTTAGTGTCATGGTTTTTCTCCTTCACCTTTCTTGAGCATTTTCCAATGTTATTAAATTTTCTTTAAAAAATATCATTAATTTCTGTATGCTATAATCTACTCTCGGGTTCTTAGGTTGTTAGCAATTTTTCAACTCATATATAATGTTGACATTAACTTTTTTTTACCTAATATTTTCAAATCTCAGACTCTCTAAGATAAATTTCTTATAATTACTGTTTCATTGCATATGACCTTTTATTATAATTACTGGTTCATTGGATGTGACTTTTTATTATAATTACTGGTTCATAGGATGTAATATTTGATATTTATTGGCAAATTGGTTTCCATGATCTACAAAGATTTTTAAAGAAATAGCTTCAATTTTTGTTACTGTGATTGATTATTAAAAGTCCTTGTTTACTCAGCAAATTTTAAAAGTTGAGGTAAAAGAGTTCTTAATGCCTACTGTGCACCAAGCTTCCTAAAAGGCAGTGGGCACACCATTAAAATAAGACAGGGTTGCAACTGAAAGTGTGACTCGGGGCCATCACACTTAAACAGGGAATTACACCATATTACAGCCACCATAGAATTATGCCCAGAGAGCCAAGAACACAGGACACCTAGAGTATGGCTGTGATAACTAACCAAGGGAGGCGCTCGCTCCTTCACTTTGACGTTTCTTTTCCTACGTTTCATCTAAAGAGTGATGCTAACTTAGTGATGGGGAAAAACCTTCTTACTCTTATCAAACTTTAAGTATTAACTGCACATGACTGTAACAAAGAAGTGGAAAAGAAACTCACCCTAGTTTGTGTGTCAAGGTCTAGAGTTATTTATATAATTGACAGATTTGGAAGGTGATAAGCCTCCTTCAAGGACACATACATTTATCCTAAATCTCTACCCAAACCTGACCTTCAAACACTGCATTTCTCTCTGGCTGCCTAGAATAGAAAGATTCTGTTCTATAGAAAGTTTATGTGGGCTTTGAAGCATTTGCTCAACTTCCAAAAAAAAAAAAAAAAAAGACTCTCCAAAGAGAAGAGATAACCCAACCTCTACAAATAGGACTTTCAACTCTCTTTAATAATTTCTTAGGTTAAAAAATTCTAGACTCCTAAAAGCAAAATGAACAGGACAAACAGAGACTCATGGACATGGACAATAGACTGGTGGTTACCAGAGGGTAAGGAGGAGGTAGATGGGGTAACGGGGGTCAAATATATGGTGACAGAAAGAAATCTAGCTATGGGAGGTGAATACACAGTGTATATATGCCTTACTGTTAAAGTGTAAACTGAAACTTATTGGATTTCGTTAACCAATGTCACCATAAAACAAACAAATAAACAAACATAACCAAAATACTTGGGTCATGGACAACTCATATCAGATCATATGACTCAAATTGAAATGGAGAATAAATATAAGATAAAAAAAAATCCTAAAAAAGTTGACTAAAAGAAATTGCCAATATTTGATATTTTTAAAACTTGTAACAGAGGCAGTTTCATATGGTTAAACTAAAACCTGGGATTGCATTCTTTCTGTTTCTTTGCAAGGGTATCCCAAGTACACCCTTATATTAGACCTAACTGAAACTTCATTTCACACCAAATGACTTCTGCAATATCTGCCCCACCTACAAAGAAAAGAAGAGAAAAATTATTAACATAGGTTATGCTTGGTTATCACTTTCTAGTCAGGTCATTGGTGAGATAAAATTGGAATAAAGTATTTCCCAAATTGAAGGGAAAGAGGTTCCCTGCTTATTTAAGCAAAGACACTTCTAGCTGTTGCAGAATTAGGCTTCAGGAGCAAACACAGGCAAGCAAACCCAGCAAACTACCAAACAAACTGTAATTTATAATCTCCACTCAAACAAGGCTAGTGTCCTCCTCTGAATACAAACAAAATGCTGAGTGTATTGCGAATCCAAGATTATTATTAATACAAATCTGTGTACCAGAGACCCAGGAGAAAAAAAGAGAGAAAGGGAGGAGGAGAGAGGGAGGGAAGGACGGAGGGAGAGAGAGAGAGGAGAGAAGCTTGAGCTTCAGCCTGAAATTGATGGAGATCTCTTTTCTATTACTCTTATCAGATTTAAACTCATATTGTAAAAAAGTAAATTTAATAATTTGGTAGAGGGTTCTGGTAGGGGAAACGATGCTTCAGAGCTTGGAAAGCTGGCCTGATCCCATAAAAGCATCAGAATTCTCTGTCAAAAGCTAATTCATAATTTTAAATGAATCCATAGTTTTTTAGAGTCTTGCTATTCATGATGTAACCCACAACTCTAGCCAGTGTTTCTCAAACTCAAGTGCATGTAAATCACTGGGGGTCTTGTTAAAAGCAGATTCTGATTTAGTAAATCTGGGGTGGGGGTCTGAGATTCTGCATTTCTAACCAGTACCCACATGATGTGATTCTGCGGTGCCGGCATCATACCGAGTGGCCAGGTGTTAGCATCCTTCTCTGAGGGCCTTGGTTCCTTTTTTCATAAATCGACTGATCCATACTGAGTGCTAAGACAAGATGCTCCATCCAGCTCCCCTTCAGTGATCTTGCTCTCTCCCCATTTGACTCTTCCTACCTATAAAATGGGAATAACGAATCCATGTTGAGAGTCCACTGAAGGGCAGAATCTTAGACTTTCTGGTAGAAGAAAACTTGAAGATTGTCTGATCCAACCCTTTTCCCCCCCCCCACCCCACCCCATCCACACCCTTGCTTGAGATCCTGCTGAATGAGACAGAAGTTTTCATCTCATTCCATGAGCCTGGGACAACTCTGCCGGGTAAGGGCTGCTTGGAGATATTTTCAAGTTAAGTGGAAGTAGCTGAAAAACTCACTGCCCAAAGCCACTCAGCCAACCACACCTTGACGAGGGATTTTCTCCTTTGGCTTCAGGACAGAAGAAATAAGACACCCAGGTTTGGGGATCCCTCCTGCCCTTTCCTGTCCCCACAGCAGGTGAAGGCACAGCTCAGTCTTGATTTGTCCCTACCTGTCAAGAGCTGGTGTCAGGTTCAATTATTGTTTTGCAAATTCATTTCAGTCCTTTAATTCAATTCACCAGAGATGCAGTATTGATTCCCCAATCTCTTCTGTTTTTCCACATTGGCTTTCTGGTCTCTGTCTCTCTATCTCCCTCCCCACCCCACCCTTCCCTCCCTCTGGCTCTGGAATACATGTCACATTCCTGGTAAAAGTGCTGTGACAGACTCATCTGCAGTGATCAAAGTAGAGGTATAATAAAGGAAATGTGTGAACATGTTTGAGAGATGAAGTGATGAAAATGATCATTTTTTATTTATGGAGGAACACTTTAATTTGGACATAAAATAATATAAATCAGATGTAACAATGCCTCAGGAGTCAGGACTAAAAGTGTTCTCATTTAATGAGTCTGCTCTCTTTTGTCCTTTGTAATTGCTGTAGCACCATTTTTAAAGTCCAACAGGTCTCTTGTCATTGAGGGTGTCTAGTTAGTAATTTTTACATCATATGTGGGTGACCATGTAATTTATTGGCCAAACCACAATACTTTGGACGGTGGAAGGAAGCAATATTGGTGCTTATGCTCCTGTGTCAGGGATGCACTGAACTATCTCAGGTTAACCAAGACACAGCTGTTCTACTTATGGGCAGTTTGTAATATGAGACCCAGTGACAGTCTGGCATTGAGAGGCGAATCTGTCCAAGAAAAATTGCACCAGACAGAATTAAACAGTCATGGAAAACTTTATTCGAGATTACTGCAATAAGGGAGAGATATTGAACTCAGCTCTGAATACCACCAGGGCAGCTAGGGATTTATAGCCAAAGGGCAGATTTATAGCAAAGGGGGTCTGTGGATGAAAAATTACTAAGCAGAACTTGTTAGGTATAGAGGGTGGAGGGATTCTTGTTGAACTGGGCTCAATAGGTGTTGGTTCACATCTCAGGAGCTTCCTGGGTGAAATCTGAAACTAGCCCCTGTGCACGGAGGGCAAAGAAAGACCAAAGAAAGAGGCATAGCACTGCGGATTGGTAGATGGCAGTTTTGATGAGCAAGGGAACTTGCTTTTGAAGCTTGTCTTACTTAGTCGGCCACAAGACGAATAGTTTGGCACACCCACCTGCCAAATCTTAAACGTTTATATAGAGGTCTTAACTGCATTCAGTTACACACATCATCCAGATGGTAGCAACGACCCATACTCTCTCAAGGCTGTGTCCTTCAAAAAGGCTCCCATTGTGGGAAGTGGGGAGAGAGTCCATTCTAAGCACGGGGAGTGGGGGAAGAACTTTTGATCGATCAGGTCTGGTTCCTAGGTCAACCGGCAGTCAGTACCGTCCTCTTGATGACTTCCAATACTAGGCCAAGGGTTGCAGGCAAGAATGAGGCCTATTGAGAAGAGGACTCAACCAGGAAGGGAATCCCTGTGGAAGCCCGCCAAATGGAAGGCAGCTTCTAAAATTTACTCTCCTCCAAGGAAACCCATAGTTCTCAACCATAAGGACTCATCCTTACTCTGAGAAATTCTTCCAAACATTTTCATGTTCTCATTTCTTTTCCTTTTGTGATTTCATTTTCTTTCATGAATTCAGTAATTCTTATTGTGTTTGATTAGGATGTCTGTTTTATCTTCTGATCTTTGCTTCTCTACTCAGCAAAGCTGGGGGTGAAACTGACTTTTGAAAAGTGAAAAATGTGGTTTGAATCGATCAAGGGAAGCACAGTTGTCATTGGCCCACATTTCATGATACATCGTTTAATGAGCTTAGTGAACAGAAGGAAAAGCAAGGGGATTTATCTATTTTATGTCTATTTCATATCTGTGTCCACCACAGGGAGGCCCAGTGTAGGATGCACTCTCTGTATCCAGTATTCGCCACTGGGCTAGCCCCTTCCCCATTCTGGAATCAGTTTCCTAGTCTATAAAATGAAGGCGTTTGGTTAGATGCTTTTTGGTACTTAACGCGACTCTTCATAAATTTCATAATTCTGATTTTTAAGTCATTCTATCCTTTATGGATTGTCTGTTCTTATAAAATATCCATCTCAAAGCCATTATAAAAGATCTAATAGTGAGTGATGATAAATCGATCGGAAAATAATAAGCCTGTGTTTGAAAAGCTCAGTTTTCCATGCATGTTAACGTTTTGTAGTTTAAGATATTTGAATCTTGAAGTCTGCAAGAATATTCACAACACCTTTATTAGTAAAAGTGGGCGTGGGTTAGGGAGATAGAAACAACCTGAAATGTACTCAAACAGAAGAAATAGTGATGAAATAAATAAAACATAGTGAAAAATCAATGAGCTATAGAAACAAAGGGGATATATATCAACAATTTCGAACAAAACAAGGCAAGTGAAAAAACAACTATAATACCACTTACTTAAAATGGTAACAGTTCTACTTGATTTGAGGGATATATATTTATGTATATAGTAAAATTATTTTTAAAAGGCTTGGTGATGATAAAACACCAGAATAGTGTTCAGAATATCAGTTACCACTGGAGATTGGGAGGGGCTTGTGATGTGCGGGGTGGGAGGGATTCATGGAGCGTCAGCTGTGTTTGCTGATGCTGGAATCCTTAAACTCGGAGTTGGATATGTGAGTTCATTGTATTGTGTGTTATACTTTTTCTGTATACCTAAAATATTTAATGACATCCTTGTGATAATGTTGGAAGGGGTGTGCCATGAAAAGACATCGCACATGCTTGTCTGTAAAGATCAGAAACAGACTCTCAGCAAGTTGCTATAATTTTTAGTAGCAAAGGCTACCATACATTTAAAATCTTCTTGCTGCCTGTCCCCAAATTGTAAGACACCAAATAAACAAAACAAGACCAACAAAAACAAAATGCGTGCATTTTGCCAAAGGAACTGCTGGTGCAGTACCAGGCCTCTTGAATACAACTACTTATTTATGTAATTACTATTGTTTACTGATACTTTACGCTGTTTTGAAAAAAGTTTCTGAAAACATATGTGGGTAGTGTGAGATATAAAATTGAGACTGGATGTCAGATTCATAAATGAACAGTTTACTCCGCAAATAGGCACCAACTTAGCCCTGAGCTTCCAGGTGGCCTAGACGAGAGGAGAAATCCTACAAGTTACAGAAACCAGCGCAGTAGGAGAGTTGAGTTCTTCTTGGTCCTAAAATTGGGAGAAGAATTAATCACAAAGATCCTTATATAAAGGGCACTGAAGCATTCTGAATGGTGCTTATGTTGATTTGTTTTTGATGTCGACTCCTCATTATTCATCATTTCACACAACAACCACAGTGATCTCATTATAACAGGGTTCAGGTCATGTGAATCCTCCAAAGGCCTTCCCTAGCACCCAGGATCAAGTCGGTACATCTTACCTTGGCCTTTAAGGTCCCTGCCCCTGCCCTATCCATTCTGCCCTCATCCCCTATCATTCTTCTGCCCTGAATTAGGCCCTAACTGCCCCAGTCCTCTTTTCTTCCATACAGAGCTTATAGAGCCTGGGCATCTCCTCTTCCCTCAGTTGGGAGTGGTCTTCTCCCAGATCCTGGCATGGATGACTCATCTTTACCAGTCAAGTCTCCATTCAAATGTCATTCTTATCCCTATCCCTCAGAGAGTCCTTCCTTGGTTAAATTAGCAAAAGTATCCTCCCTCCTCCAGTGCCATCCATAGGCCCCAGCCAAGAGGGGCACACTGGGCCTGTGCTGTAGAGGGCTCCCCTTTAGCCATCCTCCAGCCACATCTCTCTCCATGGAGCATGGAACACGTAGTCAATGCAGACAAGGGGATATGTATACTCAGAGCCTACGTCTCCATGTTACCTGGTTAGACCACACCCTGGTACCGGGGACTGGCAATTCTCTGACCAAATGGCCCCAAGCCCATTTCCAGAGTTGATGCATTTCTGCTGCAGGTCCCTCCTCCCAGGGGTGGTCTGTGCTGCTGGTTAGCACACCTCTAAGTGTGGGGTCAGAGGGCAGGCTTGAGGCAGCTGTTTGGAAAAGGCATAGGCATGGGTGGATCTTGGACATAGGGGCTGATGTAGCAAACATATGTGCAAAAACCTCCTCACAGTGGGAAGTGGAGCCAGGCTAGGAAGAGAAGGGGACAGGCCAACAGCTAGGGATAGGAGTCCCAGGGCTGGCTCACCCAGCTCTGCCATATCCAAGGCAGAACTCTGAGGAATCTGAGAAGCCTGAATGCAAACCTGGCCTTCCAGGTCTTTATAAAATTAATTTTTCAAGGTGAGAAGGTAGATCATATTTTATTTAACAGTTTGTTAGCTTGGCTCCCAGCTTCAATCCTTAAGACGTGTGCTGGTCTTCCTTTGGAGTCTAGCCACATCCCACAGCGTCAGAGGCAGGCCTACCTTCCTCTGCATTAGGGCCTGTCAGGAAGATGGGAAAGCACGTTCAGATGACAGGGCCTGCCTGTCACACGGGGACAGTACCAAATCTTCTTCTTCTTCTTTATTTTATTTATTTATTGTTTTTACGTGTACAGCATCTGGTCTTCTTAGCTGGTCTCCCATCCAAGTACTAACTGGGCCGGGCCCTGCTTAGCTTCCGAGATCAGATGGGTTCGGGCACATTCAGGGTGGCATGGCCATAGACTCTAGTACCAAATCCTCTAAAACATCTTTTCTACCTCCATCCTCACTAGGGGCTCCAAATCCTCTTCTTGGCACCACTGCTCTCCATCTTCCATTTCCCTGTTTTATTTATTTATTTATTTATTTTGTAGCATTGACAAAAATTTAAAATTACCTTATTTGTGTGTTTACTTATTTAATATCGTTTAACATGAGTTCTGTGAGGTCAGAGGCTTGTGGCTACCTCCCCCAAACTTGGAAATTTACTAAGTGCTCATTAAAAATGTGCTTAGGTGTTGTTTGTGCCAGGACTGTGCTGGACGCAGAGATGGCTAAGAAAGGTCTTCTGTCCCCATTGGGCTCCAAGTTGAGTCAGGTAGCAGACCTGAACAAGAAAGGCCCTTTGCTAACAGTTGTACACTCCTTAAGTGGTTAATTAATCTAGGAACAAAAATATATATGTTGCTATTACTGGGGAAATTTTACTGGGTAGAGAAATGGTTTGTGAGGCAAATCAGCTCTAAGGCAAGGGAGATAATTGTCTGTTTCTTCTTCTGCCGCGATAGAGATAAGGGAGCTTATAAACTTGACGACTCATCAGCACTGGTAGAAACTCGTTCCTTCTCCTTCTCCCTGAAGAGAAATTGCCCGTTATTTTTCTAGGAAGAGGGTGTATTAAACATTTTCTGCTGTTAAGCTAAAATACTGTTTAGAACAGGCGGCTAAAATCCCCTCCAGTGCTTCTTTCTCTCTTGTTTAACTCACCGCAAATGGTGACATCTGCTCAATAGCTCTGTCAGGGCTGCTCACTCTCTCTGAGGGACTGCAGGCCTCCGGAGTCCCTTCGCTAAGGCCTCACGCATGCGGCAGGCCAGCTAGGACTTTTGGCAGCTTTGGGAGATTTCGGTTGCTCTCCAGATGGCCCTAGTGGTGTGAGGATGAAAGGAGACAGCAGGAACATGGTCCACATAGAATATTAGAAAAAATAAAATAAGGCTTGTTTCTTCCCAGTGAGAGAAATATAAGAGGTCATTTTTATCCAATGATGGTCACACAGGCCTCATAAAGCCAATCCATTTGGCATAGGGATGAAAATATCATAAGTACTGCGGTGCCTCCTTCAGCAGCACATAAACTAAAATTGAAACGGTACAGAGAAGATTAGCATGGCCTCTGTGCAAGGATGACACTCACATTCATGAAGCGTTTTGTATTTTTTAAAAATACTGAGCATTACACTTGACTGGAGCTTTATCTTGAAAAACAATAACTAAAAATCACAAAAGTGATCCTGTACTTAGCAAAATTAGGTTGTCATTTCACTGTCTGCTAGTTCTTGGAACAAGCACATATATTTTTAAATAAAACTGTATGACATTACCATATTTATTTTTTATTTGGCTCTCAAGATATGTATGCATTCATCCACCAAGTATTTATTTTGTACTTGCTATGTGCCAGACACTGTTCCAGGCAGTGGGACAAAAAAAGAGTGAAAATAACCTCTGGTTTATAGACCTTATATTCCAATGCGATGGTTGACAAATCATAAAATGTTAAGGAAAAGTAGAGAATGCTAGAAAGTAACAAAGCGCGAAGAAGAAAATATGAAGCAGGAAAGGTAGAAGGTGCAGAGTGGGGTAAAGGTTACACCCTAGTTGTAAAGAGTGTGGTCAGAGTAGGTCTCTCTGAAAATATGACCTGAGGGCAAAGACTTGAAGGAGAGGAGGGAGAGATAGACATATGTGTATCTGGAGAAAGAACATTCTCATCAGAGGGGACAGCAAGTGCAGAGGCCCTGGGTAGGATGTGTCTGAGGAAGATTAAGGGGGCCAGTGTAGCTGGAATGAAGTGAGTGACGGGAGGGAGGTAAAGGTGCGTTTGGAGAGGTATGGTGGGAAGATCACTCAGGATATGGTAGCCAGTGAAAGGACCTTGATTTCATTCTGAGTGGGATGGGGAGGCCAGTAGAGGGTTTTGAGTAGAGGAGGAAGGCATCTGGCTCACTCTGGTTACTGAACTGACAATAGACTGTAGGAGAATGAGGGTAGAAGCAGGATACTGAGAAGCTATTACAGCAATCAGGTAAGAGGACTTGATGTTACCGAACTCAAGGCGTTTGTTTTGACTGCACGTGTCAAGGCCAAAGGAGACAGGACAGGAGTCTGCAGCAAGGAAGGCAGAGTTTTATTTAAGGAGGTGAATGTCAACAAGCCTAGAGACACAGGTGAACTAGCGCTCAAAGACCTGGCTCCCCGATGCTCTCTAGGGAATAGATTATACAGGGAAAAAAACTTTTTAGCTAAAGGAGTTGCGGTTGTGGGCTCTGCTGATTGGTCCAAGCTTGGGTAGGAGACAGCTGATCGTTACATCAGGTCCTGATGTCAGTCATGGCCTCCTTCTGTCTGGTTTTGAGGGAATGTGGCATGGTCATTTAGCCTTCATGGGTGTGGAACTGCAAGACGTTATCTTTAGTTTGAGCTAAACAGTGTCTGTGGTCAACAGACCCAAGGCTTTGTTCCTAAAACTGTTCGATGCTGACTATGGCTTAATGGTTAAGGGGCGGTAGTGCAGTATGCAGAAGGATAAGGAAGGAAAAAAAGCAAGGGAGCCCAAGGCCAGTTTGAAGCAAGGAGAAAGAGATGAGAAAACGTCATTTTAAAGAAGTGAAGATTTGCACAGTTATGGTGGTAACTTGGACCAGGGTGGTAGTTGTAGAGATGGTGAAAAGTGTAGGGATCCCGAATACATTCTGAAAATGGAGCTGATAGCATTTACTAACTGGTCTGATGATGAGAGACACTGGATTACTGGAGTAGGAGGAAAGAGAGGAATCAAAGATGATGACTCAAAGGCTTTTGGCCTGAGCAATTGGAAGGCAGGAGCTGACATGAACATAAATGGGGAAAGCGGCAGTGTTAGGATATTTTAGAGGGAAGATCAAAAATTCAATTGAGCATGATAACTGTAAGATGCCTAGCAGACACTCAAGAGGCGATATCAAGTAGGTAGAATGCTCAGGGCATTCTTTCCCGAGCCTCTGGAAACCTACATCACAAGCTGTGATGTAATAAATAAGAAGACTCGTTATTTCTTACAGTAGAGTAGGGACAAAGCGGGGGGGGAAGAATCACGAACATGGCACCTGAAAGTGACGAGATACTACTGTTATTACTAGGACATTTTTTGGACCCAAGAGAAGGGAGAGTCTTCTTGATGTGGTTGGCTGCAGTTCTCTAATAATGCTCCTAGATAATGGGAGGCTCTACTCCTGTCTTCAGGCTAATTAAAGGAGGGCTGGCCAGAGGGCGGGAGCTGGTAACTCCCAAAGGCAAGGGCAGTGCGAATTGAGGGACATTCTACAAAATAACTTGCTTCAAACCTTTGAAAGTGTCAAGGTCATTGAAGGAGGCTAAAGAGACATGACAAATAAATGTAACACAGGCTTATTTTGACCTGGATCCTTTTATTTTAAGGGGGATTATTGGACAATTAGGGAAACTTGAATGGATTAGAGAATTAGGTAATAGTAATGCATCGATATTAATTTCCTGATTTTGATGTCTGCTTTGTGGTTATGGAGAGGATGTCTTTATTTGTAGAAAATAAACGCAAAGTATGAGGGGAAAGAAACATCAGGTCAACAACTTATTCTCAAAAGGCTCAGGGAAAAAAGAGTTCTTTGTACTATAACTGTAAGTTTTCTGTAAAGATGAGATTGTTTCAAAATTAAAGTAATATTTAAAATGTAGGGCCATCCATATAGAGAACTAAGCAGACACAGTCCTCTACTTTAGAGGCCCTACGAGAGTTAGGTAATTAGAAGACACACAGAGCAGTCAATAATTGGTGGGCAAATAAATATGTGTGATAAAATATATTGTTTGCAAATAAAAAGTACACATGAGAAGAGGTCAGTAAAAGGATTTGGAGGATGAGAGATTGAATTTGGAGTATATAGGCAGGGGAGAGAGAAAGTACTCTCTTACGGTTTAATGGAGTTTTTCAGCTGGGGAGGCAGCCAGATGCATTGGGGATTTGCTCCAGGCAGCTGGAGCTTCTTGGGAACCCTGGGGAAGCATCCTTCTCCACCAGGACCACAATCCAGCCAGAAGAGCACTGGCCCATAAATGAAGCACCTGGACTAAGAGGACATTTAGGAACCCTTAAACAATTGAAAGACTTTTGAATACAAGGATAAAATTGATAAGGAGTATGGAACATAGGAAGAAATAGATGAAAAAGAATGAAAATATAAGTTCTTCATATGTAGGATATAAAACTAAAAGCCACAAATAAAGAAGACAAACCAAAACTCATAGACCCAGACAACAGTATAGTGGTTACCAGAGGGAAAGGGGGTGAGGATGGGTTAGAAAAGGGTAAAGAGGTTCAAATACATGGTGACAGAAAGAGAAATGACTTTGGGTGGTGAACACACAAAGCAATATACAGATGAGACAGTATAGAATTGTACACTTGAAACCTATATAATCTTATTAACCAGTGTCATCCCAATAAACGTAATGAAATTCAAAATAGATAAAATAAATGTTAATCTCACCCCTCTAAAAAAAAAAATATAAGTTCTCTTCATTTGAAAATGTAAGTTTTATCATTTGAGATACCCACCTGCCTAAAGGAGTGGTTCCTGACCACCCCTCCCATCTCTCCTCCTCTCCCTCCCTTTGAAAAAGCAAACTTTGAACCTTTCTTTAATTTGAAAAGCACAGGAGCGTTCCCCTTTCTTCTCAAATCTTAGATAACAGCAAGAGAGTCCCCTTAAGTAGAATTTTCTATTTTGTGATCCCTAAAATATTCATTGCAGAATTATTGCAGCATGTTTTCCAAGTGTCAGAATAAATTTACACTGCAATATTACAATACTTGAGGCCTATCACTTTTCTTTTGGCTTAAAACAAGTCTGTTTATAACATGCCTGATTACTTCATTGACCCATAATTTATTTGGAATAAATCAAGTACCAACATGGTAGTGTTTCATCCATATTTTAGTTACAGATTTCTATCAATTATACTGTGGTCTAGTATAACTAGATTTTGTATAAAATTAATTATTTGAAATGTATGGAGACTTGAATTGGTGTCTAGTATATGGTCAGTTTTTGTAAAGGTTACATGAGAGTCTGGGAAGAATGTGGGTTCTAATCATCAGGGAATGAGAGGGTTCTATATGCATCTATTAAGGTTAGGTTTTTAAGTGTATTCAGATTTTCTATATCACTACTAATTTTTTCAAATATTCACCTACCCATAACTGAGCAAGGTACTGAAATCCCACATTATGAAGACATATCTGACAATTTCTCCCTGTAGTGTTTTATGTCATTGGATTCTACTTTGTTAGATGTATACTAGTTTAGGATTTTTATTTCTTCCTGATGAATCAAACGGTTTTTATTATCTAGTGGCATTCTTTATCCTAATAATGCTTTTTAAAGAAAAAAAACCCTATTTGTCTCATACCAATATAGCTACCTCCAGATTTCTTTTGTTTATGATTTGTCTGGCATGTCTTGTTTGTTTGTTTACTTTCAACCATTCAATATGTTTTAGGCATGACTCTTGTGAACAATGTCTAGCTGGATTTTGGTTTTGGTCAATGAGTTTATCCATCTACATCTACTGATTATGAACAATAGAGAGTGTTTAGGTCACACATAAAATAACCCTGACCAGAATGGTACCCAACAAATAGTTACACTCAAGATTCTACTGCCCAGGGTGGACGGAGCAGAAGGCAAGCGCCACTTACAGAAGGGGGCCTCACAGTCACATGTCCCATCTGAGGCAGCCACGTGTTGCCCCAGCATCAGCAGTGCAGTTTCTGTAGAGACCTGTAAAGAGTACAGGTCTGTAGAGAGCTCCGTTCCGTCTTTGTCCCCAGATCCAGAGACAGCCATTTGAAATATTAGGCGTGGAGAGAAGGGGCACAGAATTCATCCTCAGTAAAGATTTCTGATGCCTGTTAGCACCGAATGACTATTAAGACAGCAGTATTAAAGAGAAAATACATGGCGCCCTTCTATTTCTGCAGTGGCTCATACATATTTGATGTGCAGGGATTTCTTATATCCTATAAAATTATTTTCAAAGCTTTCTGAAACTATGCCTGAAGAATAATGTATGTGTTCTCTTAATGCCTCCTGCTAAACTAGGTTTTTATGATCATTTCTATGAAATGACTTTTTTTTTTAACTCCCACTGTGTCAGTGACCTTCCTGTATCATTTGTATTTTTTTTTTAAATTCAGTCAGAGAAGATAAAAATATTTAAAATAGCTTATTAACAAGAAGCAAAACTAAAAAGTTGCCCGATGTTTCCGTTTAAACCAAAATAGGATTACTGTGCAAGTCACTAGTGGAAAAGCAACAATAATATGCATGATAGTAAAACAATGGCTTTTAAGCACCTGGTAGCTGACAGGTACTCTGCTAAGGTGTCTGTGTGTGTGTGTGTGTGTGTGTGTGTGTGTGTGTGTGTGTGTGTGTGTAGTCTGCACTAAAATATGAATGTTCAAGGCTCAGAGAGGTTAAGTAACTGGCCCAATCACATAGCCAGTGAAGAGTAGAGCCAAGATTCAACTCCAGTCTCCCTGAATCCATCATGATAAAAAGAATAAGTCCAGGAATAAAGCTACTGGAATTTATATCACAGCTCCACCCCTTAAAACCTATGTGGCAATGGCAAGTTAATACCCTCTCATAGCTCACTTTTCTCATCTGTAAAATGGAAATATCAGTATCTATTCACAATTGTTATGAAGATTTAATGGGATGATATGAGGAGATGCCCGGAATAGAGCCTGACATATAAAGCTCAAAAACTGTTAGTTATTATGGTTTCAGGGGGCATTGTGAGCTTCTTTATCATCAGTGGGTGATATGACTAGTCAAATGCTAAGTTTTCTTTAATGTTACGTTCATCTGGTTCTCACCCTCTTCCTCGTGCGTCCTATTCACCTGCCAAACTGCCTGGCTGATTTCCTAGAGATCCCAGTGTTGGCTGCCACCAGGTTCCCCTCCAGCAGTCACGGCCACGTCCCGTGGTGCCTTTTCCTCCCCACAGGGCGTCCTCGGATTTTCCCAGCTGTAAACTTTCATAGCACTCTATACTTTTCTCAATACTTAATGGCTGTTTAAGTCCTTCCTTCATTCTGTAAATATTTCCTGAGCACTTTCTACGTGGCTGGTCCTATTCTAGTCGCTGAGTCCCTCCCTCATGAACTTACATGTTCATTAAGGGAATGGGAAAGAGAAACAAATATACATGAAAAATAGAAGAAAATTACCCGAGAGTTCCAAGTGCTATGCAAGTAGTTAAGGAGGCGTGACGGAGGTGAGTGAGGATGTGAGGCATGCTGGAATTGGTCCTGGTAATCTCTTGGCGAAAGGTGGGAAACAGACTCAAGCTGGATGACATGGGCCCTAGGGCTGCGAGCTCTCTAGCACCCGAAATTCCCAGCCCCATGTGTGAGTTTAAGCTCCATCAGCAGCTAGCTGTATGGGTTTTGAAAAGTGGGCCTATTTATTCTTATCTGTAAAATGAAGATAAATGTTCACTGAATTGCCTAGTTCACAGGGATGATTTCAGAAAATGAATATAAAAGTATATTCTTGCGAGTCTGAATTACTATGAGCATGATAGTTAAAAGTTAAAATGTATATAGTTTGCGTTATAATTCCTAACCTCTGAACCAGAGCAGGATCAATTACTTATTCTTCTTTTTACCTGCCACAAAACCTAACAGAGACCCTATGTCCTAGAGGTCACAAGAATGAAGAGTACTGCACAATAAAAGCTTATAAAGTGTGTGAAAGAGCCTGTGATTAATGCTTGCCATGTGATTGTTAACATGCCATCCTTACCATCTGGCAGTAATGTTTTAAAAATTCTGAAAACAAAAACATAACAAAAAAACCTCTAAACTCTAATCTTTTTTTTTTCCACCCAGTCCATTGAAATGAAGAATAAAGAAGCATTTTTTCAAGGTTAAAGTTAAAAAAATTCTTATACCTTTTGACCTAATAATTCCCTTCTCACACAACGTTTTATCTTCTAACCAAGCTCAACATAGGTACAGAAAAGTGCAGAAATCATAAGTACATATGTGAGTTCCCACAGAGTGAACACACCCATGTAAATACTCCCACTCCCAGAAACGATGCCAGAAGGTAGTCGCCTAAATGAGAAAGTTGTGTTCCCGAAGCCATTCACACAGAAGGTTACGGTGACAAAGGCTAACTGTTGGGTGGCGGGATGATTATGTAAACGTTGGCACATAAATTTTGAACCGTATATCAAAATTCATAAAACTCGAGTGCCCTGGAGTCAGGCAGGCAAAGGAAATGCAAGAAGCAGCCCGGTATAAAATATGGAATGAGAGAGTGCAGAGTGCAGTCCCTGCCTAGAGACATTACATTAAAATGCTGAAAATAATAATAAACCAGAAAAAATAAAATCAACCATAGTGCTGAGCAAAGAAAATCTGTCACAGGAATAGTATTGCTCACAGGCCTACCGTCTGTGACCCTAGCTAGAAACAGGAAATAGAAGCAAAATTAAAACTCTAGATACGGCAATATGATTGTACTATGCACAGATTATGACTACATATGGATGAGGCCCGGAGGCCAACACAGAGAAGTGAATGCTTCTCTTGGTGGGAACTTGGCCGAATTACCTTACGCTTCCTTGAAGCCTCAGTTTCTTCACCTGAAATTTGAAAACAAGCCGTCATAGGGCTGTTGTAAAGGTTAAGTGTGGAGAAAAGTGCCTGTGGTTAATAAAACAATTACTTCCCCCCTTGTTATTATTTTATTCTTACTATTTCTTCCCTTTCATGTCCCACTGTCCTCTCTCCCACCCTCATTTTCTCCCAACTCCAGTCACACTAGTTTTCTCGAGATTTCAATGCCATGTTTAGCTCACTTCAATTTCTCCTTAGAATTGGCCCCACTTCATGTGGGTCCCTGCTCAGATGACACCCCTGAGAGAGGACTCCCTGCCCCTCACCGCTCTCTGCCTCTCACCCTGCTGGCGTGTTCTTCACTGCACCTAGCACACTTGGTGCTGCCTGACATTTTATGATGAATGTATTTTTAAATTCATCTGTTTGTTCTCTACCCTAGAAGGTTAAGCTCTATGAGTCAGGAGTTTCGCCTAACCTGTTTATAGTGCCGTATTTCAGTCCCTGGAAGGTTTCTGACACATATATTACATTCGAGAATGAAGTATTTGTTGAATATTGTTGAATTGTTCAAGGTGGAGACATCACGTGTTATTTTTTTCCTTTTTTCCCCTCTAAATCCCAGGGTTACAATGTGATTTGTGTAATTAATGGTTTAAAAATACATTTTTTTGAAGGTGACCTCAATAGATAACTCTTGTTTACCTTTCCCGTTTTGTCTGGCAGGTCAGCCGTGCAGAAGCTGGGAGCGGAAGTGTTCGAGGTGGTCTATGATTACCTCAAGGGAGCACGGCGACAGAATGCCAGCGAAGCAGAGATCGTGCGTCTCTGGAAAAAGTGGTGCCTTGTGCCAGCGACTGTTTTGAAGTTGATCAGCTCCTCTATTTTGAGGAGCAATTGTTGATCACAAGGGGAGAAGGACCCATACTCCAGAACCATCACAAACAAGTGTCAAAAGCAAACAAGCTCAAGGGGACACCTTTCAGTGAAAATCCGTTCAACACGTAAGCTGGACTCTATTACAGGAAATGGGTACATAGCTGGAGCTACTATCTTTACTTTCAGTTTCTTATGAAAAGGAATTTAGAGACTAGCAAACATACAGTTCCGCCTAGACTTGGAGTCATAGGCCAGTCAGTATTGGGCCTATACTCTGGGATAAGTTTATGCATCATGTTTGGCTCCCTGAAAAGTATTCCCACAAGCGTGCCCTAGGGCTTCCACTGGGATTGGACCATCCTGAGGATGGCTCCGGAGAAGCCATCTGCTCTTTACCATTTCCACTTGGAGGACGGACTCTGTGCCTGACTGCCCTGGGTCTCCAGGGACTGTGGCCAGCCTGCTCTTGAAAGCTGTTGGGACACTGGCCTCTGTCACACTGAGCTGCTGCCCCGGAGTCAGACACACCCATATCAAGTGACCTGTTTTTGGTCTACTTTTGCTCTTCCATAGCTAATAAGCAAGAAGTACCTGTGTGTAAGGACCTGGGTAAAATATCCAAAAAGCGATTCTCTCCTATGATTTTTTCCTAGACTTATCCATAATGTATTGAAGACTTATTCTATTTAATAAATATATTTTTTCCTGGTTACAAAATAAATCACCTATTTTAGCTTTTCCTCATTAAGGGTGGTGGGTGGAGGAGAGGGAGAGGTATTATCCATTTTACAGCTGAGGATGCTCAGCTTAGTAACCTGGTTAGTCACACAGCTATGAGAAGCTGAGCTGAGATTTCACTCCAAGTCTATCTGATTCCAGCACCCATGATCTTAACTACTGTGCATGGGTGTTTTCAACTAAGGAGCTACACTAGACTTGCTTGAGTAGCTTCCTGAACCTACACACATTTAAATATACTGTCCAGGGTTTAAGAACATGTCATAAAGGGAGATAAGACCTCCTCTACCCTCTCAGGTTCTGTGGCTGGAGCCTACAAATTGAACTGTCAAAAGACGGATTAACAGGAGAAAAAGCATACAGGGTTTATCTAATATTACTATTTTCACGTGGCATGGGGGCGGGGGCTTTCTAGAAAGAAGTGAAAAGGTCAAAGAAGCAGTCAGGCCTGAGAGTTTATATGCTATTGACCGAAGAGGGATAAATTTGTGGAGAAGTGACAAGACAAGGGATTTGAGCTCTCAGTGTGTAGGGGTGGGGTTGGGGGAAAGTTAAACTGGGAAAGTGACTAGGATATATATGGGGGAACTAATAGAAGATAAGTATTATTTTAATAGTTTTCTTTGTATAGATCCATCTCCCATTGATACCCCATCTCCAGTGATAAGAACATTTTCCTCTTCCTGGCCCATGGAGGGCACTTTTCTCATGGGAAATGTACCCTTTTAGGTATAAAGGGGGAAGACAGAGCTCTTCCAACATCTGCTGTTTCTTAATTGCTTTCAGCTCCAGATAATCCTTATGCCAATGTGGCATATTTTGGATGGCATATTTGAATCCCCTACAATGTCTAGGAAGACAGGTGCAGACTTAAAATCACTTATCCTCCTGGGACTTGTGCTCTACCTCATATCAGGCTTTTAAAAAAGGGGGAGCTAGGAGAAAACACCATTTTGGATCACAGCTCCATGTCTTATAAAAGAAACTCACTTATGTTTACCTTTCAATTGATTCACTGGGGGCAGCGGCACAAGATTTCAGGGGACAAGGAGAAAATACCTTTTTCATATTACCATGGGAAACTGCTTTCTCCCTCAGCCAGATTCAGTGTTAATCTTGACTCCAGCGTGGTTTGAAATCATTCTGTCGGTACCCTACCTACCCCCGGTGATTCATTTCTTCCCAATACTTTCACTTCAGTTTCTAGAATTATAGGTTCTTCCTCATGGGAATCTTCTTATCACAGATGATAGAATATTACTTAGGAATGAGAAGAGCTGAAATACTGCCGTTTGCGACAACATGGACCTCGAGATAATCATGCTCAGAAATAAGCCCAACAGGAAAGATCGAAAACCACATGATATCACTTATTTGTGGGGATATAAACCTAAAAGCAACAAAAAACATGACAAACAGATAGAGACTAATGGACATGGACAATAGACTAGTGGTTACCAGAGGGTGGGTAGCGGGGGAGAAAAAAAAGTCGTCTCTCACTCTTTTGTCTCTTTGTATGGGTTTTGAGTGTACTGTCTTTACCTGCCTTTTCTTTTCTCCTGGGCAGATAATGTGTTTCTTTATTGGTTGTTCAACATTCCTTCTAGTTTTGAATTTCCTTTTTATTTCTTGAATTTTTTGGTAGAGATCTCTGGTTTTTTTTTTTTTTTCATTGTTCTCTGCTATCTCCTTACATTAAATTAGCAAATTCATTGAATTATGTAGACTTAAGAAAGCTCGTCAAGAGCAAAGATGTATGGCATTCGAGACCCAGGCTGAGGTCATCCACATCCTCATATTCCCAATTACTATTTACGAATAAAAAAGTTGACAGTGACAAAGGCTAATAGGAAAAAAAAAAAAGTTTTATTTGAAATATGATTTTGGAGGCGAGTGCTACGGATCCCCTGGCCTGCCAGAAAGATGAACCAGTAGATCCTAAAGCAAACTACGCCTGAAGCATCACTGGTGATAAAGATGACAAAACTGAAGCTGCCCTGCTTCAGGCACATCATGAGAAACGGGGTTCTTTGGAAAAGACGATAGTGCTGAGAAAACAGAAGCCAGCAGGAAAAGAGGAAGACCAAATATGAGGTGAATTGACTCCCTTAAGAGAAGCCATAGGCCTGAGTCCACGGGACCCAGGCCGAGCTGTTGAGGACGGAGCATTGGGAACATCACTCATTCTTAGGGTCACCATGAGTCAGAGACAACTCAAAAGCATGTCACACACACACACACACACACACACACACACACACACACACCCAGAGTGAGTATTAATCACTAACCAAATTGCAAGACGACAAGTGGAAATTGCTGAGGAATTAGAGAACTAGGAAGGTGCTTATTATGAAACAGTCACAGGGGTAAGGGAATAAAGGGACCCTGCTAGCTTTCTGCTTTGTAAAATATATATATATATATTTCACAAATGCCAATTGACCTTTCCGCTTTCTATTTATGCAGAGGAAATGCCACCAGCTATTTTGGGTGATGCAGAGATAAGACACACAAAGGAGAGTTATGGCAGTTAATTATTTAATGTATTTGGGCCGAGGCTAGAGCAAAAGCCCTAGGTCTATTATGAAGGAGTCCTGCCACCACCGTGAGCTCAGGATAAAGGAGGCTGAAACATTAAACAGTAGCTCAAGGGGAAAGCATACGCTGCTCCTCTTTCAGGATAATGGGATCGCTAACCAATGTGTCAGAAGGAAATGGGGCCATGCCACCAAGATGATAAAAAAGCAAAAATAAAAAATGGGGGAAAGAGAAGGAGTGTGTATGAGAAAGACAGACAGACGGAGATAGAGAGACAGACAGAGACAGCAACTGAGACAGAGGATGGAGAGAGGGGCAGGGGTCGACACATAGCAAAGAATGTTTTAAAAAGACCTGCCACCACCTGCACAGTGAAAAAATGAACGTAATTCCAGGTGACTTAGATTCTAGACCCACTCTTGCCATTTACTGTGTGATGTGGGGCAAGTCATTTTCTCTGAGTCTTAGTTTCCTGTCTATGTCTGAAGATTGCTGTAAAGAACACGTAAGATAATGTGATAAGTTGAAGCACATGATATTGCCAGTGGAATTCCCTGTAATGTGGAGAAATGCTTTAAACCCTGTAAGATGCTCTCAACTTTGGAAGAAAAATCATGAACTTAATGGTCAGGCCGCCTGCTCTCCTGTCATTACAGATTCATCCCTGAAGTCTTCTTAGGCTTCTGAGATTCTACTACTATGTGGCACACCCCAAAAGTACAAACTTTCAGTCGTTTTCAGCTAGCCCTTGATTAAAAATTTGCTGACAGTCGACTAAGAGTTGAGAAGGCCATAAAGAAAGTAGCTCTGAAAAGGCACGTGCATGGGCTGTGCCTCCTGCACAATGCCTCGATGCACTTGACATTTCATAACCTGCCTGTGTGACCCCGAAGTTAGCAGCATTACCGGTACCCTTAGGACACTCAGTTCTTCAGTCCAACAGACATACATTATAAAATAGTCATAAATATTGATTAGGAGTACCAGAATCATTAACATTTATGCAGAATTGAAAGCCTGACTCCAACAGAAATATTTTCAAAATGTAGATTTTGTTTGAAAGACGATCAACAGCTAGAAATTTTTTTCTTTCCAAAACATTATAGCTTTTTCCTGCTTTGAAAGATTGAAATTTTGGTTCCAATTCACCCCTCCCTGGACCCCAGACTGTTCCCTTGTAACTTCTCACCCCAATGGGAGAAGTATCTTTCCCTACTCTTGACACCAAGTTTGGCCACGGAATTTGTTTGGGCTGAGTGATCACTCTAGAGCGGAACACTTGCAGGTGAAGTTGACTGTGTTCTCTTGGGCCTCCGCCCTCACGAGCTTGACCACCAGTCACAGAGGTAAAATGAGAGATGTGGAGCAGAGCCTCCCCTCCTGACCCACAATCACTTCAGCCACTGCAGAATGAAGCAGAGCTGCTCTAGGCAATCCACAAAGTCCTGAGCCAGAAGCAAATGCTTATTGCTGTGTGCTACTTGGGTTTTGTGGTTGTTTATTAAGCATTATTATGGCAATAAGCTAACCAATATAACCTCCTTCTCCAGACATCACCTTTTGTCATGTCCTTGGGCTCAATGCTTTTTGGCATTGATTTTTACAAATTTAGGGAAAAGTTTACTTCTAATTAAACGGTTCTTTGACTTCTCAAATAAATGTGGGTACCCTTTTGCAAAATGGCAGGTAAACCATGAACTCTCTTCCCTGGCTTTCAGCGTGTTTCCAGGGAATGCTGCGTAGATGCATAGAGCCTACCACAACGATCCCTTCTGCAGATGTGGTTGGTTCTTTCTTGCATTATAGCTCAATATGTATTGAGTTTGCATCCTGTACCAGGCATTAAGTTTAGGCCCACGATTTTGAATAACTGTTCACCAGACAACAGCAACAACCTAAATGTCTGCCAACAGATGAATGGGTAAAGCAAATGTGACACATTTACATATATACACAATGAGATATTATTCAGCCTTAAAAAAGGAAATCCTGCCATTTGAGACAACAAGGATGAATCTGGAGGATATTATTGTTAAGTGTGATAAGCAAGACACAGAAAGGCAAAAACTGCATGATCTCACATATATGTGAAATCTAAAAACGTCAAACTCATGAAAGCAATAGAATGGTAGTTGCCAGGGGTTGAGGTGTGGGGAAAATGGGGAGATCTTGGTTGAAAAGTAGAAAGTTTCAGTTATACAGGACAAGTTCTGGAGATCTATGTATAGTATGGTGACTATAACTAATAACTATATTACTGTATGCTTCAAATTTGCTAAGAAATCTTCAGTGTTTGCACCACACACACAAAAAAATGGTAAACTATGCGAGGTGATGTTAATTAGCTTGATTTTAGTAATCATTCACAGTTGTCTCAAAGCACTACACACTTACCATTTAAATAATTAAATTTTATATTGTCAAATTATACCACAATAAAGCTGGAAAAAAAATTGACCAAGTAAATAAAAGATCTTGCAGGCATGAAGAACACTAAGATAGAAGACACAGGACACAGACGTGTGGGTTCTGGGAATGTGAATCTTTTTGGTGTTGGTGGTACATAAAGTGCTGGAGTGGTTATGTCAGACTTGAGAGTCTGGGGCAGCCTCCAAGATGGCCCCCATCCTCACTTCCGGTGTACTGCTGTGAACTTTCCTCTCACATTGCATTAGGCGTGGCCTGTGTGACTGCTAGGCTACTATACAAGTGATGGTGTAGGACTTCTAAGACGAGGTCATAAATAGAAACGGATTCCATCTTGTTTTCTCTGTGATCACTCCCTTTGAAGGAAGCCGGCCACCACGTCAGGGGGACACTCAAGCAACCCTATGGAGAGATCTATGCGGTGAGAAACAGGCTTTTGCCGACAGCCAGGATCAACTCTGAACTTTGAGCCATGTCAGTGAGCCACCTGGGAAGCAAATTCTTCATCCTTGTCAAGCCTTCATTTGACTGTAGCCCTGGATGACATCTGGACTAAAACCTCACGGGAAACGCTGAGCTTGAACCATTCTGTAATTCCTGACCCACAGACACTGTGATATAATGTGTTTATTGTTGTGTTAAGTCACTGCATTTTACAATACGTTTCAGCAATAGATCACTAATATAGAAAGCAAAGCCCACACCTGAGCTGTTGAGTTTACTCTGCTGTATCCTATAGAAAAGGGCAGCCCCTGAAGGGGTATCGACAGGGCATGGCTTTTAGCTGGATCATGAAACCGTGTGGAGCGCAGGTCTGAAGAGTGAGCTGGAGGCAGGACACAGCAGCAGTTAGGAGGCACAGTCCAGATGAGAAAAGATGAAGGCCTGACCTTCATCTGATGAAACCAGGGCACTGTGAGAGGAGACAATGAGAGGACCTGGGAGGCGAAGACTGACTGGACTGGGACGGAGTCGTCCGTGGGGATTCCCAGGCTGCCAGCACGGGCAACTGGGCAGGTGTTGGGCCATGCACAGAGATGAAGATGGGTAGGGGAGAGAAGTGCCGAGTTCATTCCTGGGCGTGTTGGGTCTGAGGTGCTTGCAGGGTATTTAGGTAAAGAGGTCCAGGCATGAAGGTGGACGTGGCAGAAAAGTTCTGTCCTTATAGTGAAATGGATCCCCCTAATGAGCTGCAGACAACACGATGATACTGGTCCTGCAAGCAACCAAGAACAGGGCTGGCTTCTGTAGACTGCCACCTTTTCTAAGGCTCCTGGATTGTGATTTCAGGTATGTGAGTGCCTAAAATATAACAGAATCTAGCCCTTGCAGGAAGTCCTGCTGGATAAAACCCAGCTGGCTCTATGTGGCAGCTTTCTGCTGGTGATGTCTCCTCCTAGGACCCCACCACTGTATATTCTTCCAAATCAGCAGCTTTCCACCTTGGCGCTGCATTTTCAACACCTGGAAAAATTTCGGAGAATTAAATACAATGATTTTAAATTTCCTGGCAGATGGTAGATATTGGTCAGTCTCCTTTCTGCCTAAAAAGTGAGACTACACCCCTAACCTCTCTCCCTCTCCTGGACCAAAAGGGATCCCGCCTGTAATATGGTTTTGCGAAATGTAAAGCTGTATTCAAATGTAAATTACAACCTTTACCTTGAACTTCAGGAGAAGTCAAACATCTTTTTATTTTCAACTTTTTACTATGGAAAACATCAAACTATATAAAAGTAAAGAGAATAATATAATAAGCCCTTGTTATAGAACCATCACTCAGCTTCAAAAATAATCAATGCATGGCCAATGTTATTTTATTTATATTCTCACCCCCTACCTCCTGACTGGATTACTTTTTATCATATTCATAAATATTTCAGCATGTGTCTCTAAAAGATAATCTTTTTTTAGAGCCACAGTAATATTATCACACTTTAAAAAATAACTCCCATATATCAAATATCCAGTCAACATTGACATTTCCCCCACTGTCTTACTTTTTGTTTCTTCAAATTGGGATCCAAATGTAGCCCAATCACTTCAAATGATATGTCTCCTCAATCTCTTTTAATGTATAGATTTTGCCTCTGTATCTTTTTTACCCTTTTAACTCATTTATTGAAGAAACCAAGTCATTTGTCTTGTAAAGTTTCCTTCAGTCTAAATTTTACTGATTGCATCCTCCTGATTTTTTACAAATAAACTTTTTTTAGAAGGTTTAGATTTATAGAAAAACACTGAATTACAGAGTTCCCATAGAGCCCCCCCAGCTTCCCCTGTTAACATCTTATACTAGTATGGCATTATTTGTCACAATAATGAACCAAAATTGATACATTACTATTAATCAAAGTCCATACTTTATTCAGATTTCCTTGGCTTTTATCTAAAGTCCTTTCTCTGACCCAGAATACTGCATTACATTTAGTCATAACTCCTTAGGGTCCTCTTTGTTGTGACAGTTTCTCAGGCTTTCCTTGTGTTTGCTGACCTTAACAGTTTTGAGGGGCTCTGGTCAGGTATTTTGTAGAATGTCTCTTTTTTAGAATTTGTTTAATGCTTTTTTTCATGATTGGACTGGGGTTATGTCATTTTGGGAGGAAGACCACAAATATAGTTAAGTACCCTATTCATTACATCATATCAAGGGTACATACACTATCAACATGACTTATCACCGTTGATGTTGACCTTGGTCACCTGGCTAAAGTAATGTTTGTCAGAGTTCTCCACAAAGTTACAAATCATGCCCCACTCCCCCCCCCCCGCCAATACATACACCTCTTTCCATACTGTGCTCTTGGGAAGGAAATTGCTATTCACAACCCACACGAAGGAGTAAACAGCCATGCTTCACCTCCTTGAGGGCAGAGTATCTACGTTATTTCAAACTTTTCTGCATGGGAGAATTGTCTCTTCTCACCCACTTATTTCTTTATTCATTATTTATATCAGTAGGAACCTGTAGCTATTTTGTAATTTAAGTTATGATCTAATATAACTTTATTAATTTTTTGCTCAAACTGTTTCGGCTTTGGCCATTGGCCATTGAGAACTCTCTCAGTAGGCTCCTGTGTCCCTGTCCCTTTCATATGCTCCCATCGATACTTTTTTTCCCATTAGGTATACTTCCTTACTTTCTTGGAATCACAAGATGCTCCAGTTTCATCATGTTTTTGTCATGTATATTGCCTGCTCCAGTGCTTGAATCAGCCATTCCTCCAAGGAGGTTTTTTTGTTTTTTGTTGTTTTTTTTTTACTGGACAATGGTATTAGAAATCAAGATCTGGGCAGCGGGTATGCTTATTGATACTGGGGTTTCATCCCTTTTAGGTCCCCTCAGGTGACAGAGCTAAGAAATATACATGTACAGTGTCTTAAGATATATACATATCTATAAATATTTTTGCTTAACCATCTGTATCTAAATTAAGTTAAACACAAATTCAGACTGATACCTCCAATTTGATCCACTATCACATGGGTCATTCAAGCTTTTTCCTGATATTTAAAGATGTTCTTTCGCATTTTTTATAAAATGGTAGTCACATCCAGATCCAAATTCTATTTTTTAGCAAGAATACTTCATAGGAAGTGGTGTGTTCTTCCATCATGAGGCAAAAAATAGCTGGTTTTCTTTTAGTGATATTAGCAGCCATTGATGATCAAGCCTTAGGATCTATTAATCCTTTAAAATTTAAAAATAATAAAAATGGTAAAATTTTGATTGCCTCTGTCTTCTTCAATTAACTGAAATACTCTACATAGAGAAACTTCCCCCATCAACTATTTGGTAGCCCTGCGGAGCCCATGTAAAAAAAAAAAAAAAAAAAAAAACAGAAAAATGCTTGATTCTTTTCCTAGTAACCTCTGAGGTGGACCACTGAGTTATTTTTAGTTTTGAGTACCAGTAAGAACTTGGTACTCAAAATCATGCTCTTGAGGCACATATGACATTGCTCAGCCATTTACCTCCGGCCTTCAACCTGGGTAATCGACCTTAGGATGGGGAAAGGGAGGAGGGAGGTGTGGAAGCTGGGCTCTCCTGGTAGAGGCAGGGAGCAGTGTCGAAAGGGAGGCAAAGTTGGGGAGGCTTGAGGACTTCCATATTCATTCATTCTGATAAAGCTTAGGTCTCCAAAGTCATTAATTCTTGGATAGCTGTCACCTTGGTTTCGGAGTTATCCATGTTGCCTTAGAAATAGCAGAATTCATTTTTTAAAGCCTCCTCAAGCAACCTGGAAGGCAAAATACAACAGCTTAAAGCTCTGGAAAGGGCACTTTTGGCTCTAAATCCTTTAAGGAAGCCAGTTTAGGAGAAAAACCAAGTTGCCTTTTGGGTATTAGGGTTAAGGGTTAAGGCATTGATTCTCAGCTCTGGTTGCTATTAGAGTCAGCTGAAACGTAAAAACCACCCAAGCCTCAGCATCACCAGCAGAGATTGATTCAGTTGGTCTGGGGTGGAACTCTGGAACTGGCAGTTTTTACGAGCTTTTTGCAAGGTGATTCTAATGTTTAACCAGGGCCATTTTCAAGTCCCCCAGAACTCTAATAGGATAATGAGTCAAACCTACAGTCTCATCACCTTGATCCAGTTGACTGGTATTAGTAGACAATGTCCCTGCCATTTTATTCAGAAGACTAAGCTAGGAAAGATGCCAAGGATATCTCGCTCTCCTCTTGGGATGCTGAGGCCCGATACGTGTGCTGAGTTCCAACTAGCAGGTCTTTAAAATAAGACACAGCACTCTGCCCCACTCCCGACTCCAAGGATGGCTAAATTTATGTGGGGCAGGCACTGTTCTAAGTACTTTAACCTCTCAATATCCCTGAATAGGTTGGTATATCCATTTAACAGTGCGTAACTGGAGATATGAGACTTGAATGACTGGTTAAGGTCATGAGCCTGTGTCTGAATGGGTTTTCAGGCTCTTTCCTATCCCCTGCTGTCACTCATAGGCTGTGACTTTAAGCCCAGGCCCTCTCAAGGGGCTGCCTCCTCCTTTCCCTTGTGCAATAAATATTGACTCTTGATGTAGATGCAATCCGCAGAGTGCAACGCCTCAGAACGGTGTGGAAGGCCTGGCCTGTGGTGACAGATCCTGAGCCCCTGTTCCTCAGCATCAGGCCCTGTGTAGCTCTCTGTGCCCTGGGGGTGGGCTGCTCCCCACCCTCCTTGCAGCTCAATGATCTGAGGTGGGTGAGGGAAAAGTCTAGGAAGCCTGGGGCACGTCTTCTACTTCTGAACCTTCCTCACTCTCCTTCCTGTGCCCACAGGGTTTCAGCCACAGCTTTCTTTCCTCTTACCCTTCCTCAGAAAATTTCATTGATCCTAGCTATCCTATCCTCCGCTGATCGCCACCTCCAATTCCAGACTCCTACAGTTCCAATGACCACCCCCTCCTACAATCCCCAACTCAAAAAATGACACCATCATCCACCCAGACCAGAAACTCTGACCTCATCCTAGCACAATTCTCCGCCAACATCGGCCACGAGTCCCCTCAATCCCACCACTCAGGACAGCTGATACACCCATAGCTTCTCTCCTCCCCATCGCCCTAGATAGGACAACTCCGCCTCACTTCTTTCCTACCCCTCACCCCAGCCCCTGTGCCTCCAGTACCATCCAGACCAAAACAGATAGAGTTGCCAGAACTATCCCTATGGTTCCTCTGGCTCCCAGGATTCACCTCTAATTAAGTCCTGCTCGGACTACAAACCCTTTGGTGCGCCCCACTCTTCAGACCCGCTCAGGAAGTCCCACAGGTGCTGGACTGTGATGTAAGCATTAATTACCCGCAGCACTCCGCGTACAGGACCCCGAATGCACTTTCAGTCCGACGCGGGCCTAAACCCAATCCAGAGGAAGGTTTCGGTTTCCCTAGGGTCCCAGTGCCAACGACTTCACCCCGCCTAACTGCGCCTAGATCCCGCCCCTGGGCGCTGTAGGGATTGGTCCTGGCCGCCCCACCCAGCTCGGATTGGTCCAGGGTGAGGCCCAACCTGCCCACGTGGACCTTCGGGACAACAGAGGGAAGAGCGTCCTGCCATGGCCGGAGTCCGCAAGCTGGCCTTGGAGGAGTCCCTGGAGCTGGGACCTAACTGGCGGCACGCGTGCCACGCGCTGCTCTACGCGCCGGACCCCGGGCTGCTCTTCGGCCGCATCCCGCTGCGTTATGCCGCACTGGTGAGGAGGGGGCGCGCCCGACCTCTCTTCGCCCCGCGACCTCCCCCGGGTGCCGGCCTCCGGGGCCCCCGGCAATCCCCGCTCCCCTTTCCCACAGATGCAGATGCGCTTCGACGGGCGCCTGGGCTTCCCCGGCGGTTTCGTGACGTTGCAGAACGAAAGCCTGGAGGATGGGCTGAACCGCGAGCTGCACGAGGAGCTGGGCGACGCTGCGGCCGCCTTCCGCGTGGAGCGCGCCGACCACCGTAGCTCGCGCACAGTGTCGGGTCGGCGCATCGTGACCCACTTCTATGTCAAGCGTCTGACGCTGGAGCAGCTGGCTGCAGTGGAGATTGGCGCATCGCACGCCAAGGACCACGGGCTGGAGGTGGGGCCAGCCCAGGAACCCCACCCCCATGTCCTCCCCGCCCCCGAAAGCCTCTCCCTCAATTTCCTGGTGTACTTGAAGGGTTGGTCTTTCATCTGAGTGACTACAGCCAACCTGGTCTCCCTGCGAAGGTCTCTCTCCTTTTTCCCCCTTTGCTGGCCTCTGCAGCCAACTTTCTAGAACACACTCATCCAAGCCTCTCTTCTGCTCCCCATTGATAATGTCCAGGCAGTGCACCCTAGACCTATTTTCTTGGATAGGAGATGTGGCCTGGTACTTTGTGGGGAAACCTTAGGACTTAGGCTAAGGAAGTAAGAGGACAGATGGAAGTGGTTCTCAAACTTTGGCAGGTATCAGAATCATCTGGAAAGCTTGTTAAAACAGTGCTTCTGGCCCCACTCCCGGAATTGCTGGTTCAGTAGGGAATGGAGGGAAAGATGTAGGAATCTGCATTTTTCAGAAGTTTCTAAATGGTGCCGACACGGCTGGTCTAGGTAACACATTTTGAGAACTAGTGGTGTAGGGCTAAGCAGGCATCTGGAGACAGGAGCCACTGAAGGTTTAGTAGTGTGAGAAACAGCATTTATAGAGCTGGATAGCCTGACTTGGGTTATTTGTGTCAGAAAGCTGGGCCTGCTAGGCTTTATTGAGACACAAGTCCTTAGGCCTGGTTTGCTAAGACTGATCAGGGGTGAGGTGTCTGATTTAGAAAGACCTGACTGGGATGAGCTACCTGGGTTCCCAGTGTCTCTTGTCTTCCTCCTTTCACAGGTGCTGGGCCTGGTGCGGGTACCCCTGTATACCCTGCAGGATGGTGTGGGAGGCCTGCCTGCCTTCCTCGAGAATACCTTTATTGGAACAGCACGGGAGCAGCTGCTGGAAGCCCTCCAGGACTTGGGACTGCTGAAATCTGGCTCTGTCTTGAGGCTTTAAGATCTCAGCTCTCCACTAGAGGAGCCCTCCAAGGACCCATGGGACCTGAGCTCAGGACCTCTGTATTGGGAGGGAGGGAAGGCAAAGGGAATGTTTTCTCTGCTGGGCCTGGCACTGATAAGTGGTAGCAGATTAAAAGAAGGATGTATCATATGTTCTGAGCAGAGGGGCCCCAGCAACTCATGGCATCAGGGGCAAAAATCTGCAGCTCTCTCAAGGGCCTGGCAAATTCTCAGAGCCTGCTTTCTCCCCCATACATTTGCATACACGCAGCCTGTCAAGCCCCAGACATGTGAATGTACATTCTGTGCCCATACACAGCTGATGCCTCCTGACCTCCAAAGTTTACTTTAACCAGGAAGTGGCATGTGTGAGACCTACATTGTCACCATACCCATCTCCTTGCTGGGGAGGAGATTCTCAACCAGGGAGGGTCTTTTCCCATACTCCTACATGGCTGTTCTCCAGGGTCTAGCCCAGCCCAGTCTTGTTGGGGAGGACAGAGAAACAACAGATCTTTTTTACCCTCTGAAAGTGGTTGCATCCTTGCCTGGGAATTGCCCAAAGCACTGTGCCCCTGAAAGGTGGTAGAGGGTCCTAACCAACAACTCCTTGCTGTCTTCTGAAACTGAGCAAAAGGGGTGAGGAAATGGCTTGGTCTCCCTGGACTGACCTTGGACTTGAGACTTCTGAGTTCTGGTGCATCTCCTCCAGGGCTTTCATATTGGGACCTCTTAAGACTCTGGAGACATTAGATAGAATTGACCCAGCCCTGGTCTAGCCCTGCTCTGAAAAAAACGAGCCTCTCAGTAAAGCAGGGCTTATAACTAAGCCTCGTGGTCCTGCAATCCTTTCAGCAAACATTCTGAGGAGATATTAAAAATCTAGGGATGAGCGAGCCATAGGCCTTGTTCTCCTTGACGTTGGGAAGCTTTTTATGGGCCAACTGGTAAATATTTTAGGCTTTGTTGGGCCACCTGGTCTATGTAGTAGCTGTTCAACTCTGCCATGTCAAAAGTAGTAATGGACAATACATGAATAAGTGAATGTGGCTGTTTTCCAATAAAACTATTTTTAAAAGGAGGTGGCTAGCCTATGGCCATCGGTTACCAACCCCTCCTCTAGAGAGGAGATAAGATTAATAATTTTAATTATGATGCCTATTTACTAGTGTGTCATTTATGTCAATGTTAAGGAAATAAAGGATTGATATAGATCTCACCTTGATACGTTTTACTTTTAGTGGAGGTTGGTCTAGAAGGGCCTTCTCTGAAAAGCATTTAAGCTGGGGATGAGAAGAAGTACCGAGGTAGTCGTGCGGGAAGAGTAGTCTAGGTATTTCAGGGGTAGTATGTGTTAAGGCCCTGAGGAAGAATCTTTGGCAAATTACCCCAAAACAAGGGTTGGGGAATTAGACTCCCATTCCAACTGGGAGGGCAGGGTTGGTAAGCGGAGAATTCGCAGCCATCTTAATTTACCAGAGCATTGTCTGAATGGAAGAAGGCCAGTGTAATGTAGACCAGGGTGAGCAAGGGAGTGAAGCTGGCGAGGCCGGCAGGAGGCAGCTGGTACAGAGCCTTACGTTACGGTCAGGGGCCTAGTGTTGTGTGGAGCCTGACTTGAAGGGATAAGGGAGTGAGATGGGAGGCTGCCACATGAGTTTCGCAGGGGAGATGGTGGTGATCTGGGCCACAGAGATGGAGAGACGTAATGCGTTGAGAGAAGGTGTAGTGTTAGGTTGGTGTACCCATGCACGTGTTTTCCCCATCGGTGTTCAGCTGGGATGAAGATACTTGATGTGGAGAAGGAAGAGAGGCAAGGCAGTTAAGATTAAGGAAGAAATGATAATGAAAGACTGTGAGGTATGAGGTTTAATGAAGACTGGAGGGACTTCAGAGGAGGTAGCACATTGGAAGCCTCGATGAGGTAGAACCCCAACATGGGGTGAGGTGGGGAGGAGTATTTGAGCCAGCAAGGGGTGGTTTTGGAATTAAGAGGTAGAGCAGTCACAGGTAAAGTCAAGGTCCCCGTGGGTGATGCAGCAAGAAACTGACGGATGTTGGAGAAGGTAGTGTAAACTAGGAGCCAACATCCTCTGCGAATGAGATGAGTAACCAAAAGGCCAGTGACAGCTGCCAGAGGGGGAAAGTGGGCATGAGAGGACAGAAGGAGCCTGCAAGGAGAGGGGCTTTGGAAGAAGAAAGGAGTGGGTAGTGGTCTGGAAGGGAACAGAGAGCAGCATGGTTCCCAGAGACAGCTGTTGGCCTTTGAAGGTGGGGCAGAGGACTTGCTGCAGAGACCACGTAGATACCTAGAAAGGTTAAGGAGTCTTTTTCCCTCTAACCTAACCCCAAGCTTTTTGTAGACTCTAGATTAAACCCTCAGGGTAGCCCGGCTGGAGGGAATTGACACTTGAGTGCCTCCCAGGGATACAGGTATATTGGCCTCATCGGTGCTTTATCTCACACAGCCTTCAGTTCATCTCTGCAGGGGAGGCAACGGCCCTGAGGCTAAAAGAGATAGGAGTAACTCAGGGGTAACTCACTCAGTATCCCAACCCGGGCAGACAGGCACAGGAATTCATGTTTGGATGTGATCTGGTCCAGCCTCGCACACCATTCATACAGTACTTTTACAATATTTCATCTCACCCTGCTCATCTCAGGGCTAAATCAGTGCCTCTTAGCAGTTCAGTCATCGCATATTTATTTATACTAAATTTCCTTTTTTTTTTTTTTTTTTTTAGGTCTCTGATGATTAAAGAGGGTGAGCATCCACAACTTCCCTGTATCTTCCTGCACACATACCTTCCCAGTCAGTAGATCATGTCTCACCAAGCATCCTCAAAGTGTTCATCATCTGTGGCTTGAGTCCACTTTACTCCCCTCTGCCCTGCGGTCCATAGACAGGCAGGGGGAGGTGAAGCAAGCTCAGCATCTGGTCTCTCCCCCCTCACCGATTACCATCCTGCTGCAGGGCGAGGGAACCCAGGCATGGTTGCCTTCGTAGGATTGCCTCGGCTTTGTTAAACCAGTCATCGGGTAGAGAGAAGATGGGAGGTTTCATAGCACTCTTTGACCCCCCTACTCGCTGCTGTGGTAACTTTCAGCCAGCACTTGACCTCCTTTTCCTTATCTAAAATACTGGTTTGTGGTTCCTGGGGTGAGGGTTAAATGAGGCTGCATCCAGCACAATTTTGGCATTGGAAGCCATTCAGGTTTCGCTCTTGCTTGTTAGTACTGAGATAGGCATATTTCTGCCTATCTCAGCATAGTCAGCAAGATGTTCTCATTCTCAATTCTGTGCTTTTCCCTTGAGTATGCAGCTGCCGGTGCTGTCCTGAGCCAGTCTCCCTCAGGAGTTATTGGCAAAGCTGCTGCTTTTAGGCAGAAACATCTGAGGAAAGACTGGCCGCCCCTTCCTCAGTTACTTGGGCCTTCAGAGACCGCCAAGTAAAACAGATCAGGGCAAAGTTGGGGAAGTGGGAAGGAATTTTTTTTTTTAATTTATTAAAATATAACTAGCATACAATACTGTATTATTTTCAGGTGTAATTGAAAGGTATTTTCTATGAGTTTCAATTTATTGCACAAAAAGACAGATTTATTTTCCCCAAACCCTCTACCCCACACAAATGAATTTTTTTAAAAATATTGGGGTGGGGGGGACATACCTGTGATGAAATTAGTGAATGGCATCAGAATCAGAAAAAAAGCATTAGGTGGAACTAAGAATTCTTTCATTGATCAAGAGATTATCCACAATGATCACATGAATTTCAGTTAATATACAGCAAAATCTATTGAAAATGCAAGGAGAAATTTGACAGAATAGTATTGGGAGGCCACATACAACACTTCCTCAGCCTTTGCAGATAAAATATCATGGATTAAAAATAGATTGTAGGATCTAAATAACAACAGTGAGGGCAACAATTGACATTTTGGCAGTGCTTACTGTGTGACAGGCACCATTCTAAGCTCTTTTCATGTATTAACATATTTAGTCCTTAAAACAACCACATAAGATAGGATATGCTTATCTCCACACTTCAAATAAAAAAACATATGCACAAAGGTGAACTAAATAATTTATATATTTTGCCTAAAGAATACATTTTGAACTCTGTAACATGAAGCAGAAAATATAGCTTTAAGGACCCAGGGAACATACCAAATTAGTCATATAATGGGCCTTAGAAAACCTCAGTATATTCATTCAGTCTTGTACCACCCTCTCTGAAATGATAGAGTACGTACCACATTCTGTGACCACAATAATAAAATTAGAAATAAATGACAGGGATAGACACTCTGAAATTTCCTTCTGCCATCAGTTGTCTCAAAATGCTTATTATAAAAAGGGGTTTGGGGTCTGAGTACCCTGTTGCAGGCCCACCCTACCTCCAACACGGCTCTGGGTAGGTACTCTCCTTATGGATCCAAGCATTAATTTGAATTAAAATCAGAAAGTCCTGGACAGCAGGTCCTGCTGTGGTGCTGGCTTTGAGCCTGTCATCCCTCTACCTGAAGGCCTGACAAGAATGAGGCTGCCAGGAAGAGCCAAATCACGAACTAGAAATCTCTGAGAGATGCAGGTGGTGCCATGTAAAGAGGCTGAGGGAAATTTCAAGATCCTGAATTTGGTTTCTCTGATAAGTTTTAAAGCAGTGACAACGTGCTGAGGAACATCAGGTCTGACTGCCATTTTTCTCATTTTTCTAAGGTGCACATTTTAAAATCTCTGAAATCAGGATGGTTCTCACAATTGACGCTAGGTAGTGGTCTTTTGCTGCATAATGCTGAAAACTTCTGGAATATCAGCAGCTTGGAGGAAATCCCAGAGAACTCTGAAAAAGTATTGTAATACCATGGCCGTCGATGGAACAGAAGTTAATGTTTTGTGGAAAAACACAGACACTGATGACCCTAAGTTAAAAAATGAGGCAAAAGCACGGGTCACTATGCAAAAGTTTTAGTCATATCTAAATAAAAATTTTTTGCTTATATTTCCTTTCTGTGTATTCATGAGAGTGATCTGTGATAAAACCTAAGTCTAAAAAAGTAAAATATATATATATATTTTTTCAATATATGGAAATTTATTTTACAAACTTCTACATGATAAAGCATTATGTTATGGCTTAATTGGCAGCATTTTTCTCTTAGAGGTCCATAAAGTAATAATGCCTACAGCAATCAATAAGGTCTTAGGGCGGATAAAATGCAAGATGGGAGAACCTCACTTTTATTTTTTACCTGGCATCTGGAGTCATAAGTGACTTCCAAGAACTAGCCCATGGAATGTGGCGAGGTCTGAGAGACAAAGAGTCAGAAATGCCAACGACAGGGCGGCTCCAACTCATCTGCTGCCTGAGGCACCAGGCTGTGACTAGGACAGGGCAGCACTGAGTAAGGAAGAAGAGGTGGGGTCATGGAGACCAAACAATGTGGCCTGAGGCAGTGTTCGGGCCAGCGGAAGCATAACACTGGCTGGAGGTCTCCCCATGGAACAGAGGAGGTTCTGAGGTGCAAAGCTTGAGAGCGAGTGCTTCTTGCCTGTCCATCAGCGATGAGAGCAGCCCAAAGTATCCTATAAAAGGAACTAGAAGGGCTCAGCCAAGCAGGGGAGGAGATCACAGATGGACATAGAACTGATGTTGTGGGATGAGCTGCCTGGCTGAAGTAGACAGAGGTGGAATCCAAACCTTTATGGATCTATGGCTTATGGAAAGAGTTAAAACTGCATTTGGGGTTGTGATCAGGACAATTGTTTCAGGTAAAATGATTTAACCCCTTGAACCACTCATAGACTCAAGCACCTTATACTTTAAGATCTGTTCAAATATTGGCTTCATTACCCCATTTCCCAAAGTAGATCTGTGGTCTGTCACAGCGGCTCCAACTTTTAGGGACAAAAGAGCTAAATGTTGAAAATTGTATACATCATCTCCATCTGCATCAGGTACTGCTGAGAAAATGCCAGATTTCTTTTTAGTAACATTAATTACAGTAAATACTGTCCGTTCCTGGAAAGTCCTACTTGCCTCAAGCTTTTCTAATGCCTACTTGCCCTTCAAATGCATCACCCCTTCTGGGCAGTTTTCACCGCCCTCCTCTGAGCTGCCATGGCAACCTGAGTATGCCTCCACAATAACACCAACCCACTGGACAACATTCTGTCTTTAAATTGTTTTTGACCCTACCAGAACACAACTTGATTTCCCTAGCATCTGGCATGTCTCTAATAAAGCAGACTCAGTAAGCGCTCAGCAAAATGCTTATTGAATACATGCTTCTTCAAAAGTCTTTTCTCTTATGGGAGTTAAACAAGCCTGTAGAAGCTCATTTTTAATATTAATTCATGTTAATTCTTTTTCAAGAAGTTTTCTCATGTTGTGGCAAATAACACTGGACTGGGATTCAAGTCTCTTTTGCAAGTCCAGTGGTTGGGTGACTTTGGGCAACTTCTCTAATGTCACTGATCTTGGTCTCCTTATCTCCTGTGTACACATCAAGGGTGCCCTGTATTTTCCATTATTTAGCACAGTGCCTGGCACATAGTATGAGCTCAATAAATATTTGAATAAATTAACTTTTTAAATGAATGAAACGATTAGATAAATTATCTTAAATGTCCCTTTTTGGCTTCCTAATAAAATAAAGAAATACTTCTTCAAAGAGTTCTCATCACAAAAAGAAAATCTTTTCATTTTTCCTTTTTTTCTGTTTTCTTTATGTGGTATCTATATGAGTTGGTGAATATTAGCTGAATCTACTGTAATAATCAAACCTTCATGCTATATGCCTTAAACTTATATAGTGATGTATGTTAATTATTTCTCAATAAAACTGGAGGAAAAAAAAGAATGTGCAGTGCTCATGTATAAACAAGTTGCAAATTCAAGAATCAGATTCTACTTCAGTTATGAAGGAAAATCATTTTGCTTAAGTAAGATCATTTACCTTGATTATGCATGTCGTCACTACAGGGAATTATGGGCTGAATCCTGTCATAAAATGACAAGCATATATTATTATGAAATTTTAGTTTTAATGAGGCAGAAGATCCAATCTAAACCTTTTTAACTCACATACCTTGAAATTTGAGAAGTATATAGATTTCTGGAATATTTGATCCAAGGGTTTAATGACTTAGTTTTACTCTCTCACTACACTCTACTAGGTATAGTGAGGGTTCCGTCAAGGCTGGGTCCCCTTATTTGTATTCAAAGGAAGGGTCCTTGGCTTTGCTATGATTGGACCATCCCTGATCAATCCCTGTGGTCAGAGAAAGGCCATGAGCTGATTGGCTTAGGCCTGAGATACCTAAATCAATGACTGTGCCAAGGGAAATAGGATTAAGTGAGAGTCAATTCTATTCAGATTTTATAGCTGCTATTCAATGAGAAAGAGAAGAAAACCAGAAGGTCCAAATCAGCAATAATGGTACCATGGAAGGCAGAACATTACCTCTGAATTAAACACATAATTTTTTTTTCTTTTGTCAATCAAAATGTAAAGAGGGGGCACAAACTACACTTGTATTGTTCTGCTTGATTTCAAACAATTCCCTGTAATTGAAGGATTTATGTGAAACCCTTGGCACTCCTTGGCAGGTTTCCCACTTCTGCCCCACATTCAACAAGAGACTTGAAGTCAGAAATGGATTTGGTAGCTTATATACCGTGGTAATTAGATACTACAGCTAATCTTGTGTCCATAGCTTTTGTTAAAAATGCTTGGGCAGAGATAAAAAAGTCAAATGGCTTTTCTTTGATCTGGCACAACCATTCTACTCGAAGTCAAAGCTTAATATTCAAGCTTTAACAGCAATATCTCAAATGACCAATTTTTAAAAAGATTACTTACGAATTAGGCCATTCTCCGAAGGTGTTTTGAAACATTTATTTGCTTAACTGACTATAAAATTAGTAAGATAGTTAGGACTCAAATTAATGGGCCGGGGTAGCCTTGCAAGCTTATTTCATAGGCTCTACTTGGCCAGAAAATTTTGCATCATTTTTGTCATTCTTAAAGCCAAGATCTTTTCAAACCTTTTGCAACTGACAAAGTACCACATTCCTTTTTCTGAGGATTGAGAGATATTTTAAACACTACCACCTTAGACTCACCTGAGACTCACCTAAGTGTGTGTGTATGTACATATGTACCATGTATCTTCATTCGTAAACAGAAAATCGAGTTCTACTATGTACTAAGTACTTAAGTCATTTTATTTAATTTGCAGAGTCACCGTATTAAATACGAATCCCATTCGTACAGATAAGGGAACAGGCTTGGAAATGGTTTTCCAGCTGTCCTAGAGCTATAAGTAGCAAAGTCTAAACTGAATTCAAGATCATCTGCCTGTGGTCACAGCTCATGATTTGACCAACCAAGCTTCACTGCTTTACTGCCTCCCTGGGGCTTGAATTAAGTTACACTTTTCATTTAGCTTTTAGCTTTGCTGCCTTCTCTAGCCACTTCTCCTCTGATGAACTCTATATTCATTGACTCCATAAGTATTTATTGAACACCTCCTATATGCCAGACACTGTTTTAGATGCTAGAGACATAGCAGTGAACAAAACAGACAAACATCCCCACCTTTAGGAGCTTACATTTTAGTAAGTAGAGTTCAGTTGTGTCCCTATTGCCCAGATTTCTACCCTAAACATCCTTTTCAATCATTTGATAAACTTAGAGCCTCTTTCCCAAATGCTACTTGCCCTGAAATATAACTCACCTCTCATATCCATAAGGACAGTGGGTATTTGCTTTTATTCTTCTAATTCAAGACTCTCTTTCTTCTCATTAGCTTCAGAGAAGGATAGGGCCCTGAGTTGGCTGCTCGCCCAATGGCACATGATTATATGGACATCGGGGTGTCCAATGAGCCAAAAATGGTTGTTTAGACTTAAAGGGTGACACAGGTAAAGTTTCTATGGAGCAGGTTCTGAGCCAGAGATTCGCAGGCAGGAAGTTTGTTGAGAAGTGCTCTCAGGCACAAATTGGGTGGACTTAAACTGCTATGAAGCCAGAACAGAGGCCAATCCTATAGAAAGTTCTGGAGCTGGAACGGCCTTCAGAATCATCTCAAACTGGGATGAGGAGACCAGGCCTTTGTACCTCTCCATCAACCAGGTGTTGGATGCAGCTGCCCCAAAGAAGACACTTTGGGTGAGGCAGTGCTCACTAACCATAGCAATTCCCAGATAGGGGCTCATCTGAGTGTGGCTGCCAACAGACCTAGAGGTTGGGGGCATGAGTGCTTCAGTCCTGAGGTTGTGGGTGGGAAGCACAACACAGCCTCTGCTGCAAGGGGCTCATTTACACATAAGCTGAGAGGGACATCTCCTCCCTGATGGAACACTCTTCTGCACTCCTCACCTCTGGGTATTACTTCATCAGAAGTTTGCAAAAACTCAAAAGGCCTCAACATCAAAGAAAAACTGAGGGAAAACTGGAAAAAAGCCTCAGAGGAGAAGCTATGAGTTTGAGGCACCACTGATTAAGTAAGCTACTTCACTCTAAACCAGCTTCCCCATCTTGGTAATACAGAAATATTTATTTGATTGGCTTCTATTATTGGTTAATTCCTTTTGCTCTTATGGTCTATGATATTGTTTTGTTTATTGTATTGGGCTGAACCAGGCACTGGACTTCCAATTACACAGATTATCTCATTTAATCCTCAAAAAAAATCCAGTGAGATAGGTATCACTGTTGTCTCAATTTAACAGAGGATAATACTGAAGCACAGTGAGGTTCGAGAACTCCCACATGGTTACACTATTAAGCGACAGAGCTGATATCTGACATTGGAGCCTGAGCTCTCACCACTGTATTACCCTGCCTCTCCCTTGCTTGCAGATTTGACCTGGGTTTTCTGTAAGTTTGATGGGAACCCTGTGCACTACAGGTGCACATAGGAGAGGCTCCTAATGCAGTCATGGGGTTGGGGGAGATGGTCAGTGAAAGCTTCATGGAGAGGGCATCTAAGCAGAAGTCTAAAGCAACTATCCGTCCAAACGTGTGTGTATGTGTAGGAGCAGAGCATGGGAGAATGTTTCAAGAAGCAAAAGGATGCAATGCCTGGAGTGCCCCTAAAATTCAAAGAAATTCCACTTATTTAAGAGATTAGACATGGAAAGGGTTACACTGAGACTGAGAGGGAGCCAGTTCAAGCAAGCCTTCCAGGCCACATGAGAGAGACTGGATTTTGCCCTAAGAGAACTGGGACCACTGAAGAATGTTAAATAAGGTGACATTATCCTATTTGCTTTTTGTTTGTCAATCAATAAATCTTTGTTTATTTATTTGTTTGTTTGTTTGTTAGTTTTAGGCGACACAACCCTTGGTTGACCTCACAGATTGCAAGGAACTTGTCAGCTTACGATCCCTTTTTTTTTATTTTTTACACCTACAGCACCTGGTCTTCCTTGGTGGTCTTCCATCCAAGTAGTAACCAGGCCCGACCCTGCTTAGCTTTGGAGATCATATGGGATCAGGCTTGTTCAGGGTGGCATGGCCATAGGATTTTTTTCCTTTTTAACAGCTTTATTGAGATATCATTGACATATAATAAACCACACATATTTAAAGTATACATTTTGATTGGTTTCCGCATAATATATACTGCCGAAACCATAAACACTTTCAGCAAAGCAAACATATCATCATCCCCCAATTTTTTCTCCTGCCCCCTTTTTAATCCTTCCTCCCTGCTCCACTCCCTCCCCAGCAACCACTGATCTGCTTTCTATCAGTTGAGATTAGTTTTCCTTTTCTAGAGCTTCATATAAGTGGAATCGTAATTTATATATATTCTTAGTAGTACACAAATATGTATTATTTTAACAAGAGCAGGGAGACGGCCAAATAAAGAATGGATAAGAGGAAAGGCTAGAGGCTTTAGTTAGTGAATTATTAGCTAGAGTAATTAGCTCCTTCAGGAAGGGGCAACACTTTGAGTATGCTCTGTTCACAGCATCATAAAAAGGCAGAGATGAAAGCAAGCTTAGTGATACCTAACCCCTTGCCACCACCTTGTTAGTCAGGCCCTTTGTTTGCAAGAGACAGAAGCCCAATTCAAGCTGCTTTGAGTGCACATGTTCAAAACATGTGCACATTCAATCAAGATTTTTTTGGCTTGTGCAATTGGAAAGTTCAGGAGTTGACTGCTTTTGTCAGTGATGATCAAAAGACCTGATAGGAATTTTTCTTGATCTCCCAGCTCTATTCTCCTTTACCTCACTTGATCACCATTGTTGTTGTTATGGTGAGAACATTTAAGTTCTACTCTCATAGCAACTTTCACGTATACGATCCAGTATCATTATGTATAGTCACCATGCTGTACATTAGACCCCTGGAAATTACTCATCACCTAACTGGAAGTTTGTAGCCTTTGACCCCCATCGCCATGTTTCCCTACCACCCCCTTTAGAATATGCATTTATTATGCTTATTTTAAGCTCTTATTCCATAAGTTTCAATCAACATTTGTTGTCTTTAGGTGGACGGTTATTTTACCCTGGGAACTCATGTTCCTGTTGTAAGTTACCCTGTCTAGTAATGTGTTTTGAGGAAGAGCTGAATCTGACCATGGGAGTTTAAAAGGGAGGGAGGAAGGAAGGGATGAGCTCCGGGCAGGTCTCTCCAGAGAGGGCAGAATTCCATAGACTATGCCCTTCGTGCCTCTCTACTGGGTAACTCCTATGAACAGTGGTCTCCTAGGTTAAAATCTACCATCAGGGGAGTTCCAGGGGAAGGGTGAACGAGTGAAGGCTAAATATCAATTGGTCTGTCCTGTTTTCATCAGCTACTCACCCCAGCAGAGCTTCCGCAGGGCTTTCATGGTCCCTGACAGCACTGGCAGCAGGTGCTGATACCACGCTTTCTGTGGCCAACAGGCCAGCTAGCATGCATTGAGGTGGGTGTGAGGGGAGGATTCAGAGTCCTCTTAGCCCATCCTCTCTGTCTCCTCTGGCCTCCAGCTGTCTGCCCCAGGCTACAGTTCCCTACCTCCCACATCCCCACTCCATACAACCTTCCGTCTCCCCAAAGGTTTCTCACAGTTTGGGGGTATTGTTGATCATTTTCTCACATCTATGCTTACATCTGCTTCCACAGTTTTTCTAGGGTAGATTGTGGGAAGGAGCCAGCAGCCCATTTTAGGATATACCTTGACAGAACTAGGAAGAGGCCTGAACACATTTCTCACAGACACAATTCTCATTTTACAGAGGAATCAGTGTGGATCTGAATATCACCTCAGAGTGAGAGGGAGGACAGGAAGTACAAGGAAATATGGTCAAAGACCAGTACTTTTGAAGGGAGAAGAAAAAAATTAAATTCCCACCCTCTATTTTCTCCTCACATTAAACCTAAGTTAAATCTTCTTTTAGTTAATGACTCAGAAATTCTGAAAAGGGTTTAATAATAGCTCTTGATGATTCATATGAATATTTTACGCTGAAGTTGCTTGTCTTTGAGGAATGTTGATGTGAAACTTTTGCTCCTAGGAAGTATGGGTGGAAGTCTAAGTACTTATTGCTTTGTGAAGCGGTTATGATAATAGTAATTAATAATCATATTTCTCTATGCTCTGCCAAAGCACTTGGGCATTGCAAAAACACTTTAGAATAAAGCAATAAATGGATAAGTAGTTAAAGACTTTAATTAAGCCGCTTAAAATAAACTACTGTTTCATTTTTTTTTTTACCCTCAGTGTCTACTAACTTTAAAAGGTAGTGTTTGAACTAATTGCTTGGGTAGATACCAAAGCTTATCGTTTGCTGAAATATATTATTAGATAGAAATAAAACTCACAAGGTTCTAAAATGCATTTGATAGCAATGCTTCCGTTTGAAGCCAAAACATTTTCTAAATGTTACCAGTAGGAGGGTTCTGAGCCCAGCAGTTCTAGGCTGAGGCCTGCTGCCAACTAGCCGTGTAACCTAGGGCAAGTGGCTTACTCTCCGGGCCTCAGTTTCTTCATCTGTTAAAGGAGGTCACTGGAATATATATATATATTTCTTAGAATCTTTCTGAGTTCTTTATCATCTCGAAATGCATAACAGCTTTCCCACCATGAATGTGATAAATAATTTCTATGAATCGTCTACATTTATATCATCATTTCACTGTTGTTTTCTCTACAGTTTATTATAAAAATTTTCAAACGTCCAGAAAATTAAAAGAACTGTAGAAAGACTACACATATGCCCACTGCCTAGATTCTACCGTTAATATTTTACTTTACTCATTCTATCACATTTTTATTCATCTGTGCATTCCTTTGCCCATCCATCATTCCATCACATTTTTAATGTAATCCAAAGTAAGCTGCAGATACCAAAGAAGGGCTTGGTTGGGACCCCCGTAGTAGAGGCCTCACAGTGACTCAGTTTCACTTTTCCTTGCCCTATAGCTTAACAATAGGTTGTCCCCAGCTGCTTGACCCAGAGCTTGGAATGTTCCTTGCCGCAGAAAGTTGCCCTGAAACTTATGATTAATGCTTTTATGCTTACTGATCACAATCCTTATGGTCTAGTGTTCTTTCCAGACTATTCCCATCTTGGTTCCTGGGTTGCTAATGATGCCACCGAAGGACCACGTTGCCAGAGGAACAGCTCTGTGAAGCACAACAGACCCCCTGGAACCATCGTGCAGTCTCTCGAATAATGTCCAGGTTTTCCCTTAAATACTCGAAGCCGGACTGAGAAAGGGAAGGCAGTTTTGAAGGTGTTAACCTGCTGCTTTCTTAGATCACCAGTGCTCTGACAAGAAACGCTTATTCTAGTCTATGGCCATGCCACCCTGAACAAGCCCAATCCCATCTGATCTCGGAAGCTAAGCAGGGTTGGGCCTGGTTAGTACTTGGATGGGAGACCACCTAGAAAGACCAGTGCTGTAGTGTAAAAAGTAAAAAAATAAGGGATTGTAAGATGACAAGTTCCTTGCAATCTGTGAGGTTAACCAAGGGTTGCCTCGCCTAAAAAAAAAGAAAGAAAAAAAGAAAAAAAAAAGAAATGCTTATTCTAAATATCCCAACTCCTATGTTGGTTTACTGGCTGAGCAGCACAGGCAGCATGAGCCCAGGACTCAGTTGCCCTCCAGTTTCAATACCAGCATACTTACCCCAACATTTCAGCATGCAGAATATTACCAGAGGTTCAATGTTTATTTGTGTTTTAAAGATAAAGTTTATACACTGTGAAATATACTAACCTTAATGCTCTCAAAAGCATTTTAGAATCTAAAGTGGAAAATGCATATACTTGTGTAACCCAAACCTTTATCAAGATAAGGAACTTTACCATCACCCCAGAAAGTTCCCTCATGCACCGTCCAGCCAATTCTCACTTCCATTATCCTACTTCATCCCCCTAGATTAGTTTTACATGTTCTAAAACTTTATATAAATGGAAAACTACAATATGTTCTTTTTTTGTGTCTGGCTTTCACTCACCATGTTTTTGACCTTCATCCATGTGGTCGCATGGACTCAGTAATTCCTTTCTTATTAAAAAGTAAATTCCTCTGTATGACTATACCACCATTTGCTTAACCATTATTCCATTAAGAGACACTGTTCTGCTCCCCCTCCTGATATCCACCTTTTCTGATCTACTCCATGCTTCAACGGATCTATTCCTGGAAAATTGTATGTAAAAAATGTGTTGGGAATTCAAACCCAGCTTGCCCATTGGCTCAGGCTGGAGGTTAGCAAGGAGTGCTTCATGCACTGGTGAGCTGTGAATGGGGAGCAGGTGGTGTCCTTATCGATGCCCACAGTCCTCAGGGTGGCTGAGCTAGGAATGGGGTAGCTGAAGGCTAGAGTTCCCCAGACAGTCACTGCAGGATATGAAGTAGCCTCATTTATTACACAAATATCATTTTTCTGAATGCCATGTTGTGAATACCTTTGGGAAGCTCTAACCTACGCTTGTAAAATAAGAGACATCTCTCACCAAAAAAAAAAAAAAAATGGAGATGTCATGGAATCACATTTAAGATTTCAGTAAAATGTGAACAGATGTGTGCATACACACTGTACATTCAAAGGAAAACTTTCAGATGAGATAGAAATAATGCAAAAACTATGCCATGGTAATTAGGAAGAAAAGGCTGAAAGAGCCCTAGCAACTTTCATGCTGGAAATGGAAGAGGCAGCAAGAGATCTTGCCCTTGCCTCTGCATGTGGCTAAAATAGAAACAGCCAGCAAGTTCCAAAGGACTTTTACGGAAGCAAAGTCTTCCAATTTTTGTCCCCTGTTCTGCCTCATGGCACCTGTTTCTCTCTCTTTTACAAACTGCCTGGTTCACCTCAGAGAGCACAAGAGGACAGGCTTTGGGGTCTGAAGACTGAAGGTCTCTTCTCAATTCTCCCAATAACCAGCAGTGTAACTTTGGCAAATTATTTTAAAGGGGAAAAATACAAATTCCTACAAAAATGTATAGCCTGACCATTTCCAGAAATGAATTTTGAGGTGACTTTGGACAAAATAATATTTTTTTTCAGCATAATTGTGAGATCTTCTCGATGTTCTCTGTTTTCAAATGATGCCAGTCACGGAAATATCAGAGAATGTGGCATATCACAACTGACAATGTCCAGACATACCATCTGATGCAACACTTTTATTTCACGGATAGGAAAACCAGGGTCTAGGGAGCTAGTTACCTTTGAAAGTTGCAAAGCTACTCTGAGCTAATGAGTCCAACATCTATTCTAATTCATTCTCCTCTCTTTCCCAAACTTTCCTTAGTTTAAATAGCATTTTTAGTATATTTTTTATCTTTGTTTTTGGCTGCCTAGCACATAAAGTTCTTTCTATTCAGGGTAGCCCTCCACCTCATAGCCACCTCCCAGACAGAAGCTGAAAGTGCTAGATGAAGGACCTACTTTCCCAGACTCCCTCCACTTGTCCAAGACATGTGATCTAAGCTTAGCCAATCCAATCACTCAGGCAGGACTTTCACTCAGCAATGGAAAGGAAGTGACTCATCTCCAGAATGCACATGTTGGCATCAGTTACCTCTTCATCAGAACTGGTAATGAAGCATCATTTGGGGTTTGCCCTATGGGGTTTTATGTCTTCCAGACATTTCAATATTTTTGTGAGCCCACCAGTACCTATTTAGTAAATTCCTTAGCCAGAATCTTTTAATTACTTGCAAATAAGACCCTTGGCAAGTACAACTAATAATATTTACACTTTCACATATTCATCAAACACCATGCCTCAGGAATTTTTCTAAATACTTTTCATGTATAAACACGTTTAGTCCTCACAATCACCCTATGAGGTAGGTATAGTGACCATGCCCATTTTACTGATGAGGTAACTGAGGCACAGTAAAGAAACTAATTTGAAATTAAGTAATTTGCCCAAAATTGTAAGCAATGAAATAGCAAGGCTCCAGTTTAAATCAGGCTATCGGGCTCTAAATCTGAGCTCTTAATCACTACTCATCCTACTTCTCTGTAATTTTTTTACTGATTACATAATTAATAACTGTTTATCATAGAAACATTAAAAACTATAGAGAATAGAATAGAAGAAAAATACAAATAAACTATAACTGTACTGCTTATAGAAAACCACTGTCTATAGGTGTACTGGTGTAATATGATGAAATAAAATTAAAGATTTAGTTCCTCGGCGACACTAACTACATTTTATGTGCTCATAGCCACATTTGTCTACTGACTACTATTTTGGACAACACAGCGCAGATATAAAACATTTCCGTCATTGTAGAATATTCTAGTCAATAGCGCTGAATAGGTCGGTAGCCTCTTTACATAGTTCTTTGGGACAGTGAACAAATAAATACATGAAATTTTATATAAATAGAATGATATTTTGCATGCAGTTTTTATTGTAAGACTATTCTCGCTTATTCGCAGCTTATTTGTTTCTTGCTTTAACCCTCCTCCTCTCCTCTTCCTCACATATAGAGGAACTTGTTTTGGTAAACACCTTTAGCCGTTTTGCTTTTTTCACTTAATAAAAAATCATAGAAAACTTTTCCAGTCAGACAGTACAGATCTGACATTTTTATTAGTGATCATGTGGAATTCCGTGGGTCGGATGCATGACAGTATTTCAACGTGCATTCAGCCTCTTTCCCAGGAGTGGGATTATTGGATTGAAAGGTATATTAATGTTTAATTTTCATAGCTATTGTCAGATTCCAGTCCAAAGTCTAGAATGATCCCCATTTCCTCCAGCAATGCGTGAGTGTAGTCTGCCTTCCTGCTTCCTATTCTGTCTCCTCCTTACCTCCAGACACCCCAAATTCTGGCCAGCAGTAGTTGCTATAGCATCTCTGGATTTTCAAGAATTATGGTTGAAAAATAACATCTTTTCTACAGTGCTGTGCCAAGGTGGGATGGTGAGAGCAGTTGCCCAAAATATAAGCAACAAAAGGTTGCAAAAAAAGTCAGTTTGCTTGTTATTATCACCACACATTGGCCATTCTAACAATGTTAGTGATAACATCCTCCCCTCAAAAATCTTTTGTCGGCCTAAATTCTAAAGCATTGCTGTGGGTCCTGTTGAGTTTTAATAAGCTGTGTAAGTTTCAAATCCCAGTTACACGATTAATCTCAAACATGCATGACTCGGCTACACACATTTGTTTCAAAGGGAAATTTATAATAGCTCTCCATAATTCTGGCTTATTTCAGGTGCAACTTATGTCTCCAGCCCCTGTGGTACTACACATTCTCGTGCTTCCATAGGAGGTTCAAAATAAACCAGGAGAGCTGGATGCAATTTTCTTTTTTGAGATGAAAAAGACACAAAGATCTTTTCAAGCAGAATTGGCCTTGAATCACATATTCTGAAGCACTAAGCTTTAAAATTGTTTCTTGAATGTCGGTGCACAGAAATTGTGGTGAAGGCCATGACCAGTGAAATGGCTACAAAAAAGTAAAAGAAAAAAAAGACAACTCCATAGAAAATAGAGTCATATTTGAAGAAGAATGCTGGGAGAAATGACAAAAGGTGCTGGTCATTGCCAGAAGAAATCAAAAGCACAATTTTGAAGACATGGGTCATTTTCACTGAGAACTAAATGCGCATTCCAAAGCAATGGGTCAAATATTATCCATGTTTGCTATCCAGTTCTTCTCTCTAAATTCACTGGAAGGGGAACACCTTCAGAGATTTCACTAATATATAATAGAAATTTATAATGAATTTTCTGTGAAAATATTTCAGTGGAGATATTCCAACCGCAGAGGCATTTGAACACCACTGATCAATCCTGAAGAAACAGAGATGTGGAAAATTCTGCAATTTCTGGGATTTATTGTTAAATGGAATTTTTATGAATCTGTCAAACTTATCTTTATCTTTAAAACTTTTTCTAATATTTGTCTGTTACTTTGAGTGAAAGAAAAATTTCAGAATTAATATTAATAAAAACTGTCTTTTATGAACTATAAATAAATGCAGGTGGACAAATTAGGCTCTTTTGTTTATTTAACATGAACGTACAAATTTTGACTGAATCACTGACATTTGTAGAAGTTAAGGCTCAAAAAACAAGGACTATAATGTCATTTCATTACTGAGATGGAGTAGGTAATTTTTTAATTGCATTAATGCAATCTTAAAATATTAATTATTTTTCCTTTAGTTGTAATGTAATATCTATTTAATTTTTAAATTTAACTGGCACAATTATACACATCCAATTCAATAATAGAAACATATACTGTCTGTGTTTCCTTTCATTTAACGATTACTACTAAATCCTTCTTTAATAGAGAGGAGAGTAAGGTGTTATAAAATGACTTTAAAGACACAAAATGCTTCCAAACAGCTAGAATGGGCCTTGAATAATGACACACTGAGCTTTATAACTGTTCCTTGCAGGTTGGTGCACAAAAATTGTGAAGCCACCGGGCACTTGCTGGTGTGGTTTAGCTCTAGAATAACTTGTTTCCGCAGTAGGGACCAAAGAAGCCGTAACTGATTGATTCATTCACAGTTTCACTGCACCAGCTGAGTGGATGTGGACAAGCATGGCTTAATCTCTGAGATAAGCCCATTTCTTTCACTTGCATTTCCCCAACACCAGAGAAACTGAGTATTTTTTCATGCTTATTGGACATTTGACAACCTTCTATAAATTCCCCATTCGTTTCTTCTCTGGGATAGTTTATACTCAGGCTGTTTGGGCTAGGGACCCCTTTGAGAATATAATAAAGCCTACAGATCCTTTTCCAAGAAAAATACACACATTTTTATTTGTGCAGACCTCGACACCCTACTTCAGGGGGCTCGGAAACCTTGTTTTACAGGTACAGAAATAAGGCCAAGATTTCAAACTAATTTGAAGCAAGTTTCACGCCCTCTGAGCTTCAGTTTTCTCACCAGCAGAACAAACAATTATACTTAACTTCATGGATTATAAAAGATTAAATGAACTTATGTCTAAATACATTAGACTAAAAGTTCTAAAATTATTGACCTTATTTTTCCTTTCTCTCCCACCCCTGCATAGAGTATTTTTTTTTAAGTTTGAATAAATTCCAATGTTTAAAAATTGAGAGTTCTCACACTTAAACACACACACACACACACACACACACACACACACACACACACACACAGTTCTGGCATCTTTTAGAAAACCAAAAGCTCTAGCAATACTGCATCCACCTTGTCAAGTACCAGCCAGGGACTGGGCTGGAGAAGCTGCCACCCCTCCAGAGGCGGCCTCTGTTTGCAGATGTTCCCATCACTGTCATCACTGGCAACAAGGATGGCTGCGGTTTTTCTCTTAGAGCAGGGTAACTTCACTCACTCACTTTACCTGCCAGGCCAGGTGGGCTGCGGAGTGCCTCCTGGGCACTCCATTGCTGTGCACCGGTCAAGTTAGTCACACAAAGGTCGTTAAGGATTAAGGTGATGCTATCTTTCTCTGGGAGATTTTCGTTCTAATGGTTTTAGGAGAAGACCTGTCATAATCCTGTCACTACTTGACTATGGAAAATCCTGGTAATTACTTGAGAACATTTTTGCGGTCTTGGCAAGGGACTCATGGTGGCATTGTGGTCGCTTTTCCCTCCAAACTAGTTCACATTCAGTCTAGTTCTCTGCCTGTCCACTGTCAGAACTCTATTCCAAGCCACCATCACTTATCCAGAGTCTTGTGAGACCAGAAAAAGTCATTAAAATACCTTTATGTCTGTATTTCCTTTGGATAGTGTTTATTTTTTAATAAACCCTTCAAATTTTAGAGGTGGTATATTTATAAATTTGGGAGGCTTTTTTAACATTCTTATTATTATCTATAATAGCATCATTAAAAAAAAAGCTGTTATTTTCCAAATTCAAATGATAAGCCATCTCCTAAAACCAAAGCTAAAGAGTTTAGTATTTTTTTCCTAGGGCGAAGGACACGTTTCCCCTAAAAATAATTAGTTAATTTAATAAATATAATAAATATTTAGCTAAATAATTTCGCAATTCATATTTGTTGATTACTTCAGTTCCGCCCTCCCTCTCAAATACTCTTTTTCATAAATATCGAAATTTGAGATTTTTTTTGGTGGTGGTGGTGGTGGTTTTTTTACTTGTTGCTGTTGTTTCGCTTACTTTCCTTCCTCTCTGAAAACTAGAAAATGACCCAGAGAGGACAAAGAACAGTATCCTATGATGTGTTCATTCTTCACCTTTTTTTATTTTTTACTTTGAGTCAATAGTTTCTGTTTACATCTCCTTAAGGCTTGCATTTCAGGCTTGCAAACTTCTGTTTCTTAGTTTTCTGACAGAAAAAAAAAATGGCTTTTATTTTTCTAATTGTATCTCCACCAACTTTCTATGACTTAAACTGTCACTTTTAGCTGCCAAGTCAAAAATCTTCTGCGAGAATGAGAGCAGCTTCTGCTCATCACTTTTTCTCTTGCACAGGTGGGAGCCAAAGTGCCTTATTAGTTATAGTAGCTTTATTGAAGTTTCCATATTCTACAAAGGTTACTATATAAAGGTGATCATCTTTTAGACAAATAAAATGACTTTCTTTCCAATCGGAATTCTTTGTATTTCTTTTGCTTGCCACATCGTGCTGGCTTAAACCCATTTAAAGAATGGTGTTCAGATTTGCTAACAAAGCCAAATCCAACGCCATGCAACATTCGGGAGTCACACAGTTCTAAAGGCTGTACGTCCAAGATGAGAGCACCCACATGGTTGAGCTCTGATGCAGGCCCCCTGCGGGGTTGCAAGCCGCTGCCTTCTGGTCATGTGGCAGAGGACAGAGAGAGCCACAGTTGTTGATCATTATTTCTGCCGACTAGTTTTCGGTTCCAAAATTCAAGAGGTATGCAGGCAAATCACGGTGCAGAAGACTGGGGTTAGGCTGAGATACAGGGATGCTTGTGTACAAATTAGCAAGCTGAAGACAAAATATTGCAAGCCGTGGCTTCTCAGAGGAGAGATTTGTTCCAGGACGAAGGAGAATTGGGAGAGGAGCTTCAACGGAGATTCCCCAAAGTTTGGAGCTGATGCTCTCCAAACACTAGTCTTACTCTCTCTTGGGCTCCCAGGCTGAGCAGGATATCAGGAACTTACAGTTTGTTAAATCTGGCTACTGAAAAGTCATTCTGGGGTTAATGCCCAAGGACAGGAGAGAACTGTACAAGGCCTGGCTGTCTCGGGAGCACACTACACAGTTAACAGGCTGAGTCCCCTGCCTTCTATCCCTGCAAGATATATCACATTTCCTCTGTATTATGTTCTATTTTAGTCACACACCATCTGGCCTTGATAAAACCCTACCGGTGTCCTATTCTGAGACAAATGTCTGCAAAACCCAAGTCTTGTTTTGTGTCACTGGATGCTTAGCAACTCTTTGAAGAATGGGATGTCCCAGTGCTTCTTTAAGTGGGGTTCGAGGAATATCTGCACATGACAGCATCCTCTGGATGGTGGAAATGCAGATAACTTAGGTCTCACCTCAAGCTCCTAAATCAGGATCTCTAGGGTGGGTTCTGGGAAAAAGTATTTTAAAGCAATCTAATCCTGCACTCCTCACACTTAAAATGCTTGAATGACTTCCATCGCTTCTAGAAAAAAAACCAAACTGTATATTTCCATGGCCTGTGAGTTCCTACATGATCTGAACTCTGCTGCTTATGCCCCATGAGGATGTGGCTTCATCTCTCAGCTCATTACCAAAATAGCCTCTTGTCTGTCTCTCATAGTTCTCTGCTTCCACAGGACCTTTACACATGCTCTTCTCCTAGCCTGGAATAAATCTCCTTCCCTACTTAACCTAGCTAACAACCAATTATCATTTAGGTCTTAGCTCTGGAGTCCCATATGGGTCATATTGCTTTATTACTTGTTCTCATAGTACTTGTCTCCTATTCATTCTCATGTATGGCTAATAGCTGAGTCTCCCAACAGACCATACACTTCTGAATCCTGGGCTTTCTCAACACTAAATCCACTAAACGGAATATAAAGCCTGACACATAGTAAATGCTCAATACATATTTATTGAATGAAAAAAAGAACCCATCCTTTCCCGGTGTGATATCATCCGGTCTCATGATGTTAAGTCCCCTCTCAAGCTAGTGACTCCCAAATTTATATCTTCAACTCTAACAGACTTCTCCAAAACTGAACTCTCGATCCAGTTTTCGCCATCTCAGAAAGCGGTATCATCATTTACCCAGTTGCTTAGGGCCCCAAACTTGGTGTCATCCTTGACCCTCTCTGTCTTTCTCACCCATATTTGATCCATTTGCAATTCCTACAGCTTCCTTTCAAAATATTTTGGAAATCTCCTTGTCACTTGCTCCACTGCTGTCATGTTAGCCCAAGCCATCAGCATTTCTCAACAAGACTGACTTCTGTAGTCATCTTCTGAAGGAAACTCTTGGGCCTGTGGAAGTAAATGAAACCACTCAAATGAGAACAAAACTATTTATACCTGGCAATTTCTATAATATGGAGTCAGCCCCCATCACATGCATTTGTCAGAGACCCAAAGGCAGGCAGGGGAGTGGGAAAAGTTTATTATGAAAAATAAAACACTTCTGTTGTGCTTGATTGGAGGTTGTTGGCAATGGGAAAAATGAAGTGGGTCATGGTCATGCCACCCTGAACAAGCTCCATCCCGTCTGATCTCGGAAGCTAAGCAGGGTCAAGCCTGATTAGTACTTGGATGGGAGACCACCTAGAAAGACTAGGTGCTATAGGCATAAAAAAATAACAAATAAAAAATAAAAAATAAGGGATTATAGGATGACAAGGGCCTTGAAATCTGTGAGGTCCACCAAGGGTTGCCTGGCCGTAAAAAAGAAAAAGAAAAAGAAAAAGGAAATGGCTAACTAGAAGCAGAGGATCCTATATGCTTGGTCTGGGGAGAATATATTTGCCTTCTCTGACTGGTTCTGAGCGGGAAACAGTGGCAGTATTATGGAAGCTGGCAGTCCCTTAGCAAATTCTTACTATTTGGGGCCAATTGCTGCAAAAGTTGTAGTTTGGCTTCCTGGACTGATTACTGCAGAGGTTGTGGGTCAGAGTTCTACTTTTATATGGTATGACCATTGTCCACCATTCGTATATTCAGTCTCTCAGGTTGATGGGGAGCTTCTGTGACTACTTGGTATTCTCCCCACTACTGGGGATCAGAGAAGCTTTGTTAAGTTTTGGAGTACAGGAGAATGGATAGGAAGGTCTATATGAGGAATGTGGGTATCCAATGAGCACCTTTTCAAATAGTCTGAAGATGTGAATTCAGCTGAAAGCTGGGGATTGAGGCAGAGGTAAGGTCAGAGGAGGACATTGAAGACAGGATTCAGTCTCACACTTAATGCCTCCGAAACAGTTCATCTCTGGCCCCTATCTAAGTTTCCAAAGCCCACCTTCTTTAGAAAAAATCTATTGTTTCTTGCGTAGAGTACAGCAGAATGGTTACAGATTCCCCTATCCTGGTATACATTCTCTGTGCACTCATTCCATCAACCAGTGGAGTCCTTCTCCTCACCTCCTGAATCTAGGCTGGTTTTGTGATTTGCTTTGATCAATAGAAAGTGGAAGAAGTATTGTTATTCAACTTTTGAGGCTAATTCTTAAAAGACCCTACATGTTGTTGGCACAATGCTCAGAGATCGACATGTAAAGAAGCCAGTCTAGCTCCCAGGAGCATAAGAGACCACATGGAGGAGAATAGAGGCATCCTAGCCAGAAACCAGCACTAAATACCAAGATCCATAAGGAAAGCCACCTTGGGCCTTGTATCCCAGCCAGTCTTACAGTTGATAAAGGTGTATGAGTGAGCTCAGCTCAGCCAAAAGAGGGAATTTCAGTCACTGTATAAAATTATGTGAAATCATAGATTATTGTTGCTTTGAACCACTGAGTTCTGGGGATGGTGGGTTGTTATGTGGTGGCAGGTAATTAAAACATTCCTCAAGAAGCCCTTGAGACAAACATCAAAAGCATATCACAGTTTTTTAAACCATATTCTACCTTCCAAGATGAGATCTAGTAAATGTGTTCTTCTTATCTCGATGCGTGGTTATTAACTAGGTGTACTCTCCACCTGGCCCCTCAGGTTAATTTAGTTGTAGGCATAAAATGGTAGGTCTGGTGTTCAAAAAGAGCTGCTTCCTTTCAGGCATCCCCCGCAGAATCACAAGGGCCATTGTATCAGCAAGGAGGAGCAGAGTCTGCAGGTAGAGGAGTGTGGACTTGGAGAAATCAGGTTCCCTTTGTGCCCACAGATTCAAGAGGCTCTCATTTAATGGGCACTTCTGGCATGCTTGGCTCTTTGCTGGCCTCTGAAGAGCCAGGTCAACAAAGCCTCACTCTGCTTGAGGTTTTCTCAGCATTCCACGTGGAGTGTGGCTCCTGACTTGGTCCCTGGGGACTTCAGTTTGGTCTCCTTTTCCCCAAGGTTTGGGAGCTCCCTTAGAGAGGGAGGGTCCTGTTTATTTCTTCAGGATCTAATTCCATCCAATCTCTGTGAGAGGGGAGAAATCTGTGGTGGTTTTAAGGCACGTCTGCAAATTCTTTGACCCTCTTTCAAAAGGTGGAGTCAAATTTCTCATCCTTTGCATATAGGACTACCATAGGGACTCACTTCTAATACATAAACTATAGTAAAACTGATGTTGTGTGACTTCCAGGTGTAGGTCATGAAAAGTAATAGAGCTTCTACCTGAATCTCTGTTTGGTGCTCAACTCCTCCTTATAAGAAGTATGGCTACTCTGAAACTACTGTACTGGAGGGATCAGGTTCTAAAAGTTACTATACTGGAGAGACAGAAAGAGATGTCTGAGGAGCTCCAGCTGTTGAATCTTCCAGCCCTGACACCAAGACTTATAGATGAAGAAGCCGTTGAGACGACCCCACTCCCAGCTACTAATCTGAACACAAATGCATGAGAGACAAACCTTTGTAAGTGCCACCTAGCTGAGCTCAGTCAGCTCCCAGACTTGTGAAATATCATCATAATAAATTGCACTTGCTGTTACAGTATTAAATTTGGGCTGGTTTTTTACATAGCAAGAGATAACACCTCACTTTCTTACTTTTGACTAGAGTTTTTTTGGATCACCACTCAATTAAAGTACTTGTCTTTGAAGACTTGTTTCGAATAGGTACTCATGTGGGAAGGGGTGCATATGAAATATTTTGCCGTATAAAAGAATTCTATTCTTGGAAGAAATAGAGAACATCTATTTAAGACAATTGAAACTTTCCCAACCATTTTAGAAAAAAATCAAATCCTACTGCCTAAAGCGTCCACTGTATATAATGAACGAATGTCTCGTCTATGCATCTAGAACGGTACCATCTTTGGCAGAATCGAGAAAATAGTGCTTCTCATATTTCAGTGAGCACATGGATCACCTGGAGATCTTGCCAAAATGGAAATCCTGAACCAGTAGGTTTGGGGTGCAGTAGTTCTCAAATTATGATCTTTTGACCATCAGCATCAGCATCACCTGGGAACTGCTTAGAGCTGTAAATTCACTCCAGACTTAGTGAATCAAAAATTCTGTATTTTAACAAAACTTCTGGTGATTTTGATGCAGCTGGAGTTTGAGAAACTTTGTTCATAAGTGTTACTGCAAATCTGAATGGGCCTCTAAGAACACCAAAACCCCAGAAGATAAGAAATCTGCTGGAAATGGGGAGGAGAGGCAGTGGACCGGCAGCCGATGTGTAGTTCACAGGTTAGAACATTTCTCCAAGTATAATAATTCAGCCTGAACGGAAAGCTGGCCTTTTGCTACCTATTTTATAGCATATTGGTGGTTATATTTTGTCACCTACTAAAATTTCTCATGGCTTAATGGGTTCCAAAGACTGTGTTCCATTCCAATCTTCATTCCAGAGGTGACCAGATAACTTCCTGTTATTGCTCTTCAAGCACCTCCTGCAGTAAGATATGAGCCTCCTGCCTCACCTTCCTCATTTGCATGTAGAATAACTTTTAACAAGGATTATTCAGCTTTCCAACAGATGGCCTGCCTCCCTCCCTCTGCTTCCACACAGTGTAACCTGCTTGCCAAACAGAGTCCAGAGGGAGCACATTAAATGCATGGGGAAGCAATATCATAAAGGCAAGGAGTCCCAACCAACCTCATCTTGCTTGTAATTGACACATTATACAATTTTAATTAAAAAAATTTCAGACATCTAGTTTCCTGTATGGCTAAACATGAATGGTTTCAGACACCTGAGACCTTTTAATATACTGCAAAGCCATAACGCCTAAGTCTAGGACTGTAATGGAACTCAGTAGTGCTAAAATATCATCAGGAAAAAAATTGTGCTTCTGACAACACAGAGAAGTGGTGGGAGAGTGGAGCTTATTTTTTCTCTTAATCTGAAGGAAGTGCATTGAGTTACTTTCCTGGGTGCTTCTCCAGTATTGTAGCCTGGACTGTAGGTGCCCTGAAGCTTGCTTACCGTAAAGGCCTTTGACTCTGTTTGAGCTTGTGTTTGTTTGTTTGTTTGGTCCAGAGGGAACACAGAGCATCTGAAAAGTCTGGAGATAATATCCCCAGAAGCAACACGCAACCAATGACAGATGGGGAAGTGGTAGATAGATTCCCCCAGTGCCCTTACTTCTTGGTGGGGGCAGCTGAGGAGGGTCCTGCAGTCCCCCTCAGAGCACCCCAGTACAACTGCGCTCCAGTTACACACTGTGGGAACTGGCTCAATAACACCCTTTTATCACCTTATTTCTCTTCCTAGCTTACTTTCTTCTTTGTGTTTTTCTTAGCTTACTACTCAACTAAACTACTTGTCTTTGAATATCTGTCTTAGGGTCTGTTTCTGGGGAGTAGCCATACTAAGACAAGGAAAATAAAAATATTTTAGGTGGGATGCCCAACGAGGAAAAGGAACAGATTTTACTGTTTGTTATAAATAAAAGCAAACACCATTATTCAAGTAGATTGTATTAATGAGTTCATCCATTTATTCATTGCCATGCATTAATTGGGCACCTGCTATATGCCAGACACTGTCCTCATAGAGTTTAAATCTAGTTTTGACTTTAAGATCCATAAATACTTCAACCCTAAATGAAATGAGGTTAAAGGATATTCAAATCAAAGGGTTACAAGAGTCTGAGGAAAGAAAAAAAATTGTACTGGCGGTCAGGGGGCTTTGCAAGGTGGATAAGAAAGGATTTTACCCATAAGTCATTCTATGCAGAACAAACAATAAGAGAAATGTGAGGAAGTTGGAGAGTGAAGGTGTGTTTCGGGAGAGGGAGAAGTCTGTCTACCTGGAGCCAAGCATATACCTAGTGAGGTTGGGGCATGATCCTAAGAGGTCTGGAATACCAGTTAATGCATTCAAACCATCTTGTATCAAAAGGAGGGAGCTCTTAAAGAGTTTTGAGCAAGAGAATGATATAATTAGAGCTGGACATTGGAAAGCTTGATCTGATTCTATTTTATGAACTAGAGGGTAAGAATGGGCTAAGGAGGCACATTACAAAACTGCTGTCATATTTTTAGTGCATGTGTACTTTGCAACAAGTTGCATACATGACCTTAATACAAATATAAAATAAACACGTCAAAGATTTTGTTGCGCACATTTGGGAACCAGTAATATGTTAAAATGAATTCAAATGAGAATTTGAAGAACAGCGCTTTACGACAGTCAACAATAACAACAAAGGTCTGAAGTGAGCTTGTTCATAGATGCGAAATTGGTTGCTTGTCACTTTTACTACCAGAAATCAATTGTCTCTCTACCAGGCAAAATTTGTATTTGTCATCATTATCTGCTTTGCTTTCAGGCAAAAATCATTTGCATTGCTTTCAGTTTTCTACAAGTTAGCCTCAACCCCTACAGAGTTGTAAAACAAACTGATCAATAGAAAGCCAATCAAAGATGCACTCCCAACATAACTCTTAAAAGAATGCCCAGTAATCTCTTTTGCCTATTTTCAAGAGTAGAATAATTTTTCTTGACAATCTCCCTCTTTGTAATTGTAAATAATCTGCGAAGATTATTTATGATCAGAGAAAAAACTTCTCTTATTAGGTTTGGCCCGATCATTTAAGAGATGCAACCAGAGTATTGAATAACGACATAGGTTTCCTTGAGTTAGCTTTGCAAATCTAGAGCCACACAGTATTGGGAAACTATATTGAGTTGGAATCTCAAGTTAGATTTTGAAAAGTCTCTATTACAGTAGCCCCCCATTACTGCAGGGGATATGTTCCAAGGCCCTGAATAGATACTTGAACTAGGATAGTACTGAATCCTATATATACTATGTTTTTCCTATACATACATTTCTATGATAAAGTTTAATTATAAATTAGGCACAGTAAGAGATTAACAACAAAAAAATAATAAAATAGAACAATTACAATAATATACTGTAATAAAAGTTATGTGAATGTGGTCTCTCCAAAATATCTTACTGTACTGTACTCTGCTTTTCATTTAAAGGAAGCACTTTACAACTTTTCTTTGGAATATCCAAATTCCCAGCATCGCTACTTTGCAGTTTGGAGCCATTATTAAGTAACATAAGAGTTACTTGAACACAAGCATTGTGATACCACATGACAGACATGGCTACTAAGTTACTCACAAGTGAAGAATATGGTTTTTTGTTTGTTTGTTTTGTCCAGAGGGAGCATGCTTAGCTCTGTGCACGGCTGGGGCTATGTATGGCATGGATGGCTGGACAAAGAGATGATTCTCTTCCCAGGAGGGACTGAGTGGGAGCATGAGATTTTGTCTCGCTACTTTGAACAGTGCATAATTCAAAACTTATAAATTGTTTAGTTCTGGAGTTTTCTGTTTAATATTTTTGAACCACAGTTGACTGCAGGTAACTAAAACCTTGGAAAGTGAAATTGTAAATAGGTGGAAAAACTACTGTATTTTCATTCCTATCTTGAGGCTTGTGAACTAAGTTCAAGAAACTCTATCCACCAGCTTTAACCTGGAGAACCCGTAAATTTGGTAAATTCCTCTCTTCCTGAGGTCCCCTCATTTTTCTAAGCTTCCTGGCCCCCCGGAAGTGACCTTTACCTTTTAAGTCTGGGACCTCATCAATCAAACAGTAGGCCAGTTTTCTTAGGAGAGCTTTGTGAGTGTTGGCTTGTATTTAAAGTCAAACCTTAATAGAGGGTTGGTGGTATGTGACTGGGTATAAAAATGGCTTCTAGGTATACTGATGTGATAATTCTTCGATTGCTCAGTATGTAGGAAAACCTGACCTAACTTGAAATCTTATAGTGCACATGTGAAAAAAACTGGATAATTTCCTAATTTGACAGTAATTGTAAAAACTTATATAACTTTACTAATAATAAAGTAAAGATAAAAGAAACCTTTTGAAGTGTCAATAATAATAAATTTTAATCACTCATGATAGAGAAGAGAATAGACTAATGGTAGGGTTCAGGACACACTACCCCCAAACTGTCACCTTGGCATATTGAATATCCTAAACTGAAAGAGTTTGAGCGATCTGACCTCCCCCACCTCGCCCTTTTCCTCTGAAAGGTCATAAAATCCCCAGGTGAAGATGCTTTCCCTGTACCAGGTGGAAGATTTTCTTATCACCAAGACAGGGAATTTGGAATGAGTAATCGCTACAAACCTTATTCAACTAATCCTTATCTTCCTAGTTGTGACAGCGACCCCTACAGGTCAGAAACCTTCAAACTGAGGTCCTTCTGCCCAGTGTGGTCACACCAATAAAATGAGCCTACTATGTTCAGTAAAGCAGCTCGGAAATTTTATTATTTAATCAAAGAAGAGAGAAGGGCAAGTTCATGCCCTAAAGGTTTTTGTCTCGGAATTTGGGAATTCGGAAAAGTCTTAAAGGATTGAAGGACGGTGGGAGGGTTCAAGGGTTGAGATACCTGAGAAAGGGTGAGAGTTCTTGGGATGTCAAGGGAGCATGTGCAGTTTCCAAACACGCTTGGAACATGGCTGGCCATACATCACGTATGTCATTTTAACAGTTAAATCTCCATCCCTGGGCGTGGTACTTAGTATACTAATGAAGAAAAGTCCTTCAAAAGGTCACCTGGGAAGAGATTCCGGTCACCATCTTGGATCTCTATAGTGATAACGGGTTTCTTAGCTGTGGTCATTGGGTTTGTTGCTAGTCCAGGAATTGCCACCTTTTCTTGATGAGTTCAGCCTGCTTTTGTCAGAGGAAATGTTGGATAGAAGACAAGAAAGTCAGTATAAGTTTAAGGATTAAACTAATAATGTGGTAGTATAACCGTTGACAGTTACTTCTTCACCATTTAATACCCCAGGCCAAACCATACTGTCTTATCAATTCTTCATAAATCTATTGTTTCTTTGTCTAAAAGGTATAAAAGCCTTCTGCTCTGGTCTCTTCTTTGGGTCTTCATTTTCTTGTGAAGGTTCCAATGTACATACAAAAATTTAAGATTTATCTGCTTTTCTCCTGTTAATGTCTTCGTCGGTTTAATGTTCTAATGTTCAGATCCAGCAGAGGACCCTAAGAAAGTTGAGGAATATTTGTTACTCAGTGTTCTATCTTTCTCTTTTCTCTGTAGGAAATGATGTTACAAAATTGTCATCTGAAAAGAGATAAAAGAATCCTTCAAACTGTGGGGGAGGGGGCAGGGAGAAAAAGCATTATAGAAGTACGGTGAGCAGTCAATTAATAAAAATATACTTTTTTTTTTATGATGTTTGTGGTATTTGTCAGAACATTTATATTTTTCATGTGTTGTGATATTTCGTAATTATAAAGAATTATTAATACTGTGCCTTGTTTTTTATATGTTTTCTTAAAGAGTCTTCTAGAAGCTTCAAGCCCTTGAAATTTGGAGCCCTTCAGAGAAATGCCACACCCTCTCCCTCTGAGGTCTAAACCTCCCCATGAGCCAGGATATGGGTGCCTGACTCAGAGATCTGTCCTTGCCTCTGCTTAAGAGGAAGTCTCTCTCTTGCTATTTTTCCAGGGACTTGCTCTCGTCTGTCCTTCCCAGACTGATTTGTTTGTTAAGTTCTATAGTTTCCAAAGCTTAAGAGTGCTTTCTGCTTTAAGCAGCTTCTGTTTATTCCTCTATCTACAAAAAAAAAAAATCCTTGAAGCAAAGAATTAATAAGAGTCTAGACACCAGTTTGGAACTTGTGGAGAGGCTTGTGAAAATTCACAAAATGATATCTCAGTGATCCTGCTACGCAAGCTACTATGATTGCTCAAATTGTTGTAATAGTCCTAACTGCCTTTGACTGTACATAGATGCATTTATGTAAAATTAAGCAGTACTATCGATCATGTTTTGAGTTGAGGGACAAGAATGTCCATTTGGAGCTGAAGAGCGACGCTAGTAGTTGCCCAGGTGAGACATTCCATGACTTTACTATTCAGAAAGTCCTAAAAAAAAAAGGCAACAGGAACCCCAACAAGTCCTGGGGTTGCTCCCACACGCTGCCATATGCTTTCAGATGATGAGAACATAAATAGCGATGGCGAGGGAGGGCTAAAGCGAGAGATCCGGGAAGCTGCCATTGGAAGAGATGGCGGAGTTCTTCAGCCATTTCCTAGCAATTTTGCAACCACTACCAAAGGAGGTCAAATTGCAGTGCAAATTGCAGCCTGGCCTGTGTCAGGAAAAAAAAAAAAAGTGACTAATATACCATCAAAGAACTGGTTTGAATTCTCGCCCAGCATAGATTTATTTCTTTTATCTTAGCTACATCTGTCCCCACCTTACTGTGCAACAGCATAATCAGCGACTGGATTTCAGAGAGAGGTGATCATTTTCAGTCAAAATTTTAGCTTGAAAATGCTTTTCCTTCTCCCTTTGGCGGCAGCTCTCAGAAGTGGATTTTGCTGGAAGCCTTCTATTTGCATCGCTCTAATTGCTTTATTTATGTTGCAAATCAGTAATTTGTGTTTGGGAAATTGCCACTTAGGGGCAGCAAAGCTTTTAGTTAATAGTTTGATGAGTTTCAAGCTTGTTTATATATATATCTATAGATATATATATAGATAGATAGTTTTATAAAGGCCCTTAGTATTCTAACCCATCATTCATTATGCTCAGGATAGTGACAAACAATGACCTCTTACCATTTACTTGAACTCTTGGTGTCAAAATAAAACTGAGGACCATATTTATCTAATCTTCACCTATGACATCTTGATCCTTGCTTTAAAAAACCAGGTTGGATAAACCAGTCTCCCCTCTCGACCACACTAAACACCTTCTTCCCTGAATATCTATCTGATCTTCTTGAATGAGATGGCATGAAATAACATAGTTCTGTGCCTGTTTTGGCTCTGTCGCGACCTGGTTATGTCACTGTGCCTTGACTTTGCTTAGCTTCTATTTCTCGTCAATGAATGAAGAAGTTTGGATTAGATGACCACTCGATGAAATTTTTTCTCGCACTGTTGTTTTGTTTTAAGCAACAGAGTTCTTCAAATGAAATTTTACTTAAGAATTCTGCTGTAGAAAACAGTGTGTTGGTTTTCGATTGCTGCATAACAAATCACCCCAAAGCTTCGTGGCTTAAAGCCACAGTAATGATTTCTTATCTCCCGTAGCCTCCATCGGCTGAGAATTTGAGAATGACTTGGCCAGGTGGTTCCGGCTTGGTGTTTCTCGTGAAGTCAAAGTCAGGTGTCAACTGAAGGCTTGACTGGGGCAGGAAAATACAAAGATTGCATTTCTAAGGTGACTTACTTATGCAGCTGGCGAGATGATGCTCGCCATTGACTGGAGCCTCAGCTGTCTTCACCGGAGCCTCTCCACAGGGGTGCTTAGTGTTCTCAGTATGGCCGCTCTCTTCTCCCAAGACACACTTCTACTCTACTGCCGGGATGGAATGTTTTCTTCCATCTTCCCCTGGTCTTTGTCTGTGCCATGGGGGCAACAAACTTTGTTGCCCCTCTCCTAGCAGTGTAAAGCTTTTGTTTTATAGGAGATAATGATCCTAGCAAGAGAGCAGGGCTTTGTGCCTGCCCTCCCCACTAAGCCTCAGTTATTCTAGGCAATGAAACCAGGTCTCAGATGTTTGCACCCCTTTCTCTCCTGGTTGTGCTCCAAGCTCCTCAGTGGCAGAAGGCAACAGAAATCGTTAGATTGGGGCTGAGGTCAGGCTCCTAGTCTCTAACCCAGTCTCCATAGATCATCACCCTGAGCAAACCCATTGGTGTTGGCATTTTCTGCTCTTCACCGTGGAAAAATCAGGGGCCTCAGGTTGGGGATGGGAGGCTGGGCTCCTTGTTTAGATCCCACAAATTTGCCATTTGGTTTTAGGGAAGCCCTCAGCCTATCCGATTCACGGAAGATACTCACAAATATTTATTTTCCTTCACATCATAGTATGAGCCTACTGGTCCCTTTTTAGTTGCCTTAGAAGGGTACATTGTGGAGAGTGCTTTGAGTTCTTTTAGAGCAAATGTAAACTGCCCATCTCTGTCACAAGTATGTTGGCAAGCACGTGATGTTCACCCTCTCGTTCTGTCTTTAGACTCTACTGTGAGCACAGGATGGCTACCCCTGTCTTGCTGGTGAGGAAACTGAGGCATCGAAAGTTCTTCTTCATATGATACTTCTCATCTTAGGTGCTAGGGCAGGTTTTGAACCCACGGCTCTTATCTTTCTGCTATAGTCTGTTACACCTTGCAGGGTAACATTCAAGGACGGGGTTAGGTTAGCGTTTGCTGTGAGAAGTGGGGAGTAAAAGAACTGGAGGGCCCCCCTGGCACAGCTGCTTTTCCTCCCTCCTCCTTACCTCTGTCACTATGGATGAGAAGGAGGCAGGGGAGAGGTGTCTGTTTTGACAGGGGTGGCCCCACACCCACCCCTCGAAGCACGGAAGAATCAAACAGGTTCACTTCTAGCAGGGTGCCTCCTGGCTGGAAAGGCCTTGTGGGGGTTTTGGCCTTAGTGTTTTGCAGTTAATAAGTCCTCACGTTTCCCTCCCTCCAGGTTTTCTTAGCATACAGGGCTTGTCACATTAACTATTGATGTCAGGAGCATTATTTTCATCTGGTTCGAGGAGGGAAAAGGTTAGGTCCTGGTCGAGCCTAAGGAGAGGAAGGCAGTTGCCCTCCGTCCCCAGCACAGGCACACTCACGCTCCCAGGTGACCTGGGACGGGGCACTGTCTCCCTGCCCAGTGGGATTCTCTAAGGGGATTGGTCAGAGGAGGCCCAGACTCTGCGCGTCCTGGGACCTGGCTCTGCCAGTCAGGGAGGACACCATGCGGGAGGTGTCTGACTCACCACCACCTCCATGTCTCAAGTCCTACAAAAGTCCTGGCCGCTCCTATTTGGGGAGAGTCTGAAAGCACGTGTTTCTCCGGTTATTGCTGGCTCCAGTTTCCCGCTTCTGCTGATTTTTTTTACATTTTGTCTCTTGTGGCCATATCCTTCTTTCTACCTTGTATTCACCCAAACTCTTATGTTAGTCTCTGCTGTTGTATGCCCATTGCTAGTATACAGATTTGGGACCTGTTGCCCCTACACACAAAAAATTATGTATTATCCAACACGAACTTTATAATTGCCTAAACTGTAAATAATCCCTTCTGTAAAAGCACTGCCATATCAGCATGATACTAAGGTGTGTTTGGTCATTTATTAAATAATAATTTAGCAATTAATAATGTATTTAGCAATTATTCTTATAGCGATTTCATGGTGACATCAGTTAAGTTACATTAAGCTTTGCTTAAAAAAAAACCAGGTACGTTACATACATGATCTTTTTTAACCCTTACAACAAGTGTAGGGGGAAGGGATCAGTCTCTCCATGATGACACAGAGGCACAGAGAGGTTAAGTTACTTGCCCAAGGTCTCACAGCTGCAGATTTAGAATTGGAAACCAGGTCGATCTGTGGTAAAATCCCACATTCAATCTTCTATACCGAACAATTTCTGACTTCATCCAGTTTTGTCTTGCCCTCCTTACCTTCCCTCTGCCTTGCGGCCTCTCCCATCAACCTCCTCATGATGTCCTGGATTTATTTTTAACACGTGGGTAAATATGAAGGATAGCTTTCTAAGTGAACAAATTGAGACTCTCTCTTCCACACACACACACACACACACACACACACACAGAAAATAGTTTTAGGTAAGTTTTTTCTCTTTATGCTTTTGTGTATTTAGTAAGTTTTATACAAATACCAGGCAAATATTTTTTAAAAGACATATACTTGATTCTTGTTATTTGAGGTAGTGTATTCTATCAAGCTGCCATAAACACCAAATTAGGGACCACTGAACCATTGCTCCCAGGAGAAATACAGGGTTAAGTTCCTGGTCTTCTGGTCACAACATTCTATAGCCCAGTCAATATCTATTCTTGTTTTATGTGTTTCTATTTAATGACACCTTATTTAACATATATTGTGGATTCACTAACATCGAGCTCACGCCAACAGCACTGGAACACAGGCCCAAACAAAGCTTGTCTAACACATACTTTTCTCTGTAAAGCACATACTAGACAGCACCTCCGCACTACATTTGAGGCTACTTTAAACAGCAAAATCACCGATGAACAGCATGAAAATGTGGCACTAAATAGGCTTTGAAAAGGACAGCTGCTTGTAGTAGGATTGCTGAAGCAAGGAGCAGAGCCGGCCTTGCTTGACCTCAGCAGGGAACATGCAGGTCAGGAGACTCAAATGTTTCACGCCTCCGCTCATGTCTGTGAAGGAGCTAAAAGCCCATGAGTATTAATTTTAGGGTCACGAACACAGGTTTCCCCTGCTATCTAAAAGTAGAACGTTCCTGTGAATCCTTTCAGATGTCAAAATGGCCGTAATCACCATTAAGTTACATGGGAAAAGTTTTGGGCATTCCTGGACTCCAAAAAAATAACCTACCAAATTATACCAGTATACTTAATTACTTCCAGTTTTAGGCTAAGCATAACTTATACCTTACAAGCTCTCTTGGCTTTCCTGATATCCTAGGACACACTAATGTGTGCACAAAATAAATGGAGATAAAGCACAGTTGCAGTTCAAAGCTGTGTCGGCTTGATGCTGAGACGCTGAGTGTAGTTCCTAGGGAAGAAGCCCACTCTCACTGCCTGGGGTGCACGCTGCCTCCATGACAGCTTGCTGCAAAATGAACACTGAACGCTATTTTTGCTTGTTTTTTGCTTTTTCCCCATACAATGAAATTCTCTTAGATTTTTTTTTTTTTTTTTTGTTAGCAAAAACAGGTACTAGTGCAGGTCTTTTGTAAATACAAAGTGTAATGGGAACTTTCGAAAAGCGAGGGATACCTATAAATTTAGCAAGTAAGTGAATTCGCAAATAACAAAATCTATGAATAATGAGAATCAACGGTATAAAGTCAGAGTTTTTACTTTTGCCACTTTATCCAAATTGGGCTTAATTTTCTGCACCTATTTTGAACCCCTTTCTCCTTATCCCTTCTCCAACAATGTCTTGGCCTTGACTGAAGGTGGTGAGGGAGCTATGAAGTGGTAAAGCGGATCGGGAAAGACAGAGATGAGTTCTCCCAGGTGGGGTAGGAGCGCTGTGGGAAGAGAATGTTGGGAAATCAGCTTGATTTGCATTTTCCAGAGGAAACCAGGTATTCATCGTCTTTCCTGTAGGTTAAACAACTATGTAGGCATAAGAAAAATAATTAAGATACAGCATTTAATAGAAAAGAGAATATATTAGAATTTATCCATATCTATCCAGCCATTAATTATATCCAATTAATGCATTTCTCACATATTTATTTGTGGCCAGCACTCTCCTAGGCCCTAGGCACAGCATGTTGTGGGTCATAGGACAAAGTCCTACATGGAGTCAACAGGAAGAGATTTTCAAAGAAAAGGAAGCAATAATGAAGCATGCACTTTTAGATAGTGATGAGGACTATGAGGAACATAAGAACAGGTTAAAGTGATAAGTAGCCATAAGGTAGGTGGCCTTTTCAGACTGGGTGGTCAGGCACAACTCTCAGAAGAGGTGGCGTTTGAGAATTGTAGTCCTCTCTGACTGTAACTCTCTAAAACCAAGAAAAAATGAAGTGGGGAAAAAAAATACTTTGAAATCCTAACAGTTCGCATTAGAGAAAATCTAACGATGTGTTAGAGAAATGGGTATATGATTTTGTTCTTCCCTTCTATTCTGTATTTTACAATCTTTCTATAATACATTACATATTTTAATTTTAATTATGAATGATAACTTGATTAAAAAGAGAGAATTATTGGTTTAAGAGATCCCCAACGTCCCTTGAGCATAGCATGGCTCACACCATGACTTTTTTGCCATTCACACTAACCTGAGAAAGGGGGTAGGTGTCAGACTAGAAATGTTTTTATTCTATTGAAAGTTTTGGTTCCTCAGCACCCGTCAGACAATATTGGAGTTAGGTAAACTCAGGGATCATTTTAGAAAAGGAAAGGGCTTCCCACAAAAGGTTTCACCCCCTGGTGTTTCCTCCTACTTCTAAATCAACAGGCCTCAGTAGTGTCACCTTACTTGGAACCAACCTGGGAGACTTCCTCTCTTGTCAGCCCCAGGCTCCTATGTTTGCCTGACTAAACACTGGAAGTTTGCATAGGCCATGACATTTCAGGAAAGGTCATCCCTGCTGAAGGCATTCCCTAAAAACCATTTCTACTGCAAAAGTGCCTCCTCCCCAATCCCCAGCCAAGAAATGCTAGTTTGTAGCTGAGGGCTTCTAGATTCACCTGAAGCTATGAACTTCCTGCTTCCCATTGGGTAGCAACCCATAGGAAAATCATATCGTCCAAGGACAGGTCAAGAGTAGAAATGTCGGCAGAGAACTTGGCTAGAATCTACCTTGCTGCTCCACACCCGTGTCTTCCCGTGTCTAGTTGTTAAATAGACCTCTTTCCCACCCCCTCACCCCCACCCCGCATTTATGTATCCCCTGGCAGCTGCTCCGGTGATGGATGCTGTATCATCATTCCAATCTCTGTTCCATTAACTTCTCCTCTTCTGCCTGTCATCTCTCTCTGCCTCTCTCTTGTAAGGGTATATGTGACTGCATTTAGGGTTCCCGAGAAGCCAAGATAACCTCCCCATCTCAAGACCCTTAATTTGATCACATTTGCAAAGTCCTTCTTTGCCATATAAGGTAACATTCTCAGGGGCTGGGGATTAGGTTGTGCCTATCTTTGGGAAGCATTTTTCAGCCTACCACATTCCCCAGGAAAGAAGGATCCCCTCCTGCTCTTTGGGAACATTAACACTAGATGCTCTGAGACAGTAATGCTTCCTTTGTTGACAATGAAGATGTGTTTGAGAAAGAGGCAGGTGACTGAGGAGTTCAAAAGCAAGCATTTCTTGGGAGAAGACTCTAGAATGGCCCAAAATAGGAGAAGCAGGAGATGTTCCAAGTCATAGGAGGGATCGGGGCAGAAGACAGGATAGAAGATGGAGCCGAGAGCTGTGAGGCAGGGTGTGGGGAGATTCTGTGCCTATCTAGTGGTCTGGGACAATAACAGTGGGAATCTAGACACTAGGCCACTACGCGGTTCTCTACCCCTGCATGCAAATGGCAGAACTAAACTAGTTGGTGGAGGGTTTTTTTTGGTTAAATAGACCTCTTTCTAAAATATTGTAAAAAAGTGTTTATGAATGGGACAACTCAGATCTTGAGGAACGGGGAGTAAAGGGTCATGCCCCAAAAGGAATTTGTTTCTCTACTCCAGAGATGTTTAAAATGTCATTTTCTTCCACTGGAAGCCAGTGCTCCTGAAGATGACACCCAAACTTCTGATTCTTCTTTCCTCCTCTTTTCTCCCTCAGGACCTCTCATATCTATCTCAAACTCCACCTCTCTCCCCTAGATTTTAATATTTCTCAATGTCGGCACTAGAAAACTCCCCTGCTTGGTCTGTTCCACTGCCTGAACACATGTGCGAGCTGTCCACTAGACCCATGGTCATGAACTTAAAGGGAAGAGGTCAGCCTGACGCTGTGATTCTCACCAGCAATGTGTAGCCGTGAGGCCAGGCCTGGAGAGATGAAAAGCTCAGCTTTGCTTCAGTGACATCGATACCTCTGAGATGAGGTTATGAGCTAAAAAATAAAATAAAATAAAATAGGAAATGGTGGTTGGAAAAAAGGGTGTATGAAACCAAGAATTTGCAGGTCTAGTCAACAATTCTATCTTGAGCGGCCACTATGTGCCAGGAGAATTCTATGATTAAGTGCCTCAATAAGTCTATCCAGACAGAGGGAAGAATAGATTGAGCTTAAGTTGGAACTGGCGAAGAACTAGCAGTCACTCATCTGAGCCAGGATGGGGGATGTTTGGTCATTTTTGTGGTTTGGAGAATGTTCTCGTTTGGTCTGTGTTCAGACATACCTGTAGGGTCGTCTCGTTTTTGTGTCCATCCATCAAGGTCCCAGAGTGGCCTTGTCTCATGCTGATATTCTGTGCAAGCAGTATGTGCCACAGGAAGTCACCATGCCAGCCGAGGGTACCAAGCCAGCTTCTGCGTGTCAAGGACTATTTCTTTTTCACCCTACACAACTGAGCAAACATTGAAAGAAAATTCCAGCTTTCGACAAACTGGCTCTGCTGGTCTGACATTCAGGAGAAACAAAAAGTCATGGTTTACAAATTCCCCAGGCTCCCAGAAGCAGACATATGATGCCTTTTGAAGACTAATTAAAATTTTATGTCAAAACCATTTAAATGCAAGAGCAGCAAAAACATTGGCGTTTCACTTATTATAGGTACAGTCTACTGACTTTAGGCCAAAAAACTGACCTACTTTAAAACTGTGAAAATCTTTGGCGGGGGGGGGGGTCCTTATGGATGTTAAATAATTTACTTTTAAATTCTGTTAAAGTTGCTGTGGTTTTTAAAATTAACAACATACTTTCTATTTTTATGACCCCAAATATGGGGTCCACATTACAGTTGTTTTAGCAAACAAATGCATCTGAAATAAAAGCACAGTTCCGAAATTCATAGTGTTCAGGAGGAAACCAAATAATACAGTATTGATGCTGGAAGGAGGATGCCAAGGCTCCGACCATCACCAAGGTCACCAGGCTAGAGAGGAAACACAAATGCTGATCCTGGGTCTTTAGACCCCTGCTTTAACCAGACGATGTGATACTCCCCTCTCAGCCCCTAGGGAATCAGCTGAGGTGAGTGGAGACATTTTCTTTCTAGTTTCCTGCTGGATTCCCAGTGCCAAGCATGGTGCTTGACAAAAGAATAAATAAAATGAGTTATTTATTAAGTTGGTGTTTTGGAGCTGAAGGGACTGTAGATTCTCTTACTCAAAATATGGACTGTGGACCCGCAGTGTCAGCGTCCCCCAGGATCTTGTTAGAAATGCAGACTCTCAGGCTTCACCCAGAACGCTGAATCAGAATCTGCATGTTAACAAGATTGCCAGGTGCCCGATGGGCGTGTTAAGGTTTGAGATGTGCTGCGATAGACGTCATCTTGCCGATGGTTTTTAAGCCCTGGCTGGCCATCATTGTGGGAAGCTCTTAATATTTATAAATATTTGAGTCTCTCTCAAGAGAATCTGATGTGTGGTCAGGGCTGAAGATCACTGATTGGAGCCCAGTATTCTGTGTGACCTTGCGTTATTCCACTTCTCTGTGCCTCAGTTTTCTTATCTGTTAAATGGGGTTTTCGATGCCCTATAGCCAAAGAAGACCATCAGGAATCCACTGTAGTTGCACAAAGGTGAATTTGTGACTTGCTGCAACTTGGAAAATAGCACTCCACAAGGAGCCATGAGGTATTTTAGAAAGAGGGTGTTAGGAAGAGTTGTTGCAGGATTGGAACTTGTGTTAGGTGATTCTGGTGAATGGTTTTGCTCTGGATCGGCACTGTCTGGAAGCACAAGCAATTCTATTATGCCTTAATAATTTTAATAATTTTTATCCCTCAGAGATGTGAGGAATAAAGCTGTAATTGATAAAAGCTGTAATTGATGAAGAAGTCGTCATTAGTAGCAGGTGGGAGAAAGGGGGTATTTTGGTCATTTTTATGGTTTGATCGTGTTCTTTTGTTTTGTTTGTGCTCTGATACAGTTTCAGAGTGATCTTGTTTTTGTCTGGCTCCCCCTGGTCACAGAATAGCCTTGTCTTCTCTTGGTGTATGAAATCGTCTATGTCCAACATGTGGTAGATATAAAAATTATTTATGAAGTATTCTACATTTTTTCGGGTACTATCTACAGTATATTTTACGTTTATACCACATCTCCATTCAGACCAACCACATTTCAAATGTTCAAGAGTCATATGGGGCTCATAGCTCCTGTTTCGGAAAGTATAACCTTAGAGAGTTATTTTGAAGATTAAATTAGGTGACAGTTAAAGTAATTAGCTCTTGGCCTAAAGTAATTAGCCCTTGGTTCAATAAATCTCAGCTATTATTATTGTCACTGTTGCAATAAAGGCAGAAGTGATAGGATCCTCAGCTAGCATAAGGCTGGAATGAATCTTGCAGAAAGAGTAAAATATTAATTAACGCCTAAGAGAGCCCAAAGGGAGTTTTGTGCTGCCAGGAAGTAATGGTTCTTTAAATAACCATTAGATTAACTTGTTAATCCTCTTGCTCTAATCTTCTATGTCCTTACTGGGCTTTTTTTTTTTTTTTAATCAGTTTTACATACCTGATAAAAGAGATGTGTTAAAATTTTCTTTTATAATTATGGATTTGTGATTTTTTCCTATGCAATTCTATTTGTATATGCTTATATATAAATCAGATATATTATACATATTTTGAAGTTAAATTGTGAGGAACATGCACATCAGCAGCCATGGGTAAGTTTTATCGTTCTATTGGGCACAGTTCTATGGCAATTTAGAAGAGTTTACCTGCTTCATGTTGTGAAAGTTCTGAGGCAAATTGTAAAGTGTTCCTCTTGGTATCATTTTATTACATCCCTCATTTTTCATTCCTATCCTTTCGTACACGACTTGCTCTTGACTCACATTCATAAAAAAAAATTACACGTAATTTAACTGACGTATAATATGTGTAAATATACAAATTTTAAGTGAATAGCTCAGTAAATGTTTACATATAAACATATACACTCACCGCAGAGGTAAGACACAAAACATCACAGTTGGCTCCGATGAACTCCTTCCTAGTTAATACCGCCCCTTCTCCCCCACTGCTCTCAGCAAAGGTTCTCTCTGTCATTGTCAGTGACAATGAATGGGACTAAGATGTGCTCGGCAAATTATTTAGTTTTTATTAGTTTCTCAGCACCTTTTAGGAAGCTGTCAGCTCCTGGGATATGACCCAGATTACTTATCATTCTGTCAGACTAGGCCTGACCCCACAAGCATTACACCCCTGGTGGGGAGAAGCAGCCTGTGTCTCTGACCAGCAGTGATCTAGAATCACTTTGGCTACCTCTCTGGTTAACAGAGATGTTCCCAGGCCATCAGTTAGTTCTCCTTCCTTTTTTCTTCATCATTTCTTCCATCCCTCCTTCCATTCTTTCCACAGGCATTTGGAAACACTACCTCTAGTGTTTTCCTAACTCCTGAACTTGCCTTCAGTACACAAGTATTTAATAAATATTTTTTTGTGCTCATCTTGTTCTAGATAAATAGAAGGAAATAAATTCTTTCCTGTATTTAAGTGAAATCTAAGACTTGTAGTTCAGTTTTGAATTAGCGGCTCACAAAATCCTCCAGTTGATCCCCACTCTTTCCTTCTTCCCATCCTTCCTTCCCTTTAAAAGGTTGTATCCCTACTATAAGAGACACATACACACATCATAGAATGTATATACCTGAAAATATAGACCTAAATATTAATGGCTCTGCAACACGGACAGGAAAGATGGAGTGAGAAGAGAGAATTAGAAACCTGGTTCACTTTTACTCTGTTTTCAGGGACTCAAGTGGAGACACATAAAGGATTAGATACCTTCCTTCACTGATTCAAGGCATCATACTCTTTTGACTGGAAAGACACAGATTTTCTAACATATTCCCCAGGAGGACTGAATCACCTGCTTTCTATTGGTCTCACAGAGATGGTTTACTGCAGATACACACAGCTGTGGTTGTCAAGCACATTAATACCATTCTGACACTGCCAGCTCAAACATCACCTCTTACGAAGCAGGCCATGTGGAGCCAGCCTACCTCCTTCCTTGCCATGCATCAGCACACTCTTCCCAGGGCTCTCTCTGGCCATCTCCCGATGGAGACACTTGGGCCCGTTCATTATCCACGAGGTGAAGCATATGTGCTTCTGCATTCCTTCCTGCTTTCCACACAATGGTCTAATAACTCCACCCAGGGAATGAGTACTTCCCAGAGATTCTGAACATTCCAAGGTGGCATTAAGGGACTTGCTTGGCTCCCCAGGATGACAAACCTAGTCTTAAGAGTATAAGGAGGAAAGTGAAATAAAGGAAGGATGGGCATTGCCCTGTCTGGAACTTGGGAAAGGAAAGAATAACAGTAACATCCCTGGTTGGAACTAGGGGAGAAATTACTGGTGAGTGGGTGATTGCTTGAGGAGAAGCCCATGCATACTTGACGTCAGCGAGTGGGGGACCAGACATTTTTGTCTTAAATAAATAGAAGAGATTTTGAACACATTAAACCTAGTACTATCTTTCTGAGGGGCAATTCAGTGTTCCATATCCTTTGATCTAGTCATTTCACTTTCAGTAATTTACTTAAGAAAATAATGATGTTCACAAAGATTTAGCTATAAAAACATCTGTCATAGGATTACTTCCAATTACAAAGCAAAATAAAACCAAAGAAATACCAAAAAAAACCCCTTTAAGATGCTAAAAGATATATTATCAACTGAAAAAAAAAGGTTATGAATTAACATTCATAGTAAATTCTATTTATCATATACACACACACACATACAGGCAAAGGTCTAGAAGCTGTCATCAGTCTTAATAACTCTTTAAGGTGGGATCATGAAACACTTTTCTCTTTATTTTTCTAAATTTATTACTTTTATAATACAACATTGTTTTTTTTAAGTTTTAAAAATCTATTATATCTTTTCTTTGATGTCTTCTTAAAATCAAACTGGATGATTGACGCATAATGATTTTTTCCTAATTTTTATGTACTCATTCAGTAGGTTCTCTGAATGTCTCTATCATTTCAGTGAGAACAGGAAACTAGCGCTGGATCAACAAACCAAGAGCTCAGGAGGTATCAAAGAGGACTCCTACCCTGGGCAGACAAATAATTCCACACAGAGACCAGCAAATAAATGATGAATCTCCATGCTTGGGGAGCACCCAGATTCTAAAAAGCTCAGACGCCATTCTGCCTGATGGTGAAAGAATAGGATCACTAGATTTCTTAAAGTTAGATGGATTGTTGACCTTCTGTTTGATAAATTAGGTCAAGATAACTTATCAAATAGATAAGAGAAATGACTAATCCACAAATATTCTTCATAGGCTTCCTGACCATAAAAAGGCAGACAGAGGCCAAGATTGCTTATGTGTTCTGTCTAAGGCTCCTTACCACCTCATTAATGGAGAGAAAATTGGAACACTGGCCTTAAAAAACTGTAAGAGTTTTCTCTTCAATTAAATTTTGAATCAATGCTTATTTTTAAAAAAACTTGGTTCAGCACGTTTAGCTGTATGACCTCCCTGATATTCTGAAACCTCAAATTTTTTTTTCTGAGTCTCCGCCTGATGCTATTTGCAGGTCTAATCAATATCTATTAGTCAGGGATAAGATCTCGCTCAGATCAAAATAATAATTTTGGAGTTGGCTGAGAGGGTCATGTGACTGTCTTGACTTGCAACTTGGAGTGAAAGGGCAGAAGTTTCCATTCATACTTTCTCTTCATCTTCATCATCACCCAACCCCTCAAATACACACTCAACCCTCTTCTTCTCTGATGGTGAAGGTAGTTCTGCCTATAGAGCAATTTTACACAACTGTAAATAGAAGTGGCATCAACCAAAGTTCCAGTTTAATGATAAATGGCCCTCCACTGAAGTCCAGCTCTTCCTCTCTCTCACACACTCACTCCTAGCCAGTCCTCACCAGGCCTCTTTCTGGCAAACCAGTCTTCTTTCAACTCTCTTCCCATCTTAAGTGATGGGAGAAAGGGTGAGAAGTGGAGAACTTAAGGGAGGCGATACACACCTTTTTGTTAGGATATGAGGGAGAAACTGCTTCCCGGAAAAGTTGTCTAAACCATGTTTACCAGCCTCTTGTTTAGTGAGACCCTACACAAGTCCCTGGCCTCTCATTCTGCTGTTTTCTCAATTATCTCACAGGATCGATTCTAACATTTCTACAGTTCTGCAGGATGCTAAGCATTTTCCCAGGAGGCTACTCTCACAAGAACATAAAAACACCTTATAACATAAAATACCATACACATACAAAACACTACTATTGTTACATTTTTATAAAATTTTCCCACTTGAATTGCTTTAGAGAGCTTCCCAAACAGCAGGACTGGGTGCCAGACATGATTTGCCCATGTAGACATAATACTGATTTAGGCTAGTGGTTCTGAATCTTGACTATAGAGCTTCAAAGAATACGGATGTCTGGGGCCCAGAGATTCCAAGAATATTGGATTGTGGTTTTAAAAGCTCCCAGCCAGCCTGGTTCTACAGTGCAACCAAGGTTGAGAAGCCCTGTGTTAGGGGACAGCAAGACTTGCCTTTGTGAACCACTGTGAGAATGAATTACTTTCCTGTATCCTCTCGTTTGGGTGGGCCTTGTCATAAATGTGTATCTCAATGGTTCTGGGCCACAGAACAGTGAGCCTCTCTCTTCATGGGTGGTGGTGTTTAACAAAGGACTTTGCATCATGAAATCACAACCTTCTTCCCATGGCAGAAGTGTCTTCATCGATTACTGGCTAGAGAAATGAACCATGCAAGTGAGAAAGAGATGCTGCCTATTCTAATTTCACAGGGAGAAAAAGTCTAGAATTTTTATAGAACCGATCTTTCCTTATTTACTGTATTTGAATCAGTTCTTTATTCATTGCCCACTTCCTCCACTTTGACTCGCTTTTTTCTTAATACCTATTTCCACTGTGGATAGTCACCTCATTTCTGTCATCTACGGTGATATTTTAACAGCCGGCTGTCACTAGCAGATGTAAAACTCTGAGGAGGGGAGGAGCACCCTCCTTATAAGCACCAGAACTCCTTTGTGAGATGAAGCATCACACTGTGTTTCTGTACTTAGCAGAAAAAAATGAACAGTCAGCCAACAGTTCTGATGCCATCTTCGCTTCATTTAAACATACCATTTTAGATAAAGACATTTATGTTGGATGCCCAAGAAAGCCATTTATTATTGTTCATCCTGATACGGTCCCATTAATATAGTCATCCATATATCTTTGTCAGGACTTTTGTGATGGAGTGTTTAGTTAGCGCCTTTCTCAAATAAAGCAAATTCAATGCAGTGTCAGAATTTGATGAATTCCTTATCCTTTTTTTCTTTAAAAACACCACTTTCTAAATGGCCTAACACATATTTGATGCTCATATAAAGTCTTTTAAGAGAATCAAGATCACAATTGTCATATTCACTCTCCCAGTCAAATGCCAGGAAGGAACAATTACACACCTCCCATGCCAAAAAGAGTCTGGCCAGCTGAGTTAAAATCATTTATTTGCTTTCATGGTGTTATGGGTTGCATTCATTGAAATTAATTTGGCTTGTCTAACTTGAACAGGCCACCTCATTAATCTAAAAACGATGAAAACAATACATGACACAGACTGCTGTAGGTTCTTTGGAAACATTTAAAAGCAGAAAAGCAGATGAAAAGGAGGCTGGCAACCCTGCACACTCGGTACTCGGGCTGTCTTCTGGAGGGGACAATGACACTTTAATTGGGTCCCCTCATTTCAGGGAATCCTAGGCAATCGCTCAAGGCAGAATATGGATGGCAGTCATCATTTGTTTGTAAAGCATGCTTTGAGATACTGTCGTCATTTCTGGGGCCAAGTTCCCACCTAGTCTGGCAGGAATTATTACTGGAAGCTGGCAGATGAGGTTTTATAGGAGATACAGCAATAAAACTGGAAATTGAAGGAGAAATGTCTGTTGCAGTAAAATCAACTTTATTGAAAATTCCTGAAAGCAGTAGAAACTTTATTATTAGTCAAGTGAACTCGTGTGTGAAGAGCTCCTTCCTATACAGAAAATAGGTAGCCATGAAGTAATATATGATAGTAAAGCTGCTGATGTTTGCCCAGGGTCGGGGCCTCACAGCATGGTAACTTATTTCTGTATTTAAATGCTCTTTTTGGGTTAGTTGGGTAAAACTGGTATCAGCAGTCTGCCCTACCTCATCACTCAAGGGCTCCACTATAAAACTATAAAATCGAGATAATCAGCACACATCCATTCTCCCTGCCATATTTCTGTAGGAGTGAGCAGAACTTCCAAAATAGAGACCGGCAAGCAAAACAGGCGGCAACGGGCATTTTCAAGTTATACCAAAAGAAAGAAATCAGCCATGGAAAAGCACCGAACAAAGTACCTAGTAGGACATCATCCTGCAGCTAGACCACCTTGCAAGGCTCAGTGCCACGAGACGCTTTTGCATTCTATTCCTACTCTGACAAGAATATTTGAAGATATTCATACGACAGCGTATATCTCAGAGGTCCAAACGACAGATCAGTGTCAGCAATCTGAATGCTGCTCTTTCCTCGCAGAACGGGTTTTCACTGACACAGCCAATGGTATCTCTGTGGGCAGCGACTTAAATCCAAGGTCAGTTTTGCTGAATATAGGACAGGCTCATTTTGACATTGTTATGATTTTTTCCCCCTCAAAGAGGGATTGTTTTGATAACTAAAAGGAACAGAATAACTTTCTGAATGCAAAACAAGTACTGCCAGACTGGTGGAATTTATCCCACAGTACCAGGAAATGCGAATGAGCGCTTTAACATGTGTACACTCTTTACATTAAAAAGAAAAACCCATAGTTCTGTTATGTATTTCATTATATATTATGAGACAGTCAGGTTCCACTCACAAATTCACCTTTGGAAATAAGCTCTAAGAGTCAACCTTATATTTTACCTCTTGTGAAAAGTTGAAAAGCAGATCTGTATCTCAACATTAAAGGTTACAAAAAGTGCTATAATTTGACTCTGAAATGTTCAATCTACTTGCAAGTTATATCCTTACATTTGCCACATGTAAGAAATACTTTCATTGCCATTTTACTGTTTGACAGCTTGTCATCTCCATCACCATGCCAGAGTCCACTGTAGAAACAGGACTAATCAATTTTTCAGCTTCAGCTCCCTAGGAAGGTAAGGGTCCTGGGAAGTAAGGAGGATAACCGAGACTTAGTGTAACTCTTAAAGTAGCTATGCTTTGACCAGTTGGCTTTCCCTGAGGCCAACAGAATTTATTTACCTATTTTATAAGTAATAGCTAGTATAAGACTGGGAAAAAAATTGTCTAATTTAAATGAAGTTTGGTTCAAAAAGGTTCCCCATTTCATGACAAAATCTTAAAACAGTAAGTCAAGATCAAGCCCACATCAGGACCTAAGTGGGCTGCACTGCCAAGAACTGAACTGCCTCCACATCTGTGAAGTGCCACCACTGCTCAGGAGATTATTATTGCATGGGCTCCAGAAAGAGAAGTGAGTGGGCCGGAGTCCAGATCATGTACTTTTTTTTTGTCATAGGCAGTTCCATTTTCCTGGAGTGAACATTTAATAACAGGGGCTGTAATCAGAAATAGTGACCCAAGTTTCTTCCATAGCAAATCACAAGTGTTTTGCTTGGTGCTGGACCAGGCACACTCTGGCTTACATAGTCCATAGCTATAGGGAAGGCTTCCTCCTCTTCCACCTGGCTCAGTAGTATACAACTCAAGACACTTCTGGGCCACCAAAAAAGTCTGCAGTAAAGGGATCCAGTTTCTCTTCAATAGATAGGTGCTGGGGGGTGGTGAAAGGGGGTGGGCGGGAGTGGATGCTTTGCTCCCTATCTGGCTCTGGAAGACAGAGTTCACACTTGTAATCCTCCAGTCTATTTGCAGACTCTAGAGGCAAATGGTGGTGGATTTGGGGCAGGCTCTTTAGTGGAGAGGGCTCTCTGCATTCTTCAAAATATCCTGGGCAAATGGCTGCTAAGCTGATCCTTGCTTTCCTCTTGCCATTTGGCTACTTTCAGATGCTATGATTTCCTTTTCTCTACCTCTGCAAATACTTTATTGAGAAACAAAGTCCTCCCAGAAATTATTGTTCATTTGTCTTGCAACGTAATAGCTGCTTCTTGCTTCCCACAGCTTTATCAGCAAACTTGACTCATCAGTCAATTCATTAAAATCTTTTGATCAAATGTAGCTCATTAGAGGAGAACTAAGGAATACAATATTCTGAATTTCAAGTTAAGTAGGTATAAATCCCTTAGTATGAGGCATACCTAACTAATGGGTACCATTTTATGTTTCGGTTTTTCTTAAATTTACATGTTCCATCAATTTTAGAATCAGTTTGAACAATTCTATGTTAAATTCTGTTCAGATTCTTAAAATAGAATTTAATTCTTTACAAAATTAAGTTTTCTCATAACCATATTCATCTCCATTATTTTTCTTTTATGTCCTCAATAAAGTTTTACCTTTTCCAGTAAGACTCTAGCATATTTCTTGTTAGCCTCTTTTTCTAGGTAACTTTTTGAAAATTGCTACTGTGGATGGCATTTTCATCTCAAAATTTCCCAATTAAATATTGTTATTATATGTTTGTGTATTAACTTTGTATTCAGTCACTGTCTTGAACTTTATTAGTTCTAATAGCTTATCAGTTAATTGTCCTTGATCTTCTAGGTAGATCATATTTCTTAAAATAATGAGATTTGTTTTCACTTTCCAATATTTATACAATTACTTTTTCTTGTCTTTTGTAGTGGCTAGGACCTCCAAAACACTGCTGAATACAAATAAAGGTATCCTTGTTTGCTCTCTGACAAGAATGCATCTAATATTTTACCCTTGAGTATGTCTGCTTATTTTTTGAGAAGTTCGAGAATTTCTAGTTTGATGTTATTTTTATTTTTAATTAAAAAATGATATGGTAACCAAGACTTACTCCAATTAAAAATGATTCCTCTTGTGGAACTTATGGTTAAAGATAAATATGTAACAGATCGATGTTCCTTATTTTACTTTGGTACCCGGGAAGCTCTGAACCAAACCAAATATAACTTCCTGTCCATCTATATTATATTGGCACCATTCCTTCCTAACCCTCCACCTATTTTGATCCTAGATATTTTCCCTTTACTTTACTATTTTATTGCATGGATCTCCTGTTAATTTCTACAAATCTTTAATAGAATGAGATGAAGTATAAATAAAAACTTTAAAATCCATTAGTTACCATGAACTCATGTGGAGACCTAACGTATGCCTAATAAGTCTTTTGGGTGGCCATATGAAAGATCTCAGAAAACATATGGAGTTAAAATGAATTCTGTGGGGCTTCAGGAATCTGGTCTGGAGCAAATCCAGTAAAATGAGGCCTCCTGATACTTACATTTTTAAGCTTATTTGTCATAAGTAGACACTGTAAATACATTTAATTTCATACAATGAAGAGAAACCCAGGGCTGTTAATATTTCCAGTAATAGGTGATCAATAAAAGTGTATTGAATATACAATCCCAGGCCATTTCAAATCCTTTTTGGAGGCATCAAGGAAAAACGATTCAACTTAACCTTAGAGCTGAGTGGTCAACTAAAACAGAAGTGTAAACAGAACCCATAATTCATGATTTTATTGTATTTGTGAGGCCTTTAACTATGATATCTATGTCTCTGTAATTTTAATAAAAATCTCATTTCCTATCTCTCTTTAGGGCTGCAAAATGTAGAAGAATGATAAAAATGAATTTTATAAAGTGGTTTTTATTATCTAAATAGGTTACATCACAGTCCCTATATGGTTTGCCACTGTTCCACAACAAAGACAGACAAATCTTTAATAAAAGAAGTTAAATTTATAAACATCTTAAGATGATTTGAAACACGTAGTAAAGAAAGATGAAGCCCACAAGTTAATAAGATTTTGCTAATATGCAAACTTCCAGTCCATTTCCATTAGGCATATGCAATCTACTTAACTGATTTGTTTAATGTAATTTTTTAAACAAAATTCAACTGGGGAATAAATCATATATTTATGCCCTTGACAACCATGACAAAGGTGATACTATTGTCACTAAGAAAGCAAAATATAACTCCTGGTTATATTATTGTTCTGTCTCATCAAAGCTCACAAAATATGAAGTTCTTTCATGTCCAATGAGGTTAGGCAAATGTAATAGAAGGTGCATTGGGTTGACACACATTTTCATCATACAAATTTTCTGGTAGTCCCTCTTCATCTCCATCAGGAAAATATGTAGGGAATGGTAGATTTTTAGAGAAATCCTTATATGCAGGTAATTTAGAATCTCTGATCTGAGGGAGGAAGTAAAGATCATATTAATAAGTGCTACCAATTAAGTTTCTTAAAGATAATCTGTTTTACTTATTGTTCATAATCCAGGGATCCCTATTTCTATATTTTCTAATGTGAATAACAGCTGTTTTATATATAAAGTAAAAGGAACTTGAAGTATTCTTATTACAGTAAATTTAGTTAATCCAATGACAGAAATACAATCTTCCTCAAGTTAATCAACTATTTCAGAAGAAAATTGCTCTGATTTATATATTATCCATAACTTATATCTCTCTAGAACTGCTCAACAGGATAAATTATTTATACTATAATTACTACTTAAATATCAGTTATATCCAAATTGATTTCTCAAATATAAAATCTGATATAAACTATATACCAAAGAGGTATTACTATCTACTTAATTATTTTTTATCTATTCATATTATTTTTATTATTTATATTTACATACCATATAACTATATTTATGTCATATATATTTATATATCATATATAAATATCTAGCATTTACATGATATTTATATATCATAGATTTTTTATGTATTAATGATAAGAACACAATAAAAAATATCAAGTTTTATTATAGAAATTAACATATTTAACAAGTAGCATTCTCATTTAGATGCTAAGGGCAGAATGGTATTCAGCAAAAAAAAAAAAAAATACAAACCCATTAGTCTTTATAATAGTTGTATAACTCTTTATATTCTAAAAATATTCTATTTATATCTGTGAATTCATAAACCAAACAATAGTACAGATATTGATATAATCTATAATGTTGGGTTTTTTTTGAAAAACATCATTGGGTTCTTTAAAGCTTTTGACTTATCCTACAGCCTTCATTCAGAGAGAAATAAAAAAAATTACATGTAATTATACATAGAGTAAAATAAGGCATAATCACTTCGGCAAAAAGAAATGAATAATTTGGGTGAAATAAGTACACAGCTGCTAGGTACTAGGTACACAGCTAAGTACAGAAAAAATTTCTATTTTAATCCCTTTCATTAAAATTATTCTAAAAAATTATCCATGAGTTGCCCGGGAAAAAATAAACTTGTTTATTTTTTTTCCAATTTACTAATCTTGGGTTGAACTTCAGCTTGGGCAAAAAAAGGTCATATTCTTACCAATTTAAATTGTCTCAGAAATTAAAACCCAAAAACCAAACAGCAAAACTTTCTGTGCTAATTTGATAAATGTAAAAATTTAGTCATAAATATGAATTCTTACTTTTATATTTTTATAGGTCTATCATATCTAAGGAACATTTCAGACAAAGCAATACTTATATATTCTAGTTGTAAATGCCAAGTACTATAATTTATTAATGTGAAACATAACTGATGACTTTGGCTCTACGGTTGGAGCCAAAAGCCTGTAGTCCACCTTTAACAAACATATGACTCTAAGGTATATATATTTTTGTATGCTTAATCTTACCCCTGGCTTTAATTCCCTGCCTTCACCACGACCCCCTCTATAATCTACCTCATTCTTTTTATATTTATGTATATTGGCAAACCAGTTCAAATTCTTTGAGGAAAGGTAGAGGTAGGGCATACAAAAAATGGGCACATTTGAAAATAAACTTAAATTATAAACTAGGATGTAGGGGTGAGCACACATGAGTGGTATTTAATAATACATACTATGTTATGCTGTAGACAGTTCTTTAGGCTCCCTTAATACGCTTAATGAATCCAAACAATGATAACAAAAGCTTATATTAATTACACAGGTGGTTATTCCTAGGACTAACTTTAGAATAAAAAAAAGTTATTGGGCAGCCGTGTACTGAAGGAGCAAAAGCTCCTGTGGGGTGAGTGGATGTTAATGAGGCTGCCTGTCTGGCAGAAAGTGCCTCATTCTCCTTGGGCAAGGGGACTTATTCACCTGCTGTGCAATTACCTGGAAAAATGGAAAAAGTAGGGTGAATGTTTTCAAAAGATACGCCAAACTTTTGACAATTAAAACACAAGCTCACAAAACATTCCCCCAAACCTTCATCTTACTGTTTAAGGCAGACATTTCAGGTTATGAAAACAAGTTATTTAGATGCCATAATTCAAAGTTTTTTTTCAAGATGAATTATCAAAATGTCTGTTGAAAATATATTCACCAATGTTTTAATAGTTCAAAATGGACTAGACACTTCTCTGATGTTAGTTTCTCAAAATACATTTGGACTCCTCTTTTGGAGTTGCCTTTGATGTGCCTTCTGACTGTCATTAGTGACAGCAAGCCATCATCCATTAAGAGAGCTGATTGAGCTTTTGGAGGTGATCTTGTATTGAGGTAAGTAAAAAGTCTAAGTAATAAATGTTGTTGATTATAAACTGTTTATAAGAACCAGGTCAGAAAATCGCTGTACATATCAAAGTTTTCAAGACAGCTGATCTATTCATCCTCACTGGTGTCAAAGGTGCCGTGGTGGTTCCTGAGAAGTGGCAGTAGCAGTAAAAGGTTAGCTGGAAGGCGGCCTAACGCTTTGTATGAAGGGAATGGGGAGACAGGATTTGACGTCATTTAAAAATTCATCTGCGATCCAGCGTAATTTTATTATGCAAAATAATCATTTTCCTTTTTTCTCTTTATTAGGTTGTAATATTTATAATATGTAATAAATCTGAAATATGGAGGTAGGTATACATTGAATTATGAAGACAAAATGTTGTGAGAAGTACAGTGACAACCTGGTGGCTTCAACGGCTGTCACTGTAGTTACTTGGACATTGGGTCACTTGGAGATTGGAAACCTACTGAAACCTAAAAACCTACAAACTTAAAAAAATAAAAGCCTTGCGAATATTCATCAAATATATTTTTTTCTTTAAAGAAAAATGAGAATAATCCAGTCAAAAAGTGAAAAGTGCCAGAAAATTTTAATTACTGTAATAAAATATATATTGTATGTTATGCTAGTAATAGAATCTACTTTAAGAAATAAAAAACATAGAAAAAAAACTCAATTGAAAAAAATCTGAGGTTCAAGTTTCAAGCTATTTTTGTTATGATTGTTGAAAAATTAATGAAAAATATATTTCTAGGACTTATCACTAATACTACATTTTCAGAATGGACGATTCAAAATTCAAAAGTGATCTCTTAATTTATATTACACTGGCTTAAATCTGAGGCAGTATATTTATTTTGTAAATGATGGAAATAAGTTTCTGAAAGCTCAAAGTTTTCTTCAAATCTATCTTGTACAACATGTTTGTTTTCTTCTGTTACTTTATATTTTTGAACATAAAAATGAACATGCATATTTTTAAGGAAAACAAAAGTGCAGTCAGAGCAATGCTGGTAATAATAATAATAATAATAATAATAATAATAATAGTAATAATAATATCTCTCCTTAAAATGTTTACCTTTAATCACCTTTCTTCTTGACTCTATCATTTAATTTCTACTTCATGTATTTTTTGTTCCTTTCAAAGTACTCCTAAAAAACTAAAAAGTTTTTTTCAAATGACAGAGATATCCTGATATTTTGGCAATATTATTCTAATCTCTTAATATTTCCAAAGAGCCTCTGCTTACTGCTCCTATCCTTTTTGCAGGTTCATTTTATAGACATATATTATAGATGATTTTGTAAATGTGCTATTAGAAAAGCAAAAAAAAAAATAGTAGAGAACATGTGGAAAAACAGCTTATTTTCAAGCTACATTTACAGGTCAAAGGAGAATTTTACTCTTATCTACACATGATGGAAAATAATCACAGCTATACATACCTTTACTAAGCAATTTTTATGTCCAGGTACAGAGCCATTTACATAGATTATATTATGCTTTGTGTTTATTCTCCACACCTAAAGCAAAAAATGAAATCAAACTTTAACAGTTAAAAATTTGAGAACACAGACAGAATTCATGCACTACTCCATTTCTCTATAATGTAAAAGCTATTTCAGCAATCATTAAATTGTTTAAATATCAAACTGAACAAACAATAACTAAACAGACACACATTAAATACATAATTCTGGTGCCTCTGCATTTAGGCATTAATTTAACCACTCCTAAAAAGAGCTACTTCAGAAACTTACTTTCAGTCCAAATTCTGTCCTATCTATGTTTCCCATTTTTCCAGGCATTTTAGTTCCAGGCCAGACTCTGGCAACATCCTAAATAAGAGAACTAAAATTAGCACATTTAAATACTCTCAATAACAAACAGTACTGATCAAACCAAAATGCAGACTAAGATAGGAATTATCCAAATGTTTCATTTTCCCCCACATTCTGCTAGGCCCCAGTAAAGAACTATAGATTTAGACATATTTACTCCTAGAGGGGAATCTAATCTAAATTAGATTAGAGGAACAAAGTAAATAGATTAAGAAGAGATTTAGGAGAAAAAGTCAAAAACAAGAGAGTAACAACTGAGCTAATACTGGTTAAGAAGTAAAAAAATAAAAAAATAAAGCATACAAACACACATCACACTGCCATTCAAAGAAAAAAATTGACTGCCTGGGCTGTTTTCACTAATCTTCTGTATTAACTGAGTTAATGGGCTCCATTCACAGACTGCTGCTGAAATGGTCTTACCTCCCTTACCCCTCACCCTGGCTTTTGATGTTACCTTCTTTCACCAGAATGATTAAAGGACAGAGTTATGAGAATACTGAGTCTGTTTGTCCAGCTCTGGTTATCTCTGATTCACATAAATCAAACAGCTTCACATGGTCTCTCTGATTTGGCTTTAAAAATGAATAAAATTTTACAGCTGAAAAAGAAACTCTGAATTATATCTAAAATGGGAAAAACTCTCATGACACATGAATTCTTGGAGTATAAAAACTTGGCATTATACTATTCTCAAATAAAGGCAAAATTCCCAGTGGAAAAACAGCTCATCTTATTAATAGACAACCAACACAGCTTAAACAATTCTGAATATTATACACAAAGTATCAATCTTATTCATTTTACAGATACACTCTGTGATAAGCACTTTGCTCAACATTACATTATTAAAACGATTTGGCCCTCTCTGATTAAATTTATATCTCCTTATAAGTATACTCTAACTCAGGATTGTAAAGGCATTTACTAGCTAATCATTTAAGTATTTACAAACAGAACAGTGTACTTCATGACAAATAACTAACGAGTTATAAGGTTCTTCTACATGTCTAATTTTAAGAAGCTTTATTGAGATATAATACACAAACCACACATTTCAACCTTTAATATGTAGAGTTGTTAGCATATCCAGAATTGTGTATTACTACAATCAATTTTAGAACATTTTAATCGATCCCATACAGAAATTTCCAATTAGTGGTCATTCCTACAACCTCCACTCCCTTCCCCTGGCCCTGTGCAACCCCTAGTCAATCTACTTTCATCTCTACAGGTTTGCCTAGGATGAACATTTCACATAAATGGAATCATATAATAAGAATGAAACTAGACTGTTGTTTATCACCACACACCAAATTAACTCAAAATGGATTAAGGACCTGAATATAAGACCCGAAACAATAAAGTGCACAGAAAAAAACATAAGGACTAAACTTATGGACCTTGGACTTAAGGAGGATGTTATGAATTTGATCTCAAAGGCAAGGGAGTAAAAGCAAAAATAAACGAATGGGACAACATCAAATGAAAAAGCTTCTACACAGCAAAAGAAACCAACCAACGAGGTAAAGAGACAACCATCTGAATGGGAAAATATATTTGCAAGCAACACCTCTAACAAGGGCCTAATATCCAAAATATACAAAACTCAATACATACAACTCAATAACAACAAAACAACAATCCAATCAAAAAATGGGCAGAGGGCCTGAACAGACACTTCTCCCAAGAAGACATACAAATGGCCAACTATGAAAAGATGCTCATTGTCACTAGCTATTAGGGAAATGTAAATTAAAACCACAATGAGATATCATTTCACACCTGTTAGAATAGTTGTTATCAACAGGACAAGTAATAACAAATGTTGGAGAAGATGCGGAAGAAAAAGAACCCTCATACACTACTGGTGGGACTGCAAATTGGTACAGCCACTATGGAAAACAGAGCGGAGGTTCCTCAAAAAACCAAGAATTAACCTACCATGTGATCTAGCAATCCTTCTACTGGGTATTTACCCCAAAGACTTAAAAATTCATATCCAAAAAGATATCTGCACACCGATGTTCATAGCAGCATTATTCACAGTGGCCAGAACATGGAAGCAACCGAAGTGTCCTATGATAGATGACTGGCTAAAGAAGCTGTGGTATGTATATACAGTGGAATATTACTCAGCCATAAGAAAAGATGAAATACTGCCATTTGTGACAACATGGATGGACCTGGAGATAATCATGCTAAGTGAAATAAGCCAGATAGAAAAAGTTGAAAACCACATGATATCACTTATATGTGGGATATAAACCTAAAAACAACAAACGAACAGGACAAACAGAGACTCATGGACATGGACACTAGCCTAACCTGGTTAGAGAGTAGGGGAGAGGGGGAGGAGGGAGGTAGGTGATTAAAAGGGGTCAAATATGTGGTGACAGAAAGAAATCTGACTATGGGAGGGAAACACACATTGCAATATTTATATGCCTTACTATTAAATTGCATACCTGAAACTTACTGGATTTCATTAACCAATGTCACCAAAAAAAAATTAATTAAAAATAAAAAATACATATATTAATTTTTTAAAATAAGAACAAATATAATATGTAGTCTATTGTGCTTGACTTCTTTCACTTGGCACATTTTCAAGGTTCATCCATGTTGTAGCTTGTATCAATACTTCATTCCATGTTATTGCTAAATAATATTGTATGAATATACCACATTTTAATTATCCATTCAACAACTGATGAACCAACCTTTGGGTTGTTTCTATTTTTTATTATGAATAATGCTGCTATGAATATTCATGCACAAGTCATTATGTTCACATTTTCATTTCTTTTGGGTATATACCTAGGGGTGTGATTGCTAGGTCATATGATAACTTTACACTTAACATTTTTAGCAACTGCCAAACCCTTTTCCAAAGCTGCTGCACCATTTCTGTATTCCTACCAACAATATATAGGGTTCCAATTTTTCCACATCCTTGCAAACATCTGTCTTTTCAATTATAGTCATCCAAGTGTGTGAAGTAATATTTCACTGTAATTTTAATCTGCATTTCTCTAATGGCTAAAGGTGTTAAGAATCTTTTTATGTTCTTATTGGTCATTTGTATATCTTTGAAAAAAATGTCTTTTCAAATCCTTTGCCTATATTTAATCTTTTTTACTATTGAGTTATAAGAGTTCTTATATATACAATTTGCAAATATTTTCTTTTCTGTAAACAGTCTTTTCATTTTCTTGACAGTATTATTTGCACAATACCATCAAGTTTAGAATTTTCATGAAGTTTAATTTCATTACAAATAACATGAAATTTTAAAATTTGGATAAAGTCTAATTTACTTACATCTTCTTGTTACTTGTACTTTTGGTGTCATATCTAAGGCTTTGCTAAACCCAAGGTCATGAAGATTTACTCTTTTCTTGAGTTTCATAGTTTTAGCTCTTACATTTATGTCTATGATCTACCCAATCTTTATAACTTTTTATTTTTATAATTCATAACTATAATTTCACATTTATAAGCTACAAAAGTAATACAAATAGCTCTTATATTCTACCTATATTCACCAATTGTCTACACGTTGCCCTTTGTTTTACCATTCACTCTATATATGCACATCTTCCTTACTATCTGAAATTTGGTGGCAGACATGATGTTCCTCTACCTGTATATCACTGTGTATTTCCTAAGAACAAGGATATTGCCTTATATAATTACAATTGTGAAACTCAAAATTTAATACATTATTATCTAATCTACAGTCCACATTCTAATTTTGTCAATTATTCCAATAATGTTCTTTATGTCTATTTTTTTCTAAGTCCAGGATTGACTTTGGAACTATATATTACTTTAATAGTCTTATTTCTTTAGTCTCCTTAAATCCAGAGCAGCTCCTCAGCCTTTCCTCGCCTTGACAGTTTTGAAGGCTACAAGCTAATTATTTCATAGAATATCATTCACTTTGGTTTTATCTGATATTTCCCTGTGATTAGAGCCAGGTGATGCATTTTTGATAGGAATCACTGCAGAAGTGATAATGTGTTTTCCTGAATCATATCAGGAGGCACATTATGTTGGTTTGTCCAATTACTGGTACGTATAATGTTGATCAGTTAGTTAAGGATGTGATCCCTAGATTAATCTATTTTAAGGTTATTATTTTTCCTTTATAATTAATAGGCAATTTGTTTTGGGACTATGTAAATAACTAGTCTCCAATCAAGCTTTCACTACTTGTTTTAGCATCCACCAATAATTCCTGGTGGAATCAATTATTCTTATGATGGCTGTCAAAAAATGAAATTCTAACTCCAAAGTTATTCTACATTTTTTAGCTGGGATTATATTGTAAGAAAGAGTAATCCCTTTTCTCTCATTTATTAACCTATCCATTCATTTTCCTTATTTGTATCAGTGTAAACTCATTGATTCTGTTTATTCCATGAATTCTGTTACTATCATTTTTTAAGTTTTCAGATCAAACTGTCCCAATTTTTGCAAGTGGGAGCTAATTTTAGTGGGCTCCTGTGTCCTTTTCATGTGCCATATAAATTTTTTTTTTCATTTACAGTCAACACTCAATATAATGTTTCATATATATGTATAGCATAGTGGTTAGACATTTATATAACTTACCAGGTGATCCCCCTGATAAGTCCTGCACCCACAGGAACCATACATAGTTATTACAGTATTACCAACTATATTCCTTAAGCTGTACATCCCCAAAACTATTTTGAAACTGCCAATTTGCACTTCTTAATCCTTTTACCTTTTTCATTCAGCTCCCAATGCCCCTCCCACTTGGCATCTGTCACTTTGTTCTCTGTATTTATAATTTGCTTGTTTTGTTTGTTCATAAGTGAAATCACACGGCATCTGTCTTTTTCTGACTTATTTCACTTAGCACGATACCTTCTAGGTCCATCCATGTGGTTGCAAATTTTCAGATTTCATTCTTTTTTTTATGGGCAAGTAATATTCCATTGTATATATGTACCACATCTTTATCTAATCATCTATCAATAGACACTTAAGTTGCTTCCATTTCTTGGCTATTGGAAATAATGCTGCAATAAACATAGGATTAGTGTCTGAATTTCTTTGGATAAATGCCCAGAAGTGGGATTGCTAGGACATGCAGCAGTTCAATCTTTTGAGGAACCTCCATACTATTTCTGTGGTGACTGTACCAATTGCAATCTCACCAACAATGCACAAGGGTTCCCTTTTCTCCATATCCTTACCAAGACTTGTTTGTTCATTTTTCTGATGACAGCCATTCTGACAGGTGTAAGGTGATAACTCACTGTAGTTTTAATGTGCATTTCTTTGATGATTAGTGATGTGGAGTATCTTTTCTTATGTCTATTGGCTATCTGTATATCTTCTCAGGTGCTCTGCCCATTTTTTAATTAGACTTTTTTGGTGTTAAGTTGTATGAGTTCTTTATGTATTTTGGGTACTAACTTCTTATCAGATATATCATTGGCAACCACAATGAAAATTGTCTTTTCATTTTGTTGATGGTTTTCTTTGCTGTGCAAACCGTTTTTAGTTTGATATAGACCCATTTGTTTATTTTTCTTTTGTTTCCCTCACCCAAGGAGACATGTCCAAAAAATATTACTAAGAACAATATCAGAGAGTTTACTGCCTATTTTACCATCATTTATAAAGCACTTCCCTGATTTCTTGATAAGGAATCATATTGTACTCTTCCTGCCTCATGCATGAAATCAGTCTATTCTCTAATAAGCCCCAGTTCTTTTCAGTGGGGAATGGTGTTTAAAAACTAAGATCTAGGCTCTAAGTATGCTCATTGCTATGGAGTATCTTTGCTTTTAGGTCCTTTTAGCAGACAGAGAGCTATGATACACATATAAACACACATACATACACACATCCATATAAATATCTATATTTTTCTTTACATAAACATGTAACAAATAAATACTGATACCTACAATTGAAATTCAACACTATAGAGTCCATTCTAATTTCCTTCCTTTTAATAACACCCTTCTCCAATAGTGAGAAACTTTGGCTCCCATTATCAATACATTTACTTATATATTCAATCCTACAATTCATAGAAAATTATTTCAGAACTGCTGACTAATGCTACTTCAAATAATAAACATAATTAGAATTCAATGGTTGTGCACAGCACGTTTTAAATTTAGACTCAGGGTATATAGGGCTACTGTGTTCAGAAGTTACTTGAGCCACTCTCCCCTAGTCCCTCCCACCCCTTTAGTGTGGTTATGTTATTCATTTGAAACAGTTCATTTTCTAATTATATTCCATTATGGATTCTTGCCTCATTCTTGTTTTTTATTTTATTTTAAATATGTCAAACATTAACATGGTTCCAAATAAGAAGTATAACAAAAAAAATGTATCTAGGGAAGTGTAACTCTTGCCACTTCTAAGTCCTTACATATTGTTCTCACCCATCCCTTACAGGTTACCAATCTCATTAGTTTCTGATTTATCTTTCTTATTCTTATTTTTGCAAAAATAAGCAGATAATATGTACATTTCCCTCCTCCAGCTCTTTATGCTATATCTCTGGGAGAACAGGACTGAATTAGCAATAAAAAAATCTTCCATTTTCTACGCACTTACTGTTTATTTCTCCATTTCTCCTCTACCATTTTCCCCTTGCACCATTTTAATGGCCTTGACAATCTTCCCCAACTGTCTCTTTTAAGGCGAAATAAAAAAATATCTGTGAAGGAACCAGTGGGCCAGATGGAAGGGCATTCTCATCCTTGATTTCTTGCTGCTAACTTCAGAGTGTAGGATGCAAGACAGAGATGGAAATAAGAAAGTATGCAAAAAACACTGAGACTACTAACTGTAGTTATGTAGGATATAACTAAATGATTCAAGTTCGACTCTGAAAAGTAAATAAGTCCAGCACCCATAAAAGTGTGACAAGCACTAGGACCCACCTGAGTCAGATTAAAACTATGTGACTTGATCCCAAGGACAGACTAAAGCACTATATACACAGAAGTTGACTACTTAGCATTAAAAAGAGCATCACTAGCTTATACTTACACCAGTTGAAATAGCTCCAGGTCTCCTGTGAGTTTTTGTTTGACCATGAGTAGCAGGCTGGCCTTTAAATCCCCATCTTTTCATGACACCTTGAAAACCTTTACCAATACTGAATAAGATAAACATTAGAATTTACATAATGAATAGAGAATAAAATATTCTCAACTGTACACTTTCTTGATAGTACCTTAGAGCTTTAACAAAGCACTTTATCTAAATAACTAGAAAAGGTTCTACAAGCAAAACTGCAAAAGAACATTTCTTTATCTCTGACCTGGTTTGCACCCTTTCCTAGAGCCTCTCATTCTCTATAAAATGATTAATTTAAGATTGTGAGACAACAGCTAGTCAAGCAAAGGGGGTTCAATCTGAAGAGAGTTTTATCATCATAATCCTAATGAAATAACATAGTAAAAGTGGTAAATTTCTAGATGTTCCAAAGTACTCATGAGAGATATGGCAGGCAACTATTAAGGTCCTCATAACCTCCAGGTACCCTATAGAGAGATTTGAGAGGGAAGGATGTCTTCAGCCAGTAACTTTGGATCTGAGACTCGGCACTAGCCATGTTAGTGAGCTTGGAGGCAATTTTACCCAAGTCAAACCTTGAGATGATTGCAGCCCTGACTGATGCCTTGGCTGCAGGCTGTGAGACACTGAGCTAGAGGTACCTCGCTAAGTTGTACTGGTATACCTGACCACAAAAACTTTGAGATAATAAATTTTTGTGTTTTAGGCTGTTATATTTTTGGGTAATGTGTTAGGCAGCAATAGATAAGTAACATAACAGAACTAAATAAAACAATATAATGCCCTAAATGCTGAATGTTTTACTTTCACAAAATACCACATCAATCTTGGTTTCAAGGTCTGAATAGGAAACTAATGGAAAATAAATACAGAGAGTAACAATTTCTTGAAATATAATATTTCATTTTTTAAACAAAACCATTCTATTTTCAAAGTTTGCCAGCCTAGAGAAATATTCTGCCATGCAGGTAGATAGTGAATAAAACTACGGTTTAAGGCAGTATTAAAGTCTGTCTCTGACTGTCAAATATATCAGTACAAATGGTACAATAAAAGGACTAGGATGAATTGTAAGCTGGACTAGACATGCTTTTATAGACTCTTAAGATGAATATTTTTTCCAGCTCTCACTAGATAATATGTCAACATATTTTTAATGTCATCTTTCCTAACCCGAACAAAGCTTGCTATTATTATATAGACAGTGAATAATTCAGGCTATTTACAAAAAGGAGCAAAAACAAAAGATTATGAAAACCATGTTATTTCCACAAGGACTTTGCTATGAATTTAATTAAGAATTATCAGACAGTAATGGACTGGAGGCCATTACTTATTCCTGATCAAAGATCTAAAATGGAAATATATTGAATGAAAAAACCATTTTGCAAAGAGAGTAATATCTAGGAAGAAAAACTATGATAATCAAATATTTTATTGAAATTTTGCTTTAGAAACTTAATACCTAAAGGGTCATTTGAACCCATGATGCTGTTTGGCAAATAGCATTCCAAAGATAAAGAGAGGAGTCTGGCAGTGCTAAATCTAAAATGAACATGTTTTATAAATATCACATTCTAACACTGGCCATTGTGGGTAGAAAGTTTGCCGGAACCTTCTGAATTCTCAAACTGATTTATCTCTTACTTAAAAAGAGATAGCATGACTGTGTGCACCAATAAAGCACATGTCAGGTAAATTACAGAAGATAATTTCGCTCATTTTAAGAGTAAATAATTATAAGATGAAAATGGTATTCGGAAAGTGCTAATTATCTGTTGGCTAATTGGATTGTTTTTTTAATCTAGCTCTAAAATCTATCATGTTGTTATACCGATACAATGAGAACCTCTTCCATAAGAAACTTTTAAACAAAAAGATAAAATACAAATAACATGAAAAATTATTGATTTAATTAAGATTATGTAGAATGGAATGCACCTGTTGATACATGGGCAGGTAGTACAGGTATCTATTCTACTGCTTCTCTCAGTTATCAACCAACTTGAGAACAAAACAAATAAAATAAACTAATCTATACTTAGCATATCCAGGGACATTTCAAGTACAAGGTTTTCATAGGTGACATAAAATAAAACCTTCATTTTATTAGAAATGATATACAACACATAATGCACATGCTTTTTTCTCCCACTCCTTTTTCTGCTGTTTTTAGTCAATGACAGAAAATCAAATAAAGGAAATTCTGAATCAGAAAGAACGCAATGTAAAAAAATTCCAAATTTAGTGAAACATCTGAAAATTGGAAAAATATTTTAAAATATATTTTATTTAGAGCATTTATTTATACTTTAAACCAAAAATTCATCAAAACTCAGAGATACTATTTAAATTCAGGAAACTTTATTGCCCTGTTTTTGGTCCATTTCTTTGGTATACTTTAAATTCATAAAGAGCAGGGATTATGCATTGTTTAAGACTAGTGCCCAACCTAAAAATGTCAGAGTAATTTTGTTACTGGCTATAGCTGTGTCTTAGGACAAAATGAAAAGTTTTCTTTATTTTGAAATGTAGTTTCCAAATGTTGTATAATGGTCATGTCTTTTATAAACGTTTAAGCAGATGGTATTACAGGAAAGACAGACTTAAAGATATGACTGTAAGACCCTTATAGAAGAGAATGCATAATTTAATGTTTCCAACTGTATTCTATAAATCTCTAGAGATTACTATGTGAGTTTCAATCCCTTGCCACACTGTGATAAATGCCCAAATGTCTACCAGTAGACATACAGGTTTTAATATGAACTCATCAGTATATTCCCCATTTTGTGGGTAACTGCCTTTGAGTGTATGGTTCTGGATACACTTGTATATGGGGATAAAACAAAATGCCCACGAGGTGAGAAGTGCTCTCAAGTCCATTCACTCTGAGTCCTCTGAGAGTTTTCTTCAAAATTCTCATCTATGAGTCTTTCCCTCATCACTGGGTTCTTTTCTCTTTTCTCTCCTCTGTATTCTTCTTTCTCCTTCTTCTTGGGAAGTAAATTGCTCCTCCCTCTCTCATCTAATACCTGCAATCTAGCTTTCTCTCCAACTGTTCTCTGGAACTCACTCTGAGGTTAATCCCTTAATTCCCCAATATAAAGTCTTTTATTAAAATAATTTTTAGTATAGAGTTTTAAAACATATTCAAAAGCAGAGAGACTATTACAATGAATCCCTATGTATTCATCTTCCAGAGTTAAACAATCATCGACTCAAGGACTATTTTGCTTCATCTATTTTCCTCTCCTACAACTCCAATGGATTATTTTGAAACAAATTCCAGATACCATTTCATCTGTTAATATTTCAATATGGATTTCTAAAAGATTCTATTTTAAGAACAAAATCACATTACCATTATCACAATCTAAAAAAAATTATTAATTCCATAACATCCAATACCCAGTATTCCAAATTCTATAGTCTCTTTTAATATAGAAGTTGTCCTCTATCCCTCCTTATTACTACACCCCCCCACCGCACCCAATCATCATTTCCTCCCCAATTTCATACTTCCTAATACTCTTTGAGAAGTTCTTTTCCCCTTGCTGCTACACGAAAAGATGATCTTACAGTCCTGACTTCAACCCTCTTCTCTCTACGGTTTAAACTTCTCAACATGGCCTGCATTGGCCACTTATTTTTGTTTAGTGTAACACAGCCATGCACATTTATTTACTTATTGCTATGTTGCTTCAGAGCTATAATGGCAGAGCTGAGTAGTTGTAATAGAGACCATAATGCTCACAAACCTAAAATATTTATCTGACCCTTGAGAAAAAGTCTGCTGACCCCTAAAGCTATTACTAATAAGCTGGAGTCCCATAAACTCTGCCCTCTGGCAAGTACTGTGCTATGATCTACAGATGTACCAACCATATCTAACCAGAAGTACCTCAGTCATTCAACTATGGTGTTTCAGAAACAGAAAATTATCACCTCCTTCTCTTCAAGCTATCCTCCTCCATGGTCACTAGAGTGAAATTCTCAATACAATAAGCTTATCACACATGCTGTCTCCTGCTCTAAAAAACAAAACAGAAACAACAATAAAAACAAGCACACAAACTAAACCACAATCTTAAATGTTCCTTAGCAGTTTCTTTAGCTTGGGGTATATAAGGCCTTCTATAACTGGGTCTAGCCTACCTTTGCAAACACTGTCCATCACAAATCTACTTGTAGCAGATTACTCTATGAATTCTTAAATATGCCAGTCTCTTCCATGTGCTCATTTTATTTCCTTTGCCTCAAACATCCTTCTTGCTGCACTATCTTTCCACAATTACCATCAAAAAGAACCAAAAATGTCTGTCATCAAATGTTGCATCAGCCATAAAGTACTTGATTTACCTTACTAGAAAAGTCAAAATCCATACCGGAAATAGGTTTTTCAATCCTAACCATTTCCAAATTAAGCTTTAACTTTCTTTCTTCAGCTGCTAATGCTGTAAAAAGTTTAAGAGATTTGTATATAATCTATCAGAAAACCAGTAATTGAGTACTAAATAGAAGAGGACTCTTGACTTCTCTAAGGATGCCCCCAAGATCAGGCTATATTTTTATATTTAATAAATGAAAATGGAGATGGGGGTGGGAAGGTGAAGACATCATTCATTTAGAACTGGTTTCTCTACGGTTAAACAAACATTACATTGGAACACAGGGAAATGGAGACTCGTGTCAGCTCCTAGCCAAAATCAAGACTGGGCTTCTTTATAAAACTGAGCCACTGAGAACAGATTGCAGTAAGATGAATCTTTACCTGTGAGAAAGCACTGTTGACTATAAAAGCATAATGTCCAAACCAACAATCAAAAGAATTTCTTATAGCATGTAACTTAACACTTCTTTGTTATGTTCTAGATTCAAACCACTCAAGGTTTTAATAAAAAAAAATTCCAGTAAGCAAATAAAGGACAATTTTTACTAAATTATGTATATATAAAAGGCTCTATCAATTAAATTTACTATTTCCATCAGCATTAGCTTTTACTTTATGATGAACTAATATGGTATCAAACATATTAGTCTTTAATTACAGCTTCTCCTTATTTCAAAAAATTCACCCAGATGTTACCTACTTTCATCTCCACTCATCGCAAGGATAAAGCATCTCTACTGAAGATCCCTACAAACTCTGGGAGTCAACTTCTACCCAATTTAGTATTGCTGCCTAAACCTATTTGATCAGTGATGTATAGCTCTTGAGTCCACGAATAAGTCACAGCAGACTTCTCCAGTTGCTTTGTGTTCGTTCCATCATATATAGTTAAAAGCTGGCATGAAATATCTATATAGATGTTACTCCCTAGATGAGTTTGTGACAGCAGAGCCTGAAATGCAAGTATTCCAGTTCTGTCTAAAAACCATAAAACTCCCATCAATATCTGGGAACATTTCTATCAGCAAGTGACTGCTAATAGTGCAATGCTTACAGCTTTCTGACATCAAATCTAGCTCATTCAACAGTACAAAGAGTCAAGTGTACAGTGATTTCTTTGAGTCCTCTTATAAAAAGCAGCATTTCCTGGCTAGCCTAAATAAATTCCGAACACATGTGCTGTCCAGAGTTCAGTCTGCTCTCTGAAAAACAACAACAAAACAACAAAAAAACCCACAACCTTCGAATAACCCATTAACAGTTTTCCGAAGATCTACAGCATATCCTTTTTTTCAGTAGATTGGAAAGCCATATTTCCATGTGCTGTGATTCTACTGTTATGTATTATTTCTTCACTAATATAGATAAGACTGAGTTATGTCTTTTGGAAAACTAAAGGGATCATTTTTTGAAAACAGATTTTTAGAACTGAAAGGAACCTTAGAAACCATTTAGTCTCACACACTTATTATGTTAAAGATAATGAAATCTCAATCCAGAGAAGTTAAACCATTTGCCAAGGTCAAATCCCTGGTAAGTGGAAGCATCTGGACATACTTTCATCCCAGATCATACTGCCTTTTGAGAAATAGAGCAAAAAATATAAAAATATCTAGCGAATCAGAGGCATGAAGCTATTTCAAGGGCATCATCATTACTCTGTAGAGTCTAGATGTAGCAGGTAGTATGTAATCTTAAAATTACCTAGTGCTTTGTAAAGCTACACAAAAGACAGTCTAAAGTAAGAAGGCAGTAACTTGGTACATTCGAAAACACGACTGAATTCCTAATTTCTTAATGTTTTTTATTCATTTAAAAAGGTATTTCCTATTGAAAAGATTTTTTCTTTTAAAATATGAAACAAATTAAAAAGCAGTAATATCAATAATAGTTATAGTAGCCAATACTCCCAAGTATTTATTTTGTGCCAGACCTTGAGCTAAGACCTTTCTCTGTATTATCTCATTCAATCTTTACCTCATGGTTAGAGGTAGGTGCTATAATTATTCTCATGTTAAAGATGAGGCAACAGAGTGGTTAAGAAAGCTGTCTAGGCCACAGAGCTACTGAGAAACAGATGGCATGCGTTTAGCTACTTCCTATATTGCCCCCAATCAGGCCTTCATTTTACTGACTTTGAGTTTTAAAAAATGCTTTTTGTAGAGTTAAAGGTGAGGCAATTATAGATGCTTAACATAAAAAATTTTAAAGCAAAAAACTAACAAAATATAATCCCAAAACACCATCTTCCAAACTCTAGCCTTTATCTTGAAATAGACATTCTTTCTGACTGATTTAAGATGATTTTTTTTCTAGAGGTTATTTTATTCTATGGTTTATTAATTAATTTTGAAAATTGTTTCACTAATATACTTAAAATTTTACTGCTTTGAAAAACTAGTAAACAAAGTAACTTATCAAAAATGAAATTAAATTCAAACTGTGTAAGCTGGACACTGGAATACAGTCCCCATTACAGAATAAGACTATAAACTTTAAAGGTACTAGGGTGCAGTGGTGGAGGTAGCTGTAGTGTGGGGAACACATCATTATACATGGTCGTCTTAAAATTTTTATTTAGAATGAATTATATAAAACTGCCATATTTCAAAGACTGAGCTTTATGATCTATTAATAGTATAATAAAATTGTAAAAAATTATTCTGCCATAATGGTTTTATATATTAGGTGAAAAAATCTTTCTCATATAACTTAAATTGAATTTGTATTCTTAGACTATAAAAAATTATTACTGGTATAAAAGTAAAAATTAAAATGAAGTCTGATAAATCTATGTTTACTTCACACTCCAAAGTAAATTTATTTATGTAGAGAATTATAATCAAATCCAGCACAGGTAAACACAATGTATCTTTCAATGTAAGTAAATTTTCCAGTGCAGGAATATTTAAAAATTTTAAGGAAGTCTTCAAGAAGAGGATGCTACTGTTGGTCATAGGTCACTTGAACTGAAGGTAAAAAAAACGTAAAACATTCAATACAAGCATATATTTTACAATTGAATATAATTATAACATAAGAAAAATGAAGAATTCAATTAGAGATTGAGAATTTTTCTCTTTTCTAATGGAAGGAAGCTGATGAAGCCAATTAGTAAAGGGACCAAGTTTCCATTTTCTGCTAACAATGGGCTAAACACTGTATGTTCAGGATAAAATCAACAGCCACACTCCATCCCACCCACTATTTAAAAGGTACTAACTAAAATGTGAGTAATAAACAGGCCCAGTTTTACTGATGCTATTTGAAAATGGATTGATTAAACTTGTTTGTTTTAAAACAGACATTAATGTGTTATCATTTGATTAGAATTAGGGGCACTAGGAACCTGTACTGGGTTAAGGAGTGGAGAGGAAAAGTGGTTACAATGATAAGTGCTTGACTATTCTCTAGTCCAGTGGTTCTCAAAGTGTGGTCCCTGCACTAGCAACATCCACATCACCTGAGAACTTGTTAGAAATGCACATTCTCAGGTACTACTCCTGATCCACTGAAACAGAAGATGGGAGGAAGTTGGAGTCCTGTAATCTGATCAGCAGCCCTCCTGGAGATTCTGAGACCTACGCAAGTGTTACAATCAATGCTCTAGCCTATAAACCCACATCCTTCATCATCTGACTTAACCATGTCAGTACACAATTTTTTTCTCTAGTTTCTACAACTGTAAAGCAGGGTTACTAATCATGAAGACGGGCAAATGAATACATACACACACACACACACACACACACACACACACACACACCTCCCCCTCCCCAACTCCACTCCCCCCGCCCCCACCTGATGAAGTCAATGGTAGAGAAGAGACAGCAGCAACTAGGATTGTATGTGGCTGAGATTCAATGCTGTAACCAGAAGGAATTCAAAACAGTTCTACATGAGAAGGACAGAGTCCTACAAATTTATAAGTACTTACAAACATCTTGAGGCAGTAATAATATGCCAGTTATAAGAGCTATTATAGTCATCGGAAACACTTAGTGAAAGCTCAAATAAAGTCCATTTCATTCTGATCTCAGGTAATACCATGTAAAGGTATGTACACCAGAGTTCAGCACACACATCTGTGAAAGTAACCCTCCTGCCAACTGTTGTACAGTGAGGATATTCTCAAATGAAGGTCTTCCGTTCTCTAGAGTTTGATGTCAACTACTTTAGATTCCAAGGCTAGTTATTCTCCCAGCTCTCATCAGCTATCTAGTCCTGAGGCTGGCACAGGGCTTTACATAATCCTGTTTTCTAAGTATATAATCTTAAAACACAAAACAAAAACTAACACACTTCCCCTTCCACTTTATACTCACAAGAAGAAGGCTGAAGTTTTAAAAAATAACTTTTAAGAAGCAAAGGAAACCCAACAGTAGCATATGAAATGAAAGCATTTATTGAGCACAGGCATTTGGAAAGCTAGGCTCTAATTCAAATCCCATCAAAAATCCTGTTGCAAGGCATCTGCTAACAAAGGCCTCTGACTTTGCAGGGCTTTATGGAATATCCAATATATCCTATAAAACGTGTAAGAGAATCCACACAACATTAATTGTGTATTAATTCAGAGAATTACTATGAGATATTTTATTTATATGTAATAACTTAAAAATTAAAAAAGTAAAATAATCTCGATTCACAGCACACATTCCTCAATTAATCAAATCAAAGCTTTACAGTGCCAATATTTTGAGTTCTTGACGAGTAGGAAGAATAAACAAAGTTACAAAGCAACCAGTGATTTTCGAGGTCCCAGTAAGTAGAAAGGAGCCCATGACAATCACGTAGGTGAAAAAAAGGGAGAGGTTCACAATCTCCCTAAAAAGAGGACCCACTGTACTGTCAATCTATCTCACTCCACTTCTAAATAGCTAATCAAAGGTAAAGGCACCTAGAAGCTGTTTGCAACAGCCCACATTTGAAAGCAGGCAATAATAACGTGGAAATGAAAATGTATCTGAATGCATTACAGAAACTGATGCTGGCACTCATCTGGTTTCCTCTGACAAAAGGTGCTTTGGCTCAGTCACTGATCATAACACTGACTGGGATTTCTATCCCAGAGCAGCTGGGGACCACTGTTCACTTTCAAACGGTTCCTAGTCAGAATATTCCCAGAACACAGGCTGCAGATTTTGTCAAATGACAAAAAGAAAATTGAGGCACATAAAGATATAGTAAAATCATCATCTGTCTTGATAGAAAAAGAAATAGGAATGGAGAAGAGCTGATATTTGGAGTTAGTTTAACCTAGGTTATGTGGATTCTAATAACCTATACTGAACAATTTCTACATAAATATATATAAGGGCTCAGTTACTTCATTCCACAGTGAGGTAACCTCAACTGATTTTTGAAATATTACTTCTGTAAGATTTAAATGTTTCCTAGAGATCATGTAGCCAGTACTAAACTTACCTTAAGCCATCTGATAAATGGCGAAGTATAAAAAAACTATAGTACCAATATTACCACTGCCCAATCTAAATAAGAATGTTAGCATTCCTGTTAGAGTGACAATTCAGTGTTGATTTCTACCAAATTAAACCCTTGTTTAAGTATAAAAAATTTTTTGCTCTTATAGAAATCTTACTTGTCTAGTTCTGAGAGATAATGCCATGCTACTTAAGAGACCCATACTATAATACTATTTCTTCTTCCAGATTCTAATAGGCATTTAATAGTTACAAAACCTTAAGCACAACAATCACTATCACAAAGGGTATAATGTTTCTAATTTAACTATTTCCTAGAACTGGAAAGAGCCACCAGTTACTAGACTATACAATAATCTCAAAAGAACTCCATTAGCATTGCATATGTATTCTACCACCGAACTGTACATAGCCTTTGGTATTCAAAACAAAAGCGGGCCCAGCCCACAAAGAACCTAAGTAATGTAACCTTTTTTTTAGTCCCATTTCAAAAAGCATACATCTCAGTTTAAAAGCTGTAACCTAATGTGAACTCTTCACATACAACTAATTCAATGAATTTTAAAAACCAATACAGTAAATATTAAAGATTAGAATTATAAATAAGAATAATGGTTACTTTTCTTTTATTCACTGACTTTTTAATATATGAGGAAAAGAAAAGGGATAAAAAACACCATTATGTGGACCTACGTTTTGGCTGTGACATCCACATACTGTCCTGGGCGAAAGTGAGCAGCATAAAGAGGAGTCCCTTTATGAAAAGAAAACAGAAAATCAATTACAAAGTTTTTCTACCCAGAAACAACTTCACTAAACATAAACAGTATCTAGGAAGACTTCCGGATTATTGGATTTCAAAAACTGTAGGAGATTCTCTTCTGCAATTATAGTTATTAGACACATCAACTATAAGATAATAAAACTTTTCAATGAACATGTTTAATTGACTATACATGGCTAAACAACAATAAGCCCCAGTATGAGGGGCACAGTGCTAGAATGAGCCAACAGACCATGGCATGCCTTTACAGTGGTCAACATGTGCAAGCTGAGATGGGCAAATCCCATGACAACAGTATTCCTATTGGTAAATACACAAGTTTGATGATTCTTGGTCATTTGCGTGAATAATAATATACTGAATCAAAGTATATTTCCTCTTTCAGATAATAATAAAAATGTAATAATTCAGAATGTAATAAAAAAATTTTAAAAATTTGGGGGCTAGATAAAATCTTTTTTTTAATCATTGGAGATAACGTATCTAAAACAGAAACTTGAATTATTTGAACACAGCCCATCATTTTCTGGGTAATAAAGATGTTATGTATGACACTCATATCATACCATAAGCCCTACATATCATATTTTTGGTAGACTGGTCATTATTTCAATAAAAATAGTTATCCTAGGGTAAGAAATGTGTAATACCAAAAAACTGCATTATAGATTCCCCTAATTTTATATACTTAACATTTCCAAAACTAGTTGTATGTAAATAAAATCTTACTTTAAATGCACTTGGAAAATGTGTTTTTTAAAGAAATTTTGTAACTCAAAGTTCGTCATAATATTTTGTTTACATAAATCTTGAATTAACACGAGAACTATTTAATTTGGCAATTAATCTTCAAATATTTATTATCTAGGTGAAGAATTAACATTACATCATCAAGTAAGAGACTTCTTAAAAAAAAAAAAAGCTGGATCCAACGTACTAGAGAAATAATGGAAAGCTGTCTGCTTGTTACAACACATAGTAAAGTGCTAAAAAATTTCAGAGGGTAGTACCCTTTAAGTAGAACCTAACCTAAATTTGTATGAGCAGAGAAAACACGGGAATTAAGAAAAAATAGGAGAGATTAAAATGAATTTCTATAAGGTTAAACAATCTGAACTGCTGATATTTAACTATTTTCACCCACAAAAACAACAATTTCACATGATTTGAGCTACAACAAAAGTTCATGTGGACTTAATTTTTACATTTGTTAATTTAATTCTATTTAATTGCAAAATGTGCACTTCAAAAAATACTTTCATTCTGTCATATCAAGGCTGACCCTTCGTCACTCCAATAGTCCATTGCAATTGTATTTTACTGCAAGAAATTAAGTTCAGATATTAATACCAAATTTCAAAATATCTTTCTACTGTCTACTTGTTAAAGCTCAATTTCAAAAGATTTAGAGAGCTTTACTGAAGTTTAAGGATATCAAAATGTTGTTCATTATATGAACCAATATAAACATATTGCCTAATCTCACTTTTTGAGATTCCATGAATTAGGTAACATTTGTTGAAATTTTTACATCGAGGTGCTGTAGTCATTTCCCATTTCAGGCTCTATTTTTTCAAATTCTTCTATCTCAGCAAGAGTCTAGCTATACGCCACTTAATAAAATGCCAGCCTACAAAGAGTAAACTTCACATTTTAAAAGCCACTGTATTTGTTTGGCATGACTTCCCAAATGTAAAACTCGCTCTATGTTAAAAACAAAAGCGTTTCTCCCTCTCTGATGGGAAACAAAAATGTCTCTACAGTTCTTTTCACTGAAAAAAGAAAAAGACTTCTGTCCCTAGTAATTAAATCAGAAACGGTTTTATATTTAAAAATAAACGTATTGTGGATTCAGCTTTATTGAAAGGGCTGACATTAAACAAATCACATATTTGGGTTTTTTACTTCCCCCCATCCTTGAACTCAGATTACCTGGCTTAATTGCAGCATTATCTGTTATGTGAAAGATTTTAACTTTCTGTTTTGGCGGCAATCCAAGTTCTTGGTAAAATTCCAATATAGATGCAGATTTCTAAAGGAAAAGCAGCACATATAAGTAACGCATTGAATACTAAAGGTGAAGTTTAATGCACAGAGATCTAAATCAAGTTATTAACACACCAGAAAACAAATCAAAGAGCATTCTGTTCTCCTAATGAACAAAGGGCACCCTACTCCCCTTATTTAAAGGTGAGATTTTTATCTATAATCCATTAGACATAGAATAGAACCAGGCGCATAGTGTAGCTCATATCCAGTACATGGGGAAAGACCTTTGTTCTGTAGGTAAAAAAACCCAGCTGTGCTTATATTTGAATTTTCACTGGAGGCTATATGTATCAAGAACCCCAAACCTGGGAAATATATCTCTGTCTACCCTGCACCTGTTTCCTAGCAGCTAGAAGCAAGTATAGTGGGTCATATTCAGTATGACCACAAACTTTAAAGTGAGTTCTAAATGTGGCTCGGCCAACCTACATTTTCCTCCCCTGCTTAAATCCCTCTCACTCTCCAAGGCAACTTTTAAGACTTCCAGCTCCATTCCCTCTTCCTCCCCTCTCTGAGTTGATCATGTTGCTCCTCATCTCACTGAAAAAAAAAAAAAAAAAAAAAAAAAAGCAAAAAGAAAAGCGAACACAAAAAACAACAGAAGAATCAAGAGCGCTTTCCCATGCTCTTGTCACCAACTCCATCCAGCTGCCTATGCCAGCACTTACATACTGTCCTCCTCCTTCTCCATTCCAGGTTGCACAAGATGCACACGGGGAGTTTTTAGAAAATGCCAATGCCCGGGGCCCTCAGCTTGGAGAATGCAACTTCTCTGGTCTAAGGTGGCGTCCAGACATTGGTATTTTTTTTTTAAGCACTCCGTATGATTCTGATGTGAAACAGGTTGGGAATCACAGCAACAGATAAACTGTCATGCTCTTATTAAAAGCCAAATCCTTCACTATGTACTTATTTACACTCCTTCTTTTCTATTCAATGGCATTACTCCTGACTTTGTCCCCAATGTCTTTTGAATCAATAATTTCTCCCTTCCTAGTGGAACTTTCCTATTAGTATACAAGTGTCATAATAACTCACATGTTAAAAAAAACTTTTCCTTAGCCACAGTCTCCTTTAGTTAAGCTTTCTGTTCCCCCTCACAACACTCCTCGAAAGACACGCTGGGTCTGCTTTGTCTCCACCTTATTTCCTCATTAATCAGGAGCTTTCAGGCCCTAATACTCACAGAAAGTGCTTGTGAAGATCACCAACAACTCCATGTGATCAAATACACTGGTCAATACACATTTTATTGGTTCTATCGGCAAAGCTTGGCACAGGTGACTACTCTTTCCTTGAAAGACTTTCATTTGGTTTCCGGTAATTACTCTTGGTTTCTTCATATGCTACTGATCTCACATCTCTAACTTCAATCCCAAATTCTATTCCGAACTATAAACTCATATATCCAACTGCCAACTCAGTATCTTACTTTGATGTCATACAGCAACACAAGTTTAACACATCTAAAGTTAAACTCACCCCCACCCCACACCCCATCCTGCTTTCTTCTTGTCTTCTAAATCTCAATAAATGGCAACTCCATACTTCTGTTGTACCAAAAATCTTATGGTCACCTTTGACTCTCTCTCTTCTTTCTCACATTCCATGTCCTATCCATCAGCAATCCCTGCAGACTTTAAAAATAAAGCCCACATCAACCACTTCTCACTCTCACCCCACCAACCACCTCTTGCCTGTATTATTTCAACAGCCTCCTAACTAGTCTCCAAAATTCCACACTCCTGAGCTCCTAGTCTGTTCTCCATCCACAGGCTGGTATATTTCCTTTAAAACTCAAGCTACATCATGTCCCTACAATGGCATCCATCTCCTGCAGAATCAGGTCCTAAGTCCCTACCATGGTTTACAAGGCTCTATTCAATCTGACTTCATTAACTGCTCTTCTCTTGGCTCACCCTTCTTCAGGTACAATGCATTCCTTACTAGTCCAAGAACACTCTAAACAATGGCCTCAGGTCCTTTATACGTATTCTTCCCCCTGCCTGGAATGCTTTCCTGCCAGATTTGTGTATGACTTGCTCCTCACTTTATTCAGGCTCCATCCAAACATCAACTTACCTTTCCTGATTACTCTATCTAAAACAGCACCACCTTCTGTCACTCACCATCCCCTCAGCCTACTTTATTAGTCTTCAAAGTACTTCTCTTCATCTTTAATTGTTTATCTTCTACGGAACAGCCTCCCTGTCTTATCCCCAATCCCACCAAAATGTAAGCTTCTCGAGAGCAGAGACTTTAGTTGCTGCTATGTCTCCAGCTCCTGGTAGGTCCTGCCATCTTCCTTCCCCTCCTCCCCCACCTTTTTGTCTGCTATTTTAAATATCCTTGAATAGAAAACTTTATGGGCATCTTACTTCCTTACCACAATGTCCTGGGTATTTTTTTTTTTTAATTAAGGTTCTTTATATAGATTGCTGTAAGACTTGCCAAAAAAGCTGTACCATTTTATATTTCCTGATGTGAAGAGTGCCTCTTTAATGACAATATAGCCAACACGGGTATATCTATCCTCCTGCTGTTTCCCCTTCTCAACTTCCCCTCTAATCATAAATGAAGCACCAGCAGACCCCACCATGAGCTATGGTACTCTATCTATGCTTACCACCTATGGCTGCCTATGCTAGTCTCTTAGCCTATAATCTCCTCCCCACTCTGCACTTCTAAAGCTCATTAAAAATTTGTTAAATACATGTTTAGTCCTAGCTCCAGTGATATTTCCTGTCTGGATCTCTCTCTGGGCAGCCTTACTAGAGTAGATTGCTCTTTCATCGATGCTACCTCTAGACCTTGCATGTATCTCAATTATTATCCATATTACCTTATACTTATCAAATGTGCATGCCTGTTTCCTTGTTGGCCTGTTAGCATCTGGGTGGTAGCATCTGTTTTATTCACCTGTGTCTGTAACTTTAGAACTAAGGACAGTAGCAAGTCAGACACTGCAAAAGTGAGCTAAATGAATGATAAAAAGACACAGAAGATGGAGAAAAGATCTGGTTTGTCTCTCCAAGTCACCCTATCCTTCCACTCTTACTGCTGCTGCATCAGTTCTTGGCATACAACAACACTATGGCCTGAGAGTGTGAGGCCTCTATCTTTAATTCTAGTTATTAAAAAGTATAGGCCTAAAATAATGATCACAATAAACAGGATAAATCTACAAGAAACTAAACTACTATATAAAAAACAACAACAGTAATTTGTAATCAAAAAAACAAAAATAGCAGCAACTGAAAAACTCTAATCAGCTCAAGATGACATTGATAAGATACTGATAACAAAGCACCATTCCCACCCCCCAAAATCCAATGGAGTGTATGTACAGCCAGGCTTAGCTGCAGACTGTATTTGATTATGCAGCAAACTTCAGGTACTTGCTAATTTCAGTTTAAAATGTGGGCTGTGAGTGCCCCTTTATAACTTACTGAGTAGGTTGTCTTTAGTCGACATGAAATTGGGTGGTGCTGGCCTGTAAGCACAGAATTTGAATTTCTGGATCAGTCCACAACCTCCTGGGAATCTCCCCTGGGCCCTCAAGTGGGACCGTGCAACAAATGATAAGCAGCTCTGCTTTGGATGTCCACAAAAGATTGTTTTGTACCTCATAAAAATTTCCTCAAGCAGCTATCCTTTCCTCCAAAAGGCTGAAAACATAAATTCGTGCCAGTCATTCTCTAAGGTTTCACTTCCCACATGCTGAATCTGAGACTAACATTCAACTTCATTTTATCAAGGCCCTTGCTTTTCATCTTCAGTCACACTCACTTCCACAGTGAGAGCAAACACAAAAGGTTTCATTTAAAAATATGGCATTATGTTCCTGGTAAATCAGATTCAGATTTCTTAAATTTTAGAACAGACTTCAATTTTATCTTTTGACATTCATGTATTTTACCCAGTGATTTAAAAAGCCTATTATTTAATTATTATCAATTTTTAAATATACCAGGAGGCTTCTGAAAAATCTTTTAGAGTTTTAGTAATACCAAATGGACAGGATAAACATCTTGACTTAAATAACTATAGTCTAAGACATTTTTTAAAAAAAGTAATACATACTTATCTTCCAATTTCACTAAAATTGAATACTTTAATTTTTTTTCTTTTAAAGTCAAAATATCATAAAATTATGTAGGTATCAGTAGTGTGAAAAACAAATGTTCAAGATGAGTAGAAACCAGCAACAATGTAACAGAGGTTTTTCTTTAAAAAAAAAAACCTTCCAAATAAATAATTTCAAAAGGCAATTTAAAAGACTGACAGCAATGTCACACTTGGATAACCCCATCTATGAGACTGTGTTTTTCCTCCTCTTCAAAGTTCTCTGCAATTATCCTTCTCACAATGAAAATGCTTCTTTGCTCCTAAGATGAAATGATTTAATCAACTTTTAAAGCCACTATACTTCCTTATTCAAAAATACTATGTACCAACATCAGTTTTTATTTATAATAAGGCACAAAAATAGTAGAAGCAAAGTAGTCTAATTTCTTGGAAGCATAAATTCTTTAGATTAAAATAACAGTTTCAGCTTTATTATCAGTAAAACAGATTTAATCAATGTATTTTAGAATGCTTAACTATTTGATATTTTTCATTCATAGGTCTTTCTTTAAAAAAAACTCTTCATAATCAATCTACTTTAGTTTCCCTGAGGATTATAATATGCAAGAGGAAGTTTGTATACTTTTAGTTTTGAAAATTGATTTCCTTTCTGAATTAAACTACTTTACTTATAAAGAATTCCAAAACTTCATTTTCACATACCATTCTGAAGAAAGGGCATTCAAAGACAAAACTTTTTGTTAATATTGTAATATATGTCCTCTGGACCTAGAAAATTTATCTCTAGTAGAATAAGAAGGGCCTATGTAGCAATACCTATACTGGATAGTTTAAAGACTTTATATAAGTGGGCTAAAACCCACAACATACAGCATCCGAATCACCTGCTGTGCTATATATTCAATGAAGAGATAAAGCTTAAAACATGTAGACCAGAGTCCCAAATATTAAAGTGTGGAGCTTTCATTTCTGTAATAATTTAGCCATTAGAATTAATTGTTAATAAAATTTTATATTAGACATCTTCATCACTAAGTAAGACAGAATGAATTACGCTGGTAAGTACATTTTTTTTAGAGTTTTTGTTTTGTTTTCAAAAAGAAAATTATTGGAGAACCAAAGTGGGACCTTTTACAACTAGGAGAGAATTTGGAGACCATCAAGTCCAATGCCATTCTCATGGGTAAGAAAATGAATGTTCAAAAAGGTGGAGTAAAGGAGCTAATGACAGAAATCAGGATTAGAATTTAGCTCTTTTGATCCCACACCTACTTGTTTTTCTGCTATCTCATACTTATGAGGAAGTAATATTTACAGGTCTTTTGAAGCAAAATGGATTATCCTAACATGATGCTTGATTTATAAATATCAAGGCTGTAAAGTTGTGGATATACACAACTGGTAATGAAAATAAAGATGCCGGTGCTAGCCATAACAAAAACACAGAAATACAATCAATTAGAAAACAGTGGTGTCTATCAAACCAAAGAATTATTCACATGATTCACGTGAAGGCTGGCACCTATTAAAGTGGTTATAAATTCAAACATTTGACATTTAAAAAAAGTTTTCATAACTATCTCATTGTGCTTTTAATTACTGTGGAATTATTTGAACCCTGAAATGATCAGTCAATAAACTGTCAAGAATAGCAGAACAGAAACTGCTATAAAGCTTTAATGAAAAATAAACCATACTACCATAATAAGCAAAAAATAGCTAATTAATACTTATAAGACAGGTCTACATGGCCCATAACCCTATTAAAATATAACAATCTGATGATTTCAACCACTACCAATTTACTGATCAACATATCATTATTTATAGAAAAACTCCACCTGGGTTTTCTCTGAACACCACAAACACATCTTTCCTCCAAAGTTTCTCTTTCCTTGTCCATACTGATTATAGCATAAGCACTGACCCAGTTGCTTAGTTAGAAACAGCTCTATGCCTGGGTCCTCTCACCAGTGTTTTACATATCCCTGCTCTTTCCAAGCCCAAAGCAGCTGCCCTGATTCAAAAACCTTTATGACTCCCTTAGTGCTTAAAACAACGCCCTGAATGTCCTCCCTGCATCCAGATTCTTATGATTTAGTAAACAAAGATAACAAATTGACCATGTTACCACCCTGGTTAAAGAATTCAGAAAGCTCCTTGGAGTCTAGAAGATAAAGTCTAAACTCCTCAGCCCTCTATCCTGACAGTCACACCTCTGCCACCTTGCCCCACTGGCCCCACACACCAAGATCAAGACCCACCACACTTTCTCCCAGAACACATAACTCTTCCACATCTCTGCTTCTGCAGAGGCCATTCCCTCTGGCATGCCTCTAACACATTCTCCTTTCTGGCCTCCAATCTGTGAAACCTCCAAGGACTTTCCCAAGCAGGATTTGCTATCTGCCATTCTCTGCTTGTGCCATATTGAGATAGCTGACTTATTCGTCCCTCTTCCCCATTAGCCTATGTGTTCCCAGAGGGTAGATATCAAGTTAAGAAAGGCTCTGGAGTCTGTCACTCTACTTCTTACCAGCGGGTGGCCCTGAGTGAGTTATTTACCCTCTTCAGCCTCAGGAGCTGAAAAAGTTACATACTAAATGTAAAGGCTTAATACTTATGTACATAGCATATAATAAGTGTTCAATAAAATTTAACTATGATAAGGAAACAGGAGACACACATAGGCACATGCTAGTTTTGAAAGTTGCGTAGTATAAGTTGTATCCTAATTTCCACCTATGTTCATTTCATAAACAATTTACAATGGAGAAACATTTATCTTAGGAATAAGCAACATTTTAGTAGACCTAAAGATGTTTCAGTACACAGTAGTAAAAACCATCACTATTTATAGAAAGGTATTCTCTGCTTTTAGTGATCCAATAAAGGATACTAACTGTGCAGATTTCTCAAATTTAAACTACAGACTCAGTATTCTATTAGTATTCTACTTGGGAAAAAATGCTTCATTTAACAAAATCTTATGCGGGTTTGTATACTGCTTTCTCCTAAATACTGAAAATTCCTTCTAATATATACAAAATTAACCCTCACAAGCTGTTGGAGTCAATTGTTGAAACAATTTAGAAAAAAAGTGAAATTAAAACAACAAAATAACCAAATAGGTACCATATATTGTCACATGCCAGGCACATTTGAAAAATCTCATGTAATCCTGGTAACAAACCTCTTACGTAATCAGTATTTTTTACCTCATTTTATAAATGGCAAATACTGCAGTTTACAGGGTAAAGTCACTTGGTTCCAAGGGAAAGTACTGAGACAAACTCAGTTTCTAAGACTCCTGGGCTTCATGGGTCTACTAGATTGCTTCTCTCAAATCCACAAGTTACCTCATTGACAAACATAAGTTTGTGGCTATGGAAATTGCTAAGAACTTAAAGAATTCAGATCTGAAACTAATGAAATGTACTATTCTAAGAATGAAAATATATTCTTACATGGAAACGGGACACAGTTTTTCCTCCTACAGTTAGGGCTGCCATTTTTCCATTATTGTTTTCCTTTGGAGTATATTTTAGAACATGACAGTCTTGTACCTAAAAGAAACAAATATTAAATAAAATTAAGTCTGTGCCAAGATACATTTTAACATTACACACCAGCCACATTGAGACCCTAGTACAATTAGGACTTCTCTAAAGTTACTTATCATTCATTTAACACCAACCACAGACAACCTTTGAAAAAAAGTGTCAAATACAACACATAAAAAGGTGCATAACACACCAATTTATAATAAATTGAGTATTTATAGAGAAAATACTCCTGGAATCACTACTCATTTAAGTATAATCCCCCAAACGTCTGTGTGTCTCTTCCCAAACACTCCATTTTTTTTTTAAACCCTTAGTACAGTGGCTCTCAAAGTATGGTCCACAGATAAATAGCATCAGGATTACCTGGGACCTTGGTGGAAATGCAGGTTCCCAGACTCAGCAGAGACCTACTAAATCAGAACTTCTGTGTTTTATAAGTCCTCTAGGTGATTCAGAGGCACACTAAAGTTTAGAAGCACAGCCCCAAAATAATCACTACTCTTCACATTTAGGTAATCATTTACTTTTCTTTATAATTACTACCTTTGAAAGTATTGCTTAATAATGTAGTTTAGTCATGCCTGCTTTTAAACTTTATATAAATGGAATCAGATTATATGTACCCTTCCACACCGTCTTTCACTCATGATAGTATTGGTAAGGTCCATCCACATGGCTGTGGTAGCTCCATTCTGTTCATTTTCATGCTATCCAGTGTTTCATCATGTGAACATACCATGATTTATTTACTCATTCTAATAATGATAGACAATTGGGTTATTTCTACTTTTGGAATATTAAAGTAATACTGCTAGAAATACTGTTGTATAGTTATCATGGTGCCCACCTGTTTATGTTTTCTAGTAACAAAAATTGCTAGACTATGAGGTTCCTCATCTCGACTTTACCACATAATATTAAATTGTTTCCTGAGGTGGTCATACCAATTTACAATACCACCAGTTTTTACTGAAAGTTCCCAAAGGTCCTTAGAGTTCTAGAAAGCGATAATCCTATCCTTGACCATTCAGAGTCAATAAAAATTTATTAAGGGCTCATAGGCTCCCTGTGCCTATTAGCAGTCTAAGCACTTACGTGCATTAGCTCTCATTTTAATTACCATCACTTGCCTAATCACTTGTTTAAGGCTGGGCTCCCAAAATGAACTGAGTTGTCCAAAGTGATTTGGGGAATGATGGCCTCTTTACCAGTGGTCTTTCTATAATAATGATAAAGACAACAGCAACTAACATCTATTGGACATTTAATATGTTTTACCTTTTAAGTATTATCTTGTGAAATCCTCACAATAACCTTTTGAGGTAGTTCATAACTATTTCTTTTACAGAATAAAGTTACATCTTTTACAGATGAGGTACAATGCTCCAAAGAACACGGCTAGGAAGCAGCAGAACTAAGACTTGAAGCCAAGCATTCTGGTCCCAGGGCCCACATTCTTAACCATTAGAGTTTACCTTATCTTAGAGAGCAAAATGCTGCTTCCCCAGAAAGTTTACCTTCTGAGTTAGCAAAGAGATCAAAATTGCAATTTGGAGTTGAAAAAACTCCATGAATGAAAATAAGGTGGAACTGAGATTTTTTTTTTTTGATTATTATGTATTAAACTAGATCTGTGAGAAGCTTGTTTACAATCTTCTTGTATTAATTGCCTCAGTTATCCCATGCCAGTATCAAGAAGGCCACAACTCAGGCAAGACTGAGAACATTCAATGAAACCATGAGAAGTAAAGTTTTTTATTAGTATTTATGCTCAACATTACCCTATTTTCACCATGGTTACATGTTTCAGCACACAAACGTTTCAGGATACAAAAAGTATGCACAAATAGATCTTGGCACATGTACAGATTCCTGTTTCTTACCTGAAGTAATGTGACTACATGCTTTTTACCATCTTTGGTCCATAAAGGCATCATGCCCAGCTTCACTGCGACAAGGCCTACTCTAGAGGAACCTGGCAATTAAAAAGTAAATGAAGGTTAACATAAGCTTTTTCAACATTTGCCAACATGATGCAACAGTATTTCTAAATTGTGGTTTCAATATAAGGAGCAGGCAGATATGAAACACGCTGGTATATTCAAAGAGTAAAAACACAAATGTTCCTTACATTCCTTCAACCATGCCTGACATATCAGTACTCAATCAATCTCCATAAAATTAACAAATATAAGAGAACTGTGAAAAATAAATAGTTAAAAATATTCTGGTTTTAAAATAGTAATGCTAATAGAAGGCATGACAAATCCATCATTATGTGTTGCTTTCCTTGTATCAATTTATATCCGACCTCATTAACTAGAAAACATCTATCACTTAAATTCTAAGAAGTTAGCTGGGGTTATTGGGATGACACAAGTAGTCATATTGCTAAAATGTTGGCCTCCCTCATGACACTCAGATTTGCTACATAAATTGATAAAGTTGCTCCACTAAGAACATTTGGCCACCATACAATTCAACTGCTAAAATAAACCCCAACCACATACCACATTCTCAACAGGAAAGCCCTTATTTTTGGTCCATCTACGTGGGTTTAGCATTCTACCAGGTACAAAGAGCTGATTCTGGGGTTACGCTGGGCAAACCTGGAGTGCTAAAACATCACAACTGAAAGCATCTGTGTGACACATTACAATTTAGAACATACTCTTTTAGCTTTTCTTCCCTGGATATTTTTTATCTAAAGGAAACAAGAAAATGTATGCAGAATTGTTCTCCTTTCACACACAAAACAAATTCTTTAGGAAGTCTTGATTGTCATCAGACATTCACTAACAGCAGAACAGGATGCTGGAAATAAACTTGCAAACCAAACCACAATGAAACAGACACACTTAAGACATAAAAAATAAATTCAAGAGATGATAAATTTATCAAATAGTTATAATTCTGAATGTGCCAGCCACAAATTATGAGAACTCGCCATATACAAAATAACTACCTGGTTCCCAAGGATGTATAGGCCACGGTTCATCTTTCAGAGGACACAATTTACTTGCTAACTGGGCTTTATTTTCATCAGAGGCCAACTGCTTAACAAATGCGACATTTTCTTCAGAAAGATGCTCATCCCACCAAGTACCACCACTCTTGCCATGGAGACTTCTAATCAAAAGCCAGATGTCTGTTCTGTAAAAATGAAAATTAGAAAATAAATCACAATTCAAAAGTTTCCCTATTTAATATAGAGAAGGGAGGTCACATGAATTGGAATGTGTCCTCAGGGCCTTAGGAAAAGGTTTGGAGTCTGTGCAAGTTGTTTCTTCCGCATGCTCCTTATAATAATTGGGCTCACATTTTAATTGTTAATGGTTACCCTGGAAGAAAAGTTCTTCATCTTCTACTCTGGGATAAACAGTTTTTGAACAAAACAGTCCTTCCTAGACACAGAAGTCACTGACTCATCTGAATGTGTACCTTAATAGTTCATATCCAGTGGAAGTGACAGAACATGGAAGGCTGATCTTTCTCTGATAAGTTCACCTCTTCCCTGCAAGGACATGGCCTATGCTCAGAGTGAAGAAACCGAATGTACAAACTTAAAAGATCCATACAAGACATGACCTCTGATTAGCCTTAACAGCCATGAAAGACCTTATGAGACTGAGGTCAGGAAGGAGGTAATATCTGCACATAGCGGCAGAAAAGAAGTAAAGCTTTTTGTAGTCTACCTTTTGTAATCAGGTAGATTGAAGTTAGAGTCCCAATTTTTCAATTATTATTTGAGTGACCTTTGGCAAGTTTCTTCTTTCCAAGCTTTCGTTTTATCTGCAAAACTCAATAATGGTACTATGGAATAATTATAGTATCTGTAAAACATAATGATAGTTTTCTCAAGTGAGGGTACATGAACTAAGGCGCTAATACACTTCAAAGAGCATCTAGTGCATAAAAAATGCTCACTAAACTGGCAGATATTATTGCTGTCGGTAATGCTCGCGGTCAGTCGCTGGCTCATAAGCTTAAAACCAAAGTCACCCTTTCAGTCTTTTATAGGGCACTTCCTTAAAGCAACGCTCCTTTCTCTTCCATACTTCAGCTGACCCAGCTCCGTCCTCTAGGTCAGACCCCTCCGTGCCAGACCATGCCACTGCTTAAAGCTGCAGTTTTGCAGGAACCACACACCCACACCCTGTTTCTCGCCCACACCCACCTGTTCCCCGAGCTCTGAGCAGCACCCAGGCACCCCGCGCCCGGCCCAGGACCTGGGCGCCGGCCTGAGCCAGCAGCCTCCAACCAAGCATAAAGGGGAGGGAAAGAAGAGTCGGGTCGTTACACTTCTGGGACCCGCCGATTTATTTTCACAGTGTCCCCACGCTGCCGTCACGTGTCCGCCGCGACCCTTTTAGGAGCCGTCTTGCGGGCTGTGGGCCGAAGCGCTCCGGGACGGAAAAAGAACGGCAGCTACTTCCGGTCCGTTCCGCAATGCGCTCCGGGCACCGGGTCAGCTACCAAAACTGGAGTTCTGCCTTCTTAATAGTCCGTCTTTGGATTTGAGTTAGGGTGGGGAGGGGGGGAATGAGTCGTCTCTCAGGGGGTTAAAAAACAAACAAACAACAAAAAAGGATGTTTGGAGTTTAAACTTTAGAGGCGTACTAGGGACAGGCTTCTTAAGGAAGCGAAATCACTTCTAGGTAATGCCTTTTGTGGCGTAGCTCATTGCAGCGCTTGGTATTCTTGTATTGGCTTATGTTCAAAATAGTACTGAAAGGAAATTATTTTTCCCTTATAAATGAGGGGCACAGATTGAGAATTTTGGAGCTGGTCTAAAATAGCTCCTCTGGCAGATAGGCAGAGCCAGCACTGAAACAGGGCTGGCATATGTTAACCTAGAACAGTCAAGGTGATGATGTGTGACTTCCAGGCCTGGATCATAAAAGGTATTGCTTTTCTGTCTTGGTCTTTTGGGTTGCTCCTTTTGGGGAAAGCCAGCAGTCATGTCCTGAAGACACTCCAATAGCCCTGTAGAGAAGCCCATATGAAGAGGAATCAATTTTCCAGCCCAGAAGTGAGCCACTTAGGAAGTGGATTCTCCAGTCCCAGGCAACCTTTCATATGACTGCAACTCATGAAAGACCTTGAGCCTATACCACTCAGCCGAAGAACTCACAGCTTCCTAACCAGAAGATATTTCCAAAGAGAATAAATGATTGCTCGTATGTTGAGTCACTAAGTTTGAGGGTAATTTGTAAGACAGCAATAGGTAGCTAATATACTTTTTGTATGAACAAGTCCTTGTCCTAGGTTCCATACCCAGACTAATCATGTGAGGACCTTGGACACTCATTCTACTACTTCAAAAGTCCATTTCCTTATTTGTCAAATAGGTGTTTGTAGAAATTCAGAAACAATAACTTAAAGTTTAGCTATTTTAATTCCCTTTTTTTTCCTAGAGATATGGCTAACCTGTTTAAAAGTTTCCAGGCAATGGTCAATTCTTGGTTACCACTTGGACTTCAGTAGGCTCAAAATCTTTGCTTTGCTTGTTCTTCCAATTCCATCAATCACTGTCTCAATTACCCTGGGAACTTCCAAATAACACTGGACCTTGGCCGGAAAATTACATCTCTTCATCCTAGCTGTGCTGCATGGCTTCCTAGTTACTTATGTATGGCCCGTCATTGAATAAACATGTCTTGAGATGTACTACATGAAGAAGTTGAGGAAAACAAAGACTTGCTTGCTACCGCCAATAGGTAGCATTTCTTGTGCTTATAGTATGTTATAGTAAGTGCTTAGTATGGTGAAAGCCCATGAAAGACCACCAGTACACCTGAAATCAAACAAGGTTAAGTTTAATTAGTTTACTAAAGCAAAAGAGTATGTACACCTGAGAATGTCTCTATAGGAATGAGAGAGAGGGCCTATTCTAAGATTTGGACTTATGCTGGTGATTTTAAGTTGGTGTCAGGAAAGCAGGGACTTGTTTTGAAATGAATGAAGCAAGGGAAGTCCATCAATTTGACATCTCAATAATTTTGTTCTGGAGGCAAGAAGAACAAAGTGAGACTAGAGACGAATTGGTAAGAAAGCAGAAATCAGACAACACAGATGGATCTTGAGAATATCATGCTAAGCAAAATAAATCAGACAGAAAATGTTAACCATATGGTTTCACTTATGTGGAATATAAAACTGAAAGCAACAAATGAACAAGACAAATAAAAAACTCATAGACACAGACAACAATTTAGTGGTCATCAGAGGGAAAAGGGCAAAAAGAGTGGTAGAAAAGGATATAGGGAGTCAAATATATGGTGACAGAGATTTGATTTCGTGTGGTGAACACATAAATGCAGTATACAGATGATGTATTATACAACTTTACACTTGAAACCTGTGTAATTTTATTAACCAATGCCACTCCAATAGATTTAATTAAAAAGAAAGCAGAAATCACGCAGAAGAAGGAACTGTTAGCCATTTTATAGCAGTAGTGTAGCCTTGGATATGGTCTATTAGAAATATTATGTTGACATTACATTATAAACATTGCAGTCTCATTACAAAGAGGATTCATTTTCATTCTTTCTGTATTTTTTGTCACTTAATCTTAATAGCAATCCCATGTGATAATATTATAATAATATCCATTTTTACAGTTGAGAAAATAAACGTGGAGATATTACACAATTTAAGAACACTCTGCAAGTAAGTGGTAGATCCAAGATTTAAATCCTGGCATTATGACCATAGAGCTTGTGCTCTTAGCCACTTTGTTTCATTGGTTCTCTATGACAAATACGTTACTATCCTTGCACTGGAATTTCGTTATTGCTGAAGAATAAAACTGGTAAGTCAACACTCACAGCGGTCTTTGAGGATTCAGGAGACCGTCATTCAGACTAATCTTTGCCCCTAGTGCCAAATTCTCTTGATCTGTAATGCAGATGTTGAGTCAACGAAACACTCAGTAGGCATTGAACTGAATTGAAGCAAGATGTGCTTAGTCTGCTTTTACACAGAACACGTCTTCAGTTGTGAACTGGGGCTGTGAGGTGTCATCATACTTAATTCCATCACTGCAGTGTGCTGCTAACTGGCAAGGGCCAGGCCCTGCTCTTGAGGGCCCAGCCAGGGCTTCATTCAGGTGCTTAGGTACTGAGCTCAAGCTTCCCATTATGTCTGATTTCATCCTTCAGAGACTGCCCTAGGCCCTGGAACCCTGATACCACTTTGCCTCTCTGGGACTTCAATTCTTCATTGGAGCAAAAATAACCACCATGATTTCTTCTTAGTAGAGCAGGTTCTCGAATAACGTCCTCTTGTTATAGCATTGAAGAGATGTTGTGGGAACTTACTCTTGTTTATATTAGCTAGCCTATGGAAAAATTGATTTCATTATATGTTTTTTTCCTTAAAGTCACAGAATCTATCAACGACATTAAGTGAGGACTTACTGTACTAATTCCATAATTCTTACTCCTCTAATTCAGACCAAAAGATGATATAATAAATCTTCTCCTTATTACACAAAACATTAAAATACTTGCATTTATGAATTTTTAAAGCCATATCCAAAAAAAATAGAATCATCATAAAAGGAGTAGGTCTCAAATCAAGGGTTTATCGGAAATGTCCTCTCTATGTGTTCCTGCCTTTAGTCTCTTCAGTTAGTTCTTATAATGTTTGCAGCATTTCTGGTATAATTGGTTTATCACAGAATAATAAATTTTCATTGTTGGTTAATTTGCATTTTATATTAATTTATGCTGTCTCTTAGTTCATAATATGCCTTATTCTTGAAATTAAAAATATTTTTAAAGTGAATTTAAAATTTTTCCATTAAATTATCCTTGGCTTTCTTCCATTTTTCTAAAGAGAATTGAGCATATTTAAAAATGGGTAGAGGTATTATGAAGATGAGTCAAATATTGGATGAGGAAATAGATAAAATGAATTTTAAGAAGTTTTGAACTTTGAGAGTCTGTGGCTGGCTGGAATAGAAAGCTTAAAAGGCTGTATTGCAAAATCCATAGATGCCCATTCAGTAGGAAGATGAATTCTGCTTCAATGTCCTCCAATAAGACTGAATTGTAATATTCAACTTTAATATAATCTTTTTAAAAGCACAATGTTTATTTATAAATTCCTAAGTGAGCTAGCTTTTAAGGTTCCAAGAGATGACCAGAAAGGAAATAGATTTGGCTTTAAGAAAGCCTTTTAAAATGCAGTGTGGCCATGTAGTGATGTATTTTTAAAGTTTCTTAGCAACCTGTCCCCCTCTCTTGTATTCAGAATGGTTCTGAAACTTTTGTAATTAGACCTATGTGCATTTTTAAAGCTCTTTGATGACTGGACAAAAATGTTAGCAACAGACAATGGAGCATCACATGCCAGAAGACCAAAAGCTTTCAGCCAAGGACAGCCCCATCTCCCTGGTCTAGCTTCTGATGCCAGTGTAGTTCTGATTGCTAGAGCATGGCACTGGACCAGTGAATATTCTTGTCACCTGGAACCATGGTCAGGGTGTCCCTTCTGAGCCCAGAAGATACAGTCTTGAGAAATTACTAGAGACTGAGTTCATTTATGATTTTGATTCTACTTGGAAGGGGTCCCAGAAGAATAAGAAATAACACATTGTTCTTGCTAAGTGGAAGATTCTAAGTGACTTACATATATTAACTCATTTACTCCTCAACTATGAAGTTGGTACTATTATTCTCAACCTTATTAAGTTGAGGCACAGAGAAAATAAGCAGCTCATCCAAGGTCACAGACTTTAAGTAAGTGGCAAAGTCAAGCGGGCTGACTCCTGAGTCCAAGTGTTTCACTGCTCTGTTACTGCCTCTCTCCCAAGAAGAGAAAGTCACATGACACAATTTCAGGATGCTCAGCTTGGCATCCAGAGGTTGTCCCAGATAAACAAGGACTGGGGATGGTAGTGCTAAGTTTGCATCTTTAGTGATCTGATCAGTCTGGATCAGGATCAATTGGGCTCAAGAGAGAACAATGAGGCCAAACTGCTTGAGATAGTCTCTCATTCAATCATAGACAATTTTAAATTCAGGAAAGAAACAGGAAGCTCTGTGATGTCCCAGGTCAGTGCTGCTCATACTTAAATATATAAAAGAATTACCTGAGGAATTTGTTAAAATGCAGAGTCTGATTTAATAGGTATGAGGTGAGACCTGAGAGTCTGCCTTTCTAATAAGCTCCAGGTCATGTAAATGCTGCTGGTGAGCAGACCGCACTTGAACAGCAGAATTCCAGAATTCTAAATTCAAAGTCAAGAGACTTGAGATCCAGACTCAGTTCTAAACTTAACTAGCAGTGTGACAGTGAACCATTTCACCTCTCTATCTTTTCATCTGTGGGATGGTAAGGGAGTAGGGTTTGTCCAGTTGTGGCCCCTTCCAGCCTTTTTAATGAAATTTCTTGTGGAAGGCAGAATAGTGGTATCAGCATTAGAACCTACGTAGTGTTCTGTAGCCAAAGGGGCTTTGCACATGTGATTAAGGCAAAGAAACTCAGGATTATCCTGGATTCTCTGGGTAGACCTTAAATGCAATCATACAAGTCCCTAAAATTGAAGAAACTTCCTGGCTGGTGGAAGGGATTCTGTCTGCTATTATTGTTGGTTTGGAAAATGAAGGAAGGGGAGGAGATTGGGTTCCACAAGTCAAGGAATCCACATGGGTGTCCTCTAGAAGATGGAAAATGTGGGAAAATAACTTTTCCCATACAGCCTCCAGAAATGAATGTGGCCTTGCCAACACCATCATATTAACCCAGTAAGACCCGCTTTGGACTTCTGACCTCTAGAACTGTAAGAGAATAAATTTGTATCATTTTAAGCTGCTCAGTTTGTGGTAATTTATTATGGCAGCAATAGAAAACTAATATAAACCTTTTAGCCTAAAGTTCTAAATGCTGGTAACTTCTAGAATAAACAGACCTTGATTTTGGACTATTTGTGACATAAAGATTTAAAAAATCACTGCTCTATTTTAAAATTTACTCTCGAGTTTAAGAAAAAGGAATTTTTGGTATGAAGCCTCATATTAAAAATCCCAGTCTGTCTATGGCCATGCTACCCTGAACAAGCCCAATTCCATCTGATCTGGAAAGTTAAGAAGGGTCAGGCCTGGTTAGTACTTGGATGGGAGACCACCTAGGAAGATCAGGTGCTGTAGGTGTAAAAAATAAAAAAAAAGGATTGTAAAATGACAAGGTTCTTGCAATCTGTGAGGTCAACCAAGGGTTGCCTCGCTTAAAAATAAAATAAACAATCAATTGCCAATTGCATTATTTTGTACATCCATATATTTAAAAATATTTATTGAATATCAACTATAAAATATATAGTACTTGACATAGAATAGGCACTCAACAGATATTGGTTGAATAATCAAATAAATTTGAATCATACTGCACTAAATACAGGGATAATAAAATAATAATGATAATATTTGCTATTTATTGGGCATTTTAAATGCCAGGCATTGGGTTCAGAATAGGTACCATCAAAATCGCTCCTGACAATAATAACAGATATGTTCAGCAGTTTACATAGACAATTGTATATAAAATAACTCGGGGAGTAACTTGCCCACTTAGCCAGTAAGTAGCCCAGCTGGAATTTAAAATGATCTGACTCCAAAATCTCCATTCCACTATTTTGCTTCTAACTCAAACCAGCAAGGAAAAACAATCTCAGTCCTTGAGGAGCTTACTGTGTAGCAGGCAAGACAGAGGAGGTAAACAGCCATACGGTAAGTGCCAAAATACAGGTGTAGGTATGAAGTGCCTGGATGGGATACTCATAGAGAAGTTAACATCTGAATTATTCCTTGAGGGAAGAAGAATAAGAGTGCCCAGGGGCAGAGTAGAGAAAGGACATTCTTAGTAAAGGGAATTTGGGTCCAACTACTATTACTGGGTGATAAACCACCTCAAGCTTTTGGGCATAGAACAACCACAGTTTTAGTTTTTTGCATGGCTTGTGTTGGTTCAGGAATTCAGAAAAGGCGCAGTGGGGATGGTTTGTTTCTGCTTCATAATGTTTGGGCTTCATCTGAGAAGGCTCCAAGACCAGGGAGGGATGATGTCAAGTGGAGGGTCAAGTCATCTGAAGTCTCATTCACTCCATGTCTGGTGGTTGATGCTGCCTATCAGCCAGGACCCCAAAAAGGCCATTTGTTGGAGTATCTTTATGTGGCCTCCCCATGTGGCTGCTTCAGTTTCCTCACAACATGGTGATTGCGTTCCATGTGCAAGCTTCCTAAGAAAACCAGGTGTAAGCTACCTTTTATGACCTAGCCTCAGAAATCACATGGGATTACTTCACTTCAGACACAAGCTAACTCAGATTCAAGGGGAAGGAATAGAAACCCGCCCTCCAATATGAACATGGCAAAGTCACATTGAAAGAAGAGTACACAGTCTGGGAGACAGGGTTACAGCCATCTTTAGAAAGCATAATTTGCCACATAGACTATATGTATGTCCACGTGGAAGAATGGAACTGCAAATAGGTACCTGCAGGGGTTGACCAGTGCAGACTGCCTTAATAAACCTACCCTGCACAATGTTTCAGATCGTCTAGATGGTTTACAGGAAAGAAAACAAGATTTATTCCAGCTTTCCTTCTGCTTCCTAGTGCAGCTTCTTGGAAAATTTCTAGTATTTTTTCTATTCAAAGAGACAAAGGCCAGTCTTGCAGGACTGTATGTGCCCAAGAGGATTTAAATATATCCCAGCATGCACAAACACATTCTGGGACAGAAAAGACTGACCATCAAACAGAGTAAGCCACTAACCCCAAGTGCCCTTCCAGCTGTGCCCATGCCCCCTAGTGGCAAGGAGTGGGCAGCAGAGGTGGGTTGAGAAGGAGGAGTGGCATTTTCCAAGGGGTAGGGAGGGCACTGCCAGACTGCCCAAGAGTTAGGGAGTGACAGTGGTTCCTACATCTGTGGTATTTAGACTCCAACCAGGCCTAGCAGGATCGTCATGGCAACTCGCCTGTCTGTGCCGCTGAGCTGAGACAGGATTCCCTTAGTAACCAAGGAGCCCAGGAGATGATGCTTAAAATAATCTTTTATGCCCAGGCAGAAATGCCTTTGCAGTTTTATTAACCATGAAGCATCACGGGACATGGCTTTCACTCCCACTTTATTTCAAAGTGGAACAAAATGGCCTTTTAAAGCAGGAATTTCCAACCAAGGGCCAAATGCTGTCCTCGCTCCACAAAGCACACATCTTGCTGAAACCAATGAGTGTCACACCCAAATTCTGAGAAGCGCTGCTGGTCACTATTATATAAATTACCTACAAATAGACCAGGCAATCCTCTGGCTGAAATCACTTGGCTTTGTCTAATCTCTTTTCTATTTCCTAGCAAAGTCCCAGACAGTAGGGCAAATTATTCTTGGCAAGAGTCTAACACTCGGGCAACTTGGCCTGAGAGTTCCTTGCATCTGACACCGTCGACAGCACTTTTCCAATTTTCCTTCATCTCCACACTTGCCTTAGGCCTGGGTCCTCTCTGAGGATTCCCTCACCATCTCTAGCCCTGGCTGTTAATTCCTCTTCTCTCTTAGCATTTACCATCTGCCTATATGTGCTTGCATGGAATCATTCTTTTTTACTATGAGTAGTGTGAGGCCTAATGTTTATAAACCATTATCTTCTTGACAAGACTGCAAAATTTTTAAAAGCTGGGTAATACAGCATCATGCATTTCTTCAGCTCTCCCGGAAGCCCCACATTTATAACAAGAGCTTCAGAAATACCTGGAAGTTTTAGTAGTGATAGTTGCTCAACTTTGTGAATATATTAAAACCACTGAAGTATAAACCATTAAAGAGAAAGCTTTCTGGTATATGAATTATACCTCAGTAATCAAAAAATCAAAACATATGGAAATCTGATTTGAAATATCAAGTAGCCAGAATTACCACGCCAACTGGAGTAGATGTAAACCCAGAACCAAAAGGTGCATGAAAAGACCCAAACTTGGGTTGTCAAATGTCAAATAGAAGGAAAAGGGTTCTGTCTTTCCCACTGACATGCTACTTCTGCCTGCTCCTGGGGAAGTCTGGGTTCAGATCTTGTCTCTGCTACTATTTGCATGCACCTGGGCAAATCACTTAGTTTCTCTGAGCTTCTTCATCTGTAAAATATGATAAAATATTATCTCCTTCATAAGGCAACAGTACAGATTAAATGAAACGATATACATCAAGTGCTTCACACAGTACTCGGCACATAGTAAGAAAAAGAAATGCTGACTATTGTTATTGTTAATAATATTTATATTTACTTTGCACTAGATATTACAGTAATTATTTTAAAAATCTCGATTCATCCTCTTCTAATTTTCTTAGTGGTATTTTCTCCATGAGCAATTATATCTTGATGTAATCGTACAAGATTCCTAATGAAATGTTAGGCAATCTTTGTCTTTCTTTTGGCCTCCAGGGTCCCTGTTTACCGATCTCCTTTTAACACTACAGAAATACAACATATGCAAGAGTAGTATTTTCATTGTTTAAAAATATCATCATCATTATCATCATCATCATCATCATCATCATCATCATCATCATCATCGCCACTATCACTAAAATCAGGCAGCCATGGCTCCTTTCTACATAAGGTGTGGTTTGGTTGGTGAAGCTCCACTTTCCTCTCTTCTTCCATCTCTTCATTCCTTTTTGGAATTCACACCCCCCAGCCCAGGAGCATTGCAGGGAATGCCAGGTGTGGCTCTGCAATCTTTGCCTTAAAGGAAAATAGTGTTTCAAGTGTGTCAGTCACGATGGGAATAGTAATTTGTTTGAGAGAGTGTGTGTTCTCTGGGAAAGATACTGCTGTTATACCATAGCAGTTGTAATAGTAATGAAAACGCTCATATAAATTACTTTTTGAGCCATTTATATAGTGTCGGGTGTAATGTTAAGTGTTTGGTAATTATTATTTTATTTAATCCCCACAACAATAGATGAGGAAAGTACTGTGACCAGAAGAGGTTAGGTCGATTGGCCGAGACCATGTACCCCGTGAATGTCCCTAGTAAAGCCATAGACCTAGTACAGCCTGGTCTCCTAATTGAGAACCCGGGTCTCCTAATTCCCATCTCTGTTTATCGCACTCTACATGATGCTAAGTCTTTAGGTTTGCTGTTTTGAATGACTGAAAGCAGAAGTTATTTATAAAGTGTTCTCCTTGCTTAAGTTATGGCCAGAAGAATAGGGGGAAAATGATCTTTAAAGTGAAATATCAAGTAGATTGGAAATGTCTGAATGTAAAATGTCATTCTGAGTGGGCAAGTCCTCCTGCAAAAGGGAATTTGGGACTTGGTCACTTGACAAAATAAAATATATCAGAAATTGATTCCTAGAAAAATTGACTTTGTCACCTCAATTTGGTATTTTCTCTCATGAGCACAGGGGAACCTCCCAGTACTGGGCAGCTGGGTGGTCTCAAGCAGTAGAAAGGTGCTGGTCAAAATGGATGCTTTCTTGGACCCTAAAGCACGGTGTACTTTCCTGAGGAGGAAAGGGAAGCTAGCCTCTGGAACAAGAAACCGTTCTCCTTCAAACTTTCCTCTGTTTCCTCCCTCAATCTTCCAGTAAATTTAGAGAACACCTTAATCACTATTTTCCTACTGCTTCCAAAAATGTGAGAGAGATTTGTGTTTAAATATCTCCATCATTTCATGCATGTAAGTCTGAATTCTTATTCCAAATCCTGAAATGAAAAATGTAGTGAGTCATCATATAATGGACATTAAAAGAAATAGTCAGAGTGGTAGATATAGAATATCAGGGAGGAACACAGTGGGTTTCTTAAAGGTGGAGAAGAGGACTCTATAATTGCCTGTTCCTTTGCTCTTTCCCTGCAGTGGCAACCAGGATACTTTTATTCAGTATAGAAACAATTTGTTTGTATCTCTTCTGTTTCTTTTCCATCTCTCGTCAGGAAGCGAAGTAGAGGTCAGCGAATGGTCAACATGCTTGCTTCATTTGACAAATATCCAAGCACCTTTCATGTTTCAAATCCTATGTGTCAGATGCTATTATGTGCTGAATTTCACAGAGGTATCAAAGATGAACCTGTTCCCCAAGGTTACAAGGCAGAATACTTACAATACAATGTTTTATTAATTTTATTAATTTAGATACTTCTTTTATCTATAAGAGTTCAGCGACTGGAAATAAATCAGGGGAATGGGTTCTCTTTGTGGCTGGTGGGAGTAGAGAAGGAATGGCCATGAAGCACGGCCTCCCTCTATCCCTGTCTTACCATCTTTCCTCTCTGCCCAAGATCATCTACATTAGTCAGAAATCTTTGGTTGCAAGCAACAAAAGTCCAACTGAATTAAGTGAAAAGAAAATCTACAGACTGTGGTGGCTGATAATTCCAGTAGTAGATTTAGCTTGGATCCAGAGCCTGCTTGAAGTCATCGAGTTGCTATCTCACGCCTTTTCCTTTTTTGACTCTTAGTTCTGCTTTCCTCCAATTTGACTTCATTCCTGTGAGGTGACAGAATGACTTTCTGCACACACAGATTTATGTCCTCATAGTATAGCAACATCAAAGAAGAGTTACCTTCTCCTAAGAGCTCTAGCAAATGTCCTGGGCTTGGATTACTTGGCATGGCTCAGGTAACATGTTTACCTGTGTTAGTCACTGTGACGAAGGCTATCAAATGCTATAGGTTTTTACATTGTTTTCTTCTTGCTTTAATTACTTTTTTGAAAGCCATGCTTTTGTCTTCTAGACTATACAACTTACCCATTATGCTTAAAATAGTGACTTCTATAGGCCACTTAATATATGTCATACATTGAGCTCAACATTTTAAAATTATTATCTCCTTAGGTCTTCACAAGAACTCTAAGATATAGATGGTATTGTTTACATCTTACGGATGAAGAATCTGAGGGTCAGAGAAGGTAACTAAATTTAAATTCTCTGGGAAACATATTTCTGCCTGATACTAATTTTTTTGCTCACAACCATTATGATTCTGCCTTCTTTGAGAGGGCCAGACCAGCTTGTTAACTATCCTTGCCAGAATGGAAAATGCACATCCTAAAATGAACTGCAGGATGGCAGCTCAGTTAAGTCGATTCTCATCATAAGGATATTAAATAAAGAAACATAGGCCGAAAGTGATGGTAATTTCTGGGCTGTGGATATATTTAATGATATTTTTTTAGTCACTTTCAAGTCATTTGACTCATATTAAACTCTAAACGAATTAGTTTAGATTAAGAAATTATCGTCTCCACCTAATTTATCCCTGTAGGTATACATATTTTTAATATCCCATGCTCCAGTCCACCTGGATTTGACATTCAGTGCTCTCACGGCTTTTCATGATGCAAGAATTGCAGTCCCAATGGATCCCAGCCGGCTGCCAAAGATTTGTCTTTGGATTGTTAATGAATGCAGAAGGTCTCTTTTAGCATTTTTATGTTATTTGGAAAAATTATTCAATATGCAAGAGGGAGGAAAGATCTTCCTTTTGAAATTTGCCATGTCTTTTAATCATCTGTGAGAGAATCTCCTTTCTTATAAATCTTACGCTGGCCATCAGGATGGGAGCAGTAATAGGGGAAATTGTGTCTGTTCATCTTAGAGTGACCTCTGCCAAACTTTGGTTTTGCTTTCAATTTTACAAAAGTGAAAACTAATTAATGTATGTGTCCATGTGTACATAGATGCATTAAAGAAAAGGGCACCCTGCATACTAGAAGAAACCAGTGTGTGTTTGAATCTATTTTGTTTTTTTTTTTTTCTTTCAGAAATTCCTGGGTAAGACTAGAGAAATGATTCATAAGCCAGAACTTGAAGCTGCATTTAATTTCTGGGGAAGAGGGTTTTTTTTGGTTTTTGTTTTTGTTTTTGTTTTTGTTTTTTTTTGTTGTTGTTGTTGTTTTTTCCTACCCTTCCGTTTGGTCAACGAGGCTGGAGTTTTAGAACCTTCTGATGCTCTCAGGAGTCACAAACGCAGACAGAAATGGAATGGCAGTCTGTGTTCCTCTGTGAATCCACACTGGGCTTTTAAAATTAGAAACCATTGTAAGTTTTATCAAATGGGAAATGCATACAAAACCTCAGTGTCCTCGGATAAACTTCAGAATTATATTATCCACCTGAACGACTCAAAAATATCAAGAGTTCCAAGCACACGTACAAATCCCAACATTTCTTTGCAATGTTCTGTATAACTGCAAACGGCAGAAGACCCTTTAAAGTCATGGTAAGAAAGGCTTAGGTGTATTTTGACACAGAAGAAGAAAGGAGGATAGGATTGCTATTGTTGGCAGATATGAAATTTTTATACATATTTAACAAACTGTTTTTTTCTCCTAGGAGTTATTAAATTAATGATAATCCATGACTTCTTGGGGCAAACAAGGCATTTGATGTTTTTTAAATTCAACATTCTAGTATTTAAAAATATATTTCTTTGTTATTTTTATTTTCCAATTCATCATGAAGTAAATAAAGTATAAGACTGGAAATAGCCTTAGGAGGATCTCTAATGGCAAGAATATGCTCAACATAAAAGAATCTATTTCGTAGAGTTGTAACCCAGCAAACTTCCTAGCTTGCTACCTGCTAAAAATACCTCTATATAATCATCTTTCCTGCTGATTGTACTCCCTCTCAGTTTTTTGCCTAATGGATAGCCTATACCATTTCCATTCCATTTTGTGTGTGTTTGAATATGTATGTGTGTATATGTATGTGTTTAAGTGTGGGGTGTTGACACAAAAAGATAAGTTATCATATTTTATTGATTCTAAGATGCATATTTTCCACATTTTAGCATTGTTTAAATCATGATGAAACTTACAACTGACTGTAATAGTGTAATTTTGTGTTTCTTTTCTTTCCTCATAAGCAGTACATAGAATAATGGTGCATCTTAAAATCAATATAGCATCTTAGATTCCATATAAATTATATTTTGTAGAACATTTGAGGAGCTATGAGCAATTACTAGTCTTACATAGTACCATTCCACTTTTGTAGGCATTAGGAGAGAAAAAAAAAAACCAATGAATAGTAAATACATCATTGCAAAAACACATTTTGTTAAGACAAGGGATTTATTGTTAAGCGTATCTCTTTCACATTAAAATTTCCTTTGTTCAGTTCTAGTATTCAGAAAATCTTTGTTAAGCACTACTGTTTCTTCTCAACTGTACTTTGGGGAAATAAGCAAGAAAATCTAGCCCATGGTGGTGCCTGTGGGGAAAAGAGGGTGTAGTATAATTTAAAGAAAAATGCAGCAGTCAGTCCAGGAATGCGTTAATGAGATATGTGTGGGTGGAGGTGATTAGCTTGATAATCAGAAGAACCTGGAATGGAGTCCAAAATGAGAAGTGAGGATGGGTTTGGGAGGTGAACCTGTGAGTGTCTGAATTGCCTATCAAATAAACTGGGACATTAGAACATGTTTTTTAATTGAAATTCATGTAACATTATATATATATATTATATATATTATATATACATATATAATATTATATATATTATATGTACACATATAACATGTATATAAAATACATATATAATATATACATATATAACGTGTGTGTATGTGTGTATGTGTGTGTGTATATATATATAGACATATATATATATATAGAGAGAGAGAGACACACACAATTAGCCAATTTAAAGAGGCCAATTCAGTGACAGTTTGTACATTCACAATACCTCTCTAGTTTCAAAACATTTTCATCACTCTATTCTGTCAGGGTTTTTAATGAAAGGCTGGAGAATTTTTTTTGGTGATAACTGGATTACATAATTGTGTTACATAAACCTTAAGACACTGGTCACACTCTCTTGTGTTATAAGTTTGTCGTACTCAACAGCATTTGTCTGGAAACCTTGGTGTTAAAAAGAGAATTTTATGCACCAGGATCTGTTGGCGCTCAGCTGCTGTGGTTCCCAGAAGATTGCTGGGAGGTTCCATCATGCCCCGGGGCCTCCCCCACCAGAAGAGACCTCCTTTTACTCATTGATCCCTGTATGCTCTGATCATGTATTGAGTGCCAGTAACAGGACCCAAGAGTACAAAGGTGAGACAGGGCTCCGTCTTCTGGGAGAGACTTGGGTTCTTCTTCCTTCCACCACTCTTCTACTTTCAGTATTTAAGAACATCTTCATGAAAGGGTTCTTAAATATCACATGTCTTAAATGTTAAGGCATGTAAGATATGCCTATTGGGATTCCAAAGTCCTAGTATCAGAGGGCGGCTCTAGGCTGTGAGCTCCTATGGGAGCAGAGGTCGTGTATTTTTTTTCTGCCTCATTTACTCCTAACTCTGGCTGCCCCATCCCTACCTCCACACATAGGGCAGGGTTGGTACATAGCAAGCTCCCGAAACACTGAAAAAGGGAGATTTCCAAACAGATTTACAGTAAGCTCTCCTGGACAGAGTTATGGAATCCACAGTTATTTTTCACCACCACTTCTTGACTTCGTTTATATTCTCCTTCTGTCTCTGCAGGCAGCCCCCTCATAGTTCTTGAATGCCTCACATTTCCTTTTAGAATTATCTGGCCACGTCCTGCATTCCCACTGTGATAGGCAGAATGGCTCTTCAAACATATTCAAGCCCTAATCCCTGGAATCTATAAGCATATTATGTTACATGACACCGGGAACTTTACAGATGTAATTAAGGTTATAGAATTTAGGAGAATGAATCCTGGATTATCTGAGTGGTCTAATCTACTCACATAAACCCTTAAAAGCAGAGAACTTTTTCTGGCTGAAGTCAGAGAGATGCTGCAGAAGAGGCAGAGAGGTTCAATGCTTGAAAGATACTCGACTCACCAGTAGTGGAGGGGGCCATATGGAAAGCATGAGAAGGAATGTGAAAAGCCTCTAGGGGAAAAGACTACCCATCTGCCACCTGCCTTCCTCGGTGGACAGCCAGCGAGGAAATGGGACCTCAATTCTACAGCTTCAACCAACAGCCTGAATGAGCTGGGCAGCAGATTCTTTCCCAGAGTGTCCAGTCTTGCTGACAGTGTGATTTCAGCCTTACGAGGCTGGAAGGACCCAGTGAAGTCTCCCTGAATTTCTGACCTACAGAAACTGTGCAATAATAAATGCATGTTGTTTTAATCCACTAAGCTTGTGGTAATTTGTTATGCGGAAATAGCAAACGAATATGCCCTTTGTCAAGTGGTCTAGAGTAAGCAGTTTTAAGGGTCCCCGAGACTCAGGGAGTGTGTGAGGTATAAACTGTTTTCATAAGAAGACAAAAATGTTTGACTTTTTCACGGCATGCCATTCGTGCTGATAGTGCGAAGGCACTGGAGTCTCAGCTCACTTTAAGAAGGTGACACCACAGTGTACCAGTGGGCTTTTATTTTTCCCCCTCACACCCTTGCAGGAAAGAACTTGTGGTTTCACTTATGGGTGTTCTTGATGGAGCACAAAAATTATTAATTTTATTAAGTTTTGATTTTCAGGTCTTCTTCATATGTTAGGTGACAAAATGCGAAGCCCCTAGAAAGTGCTTCTGCTGGATTCCAGTCTGAAATAATTGCCTCAAAGAAGAGCAAATGTGCCATTGTGTTGACCTAAACTAACTAGTTTCTTCTTCTTTTTTCCTTTGATGGAACACCATTTTTACCTGAAAGACTGACATAAACTAGAGTTATTCAGACATGTGTATTTGGGAGATATTTTTCTTGAAAAATGAATACAACTGAGCCTGTCACTTCAAGAAAAAACATCTGACAGTATTTGTTGCTTAATGATAACATTTGAGCTTTCTAGCAAAGATTAGAGTTTTAGAAAACTGGATTCTGCCACCATAATTTGGCAGATTCTCAACACTTAAAGACTGTGTGAGGAGATGGCAGTGATAGTAGATAGAAAAGAATGTAATTTTCTTAATATGGGAAAAGAAATTATGTGAGCATTTGGAACATTGGAATAACTGGTGGTTTAATATTTCCCAAATGACCAATGGATGATGTTACAAAATCATGCATGGGTAAAAGAACCCAATTGAAAATGCCAGGAAAGGTTTATTGATATGATTTTGTATATCACATTGCAACTAACCTTTAAGAAACTACCCTTTGTTGAGTTTTGGTTAAAAGGATAAGCACAGCTTTCTGAGGAAGCTGAAAATATTCCTTATCAACTACGTTGCCACGCGAGGCTAGATTCTCATTATACTTCAACCAAAACATCATTTCACAACAGGTTAAATGAAGAAGCAACTGTGAGAATTCAGGTGTCTTTTATTAAAGTAAGCAAGACATAGTGCTGCCTGTCTCACTATTTTTTGGTTTTGGAAATATAGGTTTTGAAAATAAAAATATTTTATTTATGTTAATATATAATGGTTTAACATTGTTTAAATGAATGACTAAATACATTACATTTGCAGTTTCAATTTCTGATTCCTCAAGTATCGATAGACATATACACCACAGAAATAACATCTCTTCGATGTCCTCAAGAATTTTTAAGAGTCTATAGTATCCGCTGAGGCCCAATGCAGGGTAGGCCATGGATATGTCAGTGGTTCTCATTCAACTCCAAGTTTGACCCTTTATAGTGTCTAAAACAACTGTTTATTTTTCATGCATTTTCCATATTTATAAATTGGTGGTTTTATGTGAAATGCCAGATTTTTCAATCCTCTTGAAAAACTGGACGGACTGCCTGAATTGAGTTGCATTCGTGCGTGACCCCTGGAGCTGGGCGGTAGCCATCCTCTTTTAGACACATACTTTTCAGGTTCCCTCCATCCTTATCACACTCTACTCTTTGGGTTGCTGTGTTTGAACACATTCCTCCGCAGTGGTTCATATGGCTCAGCTCCCGGAAGCGTCTGCATTTGCATGTCCAATCTACCTGGTCTTCTCAATGACAAGAAGTTGGGAAGACCTGGCTGTATCCTGAGACTCTTCCACTGCTCCTGGGGGAATGTTGTACATCACAAGATGCCAAGTGCCCACAATAAAAAGTTATCACGAGATGAGAAGAAATTTTGGAAATGGAGGAAAAGTTCATGTTTTAAGGCTCATTCTCTCAAATCTCTTAATAATCTGTTGCTTAATATGGCAAGGGCATGGGTGTAGTTCTAGGACGGTGGCTGAAGTGGGGATGATATGAGTTTGAGCCCAGGAGCCAGAGTGCCTGTGTTCAAAGCCTGGCTATGCCTTTTAATAGCTGTGTGACCTTGGGTTAGTTACCCAAACTCTCTGTGTCTCAGTTTCCTTATCTGCAAAATGAGGCCAATAATACCACCAAACTTAGAGGGTTGTTGGGAGAATTAAATAAGATAATATATGATAAGCCCTTAAAAGAGTGGTTGGCATACAATAAGCCCTCAATAATTATCAGCTATTATTTTTATTATTCTTTTTTGAGCTGGGCTTCAGCCTGGCTTTAGTCATAAGGTTCTGCCAGGCAAACTGAACTCTGTCCTTGTCACTTCATCTCACAGATTCCAAGAGTCCTGACATAAATGTAATAGATCTCAACAGATATTTGAGGATGGCATGGTACATCGTTTTGATTGATGGCCACAGCCACTTAACTGTTAAATCTATGATAACTTTGAGACCAAACATGAAGTATATTAACAAGTATTCATTCATTCATGCATGCATTCATTCATTCCTACATTCATTCATTTGATTAGTCATCTCCTTATTCATTAAATATCTATTCAGTGCTTACTATGTTCCAGGCACACAGATGAAGAAAGTCTTATCCAGGTTTGGGGCTAGAAACAATCACCAGATATTTCTGTAGGACAGAACCTAACTAAATATTTTAATTCCTTGTTAGTTAAAAACAATGATCCATGTTTCTGTGGGACTGTGAAAAGCCAGTTCTAATCTGAGGCCATATCACCTACATGAAATAAATCACTGCTAGGAAATTGCCTTGAAAAGAGAAGCAAGACTATAACTCTTAGAAAAAATTCTGTAAGTACCCAATTTATTCATAAAACAATACAGTTTAAATATTTATGATTTTTTCAGTCATACATTTTTACCATCATTCCCAAAATGTTGTGCATTTGGCTGACATGTATTTGCAAGGTTAGGATCTATAATTGTAACATGGAAATTATGCAAGGCATTTGATTTGCTTGTTAATACCACCCTCCTCGACAAACAACAAACAGATCTATTTTGCCCTGTGATTTACTTCCCCATCTCTCTGATTAAAAGTAAGTTCCGCCTTATGCCTGCAAACACTTGTTCATTCTCTGTGAGAAGATTATGTAAGTGAAATGTTCATCCTTCTGGTTCCAGATTGGCTAGTTTATGTAGAAAAACACCTCCAACAATGATGGCATTTCTACTGATAGAATTTGCCCTTGGAATTGATCAAAAGAGGCAAGAAGAAGCCTCACACTAATCTTGAAAATCAACTTGGTGGGCTACATTTCTGGGAAGCCACACTGCATGGCCATTTGCCATGGACAAGTCTCCACTGTTGTGGTTCTACTGAAGACTTTTTGAGGTCATTCCTGGGGATTGACATAAACATGGAACCATTCATGCAAGGTGTGAGATGCTTCCTTTGAGAAGCAGGGGCCGGCTAGGAGGCGCACTCCCTTGTCTGTTTAAGGAAGAGGTGTGACTGTAAAGCAGTGAGACTGATGTGGGGTATCTAGCTTCTGGAATCAGTCTCATTACTTTCTATTCCCGCCTCAGAGACAGGCAGGACCTTTGTGCTACTGGCAGGGAAGAAGTGCCATACTCAAGCAGATTAGGTGCTGCCTTGTTTTGGATGATCTCTATGAACACACCTTAAAATCTAGAGCCTCAGTACTCAGTGTAGTCTGAGGACTGGATTGCATTACCTGGGACCTCCTTAGGGCTCCAGAACTTTGGGCCCATGCAGACCTATTGCATCACAGTCTGAATTTTAACAAGATCCTCAGTTGATCTGGATGCACAGTAAAGTTAGCCGTGCTAGGCTAAGTGACCCCAGATCCATGTCAAGAAGACAACCTCTAGGTGGACAAACCTCTTCTTAAGTAGAGAAACCATTCTCAGCAGGGATGAATTATAGATAACAACTGCAAAAAACAGTGTGAGTGTTTTTTTATTATTATTTTAAACATGCAAAATACAGTCCATGCATCTGCCATTTTGAAAAGTCTCTCATCCTATAGCAGATAAAACCAAGTAAGTTTTGGCTATCAACGTTCAATAAATGTTTCAAAATGCTTTACAGTGTAAAGATAATAAGAAATTTAGCAAATTTCAACAAACCTGTATAAAAAATGGATACAGATACCATTTTATTTCAAGGCGACATGCTGTAATGTAAAGAGTATGTTATAATTATTCGTGTTTGTTTGTAAAAAGTCTTTAACAATACAAGGGCTTAACAGATCCAGTCTCAGGGCTACACATGCAAAAAAATTGTCGGTTAGTTAAAAATCACCAAAACGTGCTATTTTTAAATGTGTATTTTTTAAAGTACTGGAGTAGTAGAAGTATTAAATATTAGGAGGAATAGTATTTCAGAACTCTGCAAAAGTCAGTGGAGTTCATGGTGCTAGTGTCCTGGAAGACTCATACATTTCTGATGAACATTTTGGCTTAATCCCTTTGCCGTTGTAATAGTCCACAACTTGGTTTGGGACTTCAGCCAACACACTCTTTGCCAGGGCAGCTGGAGATGCCTGCAGGGAAGAAGAAATTACCGTGACTTTGGCACCTAACCGAAGCAGTCTGATCAAGAGTCCTGTCCTGAACAGTTAGCCTCTCTCATTCATTCTTTCATTGTGTGTCGAGGGTCTACACCAAGCATGAGGTGTCAGATCCTTGGAAAATGAATCATTAATTTCCCAATTACGTTTTTTTTCATTCCTGTCTCAAAACATAAAACTACTCACATCTGAATATAGGTGAAAGTTGGATGGTAAAATGAATTGTCTTGCAATTTTGTTTCTGATTTATATTCAATTCCAGACAATTTTATTCAAGGCACTATGGTCTATGGGGTCTATGGTTCTTGCTATTTTGGAAGTTACAATCATATGAGGAATGTGTGTAGCCAAAATTAACTCTGCTATGAGGTAGAACATGACACATATACAAACTAGCAACATCACATCACAGGAGAGCTAATTAGAAATGAGGAAACTTAGACTCATCCCAGAACTACTAAATCAGAATCTGCATTTTAACTTGATGCCCGTGTGATTTCTATACATATTAAATTTGAGAAGCACTGATCCAGAGTCGCATTGTGTGACCAGAGCAAGAAAGTCATCTTGGAGAAAATCAGAGCAGGCTCCCAGGAAGAGATCGCATTTAAGTTGGGCATGTTTCAACTTGGCATTTGATCATTTTAGGGACAGTGAGTCATCTGATGGGGCTGAAGGAAATGCGTGTGTGTGTGTGTGTGTGTGTGTGTGTGTGTGTGTGTGTGTTGAGGATGCAGGATTGGTGGGGCATTCAGTTAGAAAATTAACATCAGGTCAGGTGATGAAGGGGCTTGAATATTACCACACTAATTAATGTAGCCTTTATTCTATCAGCATTTTGGCCCCACTGTATGATTTGAGGCAGAGGAAGGTAGAGGTTGATATTCTGCATGAACTCTGGAGTCATGCAGAGATGACTTCTGACTTTGGTATTCAGTGCTAACTGCTCAACCCCTGGACAAGCAAAACTGCCCAGGCCTCACTATGAGCCTCATTATAAATACTGAAAAGTTTGAAAACTTGAAGCAGAGTGACCAGTTAACAAGTGTTTGAGATTCCTCAAGAAGATCCAGAAGGAAAGAGGATGGACTAAATGCCAGATGACCTGGTTTCCAGCTCTTTCCTTTCTCTGTGGCTTGTCATTCAGCCATTCAACTTTGTTAAGTCCTGGTGTTCTCAGAGACAAAATAGGAAAGAATAAGAATTCATTGCATTTCACAGGATTTTTAGGATGCTAAGAGACACTGAAAATACTTTGAGTTTTTCTGAAGTGATCCCTTATATTTTGAAGTTGTGATAGCACGTTAGACATTGGGCATCCATTAATGCTCTTGTACAAATAACTGCTCGGGGATGAGGTAGATACAGAAGTCATCCACCTTTTCTCTCTGGCAATCTCTCATATAGAAGTTAGAAAGCGAAACACTTGAGTTCCCAGCCACCTTTGCATCTTGGGATATTCATGTGACCCTGTTTCATTATCTGATATGTAAGTGGAAATTTCTTGGAAGGTGCTTCTTGGAAAGTTTTTCTTTTCTGGTTAAAGAAGACAGACATGGTTGGCTTTGTTTTCCTTCCCTCTTCCTTCCTTGAACTAGATATGATTGCTGGAGCTATGGCAACTGTTTTATCATTGTGAGTGAATAGCAAAGGGAATTACCAAGTGCTGGCCTTGACACTCTTAAATCACCGAAAAAAAAAAAAAAAAAAAAAGGAATGCCAGCAGCCTCCAGCCCCTAACTACTAATTACACGAGAAAAACATATTTGTACCTATGTCATCCATGGTTTTTCATCTTTGGTTCTTTTGCTATTTTGGCCAGATAATTCTTAGTGTGGGGACTATCCTGTACATTGTAGGTGTTTACCAACAGCCCAGGCCTCTACCCATTAGATATGAGTGAGGTACTCTGGAATGGAAATCATCAAAAGTGTGTTCAGACATTGCTAAATGTCCCCTTTGGAGCAGAGTCACTCTTAGTTAAGAACTAGTTATGTGATCCACTGTCAGATGGACTTGCTGCTCTTTGGAGATGAAAACGTTCCCAAGCAGCGCTGTCAAATAGAACTTGCTGCAAGGATGGGAATTCTCTACCTCTGTGCTGTGCAACACGGTGGCCACTAGACACATGCAATGAGCGACCCCTTGAAGTGTGGCTAGTGCAACTAAAACTTGAAATTTTAATGAATTTAATTTTTTTTATTACATTTAGATAGCACTCCTAAACTCCATCCCTTTGTACGCCTGTGCTCATGGTCGTGGTGAGCAAATAGGTCTTGGGGACATCAGTTGGTTAGGAAAAGGTCAACAATGGGAAAGCAGCTGGTGATAATAGCTGTATTTATTAACCACCTGCATGGCCCAGACACTGTGCTAAGCTTTATGTAGACACCGTCTTTAATCTTCCAATGTGTGCCATTTGTCTCGTTTTACAGATGAAAATCTGTGGCACAGAGAGGTTGATTAACATGTCCAGAGTCACATAGCTCAGAGCCTTTGCTCTGTTCACTTAAAATCTCTGAGTTATCATGCACAGCAGAAAAAGAGAGCGAACGCCTGGGTTATGGGGTCATATGAACTGTATCAGTTCCTCTACCTTTCATTTTATCTATGGCTTATTGAATTTAGTACAGATTAGTCTGGATAATGAAACGGTTGTCAAAATCTAATTTGAAATCCATGAAGATAAGGTGGACGATATACTCCTGGCATTCTGCTTTATCCTCCACAGAACAGCTGGAGCCTCTGTGTAGCACAGAGGCAGGGAGCGATGGCCCACTCCCTTTGCCCTGATCAGTGCGCTTCCCTTTCTGCTGAAGCCCCTCAACTCCTTGCTTACCAAGGCTCTGTCCTTCCTAGTATACCCAGCTCGAGCAGTGAGGTTTTCCTCATGGCTATTTCTGCCTGCTCTGAAGTCCTGTAGCAACATTTTAGCCCTTTTCAACCCCCCACAGACTGCTTAGCATAGGATTTTTCTGCTGACACCTATGTCCCAACCATGCAATTCTCTGGTAAATTCCTTGAAGCTTGGACCCATGGCTTTATCATCTCTTGGAGTCCCAGGGCTAGCAAATACCTTGCACAGAGAAGGCACTCCATGAGTGTTTGGGAAAGAGGAAGAGGCCTGGGTAGAGGCTGGAATCTTGCATGGCACAGTGGCTTTGTTTTATCACATAGGGGTGTGTGTGTGTGTGTGTGCGCGCGCGCGCGTGTGCGTGTGTGTGTGTGTGTGTGTGTGTGTGTGTGTGTGTGTGATGTGTAGGGGGCAGAAAAGGGGTGGTTTGGGGAAGTGCATAAATCTCCTAGGGAGTGAGTTCTTTGCCCCTCTTTACACAGGCAAAGTTATGGGTGGTGGTCAATAATTACTTCCATCTGGTTGACAAAATGAGGCAGGATATAAAAATCTGGAAGAACACTCCTCTCTCCACTTTGGCCATCAGGCAACTAAGTAGATTCATTGCTGAACACAATTGCAGTGCATTCAGCCTGCCCCAGCACATCCTTCCTTATAGAGTAGGGGTCCCCAACCCCTGGGCTACAGAGTGGTTCTGGTTAGTGGCCTGTTAGGAACTGGGCTGCACAGCAAGAGGTGAGTGGTGGGCAAGGGAGTGAAACTTCATCTGTATTTGCAGCCGCACCCCCATGCCAGCATCACTGCCTCGGCTCCATCTGGGTCATCAGCCATTAGATTCTCATAGGAGCACTGTTCCCTGGTGCCAAGAAGGGTTGGGGACCACTATTAGAGGACACCACTCCTTGCTGTCCACTCCGAGGACAGTCGGAGGACTAGGTGAGTCTCTTTCATTTGATGGGTGGTTTAATTCAGAAACCTCCTCCTTGGGCAAGTGGAAGGTGGGTTATGGTGGTGAGTCACCCCTCATGCATGCTCACTGCCTATGAGCTTGTAGGGAGGGTTAGGTGTTGCTGCCGTTACTTGGAACTCCCTCTGCAGTCAACTCTGTAGCCAAGAATTGATTTTACGCTTCTTTAATGATTCTAATTACAGTGAAGCTCTCCTTAAGAGGAGAATCAAAATTGTGTGGCAGTACAGTTATGAGCAATAGCTCATCGTTCAAGGAGCTCTGGAGCGTGAGTGACCTCCTTACAGGGTCATGAGATCTAGGGCTCAGGATTTATCTGAATACTGGCTTTAAAGCCTGTCCCAAGTAGGCAGCAGAACAAATGGTAATTCAGGAAAAGCACAGGTCAAAGGCTCTGATGCAGGCCCTGGGGCTTATCTATCTGTATAAATAATCCCATCCATCCTTCCAGCCCCTATACTTACACTGACTCCGTGTGGCTGGGGGCCCTGCATGGGCCCAAACTGGGATTCAGATGTGCCTGGACATCTCTAATAAACTGGCCAGGACAATATCAGGAATTCATCTGAATGAGGGTTTTTGGCCAGAGGAGAAAGGCTTTTCCAAAAAAGCGTCAGGAGGGAAAGCTTGGAGTGGATGCATGCATGTCCCTTCTTCTCTGAGACCCTAAAAAACTGACCTCGGGCCTAAGGACCGAGGGGCTGTAGTGGAAGCTGAAGAAGATGTTTCCAGCAGGGGTCCTGGAGATGTGGGGACACAGACTTTGCTACATTAACCAACAGCCCAGGTGACAGAAGAGTCACTGCAGCATGGAAAGGAGAGGATTTCCAAGGGGACTGCAGAGTTGCTTCAGGCACTGAGGATTCTGAAGATTACTTCCTGTGGGGGCAGCTCAAGTTCACTTACCAGACACTGGGAGTGGTACTGCTGGCGCTACTAGCTGTGCAGAGGGTGAGGCTGGAGTGGGTAGCAGGGACCAGGAGATGCTCTGCTCTTGAGCAAATTTTGCAAGTGTGCACAGAACAAAAGGTCACAGAGTACTGTCTGTGACAACCCACGTTACCCGCAAGGACTCCCAGACACCTCTGGAGGAGGCTCTGAAGGCTTCTTCAGGGCCACCACCAGCCCCGAGAAAGCCTTTGTCTGAATCAGAGAAGGTGTTCCTCTGGGCAACTGCAACTCCACAGAGCAGGATTACTATCAAAACTGTAAAGGCACCCTTTTTTCATGGAGTTAATAATTATCCAAAATTTGGAAATGCAAAAAACAAACAAACAAACAGACTACCTGTTACTGAGTACTTTTTGATGCCACACTAACTCTCCTGCTTTAGGGTCATCAAGAAAATGTGACACTGCTGAACTTAGTATTTATTATTGATTAGAGCCCAAGGCTGTAAAGCTAGATGTTACTTATAGAACACTGAGATTTCTGTCCAGTAGAGAAGGTAATCAAAAGCCTATTTCTTTAAACCTTTTTGGTCATTAACCAAATTTGAATCTGCCCTTAAAATGACTCCAGCATTTTCCCCACTAAGCATAACCAACTGCTTTATATCCTCCTTTGAACTAGCTTTGTCACCTTACTGGTTCCCTCCTTACTGAGTTAAATAAATCTTTGATGCTACTTACTATATATTTATAGAGGATATATGTTTAAAACTATACCTTGCCAAAGCAAACACAGGCCTCTGCCAGGGCACATGGCTTGTCAAGCAGAACCGAGGATCTGAATTTCAACTTCTCCTTGCTTGTTGGCCGGGTACCCTGGGGCAGCCCTGCCCACTTGTAGATGGCAGCCCTGAGGGAACCAGGAGCCATAAACTACATATGGATGGAGGCAAGTGCCAGTGACATGTTGGCTAAAATAGATGGCATGACTTCTCACCTCTAATTCAGAGTTACACTTTTTCCTCCAAAGAGTAAAGTTCTACATATCTTGTGTGGGAGATGACCTCACCTAGGCAGGGACAGTTGGTATTGCTTTACTACAAACTGGTAGAGATGTGTCAGGAGAGAGCTTCTTTTGGTTCTTCTCTCTCCCATGGGAAGCCCCGCCCCGCCCCTCCCCTCCCCCCCCCCCAGAGATATACGTACATGTTTGAAGTTTCTGAAGGGCACGAACTGAACGATGTCTCGAAGGACCGGCTCTCCCTTGGGCGACCTCAGGATCCCGTCATCACCATCCAGCATCTGCATGTCGCTGAAGTCGGCATTGCCCACGCCCACGATGATGACCGACATGGGGAGGTGAGAAGCGTGGACGATGGCCTCTCGGGTGTCAGCCATGTCTGTGATGACACCGTCGGTCAGGATCAGCAGGATGAAGTATTGCTGCCATCACAGGCGCCAGGTGACGATGGGGACGGAGAGGTGGGGGACACAAGTACAACACCAGTTATGTGCCAGGGTGGTTTCGGTGCACAATGACTACAGCAATAGTGACAACACACTTTTTTTTGGGGGGGGGTACCTATGTAGACAGCTCTAAAGACTTAAGGTAATGATAAATGGGGCTTCACAGCAGGCACAGTCATTGTAGGTTAATATTAATCATCACTTTAGGGACAGTTACCAAGCACGGTGTGTTAGAGCAGCAGAGAGAGGAGTCGGAGGTCTGGCTTCAAAACCTCATTCTCTGAGATCCTGGGAAAATCCCTGAGTCCCCTGGGCTTTAGCTTCATCTCTCCCTGAGGGTAGGACTAGATCAATTTGTTATGTCCTTCCTCTTCGGCTTGGAGATTTTTAAGAGTGTAAAGCTGGACTGTTCAATACAATAGCAGCTACCTCCATGTAACTGCTGAGCCCTTGAAATGTGCCTAGAGCAATGGAGGAACTGAATTTTTCATTTCATGTCATTTCAATAAATTTAAATTTAACTTTAAAAATGGATATCCATTCAGTTATTGGAAGCCTTTTAAGTATGTTTGGAACAACTCAAATATGTAAATCTATTTTCTCAACTATTAATTAATAAAATCTAAATAAAGATCAAGTATTTGTGATGACAATTTAGCATCCAAATTAAGATGATGTAAGTGTAAAATACACACTGGATTTTGAAGACATAGTACAAAAAAAGTGAATGTAAAATGTCTTATTAATTTTTATATGGAGCACATGTTAAAAATCAAATTATTTGGTACATTTAATAACACTTCTGAGAAGGGGTCCATGGGCTTCACCAAATTCTAATGAAAAAGGTTAGGAATCCCTGATCTGAAGAGATAAATTGTCAGGATTCTAGAATCTGATCTGGGTTTAACTCAGCCAGAGGTAATAGGCTGCAGACTATTGGATCGAAGCCTTGATGGAAATTTCCAATAAAGCTAGCACTTACAGGTGCTTCCAAAGCCAGGCTAGGAAAATGATCATGGGTGAAATATTATAGTCTTTGAATGTACTTGATGTTCTATTTAGATAAGGGAGGGACTTTATTTTTCTTTCTAGAAGAGTTCCACAAAATCGAGGAGAAAATCCTACAGCCACAGGCTCTCTGGCCCGACTTGAATAATATGTTCAAGTTTAAGACCCTTAGCAATCAGTGATAATAAGGGGACCACACATTGTTCAAAGAACAAGAGATACTTCTAGAGAAAAGCATCACTGTTCCTGGTCTACAAGGGTCACTAATTTGATGTATGTGGATTAGATGCTTCCTTTAGCAATTCCCGATCTGTCCTTAAAGAGCAGACTACCTGTCCTTGGGGGAGTGAATGATGGCCAAAAACCCATGCTAACTTATATCAGGCCTGAATCCAGATCTGTGGCAGCCCTGTTCTCTTTTTACTCTTATAGGTCCTGGTACCTCAGAGGAGCCAAGATGATTTTCGTTTTCAATCTGGGCTCCAGGTGCCCTGGGCATACCTTGGGTACTTTTGGGGATAAAGATATAATGGAGAACAGACAAATTTAGACCTGTCTCTTAGCCCAGATTTAGCAAGAACAGCCTGTTTTCTTAAAATTTATTTTATATGTTGATTTTCTGAGCAAGGTATCATTTGAAGAATTTGAATTTGAAATTCTAATGATAAAAGGGTTAAAAAATAAAATGAAATACTGATCCTGTACAACCCTTATTCCCAAATCTTGTATCTGTGAGGGTTCAAATTTGCTCCAAGTCCTCTGTAGGTTTGACAAGACGAAGATACTGTTGACTTTGAGAAATTTAATTTCAGAGGAATGTTGGGGAGTAAAGTCTGGTACAGGTGGAGAAACCAATGAGAGAAGAGACTAAGACAGTGAATATAGGCAACTCTTTCATTGACTTTTTCTCTAAAGGGAAGTAATGTAAGGGGCTAAAGTTAAAGGGTAACGTGGTGTCAAGGGGGAGATTTTAAGTTAAACAGGAGCTGTTATAGACTGTTTTGTATGCTAATGGGAATAAGTCATTAGTAGAAAGGGAAAAAATAGATCAAGAGAGAGAGGGAATATAGCTGCTGGGTCAGTGTCCTTGGATAACTGAGAGGGGATGCACTTCAGTACATGAGAGAAGAGCCTGGCATTAGATATGAGCATGGTTCTCCATCCATCCTAACATGAGGGAAGGCTGAGAACATGGGCATAACACAAGCAGCTTAGATAGCTGATATAAGAAGATGAGGGAGTAGTTTATTATTTTCTGTATGCAAATGCAATCTCTTGGAAGCCCAGAGAAAATCAGAGAAAATTTCAGACAACAGTAGTATCCCACTAAATCTGAAAAAAAAAGTCATAAAGCTTAAAAAAAATTATCAACATCATTAAAAGTGATAATAAGGAAAGTTCTTATGGTAATATATTTAACTTTAAAATAGTAGGGAAACAATTCTGTCTGTCCTTGCAGCCTTCTTTGCATTTTGCTTAAAACCATGACTAGGATATAAAACAAACCTTTGCTGTGATGTTTTGTGTTGCTGCACTTGATCACTAGGGAGGAGAATCACCCATTTTTTACTTCTGTTTTGCATTACCTCCATCTGTAGTATGGGTACATTGGAAAGCAAGTTTATTTTGGACAGCTTTTTTTTTCTTCCCAGAAACATAATGTGGGCATGATGTATACTCTAGCGAATATGGTAACTTCCGTTGTTGAGTGTCTCCTCTATTTAGGTCATGTTGCAGACATTTGAGATGTATCATCTCTAAGCCCCACAATAACCCTACAGAGAGGGTATGATTATCCCAATTTTACAGATGAGGAGACTGAGGATAGGGGATAGTTAAAGCACTTGTCCAAACTCACGCAGGTAGAAATGCGGGAATTTACTGTCGGGGTAGGGTGGGTGCCATGGCCAATATTCAGGTGAGGCAGGGAAAACGTCCATTTGTAGGTGAACCACCCCACTCCTTACCGATGCCTCCTTGGTGTTAGTCTCCTCTGACGCTGACTTGGCAACCTTCTGAATGATGGGGGCAATGTTGGTGGGACCATAGAGCTGGAGCTTAGGAAGGCAGCTCTGATAGGCTTCCACAACTCCTTGAATTCCTAAGGTGAGATTGCCAAAGAGCAAAAGCCTCCTCAAATGCATTTGTAACCAAATGCATACACAAATAAAGCATTACATTCTCCCCAAAGAGTTCATATCGATATCACATTTATGCTCGTAAGAAAAAAAAACACACCCACTGCATTGCTAGTGTTGTTGCCTCTCCCCCCACTAAAATCATGCTCTTTGATGGCTCAAATCAATAGCGATCTATTCCACAAAATTTTCTTCAATATCCTCCTTCACACACGAGATTTCATTAGATCCTCATAGCATAGTGAAATAGATGTTATACCCATTTACAGGTGAAAAACCTGAGAGGCAAGTCAGCTTTAATGCTTCTCTAGTTTTCACACCATTTTGTTGACTCTACTATAGTGTACACCACTTGGGTCACCTATAGAAGTTATGTGTATGTGACTGTCCTTGTGAGCAGGAATCATGATTTACTCCCTCTAAGACCTTTAGGCAGGTTGGGGCATGGTAGCTGCTCACCAAATGTGTGATTGATGAGTAAAATGGCTGACATAATCATCTGCTGGGGATTGTAGTACAGATATTCACCATCATGATCAACCCCTCTTTTAAAGTGGGGCTCCCAGCCTGAGGCCGAGAAATAATAAAGGGTGGGACTCTGCTAAACATGGCAGCCCTGACTGTCTAGCTTCTTTTATGAGTCCTGATTGCACATTTGATATTATAATCATGATCTTACAATGAGAATTCCATCATGAGTGATTTTATTCAAATGGTTCTCCTTGGTGTCTGTGCCTGTGTTACCCCTGTCTTTTATTTCAGTTCACCCTTCTATGCCTTTCTAATCTGAAACAGTACGCTGGTCCTGTTTTTAGCCAGAGGAATCCAAACAAGCCACCCCCTTGAGATTGTTCTCCACACCCACCATGCACTGCAAACCAGCTCTTGGGTATTCTGGATAAGCAAGATCTGTCTGTTTTGCCTGAACACACAGGCTTACAATCCCACCGAAAATGTATCCTCTCTGCCCTGCCCCAAAGCCTGTCATTCTAAAGACAGACGGTAAACCATTATGCAGCTTGGTTCTGAAGTTAAGAGATGGTGGACAGAAGATCTTTATCTTTTTTGGCTCTTGAGTTTTTGCCTAAGATAAGCAAGTTGGATTTCTCTGTCAAAAGTATCAGGCAAATAAATTCTATGAGTATGAAATGGATGAACATTGGATATGTATTTCATTATGCTTTGGTGAAAAAACATTCTTATAATTTACGAATGGGGGAAATTGGGGTGAATAAAGTCTAAACTTCAGTAAACTTGAGGTGAGGGATCAGGAGAGGTAATAATGGCAGAATGGGGATTGGGTCTCAGAGGTTATTATGCACAGACTCAATGATATTGGTGTCATATTCTTGGACATTAAATGTTAAATTGGTGAAATAAACTGCTGAATGCTCTACACACCCTACTGGATCTGAATTAACCCTGGTTCAGCTCCCTTTTTCCTTGACAAGGAGAAGAGAGAGATGAACATTTCTAACTACTCTATTATAAATATGTCTTACAATCTTCATAGCAACAGGTATAATTGCCTCTATTAGTTACTTAGAAAGTGGGAAAAATAATTCTAGGATAAAATTTATCATCACAGCTGTCATTTTAATTTCATCATCATGATTTCGTGGAATTGTGTTTGAAAACTTCTAGCTGGAAATAATGGAACATGAGCCAAAGCCTTTGAGAAAACTTTTTTCCTGGCACAAAACCATGAAGCTACCACTTTGAAGTGATGGCATTGTATCTTTGGCCAATATGCTTGAAGCGTCAAATGATTTCCATGTCCCCTCACCCAACCTGTCACTTATACCTTCATAGAGAGGACATTGTAAAAATATATATATACTTGATAAAAACTTGGAAACAGAAAGAGGGGTATCATCACTGACCATCAGGTGAACCTCCCCGCAATGTTTTTTGGCAAGAAGAATCCAGAATTGAGATCAACATTCTTGCTGTAAGCTCAAGGCCTCTTTTGCATTCTGTCTTTCCAGGTCTTATTTTTCTGCTGTCATTATTTCTTTTACATTGTGATTTACCTGCACATTCTGGGTTGTCTTCATTAAAGTTGATTGCAAAGTCATGAGAGACCTACACACCAATTAAAATTTAAAAAAAGGAAGAAAGGAGAATTACAACTCTAATCCAGTAAGGAGGCACTGGAGTTTAGGAGTTTGCAAACAAATGCCCGTTACATTTGTTAGGTGCTAAGCAGCAGAGACCATTTTAAGCCTTCACAAAATCAATCTGAGATGGATTCGAAGTTCCCTGTGGAGTTGAGGTGACAGGAAATATTTCTAGAATCAGATAAATGCTGGCAGGAGGGGAGAATAACTCAGATTAAAAAAAATCCAAGAAGAGAGTTCAGAAAACTGTGACCCCAAATAACTTGCAGAAAGAACTGGCCACAGACTCAAAGCCTAGATTTGGGTGAGCTCTATTTGAATCCAGTGATAAAAAAATGATAATTCATCACCATGTCTGCTCAACATGGTATGGTTATATTGGCTTTCGCTAAGCTGCTGACATTTAAGACTCATTCTAACAATATGCAGACGCATACGACAGCAGCATTTTCACATACAAACAAGTGAAATAGACTCTACTCTACTTTTAGAAAAGTCATAAAGTAATCTATCTTGTAATCATCCAAAATAAATTCCTCTACCTGGCAGGACCCATCATCAGGTCTAACAACACACTTCTTTCTAAAATCCAATAAAACAAGAGGGATGGATGTCTTGGCATCTGGACATGAGTGGATCATTTAAGATTTTAAAGAGACTTCCATTTCAAAGCTTCTTTCCAAGTTCTGATCCTCCTGGGAGCTAGAAAATAGGTCATTGTGTTAAAAGTCCTCTTTTAATGGGAGGTCAGAGCTGATGCCAGTTCACACCTAGCTCATATTCCCTGACCTTTAGCACTTCCAGGAGAGTCAGCTGACTTCCAACATCTTACCTGCTTCATTTACCTGATATATATATATTTTTTTGAGGTGGGGGGCAAGGGGGGGGACTCCAGAGCCCACTTTGCCTGCCCAAGTGACAGGCTAAAAGTGGTGGGGAATTAATGTTCCTTGGGAACAGCCCTTTCTCAGTGGCTGACAGGAGATGGTGTACCAATACCCCAGGCCCCTTATCCCTTGGGGTCTCTGTGTGCTCCACATTGTCTCCCAGGTCCCCAGCAGGATTAAGCTCCTCTGCCCACTGTCTAGCTAGGGTACCCTACGCTGACTTCCTCTACTTTCCCACTCTCTACTGAGGTTTTCGCCACCTCTCAAATAAACTACTCGTGTCCAAATCCTTGTCTCAAGGTCTGTCTCCAGGAGAGTGCAAACTAGACAGAGGTGCTTATGGCTCAGTTTCAAGGTGAATGCTGAGATTTTATCCAAAGAAGTAAATTGGGGTGACCTCGTAAACTCACCGGGGACACCGGATCTGCTGAGATCATCAGTGCCTGTCTGGGGCAGAGGGGAAATTAGGCATGGAAAAGGAGTATTTGAGTAGCTTTTGGGGAGCAGAGTGAGGAGATGTGAGGGGAGTCTTGTGGGACAGCAGAAATAAGAAGTTAGCTAATAGGCAAGGAAGAGGAGCATAAGGCTTCAGAAAACAGCAGGAAGGATAAGCTATGCCAGAAGGGGACCAGGTAGATAGAGGTCATGGATGAGGAAAGGAAGTTCCTGGACAAGGTCCTCAGCCTTGCTAGGCCAAGCTGAGACCAGAAGAATACCTGGTGGGGATGTGGTGGGGGATGTTTAAGCATCTCTGGGAAATAACACTGGGGGTGGCATGCCAGTCTCGAGGTTCAACAGCTCTTTGAAGACGGTGTGCATCCACCTGCCCTCATTCTGGAACTGATAGCCCATTTGAAGGGGTATCCTCGGCTCTAGCTAATTCTTGTATGTGGAATCTTAGTTTAAGTGTTGCCAGGCCTTTCAGTTTTTCGAAGAAGCCAGAAATCTGACATTTTATATTAAATTTCCTAAATCTAAAAAATAAATAAATAAATAAATAAATAAATAAATAAATAAGTTGTATCAACTGTAATACATTTGTGGCTTAAAAAATGTCTATAGGCTACAAGTTGACAACTCCTGTTCTATATGCTTCCTTCCCATGTGCTCTATTTCCAACAAATGTTTCTAGAATTCTGTAGGCATGCTCCGCAGGGAGGCCGGTGTGGAATACAAGGCAAACAGGGAGGACAGGTCAGGGAGACATGCCACTCCGACCCTTGCTCACTCCAGCAGTAACGGAGACATGGATTCTCTCTTTCAAAAAGAACACAGAAGGGGAAGGCCCTTCGTCTGACAGAGCCTATGTGGGAGTAAATATCGGCATCTGCATTCTGCCAGGCGCTGCCAGTAAAAGAGAAGCTGATGATTGGTCAGTGTTGTCTGCACTTAGCTCAGACCTCAGAGGCAGGGGCAGGGACCCTGCTGCCTCTGCAAGGCCCTAGCCGGTGGGGGAGCTGAGTTCTCTGTGGAGAGTGTCGCATAAGAAGCTGCGCGTGTCTACACTGCAGGGCAAACCTCTCTGCACTATCTTTGCCTTCTTTGTGTCATGAGAAATCAGTGTCTAAACCAAATAGGATTCCAATGTCCTCATAGGAAGCTTTCAGCTTCTCAATTCTCTAAGCCAGAGTGTTTCTATCTTTGAGATTTCTCTGTGACTCTCACATAAGACTGGTGCTCAGAGAATGGAGATGAGGGAGTCTGTAGACCTCATTGTCAAGGACTGACATAGTTGGTATTGTCAATAGGATCTTTCTCTAGGGTACAGCTGAAGAGATAGCTACTGAGCCACTGGAGATCAATTTTTTGAGTGCTTTCTCAGCCTCTGACCACACTACAAAAAGCTAAACAAAGAAACCCTTCATTTAGACCTATCAGAAGACCCATCCAGAATACCAGAAGATTGGGTTTCATCAAAAGACAGGCTCTGAGGACCTAATCTCGCTGGCTCTGAAGATAATTTCTGAGTCTTTGGACCACCCTACATAATTATAGCAAGGGCCAAAAGAGTGAGACTCCTGTGACAGAAACCCAAGTTATCTTTTGGTGACAGCAAAGCATCTCTTCTCACTCACCGTGTATTCTGGGGGTATCCTGGCACCAAACCCAAAGGCTGGGAACATTTTGTCACTGAAATAAAAAAAGAAGTTGTTTCATTTATCATTTAATGAGGAAGAAAAACATGAACCTATATTACCTCTCTAGGTATGCCAACTCATGCTTCTTAATTATCTGTGGTAATAGGGGATAGCAGTAGCATGGGTAATTAAAATCAAGAAATAATCCCCAGAGTTCATTATAGTCATTAGTCTATAACTTTATTCTTTAACTTTTTGCTAGATTTGATATCAAGGAATAAAATGGCCTAAGACTTCCTCGCCTCCCTTACCTCGGTGTTTTGTCTCTTTTGAAAAGTGACCATAAATTAGGTAACTCCTATGGTTGACTGTGTTAGGATCTTTTGTATATATTGTCTTTTAAATTCCTATTGGGAGAGATCATTACTCCTATTTTACAAATGGGGAAATGCCTCAAGAGGTAAAGTGACTTGTCCAGGATCATGCTGCTAGTTAGAGCCAGGGTTCAAATCCAGATAAGTCTGAATCCAAGGGAAAATTAAAAAACAATGGAAACCTGGCCACTGACAGAGCTTTGTTCCATCTACAGAACTCATTGTATCCACTACTTTATTTCATACAAGCAGCAGTAAATTTCTTACATGCCTTTTCTTGACTCCTGAATTCAAAGGGATGTTGTTTACATATTAATATCTTTATATATTCACTACCTTCATGCCCAAACTGCCTCTTGCCATTATCCTTGGGATGATACTTGCCATAAAGTGTGTGTTCAATAAATATTTAATTTCTAGACAACCGTGAATTGAATCATTAGGATGTAGCTATATAAAGAGAAAAAATTCTTGTGAAAACTTGTGAGAGTCACATATATGTCCTTTGGCTTGGTTTCTCTTATGCATATTGAAATTTCTCTCTTAATTTATTCATTTTTGCATGTTGTATCTTAACCCTAATTTTACTGTACTATAGGTAAGAAGATGGGAAGGAAAAGAATTAACATTTATTGGCACACACAGTATGCCAGGCATTGTGAGGTGACGAACATACCTATTTAATTCTCAACCCTTGAAGGTCCATCGACTTATAAATTCCCATTTTACAGATGAGTAAACTGTGTCTCAGAAAGGCTAAGAAAGAGTCTCAGAAAGCTGTAGGTATTTCCCAGGGAGGACTGAGTGATTCCGAAGTCTGTGCCTTTTCTATTATATAGCAGGAAATGTGATTTCCTTCCGGCACCTCCAGCAACAGGCCCCCCTGAGCGGACAACAAATAAGACTCTCCTTGAGCAGATTTTATACTGTCAGGGGATTGGTGCAATGGGGCTTTGGAAGGTTGCTCTTGTCAGAGGGCATGTGCTTCTCATGCCAGCTACCTTTTACTTTCTCTCCCATTAAAAACACAACTGAGATTTAGTTCTTGGAACAACTTCTGCATTTCTCAGTTCTTTGCAGAGTTAGTCAAGGAGAAAAGAACATTCAGATTAGGGCTCACTGTCCCTGAGCATCTCTGTAAGCAAAAGGAATGCCCTCCTTCCAGGCTGACTGAGGGTCGAAGTAGCAAAGCCAGATTCTCACTCATCACAATTGAACAGATTTAAAGGTCATTAGTAGCCAATAATGGCTTTGATGAAACTTCACCAAAACATAGCCAATGTGACCACATTTGCAGTAGGGGTTGGGAGATACAAGGAAGCCAGAATTCTTTGAGATCAAAGTCTAAACTCTCCAGAAATTTTCACCAGCTTCTCCTTTTCTTCACTATTGTATAGATATGGGCTTTGCGGTACATTGCATCTAGCATGTATTAGTAAAGGTATTAATGCTGATAAATAGAAAATCGCAACAGCTTATAGAGGATTAGCCACTGCTTTACGAAAAAATATTTCTGGTCCTTGGAAATATTGAAATACTTTGCCTCAGCAATTCCTCCATAGCCACGAGGGTGAGCAGATGTGGGAAGGAATCTACAGGGGGGATTTCAGAGGTACTTTCTAGTTAAGTCTGGAAGAAAGCTTTCCTGGGCGAAGGGTGGATCCTGGTTCTTCCAAATCAGGGACAGCTAGCTCAGAAATCAAAACAGAGAAACCTAGGAGGCACTACACCATCTATTTTCTTCTTTGATGAGTTTAGGAGGGGTGAGAGTTAATATCCCATCCATTTCTAATTACCAAACCAGTGTTCTTGCCTTAATGATATCCCCTTATACCTTCTAAGCCACCCATGGGAATTTGAAGTTTGCTGAGCATGATGCAGTGTTATATAACTGAATATGAAGAGTAGGGAGGTAGAAAAATGCCTCACCCACAAGAGAAATATAATTAATGAGCAGGGAGGACAACAATTCTCTGAAGTTAGCCACCACAAAATCTAGCTAATAAACATACTAAGGAAAAACTTCAAGCCTAAGCACAATGGATTGAAACATCGCCCTTCCCGATTAAAAATAAAACTAGGTAGAAGAGGCGTCTTATGTAAGAGGCAAGAGAAGGCAAGCTGAGCACACAAGCAAGCATCAATAGGCAAACATGTCAAAGACCTTGAAATTGGATCCACTCAACACTGAGTAAAGGGGCCATTTAGCAACTATTAGGAAATAAATGGTGGAACCTGGCAATGTAGCAAATTCAGGGGCATATCACTATATTGGTAAAGGCAATATTTCTTACTATTAGAATAAAATAGTATATAAGATGTAATCAAAGAGCCTCTGGTCTTCAATACTAATGAGCATACTGTCCTGAACTTCCTAGAGAATGACTATCAGCTCCAGACAGAAGATTCATTCTCATCCCCCATTTTCACACTTCCTGTTAAGGAAGGCTTTGCAATAAAACAAGAGATTAATAAAAGTAAAGACAAATTACTGCATTCACAAGGAAAAGGTGACGAACTCAGAGCAAAATGGCATTTCAGAACACCTAGCCTTTTAATAAAGACTGTTCTCTAATGTAGTGGTCTTAACACCAGCACATAGGGAAATGCAGAAATACAAAGCCCTTCCATGGATATAAAAGCATGGATTTTTTTTTTTTTGAAAGAAAACAGTGTTCAGTTTTTTTACTTTCCTATGTACTCTTTGTGGAAATTGATCTTCTGGGAACACCTGTGATGGAAAGAACTATTATCCACTCATACCTTCCCTTTCACAATTACCTTTCTCCTTTCCCATTCTGAATCTTAACTATGGTGGTGCATTGCTCCAGGGTATAAAAACTTTGCAGCAAAAAATAAAGGGATAATTCCAAATGTGAATGATTCACTAGGAAATAAACTGTTGCCAGTCAGGTGGTGGCCATTTTTTCTTAGCTGGTAGATGATTAAAAAAAAATTTTGATAACAGACTATTACATGATTAAATTTTTTTTAGCTTTTTATTGCATTTCAAAAAATTTATATTAATTTTAGGTACATGGTATAATGGTTAGACATTTATACAATTTAAAGTGAACCTCTCAATTACTCTAGCACCATTATATGATTTTTGTTATATGTCCTAGAACTGAAAGAACTATATAATACTTCTAGTCAAACCCTTTCCATTACTACATACTCATTTATAAGAACATCTTCTTAATATTTATATTGATAAAACCAAAATATTGGATAATACTATACTCTCCCATTTCAGTAATAGGTAGCACTAATTCTACAGATATACAGACTACTTGAAAAAAAAAAACCCTCTATCTGTTTCATAGTCATTAATTACATATTGAAATTTCCAATGTATTTATGTTCTTTTAATCTTTTGTGCCCTAATAATAATTGTAATTAAAACTCAACTAGAAGGTATTTTAGAAATACTTTGAATCTTCATCACAGAAAGTTTTAGAATTAGAAATTTTAAAATTTATGTTCATATTTTATTATAGAAATGCATAATACAGTGATCAATAAAAGAATTTCAAATAAAAACTTTAAAGATACATTATAATGAAATTCTGTGGGAGAATGAGAGTATGAGTCCATGAAAAAGAAAAAAACAATTAAAACACTCAACTCAAATCAAAAAGCTTATTCATGCATTTTTTAAAATAGATGATGGTGGGTATCAAATAGCTATGGCATTTAGATTCTCCTGGATGCAGTCATAAAAGTTATGTAAGAGTTTTATTTTTAGATGTCCATATTTACAATACACTAGAATTTTCATCCTTTGTCACTATTTAAACTTATGATGGGAAACATTAGATTTTAATGTAAAAATGTGTGAAATTTATGCATTTTATAAAATTCTTTTTAGGGGTATATGAACCAAAAGATTTTTTCAAAGGACATTGGTCCAAAATGACTTGTATATCTGACATAATAATTATTTTCCCTGTTGTGAGCAGTTTATTTAAAAAAAAATAAAGAGTATTAAAGATAACAAACTATCATTTACCATGATCATTTATCAAATATTTACAACAGTGCTAGCTAGTTACTTTACATCTTCTCACAACTGCTCTGCAAGGGAAGTTAGATAAATCTTAAATTTGCAATCAAGGAAATCAAGACCCAGGGAATGTAAACTAAGGAGATCTGAGGTACCAGAGCTGGTGTCTGAAACCAGATCCACCTGTTACCAGGACCCCCATGCTCCTTCTAACACTCCTGTTGACTCAGCTCTTCCTAGGAGGCTGATCTGGCCTAAGACTCGGAATAACAAGGATAAGTCCATCCATATTCTAAAACGAACAAAGGACAGAATTAGAAGAATTCACCATCCCCAGGAAGCCCACTTTGACTGTCACCTCTCTTCCCATAAAGGAGTTAGTTAATCCTGCCTTCCTCATGCGGTCCCCATCCTTACATAGGACAAAGCTTCCCTGGCCTGTGCTGAGCTGTGATTTATTTATGTCACTTTCATCTCTCCCAAGATACTGTGAATCACTGGAGAGAATACTGTGCTTTATTAATTTCTCTCTGTCTTTACGCTGTATATGAGGTGCCTGGCACCTACTAGGTGCTATCTAGGTCCTTAGCCATTCCATCTGATCCATCTCTCCTGAATGAACGCTGGGTCTCAACTCTGGATGCCCATTAGGATTAAAAATCCTGATTCCCCAAAACCACAATGAGATATCATCTCACACCTGTTAGAATAGCTATAATCAACAGGACAAGCAATAACAAATGTTGGAGAAAATGCGGAGAAAAAGGAACCCTCATATACTGCTGGAGGGACTGCAAATTGGTACAGCCACTATGGAAAATAGAATGAAGGGTCCTCAAAAAACTAAGAATTGATCTACCATATGATCCAGCAATCCCTCTACTGGGTGTTTACCAAATATATCCAAAATATCCATATATCCAAAAATATATTTGCACACCAATGTTCATAGCGGCATTATTCACAGTGGCCAGGACATGGAAGCAACCGAAGTGTCCTATGATAGATGACTGGCTAAAGAAGCCATGGTACATATATACAATGGAATATTACTCAGCCATAAGAAGAGATGAAATACTACCATTTGTGACAACATGGATGGACCTCAAGATAATCATGCTAAACTAAATAAGCCAGACAGAAAGAGTTGACAATCACATGATACCACTTATATGTGGGGTATAAACCTAAAAGCAACAAATGAGCAGGACAAACAAACAGAGACTTATGGACATGGACTATAGGCTAGTTGTTGCCAGAGGACTATAGACTAGTGGTTACTAGTGGGGTGGGAGAAAGGGGGAGGTAGATGGGGTAAAGGGGATCAAATATAGGGTTTGAGGGGGGTGAAGTGGGTAAAGAGGATCGAATATATGGTAGCTGAAGGACTTTGGGTGGTAAACACACAACAGAATATACAGCTGTCAAATGATAATGTACACCTGAAAATTATATAATTGTATTAACCAATGTTACCCCAATAAATTTAATTTTTTAAAGAAGTCCTGATTCCTAAGATACTTATCAGTCTAATTGAATCAGAGTCTCTGGAGTGGAGTCTGGGCATCAGTACATTTTAAAACTTCCCTAGTGTTTCCATTGTATAGCCAAGGCTGAGAAGCACTGACTGGTGTTGGTGGGGTGGAAAAGGCCATGGTATGAATCTGCCTTCTGATTTCTACTCCAGTCCTCTGCACTCAAAACTACCTGTCAGATTGGGTTTCAGTTCTAACCTTGCCTCCAAGCACACCATGGAGGAAGCCTCCTGCCTGGATTTCTGTCATCCCTGTCTCATTCTGTGGCAGCCACGTCTATAAGATGGCAGTCTGTACTTCTAAGCAATATATTCAGTGACTATATTCTCTTGATAGCAGATAGACCAGCATTATTAGGGACATTGCAGGTGATCAGAGGCACATCTCTGTGGGCCCAAGGGATGGATATCACCTTGGACTTGAGCAGCCTGAGGAGACCAGGATGTTTACAGGAACTGGGCAAGTGCTTGCTACAACCAACCAAGATATATGAGGTTGTGCATGTGTGTGCATGTATGTGTGTGTGCATGCGTGTGTGTGTGTGTGTGTGTGTGCGTGCAAGCTTGGGGAGTCAAAGCAGGGAGAGAATGGTGTGTCTTCCATAGTGTAGAGACAGAACGGGCTGGCAGGACTGCCTTCTGGGCTTGAGAACCAGATATCTGGAGGGAGCCTCCGTTCAAGGCAGCTCTGAGAAGAGCTTTATGCATCTATCAAGCTGTTCTACTTCATGGATCACCTCCTAGCGACCTGTTAGCAATAACTGTACAAGGCAGAAAGAAACTCCTTGCCTGTCAGAGGCTGGGAGGAATTTCTAAAACTCACGGGGATTCAAAACCTCTGTGTCACTACAGGAGGGAGAATGATGCCTTCTGTCAGTTTTTATTCAAGTGATGCTTTTTGAGCATCAAACTCACCGACTTTGATGTGAGAATAAATTAATTTCAAAGCCCCAACTTGAAATTTCCTGACTCTGCCTGTCTATTGTCTATCCACCCACACGGAGGAGAAACTGCAGCACCTTGTCAGTTTTTAAGCGAGCAGCTTGCATTACACCTTCTTCTAGGGAATCTTTTCGAAGAGAACCCAGGCTTTTCAACCCGCCTCCCATTTTTTTCCTTAGGCATTTGTCCATTTTAATACTGAGTGTGTGTGTGTGTGTGTGTGTGTGTGTGTGTGTGTGTGTGTGTGTGTACATCCCACTGAGCTGAAGAATCCTGATTTTCTTGGCTAGTTGGGGCTGATAACTTTAGTATTATCCTATTAAAAGTTTAAAAAGAATCATTTACCATGATTTTTCATGTATCCCCCAAGGTGTCACATATTATTCCGGTACTGAATTCACATTTTTGAGGGAATACAAAACCCTCCCCAGACTTTGTCTGGTTCACATTATGGAGGGAGAACAGCTCTAAAGATGTACACATCACCGCATCTGGCATGTGAGGTAATTGGAAAACAGAGACATTTAGCAGCTTATTCCAGATCAGCCAGGAAGTCAGCCATAGGCCATGGGAGGGCACTGGGCATCAGCACCTTAATTCTTGACAATTCACCAATCTTCCCTTTGGAATTCATTATTTCATGTCCTTCTCTCCTGCAGAGTCGGAGTTCACTTTATTATTAAGCATCTATTGTATGACACAGGTATTAAGTGCTTTAACCTACTTTATTTCTTTTATAAGCATTTTAAAAAGTTAAACATTAAGATCCTGAAGATCCCTTCTTGTCTTTTATGAACACATTTTTATACTAGATTGTGTGTGTGTGTGTGTGTGTGTGTGAGAGAGAGAGAGAGAGAGAGAGAGAGAGAGAGAGAGAGAGAGAGAGAGAGAGAGAGAGAAGTGTGAAAATTACTGTTTCGGTGTCTTGGGGACGTTTGGAGAAGCTTTTGATAGTGGAGTTGCAATTTGTCAATCTTTTCTCTTTTTGGTAGCAATCTCCGCATGATATAAACCTGGTTAGGAATCCTCTCTGTATTTGAGCCTAAGAAAATCATAGCTGAAATTCAAGCTATCCTCACAGTCAATACCTCAAGGTTAAGTATAAGAAGTTATCACTTCAATAAGGTAGTGTAAAATGCTATTACTTTCTGTTCTACACGTATAGGAGGATAATTGTCAGCAAGAGACCTGAGTGTTTAAAGTTCTTTGATTTTACTGGACCTGACCATTCATTTTCCAACTGCCTTTAAGGACATCTGAGTTGCTGGAGATAGCAATGCCAATGCAGACTTGCCAGCAGAAAGGGCTCTAATGGGACCTTTCCCGTTACCTGTCCTGTTGGATTCTCTGCACATTCTGTTCTCTAGATTGTGTCTTTCTCTTTGGTGCCTTCGATAATAGTTGTTTCTTTCTTTCTTTTAAAATACGGTTATCACCAATTATAAGTTTAGAAAGAACGGGAATCATGTTATCTCCTAAAATTTCCTCGAGACTAGAGGATAGAGTTGCTTTCTTTGTTTTCCTGGTTTAAAAGGTCAGTCAATTAGTTGCTGCTCATTATTAACTAGGCTTGTTTTATAATCACACCAGGGAGTCAACTGGGATTTATCCATATTTATATTTACGCTGGTTCTACCTCATGAACAACTTCACCTCAATCTGAAAATACTGGAAAGACAGAATAAATTCAGTTTAATATAATTTATGTAAATCGCTCCTTGCAGGGAATTCTCTTAGTGGGAAAGGTCAACATTGCCCATCAATTTAAAAACATAATACTAATCTGATCTCAAAGTCATGTTTTCTATGTACATATACACACACACTTTTGCATGGGCACACACATGCACACATGGGCAGACACATACCCTGTGCTAAAATTACCACCAGTTTTTGAGGTCAGTGAAGTAGTGATTATGAGCTTTAAGCTATGGAATAAGACAGATCTGGATTCAAGTCCTGCATCTGGCTGTGTGACGGTACACAGATTACTTAACTTTCTTGCATGGTTTTCCTTTTCTGTTAAGTAATACCTACTATTTCAGGGTTAATATAAGTATTAGGTACAATAATGTCCAACAAACCAGTGCTTCCCAAACTCTAAAGTGCATACAAATTACCTGGAAACCTTGTTAAAATGCAGATTCTGATTTAGTAGGTCTGATGTGGGGCTTGAAATTCTATGTTCCCTGGCGATGCTATGCTGCTAGTCCATGGACCAAATTTTGAGCAGCAAAGCACTTACTAAAACTTTCAGAAAACAAAACTGCTATCCAGTGGTCTTGAAAGTCAATTAAGAGAAGAAAGCTGAGATAGGATTTCGTTGTGACCGTGGCACAACTTGGTTTCTCTAGGTGAGGAGAGGCTGGGGCAAGGTTTTATTCTATTCTGACATGAGCCTCTGCATGATGAGTTTTAGACATAATTTCTATTCTTCTGTCAAGGATTGGCCAGGGACCATCGGAACCCCACAGAGAGGTGGTAAGCCCTGAGCCTGCCCAAAGTCTCGTACCTGTCATAGTCTTGGCAAATCTCCCCCACAGCCACCAAGGCCTTCAGGTATTCGTTGGGTTGGTAAGGGTGGATGTAGTGCAGGGAACAGCTGTTCCTGGGGTCCCCGTTTGAGGCAGTGAAATCTATAGCGACCTGGAAGAGAAAATAGGAGAATGAGTGGATTTAGAGTGAATGCATCCCATAGAAATTGTGATCGGGTGTGAGAGAGACATGGCCTGAGATGGAAAAAAGCAGCCTGTTACCTCCCCTGACAATAAGAAAAGTTAGAGGAGAAATTAGTTAGCTTTAAAAACTATTTATGAATTTGATTGAGGCCATTTCTGTTGCCTTTAACCCTTCTGTAACCCAATACCCTCTCTTCTCCTTGTCCAAAACGGAACTTGAGATTGACATGTAGGTGATCCACATCACCAGGCAGCAAGGGTAGAATATAACAATTCATGAAGAAAAGGCTTCTTTGTGCTTTGAGCAGAGTAATTCCATCTCAGCCATGGGAAAGATCCTTTAAAACCAAATTTTGTGTTAAAGATGCAGTTTATCTAAGGAAACCATTGCCATATTTTCAAGAGTGGTCAGTCGCGGAAAGATGTGTTGAAGCAGTTATAATAAATTTTCTGCAAGATGCAACTCTGTGTAAGGTATTCAGCTTTTGGTTCCCATTCCTGTAAGGACTACTGGCAATAACAGAGAAGAGAAGATGCCTGAATGTTATGTCATTGTGAGTGGGAAGTGGAGAAGAGAAACCTCTGTCTTGCCACCAAGTAGTCATTACCCTTGAACTTCTTAAATATTTTCTGACCCCCAATAGCACCATCATCTAAATAAAAGTTGACTCACCCAATACTTAACAACAACACAACAACAATACATTTAAGCCTCAAGGGTGCTAAAATGAGAAGGAACATTTCTTCTGATTTCCAACATCATTGTCATTTAAATAAATGTTAACCTAGCAAACACCTCTCTAAAAACAAAACAAAACAAAACAAAACTTGAGCTTGGGAGTGTGAAGGGGGAGGGAAGGATTAAAATGAAAGGAGTTGTAGGGAAAGAAAAGAAATGTTCATGTTGCACCTTTTCCTTCTCTTTGGAGTTTTGCATAATCCACTCACTGGCTTACCAATGACAGAAAGGCTCTGTTTTCTCTTATGATACAGTAGGTATGAAATGCTGTTTGTGTATTTGGCAAAATCCATCATAGCAAATAACTAGAATGTCCAGTTGGATTTATTAAGGTGAGAAGTTACTTCTGGAAGAGAAAAGGTGGCATGTACTCTGTTCAGCCTAGATTAAAGTAGATAGGGAAAAAATGTTACCATGTCTTATATGGTAACCATGCAGTAGAATCAAAGTAACTAGAAGAGAAAAAGCAATAGCCTAATAGTAATTACTTAAAATTTCTTTTTTTCTTTCCTAAAGTTATTTTTTCATCACTGATTTCCCTCCACCCCGTTTTTTCTACAACCCTCTGTAGGACATATTGAGCATAAATTTAAGCAGGATTCAAATTCTATTTTCAGAATACCCAGATGTTTTCGACAAGGGAGTACCAATTTTATGCTGTACTAACAGTGTTTCAAAAGGAAAGGTCAGGTGAAGAAAAATGGCACTGTCTTTCCTAACTCTTAGATGCCTTTACTATAGCTAACAAAGGGAAGAAAATAGGAGTAACTTCTGTTGAAACCCTACTCTGTGTCAAACATTGCATTAACTGCTTTACAGGCATTAGGGCATTTATTTTCATAAACACTGTGGGAGATGGATATTTTTATGTCTTTTAATTGTTAAAGATCCTGATGCTCAAAAGCGATGAGGATTACACAGGTAATAGGGGAATGAAGCTGGTTTAAAACCAAGTCTAAGTGGCTCCAAAGGCTCCACTCCTCCTTTATGCCATTATGCACCCACGAAGACATGGATTGGTCTGTCACCACCATATGAAGATGCCTCATGGGTATGTTTATTCCTATAAAGCATGGAGGGGATTTGGCCTGAAGAAAGGGAGAATAGCTAGGAGGCAACTATAGTAATTTAGGAGAGAAGAATGGCCTTGAATGAACATTTCTTTGTGACCAAAACAATTGTAAGAGGTAGGAAAAGGGCAAAGAGAGAGAGAGAGAGAGAGAGAGAGAGAGAGAGAGAGAGAGAGAGAGAGAGAGAGAGAGACTGCACGACAGTGTTTGAATGTTACTGAGAACGATTGGAAGTGACTTAAAAGGACCAACCTGAAGGTCAGTGTTAGAAGGTTGTTAGTATTAGGCTGCCTGTTCTTGGTGGTGCTGTATAGACACACAACATGCTTGGTGGGGATTTAACTCTTTCTGCAGGCAGGCCTCTGGGGTTTCCACTTTTCCCATGGGGATGGCCCCATGTCTGTGACAAACACAGAGACGCAGGAGGTTCTGATACAGCTTTGGGGAAGGGTATAAACTTAAAAATTAACTGATGGATAAGGAAATAAGCCAATGATCCTTACCACCTACCCTTTCTGTAGTTTCTAGTGCTCATAACAAAAATATTTTTGCATTTGACTATAGAGTAATAGAAAAGTTAAGTACATTGCAGCTAAAATATATATATAATTTTTTCTTGGCCAGTGATGGTTTCTAAAATCTCCTCAATGGAGCTGGAGATAAAATATCTATCTTCAGGAAGTAGCCTTTTACCAAGAATCCCTGTGCTCTTTAAAGTTAGTATTAGCGGAAAGAGAAGAGAGAGAAAGGTTAGGCTTATTTTAAAAAGCAGCAGGAAGACAGTAAAAATGGGATTAAGTTGAAAAATAAAAGCAAGGAAATGACTGAAAAATACGTTTGTGGAGGTGGCTACTGAGGCTCGGTGTCCTGAACGGCGTGAGCTTGCAGAGCCGCCACGTTCTTATTTCCCTATATGAAACATTTCTTTATGAAAGCCTGTGTTCTGGCATGTGCTCCAATCTTCCCAGTGGGCAGCTACAGAACAGGCGCTTGCAGGTGGCTGTTCTCTTCTGCCCAGGACGCCTGTCTCATCATTACGCAGAGCTGCGGAGCAGCTTTGCAAAAACTAGTAGAGTAAGAATACAAAATGCTCCCCCTATGCTACCAAGGCCTGCAGTGCACGGAATTGCTTTCCAGAAAAGGCTGGAAGTGAATGATGAGCATGTATCTTGGGACATTTTTATTTTTTAGTTGCGTACACGAAACAAGACCACTCCTAGGTTCCCTTCCCACCTATGACAAAAGGGCCATTTGGGACCCTCCAGGATGATTTCTAAGAGAAGTCGCTGTGAACCAGACTCCATGGCTGCCTAATCTCTCTTCAGTCAACCCACAGTCAACCTTTGCAATATCACCGGCCGGGGTAGCTTTTTATTACTTTTTTTTTTGTACACAATTTGAACCTATACAATGAGTCTTGTAGGTGGAGATACTGTTTAGTTTGGACCATTTATTAAATGATGGGTTAAATTCTTGTGCTTTTCTATGTCCTCAAAACTCCATAGGGGGCAAAATAATAGAAACCTAGACAAGATGGAAAAGACCCCTGAGGTCACCTGGCTCATTTCCTGAGAATTGCAAAGCGTTCCAACCTTTTAAACCCAGGGCTCCTTCTTATTTCTCAGAGGTCTACACCAGAGCCTGTCAGTGTTTAATCTGGGATATAAAATAAAGATTTAAAACTTAAACTGGGACATAGTACGGACATAAGATGCCTTAAATGTGTCAAGGTTAGAAAAGATTTCCTGAGAGAACTTTTAATAGGGGACCTTTTTTTTTTTTTTTTGGCTTAATGATTAACTGGGAGAAGGCATATTTAACTTATAACATCATATTATATTATTAAATTTGACTATAAAATCAAAGATAAAGGAAAGCAATACCGTCTTTAATTTTTAAAAATTATAAATAATAAAAATGGCCATCTGAGAATAATAGATGGTTCACTCACGTGAACCACTCAAGAGTCTGATACTAGGTCTATTTCCTCTCAATGGGAAATGCATACGCTGGATTCTGCACACAATTTTGGGACGTCAAGGCCCTTGAGGATAATCCTTGTCCCTCAAGGATTCTACTAGCCTAGTAACTCATATTTTATTTTTCTTTTCCTTTTTAATTATTATATTCTATCTATCTATCCATCTATCTGTGTATACATACATACAAATGTTTTAAACATTTTAAGTAATTGTAATCATATGGTAGTTCTGATATATATATATTTTCACTTAACACTATGTCCCCATGTTATTTCCAGTCATAATTATCATTTAAATTGATTTATCATAGTCCACTTAAATGAGGCACTATGATTTACATAGCCATTATCTGATTGTTGGACACTTAGGTTGCTTAACTCTCTGACTTCTCTTTAGCATATGGAATTATCACCCTTGATCCTCTAACCTTTTCCTCCTCATTATTTGACATTATTTGACTTGTCTCTGGGAAAATACATTTTACAGTGAACATTTTTGTACATCTGGAAAAGCAATAACTTTCAAAGGAAACATTTAGTTCTTCAACCATTTTCTTTCCAGATACCTTATGGTGTCTGTCTCTTATAAGCTATCTTAGTTTTGTATTTTGTGTGTGAAATTCTAGCATCTCGTTTTATTTTTAGCTGCATTCCCTGTGTCAAACATATTGAATTCAATCTTTCTGCTTGTGGTCTGGGATATACCTTCACCTGTACCCACCTCTTCCAACATTGCGAGATGACAATTGCCTAGAGTTCTTATGACTTGAGCATTCACTAGGAACAAGGATTATCCTTAGAAGTGCCCTTAAATTCCCAAAAGAGTGTGCAAAATTGGGCATGGGCATTTTCCAGCTAGAGGATATAGATCTTGTATCAGATTCCTAAGTGATCCAGATGACCAAAAAAAGAAAAGAATCATTACTGAGGATCTTTTTAGCATCATATATCTCTTTTCTGCCATTGGGCCTTCCCTTCTGCTTCTGGTCAGATGCTAGCCTAAAGCCTCCACTCTTTTAATCCTCCAGTTGCCATCCTCCTTTCTCCCTCTTGCCTTCCTGTCACTGTCAACCTTGTTGAATGAGTAGTTATACCCGCTGTTCATTTCCTTACCTTCCATTTACACACTAACTCCTGGGTCTTCCCCATCTCATTCTGCTGAAATTACTCTTTTGAAGACAGTATGTGCCTACTCATCACATAACCCAGTCATTGGTTTTTATTCTTCACTCTCTGACTTCTCTTTAGCATATGGGATTATCACCCTTGATCCTGTAACATTTTCCTCCTCATTATTTGAGCTACTGTCTCCTCCTGGACTTTTTCTTCTGGCATCTCTCCTCTTTGCTTGCCCCTCTTTCCCTTGCTGCCAAATATAGGATTTCTATAATTTTCTGTCAGCAGGCCCCTATTCTTTTTGTAATCTTCTCTTTGGCCATCTTGTCCGTAAGTGCAGCTTCCACCTCTCTCCCAAGACCTAAATCCATATTTATAAGTGCCACCCGCTGAGATATCTGAAAGTACCTCCAACATGTTCACAAACAAATTCATCATCTTGTCTAGCATGAATAGGACTGCTATGATGTGTCAGTCAGGCACAAAAGATTTGAGTTCTCCTATATTCATTCTCCCTTGATTTCAATCTCCTCTTTGTATCTTAGGCCAAGGCTCATTGAGTCTCTTTTCACAATGCCTTTTGTACTATTGCCCCTCTAATATAGCCTCTTATTACCTGTCCCCAGGACTATTGCAGTGGGTTTTAATTTCTTCTTGCTTCTTTCAAAGTCACTTCACCACCATCAGTGCCTTTCACCAAACACTCCCAGACTTATTTCCCTACAGCATGTGCTTGATTGCTTCAATATCCTGCTCAAGATTCTCCTGAACGTTTCTTTATCTACCAAACTATCTCAAAATTAAAAGCCCTTCAAATTCTTACTCCAAACCACTTCTTTAACACTCCCTCCCATACAGCCTACTTATTCATATTAAGTTAGGTTTCAGTATTTATCATTAGAATCTATGGATACATAAACATTTAAGTTACAGGGGTAATTTTTAAAGAAAAATCTTGCATCACATTTATTCATCCAATTTCTTCTTTTCCCTAAACCTTATCACTTCTTGAAGATTTAGGGTCCAATCTATTAAAATTCAACAAAAGTATTGGGAGCACCTAATATACATCAGCCAGGTAACTGAAGGGAAAGGCAAAGTTTGAAACAGAAGCACCAGGTGTCTGTGGAAGGTGCAAAAGCTTTCTCCTTACCCCTATTTGTAATGTGTACTGGTGAGAGTCTTGACAGGAAACAAATAGCCCACTTAGAAGGGATAATCAAGGAGCATTTACTAAAAGGACAATTCAAATAGGTTAAGGGAGACTGACTAGAAAGGGTAAGGAGAGGAAGTTACTAAAACTTAGTAAGGATAGTACCTGCAGGACAGGGCACCTGGTGGGAACTACAGTCTTCTATAGAGGGACACGGTCACTGCCAAATCACAGCCTGGTAGGCAGAGAGCTGGGATGCCCCAGCTTCTCTCCCTCTCATTCTTTGATCTCTGGCTGGTGACTTCCACTGGTCAAAGCTAACTAAAATCTGTGAGCAGGAAAGCCTGGCTAGTGCATCCAAAACAGGAGGCCGCCTGGGGCACAGAGGAGTGGTGGAGAAACGTGAAGAGTGGAGGAAACTTCCAGAACTTTATTTCACTGCCGGCTCCTGAAGGTCTATCTCCAGAGAGACATAAAGTTCATCTTGGCTAAAGCCCTGGGCTTTATTAATTTCTGTGCCAATGAGAGGTTTTGACTTTGGAGGGCTCAGAAGTGGAATTAGTGTGCAAAACATTTTTTTTAACCTCTCTCCCTGTGCTCTGCTTATCTCCACACTAGGAAGCCCTCTTCTTCTCATTTCTCATCCCTCTGCCACTTTCCTTTCACGATGCCAGATGGTTTCAACAAAATTATTGGGCAGACAATAAACACTTATAGGCCTAATTAAATAAGATGTGCTAATTTTTATTAAGAGTTTACATTATAGCTTATATTATACATTAGATTATACTGTTTGAGTAATAAGAAAATAATAATGAGGAAGCTGATTTAATTTTGGAGGAAAGTGACATTGTAGTGACTGGTATGTTTTCTTTAGAAGAAAACTCAAAAAAAAAAAAAAAACAAACCAAAAAAAGAATCATGACTAGGGCTCTAGCAACCCTCTTTCAGTCCCCAGCATGAAGGTCTATAGGAGGAAGAGCTTTGTGGCAGACACTGGTGGTGGCCTGTCTCCTTCTCAGCATTTATTTGTACATTCTCCTCCTCTTCTCATTTCTTGCTCCAGGCTCACTCCAGACCCCCCACAGGTCCATTGGTTGACACTGGAGAGGCTGAGATGCTGGGACTGAGGTGGTAGTGGTGAGAATCATTAAGGTGGTAACTTCTAGTTGGAGAGGATCAGCAAAAGTGAGAAAGAAGGGGAAGTTAAAGCTGAGAGGGCACTTTGTCTGTGTAAGGGAGGTCATACCGATCTCTGTAAGTCAGGATATAGACCCGGAATCCTATGGGGTTAAACTTCTGGTTTTCATGGGGGTTGATTCTTTGCAGCACAAGTACAAGGGCAAAGCAAGGGCCTGAAGGCTGAATAAAGAGTTATTCAAGAGCATGGGATCTATAGAACCTAAAACAATCCAAATCAATAGAGCTTTCCCTTGAAAACCTATAAATAGTTTCATGAAATCACTCCTTTGCCTAAGATCTTGGGACACTATTTCCGTAGCTCTCCTTTATGACATTGCAGACTTCTCTACTTCCCTTTGAATATACCCAGAGTGACAATGAACCCTAAATCCAAACAGCTAGAGTTAGGTGCATGTGCCACAATGAACAACATTTGCTACCTTATGTATGTGCTAGTACGTATGTAGGAGGGCTGGGTGGGTATGCTTTAAAGAACTTTAGACTTTAAAGAATGACCAAATTCTATAATTAACTCCTGTAACTATTCAGGAGTAAGTGAACAATGCCCAGAGTTTAGGCATGACATAGGTAGAACACTCTGAGACTGAAGCAGAGGACAGCTTCTAACTAGAGAGAAGCTTGCCTATCAAATGACCCCTTTTCCACCCACTTGGGACTCCCCATTTTTGTCCTTTGAGTACTATGAGTTCTGGTCCAAGAAATACATTAGTACTGTATACTCTTTTGGGCTCAAACATGGGCACAAAAATTACACCATTTTCCTTGCCTTCCTCATATGCCTGAGCCAGTCTAGGAAGCTAAACAGGGCTAAGTTTCATGAGTAAACTCCTGTGAGATGAAGAACAAATGCTGCACAAGTTGTGTTTCTCTTGTTTACATCCACGTTGCTGTCTCATAGGTGTCAGTAAATCTATCTCTTTTTACCTGGGGATTTTCTTCTGTAGGTCATGTCTGCCCAAACCTAGGAAGATTTTGAATATTAAGCCGCTAAAAACAAGTTGTTCAGAGTAGATGGACTCACAAACTTGGCCTACCTGGGCACCTCAAAAAGACCCAGCCCACCTACCCAAATGCACATTAGGACTGTGTAAACCCCATGGGCTCACAGGTTACATGTAGAAGATGATTCTCAATCCACCCACGAGTCTTGACACATACTCTATTTCTCAACTTTAAAAGACCATTTCTCCAATCTTTTGGAATTCACCTTTCATTTCCTGATGATCCATTTGGATGGCTTACTCTTGGCACTGACTATTGGGCATGACATTGGCACTTGTGTTCTGACCACATGAGTACAACAAGGGCTTCTTCCTTGGTTCAGTGGGACTTACTAGTACAGTTCACTTCCCTCCCATCCTTCCTACCAGGTGATAAAATCTGGCACTCTGCCCACTGCCTCATGCCTCATGTAGTTACTGAAAGAATGTGAAGCATTGAAATGGCATAAATTTCCTGATATGATGCTGAAAACAATATTCACTGGAAAAGCAGAAGCATGAACTCATTTTAAAAACATATTACCATATTTCAGCAATGAGACCTGAATAAATCCAGGTTTTAATAGACTTTTGTTTCCTTGTGTCCCAAACTCAGCACACTTCCCCAAACTTGCTCCTTGGATAAGAACAAATGTGGAAACAACTTACTGTAAACTGAATTTGGCAGCCACCCATGATGTAGTCCAAGAAAGAATGCATCTTATGGATCTGCATAGGAGAAGGAGAAGAAACCATTTTAGTAATACCGTGATCTGTTTCCTTATAGATGGGAGGCTTAAACTTTGGGGTTAGGCTGCTAAACTAGAGGAAAAAGAGAGAGAGAGAGAGATAGAGAGAGAGAGAGAGAGAGAGAGAGAGAGATCTGTGGAGAAAAGCTGGAACAATTGATTTCATTCCATTAAAGAAGACAAAAAAAGCAACGATCCTTTCAGATAGGCTTGTGAGGGCTGCAAATATCCATCTCTTGCTCCCCTCTCTTTTGGTGTATGTGTGATTTTAATCAGCCTCTGTGCTGGGGTGGGACTAATACTGTATATTCAAGGGTTACCATCATTTTGAATTCATTAAGTCTCATACTTTGCTTCAGTCCTATTCCCTGTGTCTAAATCCTAGTCCTGGCAATATTTTTAATTCTACAAGTAATCTAGATTGGCAGTGTCAAGATCACAATTACCTGGGAAGACCTTTGCTGATAGTTCCCATGCCATGAAAAACAATAATAATATCTATCGAGCACTTACTAATTGCCAGGCACTTAACATCTATTATCTCATTTAATTCTTAGAGTAACCCTATGAAGGTGGTACTATTATTATTATTGTGTCTATTTTATAGATAAGGAAGCAGGCAAAGATCACCTTCATAGTAGATGGTGAAGGTGGGACTCAAATGATGGCAGTTGGGACTGCATACTCCACCCTTTTAATCTGTACGCTGGAAGTCAGCACAGTCCCTGCTTTCTGCTCAACCACCACCATCTGTGTTCTGATGTGCCTTACTGACTTCTGATTTTAATTTCTGCTTCTTTATGATTCTGCTGCTTGAGTCTTGCTGATAGTAATCCATTCATTTATTCAACAAGTGTGTACTGAGCCCCTACCATACACTAGATGTTAGAGATACAGTGATATGAAAGACAGACCTGGTACCTGTGGTCATGGAGCTTACAGTTTAGATCTTTTTATCTGGATATCTCACTTTTTACTCCATCTGATGCTCAGGGCAGGTTCTCAGATACTGACCCACAAAATCCCCTGTTGGTGTCTCTAGGTTCCACCTCCAGGTGGCATGGCATACATCTATTGGCAGACTTTTCTCAGGGATGATGTTCACTTGGCCTTCTGAATAGTGCCAGCTCCTGGTTTCTTTATGGCGGTGCCTTGTCTGATAGTTGAGACCTTCCCCCTTCCCCGCCCCCCCTCTGTACATTAAGGAAGTGAGTTCAATAACAATGGCCTCTGAGTGCTGAACTGTAAGATCAACTCAAGTAGGATCAAAACAGTTATATGCACATGTCTTACATCGCCTTAAGAAGACAGACATTTGAACTGATTCATCTAGACTTCTTTTCTGCTTCTTTGAGCACAGGTAGGTCATATGACTGTTTTGAATATCCCCAGGATTTGATGTGTATAAGTAGGTAAGATGACCAGAAACAACCGCCTTTGAAAGAAGAGTTTATTACTCACACCTCCCCAAAGGATAAAGGCATGTCACACTTCTTGGGGACGTAGGGACAGAGGGGCAAGCACAAGGGTCAGTGAAGAGGCAGAAGGAGCAACAAGAAAAAAAAGTGTGGGCCAAACATTTTTATTGTGATTTTTGTGGGAAGGAATGAGTGAGGTAGGGAAGGCAGCTAAGGAAGTTTAAACTGGATAGTTTGAGCAATTTTGGCAGGCTCTGATTATAGGGATGGTCTCTAATTGTCTGAAACCTGGCCCTGGGGTGATATAGGGCAGGAGAATAATTGCCTTGGTATGTGAGAGTAAAGGAGGTGGTTGGGGTATAGACTCTGGATTGGCTGATCCGCATATCAAAGGTAGGCTGAGACCCAATTTGACTGCTATCTCTAGGAATTAGCTAAGCCTGGAAGGGACAGTCCCTTCCCAGGTCTTCAAGGCCCCAAGATGTCAAAGTATCATAAAATATAAACAATAAAAGACATTATTAAAACAATGACTCCAGATGGCCAATAATAATACATTACCCCTGGTCCCAGCTATTGGTTCAAGGGTGGGCATGTGACCCACACTAGACCAATTGGGTTTTTCCTTTACTCTCCTGTTATGTAAGGTTGTGCTCCTGCAGCTCCTGACAGCCAATTTGGGCTAAGGAAACAGATATATGTAGAAACAAACTGGATGACACTTTAAGTTCTATATAGTGGAATCAGAAAGACATAGATTAAAATCTCAGCTCTTAAACTTACCACTTGTGAATGATCTCATTTGAAAATGGAAATCTCAGTGTTGCGATAAGAGTTAGTACTCAGCCAATGGCAGAATTATTCTCAGATGAGACTTAAGGGGTTTAATTAATAGCACATGGAATTTTCTGCAAGTTAGAGTCCTACTGGGAGGAATTTCTAGGCCCTTCAATCTTTCCCCATTGTCCTGTTTTCATGGTACCCTTTTAGCATGGATGAGATGCCACATATAAAGCACTGAATATTGTGATAGGCACATAGTAGATCTTTAGAAATGTTGGTTGCTTGCTTTTGGGGAGCTCCCTCTGGTGCTGCCCTGGGCAAAGAGGAGTCTGACTTGCAACTGGAACTCTTCTATCTTTAGGGATAGGGCTATCCTTGTGGAGGGGATTGGGCATTGGGCTACCATAGCTCCAAGATCACCCATGTTTACATTTCTCACTGTATATTCATCAATACATTGATTTTCTGAGTTTTTTTTTTAAAAGATCACATCTCCTTGACACTCTCTCCCTCTGACCACACAACCTGAACTTGTCCTCTCAGATAGCCCTAGCATCATGCTCCTGGAAGACAGGAGCTACGTACATACCTTGCATTGATTCAAAATCACAATGCCTGAGTTCTTATAATTCTTCTTCTTGGCTTTGTACTTGGGGTTGATGCACTCCCACTGTACCTGCAATAGGAAGTCACAGCATGATTGTCTGCTCAGGAAGAAGTGCAGTCATTCAATGAGGTCATGCCCCTAGGCACTTGCTGCAGATAGATGTCCCTGAGGGCTGACAAATGATCTCTAGGTGACCACCCTTGCATCTAGAGGGACAGCAAGACAGAGTGGTTGAGAATAATACTGTGATATCAGACTGTCTGGTTTGAATCCCAGCTGCTGAGGCACACTGCACGATGTGTAGCAGTGAGGAGCTATTCCAACTGAACTCAGTAAGTTGCCAACCCAGAGAATCATGAGTAAATAATGGTTGTTGCTTTTAGCCAGAAAGTTGTGGGATAACTTGTTACTTAGCAACGAATAACTGATATAGTAGTTTCTCATTACTGAGGAAGTTCCAGTAGGGACTGAACAACCACATTGGAAGAGAGGAACCCCGTAATAGCTAAGGGGCTCTAAGATTCCTTCCATTAAAAAAAAATGGAAAGAAGGAAGGAAAGCAGGAATAAAGGAGGGAAAAAAAAGTCAAACTAAATCTGAAATCAAGAGATCTCCAGTCCTATTTTTTAAAAAGCCTAACCTTTCCACATGCATGACAGTCGTCTTTCTTTCTCTCTCTTAGGGTTTCTCCTAATTCACTTTCCATGTGGGTAGAGCTTAATATGGAGAATTCCAGGCTGTCTCAAAGTAGATTCAGTATTTTCAGACAAAGCGTCCCAAGTCCCTCCCAAACCCGTTAAAATGGAAATTGCCTTTCTCCTAAAGCTTCCTCTAATGTTACAGGATAAGCAAGTAGCTTAGGGGTTTATATAACAATTGGAAAGAAAGCATCCTAAAATTGGACCTACTAATTCTTTTGTAATTTTCAACAAATTTTAACCTTAATTTTTCAATCAAATAAGATGTATCAGATCAAACTTTAAACGAGTTAGATTCTGCGTTCCATTAAGAATTATAACACTCACCCATTACAAGTCTACTCATTTCTATCTCAGGCTAAGACAGACCAGTTGTGGAGGATGGTTTGGCTCAGCCAGACAAGGGCACCAGGGAAGCAGAATCAAAACCTGCAGGTAATTTGGAGTGCTGAGGAGCCAGGTCTCAATATTCTGTATCTGTCTTGGCATGAAGTTGTCACAAATATATGGGCTATGGCCTTGAAGGGTCTGTTTTAGTTGTTCAGGCAAGTTTCCCTTTTGGCCACATCAAATTAAGCATGTTTATAAAGGCCACCCAGGAATTAATCAAAGTTAATCAAGAATTTATCCTGTTCCAAACCAGGATAATTCTCACAAGAAGGAGCTTAAAAGACAATACTTTTTTTTTTTTTTTTTTTTTTACGAGGCAACTCTTGGTTGACCTCACAGATTGCAAGGACCATGTCAGCTTACAATCCCTTACATATTTATTTTTAAAATTATTTTTCCACTTATAGTACCTGGTCTTCCTAGGTGGTCTCCTACCCAAGTACTAACCAGGCCCGACCCTGCTTAGCTTCCGAGATCAGATGGGATCGGGCTTATTCAGGGTAGCATTACCATAGACATTAAGTGTCCTCTTTATCTCTGACTCTACATATCGAAGTTCCTTAGAGTTCAAGCCTTCTCCATCCTCTCTTCTGTCCTCTCCCTAAGTGTACTCATCCATTTTCTTGACTTTAAATACCCTCTCATTGTTTGTGGCTTCAAAAATACATCTCCAAATAAGCCTCTCCTCTGAGTACCAATTCCCCAAACTCAGTTCTCAAACCATTCTCACAAACTGATCCTCCCTGAAATAAGATTTCTTCAGTCAAGAAAAGGCATCAACAATCATCCTTCTATTCCTGAGTCATCCTTTTCCTACCCTTCATGTCTTCCCCCTCCTATCTAATCCCTCAGCAAATCTTGTAGCTCCTATTTCCAAAATATCTTATATTTCTCCATTATTCTCCATCTCTATTTTCACTTTTTTAGTAAAGTCATTATTATCTCACCTTGCCTATAGTATTAGTCTCCTAATAGATCTCCCTGTTTTACTCTCTTGTCTCTCTGTTATTGAGCATCCACACAATAGCCAAAGTAATCTTTAAAAAAGCTAAAACCAATCATGTCATTCTTTAGCCTGACTCTTTTGCAGCACTGTCCAATAGAACTTCCTGCAATGGTGGAAATAGTCTCTACCTTCCCCAACCAATATTGAAGCTACTAGCCATATGAGGCTATTGAATACTTGAAAAGTGGCTAGCATGACTAAGGAATTGAAATTTCAATTAATTAAAATTTAAATTTAAATGGTCACTTGTAGCTAGTGACTACTGTATCGAAGAGCACAGTTTTAGTGTGTTCTCTTCACATTTTAGAAGAAAATCCCAAACTCCTTTCTCTGAGCTAACAGGACCACATCTCATGCGTGGCTCCCTTACCCTCTCTGCTCTAGATACACGACACTCTTTCCAGAGCTTTAACCACACCAAGCTCTTTCCCGATTCAATACTTTGCAATGCTATTGCCTTTGCCTGAACTGCTTTTCCCTTACGCGGTTGACTTTGTTTCCTCTTAAGGGCCCTCAATTTAATGCTACCTTTTCAGACTATCTCTTCTCCACCACACCTTTATAATTACACAGGTTCAGTTTTTCTTTATACCATTTGTCACAAGTTGAAATTGCATTTTTATTTAGTTGTTTACTTGATTTGTGTTTATATTTTCCTCTGATACACAGTCATGGGACACCTAGAACTTAGCATAGTGCCTGACACTTAGCAGGTGTTCCTCAATAAGTAGTAGTTGAATCAATAAATAAGGGAACGATTCCCACAGGGCAATGTATCAAAAGAGGGGCTGGGTAGTTGAAATAAAACCTTTCTGATATCTCGGTGATTGTGAAAAATAAAGTAGCATATGGTGCATTTCTTCAGTGAGACTTAAAGATTTATTTGTTTCTTTGAATGCATCAAGTATTGGTGTTCTTCAATTATGATATATGTTAGAATCTTACTTTCAATGCCCTCATAGAACCTACAGATGAAATGTTTCCCATATTTATCGTTTTGACTATTTTTATTTGTCGAGGAGAACAAGGCAAAACTTTGTGAAACTCTAGAGCTCTAGTAGGTGCTATCAACAACTGTCAGTGATTTATGAGTAAAGTAGGGCCCGGTCCAGGACATTCAATGGAACAACTTCTCTGGCTATATTTCATTTTATCCTGATAGTGACTTTATTGATAATATAGTGTTGGTTTTAATTGTGGTCCTGAAACTCTGTATGCCTGCTTGTGGGTGAAGGTCTCTGTGTATTTGACAAGTTTCTTGTGATGCCTAGTATATGGTAGAGCATATATAACAGGTTTTGTGGGAACTATGCAGAAAATACAGCCTTGAGTTTCCAGACCAAAGGTATGCAATTCAACAAATGGTCCGATTCAGATTAAGCTTCTCATTCTAAAGAATGTTAGTTTATTTCCATCTAGTCTGGTTATAGCTTGACCTTATATCTAAAAAAAAAGAGACTTGAAAAATGAGTTATGACCTCCCTAATCAACTTTTCTGATCAGGCAAGGCACAGGATCTTATCTCTATGGAAAAAGACCTTTCTTGAAGCCATTGAAAGCTCTGCCCGTCACTCCTTGCTGCTCCACAGGGGCAGTGGGCCACAGAGTAAGAACAGCAGTTACCCCGGTTTGAGTTCTCCCAGAAACAAACCCTGAAGCAAGGATTTAAGTGCAACTAGCTCATCTCTGAGGTATTATCAGGAAGCATCCTGATAATTAGAGGGGTGGGGAACTGAGTTAGGGGAGGCAGTAAAAAAGGGGTGCATTATCAAGTCAGTTACCAATGTGGGCAACCAAAGCTTATTCCTGCTGGGAAGCTGCATAGAACACACCTTGAAGTTTTACTGCCTTTATTCCCTGCACTTCTAGCTCACTGTGGGCATGGGTAGGGCAGGCTCCAGAAGCTTGAGAAAGCCCTCAGGCAAAGAGATTCAGGTTCTGCAGGTGGAATTTGGGCAGGTGAACACTGAACAGGTAAAAGCAGAAGTTACAGGGCTAGAATCCAGATGCCAGCAACTGACTGATAAATTGATATATATGTGTGTGTGAAAGTATGTATGCCTGAGAGAAACACACAGGAGGTTTAGGTTTCTGTGTGATGCAATGAAAGCCCTATGTGCTTCTGTGGTATGTAGAAGTGTTTGGGTACATGTCTTGATATCAATTCGATAAAGGTAGGAATAGATAAAGATATGGTACCTATAATAAAATTTGGAGGAATCAAATTATATTTCCAAAGCATTAAGTGTGTAATTAATGTCATCAAGCCATTGAGATGTAGAGTTGGAAAGAATACCACTACTAATAGCAGATATTTTGGAAATGCTATACGCTTGGCACCTTGGCAATTGTATATCATGAATCATCTCATGAAATCTTCAGAAAATTTCATTAAATTCATACAATTATCACCTTCATTTTTTTTTTCAGATGAGAAATTGAAGCACAGAAAGATTAAGTCACTTGTCCAAGGATACACAGCTAAAGGAAATAAGAAATATTCTCATCTAACTTCTCCATTTTATTGATGGGAAAACTGCACCACACCGTGGGAGTGTCTTGTCCAAGGTCACACCAAGTGCTCTGGGTTAGGCTAGAACTAGAAGCTAGATACTCAAATCCCACCATGCTCTCTTCTCATCGCACGTAATCATATGTTGATAACTTGCCTTTAGTGGTTCTGGTTTAGCTGGGTGTATCATGAGAAAAATGTCTGGGGAAATACAATAAACAGTTTACCACATACCTGTTTCCCTTCCATTGCTCCCCTCATCTCCTTGAATGTCGAGGTGAATTCTCCAATGAAGTCATGTTTGCCATTGGAGTCCCAGTCCCATACTATGCACTATTAAGAGAAAATATATATATATATTTTCAATTAAGAATGCATCCGCGGTGGCAGCACAAACGTTATGAGAAATTGCCGATGAAACATGCTTGGTCTGGAACAAACGCCCAGCAGTCTAGGATTGTGGCATGTGGAATGTAATATTCCTTTGGCTTCTACAGCCTTTACTTGGCCTTTTTGCCACCATCTTCAAGCAGCCAGTGATGCAGCAGTGGCTAACAATTTGCACATTTTTCAGATAAGGCTAGAAATACCATAAGGGAGATAAGTGACTTACCACAGAGACCATCAAGTGAATGAAAACCTGGAATTAGAAGGCAGGTGTCCTGACTCCAATTCCAGTGCTCTTTTCCTCATAGTAGATAGCATCCCTGCTTTACAGCTAAAATCAGATGCCTGACTCCATGTCTGTAGCTTCTACAATGACAGCTTATGTATAATGATTTGAATGGAATTGTGTGAATCACATTTTCTTTTTCTATTTTTTTTCTGATGTCAAAAGAGTGATGCTAACAAAAATGAGTAAGAAGGCAAAAAAAGTGAAATCTTTAACTGTGCCCACATTTATAATGAATGGAAGATGGTAACAGGTAAGTCACACTAGTAATTATCAGGTATCCATAACACATAAGATATTTACTACTAATGAGAAGGCTACCTCTAAAAACATTAAGGCTAAATTCTGGGCTCCCAGGCAGTACTTTGTAGAGTGACTCAGACTAAATTACAGCCATCCCTCTGCTTGGTCAAATGTCCTTAGGTGACAAGCAAGTTCCTCATTTTTTTCTAGGGTGGAGGCTGGGCTAGGGATTCAAGTACTTTAAATACTACTTTTACATCTCAAACCAGTGATTTGCAGCAAGGAAGTCTCAGACATCAAATAAGATCAAGGCACACAGGGGACCTTTTATTCAGATGTTTTCCTTGGAATATTGAGGTTTGAAGAGGCAGTCTGGTCCTCCCTCAGGATGCATGCCCCATTGGCCGGTCTTGCCTGGAAAACCTGACTTATAAATCTTTTCTCTGATCCTGTAGGATACCCCACAGACCTCAAATGAAACCTCTAAAATGAAACATAATTTCCCCCCTAAATTTATTCTTGTTCATTTATTTTCCATCTCAGTGAATTGTACCAACACTCATCCGGTTGCTACGAAGAGAAAACTGGGCATCGTTCCTGATATTCCTCTCTCCCCTCACTCTTTCCACACCAAATGCTGTCCATTCTGTTTTCTACACCTGGCTTGACTCCAGTACTTCTCTCCATCTCCCCTGCCTCTTCTCACCTGCATCAATATCACACCCTCCTCGCTGGTCTCCATGCCTCCCTTGTACTCCCCAATCACCTACCATTCGTGCCTTTTCTGGCTTAAAATCAAAATGTATATAGACTAATGGGTCATCCAAGGTCTTCCATGATCTTATTTCCTAAATATTCTGAAATTTACCTTTTATATATTCACGTGCATTGTATTTTAAAGTTTCTCTAATATAAGGTTGGTTGGAATCAAAAGCATTTGCTAAGATTTTTTTTTTGAGACATTCTAAAGAGAAACTAATTTCTCAGCTTTTGCTTACTCTTTAACTATGGAGTCCTTGGTAGATTATTTTGCTCATAAAATGTATTAATAAGGCCTGTAGTTATGAAACAGAGTGAATTAAACTACATCAGAATGGAAGAGGTTAAAACAAAGGGAGCTAAATTGCTCTGCTGAATAAAATAATGGTGAAGCTGAGCTTTCTCTTTGTAATGAAGATACAAAAGTGGGGCTCAGGGACATGGGCTGAGCAACAATCAGGGCAGGATTCATCAGAGGGCTGAAGATGGGCCTAGCATTGGAGTGGGAGAAGGTAAGAGACAGGCAAGGAAATTTGGAAACTGCGATGTCTAATTTTCAAGCTCAGGTTATTTACATATTTCTCTCCTCCATGCCCCTCTTTACTTCCCCTCTGCCAGTATCCTTGAGACTCCAGGAAACCTGCTGTTGATAACAGCGTTATGCTGGTGGTGACTTGGAGAATAAAGGAGAGGGGCTGTGTCCATGTTTTGGGACAAGCAGACCAGAGAGCAGTACAAGATGATCCACACAGTGATTGAGAATTGAGTGGGAGCAGGACTGTGAAGGGAGAGCTTAACAGATGAATCTTAGGAGTGGGACTTCACAGACATATTTGGGAGGGTGGTCAACTTTTGTAGTTACATGGACTTAGAATTCAAAATATCTCATTTAGATTTCAAAAAGTTTGACCCCAGAAAATTGGAGAATAACAACTAATATTCAGCTAAAATCATTACTCAATTTACACTAACTTTTTGGTCATTATATGTTCACTCAATTGGTAGATGCTAAAAGCAAACGACTAGTAGTAGCTGTTTGGTCAAGCTGAGTCCCTAAATGAGGGAAAGGCACAGCAGAGTCCCCAGGAGACTCATGAAGGACATGTGTGTGGACAAGAAACAAACCACTGTCATTTTCAGCCACTGAGATTACTAGAGCATAACCTGGTCTAAGAACTATTTAAGACGCTATCATAGGAAACTATATTTCAATTTACTTTGACTCTAGAAGGGGAAAAACATAATTTTGAGAAGAAGTAATAAAATCATAACAAAGAAAGCTTTTACCAATAGTTACACTTGTTCAAAACTAAAATGATCTGTTTTATTGATGGAAATGTTCAAATGGAAACTTTAAGAGTACATGCAAAAACTGTAGCATGGAAAGTCAAAAAAGAATGTTAAAGATGATTCAGTGGGGTGTTTGTTGAACTGTTTTCTACCTTTGAGATGCTAAGACTAGTTGTATTGCACAGGATGCTAAATAAAGTCAATGAAAGGCTTTTTAGCTCTTTCTAGCTGAAATGCCAAGTAATATAAAGTAGCTTTGGTAGGAGTGATGAGAACCCCTTTGAATTCAGGTAAGATGAAGCTTATCTCATTTATTCTAATGGACAGTGGAAAAAGTCAATGATTCAGTCATTTGGAAAAACAGCTCAGGTTGTGTATTGTGAACCTCACCTTGCAGAACACTGTCAATGGATCTGCAGTTAACTTACAACCAGGTTGCCAGTCTCGCCTTACTGATTCTGATGCTCACTCATTATTACCTGGAGCAAAAAACATAAGAAAGCTTGCTGGACCTGGACATAGAAAAAGTGAGGTGGTCCCTGAGACCCTATTTAAGGCTCATTTGTTTGCCTGTTAGTAAATACAGGCATGGATGCCTGAGTCTGAATGCATACTCACTCTTCTACCTTTGGGGAGGAGCAAATAAAAAGGCCAAGGGCAGAAGCAAACAAAAGGAAGTAGAAACAGCCTTTTTAACACTCCCCTGTGTTGAGAAAGAGGGTAGGAGTCCCTTCCTTTAGGAGAAGGGGTGTAGTTTTCTGTCTCTCTAGCCATAGAAGAATATAGACAAAGCAAGTACAAATAGACAAAGGAAGTACATATTACTCTAGTTTGTCACAAAATTTTAAGCAAAATTACTTATACTTCTTTGCCCTCTCTTAAATTTCATGCTTTAGTTACTGTTCTACCTTCCACCTGCCAAACACAACATTTAAGATATTCGAAATGTACCCTCTCTCTGGGGCAGAAAGGGAATGACCACTGAACTTCCCCAGGCTGGAGGATGAGTCAGGCTCAACAGGGTTCTAGTCGTGGCCTTCTGGGGGCAGGGACTGCCACTGTGCAGGCCCTGATTCTTCAATCAGCTAGCATTTCTCATCACGGCAGTTATAGAATTTTGTTTTGACTTTTTTCAGAAGGAATCCCAAAGGAAGAAAGATACAGTCAAGCAGAAACATAAAAACACTGTCTTTCCTTCTCTCACTGCCATGAAGCTGGCGGGTAACAGCTCTGATGTAGATGACAGAGAAACACGTCTTGGTGGAAAGTAAACAGATCAACTGCCCTGCAGAAGGACTGAGACAGAGGTAGGGGTCGTGGTGTGAATCAGTAAGGAAGCCTTGACAGATCTGTGAGAGTTCAGAAGCTCTAAACCATCCACAAGCCAAAAAGCCTTCTTGAGTTCTTACAGCTTATAACGGAGTTGGGGTAGACAATCTTAAAATGTCTGAGCTCGACATATAGCCTAGTCGACCTCCTCATTTTACAGAGAGGGAAATTGATGGCAGAGGAGTGAAGTAACTTCTGTAAGTTCACCCAGGGCAGGGCTAGGACTGAAATCCAGGTTTCCTGTCTCCCCAGTTTCACCACTACCACACAAACAGCAAATTATGATAATGAAAACATAATAGTGCTTACTATGTACCAGACTTACTATATACTGTTCTGATCACTTCATATATAGGAACTCACCTTATCTCCAGAACAATTTACCATTATGCTTATTATATAGATGAGGAAACCAGGGCACAGAGAGGTGAAGTAAGTTTCCCAAGACCCATCGCTAATACTAGGTATCTTGAACTGAAAGAAGCTAAGGTACCTAGTTTGTCTTAAGTGGTCATCTTTTATGAACCCAGGCCAATTGTGTTTATGGTTTTTAATCCTTTACAATAACTCTGAAATGACAATTTATTATTACCATTCACACATAACTGCCATTTTCAGGTGTCATTAACAGGCTTAGAGAGGTTAAGTGACTCGACTGGACACTAAGAAAGTGACAAATGCGGATCTGAATCCAGGTGCCTGGTGCCATAGCGGATATGTTTTCTGTTATGCCACCCCACCTCTAAAGCAGGAATTCAGAATCAAAGTCCCCTTAGTCTGTTTTGTGTACAAGTCCAATTCTGTGATTGAAACTGTAAACTACTAGAATCCTCCAAAGCTCAGTGAACACACCAAGCAACAGTGAGAAGCTGCTCACTATTCTTACAAAAAGAGGATACATACAAAAGCAGCAGCATGTGCCTTGTCCCTGGGGTTCTCAGCTTTGTCTGTGGAATGCATGCTAGGTGTGTATTGAGAGACTGAGTTACTCCAATCTATGCTTTTTAATATTTGCATTGAACCCACTAGAAAAAAGGTGTGTTCAACTGCTGTGCCAACTTATTGTTTACCAGCCTTTTGTGATGGTCAGTTTTATGTGTTACTTGGCTAGGTTACAGTTATTTAATCAAACATGAGTCTAGGTGTTGCAGTGAAAGTATTTTGTAAATATGATTACCAGTTCATAATCCATTGACTTTAAGCTTTTGTGATGGGAGGGGAATTTGGCAGCTGGGTCAAAAAGGTGAAGGGATTAGGAAGTACAAATTGGTAGTTACAAGATAGTCACAGGGATATAAAGTACTGTGTAGGGAATATAGTCAATAATATTGTAATAACTATGTACAGTGCCAGGTGGGTACTAGCTTTATCAGGGGGATTACTTCATAAATTATATAAATATCTAACCACTAGGATGCATACTTAAACTAATATAAAATAATATTGAATATCAACTACTTCAAAAATAAAAGATAAATATATTCAGTGAGTAGCATAACGAAAACGTCTACAAAAAAATATTTTGTGGTTCCACATGATTAAGGATTTTTTTTCCATTTCTATAAGAATGCCATTGAAATTTCGTGGAGATAGCATTGAATCTTTAGGGTAGCATGAATATTTTTTAACAATATCAAGTCTTTCAATCCATGAATACGGCATTTATTTCCATTTATTTGTGTCTCAAATTTCTTTCATCAGTGTTTTGTAATTTTCCATGTGCAGTTTTTCATCTCCTTGGGTTAAGTTTATTTCTATATATTTTATTCTTTTTGATGCTATTGTAAATAAGATTACTTACTTTTTTATTGAGCTATAATTGACATGTTACTTTGTGTAAGCTTAAGGTGTACAACATGTTATGACACATCTATATATTGCAATATGATTACCATGGTAGCATTAGCTAACACTTTCATCAGGTCACGTAATTATTATTATTATTATTATTATTATTATTATTATTATTATTATTATTATGTGGTGAGAATTTTTAAGACCTAGTCCCGTAGCAACTTTGAAGTATATAATACTATATTGTTAACTATAGTAACAACGCTGTACATTAGATCTGCAGAACTTATTCATTTTCTAACTGCAAGTCTATTCTCTTTGACCATCTCCCTGGTTCTCCCATCCCGCGGCCCCTAATAAGCACCATTTGACTTTCTGTTTCTACAAGTTTGGCTTTTTAAGATTCTACGATAAGTGAGATCATATAGCATTTGTTTTTGCTTTACTTATCTCATTTCCCACAATATCCTCAGGCCCATCCATGTTGTAGCAAATGGCTGAATAATATCCAATTGTGGTGCATATGTGCATACACACACATACACACCTATGCATCACATCTTTATCCATTTGGGATTATTTTCTTAATTTCCTTTTCTGGATGGTTCAAGTTAGTGTAGACACATGATGGACTTTTACATGTTGATTTTGTATTCTATAACTTTACTGAATACATTTATTAGTTCTCACAGTTTATTTTTTTTTCTTTTTGAGTCTATAAGATTTTCCATACATAGGATCATGTCACCTGAAAATAGACAATTTTACTTCTGCCTTTTCTGTTTGGATTTCTTTTGTTCCTTTTTATTATCTAACTGCTCTGGCTAGGACTTCCAGTATTAAGTTGAATAGCAGTGGCAATAGTGGGCATCCTTGTCTTGTTTCTGATCTTAGTGGACAAGCTTTAAAATTCTCATAATTGAGTACAATGTTAGCTGTGGTCTTGTCATATATGGCCCTTACTACGTTTTGACATATTCCTTCCATACCTATTTGCTAAGGTTTTTGCTATGAAAGAGTGTTGAATATTTCCAATCCAGATTACTAAAGCAATCTTGAGAAAGAAAACAAAGCTGGAGATACCACTTCTGATTTCAAAACAAATTACAAAGCTACAGTAATTAAAACAGCATGGTACTTGCATAAAGACAGATCTATAGGCCAATGGAACAGAATAGAGAGCCCAGGAGTAAACCGATGTATAAATGGTAAACTGATATTTGACAAGGGTGTTAAGACTACGCAATGGGTAAAGGGTAATCTTTCCAACAAATGATGTTGAGAAAGCTGGACATATATGTGCAAAAATGAAAGTGGATCCCTACCTTATACCGTACACAAAAATCAATTCAAAATGGGTTAAAGACTTAAACATAAGACCTGAAACTGTAAAATTCCTAAAAGAAAACATAGGGGAAATCTTCTTGATGTAGACTTTGGCAATGATTTCTTGGATATGATACCGAAAGCACAGGTAACAAAAGCAAATATAGACAATAGGAGTATATCAAAATAAAAATATCCTGCACAGCAAAGAATGAATGAATAGGCATTCTGCAAAATTGGAGAAAATATTTGCAAACTATCTACCTGATAAGGGAATAATTTCCAAAATACAAGAGAAACTCCTACAACTCAACAGCAATCAAACAAAAAACAAAATCCCAAATAACCCAATAAAAAACTGGTCAAAAGACTGGAATAGACATCTCTCCAAAAAAGATATACAAGTGGCCACAAGGTGTATGAAAGGATGCTCAACATCAGAGAAATGCAAATCAAAGCTATAATGAGATATCACCTCATACCTGTTAGGAGAAAAATTATAAAACATTATGAAAAGTAACAAATTGGAATACTTGTACACTATTGGTGGGAATGTCAAATGATGCAGTAGCTATGGAAAACAGGATGGAGGTTCCTCTGAAAATTAAAAATAGAACTACTATATGATCTAGCACTCTCATTTCTGGGTATAAATCCAAAAGAACTGAAGTCAGAATCAAGGGATATCTTCACTCCCATGTTCACTGCAGCATTATTGCAATAGCCAAGATATGGAAACAATCCAGGTGTCCATAGACAGATTAATGAATAAAGAAAATGTGGTCTATACATACAGTAGAATATTATTCGGCCTTAAAAAAAAGAATATCTTGTCACTTGTGGTAACATGAATAGATACTATACTAAGTGAAATAAGCCAGTCACAGAAGGACAAATACTGCTTGATTTCATTTTTATGAGGTATCTATAACAGTAGAACTCACAAAAGCAGAGAATACAATAGAGGTTACCAAGCGCTGGTGGGGTGGAGGGTGGGAAGGAGTTGGTAGTTGTTCAATGGATATAAAGGTTTCGTCATGAATACGTTCTAGATATCTGCTGTACAACTAGTCCCTGTAGTTAATACAGTATTATGCATTTTAAAACTTGTTAGGAAGGTAGACTCCGCATTAAGTATTTTAATGACAAAGGAAAAACAAAAGAAAATGAAACTTTGGGAGGTGTTGGATATGTCTACTACTTGATTGTGGTGATGGTATCACAGATGTTCGCATATGTCCAAACTCATCAAATTATATACATTGAATATGTACAGTTCTTTATCAACTATATCTCAGTGAAGCTGTTAAAAAAATAAAGGAAAACATCCTCCATAATCTAGGTAGGCCTGATACAATTAGCTGGAAAGCCTTAAGAGGAGAACTGATGCTTCTCTGAGGAATAAGAAATTTTCCTTTGGACTATAACTAGAGCTTATGCCTAAGAGTTCCAGGCTGCCCTTTCTGATGGCCTGGAATAGGGATTTCAGACTTGTCCAGCCAGCCCCCACAACTGTGTAAGCCAATTCTTTGCAGTAAATTTCTTAATATATATCTCCCACTGGTTCTATTTCTCTGGTTAACCCTGACTGATACATCTTTCTTCACCTTCTCCCTTGGCTTTTTATATATTCACATACTAAGAAGTGGCTTTTCAGTGACAATTGGTCTTCTCATACTGATAACGCCAACATTATTGAAACTTTACTTTGTCCCAGACATTGTTCTAAGCACTTGACACACTGTGACTCATTTAATCTTCACAGTAACCCTACCAGTGGGATGCTATTATTATCCTCTCCACTTTATAGATGAGGAAACTGGAAATGGAGAGGTTAATTATCTACCGTGTCATAGAATATGTTAGGGTGTTTAAAGTATGAGTCACTTTGCGATATCTGAGTTCTCAGGATCTGAATCTGATTCAGTTCCTGGAAGGCCAGGGCGAGCTGTCCAAACTGTGATCGTAAAACTACATAACAGCTGTCGATCCCTGCAGAATTCTAGTTAAATCTGTTCTCCTCTTGACTTTTTAAACTTTTATTTATTTATTTTAACACTGTACCATGTCTTTCATCCAGGCAAAGTGGAATCTCTGGCAAGATTCTCCTTGTTGCTTAGTTACACAATCTCCTGAGCTGTCATCACAATCTATTTCTACCTGCTTAATGTATCTCCAAACTACATGATCATCGTTGACCTATATTCATTACTTGAAAGAAACTTAGGAGGACTGAGATATTTTATCAGGGTTTAGCATAGTTCCTAGGCACAAATAAGAATTCAAATAAATATTTGATGAGTGAAGAAGAGGTCTCCCTGAGTTAATGGCATTTCTCTGTGTGTTTGGTCCTGTTTCCACACTTCAGAGGGAAGGGAAGTTATTGCAATCATCTGGTTAATTTTATCAAAGGAGACATTCAAACTGGATAATATGCTTTGATAGTTGGAGACATGGGTGTAAGCATGGGACTGTAGAAATGGGATTAAAGACAGTTTAATGATTATAGACACAGATGCTAGGGGCTGGACAGCAGAAAACCCGAATTCTAGTACAAGTTCTGTTGATAGTGCTGTGAGACCTTGGGAAGGCTTCTTAACCTCTCTGTGCCTTGATTTCCCTCTGTATAAATTAAGTGTCTGTGAATGAGAATTGGAATGAATGCTCTCTGAAGTCCCTTCCAGATCCAGAATTACATGGCGTGGCATCTTTATTCCTTTTTCAACTTTCTATTCCAAAGTCTAAGATTATCATATTAAAGCAAAAAAAAAAATTAATTAATGATCAACACCTGATTAATGTAACACTACTCCCTTTGTTTTCTTTTGTTAGGTATTGTTATACTCCTTGGACAACTAAGTCAATGGCTCATTGTCTCACGATGATCTTCCCAAGAGCTCCATGCAATGAAGGGTCCATTTTTACAGATGATGATCCTAAAGTCCCATAAAGTGACTAAAGGTGGCTTATTCCCAAGCACAAAGCTAGTGAGAGTTGAATTAGGCTATGAATCTGGCTTTATTTCTTCACATCCAAGGCCCTTTATATTATGCCACATAGCTTCACAACATATTTCTGCCAGGTGCCTTTCTAATGGCAGGCATTTCTTTCTCTTCCCGCCCTCGCCTTTTTTTTTTTTTTTTTAAATAACCAACTAATTCGTGGATATCTGACCCTCTCCCAGGGAAGAATATACTTATACACATTTTTGGTGTTCTCTTTGATAATAAGCAACCTTTAAAATGACCAGAATGATTAATCTAGGAGGGGCCTTGCTGAGTTCATTTTAAGGTGGAATTTTAAATAAGACCATCAAAGTGAAATGCTAACAGAGTCAGCAATGTAGGAACCAAACTGTGTTCTTGTATCATTCAGTTTAGACCAGTTTTCTAATGGCAGCTTTTGGAAAATGAGGCAATATTCTATCATTTTAAGAAGATTTTAGGCAAATAAATACAATCATATTTCAGAAAAGCTATGATTAGGGATTTGTAGAATTTCATCTATAATTTAATATTTGGGATGACTTTTTTGTAAGACTTCAATGACAATCCTTAACACAAAGTTTAGTGGTTTACATAGGACTGTAAACATCTTCAAAAATGAATATCAAATATATATTTGCTTATTAGGTGGTTGTGAATTGGGCGAAGGCAGACCTTGGCTGGGTGTGTCCATAGGAAGAGGGTCCAACCTCCTTTCATTATTTTATCCTCACTTTATTGTCATTTCCCACTGCAGACCTGGCAATACCTTCTGGAATCAACCCAGCTGCTAGGATGGGAATTAAAAGTAGCTCCTCCATTCATAACATGATGCCACATGGAGTGAAGACAGAAATCTCCATAGTAGAGGAGGGACTAAAGCTGGATCCTATGACAAGGGCCTTTGCTGGATCTAATGGAGGGCAGAGTTTCTCAATTAAACATCATGTAGGTACAGCTTCAGAAGTGGCGGGAAGGGTTGGGGCCTCAGCCACGTCCATCTCTGGGAGTCCTGCCTGGACTGATGGGCAGGACTAGTGGAAGTCTGACTCTATGAGAGACCAAGTATCTTCTGAGGGGCTCAATCTAAGCTGAGGAGAGAGTAGTCCGACAAAATGGGTCCAGGAACAAAAACTAGATTTTAGAGGGGGGCAAGGCTGAGTAGAGTTTGGTGACAATCACTTGAGTTTTTTCCACAGGACTTGCCCCTCAGATTCATGTCTAAGTTCTGGTGAGGGGGCTATAAATAAAAAGGCAGCTATTTCACAAAATAGCAGGGTCTTACATAGGTCAAGAGGACAAGGGAGTGGTTTTGATGCACTAAGAGCCTCAAAACATAGTTTGGGCATCCTGAGGGCTCAGGTGTATCCATGCAGTGGAGTTGCTGCTTGGGGACTGAGGATGGAGGAAAAGTGGAGGCAGCAGCAAAAAGAATGTCTGGCAGCCTTAGATCCACACTTCTGGGCAGCAGCAGTAGGGGGAAAAGTGTGCTGAAATCTGTGGGATCCATAGAGGATGACTCCCCTTGGCTTGGGGGTTAATGCTTCATGTGAGCTTCTGATACAATGAAAGTGAAGAAGGGCCCTCAGCTGACTTTGGGGTAGCAGAAGCAGTAGACAATGCACAAGAGGAGGGTGTAGGGGAGGGCATAGCCCATGCCATGAGGTAGCTTAAATGACTTATGGGTGAGCATGTGCAAGAACCTGCTTGAAATTCACAAAGAGATAATCAGCGAGTGAACTTTAAAAGGGGGGGGAAATCAGAGGTCCTACTTTAGTTTATGGAGCAAGACCAAGTAAAATGCAGGTTCTACTACCAGCCTCTATTTTAAAATCTACACTAAATATTGAGTATGCTGACCCCTTGAATGAATCTGTGCGCAGTCATCCACCACCTGTCTTCCCTGCCTGGCGGCCTGCCTGCATTCAGTGACCTCCACCTGAAGCAGAAGCATGGAGCATCTGGGACATGAATCCCAGAGGCAGTGGGGGGCGCTCTGTGCTCATCTTGGGGTTGTGCCACCTTCCTTATCAGCACCATATGTCCACATTGATGTAGCTTCCTCTAATTCTGAAACTCAGACCAGGTGCTTAGTGGGATGGGTATCCCAAAGCATGAGCTCCCTTTCAGACTCAGGTCAATGCTATTTACCTCAATCTGTTTCTTATGTCTCACTAATCTGGTTCTGGACTCTCTTGCTGTAGACTTTGCTGCCTTTTCTTCTCAATCTGCTCTTAGTTTACACTTTGCATTTGTCTCACTACATTTACACTAATGTGGCAAAACCTCCTTTTCTAAAATTAGAGCGTTAGTTAAAAATGTCAGTACCCCCAGGAGAGGGAACATCTTGACCTTGGAAGAAACTTGCTAATGGTCTGATAAGGGTGGAAACAACAGCACTCTTAAAGTCATTCAGAATTTGATGACTTTCACTGGACAACTGCGTACTCATACCCAAATCACTCTGCCTTTCTCTACCCAGTTTATTCATCTCTAAGGTGAGGATGATAATTCCTCTCTACTCAGTACACATCGTTGCGCAGATTTATTTGACACATACATATTATTTATGACCTACCATGGACTAGGAATTATGCTCGTGGTGGGGTTAAAGAAATGAAAGAAGCTCATGCCCTCAAGATGGTAACGATACATTACAGAAAATCATGCAAATAGATAATAGTGACACAGTGGAAATGGCAAAAATGGAGGGTTTTCTGGGAGTGCTCACCATGGACTGTTACAGAAGCTTCCAAGAGCAAATAAGAAAGTAGCACCTCGTAAACAGCAATGTGCAAGTATAAGAGATCGTAATCTTATTCACACAGAAGAACAAATGACTAATATCAGACCCTTTTCTAAGTCTAAGGTAAAGACAGAGGGAGCAAGAGAGCACCCCGGGTACCTGAGGGAACAATTGGAAGATGCAGAGATACTTTCTTCTTCCTTGTTTACATTTGAGCTTGTACAGAATTGGAATGTGATCTATCCAATTGGGTGCCTCCTTTCCCCTCACATGACATGCCCCAGACACAGTGTAAGCATCTCAGAGCACTTCTCTGTAGGACCTTGTGCTATATCATGATGAATGCCCCAGGATATGATAATGGAGATGTGATAAAACAAGAAGAGATCTGAGAAGGCACAGATATGGGGCCTGGTGTGGCCTTTGATATTAAATAGCTGTGAGACATTGGACAGATCACTCTACCTCTCTGGGCCTCAGTCTTCATCTGTTTAATGACTGGCTTGTATCAGAGAAATGGTAATAAAAATTTTATGTCTAAAGATTTAATAGACCTAAGGAGAGCTTATTAAACTTCAGATTCTTGGGCCCTACTTTCAGAAATTCTGATTCAGTTTTCTGGGGAGGGTCTGTTTTCAAAACAAAGCAATTTGCCAATTTGGTCTCTGGATACATTGGAAAACACCAGAGAAAATTCAGAGTCCATGGTTTGTGACAATGGTGACAATAATTAGCTATATCCTGGCTCACGTGTCTTCTTCGATTCAATAAGAAACCTGAGTGCAGATGGAAAGCAAATATTCAAAGCCTATTCTGGCTCCTTAATGTCATTCAATGCTGCACTGCTCAAGCAGGCACAAAATTGTAAAATGTTATGCTCATGAGTGTCGGACTGAGAGATGCTGAAGGGGCAGGGCAATGCTTGTGTTGGCTTTATCTGCCAGTTCACACATGTCTTCTCTTCTGGACTGCAGCCAAGCCAGAGACATTCCACAACCAAGTGTGTCCCTTTGGAAGTTTTCACTGGAGATTAATGGCTTTGTGAGGCTTGGTTAGTTCAGAGAAGCGTCAGAGGCTCCCAAATGCTTGTCACAACCTTTTAAACTTTGTACCTCCTACTCTTTAGGAGATTGAAACTTCTATGGATTGTGGCAAGGTGAAGAGACGGCTTTTGATAGTGACTTATGCCTCAAGCTTTAAACAAAAGGTGTATCTTCACGATCAGAGCCATTCTGTATTACTTCAAACTGTTCCCTCTCTTCTGCCAAATTTACAGGTGTAGATCTATCTGAGAAGCTAATATTCTGTCAGGGTATGGGTGGTTGGAACTCAGGAAACTTCCTCACATGAAATGTAAATGTGAACACATCCTTCAACACTCAATTACTCAATATTCATAATACAAGTCAGTCGTTAGGCTGTTGTGATATGATGCATACTGTTCTTAACACCTGATGAAGCACTGCTATCTTGAGAGTTCTGACATTATAGGGTCTCTATTTTTTCCTCTCTCTCTCTCCCCCTTCCTCCTTCCCGCCTTCCCTCTTCCTCTTCTTTTCCCTCTCTTTTTCCCTCTCCCTGTCTCTCATCCCTTGTCTCTTATCTCTATGTCTCCGCTCTCTGTATTTTTTTGAGACCTATTTTTGACAAGTCTGATGTATTCAATAGCAGAGGGGCAGAAAAAGTGACTGAGGATTTAATTTTCCCATTTAATGATTTTCTTTCATTCATTATCAAACCTTTATTGAATATTGTGTCACAGGTATAGGAAATGAGCTAGATGTAGCACAGAGAGAAACAAATGAGAAGGACAAATGAATTCATCTCTACCCATATAAAGTTTACAGTTCAGTGGTGAAAACAAATATTAATCACATATGGGAAAAATGTAAAATTAAAAGAGGTACATAATAGGGACTCAAAAATTTTAGGTGTGTAAATGAACACATGACTGATATCAACATGTTTTGGAGTATCAATAGGACCTGGTATAGAAACCCCTATTTCTTTTAGAATTTAAATCGAGCATATAACATAACCTTAGAGTTATGAGACAGAAAGACTGTCCTAAAGCTCAAGATCTGAGACACAATTTCTACAATATGTGCTGTGAAAAGAAACATAAGTCTAGCCACATCTTATGTTGGAGAAACACTGAGGAGATATACATATTAGGGGAAAACCTCAACATTCTGAGTAAAGATTTGCCTTTCATGGAATCACAAAAAAATTTGCTCTGTGCACTCTCAGTGGAAGTTAGTGGACAGAGTTAGGAGAAGAGGGCTCTTGGTCTCAGAATGGCCATTACCTTTTTAGGCAGGATGCTTCATTTCTCAGGGCCTGAAGGCTATCATTTAGAGAAAGAAAGGATTAGACCCAATGATCCTCAAGTTTCTGTTCTACCCTTAAAATGATTGAGGAATTAAATGGTTTCCCTTTGTGTTCATTAATGCCATTCCCACCCATTAGTGGGATCATAGTTAGTCAACTTTGGGAAGAATCATTGTTATCACGCTTCTTATTAAGAGAACCACATGCTTCTAGCTTCTTGTTCTCCTGTGTCATTGTATCATTCTAGACAGTAATGGCTCACCAAGGTTTGGAAGGAAAAATCTAAAGTTTTCCCATTTGATTTCTACATGGTATAGATCTAATTTTAACAGGAGTTGATCTTTCCTCTGGAAATGTCAAACTAAATTTTTTAAACTGAAAAATTCTTATATGACATGGAGGAAAGATTCCTTAACCCTACTGAAAAAGGTGAATTCCAGTTGAATGATGATCCCTGAGTGAATGTCCTTTGACTGACTGAATAGGGGTGACATGTACAATGTAGGCTTTAAGTCCTATAGGTCAAAGGTTACAACTCTCCAGTTTTGCTTGTAAGGCATCACCCTGTATTGGTGATGCCTAATAAATACATGCTTTTTGTCCCATCACTTCAGTTGTTTTTAATAGTTAGTATTTGAGTTATTTCTGTGTGCCAGGCACTCATTGGCCAAGTTCTTTACGATCATCTCATTTAATCCTCACAACAACATTTTGAAGGAAATTGAAGTTACAGTAGTTAACTTTATTGAAGTCACTCAGTTAGAAAGTGGTAAAGTTGGGATTTGAACCTTGATCTCTTGGGAAAGAGTCATGACTTTCCATACATCATATTACCTATTTATTCATCATTGCATGAACATTTATTGAGTATCTGCTGTATTTTCTATAACTTTCTGGGTATTGCTTATATTATAGCTGAGACAGAATGGTATTTCACTATTTTTATGAAGTCAATTCACATCAGCATTTATCAAGCTTCAGAGCATTCTATAGAATTCCTTGGTTGGAATGACCTTCTGTAGGAAATCAGAGATATAAGGTATTTTAAATAGAGAATGACACAATAAGACTAGCAATGCAGAGAGATCACTCTGGCTGCTAAGTGGAATATGAATAAAGGGCAGGAAACAGAAGTCCAATGAGGGCCTGTGATGTGGGAAAGATTACAGGGATATTAAGAAAGTGGCAACTATAGGTCTCGATCTCTAAGTGGATGTTAGGGTTGAGGGAGAAGAAGAGGAAGAAGAAATTGATGATTATCTCCAAGTTTCTAACTTGGGTTATTCAAGGAACCATTTAACTAGATGAGGGCTAAGAGACAGTTTAGTATTTAGCCATGTTAAATGTTGAATCCCACATTCCTGACCTTTAATAAACAGCATGATTCTCTGGACTCATGACAGGTAATCATTGTTTCTTTTAGCAAAATGTCTATGTCTCTATGTTTCTAAATGAGCCATGCTGCTCGTAGTTTATTGATTGCTACAATTTGATGCCCGAAGATAACCTTCCATTGGCTCCCTGAGGAAGAAAAGGCACTTGAAGACCGGAAAAAAACAGATGACTCCAATTGTATGGCTTAATCCATCTGGAAACCATGAGCTGGCAATGTGGGACTCATTGACAGCCAGGAAGAAGTCTTGGCACAGCCAGACAACTTGATTAGTGTGTATTTTCAACATAAGCTTATTTACTTGCTTCTCTTGTTTAATTTTTGCCTATGCAACCACTATAGGTGTTTAAGACTTGAAAGTTTTTTTTTTTTAAGGAAGAAAATGATCTTAAAAGCATGAAGAAACGAGCCACTCCTAACCAATCACATGAAATGATCTATAGAACAGTTTTGTGGCTGTTGCATCCAAGTCAACTCTAGATGTTTAAATGAGACTAACCATTTATCCATAAGACAACATAAAATAAACTCAGGCGTTCCAGTCAGATTCATGAAAATTATTCTGGATCCTCTTGCTTCACCACTACCATTGATCTTGGTCCCCGCTCAGTTCTAGAGCCTATAATGTTTCTTTGGATTGCTTGGGACCTAGCTTATCCTTGAGCACAATAGAAGCCTTGATGCCCAGTACTCTTTAGGGCTTTGCTAATCCTTGGGGTCCTCTCACTTATGTCTCTTTTGGGCTACCATAATATCTGACCCTGGTCTAGATCCTGAATCCTCACCCAGAAATTGGCTTTTGACTAGAGCCTTGTGTAGACTAACTTTAGCCACAGTTGAAACCAAGCTTAGAATAATCCAATACTGCTACTTCTTCCTCCTCCTCCTCTTCCTCCTCCTCCTTTTTCTTCTTTAAATAAATTTATTTAGTTATTTGTATAAGGTCTCTCTGTCACTTAGCCTTTCTACATAGACTCAGTCAGTTATGGTCCATCTAAGTCTCATTGAATTATGACACATACTTACCTACTGTGAGAAAAAGAGTTTGGAAGTTCCTGGTGAAACAAGAAAACCAAAAATTTGTACAAAGTTGTTAGACTAAAATTGTTACAATGAAACTCTATTTGTCAAAGAGAATAGCTGTTCCTCTTCTAAACAGTAATTATTATAGACAGACTTTGAGTAGAATGCTTTCCTGAGAGAGGATGAATTGGTTCTCTGAGTCAGTCAGGTATCCTACTCTTTTCACATGGATGGAGTCAGACACGCATTTGCAAGATGAACAAGCAGAGTGTTGAGATTCTGACGGTATTAAGCAGGGCCACTGACCTGTCTTAACAGGTTTATTATCCAGGTAATTGAACTTTTCTTCTCATTCCATTCCTATCACTGTAGAGACCAATAGCTTTATTTGTCTCTGGGGAGATGAAACAGAATTTCTTTACCTGGGAAGTGTAAAGCCATCCATTCACTGATGCGAGCAGTCCTCTTAGTAACAGCCTCATCAATAATGACATGGGAGGCCAGCAAAAGTAGTGGAAACTAATCAGAAATTTCTTCTGGCTAAGATAACGGTCAATGTATTTTCAATGGTGTTTTTGATAAATGGACCCAAGATTTCAACTAAATTCCATTCTCTACATCAGGTTATCATACAAAAGAGCAGAAATCAAAATTTATTAATCCCTACAATAGCAAAATATTTTAAAAGTTTGTTTCACAGAGGACCAATTCTATGGGAGGTTAATAAGCATTAACAAAAAATAAAAAAGGGTTGGATCATCAAATAAGTTTGGGTTACCTTGGGATAATAGAAGTTAAGTGGTTTTGTCTTTCTAGGGATTTCTACAGGCTTTGGCATGCCAATGTGCAGGGCATATTACTAGGGTGATGCAAACCTGTCATCACGGGTACAAAATTTAAGGAAGCACTTGTTCTCAGGGAACCTCAAGGGCAGAGTCGTCACTTGCATGAAGCCTGAGAGTGAGTGCTTCCTTAAACTTTGAATTCAATACATCTGTTGTCTTACCCTAATCCTGGTCTTGCTAATGTTTACTGTGAATAATTTTCAAGATTAGCACATAATATACAGTATTTCCCAACTTATATGGCTAAGGAATCTGTGTGTATATGTGTATAAAGGTAAAACTTTTCATGAGATGAGTGTCTTGTGAAAAGAAGTCTGAGAAATAGGCTTTTTTTTTTTTTTTCACTCATTCGATATATATTGGTTTTGAGTATCTACTATAGTACCAAATAATGTCAAGGCACTAGGGACATGACAAGGAAAAGGAAATAGACCTTTTCCTTAAAATGTTCAACATTAGTAGGGAAAATCAGTCCAAGTAAACCATGCATAAAATTTATTAAGTCTTATGCAAGAGGTGCTTCTAATTTGGAGTGTTGTGAGATTGGTGTGGATGGTATCTGACTTAGACTGGAGTTTGAGGAATGCCAGTGAAGGATTCGTAGTAGGGCTGAATAAGGAAGCTCAGTTTTGGAGGACAAATCCAGTTAAGTCTGAGATACGAGAGGCGACAAGTCTGCCAGAGGGAAGGAACAGCAAGTGCGTGCTGTGCGTACTGAGGCATGAGGACCTGCGGTGTGCTTGGGACGTGCACGATGTTGGTCATGCTTGCTGTGATGAAGCCATGGGGAGGATGACAACTTTCACTGAACTCTGGGAGGTTCGTAAGAATGAAGAATTAATAGCATGAATACATGTGTATAAACACACTCCACTGACCAACGTATGACCAGAAGAACACACACAACAAGAAACAACAAAATTAAGAACATCAAAATCCTAATCAGGGTTTATAGGGCCCTGAAGGTCTCTGCATACTTTTCTAGCCTCATTTTCTTCCCCTGGCCCTCATCTTTCCCTCTCACTCCTAGTTCTTTAACCATACAGGCATTCTTTCATATTCCTTCTTCTATCAGAGTCTTGGCACATGATGCTGTCTCTGACTGAAATGTTTTTATCTCTCACTTTTTCTAGGTAACTCTGTTTAAATTTCAGGGTATCAGCTTAAATTTACCTTCTTTAGGTACTCAAACTAGATCTAGTTTTAAACTTTCTTTTCTCCCTGTACTTTTTCTTCCTTGCACATTTGAGATTATACATTTTCATATCATGATTCATATAATGATTACCTGATTAAGGTCTATCTCCCCCATAAGCTGCAAGTTAGCTCCAGAGACAGCAAACACTTCTGTTTCATTTACCATTTTATTCTACACAGCTAACACAGAACTTTGTATACTTTAGGTGCTTAGCAAATATTTGTTGAGTGACTGTGTTCAGAGTTGGTTAGCTATCAAGTGTGGTGTAGGGTTGCTGCTGGATGGGCTGTATTTCCCTTGTCTCTAGTTAGCACCTGGGGAATGTAATCTGTTTCCCCTCTGAGATGAAGTGGTTAAGAAGGGGGTATACTTTCTCTACTCTCTTTCCCTATCCTCTGGCTGAAAGTGAAGGATTTTAAGGCTTTAGAGGATAGTGGAGCTACAAGGTGAACAGAGTGTGGATCCCTGAATCACTGTATGAAGATTGACCATAAAACAGATAATTAGATTCTCCTTGACTGAGAAATAAACTTCCATTTTACTAAGCCACTGAGGATTCAGATTTTAAAAAACACATGTAAATAATATATGTAAAAGGATAAATAAAAGATTAAAAAGCAATCTAGATGTGATCATAATAGAGCTCGTTCTCTAGACCACATTAGTCAAGGACTTTTAACAACATTTAATGAAAAGGAGCTGGGATTTAATAGAAATCTTGTTGTTATATTTATTTTTTTTCAGATTAACTGTATAGTAAAATAATTACAGCTTTCATTATAGACCTGGATTTGATCCAGTTAATTTACGAGCCCCTGATAGACTGTTACAAATGAATTCCTGTGCTGCATAAAAAATACCTGTTTTTTAGAGCTAAAATTCTCATGCTCAGAATGAGTAAAACTAGGCCAGCATAACCCCTTTAAAACACCATTTTACCAAGATTTGTTTTGGTTTGAACATGCAATACATTAAACTAGTGTAATCCTTCTATTAAACCAACTTTCCTCGATACCTTTTTTCTCTTATCTTACAAATATTTTTGAGCACTAACCATGGAACAGGTATTGTGCTAGTCATTGGCAATAAGATGATGAACAAGATAGTCATCACTTCTGTCACCACGGAGCTTACAATCTAGCAAGAAAGACAGACAATTAACTAAGCGATTACAACGCAGGATGATAAATGCTATCATAGAGAGTGTACAGGGTGCTTTGAGAATATTTTGGAGTGCCACTATAGCAGATACTATCAATATGTTCCACCCATATTGTATTTGATTCCTTTACCATTTGGGGGCACACCAATTCTTGATATCCTTTCTTCCTAACACCCAGCACCCATATCTTTGTTAGAGGACTGTCCTCAAGTTTCCAGGCTGTTTTTCCCCAGTATGTAGTACTTGAAGTGCTTGGGGGCAGCTTTAACCAGTGACTGACACATGCAGAAGTTTAACCATTGTTCCTGATTGAAACAACTCTGACATGTGACTACACCCTTTCCAGGTATTCCTGGTAAGACTGAGCCAAAATCACCTTTTTGAGACTTTGCTTGATATCTGCCCTTGCTTTGCCAACTTTACATCTCTGATCCCTTTTGCCCATTTCCCATCAGTTATTCCTGGGAACATGTTCACATGAATCCTAGTCTCAGTGTCAGCTTCTAAAGAACCCAATTTACAGTAGGCATCTAATGAAGTCCAAAAAAATCAGTAAAGACTTCTTGAAAGATGTACTACTTAAGGTGATATCTGAATGGATAAGTAGAGTCAACCAGCTGTGTGGGAGTGGGTGGAAAAGAAGGATACTCTAGGCAGGGTTGAGAGTACATCCAAAGGCTTCTCCTTGAGAAGCTGTGGTTGGGTGCAAATCATCTCTCCTGAATCCATCTTATTTTTCCATTTTGGCAAGTTTTATGGTGAGCTTACATTTTCCTTAAATTCTATATCAGAGATACAATGTCCCTGTTTCCTCATTATCAACATTTATTAGGGGACTTTTTTAAAACTACAAAACAAAATGTATTTGTTTCTCCTTTATTGATAGATTCATTGCCTGTGTCAGTGTGAATAATGCTTTGGCAAAAATGGAAGAGAGATGGCCCATTATGTGTAGTGATATAAATTATTCTTGATGGAGATGGTCCCTGTTCATCAATACTGATGTGGCTGTGTCATCAATTTAATAGCTGAACGCTAAGGACCATTAAACCCAGCACTGATTGCCATACCACTATTTATAATAATACCCAAGAGTAACATGTAATTAATTTCATGACTGATTGACAAAGTAAATTGCAGAGTAATCAATCATTTTGTATAAACGCTTGTTACCAGGTTACATGTGGGATGTGAAGGTTGACTTGTGATGTTTCAGTGCTTCCTTGTCTAGATTGTTGATCTTGGCTAGTATGAGGCTCCACACTGATAGAGACTTCATTTGCAGATCCAGATGTAAAGCTGGTCATTGTACCTTGATATTCAACCCAATCTTGCTGTTTAGCTTGATCTTTAACCTATGCACTTTGAGAAGGTGACTAATATGAAGAATCTTTCGGTTCCTCTTTATTTGGAATGGCATTCTTTTTTTACGTCTCCCCCACTCAAGCTCCCCGCGCCCCCTTGCCCACTAGTCTCTGCTTTTGCTGAATTTTCCTTCTGTAGTTTGCCTTTAAAACAAGCAATGTATACTCTTCTGTAATAGTTTCCTCTCACTAAGGCTATTTTGGAACTTGTTCACTTTGAGCTGACCAGGAATGAATTCATACCATGAGCACAGGTAGTTGAGACCAAGTCAAAGTTTTCTTCTCATGTATGGACTGTTTTGTAAAGTTTACAGTCACCCAGAAGGGTCAGCTTGTCTGCCAATGACAGATACTTGTAATTTCAGAAACTTTAGGTTCTGTGTGTCCAAAAGAAAGACTGAGACAATTGTTGAGATTCATTCCAGGTATGATTTCATCAGTGTGAGTTTCTTCTGTGTGAATACTGAGGCTGATATGCCATGTTCTAACATGGCTGTCTGTAAAAACTGGACCATGTGGTTAGGTGCAGTTTTCCTTGAAGTGAGAAGGCAGTATTTGAAATATCAGTCACAGAAGAAGAGTCAGGTCCTTAGAGCAGTGAAAGAGAGGATTCTGTGCCACTCTCTTGGCATCTCTCTCTTAGATCTAGACTAGGATGGAAGATACATAGCACAGGCATTATTATTTATTTCCCCGTCCTTTTATCCTCTTCCATGGCAGATATCACCAATCAATCATTGTACCTTCCTCACTACATTGAGAGAAAAACCTCAGACTCCTCCTCAATCCAGCATCCCAGTCAGGCACTGTCTATTGTTTAGAGTTGGAATATAAGATTAAAACCTATTTCCTATTATAAATCTCGGGTCTGATGAGTCAGAACGCACACCTATCTAGCACATGCCGATGGTAGAATGGGTGCCAGGAGGGAAAGAACTACCCAAATGTCATTGTCTTACCCACTGGGGCAGGACCGTGAGCCTGAGCGTGAGCTATATTCTTGTAAACCAGGTCATTTTCACTTAATACCACTTCCTGGGTTTATTTTCTCTTTTTTCTCACCTGTCTTTTAGTGATATTTGGTTTGAATGATTTGGCCTTGTCAGTCTGGGCCAGAATACAGGAGGAGAATCATGTGTCCATGGTTGGGTCAGAGTTAAGTGGGAAGCTGGGTTAGCTTGGGATCATAACACATCTGAGACTGCTTATTTAGTGATTACTCCTCAGAAGTCTAGGCCTTACTTTTCCTTTCCTTACTCTGAGATTCTTCCCCCTACAGATGGCCTAGCGACCCCTAGTGTTAGTTCATTAAAGAAGGTAGGTTTCATTTTTGTAACTTTGCCAAGGCTATCAAGAACTCATAACAAGGTAGCAAGAAATTATCATCCCATCTCTCCTTCTCCCACCTCTCCTTTTCACTAAGCCATAGATTTTCCATGAAAAGTTCTTCTAATTTTACATGTTACTAAAGCCACATGATTAGGTATCAAACGTAAAAGTCTCCTGATGATTAAAAACTTCAGCATCCCGTGGATATAGTGATGATGATGATGGTGGTGATGATGATGATTTCCTCAGCATGAGTTTCTAAGAGAACCACAGACTTTGCCTTCTTCTCCTTCTGTCATTACTTAGAAGTTTAGCTTTTAAGATGCTCTCTGAGCTTTGATCTATGAACAGGTGAACGGATTGGCAAACACAGATCTTGCAATATCTTATAATTAGAAACAGTTACCTTGGCAAGCAAGTATGTTCTCTATAGACCTAAGCTCTTCTTTGACATGTGAGTCAAAAGAGAATTTGTAAGCAACCTGTACAGGCATCTGCTCTTAGAGGATTCAGCTTGGCATGTAATCAAGTTCAACAGAAAGATTTGGACATACGATCATTGCTAAACAGACCATCATTCTCTGTGTCTCTCTGGTCATGTACAAATCATTCATTTGCCAGATTCTTTGTAATTCCACTAATTAAGGCATCCAATTGGTCTTTTTGGCCCTGGGTAGGATTCTACAAAATTTTTCTTCAAAGCCCAAACATCACCCGACCAAAATCAAAGTGGAATTAAGGCGTAATATTTAAGATTTATTTTTAAACTTAAGTGCTCCGTGGATTGATATTTGACTGTGTGATTGGCCTGGTACTCATTTGGGTTCCTTCCCAGGCCAGCATGGAGAAACATGCATCTACCGTTATTCAAATGAGTTGTCTTTGGGATTTCACTAGTTTTATATCCCAGGTTAGTTGATAAGAGTGGATCAAAGGCAGAGAAAGGAAAGACAGGGAAGCTTATGTGAAGATAAAATCCATTCTGTACATTTCTATGCTATTGTTTAATCACTATCTCACTTATTCATCTCAACATCGTGCCCCTAATATGTGCTTAGCACCTTGCCAGGAAAAATGCCACATACAGCACCTGTTTAAAAACATGGTCACTGTCCTCAAGGAGCTGCCATCGAGTAGGGTAGACAAATACATATTGCAAGTAGCCTAAAACTAGAGTGAAATTGTGTGACAATTTATTAGGAACCACAGAGAAAAGTTTGAGTGAAAGCAAAGGAGAGGAGTGATCTGTTGTGTGTCCTCATTGGACAAGAGAGCAGGGTTGGAGTCTTACTTATCTTTGTAACTTGTCCAGGAAAAAATTAGACATTTAATAAATGTTCGATGAATGCGACTGAGAGGGAACATGGAAAGTTTCCTGGAGAAATGTATAGTTTAGATTGATAGAGAGGAAGTAGGAAGAAATACTATGTAGGAAACTATGTAGGAAGGGGCTCAGAAATAATGTGGGTTTGTGTGTCGGGGGCAGCCTGCTGGAGTAGAAGTGAAAGACAGAGAACACTGAAAGAGAACTGATGTACACTGATGACATTCATCCTTAGTTTGGGCTTCCTCCCAGATTTAACCCCTAGGTAGAAGTCACTAGAAATATAATTCTTGTACTTTCACTCAAAAGTAACTAGAGAAACAACACAGCCTCTTTTTCCTAACCAAGTACTGGGTACTGCATTGTTCTCATGGGAAATGGAGTCTTCCTGGGGTCTTCTGAAGCTCACAAAAGTCTTAGGTCAGTGTTCCCAAATGTTAGTATGCAAAAGAATCTCCTGGAAGGTTTGTCAAAACAGATTTCTGGGCCCCATCTGCAAAGTTTCTGATTCTGAGGATTTGTGCTTCTAACAAGTCCTCTGGTGATGCTGACATGCTAGTTCTGTCACCATAGTTTTGGGAACCACTGTCTCAGATAAATATACAGTTACCTTTCTTTCACATTTATACACTTATTCAAGACATGGAGAGAATCAAATGTCGTAAGATGGCTGTGATTAGCAGAGCCCTTTAAAATGTCTGCTGAAGGTGGCTGCTTCAAAGATGCTTGGTTTTGGGTGATATAATGTTTCTGGAATAAAATGGCATTAATTTCCAACTTATAAGTGATTATACTCTAGAATTTCTTATTTTAATTGGATGTTTAAAACTCAGAACATTATACTCCTCAGAGCAACCAAGTTGTAAATAGTGTTTAAATCTCCAGCTCAGCACAAAACCCAAATTCACCTGAAATATATCTAATGAACTCAATTCTAAAATAGACAATCACAGAAAATAACATTATAGCAATACTTCTAGTTAAACACAATCTTGAACGTGTGTGCTTTCCTTAGTTCAACAGTTAATCCTTATAAGTTACATGACCACTAAATTTTGATAAATTAAATTACATCTTAGTACATTAGGAACCTCACTAATTGAATGATCTTTAATCAAAGGAAAACAGAGTAGCCTAGAATAAATTTTAAAGTAATGAAATGGTGCATAAAGGAATTGTTAAAACCTTTGTGCTTTTTAAGTTGGAATTTATTTGTATATATCATAGTTACTTATAAGAAAGAAAATTGGTTTACTTAGGCACTCAGCCTTTATTATGACCCTGACTTTGAACACTTTACTGGACAGGCTAGACTTGAGAATATCTGCTGTTCCCACATGTCTCTTCTGAGGGTTTATCTCTACATACGTTGCCATAACGGTGCCTCGTGCCTGTGCTCCCCGGAAGTGGTCACCTTTGTTTAAGAACAGTGAACCTGTAGGTTGGCCAGAAGTCTGTTAGATGATTTGGTGTGAAAGTTTTGCTCATCATAGACGAGGAGACTAATTAGACCAATCAGAACTTGAAGCAGAAAAAGAACGAAGCTGCTGGCTTGGGGAATAGTAGCTGGATGACACAGTGAGAAGAGCCAAGATGCCAACATCACAGAGCATGAAAATAAACATTTGTAAACCCCTGCTGCTTAGGTGGACTAGATGACCCAGTCACTGACGCTGCTCTGAACTCTGGATGATTTATTGAGCCCTGAACTTCTTAATAAACTCTGTAAGACTCAATGGTTTAGCTGTTCTTGGAATCCTGAAACTGTAGCAAAATTTCCTATCTTCCTTTTTTTAACGAGGAGAATTCTTATATAACTCACTCAAACTAAAGGTCAGCAAAATTCCTTTTAATAAAAATGGCCTAACCAACATAAACTCCTAATAGAAATCTTCTGGTGTTAGATTTGGCACGTGTTGATGTTTACTCTCCAATCTTCATTTCAGGTCTCTATCTGAAAAATTTGGACCATATGTCTTTCCTCTCCCTCCCAGTCACTCCTAACTACTGGATTAGTAAGTTAAAATTTGCACAGTTTTGAATTCATCAGAACTAAAGGCACATAAAAATGCAAGGAATTAAGTAACAGACAGTACATAAAAGAGAAAGTAAGAATGAGAGTCAGGGGGATGAGCTCTCACCACAAAGGAAGATGAGGTGCATCTATAAATAATTAGCTCTGCCAACCTCTGTAAAACTTCGGTCAATTGGACCATGTCCACTAGGGATAAGAAGGGTGAGGGACATACTTGCCAATGTAGCTGAGCTGTAACATGAGCCAGAGAAAAATGTGCATCAGCTACTCACTCTGCTCTTGTATGATGTAAATTTATATAGTCTGAGCACCATTCTGATGAATGCTGGTATTCTTAGATTCATTAAATGGCAACTTACTATGCCTTGTCTCAAGTTGGTCACAGAAATCTTAGTATCTTAGGTTCAATGGCAACTTGAGAATCATCCACTCTGACTCTAATTTTAAGGATAAGGAAACTGAGGTTGTTAGAGGATGAACATCACAAAATTTATTCATGATAGTATGCTTTAAAGCCTTGCCCTACTTGCTCTTGGCTCAGAGGCAGTAAAACTGTATTTTTTAAACCTATTTAGTTACTTATTTTCTGGGGATATTTATAGTAAATAGCTCCACTGCCACCACATCTTGTCTCAACTGATTCTCTCAACAGTCCCTTGAGATGGGCAGAGCTATCTTTTCTATTTTATAGATGAATAGGCTAAAGCTGAGAGAAGCTAGGCTACTTTTTGGAACCCCAGATCCTCTGACTTCTAATCCAGGTGCCTTTCCAATGGATAATAGATTTTAAAACACTTTTTAAACTTAAATTTAGAATAGAAATGCTGGTCTTTACTATCACCTGCACCTTCATCCTCATGCCACATTCCCTGGACTATAGCAAAGGCCCATCCTTAAGGACAGAGTCATCTTTGTTTTTTTTTGGTTCTCTGCACAACACTTTGTAATTATAGGAATTTTCCTCAGATTAAGTCAGGATCTCTACTGGATTGTAAACAGGATCCCTTTGAGTGGTGGTAACTTTTTTTTGATTCCCAACAAACTATTCTAAGCCTTTGCTTAATCACTACAACCATTTTCTTCAGAAGCTACTATTGAACATCAACATTAACACCACCAGCACCACCCAAGCCACTCATTCATTCATTCATTCATTCATCCATCATTTCCTGGGCAACTGCCATGTACCAGAGACTGTGTTAAAGGCTGAAGATACAAAGATAACAAGGCATGATTCCCGTTTTCCCAGAAGGTTAGGATTTAGTGTGTGTAGACAGGCGAGGATTTAGGAGAGGAGAGGGAAAGAGGAAAAACAAGCAAATGCACTAGCAGTTATAGGGTTGAGCACTTGCTCTGATAAAGGTGAGGATAGGATATGTGTAAACACAGAAGATGGTTTTAAGTTAGAATGAGGATCTGGGAAGGCATTTTAGAAGAGTTGGTACTCATTTTGGGAACCACCCCTCTGCAAGAAACATGTTCTTCTGAATCTACAGGAGAGCTCTTGGTACAAGTAGAGAAGGCTACAGATGGTAGAGAATGTTTCTTTCAATTTCGATACTCTGCTATCCCAAAGGAGGAGGACTTTTATGGCAAAAAGGAAGGATCAAGAAAGAGTCATAATGAAGTCTGGCTGACATCTTTGCCTGAAGTTATATAAGCTAGGACACAGGCTATCTTAAAGATGTATTACCCAATAATCCATTTTACAGAGAAGTGAAATTAAGTGACTATTTCAAAGAGAGGCAGCTATTTACTGGGAGGACTTAAACTCAAGTCTCATGAGCTTCTCTCGCTCCACCCCATATGTTTTTCTTAACATTGCAAATAAGCTCTTTGGTCTCTGTTTTCTGTGCGTATTGACAGGCCAAAAGAAATAAGGTTGGGTTTCACACAGTTCTGATGCTGTTCAGTTGCACAGCAATTTGAGAAGATAAGCTTCCCTTCGGTCTTATTTTAATTAAAAAAGATTGGTCTTACATAAATATAGAGAAGGCTTATTTGATAGGATTTGAAGGAGCTCTCTTCAAAGGTCCCTCTGCTCCTAAAATATTTATCTCTCAGGGGATAGAGTGTCAGTCATAACTGGGACAAGGTTGAACGGCAGAGACTTCTGGGCAAAAAGCACATTCTATCATCATAACCTTAGAGTTCATTACTTTCTGAAATGAGTAGCTCTGTCACTACCAAATCTGTGAGGGAACAGGTCAGAGTATGAGAGACATCACTTTGGAGTTGGGTACAAGATAAATCCTGGACATATCAAGAATTTCTGATGGGATTCACAACAGGAAACCTGGAGTAATATATAGGGTTTAGGGGCTGGGGGAGTGAATACTTGGATGGTTTGGGAGGACAGAGGCAATACTACACACATAGAGAAAGATGACACTGAAGAGACAAGCTCAACTTGTGTCCTTGCTTTCTATGTGCTTCTGAGAACTGTATTACTCATTTGGTTTTCCACTTGTATGTTCTACAGCACCTATGCCTTCTCGTAGCATTTCTAGGATATTCTTAGAAAGAAAGTGCAGCTAGGGAAAAATTATTTTCTCTGTATTTGCACCCAACTTCTAGGAACCTGTTTGATTACCACTAGAGATGAAGTGTCCAAGCCTGGGGCAATTGTTGGAAAAGACATTTCTCAGTGCCTAGAATATCTACCAAAGTGTGTTCAAGAAACATCCACTATTGGGGTAGGGGAAGCAGGAGAGGTCCCTACTCCCAAGGAGGGAGACATCATTGGCCTATGCCTACTGGTTGAATGAGCATACACAGTGGTTCATGTCTAGGGGCTTATGTGTAAGCCAAGATTTAAGGACTATCAGCATTCAGAGAATGTTAGCTTGAGGAAGCTGGGGGAGGTTTTGTGGAAACATTATGGTGTGAGCTTTGAAAGATTTAAGTGTGGCAGGTGGAGGCGCAGGAAAATTGTGGATAAGGTTGTGAAGTGATTGCCTGGAATGGAGGAAAACGGGCTGGTTGAGCAGGGAGCACTTGGGACAGAGCAATTGTTGGGGGAGGAATGAGACTGTGGTAAAATGGGGAGACAGATTAAGGAAGGCCAGGCAGGAGACCTTCAGAAAGAGCATCCTAATAGGACTGGAAAAATCCCAAGTCCTCGTAATGGTGTACAAGGCCCTAAACAATTCCTTGACAATATCTCCCGCCCACACTCTCTCGCTCATTCTGCTCCATATGTAGCAGCCTCTGTACCCTTCCTCAAATTTGTATGGAATGTGCCTGTCTCAGGGACTTTATGCTTGTGTTTGCTTGGTGTAAAACACATTTTTCACATATTTTGGCATGGATTACTCTCTTTCCTCCTTTTGGTTTGTGCCAAGGTGTCACTTTCTTAGGAAGTCTTCTCCGACCATTCTAAGGATGAGTGCTTTCGTCTGCCACTATTTCTCTTGCCTACTTTATTTTCCTTTGTAAGACTTATTACACCTGAAATGCCATATATTCTGCTAAATTTTTGTTTTCTGTCTGTCTCTGATACTGGAATTCTAGGTCCATGAAGGTGGGAATATATTTTGTCCATTTTATTAACAGCTGTATCAGAGCTTATACAAATGCTTGGCCTTAGTATATGCTCAATAAAAATTTGTTGGGAAGGAAGGAAGGAAGGAAGGAAGGAAGGAAGGAAGGAAGGAAGGAAAGAAAAAAAGAAATGCATGTTCATTTTCACGTGGTAAGAGAGATTGACAAGGGAAATCAATGGAACATTATGAAACCATTGATTTTTGCCTATCCTCTCTCTAAGACTTTTCACTAAAAAGTAGTTCAATCTATTGATTAGCACTCCCTCATTTCCTTTACTTATTTATGGTAAAGGTTATTATGTTAATGATTAGCAAAAAGTCTACAAGGGTGATGAGGAGCTAAAAGAAGGAGAGATGAAGAGAAGAAGGAAGAGCAAAGGGAAAGACCATGGGGTCTTATAAGAAGACTATTGGATATGGTTTCTGGTTTTAAGTTTCAGCTCTACCACTCACTAGCTGTGTGACTTTAAGTAAGTCACTTCCATTTCTGGGCCTCAGTCTTCTTCACTAGAAATGGGCCATGGTTTAGATCAGGCAAAGCTTTTATTGGGCACTTTGTTGCTGCTTTCCCTTTATAACCTTAGTAGTACATATCAGTAATCCTTCATGGAGCTCTTATTAAACTTGGATATGATTCAAAATAGTGCTCAACATGGCAGTCTAGGTAGCCTACTATTAATGGCTCAGAACTCTCAGAATTGAGATGATGTCACTGTCATGCTTGTCTTAGATTGTCTCTTGGGTAACTTTCACCTTATTTAGTTTATTATACATTAAAGTTTGGAGAAAGGAGGTATGGAGAGTGAGATGTGCATGAGGATGGAGAGAAGGAAATCAGAGGAAAAAGAGAATTAAAATAAGGTCAGTGGGATGATGAGGAGGATTCCTAAACATTCTACAGACATGTTGTTGGTACTCTAAGCTATTAGAAATTGGATGTATAATGGGTTTGTTTTAAGGAGATAGCTTATAGATAGAAAATGGCTAATAGTGTGATGAATCTCAAACTAGAATGCATCTGAATTATCTAAGGCTTTTAAAACACAGATTTCTGGATATCGTTTTTCAGAATTTCTGATTCAGTGTATTTGGGGTGAGCTCAAGCATTCGAATTTCTAACGAGTGCTCAGGTGATGCTGCTGGTGTAGAGACTTTGCTATTTGAAACTTGCTATAGGAGTCCGAAGTATATAGAGAAAAAGACCTCAATGGTTTGGTCAAGAATAGACTCCAGCAATCTGTAGTAGAGAGCCTGGTCACCATTCTAAACCCTCTACCATTACCTTAAGGAGAAAAAGAGGGTTGGGACAAGTGGTCAAGGAAGAGAATAAAATAGGGCGTTAGTCATAATATCCCAAGAGTCTTTGGAGCCGCCAAGAAATAGAATTGCTTCTCAGTTTATACCAGCCTAAAATTGCCAAAAATAAAATGGAAATGGTCCTTAAAGTCTAGCTAATCCCACAGCATGTGCTATATATATATATATATATATATATATATATATATATACACACACACACACACACACACACACACACACACACATGTATATATATAAACACACACATGTATATATATAAACACACACATGTATATATAGATATCACAATAGCATGCAGCATGTGGTGCATGAGATATATGCCTGTGGCAGTCCTGCTGCAGGGAGGCACAAGACCTTGAGAATGGTGATGGAACTTTCTAGCCTATAGGGATCTAGGATTCATCTATCTCAGCCTGCTGAATAGTAAAGTTGTCATGCTGCTTTTTTTTTGTAGAATAAAAGTCAAGCACACCCGGAGGCACTTCCTAGAACTATGGTTGACATAACTGTGGGGGAAGATTAGATTTCTTTGTGCATCTGGGTGCTGAGAAGGAAGGAGAACCTTTATGAACATTTCCTTGTGAATGGGAGGAATCAGTGTAGTATGGAGAACTCCAAAAGCCCACATAATTACATGATAAAGTTGACACTAGGTCAGCAGGGAAGGTCCTGGCAGAGATATTAACCAATTGTTGCTAGTTGTCCTTTTATGACATTTATAGATCAGTCAACATCCCCCAGCTGTGATAAACACAATATGGCAGGTACTGTGCAGAGAAGTATAAAGGGCAGAAAGAGAAGATAATTCACAGTAATTGAACTCTGGACTCTGTGTACAGTGAAATGCACACACAATCCTATTAAATTCTTCAAACAGCCCCTGAACTCTTCATTGTACAGGTCTGGGAAGCTAAGTAACTTGTCTAAGTTCACCAGCTTGAAAAATATTCATACAAAGGTGTGCCTAATTTCCAAGCTCAGCTTGTTTCATTCTGCAGTCTTGCCCATTCTCACCAGATGATAAGAATCACTTGGGGTGTTTATTATACACATAGATTCCAAGGCCTCTGGCAAGACTTAGAATCTGAATTTCTAAGTGAGGCACTTGGGAATCTTCATGTTTAATATGCACCCTAAGTGGTTCTTAGAATCAGGTCATTTTAGGAAACCCTACAATGTATCACACAACCCTGACAACTGGCATGAAGTTGAAGAAGGAAATGGTGTAGAGAGAGATTAAGGAGGTAGAATTGACAGGACTAGACTGATAGCAGGAAAGCAAAGGCTTCAATTCCTGACCAGCACTTTCTGTCCAAAATTTTGTGGGTTGTAAACTCCTGCTTTGCAACAAAGTCTTTTTCTAACCAGGGCAAAAACAGTGAATTGCCATTCCCCCATGTTCCCTTGGGTGCGAGCACCCCAGGAGAGCTTCAGCTAGCACATGCAGCATGCAGGTACCACTGATTTGGTTGTATAATGTGTTGGAAGTGATTTTCATAATATTCATAGGTGGAAAGAAATGCAAGAGTTTCTGGGTGAGTAACCGACTATCATGTCCCAGTTTTCAGAACACAAACATTAATTGGTTGGTTGACTTAAAAAATAATGATGATGTATGACAATGAAATGATTTAAAGAGAGGGTTTCTTGGAGCAAGAAATTATGTAAAAATGTTTAAAGGTTTTAAACTGACAAGTTTGTGCTAGGGTGAATCCTTTTCCATTTAGCCTAGTGAGCCATTTTTCCTGAGCTCTTGGGTCCTGAGTTACCCACCACCTGTGGGCCAGATAAATGCTAATTTTTTGGCCTTCAGTGAAGATACTACCTATGGTAGGCAGAATAATGGTTCCACATCCTAATCCCATGAATGTTAGATGTCCACATCCTAATCCCTGTGAATATGTTGTTACTTGACATGGGAAAAGGAACTTTGCAGATGTAATTAAGTTAAGGCTCTTGAGTTAGATTATCCTGGATCATCCAGATGGACCCAATGTAATCACAAGAGTCTTTAAAAGAGAGATGAGAGGGCCAGAATCAAAGAAGAAAATGTGATGATAGAAGCAGAGGTCAAAGAGAGTGATTGCTGGAAAGGGGCCATCAGCCAAGGAAGGCAGGCAGCCTGGAGAACCAAAAGCTAGGCAACTGATTCTTCCCTAGAATTTCCAGAAGGAATGCAGATTGCTGATGCTTTTATTTTAACTTAAAGAAAGACTTCTTTTGGATTCCTGACCTTTAGAACCATAAAGATAATAAATTTCTGTTCTGTTAAGTCACCATGTTTGTAGTAATTTGTTACAGCAGAAATAGAAAGCTAATACATCATCCTAAAGTGGCTTTCGTCTGATATTTCCATGTTGAGTTGGAAGACTTTTGTGGCTAAGTGGGATCCTTAGGTAAAGACAGCATGAGGGTCAAATTAAAACCCAAGTGCAAAAATCTATGATGTTGACCTTTCCTTAGAAATATCATTGGGCAGAAAGCCCTAATTTCTTCCCTTGATTGTGAAATCCTTGGAGTTTCTATTTTTTATAATTGCCAGTGACAATGCCCCATATCTCTTAACCTTTCCTATGGTCACTTCCTCTTACTTCTCCTGATGCTACTACTTCAGGTATCCTCTAGGCCATTATCTCTTAGAAATTGTAGCTTTCATGGCCAACTTCAGAGAATCTCCCTCACTGAAACTTTCAGTCTATAATCTGATGAATTGAGAATAAATGTTTGCTAGAAATTAGGTCATTAGATGGCATGTGTCTGGATGTTGCATTCCAATGTATCCTTTCCTAATGATAATCAACTGGCTTCCATAGCTGAGGACTATGTCTCATGACTGTCTATACCTCAGAGAAAGTCTCTTATTTGTGGTCATCAGCCCTAGGTCTGGTTGTTGTATGCTGCCTGGTTTCACCACTTTCCAGAAATCTCCTTTTATCTTAACTTCCTTATCCTCAATGTTGGTTTTAGGGAGTGCAATTAATTCCTTGCTGCAAAGGAGATTTCCTTGCTATACTATACCAGAAAGAGCAGCAGTTTGATTTTGTTAATCTTGTCAATAAATTAGAATATTTGATCATCTGCACATGACCTTAAGATTGTTATGCATGAAACATATCATGGATTCTTGTCCTAAAGTGTGTCTCATTTAAAAGTCTTGAAGGTCACTTCCTACTCCTACAGATGTGAGCAGATGACAGCCAATAGCTGAAGGAGACATACCAAAGCAGAGTAGACAATCAGTATAAAACAGTATAGGAGCTAGAGATGCATCCTGGATAAATTATTTGATATATGGGTGCCTAATTCCAGTAATATATATGGCAATGCCTGCCCAAGGGAAAAGGAGTATGTTGTCCTCTATGCATATGCACAGCAGGGAACAGTTCTATAACATAAGGAAAGGGAGACATAACTGGACACTTGATATGATAGGTCAGAAATGACTGTCCTCTGCCTAGCAGCGAGATGATCAAAGGGAGATGATCTGTAAGTCCATATTAAAATCAAAGAAGTATGTGTCCACAGGGATTTGCCTCTGTCTATAGTGCTGAAGGTGCTTGTCCTAGGACAGAATCTCATCACAGTCACGTTGGGGTAGATTCTGCATCGCTGCCTTGGAATCTCAACTGGGCTGTAGACAGTCACTGTACCAGGAAAGTTCCCAAATCACTCTTCTCAATGATTTCACTCATATGTGGGATATAAAACTGAAAGCAACAAACAAACATGACAAACAAATAGAGACTCATGGACATGGACAGTGGATTAGTGGTTACCAAAGGGAAGGTGGGAGAGGGAAGGTTGATGGAGGTAAAAGGGGTCAAGTATTTGGTGATGGAAGGAAATTTAACTTTGGGTGGTGAACACAAAATGCAATATATATATGACGTATTGTTGAATTGTACACTTAAAACTTATTCTGTTTTATTAACTAATGTAACCTCGAAAATTTTAATTAAAAAAAAACCAAAAAAACAAAAAAACTGTCATTCTGGTTCAAACTTCACTTCCTTACTCCTGGAAGATGCTCTTCTTATTTTTGCAGTCGGTCCTCCCTCTTGAAATTGATTTCTACATTTAAAAAAAGCTAGTACAAGCTGCTGAGTCAAAGCCCTTGGTACTCAAATTGTTGTGTGGATCCACGTCTCTGTATATCAGCAGCACTGCAGTCACAAGTGTTAGAAATGCAGTGTCTCAGGCCCCACCCCAGATACTAAACCACAATCTGCATTTAAAACAAGATCCCAAGATAATTGACTGTACATTCAAGTTTGAGAACCACTGGGTTAGGCTACCGGTTGGCTGAATTAGAAAGGCCAGTTTCTAATATCTTACATCTGTTTACTGGGCTTATGCATCCATTCACAGTTGATGGACACCTACTCGATATTAGGTACCACCTTAGATTCTGTGGATAAAAGGTAAAGAGCGTACAGCTCTTTTTCTTTCTAGTTGTCATGGCATTAATTTACCCGCTTGCCTTGACCTTTAACTCTGGCAGGTCTGCCCCTTTATCATCATAAGTTTGGGTGCCTGACCTTGCTCTATTTTCTGCTACATGTCTTCTGAGTTTTTTTTTTTTTTCCTGTCGGCTTAGCTATCATTCTATTTTGTTCTACTTTGAATCCATATGGATTTTTAAATTTTGATTTGAGACATCCTTCTAACCATCACTTACCACCTTACTTGTCAACTTTGCTGAGGCTTTCCACCCTGTGGCCATGTCCCCTTGTTATGTCTGTCCTTGGAACATAACTTTCTCTTTTTAATCACGGGATTCATATTATCCTAGCTGTTGCTGCTGAGATCTGGCTTGAGGTTTCTAGGAATTGTGGCTGCCCCTAGAGACTTTAGGATCATACCTTGGGGAGAAGTAGCCTGCCCTCACACAGGAAAATAAAAGGCCTTATTTTCTCCCTAAATAAAGTAGACTCCTTTCTTTAGAGTCACTTTTGTCCTTTTCTCAATTTTTTTCTTTTTAATAGCAGAATAATGAGCCACAAGTGTAACAACAAATAAGTCTATTTTTCAGAACATCTGCTAACTTTCCATATTCTTTTCATTCTCTTTTCTCACTGACAGAGCTTACTATATACAGTCAATTCAACTTTAAGTCCAAGTAGATTCAATTAAGTTGAGAGATCTGGACTACAGATCTTAATTTGCAGTAAATTTTTAGAAGTTGAAAATTATTTGTATTTTTTACTTTGTTCAATGAAATAAAGTTTCACCTTAGGTTGCCCCTATTTAAAACATGCTGCTTCCTCCTACACTCATATAGCTCTTAGTGGGTTACTATTATCTTATTTGATGATACAAAAACTCTGTGAGGTTCAGAGATGTATCATATCCCATTTTCAGACAAGGTTATTGTGCTTGATGTGTTAAGTGAATTCACCAAGGTGGCATAGTTTTGACAGAATTGATTCAAACCCTAGACCTCTCACCCAAGGCCAGTGCTCTCTGTCTAAAATGCCTAAGGTACCCCTACTGGGGCAGATGATGAATTATTTTGATGTCCAACAACCCAGAGAACAACAATAAACTCTGCACATATCCTAGCTTTATGTTTTGGTCAATAGGCTTATAGCTTTCCAGGAATCCTCAAACTGCCTCCCATTTTTTACATCTTCTGAATAAAATCTAAATGGATTAGATGAAAAGGGAAATTATTGTTATTTTCCTCTGCAATTTCAGTTTCAGTCTGGGGAGCCACTAACTCTTTTTTTTCTCTTTATTTGTGTCTCTTTCTTATGACTAAATATCCCAGTTCTCATCCACTCCTCAGCCGAAGTGAGGTTCAAAAAATATTATTAGTAAAATCCAGTTAGAGGTGAGATACACGTGTTTAGGTAGAAATGATGGTCATTTCCAGAGTCACTTCATATCCAAAGTATCTTATAGTCTCTAACTGGACCCAGAAACAGACCCATTCAGCTTTATCCATATGGGGTATAGTCACTTTTTTCCTTTCCTGTACAGGTTCCTCCTTAGGCATTTAAGGACATCTTATGATTGAACTGCTATTGGTATCCAGGATGACATATGCATCAAAAAAAGTGGCCTCGAAGTTCACAAAGTTGCCAGATGTGGGAAGCCAGAGCAGAATGGGGTTTTGTGGAAGTGAAGAAAGAAATCCTTTGCTTGTGCTTGTTAGCTGGACTCCAAAGCTGCATTTCTTGTGCACAGAAGCTCATAAAGATGCTCGTAAAACAGTGTCTTTAGCTTTTAGTGTCATCCGGTACTAACAGGGCTCTAGCTCAGTTCAAGAAGCCAGGGCAAAGGAGACACTGTCCCATCTTTCTATGGCTCACCATCTCTTTCCTGCCGGGACTCTGCTGAAGGATACACCAAGCATAAGCCTTTCCCTTCCTGGGCACTGTACCAGAACACACACACACACACACACACACACACACACACACGCACACACACATCCTCTCCAATTCCTCTTTTCTTTAATTAAAACATAAGTTAGCAATGCATTAAGCTCCCCTTCCCCAAAACCTCTAAGGGGTTATAAAAACATCATCTTAAGAAATGCTCAAACTCTATGCCCTATTTAACCTTCTTTCTCTCTCCTTCTCTCCCTCTCTTTAATTACACCCCTATGACTTTTTTATTTTATAACTAGAAGTTTCGTACCTTGTGACTTGCTTCACTCTTTTTGCCCATTTCCTACCTCCCACCTCTGGCAACCACCAATCTGTTCTCTATCTATGAGTTCTTTTTTGTTTGTTTTGTTTTGGATTCCACATATAAGTAATCATACAGTTATTTGTCTTCTCTGACTTGTTTTATTTAGCATAATACCTTTGAGTTCTAGCTGTGTTATCACAAATGGCAGGATTTCATTCCTTTTTTATGGCTGAATAGTATTGCATTGTGTATGTGTACCATAATTCCTTTATTCATTCATCTATCGATGAACATTTAGGTTGTTTCCATATCTTGGCTATTGTAAATAATGCCACAATGATCAGGGAGAGGCATATATCTTTTTGAATGAGTGTTTTGGATTTCGTTAAATAAATACCCAGAAGTGAAGTTGCTGGATTATATAGTAGTTCTATTTTTAATTTTTTGAGGAACCTCCAAACCTTTTCCATAGTGGCTGCAACAATTTGCAATCTCACCAACAGTGCATGAGGGTTCCCTTTTCTCTACATACTCACTAATACTTATTATTTCTTGCCTTTTTGGTAATAGCCATTCTAACAGGTGTGAGGTAATATCTCATTCTGGTTTTGATCCCTGATGATTAGTGATGCTCAGCATCTTTTCATGTACCTATTGGTCATTGACTGAAGGAAGCACCATTATTTTAGGTTCCACTATGTAAGCAAGCAACACCCAAGATGAGGAGTTTATTAGGAATCTATTTCTGCATAATGCTGGGACTCTAGGCTCACCCTTGAGAGTAAGAACTAATGAGAGATGAAAATCCCACTTTGTAGCAAGGGACAGCAGGAAGAATTTACATGTCTCAATCTTGGCACTGGTTGGAGGGAGGAAAAAAAATTCTCTTCTGAGAATTTGAGCCAAATGATATTCGCTCATGGCTATGATCTGAAATCACACTACCACAGCAGACCAAAAAAGCCATAAGCAGAGAATTTAATTTAAAGGAGTCTAGAATTGGTCATTCCTCAAGTCAGTGCAAGAAACAAATGTAAATCCTTTCTGAAAGAATTTAACTTATAACCTATGTTGTTCAATATGGTAGCAACTAGCCACACATAGCTATTTAAATTTAAAACTGAAAATTAAATGAAATTCAAAATTGATATCTTCAGTTTCATCAGCCACATTTCAAATGCTCAAGAGCCATATGTGGCTAATGGGGACTATATTAGAAAAAACAGAAATATGTATATATAAAATTTCCATTATCATAAAATGTTCTTTTGGCCAGTACTGACCAAAAGCAACAGTAACGTGTCATTGATAGATTATATAATGTGGCCTGATATTTGATACATAGAATTTGAGCAAAATGTAATAAGATGTAATAAAAATACAGAGGATGCAGAGATGAAGTAAAATACAGAGGATGTAGAGAAATGAATTAAAACCTCTCTTACAGGACTTGGCAGATGTGAGAATTAGGCTACTGAGAATCACTTGAGACTGAGTAAGGGAATCTAGAAGCCGTAAGTCATGGAGAATTCCTCTTCAGCCTTCTGAGCTCCTAGAGCAGTTATGAGCCTCTAGGAATGAAAGCTCACCGTGTGGCTAACGGTGGAATTAGCACAAAATCTCATTACTTAGATGACCTTCCAGGCCACCTAGTTCTGTGGAAATTAGAATTGAATGCAGAATGACATCTTTTTGGATTTCTTTCCCCACAATATGACTACCTCTGACCTTTTGAAATTAAATTCATTTTTATAAAGTTACTGCGCAAGCATTAGACTAATATAATCATTTTTTTTCCTGAGTCCCGAGAGAAGACAGTATCAGTGAAAAATTCCAGAGTAAAAGATTTTAAAGAATGAATTTCCACCTCTCTAGATTTACCCGAATTGCCATCCTTTGATATATCTCACTGAGGATTTTTTGGCTTTGATTGAGAGCTTGAATATGGGAATTTTGTGTGGGAAAAATGTGTGGAGCTGTAATAGACCTAGAAAGTGAGGCTACTGTTTTAGGTTCGCACGAATCCAAAACTGTAGAAAGACTTCATACATAATACAGCTTTAACAATGTAATACTTAACTTCATGAGAAATTACTTTGTGATTCTATATTTTTAAATTGCTACTTGTTTCTCTCCTAATCTAATCACCTTATATAGAAAAACTCAAATTATTAACACTTTTTTTAGTTCATAATAAGGGATAATTGAAATGTGGTTCCCATCACTAAGTGTGTTTTAATAAAGAATTGCCTCATTTAGGACCTAATAGTACCTAGAAAGTATGATAAAGTATGAGCAAATACTCTAATAGTATGAAAAGCATTAAAGCAGTAGGTTTGTGTGTTGGGGTCAGGGTGCAGGAGGAGAGAAGTTGGGAATGAATGGGAAAGTTGTGGAAGGAGAACTTACATTTACTGAGTGCCTACTATGTGCCAGTTCTGTGCTAGGTGCTTTACTCATTGTTCACATTATCTCATGCAACTCCATGAAGCAGATTATTATCTTTATCTTATGAGTGAGGAAACTAAACTCAAAAGATGTTAGTTACTACAGCCATGCCATCCTGAACGTGCCCGATCTCATCTAATCTCAGAAGCTAAGCAGGGTCGGGCCTGGTTAGCACTTGGATAGAGAACACCTAGGAATACCAGGTGTGTAGGCATTAAAAAAAGACACTATTTACCTTGCCCAGCTTACTCAGTGGCCTTTTGCCAGTACCACTCTGCTAAAATGCTCTTGTCAACAGGGTCCTGTTGACCATAATGAAAAATCCAACTGTCAAATATCAATTCTCTTCTTTGTTGACTTATCAGAAGCTTCTGATATAGCTAGCTGATCGTGTTCTCCCCTTTAATACATTTTCTATACTTGGCTTCTAGTACATGATACTCTCTTGGTTTTCTTCCAATATCACTAGACATACATACTCTGATTTCTTTGACAGTTTCTTTGACAATATTTAATTCTTTCTCCTTGAACTCTTAGTAAGGAGTGCCCCAGAGCTGAGTTCTTGAGTACTTTCTCTTTCTCTCGCTATGCTTGTGTTCTAGGTCATGTTTTATCAACTTTGGCACTACTGATATTTTAGGCCAGATATTTCTTTGTTGTGATGAGACAACTCCGTGCATTATAAGATATTCGGCAGCATCCGTTTACTAGATGCCAGTAGATGTTAGTAGCACCTGCCCACATCACCCTCAATTGAGAAACATTGCCTTAGGTGAGCTCAGCTATTTTTATGACTTTAAAAACCACCAGTAAGTGAAAAATTCCAAACCTTTCCCCTGCCTGCTCTACTTCTCCATTTGGGTGTTTAACACTTATTCTCTATTTGAGTCTTTCACCCCAAACCTGCTCCACCTGCAGTCCTCTCTGTCTCAGTTAATGGCATCCCTCCTTTCCAGTTAGTTGCACAGTTAAGACTTCTCTCTCCCACACTCAACATTAAATCCTTTAGGAAATCTTATTGATTTTACTTTAAAAATAAAATGATGCAATTCCATCTCATTATTTCCACTACTACCTCCCCAGTCCATGCCACTAACTCTTTCATAAATTACTATGATAGCATCCTAACTGGTATCCTTGCTTCCACCCTTGCCCTCCTTTATAATTTCATTCACCTCTCCACCTTTACCCCACCTGCCATAGGTCTCCATTTAATGTAGAGGAAATAGATTTATCTTTATGAAATCTTTATGAAAAATCTTTATGAAAATGGACCGAAGGTTAGACCCTAAAGTGAGCCTCAAAAAACTCAAAGAATTAGGGTAAGACGGACCATGTTCTATGACTACTATAATTAAGTTTAAAATTGATTAAAAAAAAAAATCCACATATATCTAATTTTAAAAAATTCACTAATCTAAATAACTCATGAAAAAATAATGAAAACTGAAAATAACTTGGAACTAGATGACAATGGAGATACAAAATATCAATTTGTACGATGTGGTTAAAGTGACCTTCAATGAAAATTTAAAGCCTTAAATGTTTATATTCGTAATGAAGGCTAAAAATTGACAAGACAAATCTTCAACTTGAATTTTTTTAAAAGTAGAATAAACCAAGAGAAAGTTGAACAAAAAAAAATTTTCAGATGATTTTAGTTCAACATTTATCTCCCAACCACCTATGTAGAACCTTTGTTTTGTACCATTATTTTTAAAGGGTGCTGAGGATTTCATTATGTAGATTGTTCTGTTGTTCATAGAGGCATTATCTATGTTGAATTTTACATATAAATATAAAAGCTATGATGTTTTTTATAGAATAATTGTTTAAAATGAGAACTGTGAGGCTAAAATAATTTGCATATGCTTAAGGTCTTTATTTGGGAATTACTATAATTAACCATATTGACCTCAATTAATGTTGGAGATTATGCCACAACCCTTAGTACATTGAATGACAGTTTACTCCTCCTATTCTTGAGCTTGCACTTTATTCGGTGTAAGAAAGTACCTCCCTACCAACAGGCATCTTACCTTAAGGTACTGGAAGTACATTTAATAATCTCCTGATCTTTGAACTCAGAGCATCCATTAACTGACTTAATAAGTTCAGAAGATATAAATGCCAACATTGGCAAATATTTTGCCAAAGCTTTATCCATAGGAAATCTAGATTCGAAAGAGTGTTTCACTTTGGATCATTTCCCCAGATGGAGCTGTCAGAACCAATGAAGAAAGTAAGTAATCAAACTCACTTAGATTATTACAATCCAATTTGGTTAAACTTCAGCCAGCAAAGCAATTCCAGGGACAATTAAATCTCAGTCTCCAGGTGAGGGCCAGTAATATTTAATAATTTTATAGTCAGTCCCCATTTGCTCATCTCCATTCTCGAGGTGAATGTTTTAGATTGAGTAGATGTGATTACTCTACCTTAAGTCTACTCTGTCAATATTGTTGTTCTTGAGCCTGACTATACATTATAACTAGAGGGGAGATCAGAGAATAGGAAGGAAAGTTGAAGCAATGTTCTTTATGAATTAATGTGAAAAAGCCGAGGTTTAAAGAATCTTTAGCTATGTTTTAAGAGATACTGTTGAAAAGCCAACAGGTATATGAAAAGATGCTTAACCTCACTAATCATCAGGGAAAAGTAAATTAAAATTCACACTTGTTAGAATGGTTCTTATGGAAAAAAAAAAAACAAAGATAACAAATGTTGGTGAGGGTGTGGAGAAAAGTGAACCCTTGTGCACTTGTGGTGGAAATGTAAATTGGTGTAGCCACTATGGAAAAAGGTACAGCAGTTCCTCAAAAAGTTAAAAATAAAAATACCATATGATCCAGCAATTCCACTTCTGGGAATATGTCCAAAGGAAACGAAAACACTAACTCAAACAAATATCTTCACTCCCATGTTCATTTATGGAAACAACCTAAGTGTCCATTGATAGATGAATGGATAAAGAAAATGCTGTGGACTCCAGATACAATTGGCATAAATTAAGAGGGGCATCATCAAGGAAGGTGAGAGAGGTTGGGCATGATTTCAAGTCTGGAAAGCCGGAAATGGACAGAAGCAAGCAAGCAAGCAAGCAAACAAGCAAGCAAGCAAGCAAGAAAGAAAAAAAACAGCAAGCATTATTCCAGCTTTCGATAATTCAACTGCAGCTCAATAAAAAACAGTTCTCAGATAAGGAAGAAGAGCTGAGAATGTTGTACCAACAAAAAGCCTCTGATGAACCTGAACTGGGACTCCATCACCAGGAGAGATGCTGGGAGTACCAAACAATCACTGCCTCGTGGAAACAGGAAAAAGCCAGAAGGCTGAAATCAGCTCAGCGAGAAGTTCTCCATACAGATAGGACCCAGGATATCTGAAATTCCATTTCTGTTATTGCTACCCATCCGCTATCCATCTGTGATGTTCAAACTACCATTGCACCTATCCTGAAATGAAACTAGACCTTCAGCACTGAGAGCTAGAGTTATTTATGCAGAAGGCTTCTTGGTTACTAATTATAGATCATTTCTCTCCATCTTTCAGGTTTAGTCATTTTTTTTTCTGGGATATTTTTTATAGGAGAAGCTGGTGCCTAAAAGAACACATTTCATTTCCTTTTTTTCCCCTGGCTACACAAACATCTTAAAGATCTACCATAACATCTAATACGGGAAATTCAGCTCATGCTTCTTGACCACTTAGCTTAGTGTGTTGCTTTCATTTCCTCCTTTAATCCTTACAACAGTTCTGTGAAGCAGGTACTATTTTATGTCCATTATGGAGGTCCAGAGAAATAAAGTATCTTACTAATCATGTAAATTAAACAAGACCCAAAGTTTCGAATTCTTGATAAACAAATCAATGAGTGGATTTTTCATTCTCAACATTCTTAAACGTTGTCTCAACAATCAGAGGCTTTGTGGCATATGTCTGGCGGCTCTGACTGCTAAGAAAGCATTTCTTAAATAACAGGTCCCTGAGAGCAATCCAGAGTGCTTTTCAGACTTTCTCATTGACTTAAAAAAAAAAAAAGTCACTGAGAAGTGGGTAGGGGCAGGCATTACCATCTTTGCTTTGTAGATAATGCAATTTAAACACAGGATGGTTATTTATTTAAAGGCACAAAGAAGAGTTTCAGAGTCCTGAGTAGAACTCAGACCTTGACCTTGAGAAAGACTCAGGAAGCCAAAGAACCTGCCTATGAAAAGCCTTTCTTTTCAATAGCTGCAGAGTATCCAATTTTTAATGTAGGTGGTTACTTTGTGCAGAAAGCAGTCAGAATCCCACGGTGATTTACTAAGGACACAAATTCTATTGAAAAAAAGGTGACAAACCATACAAAATTGAAGGAAAATAATAGAAAACCTTTCATTGCAAATCAGGCTAGGATAGTGGAGGATTCTGGTTACATTTCTCTAAAAACATACAATGTGCCAAGAATTAAGAGTCAGGCCAAAGGGTTTCCCTCCATCTTTCACAGCAACATATTTCTAAATATAAAATGGAATGCAGAGGAAAAAAAACTTTCTTTAGATAATTTTACTGCTAACTTTCATTGAAACCACCTATTCTGTAAAATGGGGAAAATTCTTTCCCCTACATATTACAACAGCCAAAAAGCTCGTGAGGTCAAATTTTGTCCTCAGGAAACCTCCTCATAACACCTTTCACATGTCCCTAAGGTCCAATAAATTTTACAGGGCTAAATTCACAGAGCGAGTCCTGCTGAGGACAGTGACGGCATCTCTTGTTAGGAAACCATCTCAGCTCTGGCGATTAGCATCCTTGAAATTTTCTTTGGCACTTTAGAGCAGCAGTGAATGGGTAAGTTGAAGAAAAAGAGATGCAAGCATGTCAGGATGAGGAAAAGGGCTGGGTAGCCAGTGACAAAGCTGGGTACCATCTCTGAGCTTCACTGCTGCTAGGGAATGTCTTTGCTCCCTTGGAAATTATTGATGATATAGAGCTTTGGTCCACAGATGGCATCATTCTGTCATCTGCACCACTAGGCCCCAGTCTTTAGGAGGAGAACCTCAAAGAATAGACAGAAAAAGAGGGGCTTTCTACTCTACCCACAATTGTCTCATAATTGTTGTACAGATCCAGAGAAAATCTGAATGGTAACATAGCCCCTGCCACTGTCAGGACACTGCTTTGGCCAGACAGAAAGTTCTGCATTATGAATGACAGCTTGAGTGAAAGGTGGAGCCTGAGAATGCTGGTAAGCAAACAGCAAACAGCAAATTGGAGTTTCCTGACTCATCTCTTAAGCCATTCCCTTTGGAGCACATCAGGTACATTCCCAAGCCTGGACATGCTGTGAGCAATCCCAGTGATCACTACAGAGACTGTTTGCTGATTCCTACAAACAGGACCAAGTTATCAGGTGAACTTTGAAAACTGTACCAACTGGTGAAGAAGAGGGGTGAGGAGGGTATAGGTACTGGAAGGAAGAGAAGTCTGGTCATCAGGCCTGCCCTTTGCTTGCCCTCCACGGTCTCCAATTCTGGTTTGCCCCTTCTTTTCCCATCTAATGGTTCAGGGAGCAAACTTCTGGCTCTATGGAGAGGGACATGTGATGATACCAATATAAAGATCCTGGAGGAGGCTGGGTTTATAGTAGGAAAACATGGGCTTGGGAGTCAGGCTGGTCTGGGTTTGAGCCTTGACCCTAACAAATAAAAGAGTTTGGAATTAGTTTTATGTTGTAGTATACTGTAAAGCCATTTGGATGCAACAGAAGAAAGGAAGCTAGAAGAACTGGCTTTATTCTCAGCTCCAAGCTGAGGTTCAAGTTCCTTGCCTTTCATTTCTGACTGTGGAACCTGGGGCAAGTTGCTCAATACTGCTTTGAATTTGTTTTCTCACCCAAAACAGGTACAAAAATACCAAGTCCATAAGGTTTTTGGAGATCTTGTAGGTAAAGTGCTGAGCAGAATGCTTAGTGCTTGGTAAGTGTTCAAATTCTTTGATTAGAAAATAAGCTATACAAAACCAAGGGGGTGCAAAAGACCATCCACTAGCATATAAGTTTTATATTGCTTTGTAACAAATTACCACAACATCCTGGTTTAAAGAACATACATTGTTATCTCAGTTTTGGTGGGTCAGCAGTCAGGCACAGTTTAGCTGGGTTCTCTACTCAAGATCTCACAGGCTGAAAGCTGGGTTTGGCTGGGCTGCATTGTCATCTGGAGACCTGACTAGGGAAGCATCTGCCTTCAAACTCCTTCAGCCTATGAGCAGAATTTGTTCCTGTAGAATTCATGGCAACTTGTTTCTTGAAAGCCAGCAACAAAAAGACAGGGTCTCTGTTCCTTGAAGTGTCTTTTAAAGGGTTTACTTGATTAAATCAGGCCCACCAGGATAATCTTCCCTTTTCAGTAATTCAGTGTCAACTGATTAGGAATCTTAATTACATCCTCACCTTTGCCGTATACTGTCACATAAACTCAAGAAGGATTTCCTATCACTTTTATCATACCTATTGGTTAGAAGGTCATAGGTTCTGTCCATAGTCAAGTGGAGGGAAATATACAAAGACATAGATAAAAGAGGGCAGGATCAACACACCTGGGTTCATACATGACTGAGGTAAAGGAAGAAAATATTAGCACTTCTTTATATTCATTTTTATCACATCTGTAAAAAATTTCACTATTATAGAAAACAGAGTATACACTATATTAGTATAATGGTAAAGGTATATAATTAATACAATATACACATGTTGAAGGTATTTTTGATAGGAGTGTATAATCAAAAAATTGTAAACCATTCCAAACAACAGCTCTTTTCCTTACTTACTCTTCCTACCTTGGCTACTTATCTGTGATATCTTAACCTAAATCTCATTTTTTCTTCATCTGCCAAATGGGAATAAAAATTCCTGTCCTGTCTACTTCTTTGATGAGGCTCTGAAGAGAAAATGTTGGGAAACATTTGGAAATACATACAGCACATACAAAATAGGCAGAAAAACAAAAGAGAATTTTTAGCATGTCTGATTTTAGACTAAGAAAAGTGAGAAAGAAATATTCAAGGTGCCTAAACAAGAGTTTCCCACTTATATGCGATGTCCTCTGAGAGGTTTAAAATACTATAAAGCTCTCTGGGATTTTCTAACGAGCTCACTAAAACCCCTGAGTTCCTGTTTCCTGCCTGTTCACTGCAACAGCACTTTACCTGAAATGTGATGAGTGATATTAAGTCACAGGAATTTCCTTGATATGTCTCCTCTTCCCTTGCCCTTCAGTCATGGAGAATGACTAATAAACAAATTTTCTATTTTGTGTTTGCCCTGCCTTGGGGACAGCAATTAAACCTGATCCTCCATATAGCCCAAGCATCAGACAGCAGAACTATGGAAGAGAATATGGCCTGATAGAGGGCCACAGGGCTTCAGGAGACCTTCAGGAGATATCAGATGGGCTTTAGAATCAACCAGACTTGGGCTTCAGGTTCTGTCCTTAAGAAGTCTGTAAATTTTTAGGAGCGTATTCAACTCTCTGAGCTTTAGTTCAGTTTTTTTTTGTTGTTGTTGTTCTTTGTTAACCTTGTAATTTTGTTGTGTGGATTAGAGGGGATGAAATGTGGGAAAGTACCCAGCATAGTTACTGCATATAATAGGTGCACGATAATGGCTTAATCTCTTTTCCCTTTTGTAAGTGCAGATTAAAGTCTTGATTTGGCTTCTAATGAGCTATGTGGACCAGGGCAAGTCATGTCTCCTCTCTGGGTTTCTATCACATGAGTCTAAGGAGTCCTAGGCTTCCAAATCCCAGGAATGTTGTATGAGTTTCCACAGGATCCAGGAAAACGCATTTAGCCCCCTCGCCCCCTGTTCTTTTCCTTACTTGAGTGTAGAATTAGTGTCGTTATTCCTAGATCACGTATTTTAAAAAATAGCTGATAAAAGCATTGGCCATGTGTTTTGCAAAGAAGCTAGATGCTGCATCTTTATATACTTAGCACCATGTTGTGTGGGTTGTAATTACAGAATGAACAATGCAGAAATGTGGCATATGATAAACTCATTTTAGAAAACTAATGAAAGTATAGAAAGACAGAGACCTTCTCTGTTTGAAATCATGTCACCAAGCAATTGTTCTATTGCCGGGTTACTTTAAGCCTAAGTAAGTACGACGATTTAAGAGGAGATAAGTCAAATTGATCTACAGTCTATTTTCTAACTTCGTTGATGTTCTATATAAAAATAGGGTATTTTTGCCTATCACCAGGAAAACCTGCTGGGACTTTTAAAAATAGTTATTTCAATTCTGAATTTTTAAATAGGAATGGCAAAGGTCTAAGCGAATATAGAAAATTGGCATGGATATTAAAAATTGTGTGTCTTTTTAAAACCAGTGTTTTCTTTTTCCTCACTGCAAAAGTAACACATTCTTAAGGTAGAAAACTAAAAAACAATTTTAAAATAGCTTTCTTATTTAGCCACTGAGAAATGTGTACTGCTGACATTATTTTGATGTGTTTCTTTTAGTCACATATACATGCGCACCTGCATGTATGTTCATACTCTCTCTCTCTCTCTCTCTCTCTCTCTCTCCTCTCTTTATTGACAATGTTTATATTTATGTCCCAGACCAGTTCTCTCTTCTGAGAGTCAAACTCACATAGGCAACTGCCAGCATGTCCTACTGTCCTGGTTTGCCCAACACTGATGGTTTCCTGGGATGTGGGACTTTCAGCGCTAAACTGAGACAATTCTGGGTCAACTGCCCACTCAATGGTCCCCACACACCTAAGACTTAACAAGTACAAAACTGAACTCATCATTTCTACTCCAAAACTCCTGTTCTTTCAACGTATGGTCTTAAGGAATGGTGCCATTTTCCATCCATGTGGCTGAGCAAGGAATCCAATAGCTAATCTGGTATCAAGTTCTGGTCATCTCTGTGGTAAGTAATTCTTACTTGGATTACTGCTATGACTTGTAACCAGATCTCCTGCTTTTGGCCTTGCCCTCCTTCTACCCAAATTCCACAAAATAGGCAGAGTACTGACTCCAAGAATTCAAATGTTACTCTACTGCATAGGACCCCTCCGTGTCTTCCATTGCTCTCAGGATAAAAATCTAAAATCCTTAACATGACCCACAAAGTTCTGTTTACCTCACTAACTTTACATCTTACCCTGGAGCCTCTTCTCCACAATAAAAGGCCGCATCATCAAGACTATGAATCTGGAACTTCTGGACCTTTTTACATACCTTCAAGGTCTTGGCTTAGATGATTTGTTCTCCCAAGAAGCTTCCTCTGAGGCTTGTAAATATTTTATGCTTTTTATAATAAGTTTATATAATTTACACATCAGAATATTGAAGACTAGTTGGCTGAAAAAGTCTCTAGAATCTTACTAGGAAGACAGATTCTTTATTAGACTGTTGAACCCTCAGTACCCTAAGGAAAATCCAAGGAGGGACAAAATCTTCTCCATCTATTTAGCTGGGCAGTGGTCTCCACACTGGGTGCACATTAGAATCACTTTGGCAGCTTTTTGAAACTTCTGATGCTTTATCTCATACCCAGAAATGATCTATTTGGTCTGAGGTGGGGTCTAGGAATCCATTTTTAAAGCTCCTCAGGTGATTTCAGGGTATATCCAAGGTTGAGACACTGTCTTAGTTATGACACTGCAGCGCCACCTGGAACTTGCAGTTATTTTCTGCCCGTCCTAAGATTAACATGGGCTTCCTCAGCAATTGCTCATCACAACCCAAACCTCTCCCAGGAGAAGCATTCCTTCCTGTGTGGCAGGGGCCAGCTTCAGCAGCAACGAAGTGATAATGCGATCTCCATGTTTCTGCATTCAATTTGTATGTCTCAATTGGACCAAATGCAGGGAGAGACACAATAATTTGCATCCTTAAACCCCAACAGAAAGGGAGAGATGAAAGATACTTTGACTAGAAAAGTTCTCAACCAGGGGTGATTTTGTCCCCCAAGGGACATTTGGCAATGTCTGCAGATATTTTTGGTTGTCATGGCTAGGGGTGTGTTACTGGCATCTAGTTGATACAGGACAGGGATGCTGCTAAATGACAATGCCCAGTCCCCTACTCACAGCAAAGAACTATCTGGTCCAAATGTCAGTAGTGTTGAAGTTGAGAAATCTGATTGAAAAACTAGATGATACTAAAGCTTCCTTATAGCTTTAAAATACTTATATCAATGACTAGCTATGGAAGAGCCTTTGAGTACTATGAGGAACTTCGAGTAAAGTGGGCAGATAAATAAGTTAGATTTGTGAAGAAGGAAAACAGAACTGCAGATATAGAGAAGTTTCAAGGTGGAGATGGGTGAATTGAGGGAATCACGTCGTCAAGACTGTCTCTTGACTATTTCTTCGAATCAGTGATTCTTTATGTGTGAACTCTGGACCCGAAGCATCAGCATCCTCTGGGAACTTGTGAGCAATGCAAATTATCAGGCCCCACTCCAGACCTGCTGAATCAGAAACTCTGGTGTTGGAGCCCAGAAATCTGTGCTGTAACGAGTCCTCCAGGAGATCTGATGCCTGCTCAAGTTTGAAAACATTGTTTTAGATCATATGTTGACCTGTCTTAAGGTCTGCTGTGATTTGGTACATTGTATGCCTTCGAGTCAGTTTCATTTTGGGGGAGTAGCAGGGGTAAGTAAATTGTAAGAGAGCTTACAAGGAGGGCCAGCTGGTCTGCAGAGAGATGAGCTGGAGGTAATGCTTCCTGACAAGTCTATTTAGTGATTTTATTCTTTCAGGTCTATTTAGTGATTTTATTCTTTCGTGGGATAGCTGTCATAAAACAGTTTTAAACAACAGTGCAACCAGGCATGCTGGGTGGTCAACACAATATTTGGGTAGACATTTAATCACCGAGGAAAATGAAATGAGAAAAAAAATAGAAGTAAATTACAGAAAAGGTTCTGAGGATCAGAATATAGAGGATGATCCTTTCATTTTTCACCCACTCCAAGACTTAATTGAATTCTGCTTGTCATAGTCACCCCACCTGCCCGTCCTGATTTTTTCCTTTGAAAATCTCACAGCTTAAAGGTAAGCCAGGATTTATCATTCCTAGTACTAGACTTAGTCCTTGCTATTTCAGAGATAATTTGAAGGAAGAAATGTACCTGACCATGAAATATACCAGTGAAATGAAAGAAGTTGACATTTGAAAAATCTACAAGGCTGCTTACCTCCTTATTTCTTTTCTGAGAAGATATAGGCCCCCTTGTCCTCCAAAAGCTATGTTGTAAGAACCAGGTGAGGCCAAGATATTGCTTATTCTTTTTGTGAATTTTTATTCCAGCCCCTTATTCCTGAAGGAGAGTCTTTCCCTGGTTTCTTCCTCAGCAGACTCTTCCCTTCCTGTAACCCTATAGGGCTCGGGTGGGGGGGAATATATTTAAGTTTGAGGGGAAAAAACTATTAAGGGAAAGTATAATAATAATTGGGCTGCAGTGGAGGTTGTTCTCCAAGACACTGACAATAAGGTAAAAAATTCCATAATGAATTTAGACTTGCGTTGAATGAAAGTATTACAGGTCAAAAGTGATGTGATGTAACAATTAATTAATCAGTAATGTCAGTATATGTGAGGATAAGAGTGGGTGGATGAGAGGTGTATTTTTTCTTAGAGCCTTAAAAAGGCCAGACTAAAAAAGTAAAAACCTCCAGAATGTCTTATAGAGGATCTCACTAATGTAAATATGGGAATACATATCTATCCGTCCATTCATCCATCCATCCATCCATCCATCCATCCATGCAGATATTTATTAAGCATCTGCTATATGCCAAGCACTATTTTAGGGGCCGAGGATGCACAATTAGATAGACCAATTCCTTTCCCTTGGACCTTGGTACTTGCATTTCAGCAGAGGAGACAATAACTATGTAAACAAACAGACATGGTGATTATAGATTATGGCAAGTTCCATGAAGGAGATGAATAGGGTGACAAGATGGAGAGAGAAACTGGAGGAATGCATGTATGAACAAGAAGATCTGAGAAGGCGTCTCTGAGTGATTCAGTTTTGAGTTGATACTTGAAGGTTAAGAATGTGCCAGCCATTCAGAGAAGGGGAGGGCGCAAAGGGGGGGAAATAGAAATTTTAGGCTCTAGAAATGTGAACTCAGAAGTCTCTTTGAGCCTATTTAAAAGAATTACCCATCCCAATAAGTCCAAAAATGTGACTGCAAGTTCTTTCAATGGCATATCAAACCTTTGATGACATTTTCCTACAAGAATATACAATTGCTTGATTTTACTATTTAATATTTATGAATTAAGAGCTCAGACTCTGGGAAGTTATACCTGTAGTTTGAGTATGAGGCCAAGTTTATGTGCATGATACAATGATTTCTGTCTGGTAGCAAAGATAACCCTTCAGTTTATGATTTATTGCTGTGAAGGACATTAACCATTGTTGTCTATAGAAATCTTAGTCTTGCTTAAAGAGAAAGACTATGTAAACATAACTGCTCTTGGAGAACAGTTTTATCATCTTATTGGCCTCTTCGTTAATGAGTAAGTTAAATAAAATATTTGACACATGTTTACTTAATAGTTGAATGAGAGTCATGCTTTTAAGTTTTTGAAAGTCATACATTAACAAGACTCACCATGGCTCAGCTCAGAGGTCTGGGGTCTAGAGATCAGCTTTAAGGAGTTCACAAAGCCCTAGAAATTGCACACATTTAAAATATCCTATTAACTTAATCAGGCTTTCAAAGGGTCTTTATATCTAACTGCTAACCATAGTGGAATCTCACAAGACTCCTCATATGCCCTTGCTTGATTTTTCCATGCTCGCCAAGTAATGTTCTAATTGCTGATTCTGCTTCATAAGTGTTCAGATATCAGGAAAGGGGAATTTTGTATTGAACATGAAGATAATAATTTTTGTAAGTTAATATATTGACCCCTCCTCCCCCCCAACTTACGCATCTACCTCTTATGTGAGTCAAACTTTCCAGGTCCCATCAAGTCTGGGTGATTGGACAAAGCTGAGTTCCTGTGCAAGCAAAGATGGAGACCACAGCAGGTAAAAGAGGACCCTGGCTGGAGCAGGACAGCCTGAATAGCCTCTGTCGTCAACACGAGAAGGCATTTCTAGCTTGTTTATCTCTAACTCTATCGGTGGAGGCTGAGGGGATGATCATTCTCACTTTTTTCTCCTTATTGGGATGGCCCCAGAGCACCTGTGCTCCTCTGCAATGAGTTAAAGGTCACAGGAAAAAAGATAATTCATATGCTTTCAGGGAACAAGTAATTCATTCCTTATGAGATCAGTCAACCTGTTCTCCCCTGACATTAGTTTCGTGTGCTCCCACAGACAAAACCTTGCTTGGCCTTCCCCAACCCTTTTTGGGAAGTGTGAGCACTTGGCAGACAGCTGGGATCTCATGAGCAACATCTCTATGAGGAGAGGCTGACACCTCCTCCAGCTCCCAAAAAGGAGAGCCTGGAGGACTGCTCAGCCATGCACCTCAGAGGTTATATTTCTTGGCCTCAAAGACTCCCTTTTTATAAAAGCTGTCTTTTTTCTGAAGAGATAGCTCTGTTAATGTTTTATCTGGTAATTCTATTAAAAAGCCTTTCCAGAAAAAAATGCCCAGCGTGGCTATAGATTGCAGTACTTAAAAACAAAAACAAAAACAAAAACCCTTCCTAGCTCATGTTTAAAATGTGAGAAAGTAGCTGAATGTCCTGAAGAAACTGATTCAGAGCAAAGGCCTCTTGGGATGTCAACCCAGTCTGTGAAAATCTTCCAATTGACAACTCTAGGTTTAAAAACAGTATTTCCAAAGTGAAAAAATAAAAATCGAGATCTTGAGGCAACCTTTCCAGCTTCAGTGTCAACAAAGTGGTACAATGAATGGTGAAGTGACTTAAATAAATAAAAAACAACTAAGGGCAACCAGCACATGCCATTATTTGGTGACCATCAGCTGGAATTATGCTGCAGAGCTGCATCGGGGATTCTGAGACTTTCTGCTTAGAGTAGTCCTTCCCATCTTTCAGCACCTTTGTCCAGCTTCCAGATCTTCTCAAGCATCTTTCCAATAGCTGGTTGGCTATCTTATTTTACAGTGCAGAAGCAGGCATAGATGGGTTAAATAACATGAGGAAACCGCTTCTCACCATGGCAATTGCAATGTATCGGGATGGATGTTACCTCTACTGGGGAAATGTCCACCTAAGATGATAAGAAGGCTCTCTCTTCCTTTAAACTAGGGATGTCACCAGATTAGTGTCTATTTGGTATTCTTATGAGGTTGAGAATTTCAAAGTATTTTCCAAACATGATTTCTTCAAAAAAACATTTTCTGAGTCAAAGACAGAGCATGACCACAGAAAATTTTCTCAAAAAATAGTTTGGCTAGATTTTTTTTTTTTTTTTTTTTGCTTCTTTTATGCTCTTTACTCATACTGGTGCAAGAAAGAACCTTTCCTCTACCCCTACAAGGGTTTCTGAAAGAAAGGAACTTTGGGTCATAAAGCTCTTAAGAGCTGCCATACTCTCATCCCAGATTGCTGAGAGAGTAAAAGCCATTTTAGGTAAGGTATGCCAGGTGTACGCAGGCCTCAAACACTGCTGAGTTAAGTAGTGTCACGTAGTTGTTTCACAAGGGGCAAGTTCAAGTCATGTTAACAGGAAGAAGATTCTTTTTTTAAACTCATTTTTAAATTGTGGTGACGGATATGTAACGTAAAATCTAGCATTTTAAGTTTATAGCTCTGGGTCATTAAATATATTCACATTGTTGTGCAACCATACCACCATCCATCTTCCCCACTAAAACTTCATATTAATTAAGCACTAACTTGTAAGATTCTTTTTTTTTTTAATATAAGACCAGATTGTATGGTTCCTGAAAAAAAAAAAAAAGCAACAGCATTTGCTTTGGCAAAGCGTATTCTCTTTTAGTTATTGAGGAAATCAGACTAGATTCTCACTGATAAAAAATTATCTTGGTGTTGAAGTACCTCTTGTTGACCTCATTTGTTAAATACTCATCCCACCTGCTCTGGGGTCATTAAAAACTGGGCAGAGGAGGGCTCCCATTAGGAGCAGATGCTTGGCACATGAAGGGGTGGAATTTTCTCCTTGGATGGTGTTTGTTGGAGTAAAAAGGATGGGAAACCAGCAAGGAAGGACTGAAAATAGGAAGGAAGCTTGAAGAGAATGAGAGGTTGAAAAAGCACTGCTCTGGCTGCACATGGGAAATGGCTGCTCTTTTGGACAACACAGGTATAGGATATTTTCATCATCACAGGACGTCTTATTGGACAATGCTGGTATAGAGTTTAGGTTCTAGAAGCAGATTGACTCTGGCTATATGACTTGTAATCTATGGATTTAATTAAGTTATTTCTCTGTTCTGAGCCTCAGTTTTCTCATCTGCAAAATGGGGATAATGAGGGTGTCTCCCCTCATGCCTTGTTTATGGAATTGTAACTAGGTGCATGCACTATGGAAAACAATATGAAAATTCCTCAAAAAATTCCAAATAGGACTATCATATGACCTAGCAATCCCACTCTGGGTATTTACCTGAAGAAATCCAAAACACTAAATCAGAAAGATATATGTAGCCCTGTGTTCATTGCAGCATTATTTACGATAGCCAAGATATGGACGCAATCTAAATGTCTATCAATGGATGAATGGATAAAGAATATATGGTACATATACACAATGGAATATTACTCAGCCATGAAAAAGAATGAACTCTTGTCATTTGTGACAACATATATGAACCAGAGGGTATTATGCTAAGTGAAATGAGTCAGACAGAGAAAAAACAAATACCATGTGATTTCACTTATATGTGGAATCTAAAAAACAAAATAAATGAACAAACAAAATAGAAACAAACTCATAGATACAGAGAACAAATTGATGGTTGCCAGATATGAGGGGGTTTGGGGACTGGGTGAAAAGGGGAAGGGATTAAGAAGTACAAATTGCCAGTTACAAAAACAGTCATGGAATGTAAAGTAGAGGTTAGAGAATATAGTAAATAATATTGTAATAACTATGTATGGTGTCAAATGGGTACTAGACTTATTGGGGTGATCACTTCGTATGTTATATAAAAATCTAATCACTGCGTTGTACACCTGAAACTAATATAATATTGTATGTCAACCATAATTGAAAAAGCGTGTCTTCCTATGGAAGAGCCAGGTAGGTGGTCACCAAAAATCTGTTTTCTTTTCTTTTTAGGCATCCAGCTAGCCCATATTTCCCAGCCTCTCTTGCAGTTCAGTGTGGCCATATGACTGAGTTTTAATCATTGGAATATAGGCAGCAAAGCCAAGTGCTGTTTTCAGCTAACACTTCTAGACAGAGCTCTCTCTACATTTTTGACTCTTTTGCCTGCTGTATGCAAATAACAATGAGGCTTTAGGTATGGATAAGCCACAAGATAGAAGCAACCGAGGTTCTTGGATCACTGTGTAAAGGAGAGGCAGATATTGCTTAGAAAGTTTCCCCTTTAATTGTTACGTGAGCGAGAAATAAACTTATATTGCACTGGGGCTCTTTTTTTACTGCAGCATTGTTTAACCTAGGATAATTATAGGGTTGAATGAGATAATTTAAGCAGTGCCCAGCACAGTACCTGGTAGCTGGCGAATGTTCAGTAAATGTTAGCTGTCTTAATAGTTAAGAGCAAGAACTATAGAGAATGAGAGACCTGAGTTTAAACTAAGGCTGTGTTACTTAGCTGTGTAATCTTAAGCAATTCACTTAAACACAGGGTCTTGAATTCCTCATCTGTAAAAAAGGGAATAATATTAATGAAAAGAAAATAATTATTAAAATTAAGAGGACATGTGTTTTCTTTTTCTCATTCAGAAACCTCTATTCCTGCATGATTTAACACAGTTTAAGCTGGTTATTGCTTTTCCATGCTGCAGTACTGATTACAGATTTTAGCAGAGGCAGCCTACTGGGCTCACAGGTGCCATTTAGTTAAATGGAGTCAAGAATTCCTGTGTCATGACTGATCCAATATAGAGATACCTCCATGAATCTGCAATCCTCTCATAATTGCAAAACATTTAGGCTGAGTGAACTATCGACAGGCAGAAAATCAGCAGCCCGTGAGTCCAGAAGGCCATAAAGAAAGCACTTGAACTTAAACAGATCTCAAGAAAATTTAACAGGACCATGAATCATGCAAGTTTTTTTTTTCTTTCAATTTTAAGGTAGGTAGAGAGGGAAGTGAACTTGCTTTCAACTGCCTGAGGTCAGGTTCTTTATTACAGGTGTTTCCAACAATATTGAATATACTTAACAATGGACTTCTCAATTCCAACTTCCTGTGTTTTGTACCAAGAACGAGGAAATGCTGGTGTAAACAATGGGGTATCTAATTATTAAAGCCCCTTCTATGGGTTTGGGAAAATTATGGGGCTGAATTTGGGCTACTGTCAAGGACTGAGATCTAGGGGTTGGAACTAGTGTGTGGTTTCTTCCTTTCCATGCAGTAAGAGCTAGAAGATTCGTTAGAGAAAATCAGGATCAAAGAGAAAAAAAACAAGTATGGCAATGAGGTCCAAAGCACCAGAAACAAAATAAGAGACACACAAGGGTTGAGGAGTTAGAGTCACATGGGATAAGGAATAAAGCAGGGAAGGTCCAAGGCAAAATCCAAAAACACACTGCAGGAGTCAAATTCATTTGGCAGCTGTGTGTCAGTGCGGCTCAAATAGTCCAAAGCTAAGGCAGTGAATTTGTGGAGAAAATACAATTTTAATTTAAGATGGCCTGGTTGCACTTGAGGAAGGAGGACATGAACAGCTGGATGTAACCCAAACACAAATGCTAACGATTTCCCAAAGGAGGAAGAGAAGCATGTATACATACAGGCATACTTAGCTTTGCAGTAAGATGGCAGAAAAATACCAAACTGCAGAAGAGAGGCACCAGCAAGTCAGCTAGGTCTGGACAATCGGTAGGAAGACAGCGTTTCTCAATGTGTGCTTGACAAATGGCCTGCCCCAAAATTGTTTAAGAAAGTTGTTAAAATGAAGATTCCAAGACCACTGTAGTCTGAGATTCTAAATCAGTAGAGCACTTTTCTGATTGGTCAGGAATCCAACTTTGGGGGTGTCAAAAGGGAGCTCATGAATATGGCTGTTTTAAATCAATTAGGCATGACTGCAGAAGTGGGAGGGCATAAAAAGTGAGCAAGATGAATTGTGAGTGAAAATATCATTTGTTGGTTTCTTTAGACTTGTACCTCTCATCCCTTTATGGCCTTCTGGATCTTATCACCTCTACTTTGACTTTGGGGACTGCTTTCCTTCTCTTCTGCTACTTCCTTCTGCCTGGTTATGTTTTGCTTGTGGCTGTGGTGTGGTATACCACAACCTCAGTTAATAACCTGGGCTTCTCTCCTGAATAAGTCATGGGAGCAGGCTGGTAAAGAAATTACTGGTCCCCATCACCTTATATCCTCCCTCTTCAAGGTAACTAGCTAGCCTCAATCAGTCATACTCAGAGGATGCCTGAAAAACCCCATGGGGAAAATCTCCAAGTTATCTGAGTTCTGGCATGGCACTTTCCCATACTACCTGGCACAGTTAGGATGTTAATAAATGTTGCTGATAGTGCCTTCTTACTCTCTTATTTGAAACTACAATCTGGAAGAATCTATTCTGAATACCAGCATTGCCTGCCTCCTAAAGAATATGTACTAGGCATTAATAATGTGTTGATCAAATTAAAGAAAGTAATTGATACCATATTTCATAGACTCTAAGAGGCAAACATTTATTTTCTTATTAACCATGCATTGATAAGAAAGCATTGCATTATATTTTATTTGAGAACAATTTTTGCTTAGTGGTATGTTAAGTAATAGATTCTCAGACTTTATGAAATATGTTACAAATAGGTAAGCCTTGTTTCTATTAAATATTAGAACGATGATAAACATTCTGGTTGGGTCAGAGTAAAGGGATATGCTTTATCAGGGTGATTTATTTTCTAATAAATACAACTAGATAGAGGCAGCACAATTCAATAACAAGCACTAAATTTGGCATTTGACTGCATGGGATTTTGAGCTTGGTTTCTTCATCTATAAAACAAAAACAATGGAACTTACCTCACCGTATGGTTAGAAATAAATCAAATTATGATTTTGTTAAAGATTATCATGCCTTAAAAATTATGGACAATTTCATAAAATAGCTAATATTAAATATATATTTCATCATTTAATTAATAACTATAACCCTAAATCCATTCAGGAAATAGTCTAATGTGTTTTACATGGTTCCAATGACATTTCAGCACCTTGGATAATCATAACAAATAAGAATCCTCTCTGAGTGCTACCACAGGTATTTAAGGTTCAGTAGATGTGGCTAAGAAAGCTCTAAGCCTCTGATACCTTCAGAATTACCTTAAAAAATTAATCTTTGCCAGAATTAATGGGAAAACACTATAGGATTTTCCACTACAGTGATGCATAAGACACCATGCCCTCTGTCTTCACTACTATTTAACATTGTATTGGTCCACACAATTAAGGAAAAGAAATAACTAGAGCTATTAGTTAAGTAAGTAGGAGAAACACTATCTCTTTTTTTCAGATAATATAATTATATATCTGGAAAACCCCAACAAATTAACAGAAAATTACTATAAACAATAATAGAAATTAAAAAATGGTAATTTAAGAAAACACAATTCAATAGCTTTTATGTACACAAACAATAGTCAGTTAGAAGCTATAATGGAAGACCCTGTTTAAATAGTGAGGGGGGAGGAAGAGAGAGAGAAGGGGGCAGCAGGGAAGGAGGGGAGAGAAGAAACTAGTCATACACTTACAAATAAACATTCTAAACCTATGAGAGCACATTAAGCACTCTGGCAAAACACAAAAGGAGACTCAAATGAATGGAAATACATGCCATGTTCTGGGATGGAAAGACTCGATATTAAAAGAGATTTCCTCAATATTATCTCAATAAAAATATCATTGAGTTTTTCCTTTTGGTACTAGTTGCTTATAAAGCTAAATGGAAAGCACAAACAAGCAAAATATTCAGGAAAGCCCTTAAAAAGACAAGGAATACAGAAGTAGGAGGGACTAGCTGTATCAGATATTAAAACTTACTAAAAAATGAGTACCTATAAGGGAAGAGAGTAAGAAGTAGAAGAGACAGGAACGAGAGCTAAACTTTTCTGAAATACCTTGTTTTGCAGTTCTGACTTTAGAATCATGTAAACATTTTATATAATTATTTTAAAAATTTATATTTGTAAACATAAATCCTAAAAAATGAAAGCTAAATGAAATAAATAACCTGATAATTTTATGGGGTAGAGGTGTAACTACAGAGAAGAATTACTTCAAGACTTTAAAATATGACTCAGCATCCATAGAGAGACATAGCTTATAAAGAAAAAGAATGTCAAGATTCATGAATTTCAAAAATTCATACCAGAAAGCAAGAAAGCTATTAAATGCTATTAGGTGTCTATCAAAAAAACTCAAGAGCCAACTTGAAGGGGTTTTCATTGGTTCAACATGAAACAATTCAAATTTTCAAAGGAACAATAATAACTGAAATAGATTGAAACACTTGAGTATGTTAAAAAATCCATGAATTCTTAATAATACTGAGGGAGCTCACTATTCATCTATGGAGAATATTAGAGAAGTAACTTGTTCTTTTGAAAATTGGTAAAAAGGGGAAAAAGGAAGAATAAAACATATCCCTGCCTTTCGTGTACAAATCATACCTCAGGGAACCAAATAGTTGTTAAAGGAAGTCCTTCTTTACAGAACTCCAATAAATAATGAAAAATGATAGGATGAGAGAAATACCATTTTGGAAGCCCTAATGAAATAATGAATCTAGGCAATGTCCCTTAGTGACTGTTAATACCACAAGACAGCACCATCACTTAGAAATCATTCTTGCTAGAAAACAGACCTTGAAATTCAAGTTCCAAGTAGCTGTTTATTGTGAAAACAGAATATGACAAATGCTACAGAACAAACCAATCTGGTTTCTTCAATAAGTAAATTGGAAAAAAAAAAAAAAAAACGGAGAGGAGACTAATAGAATAAAAGACTTCAGAGACATTTCAGTCAAATGCAATGCTTGGACCTTGTTAGATCCTAATTTGAAAAAAAAAAAAACCCTAAACTTTTTAGTAAATTAGATAGTCACATATGAATAGTGGCAGATAATTTGATTAACAGGAATCTTAGTTAATATTCTTAGATATGATAGTGGGTTTGTGGTTATGTTTATAGAAAGATTCCTTATCCTTTAGAGATACATACTGAAGGCTTTTTGGATAAAATTACATGATGTTTGGGACAGGGCCACATCATGACCTTTGTTGGCCCTAGGTACTTTTTGCTTTCATGGGTTGCCTCCTACTATAATAGATTTTGGGGGATCCTAGAAATATCATTGTTTTCTAATGTGAGAAAAAAATAAAGCATTTTATTCAATCATATAAGTTCATTTTTTTTCTTCTGATTTGGGAAGGAAACATTTTTGTAGGCTCCTAAAAATATCGTGGACTTGTTATTATGCTTGCTGTGCCTAAGAGATGAGTCCACCCTGACCTAGAATTTGCTTCAAAATGTTAGTGGTAGGGAGAGAGAGAGGAAAATGGGTGTTAGGGAGTGTGGATAAAACAAAATTAATAACTGCTAATAAGTTAACAATTGTTGAAGCTGTGTGATGGGTACGGGGGGTATCATATTATCTTTCTACTTTTATGTATATTTAAATTTCCATAATAAATAAGTTAAAACATCAATTTCTGAAAAAGACCTATTTAAACGTTATTTTAACTTTTCCACAAAGGAGGAATGTGAAATAAATAGAGAAGCAAAAGAAAAAAATGGTTATTTGAGCTTGGCATTTTATGTAGACCTTGAATAAATGAGAACTAAAGATATCAAGCTTCTTTTGGGACAAAGACCTAATTATTTTTACAATTTTTCTAAGACTGAAAATCTAAGTTGACAAAGGGTCTTTTAAATTTGAAATTTAAAAATTCACTTTCTAATTATTTTGGCGGTGGGGAGAATGACACCCATATGGACAGAAATGCTGCCTGCCAATATGGTGCTGTTTTATTTAAGAGAAAGCTGGCTAGGACAGCATTATAAGGATTTCAAGTGGCCTTTGTGACACAGTAATTGATACGAATAAAGGAAGTATATTCTGCCTTTCAGAAAAGATACATTTGGTCATTGTGAGCAGGTGAGTGACAATATTGGGTTTGGGGCCTACTAAACTTCAGAATACCCATCCCCCACCTCACACTAAGGCCCTGCTAACCTCTCAGTACCTCCCTAACTCCTTTTTCCATTCATTCTAGAAACAGTTGCTGAGTATCTACTCCGTGCCAAGCAAGCATGGTGCTAGACACCTGGATACAGAACAAACTGAAACATGGTTCTCTCCCTGAAGGAGCAAAGGCGAAAGAACAAGTCATCTTCTGGGGGAAGAGAGATGTAAACAGCTATTTTCAAAACAAGTTGAGAATGATTTTAATGGGGTAGGAGTAGAGGGCTAGAGGGCACCCCACAGGTGCTAAAGAAATCAGGGAAGGTTTTCTGGAGGTGGAAGGAGATTTAAGAGGCCGAAAGAAAGCAGCCCGTGCCAAGAAAAGCAGACAATGAGGAAGGCATCACAGGCACAGAGAAAGGAATGTGCAAAGCCATGAAGGCTAGGGAGAGTGCAGGACAGGTTTGAGTGCTGGGCAGAGAAAAGGTGGTAGAGGGGAGACTGGGTGGTGGAAAGTGGCATGGGGGCACTAAGCTGTGGAAGGGCTGTAATGAAGGAAGAAATATCTGTATGAGGGGTTCTCAAAGTGTGCGCCAGAACCGGCAGCATCAGCATCACCTGAGAACTGGTTAGAATACAGATTCTCAGGTCCACCCAAGACCTACTGAATCAGAAATTCTGGGGGTAAGGCCCAGCAAATCTGGTATCCAGCCTTTCTAAGTGATTTGATGTATTGGTCTAAATGAATGTACCTTCAGGAAATGTTTAATAATATATGAATACACTTTTGGCTGTAAGACTCATAGCATTTAGCAGCCTGGGATGCTGCTAAACATCCTACAGAAGGCCCCCAACCTTTTTGGCACAAGAGACCAGTGCTCCTATGAGAATCTAAGGCCTGATGATCTGAGGTGGAGCTGAGGTGATGATGCTAGTGCTGGGGAGTGGCTGCAAATACAGAGGAAGTTTCCCTGCTCTCCCAGTGCTCACCTCCTGCTGTGTGACTTGGTTCTTAATAGGCTGTGGTCTGGTACTAGTTTGTGGCCTGCGGGTTGGAGACCCTCGTCCTATAGTGCACAGGACAGTGTCCTTCCCCACCCTCCAAATAAATCTAAATGTCAACAGTGCATCTATTGAGAAACCCTGATCTTCAGTGCTCTCCTTTCTTTCCCTTCCCTTCCCTTCCTTTCCCCCTTCCCTTCCCTTCCTCCCCTCTTCTCTTCTCTTCTTTCCCTTCCTTCCCCTTCTCTTCTTTTTCTCTCTTTCTCTTCTCTCTTCTTCCTTCCTTTCTCCCTCCCTCCCTACATTCCTTTCTTTCTCTTTTCCTATTATCTATCTATCTATCTATCTATCTATCTATCTATCTATCATCTACTATCATCATCTATCTAATCCATCTATCTATCATCTATCTAAACTATCATCTATCACCTATCTCCTTTACTCCTGCTTGTTTCTCTACAGACAAAAGAACACTTAAAAGACCACAGAGTGTTCCTTTTCTGCCTTTTAAATTTTTTCAGTTATATAACCCTCCCTTTTTATCCAATTGATAACTCCCCATGGCTGAATTGCTCTATGGTTATTGGAGGCATTATTTTATTTCTGCCCAAAAGGTCTATTTATCTGACTATGAGTAGGATGGTGCTGCTCAGAGTATAGGTGATAATCACCACCTAATACCTCTTGGCCATACTGCATATGAGTTTACACATAAAGACTCAAATTTGAGTCCTGATTTTTGCATAAAAGACTGCTCCAGTGAAGGTTGAGGCTTGAAATATTTTTGCTTTCACAGAAGCTATAGGGTCAACTCTGAGTTGTTCCCTAGAACATGGAAGTAAGCATGTCCACTGAGAGTACAACCATTAAGTCCACCCAGAATGGTTTTAAGCAAAGATAATATAGCATGAAGTCATGTTAAAGAAGACGGGACTAACCAATCAGATAGGATTCTAAAATGATTGATAACACTGACAAATCAATTGTATCCAGTAGAACCATGGGGAAAAAGAATGAGGAAAATGTAAACTTAAAAGACAAACATTGGCAGTATCCATCTAACTCTTTTCAAGGGATTAGGTGCCCTAAAACACCAACATGAATGTTTAGCCTTCCTAACGAACATATATTCCCATTGTGGAGGCAGCTGTCCCAAGCTTAGTGTCGAAAGCCAGTAACCATCCTCATTATCCAGCATCCTGGCTCTGCTCTCAGGCTGTCACAGCAACCTTCCAACATTGTCTGCCCTATGGTTTCCCCACAGAATGAAAATGCCCTGGAGATGATGATGAGACTGTTAAGTCTGCTTGATAGTCATGGTTCTCACTGAACATGAATCCATAGGCTTTGTAGTTTATAGGCTTTAGTCTCTCTTGAATTTACTGAGTCATCCTGAGTTTGAGTTGGTAGAATCAATTCTGGGACATTGACAACATGGAAGTTCTGGACTTCTAAGATAGAGAGAGGTCCAGACCATAGCCATAAGGAATGCCTCCTGGAGTTTGCTTCTGGCATTCAGGCTGTCATCTTTCTTTAGTCTCCTGACTCTTGCAATGTGTCTTCTTTTCCTTTTTCTATATCAAAAAGCAATGTGGGAGATGAAAAAATTGGCCAATACTTTGCAGCTCCTCACACCAAGAAGTAGAATCTACTTCCTATTTCCTCACCTCTTGAATCTGGTATGGTCATCTGACTTGCTTTGGCCAAGAGAATATGGATAAAGTGACCTTGTATAAGTTCTGAGATTAGACCTCGAGACCTCACAGCTTCTATTACTGCTCTTTTCGATTCCTAAACTTGCTGTGTGTATAAGGCCAACCTAGCCTGCTGGATGATGAGAGACGAATGGCTCAGCCACCCCTATCATTCCTGATGACAGCCAGCTAAACCCCCAAAACAGAACCACTTTGCTTATATGCAGCTGACTGCAAATATCTGAGGGAGTCAAGCAACACCAATAGAAGAACCTCCCAGATGAGCTCAATTGCCAAAGCACAAACTCTTAAGCTAAATAAATGGTTATTGTTTTAAACTAATAAATTTTGGAGTAGCTCGTTATGCAACAATAGATAACTGATATAGCAATATTTGTATTTTTAATAACTCCCAATTATACCTTAAAATTATTGCCAGTTTGTCTCAGAGAAACTATAAGATTTGCCTCTTGACATAATCAATTGGGATTTATCTTGGGCTGTCTCATGAACTTCAGTGGCTCTAGCAGAAGAAATAGCCCCCTGCTTTTCCATCAAGATGCTAAGGGATTTGATTAAATAGTACAGAAAATCTTAGGTTTGCTAACATTTACCTCAGGAGAAAGAAGAGGGTTAAATACATAAAAATTGCATTTCTCAGACATAGATAGATTTCTGACCTTCAGCCGGCGATCTGGATCTCCACTGCATAGAGAATTTACGGATACTTTGAATGATTTCCAGGCTGGGCTTAGGTTATTCATCACACCTGAGAAAATAAAGAGAAGAGTGGTGGTTGGGGGAGGAAATGCCTGACATTTTCACTTTTCAACGTAAAAACTGCTTAAGAAGCATTGTGGCACTTGTGAAAAGAACAATTGTCTGGAATAGGTGACTTAACAAAAACTTGTAGTAGTAAATCTTTTAAGGGTATCCACTAAGTGGGTCATTATGGGCAGAACTCCTGTGATCATGGGCCTGGCTATTGTTTCATGAAAAATGACAATAATATTGTCCAATATGTAGATACTGGGAATGACCCACTTATATATAAATAGGGGTTGCAAATAATGAAATGTGGCTGCTTCTGGCCTCTGATAAAGAATTCCCAGTTCTCAGTCCTGTGTCAGTCCTATGGCATAAATTCTCTTCTATTGAGGTCAGCATAGGCAAAGATAATTATTGGTGGGTGTGGGGTGCGGCAGGACAATTCTATTGCTAAGGAATTGTATGGTCTTTGGTAACTTGTGACTTTGAGTTAGATTGCAACTCAAAAGAGAAATTTCTAGAAGAAAAATCCCAGGAGCATACTTACAATAGCTATCCTAGGAAGACAGGGCAGATCTTCAGTGTTATAAACTAAGTCTGTATATAGCGAAACCCTTTTAAAAGAAGTTTACTAATCATAAAATTGCCTAAATCTTGCCTGAGTACATATGAGTCAAGTGTTATCCTAGGATACGAATCATATCACTATAATATGAATAATTCTATTTGGTTTAGAATGTATAATAAATGTCTGTTCTGAGCCTAGGATTATACTGCATATTCTAGGGCAGGGGTTTCTAAAGTGTGATTCCTGAATCAGCAGAAGCTGCATCACCTGGGAACTTGTTAAAAATGCAAATTTCTAGATTTGACCTAGACCTATTGATAGAAACTCTGGAGGCAGCCTCCCCCGTAGGTGATTCTGATGCATGAAATTTGAGAAACCACTGCTCTAGAGCACATACAAACGAACTTAAATGCAATTGTTATATTGAGTTTTTAAGAAGTTTTTGGTTAGCAGAAGTCTTAACACTGTAAAAACAATGAATTCTGAATCTAAATAAAATAATTATTTTATAAGAGAGTCTCTCTTCTATTGGTTTCCTTAATACAAATATGAATTATTGATTATATCATGGGCTCATTATTAAATTTCTCTTAATGCATTAAAGTAGAAAAATAATGTACCTGTGTGGCTTTGTCTTGTGCTCTGATATCCTAGGAATGATCCAAGTGGTAATAAGAAGAAAAGGTAGATAAAATTGTTTGGGTTCATTTAAATTCTCACCTTTGCATAAAAATACTATGAAGTGAAGATGTTTCATTGCAAAGTTTTGAAATACTCCATAGTAGATCAAAATTTCAACTAAAACTTCCTCTGAAATTTGAGTGTATGTGTGTGTATGCACATGTGTGTGCAAGTGCATGTGCGTCCCCCAAAGAAAAATATTGTTGGTATTTATTTTGTACCTCTGGAGTAAGAAAGAGGAAAATCAATGTTTTGTTGCTTGACTCATTAGAAAAGTTTACAGTCACGTTTCTTGTGAGACTCCAGGAGCCCCTCAAAAATGGGGTATAGAGGGAAGTTCAAGAGATTCTTGGGAATAGGAGAATTTATCAATATTGATAATGAGAAGAGAAACGCTTCCAGGAGCAAAAGAGAAGAGGATCTTATGAGAGAAGTCCAAACAAATGCCACCCAACTGCTTTCTCTTTGCACAATAAAACCTCTATAAGCACTAGAGTAAAAGTATAAGTGGATACCACTTCTGATTCTCCCTAAAGTTTACTTACTTCTGAAAAAAGTTTGTTCCACCAGAGGAATCACACTGTACTATAATATGTAGTAGACCTATTATCTATACTCAACTTTATTCATTTATTCATTCTTTTATTAAACACATTTCATTAACTGCCAACTATGCAGTAGATAATATTCAGACTAGTCCATCCAAGACTTTTTAATTCTTATCTATTTTAAATATGACATGAAATGTTCCCCTAATGTTCCCCCCACTATTATCCAACAAATGTTAAAAGGGTTCCTTCTTCCTTTACCCTACAACTAGTAAGCACAACAGAGTCTTTTCTCAGCTCTAAGTCATTCATCAAAATCACCCCATTTCCTCCTTATCAATGTACTTTTCATTCCCCATAGAATCTCTCCTGGACTGGCTTATAAGTAAAATAAAATAAAAAGTAAGATTGGGGTTGGTTGTGTATGCATGTGTAGTAGTGGGTAGTGGGGGTTGGAATAATGAGGGATAAGGTTTGGAGTCACATGGAGAAAGAGGAGGAAGGGTGAGAGGCAGATGGAGCTATACAAAGTGGCTGCCGAGACAAGGCAGCTATTTATGATAGGCTCGACATCAGTTCAGTATATGAACTTTCCTGGGGAGGCAGATTGGCTTCCCAAATGACAGTGAAGCTCAGGGCCAAACAAACTCAACTCAAACTTCGGCTCCACCCCTTGCTAACCGTGAAAACTGGGAAAGTGACTTGACCTCCCCAAAGTTCAGTTATTCCACTGTAAAATGGGGGTAATCATATTCATATGTAGGGATTGTTATGAGTAGTAGATAAAATAATGCATATAAAATCATTTAGTACAATGTTTGGTGCCTAGTCACTCTCATTAAATGTTATCTGGTGTTCATATTTTTATTATTAATAAGTTGTTGACTGCCTGTATTGAAGGTCAGTAACGGAAAATATGGGTGAGAAAGAGTCTTCTCTTCTAATATCTAAATTGAGAATAAAGAGTCCTCTTGAGAATAGTGAAGACTCTGTGTCTGAGTGCATAGAAACAGACATTAAGAAATTTAAGAGGTTTCTCAAAACAGGTCAGTTTATCATCTTAGGAGGTAAACTGGCATAGTTGAAGATGACTCTTCTCACCTCAGTTCGGTGCACGAGCTGCTGAGTTGCATCATCATTCATGCGAAAAATTTCCAGAAATGGGTCAGATTTACTGAAGAAATCCTAAAAAAGAGCAACAAAAATGAGTTGTTTTGCTTCCTCCACACAAATATATCCGATCCAGCCCTGGATCAAATATCCCTGGATTTGACTCTTCCCTGCTTTATTCTTCATCCCTGTGATGTACCGTGGCTAGAATGAGTGACATCTCAGCTCCAAGTCCTTTGAGAAGTAAGTACTTGGTTGAAACTCAAAGTATTCCTCAAAGATCAATTCAAATGCCCTTCTTTGAGAAGCAATGTATTTACTGTCTTTAACATGTTAATTATAGTGATTGTAAAGCCTGTATCTATCTGATGTCTACAATATCTGGATCACCCACAGGTCTATTTCTATATTTTTGGTTCTGCCTCTTGGTATGCTTGTTAATTTTTGATTAAATATTAGACACTGTGTAAAACAAGAGTCTAAAAGCTTTAGATGAGTCTTTAGCTTCTGGCAAGTAGATAAAATGGGGGCAGTCACCTGAATCCAATTAGGGCTGAGCTGTTTAGAAGTTGGTTTCTTCAAAAGTCTTCAAAGGCCCAATCTATTTCTGATTCCTTTACTCCTCTGATATAGTCCTGAAAGGGCTCCAACTAAAAGAATGTTTATGAGGGCTATTCGTGCTTGACAAGCCTGTAGTACTAATTTTTATTTGCGAGACTCTCAAAGGCTCTGTATATCTCCATAATTTCTTGGCTCTAGCTTTTTGTCCAGTTTCTCTCTATGCTGTTATTTGCTCATTAGCGAATACCTTGAGGGTAAATCACTCAGACACTGGACTACTTCCCTTCTCTGAAGCACCAATCTTCGGCTCCAGATCTCTTAGTAGAATTTCAGTTTTGCTTCCCCAGGTCCATGTGACTACCAAAACCTCAGCTCAGTTTCCCTATTTCTTAGTAGCTCTATTATCTGCTAGGCTTCTCAGCTTCTTTATCCATGATGTTTTATGAATTGGCCTTGAGGAACTGCCCTAAATGTAAAATCTGCATTGAATGTCTGATTCACCTCAATGGATTTTTTTTCTCTCAATTTCTTGGCCCCTTAAGTCTTGATTGCCTTAGGACCTTCAAACAGATGTATAGTTGTTTTCAGTGGCAGAATAATATAAAACAAACAGGTACTTTATTACTGGAAGCAGACTTATCCATATCCTTCTTTTAAATTTGTTTTTACTCCAATAGATTATAAACTCTCAGAGAGGAGAAAATACGTCTATTTTTCATTTATATGTCTACCATTTCCTCAGCATGTTCCATAGTGTCTAGCTTTTAGTGGTACATGGTATTTATTGAATGTATGAATCAACACATAAATAATCATGAATGACATGAACACATGGTATAGGAAACTACCTGAGCAGTTATCTTAGTTATCACAGTCTTATTATATATTTCAGTAGGTGATTCTTCCCTCCTCCCAGAAATCTGGACTTCAGCAAGGCATAATAAAGCCTATAGACACCTGTCTTCAGCTTAACAAAAATATTCTCAGGGTATATACTCATCATGGAGCCCTGTGCTTGATGCTAGAATATAAAGAAGAATAAAACCTCTTCTCAGCCCTCCAAAGTTTGATAGTAAGACAAGAACCCAAACATATCCCAGGGCTAAGTATGAATGAATGAATGTATAACAGAAAATGAATGTATGACAGGGGAGTTGATGGATTTTGACTGGCAAATATGCTTGTGGGGAGGACATTTCTAGGAAGGAAATATACTGAGAGAAGGTAGGAAGAGCAAATAGAGGGGCACACCAACGAGCTTAATTCCACTGTGGCCTGAGGATGTGTAGGGGAGGAGTTTGAGACAAGCGAGCAAAGCTAGCTTCATGATGTGAAGGCCGTAAATGCTCATCTGAAATCTTGCACTTGCCTCAAGAGGTAGTATGAAGCAACTGAAGGCTTTTGAGCAAAGTATTACAATTGGCTCTTTAGTGAAGAGTATTAGCTTAGAAACTTTGTAGGATGCCTTAGAAAGAAACAAAATGGGAGATGGAATGACTATCTTCCCCTCGGCTGTCTTTTCCACCCAACCGGGAACTAAACACCATGCATCACAACACCCAGAGTCTGGAAAATACCTTTCTGCTCCATTTCTGAAGATGCCTGATTACCACAGCCTTAATCTTCTCAAGAATCCACAGTGGCTGCTTTCATTAATGTTTGCCCTGCAAACCTGGCCTCTCCACCAAAGTGGACCTGACCTTGTTTTTCTCCTAGACACACTTCTTGATGATTCTCACCTCTACACATTTACTCCCAACATTCACCCTTCAAACCTACTTCAATTTCAACACTTCTCATAAAAAACTAGAAGCTCCTTCCCCCTCCCTTCCCTAAGAGATGTCGGTCACATAGCTGGTTCCTAGGGGTCCTTGGGCTCCTTCTCTAGGAGCTTCAGGCTTTGCCTCCTTAAATAGACCATTGATCCCTCAGGAAAAGTGTTTGTGAATTGTACTTAAAAATTGCTCACCACACTATCAATTAGGAAGCACTACCAGTCATTTTTTCCTCTTGTATTGATTTAAAATTTTTATCATTTTTATTTAAAAACAGAAGATAGGGAAACATAAAACAATGGAAAAATGGAAGAAAAAAATAGCCCATAATCCTTCAACTATCAATAACATTTGGTAAATATTTCTCTAAAATTGAAACATAATTTTCTCTTCTTTCTTTTTGAAAAAAAATATATTTGTAATCTTACACTACATATACTTTAGTACCTTTTTTCTTTTCTTGTGGTAGTATATTGCAGTGCTTTCTTCTATCTTGCTTCACGATTCTTTTAAAATACTATTTAGGGTTAGCACAGAGTTTTCAGGAGGACATATCAAGGAAAGAAAGATGGGATCTAATCCTTCCCTCAAGTACCTACTCACCTAATATGCAGCACACTGGCTTTGAGATTGCTTTCAACTCCTGACTTCACCATGTATGATATGCATGATATTTGATTTCTCTGAGTCTCAGTTCTCTTATCCACAAATGGAAGGGTATATCACCTTTTGCCTCATGGCAATGTGGTAGAATTAGAGGAGTCGATGCATGTGAAGTATTGAGTCCAGTGCCTGACGCATAGTAAGCACTCAAAAAGTGTTGCTGCTATGATTATTATCGATAAAAGAAAGGATGTATGAGGATACTTTGTAAAGCACTATATAAATATCAGAGATGATTACTATTAAGAAAGCATCTGATTCCTGGAAATAAAACAATTCATAAGCAGCTCAAAATCTCTTAAATATACACACAGAAAACCGTAGTTTAAAAACAACTCTGGGTCTAATTGTATGGTTCCTTGATTATAATCTGGAATTTTCAGCTTTCCCTGCTTGACTATCAGCATTAAGGTGCCTTGGGACATTTCAGTGCAATGAAGATTAATTATTATATAGGCATTTTACTGAAGTTTTGCTATGGTGAAATTTTTTAATAACTTGGATGTCATATTACTCTGCCACTTTAGTCCAATATGAAAGAAATTTAGTCAAGTGAGAGGACAATAAGAAATCAGCCGAGGTTTGGAACAGAAGAGGAAGCAGTGTATTTCCATGACAACGATCTTGAAAATAGAATATTGGTACGAGAAAAGATTGTCTGAGAGATTTGGTCATATCTGGACTCTATAGCTTCCTAGCTTTGTGACTTTAGGCAAATAGTTTAACTTCTCTATGGTTCATCTGTGAAATGGAAATAATAGTACCTGACTTTGGGAATATGGTTATGAATTTTGAATAATGTAGGTTAGATTCCCGATGCCTGGTATATTGTAGATGCTCATTAGTTACAATTGGATATCATTAATGAAGGCTGGATTAGTTTTCAAGCAGGCATACTTGAGCATAGCAAAATCACAGCATAACAGGTAGAGATTTAATGTTGCTTTAGAACAGAGGTTGGCAAACTACGGCATGCAACCCAAATCTGGCCCACTGCCTGGTATTGTAAATAAAGTTTTATTGGAATACTCCTACATTCATTCATTTACATATTGTTTATGTCTGTTTTCATGCTTTATAGGCAGAGCTGAGTAGTTAGGACAGAGATCATATGGCCTGCAAAGTCTGAAGTATTTAGCACTTGGCCCTTTATAGAAAGTTTGCTGACCTTTGCAGTTAGATTTGTTTGCTTATACAGCACCTCCTCAAACTAGCCTCATAGAGACACTAAAAATGCAGTTTGTAATAATTATTATTACAGATGTGAAGACCTCATCTGTAATAATTCTCAGTGAGAGAATTAGTTCCAGTACCCTAACATAAGTAATTTCTCAGGAAAAGAAGGAGAAAATACTTTGTCAACTTGAATGTTCCAAAGCAATTACACACATATCTACTTACTTGTTAGATGAACTACTAACTAGCTGCTAATGCAGTAAATGTGTTTCAGTAGTTAGAAAGCCCATATTTCCACGAAGTGAATTTCTTTGCCACTAAATAAATAATGTTATTTCTTGAAAACCTAATCTATTTTATGTGTAGCTGTCATTGAAGACTACCTCTCAGATTTCAAGGACTCTGGATTTTGATCTTAGGCAGGTGGCTGCTGGTTGGCTAAACATTGGAAAGATGAGTTTTAAAAAAATGGCTATTTCTATCAAAATAAAAGGAACATTTCTCTGTTGCTGTGGTTTGCAAAATTACTTAGTCTCTTTGGCATACCCTACAACAGCAGTTCTCAAACATTTTGCTTGGTTCTCAAACTTTTTGGTTGATCTTTGTACTCCTTTATACTCTTAAAAATTATTGAGAACCTCAAAGAGTTTTTGTTTATGTGAATTATACCTACCTATATTTACCATATTATAAATTAAAACTGAGTTTAAAAAGTACTCATATTTTATATCATGTTAAAATAATTTTAAAAATTCCATTATATTCAACAAGAATAGCATTTTTAATGAGAAGATAACATTTTCCAAATTTAAGAAAGACAGAAGAATGGTATTTTTTTTTTTTACATTTTTGCAAGTTAATTTAATGACTGACTTAACAGAAGACAGCAGGAGTCTCATATCTGCATCTACATTCAAACTGTTGTGATATTAGGCATTGTGCAGCTCCTGGAAAACCACTGTATATGTATGAGATAATGAGAGTGAAGAAATAAAATAATGTCTTAGTATTATTATTATGAAAATAGTTTTGACTTCATGTATTTCCCTGAAAGGGTCTTGGGACCTTGGACCACACTTTGAGGACTGCCTAAAGCATCCTTCTCCTTCCTGGCTTTCTACTTCCCTGAAATACATGAGGACATTACCAAGTCCTCCATATCCCAAGGCCAATCCAACTTGTATTCAGTAACACTCTGCCCCGAAGGAAGATTAAGAATTTAGTTAAGCAACCTGTTTGGGTCCCCCACTGTCACTGATTATTTGTGAGTGAGTGAGTGAGTAAGTGAGTGAGTGAATGAGTAAGTGTGTTGCCTTGAGTAAGTTATATCACATCTCTAAACCTCAATGTTCTCATCTGTAAAAGAAGACAGTCTTTCTACCTGAGGTATTTGGATACTGTGGGTTACCAGAATTACTGCAAGAGGGCTGGAGATCCAGATCTTCTATAACTATTGTCTGAAATGGATATAGCACATTCACCCCACATATTCATTCTGAAATTTTTCAAATGCATATAGAAACTAATGCTATCATGATACTAATTTTTTTAAATTATGAACTTTATTTATCTCAGTGGCTTTTAGGCATGATATATTTTCTTAATTAATCGATGTAAGTTCAATTGTTAACATGTAGGTAGCTACAACATCATTTAGTGCTAAAAGCTAGAAAGAGGACTTCCTTGAGAACTTCTGGGAACTATTTTTTCCAGCTGTGAAATAATTGCACTATTTTATTCTGGTTCAATCACAAAAATACTGTAGTAGATTTCATTTTCCAAAGATGGCCACCATAATGTCCACTGTTCACATGCTTTTCTATAGCATGACTTTGCCACTCCCCCATCAAGGTGTAGAGCCTAACTTCCCTGGCTTTGATTCTGGGCTGGTCTTACAACTCACTTGTAACCAATAAAATGCAGCAGAAGTGATGATGGGTGACTTTCAAGGCTATGTCAGAAAAGGCCATACAGCTTCCATCTGGTTCTTTTGTATGCTCTTTTTGGGAAAAGCCAGCCACCATGTAGAGAGAGCATGACTAACCTAAGACCACCATGTAGGTAGGTACTCTGGCTGACCAACCCAGCTGAGTTCAGCCTTTCAGCCATCCCCTGTGCCAGGCATGTGAATAAAGCTATATAGGACTTTCTAGATAAGCTCCTCCATGAGCTGATTATCATAAATGACTTTTGTCAACATCATTAGGAGGTTGAAGAATTGCCAAGTTGAACCCTGCTTGAATTTCTGGCCCTCAAAATTATGACATATAAAATAGCTGTTAATTTAAGTCACTAGATTTTGAGGTGGGCTGTTATGCAGCAATAGATAACCAGCACAGTAGTAATATCTTTAGGTAAGTCATTGAACATACCAAAGCCTTTGCTTCCTGAAGAGGTTGTGCGAGATGACCTTCATGGTATCCTCTTGCTCCTTAATTCTACAACCCTACCCTCTTTTCACCCAAGGACATTTACCTTCCAGTCCAAATTGGAGCAATGGCCTTTTCTTTGCACTGAACAGGGCCTGCTCCTCTCTGTTACTAGGGAGTCTGGGCAAGATACCACCACATTATGAAGGACCTGGGGTCTACAGCACTGGGGCATTGAGGCTTAGCAGTGACCAGGGTCCTAGACAATTAGCACAGTTAAGGGTGGAAATAGCCATCTAGACCACATTAAACACTACACGTGGGCTCCTTCAGTTTCGTGAGCAGTGCATTTGAATGACAGGAAACTGTTCAAACATCTTAGAGTCAATGGGCCCACTAACAAACCCCCAAGTCCCCTTGCACTGCAACATAAGTCAGTTAGAGGACAAATTAGAGGTACTTAAGGGACTGCTAAGAGAAAATAAGCCATTATAGGTCATTAAGTGAGTAGCTTAACACTGCTACACACTGACTCAGTGGCTTATAACGGTACCAGGAAAGATACTACAAAGCAGTTTGATGAATTATTTTGAAATTTGGGGATAAAATGAAAGATAAAGAGCATCACAGTCACATGAAAGTAAAGGTTAAAAGCTTACACCCAACTAATACCAATGCACAATGCAGTTCCCAGCACCTAGCTCATTTTAATGTCAAAAGGTCATGATTTGTGAAAGTTTCACACAATCTACTCAGGACACTAAAAATATTCAACTACAATTCATTCATAAGGATAAAGTCTTTCCTGATATCCAAAGGAAAAATGAATTACCTTTTTCAGGATATTTTGATTATACATCACTTATTCTATCATGACCATAGTATTTAAAAATCATTTGTTATTTAAATTCATGTTTCATTTAGTTAGATGGCGAATTCCAGATTGCAGGTGCGAGAATGGTTTAAAGTATATCCTTTCTCCACAACCTGATGTATGCAACAAGAGTTTGGAAAATGACTGACGAGTCAGTGAATAAATGAACAAATTAAAGAGGAAATTAATGAATGCAAAAATGGGCTCAGTATTTTTGTAAGTGAAAGTAAATGAGATATGTAAAGATACAAGCTGCCACTTAAGACTTTATGGGATTGCTAAGACACTGTTTTACCTTGTCCAACGTAATGACTGTAAGCAATTGTTTGAAGAAGTGGTGCCACATCTAAAACTCCCCTGTTCTGTAGTTCTCTAGGAAAATGGAGTCCTTTGTGAATATAGTTAGTGATAATGATATGCCTTCTGATTTAAGGATATGGTTGTTGGGAAATCATAAATATATGGACGAAGATACCTCTTTCTTTTTCAAGGCGTAGAGACTGCTGAACTTTTTCTATATACGCAGACTTACATGGTCTGTGACTGGATCAAAGTTGTGAGATATAATAGAAAGAATTCAGATGAGAGTCAGAGGGCCACAGACCTGAATCCTCAGTTTTACCACTTATTATCAGGATGTGGTGGCCATGAGAATGTGCTTTGTGGACCTCTCACTACATGGAGTATAATTGACCAAGGGCCCTAGCTATTGAGCTTAAAAATCCATCCTGCACTTGCACCAAGGCCAGGCTTTCCAAGGGCTGCTCCCTGTCAGTAACTGCAAGTGTAGGAGATATAAAGTGGGCATGGGAGTCATGAAACTCTCCTGATGGCCAGTGTTGGCTCTAGAACTCCTCGATGGCCTTGCTGAACCTTCTTTAGACTGTATGGAATTCCAGGGCACTGCCACTCATCCTTCTTTCCCTCCTTTACTCATTGTCAGACTTGCATCGTGTCTGTCAGCTCTCCCAGACTTCTTCCCTATGTTCCTTATACAGGCATTTTTTCCTAATAAAATTATTGCATATTTAATCCTGTTTTCTTGGTGTCTGTTTCTTGGGTTATCTGGACTAACAAATGAAGTAACCTTAGACAAATTATTTCATCTTTGGATCTGTTTTCTCATCTTCAAAACAGGGTTAATAATACCTGCTGCATGTAAGTTATAAGAAAATAAATGTGATAATGCATGAAAAGTTCTTAACCTTATGCCTATCAAATATACGTGCTTAATAAATGTTACTTTTCTTCCTTTCACATCTTCTCTTTTTCCTTTGAAATGTCCCTAGCAGTGGGGTTAAATCTTATTTACCTGTGCATGTATAACCTGTGGCATTTGGGAACAAATGAAATCTTGGTGTAATAAAATGGCCATGTTTTAATTATAGTCCCTTCTCCATATCATTAACTGCTTCTCAATTTAGGGGAAGTCTTACTTTGCAGACCTCATTGAAATCTTTGATCTGTTCAATAATGTGTGTTGAAAAAGAAAAAAATAGCTGCCAGGGAAAATCTGATTAAACTTTGTGTGCTGGATTTATTACTTCCTTTAATAAGGTTAATGCCAAACACTTTACCTTGTCATCCAATTTCCGCGCGTTGAATGCAAGTTCAACATAGTCGTCATTGCCAGATAATTCTTCAGCAATCACCTGAAGGAAAAGGCACGCATCAGCTGCAGGAGCAATTGGACCACTCAGCCCCGTGAACAAGTTTAGCTCACGTTTGGTCCAAAAATTCAACAAAGACTGTCACTGGGCAAAGGGTTTTCCATAACTGAACATGGCACAGCATTTGCAGGTAAACAAGAGAACTCTCTAGAATAAATAACAGTAGATAACTAGGTTTCATTTATACTGAGCATAAGAACATAAGAGATGGGGCAAAAGCTGGAGGAAGATATATTTGGAGCAGCAGTTAGGAAGAGCTTCTCTCTTTAAAGATCACACAGCTTTGGATGGCACTTACATAAGTAAATATATATTATTTTCTTCAGGAAGTTACAAAGAAAAAGGAGCAGTAACATTTCTTCACTGTTTTGAGTCAGACCAACAAGGGGTAGGAAAAAAACAGTCTCTATGTCCTTTGCAGACTAATGGTTATAAAGTCATTAAAGAAATGTTCTAATTACTATTTTTCAAAAAGACTGTCACTGGGCTTCCTGAACTGAGGAGAGATAGGTAACTAGATAGATGATATGAATGAATAAGGACCTAAGCCCTTAACTCTCAAGAGCAGAGAATTCCTGACAAAGATTTTGGTACAAATGAAGAGATAATATTATATAAGAACCTCTTACATAATAAGTCATGTTCCAATATTTAATAGTCAGTGACTCTCAAAGCCTTGGAGCAGGAATTGATGGGAAAAGTCAAGAGATAAACAATAACAACAAAATTCTAGGGACCAGTCTAGTTGCATATAGGTTAAACCGTTTACAAATAATGTTTAGGACTTTACCATGCATTCAGAGGCCATAGCATGTGGATACCCTTATTAAACTAGTTATGTCAAGATACTGAGTTTTAATTCAATTTTATCTCCATTCCATTTGAACTCAATTTTTCTATTATGAGTTGGGTCCATCTGTTCTGAGTACATACTGGTAGGCACTGGAAATTTTTATTTTATACTTAATATTAAAGCTGAAAAGGTCGACTAAAGAGGGAAATACCCGCCTCCAGAAATGTGAGGAACTGAGGAGTAGAAAACATAAGTTTAGATACACAGTAAAAACTCAAAAATTGCTCGATAAACTAGAAACCATTCTATTTAAATTTTTTATTTGGTCCTCTTTTGTCCCCTATCACCTTAATGCCTGTTACACTTCACTTGAACAATGGTTTTAACTATTCTGTGGTCACAGACACTTTTGGAAAGGGGATAAAAGTTATCATCTCTATCTGCAGAAGCCTAGAAAATTTTGCACATATTTTCAAATGTTTTCCAAAAGCTAATAAAGCCATTGTTTTGACCCAAAGCACCAAGATTAAGTGGAGAGTTTAGATATTTAAAACTAAGAAGGAAATAAATTTTCTCTAGAATGTGTTTAGGAACATAACCTCAAGATGTCTTATAGAAAGGATGGCAAGGTGAGGTTCTGTCTCCATGGGAAAGAACCATGGCAAATCTTACACCTGGGTCTACCATACAAGGCTTCTCTGGATTTGTGGGTTTTAGGAGTAAGCTTTTGGTTTGAGTCTGTGGCTTTTTAGAATACCAATGGGGTGTTCAAAGGCCATTTGAATGATTTGCTCATGATTGAACATGGCAGTGAAGAAAAAGCTTTGACATGACCATGTCATTTAAAATATTCAAGCAACAAATTCAGGTAAGTTGTCATAAGAATGATCACAACTTTTACCACTGGAAAGTCTTTTGAATTTTTCCTTTAAAAGCAGTCTAAATTTTACTTTTTAAAAATGAATGTCACTTTCCAGTTAAAAAGAAATGTTCTAAGAAATCAGGAGGTTGGCCTTCTGGCAATTTCCCTCCCTAGCAATTTCCCTTTCTCTACCTTTTTTTTGTTTTTTTTTTTTTGGTCCACAAATCTAACTAGTTAGACAACTTTTTTCTACCTTTCTCAAAGGCACTAATCAAAGATGTCAAAGGATCAAATATATGAAAACTTAAGATTTTATTTAGAAGCGCTTCCAGCATTGCCCAATAGGACATTCTACAATCACAGAAATGTTCTATAATCTGTCCAACATTGTAGCTGCTGGTCACATGTAACTATTGAGCATTTTATATGTGGCTAGTGTGACTAAGCAATGAATATCTGCTTTTATTTAATTTTAATAATTTTATTTAAGCTTAAATAATCACACATGGCTACTGGTTAGCAAATAGGACAGCATAGCTCCAAACTATTATATTAAAGAAGAGAGTTAAATGCTGGGCTTTCTGAACTTTCAGCAGCACACCAAACCTTGGATTAAATGTGACTAGAGAAAATTTTTAATTCTCAGAAAAAATTGAAAGGCAGGAATAGGTAGCTTTGATGATTAGAAAACTCTACACAATCCATTTTCTTACCATACTCGACAACTACATCTTTAGCTCCCACTGAGACCTATATTGCAAATGCAGAAGGGCTTAGCTTAGTAGACATGAATGGCTTCAAGTGAATGGCCTCACTTTCAAACCCTTCTATGCCTTTTTTCCTAGGGGTGGAAAGGTCAAAATTGTATTGGCAAGAAGGAGTAAGAAAGAAAAAAAAAGGAGTAACTTGGATAGCTGAACAGTTGTGGCATCAACTCCTAATAGCCACAGGGTCTGCTTGCCACACATCTAGTGCGTCCCAAGCAGCTACAACCCAGCCCCTGAGCGGATAGCTGCCTAGGGAGGGCTCACCGTGATGGAGGATTTCCCAGCCGTGTTTCCATGCTTCAACAAGGATTTGGACAACTTTCTCTGGGAAACAATCTGCACAAAAGGAAACAAAAGGTGGGGATACTGGTCATACAACTGCAGGTCTACTTTTAAACAAAATTCTGCATTCACAGCTCTCCTTGAAATTATGACATCTATGTCCATTTATTTTCCAAGATTTTTCCATGAAACTCCTAAATATAGGTTATTCCCTTTTTCCTCTTATAACATGATATAAAGGTGAGTGTGTGACAAATTACAGATAACTCAGTCAATTAGGAGGTGGCTTAATTATTGCTGAAGGATTTATATCAAAATTAGATGGCAAATGTTGAATATGTACATTAAGATAAAGTATATAAAGTTTCAGAATGATGTCAAATTAGCACTAAAAACTGTGCAAAGCTGGGGAACAGGGTGCAGGGAGGGAAAGAAACCCAAATTATAAATATACATCTTCTGTATCTATTACCACTAGAGTTCTATTTTTAATATATTCATTAGAAAGCTATAAAGTAAGTCATCAGGAAACTGATGCTCAGACAAACCAGTAGGAGTAACTGAAGTCTTCTCTATGATTAAGTGTCAATGCACAATGTGCAATGACAACTAAACTTGTTATTATATTAGAAGCTATTAAAATTATTATTATAGTAGAAGTTATTCTTAGCAGAATCTATCCCATCCCCCTCTTCTTCCCTTTCTTCCTTTCTAGGAAGGGAAGTGTGGTGATGCACTGAGGCGCTGATGGGTATGCAGCCCATGATTCCCAAAGGAGAAAAGTTTGGAAGGATCAAGTGAAAACAGTGTGCTCTTGTTTAAGGAGAACAAAGTCACACATTGTTGTAGGCAGCTTCTATCAAAGGTGACACTCAGTGATCCTCGCCTCCTGGTTGGTATTCATGCCATTGTATAATTCCTTTCCCTTGAGTGTGGGATGGATCCAGTGACTTGCTTCTAATGAACAGAATACCACTTCTGAGATTGTTACCAATTGGCTGTGACTTCTTTCTTGCTCACTATCATTCTCTCTCTCTCTCTCTCTCTCTCTCTCTCTCTCTCTCTCTCTCACACACACACACACACACACACACACACACACACACACACACAGTGTTTGCTCTGGGGGAAGCAAGCTATTATGTTGTGAGAAGCCCTAGAGAGCAGTCCATGTGGCCAGGAATTGGATGTCTCCAGCCAGTAGCCAATAGGAATCCCAGGCCTGCCGACAGCCATACAACTGAGATTGGAAGTAGGCCCCTCACCCAAGTTGAGCCTTGAGATATCTGCACCTTGAAAGAAGCTTTATGAGAAACCCTGATCCAGAGGACCTCACTATGCTGCTAGCCCCCTCTCCTACCCCGATTCCTGACACATAGAAACTGTGAGATAATGTTTGTTTTTTAAAAGCTGTTAAAATCTGGGCTACTATTCTATGAAGCATTAGGTAATGATACCCATTTTCACAGAAGGAGAGGAAAGGAGATCACTGTGAAAGCAGGGCAACAAACCCATTCTCTGAAGTCCTTATATATTTTAGTTTCTGTGTTAGAGCAATGACAATTCTGAGCATGCTAGTGTCAAATGCAAAAAGTTTCAGAGAACTTTCCTAGGCCAAGCAGATTTAAAGATACTGATGGTCAGTTGGCTATAATCTGAAGAAGAAATAATATTTCTGTAATGAATCACCTGGTAATACTGATGATGATGCAGAGTGTAGCATGGGGAAGATGGTTAATAATGTAATAAATAAGTAAGGGGGAAAAGGGTACTAGATTTAGTGTGGTGACTGCTTTGTGAGTTATGCAGATCTCTGATCACTGTACAACTGAAACTGGTATACTATTGTATGCCAACTATAATTGAAAAAGAAAAACCTCACTGAATTGTACAATGTAAAGACAAGCAACTAATAGTCTATTATATTTTAATAAAGGCAGGGGAAAAAAACAAATGGGCATTTGGGTATACAAATAGCTAATCAAGCAGGCAATTACACTTATTTTACAGCCCCCAGGCTGCCGACTCAGCTCCAAAGAATGAGTGATAATTAGGTTTTCAAACCTTTCATTGTAATGGTGATAGACAAACAATGATGTTGCCATTGGTACCACAGTTGGGCAGAAATAGTAGGGATGCCCAGCTGGAGCAGTGATCTATAGAGAAAAGCCTATTTGTTGCAAATCCACTTCTCATGCTTGCTTTGTTGCAGAGGAAGCAACTGCATCAGGCTTCGAAAGGCTTTAGGTCTTGTCAGAGGATGAGAAAGAGTGACAAGAACTCACCCGGGTCCCAGCTGACATTTGAGGCCAACAAATAGCCAGCTCTGCCTGGCATCAGGCTAAAGAGGGTGCTCTTGTCAGAAGTCCTCTAATTTGATTCTTTTCACCCTTAAGTGGGATCACAGCTGCAGTTCTTAGCAAAAGGGTGAAGTGGAAGGGGAGGAAGTGAAGTTGGAATACTCTTTTTAGCAAAGTTGGACCAGAGGGACCTGATCTGCATTCACACATAAATCTGAGGAAATGCTTCTGTGAAGTGGACAATATTCTAACAGCATGGGTACTTGTTTTTCAGGAATGTCTATTGTTTCGTTAAGATGAATGGGAACAAAGCCAGGAGAATAAAAAATGTTTTGGCCTATGTTTCAACAAGTGTATGTATATTCAGCTGAATTTTCTTTCAAAATCTTTCAAAACAGTCATTTTAGAGACTAGACAGTTATTTTGCATGAGACTGCTTTTACTGAAAAATATCTTCAGACAATTTCTTCAAATTGCTTTAAGACTGTTACAACAACAAACATTTATTGAACACTTCTGCGTGCCAGGCACTGCTCTGAGGTTGTAGCGGTGAATAGATTAAAAACGTCTTTATAAGACTTGACGGTCACATCTTTAGAAGCCAGAAATGAGAATCCCCAAAGCATATATCAGATAACTTTCATTCCATAAAAGGTAAGTACATATTGTAAAGAAAAGTCTTTGTGTAGTAAGTCTGGAAATAACTGGATTAGAAAAGGTTTAACATCTCAACTGCAGGACATCAGTAGAGCTTTAGTGGCAAATCTTCGAGGACAACCATGTGGCAAGCATTCCTTGCACTTGTTTGGTCCCAGAGCCCTTTTGTCAAGCAGCATCTCTAAGCATTCTGAAAATTACTAGTGCAATGGCTACTACTTCTGCTACAGCTAACAGCTAAAGTTCCCTGATGGTTCATTGTAGCAGACAGATCCCCTCTGGCTTTACTATTGAAGAGTTGGAAGACCTGTCTTTGCCTGAAGGTTTTCTCTGGTATCCACGCCTGCTGTCCACAGTCACAGCAAGCTAGAAGCCAAGAGGATTCACGTCCTTGGGAGAGGACCTCAAATACTAATGATCGTTGGTACAGAAATCCCCCAGCTCCTTAGTCCCAGGGGTGAGGGGACTCTATAATGTTTGTTCTACACAGTCACCTGAGTTTCCCCAGTGATGATTTGTTAGACAATGCACATTTATTTTATGGGCTGCTTTCCCTCTCCTGTCTTACTTCTCCACTCCCCTTCTGATGTTTTTCACCTCCCAAATAATCTTTTTACTGCCTGATCTTTGACTTCTGCTGGAAGAAAACAAACAAAACTTTTACTCTGTATCAGATAACGTGTCAAGTATTTCACACACATTGTCTCATTTACTGTCATTTAATTAACTCTCTGTTGCCCCCAAATAACTGGGACAAGAGAAGCAAGGCTTAGAGAAATTGAGGAGTTATCTAAGGTCACATAGCAGTATGGGCTGAATTGTGTCCCCCTCGTTTTCTTATGTTGAAGCCCTAATCTGCAATCTGAGTGTATTTAGGGATAGGGCCTTTAAGGAGATAATTAGGGTTAAATGAAATTATAAGAGTAAGGCTCTAATCCAATAGGACTGGTGTCCTTATAAGAAAGGTATATCTGAGATCTTTCTCAGCATACGCACACAGAGGAAAGACCATGTGAGGACACTGGGAAGGCAGCTGTCTGCACACCAGTAAGAGAGGCCTCACCACAAACCAATCCTGCTATCACCCTGGTCTTGAAATTCCAGCCCCGAGAACTATGAGAAATAAATATCTGTTGTTCGAGTCATCATTAGTCTGTGGAATTTCATTATGGTAGCCCTAACAGAATAATAATACACACAGCTTATAAGAGGTGAAGCCAGGATTCATTCCTTTATTAAACAAACGTTTACTAAGTATTTGTTATGGGCTGGATGGTTAAGAATAAAATGATGACACATGGTGGGCAGGCGTACTGCCCTTCCAGAGATAGACACACAAAACACATGTCAAATTCCAACTCTGCAAGGGGAAGCAACATCATGCCATGAGAGGGGGACTGGCCTGGTTCAGGAGGGCAGGTAAGGCATTTCTGAAGACATTCTCCTGACCCAAAGAGGAGGAAGAGGAGAATCAAATAATCAGAGAGAGGTGGGATGATGTGGTGGGGGGGAAGATAAGGCACAAAGTACATACGTGAATCTGAGGTCCAGGGTGAGAATGAAGAACAGAAAGACTTCTAATTTATCCCCAGAGACTAGGCTCTTGGCCATGTTGCACCTGGTCTAGGTCTTCAGCAAGGTTGGCTACAGTGGACAAAAAAGTGACCCTTGAAGGATGTTCATGTCCTAATCCCCGAAACTTGTATATATTACCTTATCTGACACACATACAAAAAGGTCTCTGCAGATGTAATTAAGGGTCTTGAGACGGGAGTTTTCCCTGCATTATACTGGTGGACCCTAAATACAATCACAAGTGTCCTTATAAAAGGGAATCAGGGGGAGATTTGATGAGGCGCTCAGAATTGAAATATGAAAACAGGCCAGAGAGAGCTCTGAAGATACTGGATGTCTGGTGTAATGTGGCCACAGGGCAAAGAATGCTGGCAGCCACCAAGGGTTGAAAAGGGAAAGGAATGGAGACTAAGAGCTTTAGATGAAGCATGGCCTTGCTGACACCTTGATTTCATTTTTCCACCCAGAACTGTGAGAGAATAAATTTCTGCTATTTTAAGCCACCATGTTTAGCAGCACTAAACATGGGAAACTAAGGCTGGCTTCGCACACAATCAGGTTCAGAGCCCCAGGAAAAGATGCAGTGATGCCCTCAGTGATGGCTAATTTTAGGGAACTCCCTACCATTCCATTTACCACCCTAAGATTTCTGGGCAATATCACTTTATCTGGTAGAAATCAGACCTGTTCAAGGTAAATATTATGCTAGAAGAGCCTTCTGTTGGTGCTCTCTCTCCATTTCCTGGTTGCCTTGCTCCAGTGCCAAACCAAAACATCCATGATCTTGTTTGAGCACAGAATAACCCCTGAGAATGTTGGCCTCTTCTGTGTACTACCAATCAAGGGAAGCTTGAACAATATTTTAAAGAGCATAAAAAAAAAACAAACCAACCAAAACCCTTTCAAGGACTGTGCTTTTTCTTCTGCCTAGGATTACTTGTACCCTCTCCTCTCAATTGACAAATTGTATTCATTCTTCAAGGTTCACATTAGAGGTTTGGAAGAGTTGCTGAGGTACAAGGAAAATGAAGTCACCCGTGGGACTGAGAAGACCTCTTCCTTTGCTCCTCACAATGGATCTTCCCCTACCAGACCCTATTTGGCCCTGCCCAGCAGTAGCAGCATGACCTGGCAACTTGTTAGGAATGCAGAATCTCAGGCCCCAACCCTGGACCTACTAATCAGAATCTGCATTTTAATGAGATCCCCAGGTGATCTGCATGCACATGAGAGTTGAGAAGCACTGAGCTAGAACATGAGAGTTGCATGTAAACAATTTTAGTACAATACGGTTAGATTTAAAAGATTTATAAAAAACATTTAATCTGTTCTGCTTATTTAGATTCTTTATTAATGGGTAAAGTTGTAGGAACTAAGAAGGTACAATGCTGAAGCTTTCTCAACCATTCAGGGGAGAGGATATACAACATGAGTGTGTGTGTGTGCCTGTATGCGTGTATACATTTTATGTAAAATCAGTATTGTCCTCTCTGTCCCAAAAGGACCACCCTAGGGAGAATGATTTGGAATGACAGGAGCAATGGGTAATCTACTGGTTTGGGCTTCCTGTCTTCAGCTTTCTATTAAGCAGGGTTCTAATTACTTCAAGTGTAATTACAGGCTTTTACCCTTTCTCTGACTTCATTAGCAAGGGATAGAGTGGAGGAGAGTTTCGGAGAAGGATTTAGGACTGCTGTGTATTAATTATCCACCTTTGTCTCTCATGATGGAGTAAAGTTCCATCATCACCACAAATTACCTGGTTCAGTTATTAGTCAGAAGCCACCATCCCACCACTGCATCCTCACCATGTGGCATACAGGAGAACAAGGAAAGAGACACAGCTCCAAGCAACCTCATGCCCAGAGTATAGTGTTTTGGCAGGTCAAGGGCACAAGACATCTTTTCAACCATCACGTTTGGCAGGCTGTGACTTGTCTTTGGTGAGGCTAGCAACCAATTATTAGTAGTCTATAGGACAGAGGAGGAGTAGAGAAAATCTTTGACCAATTTTTTTTTTTTTTTTTAGTGAAAGAAGCAAGTTCAGCTTTGAGGATGTTAGACTAAGGTTATCTATCTATCTTCTATCTATCTATCTATCTATCTATCTATCTATCTATTTAGAAGTGAGGAAGTAGATAATGGTAAAGGCAGTCAAAGACTATTTTATTATTACCAGTTGATAGGTGAAAGAACGGAGACTTAAAGACAACTAAGGTCACACAATTTTAAAGAATCATAATAAATACTACTTCATATTGCCAGGTATTGCTCTAATGTGCCCTATATGTATTGAATTTAACTTGCATAACAGCCCTATGAAATAAATATTATCACATGCCCATTTATGAATGAGAAAAGAGTATAGAGACTGTATGAGCTTGCGAGGCTGCGTAACAAATTACCACAAACTTGGTAGCATAAAATGACAGAAATTTATTCTCTCATGGCTCTGGAGGCTGAAAGTCTGAAATCAAGGTGTCTGCAAGGTCATGATCCCTTCACAGGCTCTAGGGAGATTTCTGTATCTTGTCTTTTTTAGTTTTGGTTCCTGCATTATGCCTGGGCTGAAGCTAGATTATTTCATCTCTTTCGCATGGCCTTCTCCATTCCTGTATATGTCTTCTTGGGTCTTTTATAAAGACACTTGTCACTGGATTTAGGGCCCACCTGAATGATCCAGGATGATCTCATCTTGGAATCTTTTACTTAATTAGATCTTCAAAGACTCTTGGTCCAATAAAGTTATGTTCACAGATTCTGGGGCTTAGCATGTAGACATATCTTTTGGGAGCCACCATTTAGCCCATTACAGAGAGGCTAAGTAATTTGCAGAATTGGGATTTGAATCCAGTCAGTCTTATCCCAGAGTCTATTCCTTTAACTGCTACACTCTTTCTGCTTCCCATAAATGACAGAGGCAGAACTCGATCAAGGCCCTGTGCTCAACTCTACCAGATATACGAAGTGATTCCCACTTAAGGAGCTTACCAGAAAGGGGAGGTCTCTCTCAACCAAGCCACCACCAGGAACACTTAACTGGCCCTCTAGCTTCACTCTTGCTATAAAATGTCCAGCAAGAATCACACATGAGGTTTGATTGCTCTTAGTATATTTTTTGGCTATGTCTCCATGGGCAAGGGAAAAAAAGAAGAAATAGATAAATGAGACTACATCAAACTAAAAAGCTTATGCACAGTAAAGGAAATGATCACAAAGCAAAAAGACAACCTGCTGAATGGGAAAGGATATTCACCAATGATATATCCAATAAGAGGCTACTATCCAAAATATGTAAAGAACTCATACAACTTAACAAACAAGCAATTTGATTAAAAAACAGGTAAAGGATATGAATAGACATTTCTCCAAAGATGACATACAGTTGGCCAATAGCTATAAGAAAAGATGGTCAGTGTCACTAACCATGAGAGAAATGCAAATTTAAACCATAATGAGCTATCACCTCACACCTGTTAGGATGGCTGTTATCAGACAAGAAATCACAAGTGTTGGCAAGGATGCAGAGAAAAGGGAAACCTCACACATTGTTGTGGGATTGCAAGTTGGTGTAGCCACTATGTAAAACAGTATGAAGGTTCTTCAAAAACTTTTAAATAGAACTACTTCTGGGTATTTATCTGAAAAAAAAAAAAACACTAATTCGAAAATATAGATGCACCCCTATGTTCATTGCAGCTTTGTTTACAATTGCCAAGATATGGAAGCAACCTATGTATCCAGATGACTGAATAAAGAAAATGTAGTACATATATACAATGACATAAAAAGCATGAAACCTTACCATTTGTGAAAACATGGATGGAGCTAGAGGGTGTTATGCTAAGTGAAATAAATCAGAGAAAGACAAATATGATATGATTCCACTTATATGTGAAATCTAAAAAACATATAAATAAACAAAACAGAAACAAATTCATAGATTCAGAGAACAAAATGATGTTTACCAGATAAGAGCATGGTTAGGGGACAGGGTTAAAAAGGTGAAGGGATTCAGAAATACAAACTGGCAGTTACAAAACAGTCATGGGGATATAGAATACAGTACAGGGAATACAGTCCATAACATTGTAAAGACTATGTATGGTGCCAGGTGCATACTAGACTAATTGAGGGGATCACTTTATAAGTTATATAAATGTCTAACCACTATGCTGCACACCTGAAACTAATATAATATTTAACGTCAATTGTAATTAAAATTAAAAAAAAAAAAAGAATCACACCTGAGGCTCAGAGCGCTTACTCTGGTGTGGGACCAGGCAGGTTAACCTCTCTGAGATTCAGTTTCCTCTTCTGTGAAACAGCGATAATATAATCTACTCCATAGATTTATCATGTACGTAATGAGTATTAACAAAATCTCAGCATCAGGCACACACACATGCTTAGTAAAAGGTCCTTGCTCCTCTTCTCTCTTCCATCCAATCAGTACCCACACAGAGATAACTATGGTCATTGGCTGGTTTGGATTGGGGTCCTGGGATTGAAGGAGAGAGAAGGAAAGCTCCAAGGATTTGGGCCTCTGCACCTGGAGGATAGAGGTGCCATTCAGGGAGCCAAGTATAGCAGAGGAGGGATAGCAGGAGAGTTGGGGTTGGGAGAGCAAGAGGAGATGATGAGCTTGGTTTGGGGGATGTTGAGTTTGAGATGTCTGCGAGACGTCTGAGCAGAGTTAGTATCTGGATACTATTGAATGGATGAGTCTGGGGTTCAGAGGAGAGGCCTGGGCTGAGAGTTTCCAATGTGCAGGTGATACAAAGGACAGGAGCTGATAGGAGAATGTGAGAAGAAAGAAAGAAAAGGATCCAGGAGTGAGGCAAACTTCTTCTCAATGTCTCCTTTCCTTATCCTATCTGCAGCCTGTAAACCAACCCTGTGGGGTTCAGCCTAGGACTACAAGGGAACTGAGAGATCACATCCCTCTTCATGCTCCCTGCTCAGTCTGGGATTAGACATGGCTCTGAGGGCGGTCACTCAGTTTGGAGCAGGGGCCGCCTTTTGTTTGTGTGCTGAACGAGGCATCAACAGGAACACAGTTAAAAGTGAGAGGTATTACTGAGGGTGTAGGAGAAAGAGTACTTTTGTGTGCTGTACAGGGCAGTAGAAGTTGCTATAATGTTTCTACATGGATGTGCGGCAATTTGTATCAAAAACCTTAAAAAACACGCTTGTGTATTTCACTATTACTAATTTTTTCTTAAAAAATCATTTCTTGAGGGAATGAAGATATATGTAATATGCTGCTCATCAAAGCATTGTTCATAATTGTGGAAAATGAAAACAGTCTTAATGTCCACACTACAGGAACACCCTGCATGATTTTGCTATCACAGAACACCATGTAGCCCTTAAAATAGATGATATAGAAGTATATGCATTAACATGGAAAGATGTTCACTATATATTTTGATGTGAAAAAAGCAACAAAAAGCCTGTGTAAGTGACCAACTGATTGTTTAAAAATAGAAGTATTTGTATTCGCATGTGTAGAAAAAATATGGAATACTATGCATGAGAATGTTGAGTAGCTGTTTCTCAGTAGTGGGATAAAGAATAATATTACTTTTTCTTCCTATTTCTAAATAGTTTTTTGCAATGAGCTTGTATTGCCTTTACACCTGGAAAAACAACAGAACCAGAGCCATTCCCTAAAAAGAGTGGGAGAGATGGAAGATCTTGTTGAGTGGTTTTCATCGATGTCACATGGAAGATGTGTTTGAGTTTCTGGAGAAGAGCCTGTAATGCAGGCCCCACAGCCCACTGAGGAAGCTGAGGGAGGGTCTCGGGAGCAAGAGCCACTTTCCGTTGTCAGAGTCCAATATCTGGAGGACCTGGGGACACAAAGATTTAAATTCCTTGTTCTTGTGGACCCAAGAGGATGCATGACTCATTTGTTATAAGTGTTCCAGGCCCTCTCAGGTCTCTGCTGTTATCAAAAATAATATTACGAAAAATCAGAATTCAATGCAGGATCAGATAGATGATGCAGGCTTTGCAAATGTTGTTTTCCAGTGATCAGTCATTCTCTAAATCTTGCATTGAAAATGCTGGCAAGCGTTGCAGACTGACTGAGGCACAGACCTGCTCAGTCGTTGCGGTGGGGATGTTGTCTGGGAGTCAAGAGGCCTGGGTTTAACTCATGGCTCCCCTCACTTGAAAATGGTGTGCACTTGAGCAGGTGACTTCAAGGTTCAGGTGCTTAGCAGCAAAATAAGAAATACTGGTACATTGCCATTAGGGGTTTTATGAGGATTAAATGAGATAATTGGGGCAAAGTTTTCAGTATATGGTCTGGCAATGTATAAGAGCAGTTGCTCTGCTCTCTGCCTAAAACACTTTTCTGGATGCTCACACTTTATTCAGGTCTTGGCTTGGAAAGGTTTCTCTGACACTCTTATGTAAATCACCACCCACCCCCTTCCCATCACTCTCTATTCTTTTCCCCAGTGGGTTATCCTTCATAGAACTATTATAATCAGTTATTATATTATATAGGAATAGGTGAGCTCCAAGGAAGCAGGGTCTTGTCCCCTTTGCTCATGGCTGAGGCGCCAGAGTCTAGATAAGTGTCCAGCATATAGTAAATGCCCAGTAAATGAATGACCATACATCTTTATTTGAATAAGTGTATATATGTATATCAGTTTCTCACTATTATTGTTAGTATTAAATGCATTATTCACTGAATGAACGAATGAATGAATACGCATCAGTTATTTTCATGCAATCATTATCCTTAACTGCTATGTGAGCAATAGGTCTTTGCCAAGGGAAGGATGAGGCTTAAATACAATAATTTGCTCAGATTCTTTGGTTCAGAAGTATTTTAGATAAATGCTCACAAGTAGGGTGTCTATTTGCTGATGGATGTCACAGGTCTCCCTGAGTTGTGAGGAAGAGATTTTTTAGATACAGGAGTCAATTTATCAACTTGTGGAAAAGGTTACTTTCTTCTTGACCTTTGTGAGCAGTTATACAGTGATAGCATTTAGGCAGAATTGCCACTCCACTTTTTCCAATCTGTAAAGCATTGTAGAAATTGAACACAGAGTGGTAGGCAATGTGGTATAATGGCGAGGCAGGTATTGAAATCAGATCAACTTAGGCTTGAATTTTAGCTCCACAACTTGCTGTCATCATGATCTCAGATAAATTAGTTGAGCTGTCAAAGCCTAGTTCTTGATCTATCAATTGGAGACAATATTGGCCTCACTTAACATGACACCTGAAATACAATAATGTCCCCCAAATATCAGTCTCCTCTCTTCAACTGACCATTTATGAGAAAACTAGTGGGAAGATGTGAGATTTGTAAAGGGATATGAATCTTTTTCTTGTTAAGTATATGAAATGGAAGCCCAGAGGTAGTATGGTTTTGGAATAAGGCAGGAATAGCTTAACACTCTGAATTTGAATTCAAATACCTATTGTTGGATCCTGGCTCTACCACTTAAGGAGACCAGTAATCTTGATTTAGTAATGGTGATGGTGATGGTGACGGTTTCGGTGACGGTGACAACAAGGATTCTATAATGTTGATAGCACCAAGCTCACAAATGCCTGGAACATGATTAGCATTTAGTAAACATTAGCTACCAAAGTGATTTATTATTGCAAATGGACCATAAAATATAGTGTCCGAATTGGGACACTTTCAAAAATGAAATTGGATGTAATTAATAATTAAAGCAAGACAATAGGGATAAACTGGGATGGCCTGGGGCAAATGGAGGAGTCCTAGGTTACCCTATTGTTATCAGGACACCTGCCGCTGAAGAACGGACACCCCGCCTTGGAAATATTTAAGCAGATGACAGGAGTATCAGAGAGCCAATCCCAACCTGCCCTGGATACACTCAGCACTGGTTCTCTCTTCTCCATTTAAAGCTTTCCTGATTCCACTGGAACCCCATCTATAAGATGACTAAAATACTAGTTTTCTTAGTTTGAATCTCATTGGAAGGAGAGAGGTTTGAAGAATTTCTGCTCCTTTGTTTCTGATAACTGGCTTGGGAATCCGCACAGGTTTCAGGCTTCTTGTGGGCAGACTCTAAGGAAGAATGGGTGAAGCATAATGATCAGCTTGCTGGGGCCTCAGCCAACCTGCCCTGGTGTTCAGAGAAGCCCTAAAGTCTTACATTCCACCCAAAACAAAGTTAAGGAATTCATATCTGGCCTCATGTTGTCCTCCAATCTGAAAGCAAGACTCGGGAATGATTTTATAACCCAAGAAGTTGTTATTTTTTCTCCCTCTAAACTTTATTAGGTTAATCAAAATAAAAATATTCTCCTTCCCAAATTAGGCTTGAATTGGATTTTCTATGCTTTGGGGGAATGTCAGAACCTCTTTGCTGTTCTAAGGATGCTTCCTTAACCTATTTCTTATTAGAGTTCCAAGTCCTCTTGGGTCTCTTCTGTAATCAAAAATAAGATAAATGATCAGCATCAGATTACCAAGCAAACTCTCTTCCCTATGGGCAGTGCAGTGGGGACTAAGTTTTTACCTGCAGCATCTGCAAAATGCTCTCTCCAAAACCTAACAGAGAGCACAGCCTCAGCAAATACCTCACTCGAAAGTATTTCCCACAAATTCTCTAGTTAGAATTCCTTTTATGTTTTAAAGTTCTTCAAATGTTTAAGAATTGATATAATACTTAAGTGTCATACTCCTCTACCTGAATAAGAGTTCTCTGAAATTAGCATTTGGGCTATATTATGATGTTTTTACTAATACTTCTTATGACTTTTTCTAATTACAAATATGTCCTCCTAGTCCTTTGGTTTATGAAGAAGTGGGTACTTTAAGAGCAAGTACCATATTTTATCCCCCACCTTCAGATGAGAAGACAGAAGAGAGTTTAGTCTTCTCATGGATACATTTTATATTCAGAAGTTGACAATAATCAGTAACTAAATTTTATAAGTAGCCTAAACTAAAAAGAAAAGGCAGAAATTTTGGCAAGTTTTAAATGTAGTAAACTTTATATATAGTTCAAAACCTCATTTTCAGTAAATAAAAATATTTGGCAGAGAATTAATTTTGGGGCTACTGTATTATTTGGGAAATTGCCTATTTGGTTATTTGGTTTGGTTATTTGATCATTTAGCATATTGATGATTCAGTTCACAGTGCTATAGTGTCTCAGGCTTCAGGACTAACCCAAGGACAGAATATATTTTTACATAAGGCACTCAAGGATGCTGATAATTGAGAAGGTATAGCAAGACGTTTTCAGGGGAAAGGCAAGGGCTAGGTGTTGGGGAGGACATGTGTAAATACCATGGGGACAAAGTTCAGATTGAATGTTTCCAGTTAGTAGTTCTGATATGGGTGGAAGAAGGATGGGAATGAAAGCCGGTTGGGAATTAGCAAAAATGGGAGCTGTGGTAGAGGTCCCAGGTAGCCACCTTCAAACCCAGGTGGTATGTGTGGCTCCCTTTGTTATATAGGTAGATAGATCCAGGGCACACCTTGGTGGGGTGGGCTGGGGTCCAGTGCCTGGCTTAAAGGGTTGGGACCAGGACAAATACCAGGAACTGCTTTTCAGTAGTGACATGTCAGTCCTTGCAAATTTTCATCCAGTTCCATATCTCTTCTCTTCTGCCCTTGTAATTATATGGAGTTAGAGAGGTATAACATTACTGTGAATGTATATGGAACAGGGCCTGTAAAACATAGATCCCTTTTAATTGTTATGAACTATTTTTTAAAAACTAACTTTGAAATTAAGTAGACACAAGGAGCTGCTTTCTAGGGAGGTGGGGGGGCACTTAGGAACGTGATACAGTTTGTGGCTGAATGGCATGCTAAGTGATAGATGAGATGAGAAGAAGATGGGGTGGGGAATGGGGATAGAGAGCACCCTGAAAAGGGGTGACAATGCAGGAAAAGATGCTTACTTTCAGAGACAAGGGGAAAGGAAAAAGATGAATGAGAATCATTTACTTTGAACTGGAAAGAATTTAAAGATTGATCAAAACAAAACCTTCCCTCTATAAAGGAGGTCACTGCATCACAGAGAGGTTAAACAAACTGCCCAAGATCACACAGGGAGCTGGTGGCACGTCTAGGACTCTAGTCTAGAACATCATAAAAGAGATTTAAAGGTACAAAAGGAGGACTCCAGAGAAAGCAAAGAGATTTTCTTAGGCTCTGAATTTAAGATGATTACTTGTCTGACACAGATAACAAAGAAAAAGGCAAGAATTAATTTTATTTTCCTTGGGGAACTAAGGGCTTACTTGCTCATGATCGCCCTGTGTGAATCCACCTCCCAATAAACAAAACAGGCAGTCAGCATTAAAAGTTGCACTGCTTCCCAGGATTTCTTAGACAGTTCACAGGAGCTGAGATGACGGTATTTATTTATTACATCATTCATCACTCATATGGCTTCTGCTTGCAGTAATTCTGCAAAGTCGGGGAAAGCTTTTCATGTGAGAAGCAGAAGGGAAATGAGTTGCTGGCTGTAATGTGCAAATTAGACTTCCTTGGGTCATCAATTTTATGCCATGAGGATATTAGATATTATGCAACAAAATGCCAACCTGTGGAATCTCACTATGGGCATTACATTGAGTTTGGAATTCACCCTCTGCATTGTCATATCTTGTGTCCTCCAAATGGGTCCGAATTCCTATTGATCATTGACAGCTTGTGGTCTGTCAGTCCTTTCTGGGTCTATTGTACCTGACGTAATCCTAATATTCACCTGTGTCAGGAAAGGAACCAACGATCTGGATAATAACCCATTGAACTACATTAAGTAGATGGGAGGAACAAACTCTGGAAATCAAGGTCTTCACCAGGAACATACACTCAAATCCACGTACATGATTGTTTGTGAGACTGTAAACTTTATGAGACAGTTTTTTTTTCCTGCCCTCCAGATGTTTTCTTTGTCCTCCTTTATTTCTTCAAACAATTGCCCCAAACATTCGTTTTTTCATAATGAAAACTAATGACACAGTGTCCATTATTCATTAACATCCCTCCCCGCAAGACTCTAGGACAGTGGTTCTCAAAGTGTGGCCCCATCACTTAGAAATACAAATACTGAGTCTCTTGCCAGATCTTCTGAATCAGAACTTCTGGGGCTGGGGCCCAGCACTCTGTGTTTTAGCAAACCTCTAGGTGATTCTGATGTAGTTCAAATGAGAGAACAGCTGCTCTGAGGGGAGACAATGCATGATCCCTCCCTCATGAATAAGAGCCTCAGTGGTCGAAGATTCCTCAAGGGGTCACAGATTTCCCTGACCTACTTATAAGAACATAAGGCAGGATGTTCTTGGTCCTTTTAAGAGATGCCATCTGAATTTGGGGGAAGAAATGCACTAAAGAAGAGCCATATGGCAATGAAAAGCAAAGGACTTTGCACAGTCACAACTGCCCTCCAAGCCATGGAGGAGAGAAAATGCCTACAAGGAAGGCAATGATGAAACTCAGGGGCAACCAATGAATTTGGATAATGAGTTTACCCTATATCACAATTTACACTAGTTAATAACAAGCTATTAGAGTAAATGGAAAAGATCATGAAGGACTTAGGAGCCAAACATAGCTTCATTCAAGTTCCAGCTCCATCTCTTATGAGCTATGTGACATCGCTGAATAAGTTACCTAGCTTTACTCAGTCTCAGTTTCCTCAAATGTGAATAGAGAGAAGGGCAGTTCCTACCTCCCTGGGATGTACCAATTAAATAGGGTGAGGTATAGTGACGGCCCAACCCAGCAGCTGGTAAATAGAAGGGCCTAGAGAAAGTTAGCAGCTATATTTACTATTTTTAGTATTCCTGACTCATTGTCCACTGTATTGGTACATGGAAAAGGGGGAAATATTGAGATGAATGAAGCAGTTAATAAGCAGTGAAAGGAAATGAGGGCATCATATTAAACGTCAACTTGCTTGTTCTGGATACCGAGGGACCATGTCTCTCATTGGCATGCCCTCCCTCTGCTGGGCACAGCAGGTGAAGGGTTTAGCTCCCGGTCTCCTTTTGGCCAACAGAAATCCAAAGATGGTCTCCAACCTCACGCAGAAGGAGCGCACAGCTTTCTGAGCACCCCGCATCTCTGCGATTGGCCCCCCTCATCTATCTGCGAAGAACACACAGTTCTGCCTTGAGGGTTCTGGGAGGATGTAAACCTTCATTTGGCGTAATTGCTCAGTGCTAAGTCACTTGCTGTGCTTGTACCAACCACACGGCCAATGCCAATTTCTAGCCTGCTGAGGGCTGCTATTTTCCTCTGCTAAAGGCCATGAGTCCTGCTGTTTCACATGGCAGAGTGAGAATGCGACAAACTCAGATGGACAGAGCAAGTACCTGTAGACGGCCTTGAGGAGACAGGCTACTGCCTGCATGCGTTCTGGGAAGTCATTTTACCTCTTCAGCTTCAGTTGTGGCGAGATAGGAATTGGAATTCCTGCCCCCAATTTTCCAGAGATCTGATTTGAAACCATTTTTACTTAAAAATAGTCTGAGAAGAGTAACTATTACACACACACACACACACACACACACACACACACACACACACACATTGAATCTTTTGACTAAATAAAGTTCTCAACAAGCTTGAGGTAAAATTATAAGTTCACTTTTACTAATTGCCCAGGACACGGGTGTTCTGTCATAATGTGTTCAGCCCTTTCACTTCCACCTTCACTCCTGAAACAGTGTTGGTCCCTCTGAGTGTCAATGCTTCCCACCGTTTCCTTGATTCTTATCACTTTAATAGCAGCCTCTATACCCTGAGTCAGCTCTCAGTGTCAGGAACTCTCCTTGATCCTCACAATATTTCTACTATTATCTCCACTCTGCAAATGAAACCGAGGCTTAAATAGCTGCAGGACTTTGCCTCTGGACATGTAATTGGAGAAAGCAGTGGAGCTGGGATTTGATGCCAGACCCTTGGGCTCCACAGCCTGTACACTGAGCATTGTGTACAGTGCCTCAGATGCAGCCTATGTCTAGGTCATGGGATCTTGCAGTTTAAAAGGTGGCTATGGCCTGGGAAAGGGGTTCTATGGAATATGTCTTGATCAGTTAGAGCTCCATGTTGCAAGTGGCAAAAAAAAAAAAAAAAGAGTTCGTAGTGATTTAATTAATAATGGCTTCATTGTGGCCACAAAAATAGGATTGATTTAAATCAATCAGCATCTGCTCCTAAAGTGTGGGAAAGGTCAACCCCACCAATCACAAGGCTGATAATATGAGAGGGTGGTTGTCAAAGAATGTACAAGATACCCAAAGAGGCTGTCATGTCATCTGGACTAGAGTGGTATGGCTCAGACACATGGCTTAGGGCTACCCTGAACAAATCTGACTTGCTGCTCATTTGCTTCACCTAAGCCATGATGGTAGGTCTCAGAACAAGTGGCTTTCCACGTTATCTTTCCATAAATCACAAAAGAAGAAAGAGCTCGGGATTAAGGATCAGAAGCTCCTGACTTCTGGTCTTGCTCTGTCAACACACTGAATCTTTCTGAGCCTTGGTTTTCTGAACTATAAAATGCAGATGATGACACCTATCCTCTCAGAATTATCAAGAAATTTAAATAAAATTATCAGTGTGGAAGCTCTTTCAAAAGTATCAAAATATATTTATAAAGTACTATTTACCATCTCAACCTCAGTGCTCATTTCTACATATTCCTCATCTGGAGAGATTAAGAAAATCAAGCCAGTGTACTCCTCAAGTTTCCTTTTGCTCACCTCTCTCCAGACAGCCTGGTCATCTTTCAGGTCCTCATATGTTCTACATCAGTCATGATGCTTTTAGCTCAAGGAATGGAAAATCCCATCCCGAAGGGCTTTAACAGTAGGACATTTTATTCTCTTATAGTGAGTCCACAGCTAGGGTGGGCTCTAGCTGAAGTATGACAGGCCTAAGCCTACACATCTTTTGGGTCTGACCTCCCTTAATGTTTGCTCTCCTCCTCAGCCCTGCTGCAAGGTGGCCGCAGTGGTTCCAGGAATCGCAATCGCAGCAGAAAAGAACTCTTTCTTCAGTTGTGTCTCTTTTTTCAGGCTAGGAAACCTTTCCAAGAATAACTCTGATGTCTTATTTGCTAGAACTGGGCACAAGCCCTCTCCTAAGCCAATCTCTGGTGAAGGGAGATGGGATTCATATAACTGGCTAAGATTACTCAGGATTGATTCTTGAGCGAGGGACAGGGTTATTTTGTACATAGCCACATGGTGGAAAATGATCTGATAGTTAAAAGAGGGTAGAGACTGGCTATGAGTAGGTAATGAACAACGTCTGTGTAGCAGATACTGTCAGCTCCCTGCTCACATCTCAGGCCCTATGACTTAAGTGCATATAACTGACTTATGACCACAAGTACCTGTATTTCTTGGCTCGCAAGTTTCTTCCGATCTTTGGAGGTTGCTTTGCTGCCCATGCAATAAGCTAAAAATGCTGTGGGACTAATGTTCTCACCCTGGGAACAGACCCTCAAAGACTAATGAAAGTAGATATATCCCCAAGTGTAGAAATACCCCACTTCCCTCATCTCTAGGGTTAGATAACTCTGTGGTGTTTGCTCTACACTGACTTCTAGAATTTCCCCAGCAGAATTAAGCACTAGTTACCCATAGTGGTAGCTGGCTTGATAACATGCCCTTACAAGCTGCCTTCCTTCTCCTGTCATACATTTTACTCCCTTGTGGTTTTCCCTTCACCTCCTTTGACTTCTATATCAGAATCAGCTTCTTGGGAAACCCAAACGAAGACTCTGTACCATAAGCAAACTCATTCCTGAATCCAGAGGTTTTGTACACAATTTTCCCATCTGCTTGGAGTGTGTTTCGTCTTTCTTCTCACCTGATGCACTCTCGCTGTCCCTTTATGTTCCCATTGGACACCTTCTATGACCTCCTTTCCACTCGACACCATTCCCTTAGTGTCTACCCCTCCATTCTACAATTCTACTTAACAATGATTACAATGATTGTAATTTAATTAATTGTTTGTGTAATTGTTCGCTTCTCCCTTTATCCCAACTAAACTGAGCTGCTTGAGGGCAGGGACGTTTTTGGCTCACCACTGTATCACTGGCATCTAGCACAATGCCTGACACAAAGTAGAGGGTCAAGGCTGCCGAAAAGATGAGGTTCATGAAAGATTAAAGATGTAATTCACTAGATGAAATGATCAAAACCTTTAAATAAAAAAGATCTTTCATTCACATGACTCCTACATGAATCTACATTTATTTCTTGGGATAGAATATAACTTTTATACATAAGGGATGCCCAGGGTCTAAGAGAGCATTTTGATGTGGCTCATTTATATCTATAAAAGATGCCATTTAATCATCTTTTAATTTTATTTATACGTTACAGAATTCCACTTCAAATTCATGCATTTACTCACTCATTCATTCAATGCCTACTTATTGGGCTCTGTACCTGACAAGACCTTAGAACTACATCTCCCATCAACTCTTTCTAAAAGTCATGATAGAGATTATATTTGTTAATACTATGTCAGATTCTCTGTCTGCCTCCCCTTAGCTGTACATTCACATTGGGCTTTTGGCTTTCATTAAAGGAACATGGAACAATCCTACAGAAGTAAGTAATCACTATATTTGCTAAAAAATGGTAACTGAGGACACTTTATTTTGTCACTCAGGGCTCACATGGGAGAAATTTCTTTTAATGGTAAGTGGCATGAGGCAGGGTAAAAACAAATATACAAACAAACAAAAACCAAACATATGTGCATATGTGCCATCTCGTTGCCTGGCAGACTCTTATCACTAGTTCCTAAATCAAACCATTATCTCTGCACAGGATTGATACAGATATTGTGGAGTTTGAGGCTTATATAATTTAGAATCCTTCCTTGAGAATAAAGTGTAAATCTGCAAATAAAAATGTGAACAGAGCCCTGGAAGGGGTCCACATGAGAAAGGGTCTCTGAAGTTTAAGCCTCGCTGGTTTCACAGTAATTTAGCATCTGACCTTCATTCAGTGAAACTGGTTTCCTCCGCCTCGTGTTGTCCTGACCTTTATGCCTTCTTTACGTTGCTTTCTTACTTAAAAGTCCTTCCTCTTCCTTCTTCAATCTCTGGGCCATAGTTTTTCAAAGTTTGGTTCCACAACGCCTTCTTTGATTCTACCTAGCAAAAAGCTCTCCCTTCCCTGACGGCCCACGACACTATGTATAGAGTCCAGGATATCTTGTCTCACTATGTCTTAAGGAGTGTCATAAATTGCTCTATTTGAGATGCATAGAGTGTGCCCTCTCCAATTAGAGTGTCTAGTTCCTGGGTATAGGGACTATTTATTCATTTAGATCTCTCATTAGCACCTTCTAAAATTCTGAGTACAGCAGAAAAGTAGGAAAAAGGAAAGGGTTATAGAAGCAAAATGATGGAGTTTGGAGTAGGTGAATCTGTTTCAAGTTCTAGCTCCTTCTGCTTTTTAGTGTGGTGCCTTAGGCTTAATCTTTTTGAGCTTTGATTTCTCACTCATAAATAGATATAATAATGATGTTTATTTCATATAATTGTTGCAAATATTAAGTAAAAGCATTTATTCATTCACCAAGTATCTTTAGTCAAATAGCTCTCCTGAGCTATTTTTGGCACTAGAAGCTTGGAATATATGCGAATGACAATACTCCCTGCATGAGGATTCTAATAGTTGAGTTAGGAGATGAAAACGTATAATTTATCAGGATACTGTCACATATCCACAACGAGAGTCAATGCTCAATCAATAGCTGTTAAATAAATGAAGGATTTCAGAAGAGAAAATGATTAATTTTGTAAAATAAGTAACCCTTTACATAATTACAGCATCATTCCTATGTAAATATAATATTAAATATACTGGATATGAGAATGCATAGGAAGTCATAAAATGCTACGCGTAAAAGCAAATAAAATCCATAGGAGAACGAAAGTCAGGGTTGAATGAGAGAAGCAAAAACAAAACAAAACAAAACAAAAACAGGGAGAAAGGCCCTGAGAAGGCAAGAGGGAGGAAAGGACTTCTGTTGACCCACCTGGCCAAGTGTGCACTCCATGCCGCCCAGGAAGTCAGCCTCCTTCAGCCCATTGTGGTTGCTGCTGATGTCATGGACTTCAAACCGCAGGCGCTGCACCTCTTCAAAGTAAAAGTCCACGGTAAACAGTTTTGAATACACTGGGTTTATGCAGGTGCGAATCACTTCTGTTCTGTCAACCTGCAAGGAGAAAGAGAACCCACCAGAGATTAGGACATTTTATTATTAACCCTTAAGCAAATTAATTTTATGACGCTTCACCTTCTTCCAAATCATAAATGCCCTTCATCAAGTCACTGGGGCAAGCAGTTCAAATGTCTTCAAGGATGCTCCCTCAGAGAATTTGCCATGTATCAAGGTGGAAAATCTTATTATACAGGATAATCTGAGGCTTTGTATTTAAAGATTATAGAATATTGTATTGTTAGTTAGAGGGTAACAAGATGGATTGATTATTAGTGGCTGCCTGGAGCCTTAGGGTAAGAAAGAGTCTAAGGGTGCATCCAGGCTCAGGAAGGAAGAAATTGATAATAGATTGGTGATGTCCGATGGGTGCAATAATGGTAAATGATCCTGTTGGTGCCCCATTTTAGCCAATTCTACTCTCACGTGAGTTTTGTAACTCATAATTCCAAGCATAATGAGTTAGAAAACACAGGAGAATGAATATGAAGATAACTGCCTTTGGTCTCAAGTATGTCTTTTATCGGGTTTATAATGTTTACTCAGTCATTTCAATTCCCTGAGCCTCAGTTTCCCCACCAACAAAATGAGGATTAGAGGATGAAAAGTCCCTTTCTGCTCTAACATTCCATGAGCTATGATTCCCCTTGCCTTCCATGATAATAACTCTCCATTTGCCTCTCTCTCTCAGATCCATATCCGGCACTCTCTACCCTACTCTGGTCCCCTGGAAGCTGACCTCTTTGAATTGAATTTCCTGGGCTCCCTTATCCTCTAAGTTCTTGTTGGAGTCAGCCAAAGGAGGGACCTGGCAGGAAACCAGAAAATGGGGGACAGAGAGGTGCAGGCAGTGGCTCCATGGTTCTGCACACATAGTCTGCTAGCTGACTCCCTTGCACAGAGTAATCTTTTGCTGGAATCTGGTAGCACAGCACCCACTCTCCCTCTCTTCAGACCTGAGGTGGTAATGACTTCCTTCTGTTGCTATCCCTGATGTCTCAGATGCCTCACCATCCTTTGTGGGTTCCCTTATCTCTGCCCAGGCCCCTGAAAAGAGTCCCTCAATAAAGAGTTTGACCCTTTAGGGGAAAGTCTCTGGATATGCCATCTGTTTTGAGCTGATACCCTTACCACAAAGGTTATTTTCTTATATGGCTGTCATATGTAAAAATACACAACACCATTTATATTCCGGGAGGCCTTAAAGGATCAAGTTATAGATAGCCCTAGATCTTACAGTATCTCAACTAGAGATATCCATCATTCATATTTTACAAATCAACTGCTGCCTACATGTACTGTTGACTTTCAAATGAAACATGGGCTATTGAATACTTCCCAAGTGTCCTTCATTAGCACAAAATGGGAAAACCATTTCCTCCACTTTTCATTAGTACAGGGAAATAGCCTCTCAATAAAATGAAGGGAAGACTGCCTTTAACCATATGATTCATGTACATGTTTTTCAGGAAAAGACATTTGATACTTGCTGCAGCTTCCCCTGACATTCTTGAGTTCAGCAGTTTGTTCCTGGCCCAGGCCCTTCCAATGGGCCCATGTGAGAAGGTTGCCCTGTAAGGAACATCTTCTGCTATCCCAAAGGGATGGACAATCTAGGTTGCAAAGAGAAGGAAAACATGGTTCTAGTTTTGTCCCTGCCCATCAGATAGAAAATCAAATCCTGACCTACTGTTGATTAGCATTTTACAAAAGCTATTGTTCAGACCAACAATTTTGACTGCTCTGGCTTCCCTGAAGACTTGGCTCCTATTTGAGCTAAATTTTACATTTTTATATATAATGTTCATTCTGGGGGGACAGAACTGAATATATGGGTACAAGGATTTACTGTATGGGCATAATTTTTTTTCCAGTTGTTAAAAGATCGTAAGTTTGAATAACAGTATAAATCAGATGTCAGAAATTTGTAGTCTGCAAGTTCAGGCTGACTTGGAGGTGTTCTGTTTGTCCTACTTCAAAGAAAATTTTCTTTAATTTGCCAACATAAAAGAGGGGCTATTTCCATTGCCCACCGTTTTGGGAAAAAATCAGAATATCTGGCAAACTGGGGCCACATTCACACATGGCAACAATTGGTAACTGCCCAGTTCAGAATGGAATCTCATTCTCCAATTTCCAAGCTCTTCTCTCTGCCTGGTCCCTACAAGCATTTTTACAACATCTGATCCAAATTTGTAGGATAATGAGCCATACAATAAGAGATTTAATTATATCCATGTGGTGTCTTTTGATAGAGGATTTCAAAATAACTCTCAAGAAGTAACTTATAAGTGGATTTGACATTCTCACGACAGAGTAAAGAAACTTTCTCTCCTTGTGAATACAGAATAGAATCCTAGGCAGGTTTAGATGATAGAGACAGGAGATGGAAATTCCATCCAATTCTAGACTTTGTTCTTCTGCTTTAACCAAATGGCACAAATAGCTGATGTGCACCAGTCCTACTGCTTTTGATCTCACTTCTTGATTTTCAAATGATGATGATCCCATATACATATAAAGTTCATGCTGGCATTAAGATACACAGGTCAGACAGGCTATCCAAAGCAAGCTGCCAGTATGCAACATTGGATGACTTCTTTTGTTGAGGGAAATGACTGATTAGAAAGAAATTAAGCAATACACATTTTACATTACCAAGATAGGTAATTTCCAAAGATAATCCCAGGCCCAGTAAGAATCCTAACAGCACATAGGTGCTCAGAAAAAGAAAGAAAATGGTGATAGAGGACATGCTCTTAATACTAAATGCTGATTTGGAAGATATTTCAAATCTTTCTGCATCCCCAGCCATTATGGGAGATGCATTATCTTTTCCGGAGACTAAAGCCAGGTTTAATCTGAGCCACAGAGCCTAGGGTAGCTCATGGTTCTCACTGAGAGGTGTTAAGGTCAAGATTGTTTCCAAAAGACCATCCTCTGACTGGTGCTACTTGCTGCATCAGAATCAATCCAAAACTTCCTTTAAAACTCAGATTCCTATTCCCTACCCCCAGCAATTTTGACTCAGTGAGTATAAGGTGGAACTCAGAAATCTGTATTTTTAAGGGTGTCCCAGGCAATTATGACGTAGAAATACCAGAGTAAGGGAAGTGAGCAGGGTCTATCTCTTGCTTTACATGAATTTTTTTTTGTCAGGTTTATTTTAATCTTGCTGGCCCTTTGTTACCCAGTCTGCAAAAACTGCTTATCTCCTCTCTTTCCTATTTGTAGTGACTGATATACTCCTGTTGCTTTACAGTTTGCACAACATGCTCACATCTATTTTTTAAAAGCTGATTCTTATAACAATCATGTGATGTAATATATACTATTATATGTGAGAAAAATCAAGGTCAAATATCAGCATAAGGTACTAGATGATACAGTGGGCACTTGAACTCCTGCCTTCTGACCACAAAGCCTAGACTATTTTTCTTCATTCGAGCTTATTCATGAGCATCCCTTGAAATAAATGAAAAAATGCAGCTGGGTATGGCATGATAGTGATAGAATCAAACACTGAATATTGCTTTTGATGAGTGCTCTTTTAAAAATGCCATCTAAAACATTTTCTGTGTAACACTAAAGTTTTATAACAGATAATACTTATGGAAGGCCTGCTATGTCATAGATACTTTAAAAATATATTATTCATAAAAAAAAAAAATTGTGTAAGCTGACAACTTCCTTGCAATCTGTGAGGTCAACCAAGGGTTGTCTCACCTAAATAAAATAAAATAAAATAAAATAAAATAAAATAAAATAAAATAAAATAATAAAAATACATTATTTGGGGATGAGGAGCATGGCATAGGGAATGCAATTAGCATTAATGTAATGGCTAGATGGAGAGCCAGAGAAGAGAAAGAGCAATTAGGGGATCATTTTATAAACTACATAAATGTCTAACCAATGTACTGTATACTTGAAACTAATAATAAAATAAAATACATTATTCAGGTATAATAGACACATAATAAATATCTATTTTAAGTATGCAAATCAATAAGTTTTGACATAAGTTTATATGTGTGAAGCTATCATCATCAAGATAGTAAATATAACCATCACCCTCAAAAGTTTCCTCATGTACCTATGTAACTCCTTCATGTCATCCTTCCCTTTTCCCCATTCTCAAGCAGTTATTTTGAAACTTATTCACTCTTATATGGATCAATAGTTCATCTATTTTATTGCTGAGTAATATTCCATTGATAGACATATGGATTGTGTCCAGTTTGGCTATTATACATAAAACTGCATGAATATTCATGTACAAGCATTTGTATGGACACATATTTCTCCTTGAACAAATACTTAGGAGTGAAATCAGCATATGTTTTAACTTTTAAATTCTAATATGTGTGTAGTGGTATCTCATTGTGGTTTTAACTTGCACTTTCCTAATAACTAATGATGTTGAGCATCTTTTCATATGCTTATTTGTTATCTGTATATGTTTTTTGTTAAGTGTCCATTCAAATCTGTTGACAGGCACTCTGTTTTAATCCTTATAACAATGTTATGAGGTAGGTACTATTATTATCTCCTTTAATGGGGAGCTAGACATACCCTATAACTTTCCCAATTTCAGTTTGCAAGAGGTAGGATTTGAACCTAGATATTTAAACTCATGAATCTGTGTGTTTCACATTCTTTGCTATATAATCATGCAAAACTGAAGCTTTTGCACCTAAACTCTATTGCTCAAAGTAATGCACAAGACCAACAACAGATGTAAAATGAGGAACTTATGGAGAAAGTCGAGCTTGTGGTTGCGTCTTAGTAATATGGTTTGTCCACTAGGCATACTGGAGATACAATGGGGTCCTGAGCACTGCTCAAACCAAACCCAGATTGAATTGTGTAGGGGGCGAGGTCAGTATGTCATTAAGAAACAGTTCAAGACTATACACAGAATGGCTGTCTGCTCCCTTACGCTTCCAAGAGCTAGAACTGCCACAGGCAAAGGTGAAGTTATGGTGAGCAGTAAACAATGTGATGCTATTAGTGGGGATAAGGGAAAAGCAGGGACCAAAATTGATGCCAGTTACTGAGTGGACTAAGGTTTCCTGGAGAAGAACAAGCCCTTATCACCAGGGTAACAGGAGCTGGTGAAGAATGACATCATGAGCCAGAGAGAGATATGAGGGCCCTCAGGGCAGGCTTATAATTAGGTATTCCTTCAAATTGATATTATTTAAATATCTATTTAGTGAGGGGGGAAGAAATTAATTTTCTCTGAATAAAGAATATAAAGCTTCTTTTTACATTCAAAAGTAAAGGACTTATTACAGACAATTTTTCAAACCATATGAGTTCCAAGAGGACATATTAAATGACATAAAATTTATATAATAAAATAAAATCACTGAGCCACCAGAAACAGCATTATTCAATTTCAGGATTTCAGTTGATTGTGACTGCTGATTTCAAGTGACTGTCCTATAGCTGCAACAAACAAATTGTGAGTCTCAAAACCACTTAACAAAGATAGGTTAGTGCTAGTGAGATATGGCTTTTATTTTCAATTTAAGTGAATTCTCTACTCTGATAGCACTAAAACTCTTGAACACTTTGCTGGTTATACAAAGAGTCATGTGTAGAGACAAATTTACTGGTGCCATTTTTGTGATATAGTCTACACGCTGAGGTTGCATTATTTCTGGCTGCCTGGCTGACTGACCTGCCACATGGATTAAGGGTCTGCTCATCAGTTCCCAAACCTGAAAACATGCCTGATATTGGCAGCCTTTGCTTCTCCTTATCATGAAATCCTGGCAGAAGCTGACCTTGCACCCTGACACATTTGTCCAGCTTTGTGGTTCCCAATGGGGGCAATATGCACTTTTCCAGGGAGCATCTATAAATGTGTAGGGGCATTTTGGGGTGTCATAATAATGGGGTGACATCACTGGATGCTAAATATTATACATTGTGGAGGTTAGTCCTGGTTAGCACAGAACCACACACTTCTTGCAACTAGTAGTGTCTCCAATCAGTGCACCTCAACTTCGACCCCAACTAAACAAATAGAGAAACTTCTCCAAGCACTTTCTGGTTCTCAGAACAATCCACACAAATGGACTTTTTAGCCAAGATGGGAATAAAGAGTGGGGTCTTCCAGAGAGAAACTCCAGAAGTCACCCCCACCTTAAAGCAATAACAAAATTTGGGGGGAATAATACATTTCACAGAACTACCTTCTTAGGAAATCATTTTGCCTCTGCCTAGTAAATTATTTCATTTTTCCTTGAAATGGATGGCAAGTTGGGTGGCAACCAATGGCGATAGTAACTTTTCTGCTCAGGCAATGGAAGGGGTGAGAGATAAAACGATGCGCCATTACTGTACACCTTCATACCTTCTCACAGAAGGCGCTTCACATGTTGTCACCAGTCTTTCTTTACCTTCGTCAACTAAAAAAACATACTTTTATTTCACAATTTAACATATTTAAAGTTGAGATGCATGCTATAGTTGATGACATGCCATTATTTAATTGGAAGTATTTTTTTCCTTAACGGTGATTCGTAAAATAGTACTTCATTTTACCAGTGATTTATCATTTTACAAATGATTCTATTAAATATATCATCCTCATTTTGCAGATGATTAAATAAGAAGCAATGGCAAATGCAAGGCTCAAACCTGGTCTGTCTGACTCCAAAATATATGCTCTTTCTACCACACCATTTGTTATGTGTTGAATAATACCAAAATTTGTATGTTGAGACCCTAATCCCCAATACTATAGAATGTGAACTTACCTGGAAATAAGGTTGTTCTAGGAGTAATTCAGTAGTTAGGATGAGGTCAGACTACAGTAGGGTGGACCCTGATCTGGTATGAGCGGTGTCTCATAAAAGCAGAAATTTGGACATACACACCTACATAAGGAGATGCCATTTGAACACGAAGGAGGAGATTGGAGTGATGATGTACTTGCAACCCAAGGAACACCAAAGATCGCCAAGAAAACACCAGAAGCCAGGAGAGAGAGAGACAGATTCTTCCTAGTGCCCTCAAATGAAACAGACCTTGCCAACACCTTGATCTAAGACTTCTAGCCTCCCAAATTGTGAGACAATAAAATTCTGTTGTTTATGCCATCCAGACTATGGTCCTTTGTTATGGCAGTCCTCGTAGACTAATGTACCATTCTGCTTCTCTTGAGAAACATCCGGCTGGCATCTCTTGGAGATTTATCCCTGAAAAGGAACTCTTCACCCACCACATAGTAAAACGTTCACATGCTGTATATTAAACTGAATAAGTAATTCAGAATTACAAATGCCTCTCATTATCGATCCATTAAAACCTCCCTTCATCTTCCTGCTATACATTTAACCTGGCCCTCAGTAATAGGACCTCTTTTGCCAGCTGGGGCTTTTTATAAAGCCCTGAAGATGAACCTTCTGGAGAGCCAAGAACTAGATAGTCCTTTTACAACTTGACAGAGCCTAGACTTGTACCATTCAAAGTGGACAGTCCAGTCACATCACTTTGACCAGGAGTGTGGCTCAGAAGTAAACGAAATAAGCATCACCCTATAGGGCACCTTCAGAGAGGTTTCTCATGCCATGGATCCTGCCTGATCTCCCTCTTTCTTAACTCCCCTCTACAGCCCCTCTAGGATGCTGGCTCCATTCACACAGAACTTGAACCAATCTGACTATATCAGCATATTAGCAGAAGTCTTGAATGTCCTCCTTTGCTGACCACCTCTGTGTCTTCCAAAGCTCTTCCTTTTCCCCAGTGTGAATGTCCAATTCGTATGGCTCTGTATCCTGATCTCTGCTCCATATCTCATTGCCATGAGCCCCAGCCTACTTAACTTGGGGGTTCTGTCACTCGATCAGTGATATACGATGGAAATTTCCATGATGACGGAAATGTTTTATATCTGCACTCACCAAAATAGTAGCCACTAGCCAGATATGGCAATTGGGCACTTGAAATGAGGCTAGTGGGATTAAGAAATTGAATTTTAAATTCAGTAAGAGTAGGAGTAGAGCCCTCATGATGGGATTAGAGCCCTTATAAAGGAGACCCCTGAGAGCTCCCATGTCCCTTTAACTATGTGAGGACACAGTGTGAAGACACTGTCTGTGAACCAGGAAGAGGGCTCTTACCAAACACCAAATCTGCTGGTTCCTTGATCTTGGACTGCCCAGCCTCCAGAACTGTAAGAAATAAATTTCTATTGCTTATAAGCCATCCATTCTGTGGTATTCTGTTACAGCTGCCTGAATGAGCTAAGACATCAGGTGATTTAGTTCAAAAATCTACTCAGCACTTTAAAAATCTCAACCGGTGCACAGTTAGGTTTAAGAACCAGTTCTTTTACCAACTTCTATGGCTCGGATCCAAGGTGCATGGATATCAGAAAAGAGAAGGATCTACTGTGAAACAAGAATTAGTGAATGTGTTGGTCATTCTCCTTTGCATCCCCAGATCTTTCTGTTCTGCTCTGTGTCTCAAGAGACTGGCCAGCATGGATTGCTTCTTCTTTTTTATCCCCCCCCCCCAGCTTGCCTCCTTCAGCCAAATGGGAAGTATCAGCAGGAGATCAGAAAGTGGGAATAAAAAGAGGCTGATGTGGATTTTTTTGGCCCCACTCTCTGCCCTGCATTGTGATTTTTGGCGGTGACTATTTTCTTGCCCCTACAGACCCTCCTAGAAGCGCTTCCTGCAAGGCCCCAGCTCCCACTGACTGCTGGGTTCTAGTAACCCCACCACCTCTGCCTGCCCACCAAGCCCAGTGGTGGCCTCCTACTACCTCTAGTTCTAGAGCATCTCAGCCTCCTTTGCTGATTCCTTTAACTTTATTACATGTCTCTAAGTGGTCCCTATTAACATTTCTTTTTCAGCCAGCAACCTGACTGCTTCAGTAAGACTATAATTGAAAAATAAAAAATATTAAACATTGAAAAATATGGCCCAAGATATGGCAAAACCTGGAAGAACCCTCTGAATCTAAAGGTCAGAAGAAATTGTGTTTAGTATGGTGACTCACAATGAATGAATTATACAGTCTTTTAAGACTTTGGTAATACGTGTGGGGACTGATGTGGTAAGTTCCTTTTAGTCACAACATCCTATTCCCCAGCCATGTTCAATAATGGATCATAAGGAACATTTACTGAGTACTTAGTATGCACCAGGAATTGTTCTAACCACATCACATAAATTATTCCACTTAATCATCCCAACAAGCATATATTAACACTACAACTCTTATACATATGAGGAAACTTAGAATGAAAGCGGTTAACTTGCCCAAGGTCACCAGCTAGTCAGTGATGTAGCCCCTGGGATTTCCCTTAAACCTCTTTCCTGGGATGAAGCATCTCTCTGGAAGAGGACATATCTATTCAGGTACCCTCTGACCATACTGGTGTCAAGTAGAGCCCTTTTCCACACTCAGACCTCAAAATGCTCTTTGAGAGGAAAACAATCTTTAACAGCCTCAGCTGGGTGACAGACCCTGAAAAGTCTTCTCGGTGTGACTGCTGAGTGTCTAGCACGCCTTCCCCAGTCTTCGAACTTTCTCTATCCCCCTCCTTCTATATTTTACTCTTTAAGTTTCTCCTACTCCACTAGAGCCCCTTTAGAATAACTCTGGAGAAATCTGGATGCTCCAAGCTGAGAGGACATAAGATTCTATGACATAAAGGGTGTTTTTCAGTCCTAAATCTACTGCTTTCTATCCCCCGGTACAGCTGTAAGCTGGCACATAAATATCAAGCAATCAGAAACTGCCTCACAAAATTCACTCCTGCCTGCTAAAAGCAGGCAGAGCCTGTGTGTGAGGATGGGAGTGGGAAGGTGTTGAATTGCAGGTCACTCCAAGTTGCAGTTACTGTCAGATCTTCCGTAAAGGGAGCTTGGAGGCTAATCCCACACAAGTGTAAAGCAATTTGCACTTCACTCAGATGTTGGTTATTAACAGGATGTTCCCACCACTTCATCTCTATTGCACAGCTGCGGAGTCCTTAGGGGAAAGGTTGTTCAAGACTGGAAAGTCTTAGTTTTCTTATTAATTGATGTTTGAAATAGTGAAAAGAAACTCATCTGCAGGATGCTGCACATGCCCCAAGTCCCACATGCTCACCAGCTAGCAGACTGTGAAGGTGCACTCACGAGCCTGCTTCCACCGTCCTCACAACAGATGTCCTTGTGCGGGCATGAAGTGATGGGGGTCGTCGCATTGCTTAAGGGGAGCTAATAAGTCAATTCCCAATTGCACAAATTGTGAATTAGTCACATGATCCAAGTGGACCTTCTCCAAATGCCATTGAGTAGGGAGGAGCTCACCAGTCTTATGCCTGCCTCTCTTCCCCACAGTACTCGCTCATTAACCAGTGGGAGCCCACCTCCCCTTTGCTCTTCTCATGAAGTTTCTGTGGTTGGTTGCAATCTCAGATCTCGGATTCTGAGAGTTTTATCAAGTCTGGGAATGGCAGCAGCTTTCATCCTGTCTCTAAGTGCAGCGTGACTATGGAAGATGTTGTTGCAAAGTTATCTGAGGCAACCTCTGTATTTAGTGGGATGATTGATCACTTAGCAATGCCTACCATGTGTATAGGAGTAGGGCTAGCTCGTGTGCCACACGTATATCACTCTACTACTCTGATGATGCAACTTTTAGCAGAGGAAACTGAGAGCTGCGGATGTGAAAATGACATTCTCAAATTCCTGCAGCTACCAACTGGCAGTTGAGATGTGGGCCCGGCTAGGTTCTCTGACTCCTGCTGCAGTGCTCTGTCTCACGACACCACACTGCTTATTCTGTGACTTCCTACACAGCTGCACAGGTGCTTCCAGGATCCAGCGCCCAGCACTTCAGCATCAAAGTTTAACACAAATGTACCTCTTCAGCCTTTTTTTGAGGTTTTGCCAGTGAAAGCTAATCCCCCACAACATCTGAAACAGAATTTTAAAAATCAAATCCTCTGAAGGGGCAACACTATGGAACTAGACCAAGCCAGGAAATAGGCCCTTAGGAAATGGGCAAGCCCATGAGCCTCTCCACGCAAATATCAGTCGGAGAGGACCTTGAACTGAGCCAGACTGGGATGTCAGCTAACAAGGCACTGTCCCTTCAGACATCGCTGCAGATCCCTGAATGGGGTGATCAATACTTTCAAGCAGCATTCCTGAAGCATGCTCTACAATACACTAGCTCTACAAGCAGCTCCTGGAAATAAAGCATCCTGTGGTCAAATGAGTTTTGAAAACTGTCATGCAGAATACATATTAAGAGAGGAGTTCGACAGGAAAAAAGTGTGTTAATTTTTCTAAAATTTTTGTTATTTAAACTTCCTTTTCTCCTCATAAAATACATATATTAATATCCAAGAAAATGCTTTCAAAGGAGTTAGCGCTAAAATGTTAAGAAAATAGGCATCTTTTAATTTCTCTAAGAGCACAGAAAACACAAGTGGAACAAGTTGCCTTCCATACTCCACATGTGGCGAAGTGCCCAAAACAAATTTTGTTCGACATTTATTAAATTAATGAACAAGTGAGAAGCCTCTGAATGCATTCAATATTTTGCACAACTTCCATAGGCTCTGCCTTTATTTTTCCCTGATATTTGTCTTGACCAGCTTCTCTCCCCTATCTCATTAAAATGTTTAGCTTCTATCAGAAGCCAAGCTGCCACAAATTCTTATAATCATGAAACTCTATCTCAGTTGCAGAAGACAGAATGATAGAGATAACTGAGTTTTTCCTTAGCCCAGGGTAGATTCTGATGTGTGCCACAGGCTCCCTGCCTTCTCTCCACATTCAATTTATACCAGCTTTGTTTAGCTGGTGTAAATTTATTCCATAAGTCTTGCCCAGTGACAAATCTGTAATGATGTCCATTTGATAGTCAGTAGCTACGTACCTGAATTCTCTTTTTACTGTGACCTAATAAGCAGCACCTACATATACATAGATTTTTTTACTAGTTCCTGAAAATTTCTTCTTGAAGCCAAGAAATTTACAATACTTTATTCATCAATTAAAGAGTTGAAGCTGCTTACATGGAGTTGAGAGAAAGAATGGTGAAAGAGACATCCAGAGTTTAGGAAGCACATTCTTTTTGTTGAAGCCTGACTGTTTGGGCCTTGAGTCTACCCTGCCGTAGGCTGAGTCCTAAAATGTTCTAGACTATTATAGATGATAACAGTCCCTTCTCCACTCCAGCCTATTCAGGCTTTCTCCACATACCACAAAGCTCTCTGAATGTGTATTTTTCCCTTCTATTCCTATTTCTTTCTTTGTAAACATCAGAATTTCAGAAAAATATAAAGGTTTGGTAGTCAGAAAATTACCCCAATGAATTTTCAATTCATTGCCAACCACTTGGGTAAGCTTATTCTTTATGACAATTACCCGAAGACTGTCACAGATAATATCTTTATTAGAAGAGGAAAAATCATTGTCTTTCTTTTTCTCTTTCCCATTCTTAAATGTCTATTTCCTCTGTCTGTAAATACACAAATATTTACAGCACACAATGCTTATTTTATGAAGAATATGTCTCTTTTTAAGCATCTCAAGACTGCTAATGCTGTGACATTGCTCTTATTCATTTGTCATTAAGTCCATTGACAATGTATACCACCAGCAGTGAGTGGGGCCACATCTCTAAGTGGTGAAATTTCCCATCGCACTATTATCATCAGTGTCAATTCAAATGATCTTTAGTGATCAATATTTATTACATGCACCAATATTTTATAAGCACCAGAGTTGGGTACTGTCATGATAAAGAAGAATCAAATCAATAATAGCTGGAGTGCTTTGACACTTACCATGGGCTCTGTGCTAAGTTTCTGATGCTCATTCGCTCTTAGAAGCTATACCTTCCATGCTGGTTCCTTGCTCAAAAGGTTAGAGGGTTTAGGAAATGTAATCCAAAATATATTGCTTTCTTGTGCCAACATCAATGGTTTAAGTGCCTAACTTTGGACCCCTAGTCTCCTAATAGCAACTCAAACCTTCTTTTCGCAGCCAAAGTGAATTTTTCACAGATGCTTCTGATTAAGTGCAATTTGTACTTTCCCATGCATTTTCTCATTCATTCAACAAAGATTTAATGAGTGCATTGTGATGTTTCCAGCACCAAGGCCCTAGGGGTTCAGCATCAAACTAGACACATACCAACCATCTCAAAGCAAAGCATTCAGTTTATAATATACAAGCAATATCTTCATTTTAAAGGTAAGGAAACTGACCCTCGAGGAATTTATTAAGTAACTTGCCCAAGGTTACATTCAGTTTCCAATAGTGCTGAATGTGAAGCCAGTTTCTGTCCCAGGTTTTAATATTCATTTATTTATTTATTATACTCTAGTTACCTTTCTTTACACAAAATATGAATATCAAAGAAGCCTTCCCTAATTCTGCTTCAAGGTAGCAAAGGTAGTCAGTATGGGGAAGGATGCTTCTTATCTCCTACCCACTGAGCCAGTGGGATTCTTGAGACAACAGCATATGCTCGACTTGATAGATGAAGAAAGCATATTTATAACCAAGTAATATGGATACAGGATACATTAAATGAGGTAACTCATCTGTCCACTGTGGTATCTGATGGAGCTGGCCTGTGGCTGATAGAGTCAACTGTCTTCTGGCCCTGATATCAGTCAAGAACTCATCTATGCATGGCCAAATGCCTTAGTTCAGCTCTAAATGCCAGCGTAATCCAAGACTTAATTCTTGGACTGCTTTTATTTTCTTTCTACATGGGTCTCTAGGTTACCTCATCTTTTATGGTTTTAAATAAAATTGATAAGTGGATGACTTCCAAACTGATATCTCAAGCCCACATGTTATCTCTGAACATCAGACCCATTCATCTAACTGAGCTGTCCTAATCCCCACCTTGGTGCAGGAGGCACAGATGTTCTGTCCAAGGGAGGAGGCATTAAAAAAGAAAGCTCTGCCTGATGGGGCTGATTTTACTTGGAACATAGGAAAAGTTATGGCTAAATGCCTTCTTGTCAAAAACCATGGAGATCTAAGTGGAGAGCAATTAAGAGAGGGCTAGAGTCCTACCGCGCTGTTAGCAACAATTATACCTGGTAGACCAGCCAGAAACTTAACAGATAGAACAAAGGGAAGAAGCCAAGAGGAACCCTCTGGGGTCAGGAAGGCCGTGGGGCTTGCCTAGGCTGCATCCTTTCTGAAAAATCAGAGCAGGATAGAGGGTAGACTCAAAAATATCTCTAAAGCTGCACACAGATCCTTCAGCAAAAACACGGAGGTCTTACTAACTCAAGGAGATAAAGCACAAACTCAGACTAACACTAGCTAAATATTAGGCTACTCTCACCCAGGGATGACTCCTGGGAAGCCCTGTTTTAAAAATGAAATTACACACTTATCCCTGATGGTCTGGCTCTTCCAGGACAGACTGAAGAGAGAATCTCAGAGCCCTGTCGGGGAATAACAAGGCAAAAGTGCAACTTCCTGAACTCTGACAACAGTCTCCACCCCCAACCCTCTGCCCTGCCTCCTCCCACAACCCAGACACTCCAACTTGTCAAGTGTGAAAATCTAACTGGACAAAGGGGTTTAAGCATAAGCTCAACTTCACACTCTGTCTCTCCACTTAACATTTTTCATAAGCATCTCAAACTTTACATATCAAAACTGAGCTCCTGATAACCACTGCTGAGTTTTCTAAGAAAAATTAGGGGGAAAAAAATCCAAATTAATGAGGGGAAATGAATAGCAACTTTGTTATCTGAGCAAAAATGAAAATAAACAAAGGAAATAACAATGGAAAACAAGTAATAAACAAAATAAGATGCAAGGAACAAAATAAAGTATAATGCACAAATGTAAATAGACTGAATTCTTTCACTACAATACAAAGACTGTCTTATTGGCTTAAAGAAACAGTTTACAAGATTCACAGTTAGGAAAGTAATAAAGGTTAAACATAAAAAAGCTGAATTCAGTGAAATATAAATCTAACAAAAGCAGAATGGGTGATTTTAACAAACAAGATGTTTGAGGTTAAGCATTAAACAGGGTAAACAGAGGTGCCATGTATTTATAAGTTGCACAATTTGTAAAAAAGATGTGTCATAAACCTGAATGCACACATACATAAAGATCATCTATATATGAGAAACAAAACCTATGCCGAAGAGTACTACAAAAATACAATTACTGCAGGAGATTTCAGTATACCTAAGAATGGACAGGTTTATTAGATAAACAATAAATAAGGCCATAGAAGAATTGGCTTAGTACAGAAAAATAAGTGTGTGCATGTATTTATACGTGCACACACACACACACACTGTGTATGTATGTACATATGCAAACACACATATGTATGTCTATGTATGTATACTCACAAATACATATATATACATACCTCATCCTCATTGAAATAGGGAGACTGTTTTATGCCTATGGAACTTTATGTAAATTGGCTTTATAATATAGCCACCAGTGAACTTTAATAAAATTAAAAAGTAGAGATTTTATAGGATATGTTCTCTAACAATAGTCAATAAAAATAGAAATAAAAAATTTAAAGAGTGACCAAAAATTTTATTTACTTTGAAGTTTAAAAACACAATTCCTAGATAACTTTTGTGTTGAGGGTGAAACAAAAATAAACCTTAAACATTCTAGAAAGCAACTAACAGAACACTTCTCATAGAAATATATGAGATTCACTGAAAAGCCTACTCTTCAGAAAAAATGTAACCTTAAATTCTTTTACTACTAAAGAATAAAGAATAAAAAAAAAGAAACTTAGTACTCATCTTAAGAAACTAGAAGAACAATAAAATAAATCAGAAGAAACTAGGAGGAGGAATTTCTAAAGATAAAAGCTAACATCAACAAAATAGAAGACAAAGAAATACAAATATTAGAAAGGATAAGTAAGTTTGGGAAGTGGTTCTTTGAAAAATAATATAAAACAAAACTGACCAACACCTAAAAGTCTGATTATAGATAAAAGAGAAAGAACAATCACAAATGTAGGAAGGATTAAAAGAATATTACATACAAATTATTTCTAAGGAAAAATGATTTTTAGCAAAATATAAATTACTCAACCTACCTAAGAAGTGGAAAACTTGAATAGACCAGCAACTGTAAACAGGCTTATAAAGGTGATTAGATATCTACCATTGAAAAGAGCACTAAGGCCAGATGGGTTCACAGCTGAGATTTGTCTAACCTTTACAGAATAGATAATTATGATGTTACTTCGACTGTTCTAGGCAACAGAAAAGGCTAGACAGCTCCCCAGTTCACTTCATGGAACAACATAAATTTACTACCAAAATCTGATAAAGAATAGTAGAAAAATAGAAAAGTATACACCAATCTCATTTAGGAGTATAGAAATAAAAATTCTAAATAAAACATTGGCAAAAGAACCCAGCAGTGTATACAAAAATAAACTCTGATTAAATAGTTTATTCCAATGATACAAGAAGAGCTAAATATCAGGAAATTTATTAATATAATTGATCAGAATATATTAAAGGACAGAAACTGTGATCATATCTATAGACACTGAAAACAATACCAAACTTAAAGAATAGCTGGAAACTGCTTAAATAATTAGAAGAAAATCAAATACTAATAGAATTATTTCAATTAATAAAACCATTTCAATTAAAAGTACTATTTAGACAAGAATGCCATTATTGTTATTTAATATTTTCTGGAAAAGTTGTTTGAAAATATATTTAAAAAATTAAATAACTGGCAGAGACATTTTAAATTATAGCTAAAATAACCTCTTTTTTGCTAATTACATAATTGCATATCTAAAAAAGAAATAAGCCACTCTAATAAAATCTACCACTATTAAGAGAATTTGATAAAGTGCCTGAAAATAAAATAAAATATAAGAATTAAATACAGAAAATTTAAAAAGCTATTGGCTTGTCTCCATTTTAACAATAAGTACCCAGAAATGGAAATAGGAAAAATAGTCCACTTATAACAGTGAAAATTTTTTTTTAATTGCAAATAAATTTAATTTAAATTAAACTTTTTGGAGTTAATCGTAGATTCATATGCAATTGGGAGATAACACAAAAGATTTTTTTTGTACCTTCTACTCAGTTTCTCTCAATGGTAACATCTTAAAAAATGATAGTACAGTACTATAACCAGGATATTGACATTCACATAGAATATTTCCATCACCACAAGGATTCCTCATGTTGCCATTTTTAGAGTCATACTCACTTTCCTCACACACAAACCCTTAACTGCTGACATCGACTATTCTATCTTCTATTTATATCATTTTGTCAATTCAAATATTATTTAAATGGACTCAGAGATTCCCAGTCAAGATGGCAGATTGGTGAATGTTTTCTTTTCCTCCTCTCACAATCACATCAAAATTATAAGTGAATTACAGAGCAACCATTACTGAAAATTGCCTAACTCTAGCTGAAAAGAAGTCCTTCAACTAAGGACATACAGAAAAAGCCACCTCAAGACTGGTGGGAAGGGAAGAGATACAGGATGAGCTGGTCCCATGCCTACGTGTTGCAGTTAAAAATTGGGAGTGATATCTCGGCTACTGAGGTCCTCCTGGAGAAGCAAGAGGTCCCAGCCCTAAGCTGGGTTCCAGGAAGAGAAACCTCCACAAAATGTGGATGTAAAAATCAGCAGATTGTGGCTGAATGGGCTGGAGAGCTATGCAAGTCCCACACATTCCTCTTGGAGAGCCCATGCATGGACTTACTCACTGATGGACTTACTCACTCTGGACTTCAGTGCCGGAGCAACAGCTTGGAACACAACAGGGACAAACAGGAGAAACTGAGTTATCTGGCTTCAGGTAAAGGGCTGAAGGGGCAGCTTTCTTCTAGACAGAAGTGCTGGAAGACGCTGTTATTCCTTTGTTGAGCTCCCTCGCCCCAGCATGCAGGCACATGTGACTGCTATATCTGAATTTCCATCAACCTGGCTAACACTGATCACCTCGCCCTGGTGATTCCTGAGATCCCACTCCTCATCCCCAAACTTGTGGGCCCACCCAAGCCACTTCCAGTGGCTTTTCCATAATAAACAGCCTGTACTGGCTCATGCTGTGGACTTTCCTAAAATCTCTCAAAGTTTCACAAAACCTAAACAAGGTACGGCCTCTGTGTGCCCTGTACCTTTTGCCGAGCAGCCCCAGCCTGGCACTAGCAGCAGCTGGACTTAGTTTTTGGCTTGGCCTCGTGAGGCACCGCATGAGCCCTATGTGGGTGGCTCATGCCAAGTTGCCTTGGACAGAATGCAGCTGAACTTGGCCTGTGGTAAGGTCACTTCCAGGGGTCCCCAATGTCAGCATACCCAGTGGCCAGCTTCCACTAGAGCTGGAGAACCATCTGAGGCCACATTCAAAGATGACAAACCCAAAGGGAAGACTAGGAAGGCACCAGAGCCCTGCCAAAGGGAATCCTGCTCTGTAGGGTCAACCTCTCACAAAGGCTCCTCTACTGTAGTCACCACATAATCTTCACAACCAATCAGCACGAGTTCAATCTTTCCCACTGACATACAAACAGCAACCAAGGCTCAACGACAATAGGAGGGCACAAATAACCTATAAAAAGGACACCCCTGGAACACCTGGCTCAGGTGACCAGGGAAGACTGTGTCACTGGGTCCCAAAGGACATCTACTACATAAGGCCACTCTACTGAGACTGGGAGACAGAACAGCCCTACCTAATACATAGAAACAAACACAGGAAGGCAGCCAAAATGGGGAGACAAAGAAACACGTCCCAAACGAAAGAACAGAACAAAGCTCCAAAAAAGAATGAAACAAAATGGAGACAAGTAATCTACCAGATGCAGAGTTCAAAACATGGGTTATAAGGATGGTCAAGGAACTTAGGGGAAGAGTAGATGAACTCAGTGAGAACTTTAACAACAAAAACAAAACAACAGAAAACATTAAAATTGAGATAGAAAACATAAAAAAGAACCAGTCAGAAATGAAGAATACAATAACTGAAATGAAGAATACCTTAGGAGGAACCAACAGTAAATTAGATGAAGCAGAAGATCAAATCAGTGATTTAGAAGATAAAGTAGCAGAAAATACCCAATCAGAACAGCGATGAGAAAAAAGAATCCAAAAGAAAATGAGGATAGTTTAAGGATCCTCTGGGATAACATCAAGCATATCAACATTCACATCATAGTGGCACCAGATGGAGAGAGAGAGAAAGCAAAGAATCGAAACCCTATATGAAGAAATAATGATGGAAAACTTCCCTCACCTGGTGAAGGAAATAGACATAACAACCCTAGGAAGCAAAAAGAGTCCCAAACAAGATGAACCCAAAAAGGCTCACACCAAGACATATCATAATTAAAATGTGAAAGGTTAAAGGCAAAGAGAAAATCTTAAAAGCAGCAAGAGAAAAGCAGTTACTTATCTACAAGGGAGTACCCATAAGACTATCAGCTGATTTCTCAACAGAAATGTTGCAGGCCAGAAGGGATTGGCAGAAAATATTCAGTGATGGAACACAAGGACCTACAACCCAATTACTCTACCCAGTAAAGCTATCATTTAGAATTGAAGGACTAATAAAGAGCTTCTCAGACAAAAAAAAAAAAATGCTAAAAGAGTTCATCAACACCAAAACAGATTTACAAGAAATGTTGGAGGGATTTATTTAAGAAGAAAAAAGAAATAAGATGAGAAATATATATGAATAATAAAATGGCAAAACTATATTTCTATAGACAATCACTTTAGATGTAAATGGATTAAATGTTCCAATCAAGAGACAGTAGCTGAATGGATAAGACAACAAGACCCTCATATATGCTACCTATAAGAGACTCACTTCAGATTGAAAAATGCACAGACTGAAAGTAAAGCGATGGAAAAATATATTTCATGAAAATAAAAACAACAACAAAAAAGCTAGGGGCAATACTTATACTAGACAAAATAGACTTTAAGACAAAGGCTACAACAAGAGGTAAGGACCCAGTAATCCCTTCTGGGTATTTATCCAAAGAAACCCAAAACAGTACTTTGACAGAACATGTGCATCCATATGTTCGCTGCAGCATTATTTTCAGTAGTCAAGATATGGAGGCAACCTGGGTGTCCACCAATGGATGAATAAATACAGAGCAGTGGTTCATATGTATGATGGAATATTACTCAGCAAAAAAAAAAAAAATGAAATCTTGCCACCTGCAACATATGAGTGGACTTAGAGGGTATTGTGCTGAGTGGAGTAAGTCAGACAGAGAAACACAAATCCCACACAATTTCGCTTACATGTGAAATCTAACAAACAAAATAAACAAAATAAAAACAAACTCATGGGTACGGAGAATGTTTTGATGGTTGTAGATGAGGAGGGTTGGGGGCGTGCATGAAAAAGGGTAAGGAATTAGGAAGTACAAATCGGTAGTTACAAAATAGTCATGAGGATGTAAAGTACAGCATAAGAAATATAGTCAAAAATATTTTAATAACTATGTAGGGTACTATGTCTAATCACTATATTGTATATCTCAAACTAAAATAATATTGTATGCCAACTATAATTGAAAAATAAAAAGTTATTATTAATAATTTTAAAAAAGGACTCAAACACTATGTAAGCTTTTGGGATTGACTTTTCTTACTATAATTCTCTGTGATCTACCAGGTTGTCATGTGTATCAGTAGTTTGTTCTCCTATTATTGCTAAGTACAATTCCATATTAAGAATGCACACATTTTGTTTAACCATTCACCTATTAAAAACATCTGAGTTTTTCCAGTTTTGGGTTATTACTGATAAAGCTGTCATAAACATTTGTGTGCGGGTTGTTGTGTAAACATAAGTCTTAATTTCTCTGGGACAAATGCCCAGGAGTGCAGTTGCTGTGTCTTATGGTAGTTGCATGTTAATTTCTAAAGAAACAGAAAAACTGTTTTCCAGAGTGGCTGTACTATTTTACAACCCCATTAACAATGTATGAGCGATCCAGTTTCTCTACATCCCTCACATTATTTATTTATTGTCATTTTTTATTTAGCCATTTCCTAATAGCTAATGATGATGAACATTTTTTCATACATGTGTTTGCTACGTATATATTCAGTACAGTGAAATGTCTCTTCGCGTCTTGTACCCATTTTCAAATTAAATTGCTTTGCTTTTTTACTGTTGAGCTTTGAGATTTTAAAATATATTCAAGATACCAGTACTTTGTGGTGTGATGTATGATTTATAACAACTAACTTTTCTTCCCATGTTGGAATAGATTCTGATTCTTTGTATGAGGATGAGTCAAATTAGTTGATTTACATTTAGAGAAACATATTGTGTTAAATATGTAACTTTGAACACAAGACTAGCTTCTAGCTGCAAGAGCGAGTATAGTTGAATTTGTTAGGTGTTCCTGTGACATAAAGCTATGAATCATGGCTCCAAACTGTGTATACCAAGGCACCTCAAGTTACCATAGTACTAACAGGAACGCTGGTTATTTTCAAGAGAAATCAGAGGTAATTGGTATCTATTTGATACCTTGCAAACTGCTAGCTCAAAGTAGTTTACATTTTCAACATTTTCACTTGTTTCTTTGTGAAACTAGAATTTTTGGCAGTTGCTAAAAAATGTGAAGAGAAAATGAGAGTGGTGTATGGGCCAATGAGATTTCAAGGTTGAGAAGCTGTGTGTTCTAGTGCTGAAGACAAATGCATTTCCTTTATCAAGTAATATGATGATTATTACAGAGTGAATTTAAATATTTTTCCGGCTTTTTGTACTCAAATTACTTTTTCAGTTGTTTGACCTAAACTACTAGTATAGTGGGTAGATATGTCTTTGAGCCCAGACACACTGTAGAGAATTATTGAGCCACTAAGGAAGTAAGGACTGATGCATCATCTGCTACAGGATTAAACAGACTTAGCTAACTCAAACCTTCATAGGGAAGGAGCCAATGATTACAACTACTATGAAAATGGCTATATGGGCCGTGTAACAAATGACCATTACTTAAATACAATAAATTCTTCCTTTTTTGAATTTGTAAATATATATATATATATTTTTTAATTGTACAAGTGCTATCACTGACTACTCATATTTACCCAAAGAGTTATTGATATTCCATTCACTGCCTCCATTACAATCCGCAGGGATGAAAGAACACAAAACAATTACAAATCAATTACTGTTACATTGAACTTTCAGGAGCCATAAATCTGAGAGCTGCCTTGCTAGGAGACACAGTAAATTTGACAAGTTTCTTAATATTCAGAAGCCAGGCAGCAGATCTATTCAAAATTTACACTTTCTAATGTTGATTATGTCCTCTGTATGTTTTGTAATGGGATTTGTAAAATACGAAGGCCACATGCCTACCTTATTATATTATTATTAAACAGATCATATTAGGGTCATCTGTCCCATCATATTAGGCACTCTTACTCTGGAGACTGTCAGGTTTGTTAGTATAGTGAAACATTTTCCAGGGAGACTCTCCAATCTAATTTCAAAATACAAAACTTTCCTGGCATGTCTAAGAGAATTCTTGACAGTGAGCATCCATAAAGTCTCCATTCCCTCCTGGGAGAATGTCAATAAACTCATCTAAGTCCTCCTGACCCAATAATTATCATACCAACCACGGGCAGTACACAGTGTGCCAAGTGTTATGCTGGAGTTTCATGGGTGGCTATAAAGATACAGTAGGTAAAAATGCCAAAAAGCTTTGGTGTCTAAAATATTTTAACATCTCTTTTGACTGATATAGGAAATGTTAATATAGTCTTGGTAATTAGGTTCCCAAATATTTCTTAGTGATAAAGTAAAAACGACCTCATAAAACTAGCAGCTGTATATTTCACCTTCTCATTCCTCCCTTGTCAGATGCTGAAAAAAGGGTAAGGTTTTTCTCAAGAGCATTTGTTCTCCCTAATTCAGGCTTTCATTTTTACCTCGTTGACTCTAAAGCTTCAGCAACCACCATACCCACATTGCCCACCTGGATGATGCTCTCGCTATCCAAAACCAGAATCTAAGGGTACCGTTAGAGGGTAGAGCTTCTCCTACCCCAGTCATCCTAAAGTGCCTCCACCCAAGAAAGGTAAAGTCCTTTATTATTCACTGATGCTCTGCCTTGGGATGGGAAGGATGAATGATGGAAGGTGGCTGCTTGGCTTCAGCTTTAGCCAGGAGATGGCAGGAGAAAGCCACTCCAGCAGAGATGGCAGACACTCAAGAGGCCTCGTTTGGGATTGGGCCATCAGTGACAATTCTTGGGGATTTAGCAATTCAACATCAAAGGGCTAAATTGGAGGCCCAGGATTGGGAGCTAAAGCATGGCTAACCCCAAAAGAGAATCAAGCGAGTTGGGATACCAGTGGGAGTCTAGCCAGTTTGAAGTAGATGATGGGAATGGCAGAAAGTAAAAGAAGTCAAGCAAGAAAGAAGAAGGTCACCTGACTTAAAGCAGTTTGTTACTAAAAGCCAAGGCATTTGAGTTTTTGGAAACTTCCATTCTCTTACTGTGGCCAAGCCACGGTTACGAATTCTTTCTCGTTTCCTAAAGCTCATCTTCTAGTTACAGAGTGGAGGTCCTAATACTCATCTAATGGTAGCACCAACCGTCACCTGCCCACCCTCTGCCTTTCAAACCAGCAAATGGACATGGTGCTATTAGCCCAAGCAAGAAAGATGTTGGATCATATCCCAAAGAAATCATCTTATGAGAGAAAAAAAGTGAAGTGGGAGAGAAAAATATGGAACTACAATCAAGTACTGATGTATTTATGAGGCTATGTCATCTGCTTCATCATTGCTAAGATAATGAATAGGAAATTGCAGAAAGGCTTAAGGAAAGTTTATGGGTTCTTTAAAGCATATCTGCAGGGAAATTCTTTAAGGAAGTGATTAGCAATTTAATGAGAAGTTAGAAAACGTACCATCCCCCTACATATGTGCATAAGTCTATAAGGAACCTCACTAGCTATTCTAAAGACTGCACTTTAAAGCACCTTAAGTGCTGTAAAGTGCATATGGTCACCAATGTTATAGTTTTATCAGGTGTCTATTTTATAGGATCAACCTCAGATAACCTTGCAACTTCTGAAATAGTACTTCCTCCATTCCAAAGAAAATACCCTGATCACTGTGACATGCTATGACATCCACTTACCTAAGAATCTTCCTAGAAATTTTGATACATCTTGGTCAGAGTGAAAACAGTGTTTTTTCCTTTAAATTTATTTTTTTAATTGAAGAAATGATTTATTTTTTTTTCCTCATCTACTTATCCCTCTCCCCTCCCTTCTGGTAACCACTAGTCCATTGTCCATGTCCATGAGTCTCTGTTTGTTCGCTAAAATATCAATTTCATCAATACTGGAACTGCCAGCATGGTTGTTAATTCAAGAAGAATCTTGTTGAAATGAAATGGCTGATAATGATGTCTATTGGATTTTGTCTGAATTAGGGGAGGAAATTAAGAGGCTGACAGTTTTTGAGAACTTTTATATATTTATCTAACTTAATCTGCACAACATACCTGTGAAGTGGGCCCTCCCTTCTATTTTATAGATGAGAGAAAAGAGACTTGGAGAGGTTTATAAACAGGCTAAGGATATTTAACTATTAGGTTGCAGATTTGGTATTGGAATCTGACCCAGGTCCTATGTGACATGTGTCTAAAGCTTCATGTTAGGTGACCTAAACTTTAGCCCCAGATGTTGCAGACATCCTGGACATTTCCACATTTTCATCCTCCAAATCACCTGAGTCACCCTCAAGGTCTTGGTGCATGCAAATTTGCATATTTCATGGGATGAGATAAATCATTTTACTCTTGAGAATGATTTGCCAAGCAAAGCTCTGGAAGTTCTCAGCTGCACTCCATGAACAATCAGATACTTCATTCCCAGGAAAGCCTAAATATGTGGCAATTTTCAAAGGGGAACTTGGAAATATACATAGGAGCCTTTGTTCCTAAAATGAGATGACCAGTTTTGTCTGTTCTCATGTTGTAATGTGGTGATTGGGTAAAAGGGATGTCAAACCAGATAGGAGACATGAACTTGGACAAAACAAGAAGGGGATTCAGGAAGATGATTTCACTTTCTTATCAGTTAGTTCAATCACTCCACAGGGAAAATATACATCTTCCTTGTTGAGAAGATGTTTAGGTAAGTCCATTTGGGGGTAGAATCTGAATGAGGACAGAACTGTTTAATTTGAGACTTGGGGTAAGACTTGCTTTTTTCTCTAAAGAGGGAGGAAACAGTAAGGGAGAAAAAGATGGAAAAATGGGTTTAGCAGATGAAATGAAGAAAGCTCTCTTGACGTGCAAAGTAATTTCATTTTATTTCCCACCTCCACTTCTAATTGGGTTATCAAAGTCACAAAACACTTGAGAAAAGTGGAATTTTAAAATAATTGTCTGGCATATTGTTTGGAATAATAGAGTGGTACAGGAAAAATATTAGTGGTCATAGAGGCAGATCCACAAGAAAGTAAGCTTCTGAGAATTTTATCAGTTGGCAGGGGGTGGTGGTTGGCTCTAGATTACAACAGGCCATGAAATGGTTTAAGTCAAGTTCAACCTAAGGCAGCTGACACCTGCACTTAGTAGCTTTACAGTTCAGTGCTCTTGCTGTTTCTGATTCTATTCGCCTCTCTTAGGACCCTAGGACTTTTACCACCCTCCGGTGATGTCCTGGGTTAATTCTCAACAACTCTGTGAAGAAGAAGAAGAGGACGAGGACGAGACGAGGACGAGGACGAGGACGAGGACGAGGACGAAGACGAAGACGAAGATGAAGATGAAGACGAGAGAAGAAGAAGAAGAGGAAGAAGAAGAAGCAAAGCAGCAGCAGCAGCAGCAGCAAAAACAGATATTGAAATGGAAGCAGGTAGGATAACTGTATATATCTCAAAAAAGGAAGGAAGGAAGGAAGGAAGGAAGGAAGGAAGGAAGGAAGGAAGGAAGGAGGAAGGAAGGAAGGAAGGAGGGAAGGAAGGAAGATGATTTTTCAGCTGAGAGAAGAAAATCATATTAGCACTGCTTAATGCTCAAATTAAAAAAATAGGAGGCCTTTTTGAGTGGAAATAAATGACTGAATTATTATTTATAGTCAATCAATTAAGGAGCAAATGATAGCACTCAAATGAAGTTTCTTCCCTGCTTGGTGAAATATAAATAGTGGCCCATCATGATGCCAATTTTACAAAAAATCTTTCTAGCAACTTTGATGTTCTCTTCAAAAGGAATGCCATTTTAAAAATAAATGATTCCTGCACCTTCCTTCAAATCTTCACTCTCCTTTTGTGGTTAAACACAAATATCCTGAAACCTTAGTTGATTTAAAGTTGCCTGTTTCCTCTATATGTTAGAATATTAAGGGGTGCCCAAGAAGATAATGTCTAAACCTATTTTATAATCTTTCTTAAATTCATTTAGGTGCACTAAACAGTTCACAGAACTGATCTTATTTAAACATCACAAGAGCCCTAGAATAAAAGTAGTATTATTCTCAATTTTTAGAACAGGAAACTTAAGTTAACAGTAGTTAACCTACCCCATTTTATTCATTCATTCTTTCAACAACTATTTATAGAGTGCCTACTCTGTGTCACTCCCTATTCTAGTTGAAGATACAACATTACACATAACAGAAAAGGTTTCTGGACTTAAGGAATTTATATCTGAGTGGGAGATACACAGTAAAGTAAATATGTAAAATATAAATTATATTAAGTGATTATGTTGTTATAGAGAAAATTAATAGGGATAGAAAGCATTAGGGGAATTGAAGTTTAAAAAAGGATTGACTGAAAAGGCCTGACTGAGACATGTGGGTTAAAAAGGGCTCAAATTCTTTGCTGCTTCTCGTATTAAAAGAAGTCAGTTTACACCTCTATTTACTTCTGCTAGACTCTGGGCTGTTCAGTGTCTTCTTTAACCAACAGCATTTGGTGGAAGTTATGCTACATCTCGTTGCTGGCCAACTTCAAGATGATTGGCAGCTTCCACCTGGTGTCATCTTTGCTCTGAGCTTACATGTAAGAACTTTTACTACTTTGAGGAGCCATGTTTTTGAGCAAGCTCAATCTATGCAGAGCAAGAAGAATGTGGAGAGAAGACAGAGGTAAAGATACAGAGATAGAGAAGTCCAGCCATCCCCAAGCTGTTCTTATATCCACTTCCTTCAGGCTATCCCAACTGAGGTCCCAGACACTGTGGCGCAGAAACAAGCTTTCCTCTCTACATCCTGTCCGATGTCCTGGCCCACAGAATCAGCAGATGTAACAATAATAAATCGTTGTTATTTAAACCACTAATTTTTGAGGCTGTTTTTTTATATTGTGATTGATAACCAGAAGAGAAGACATAAAGAAGGTTAGGGAGTAAGCTACTTTAGGAACAGCATTCTAGGCACTTTTAAAGGCTCTGCACGGTCTACAGCCATGCTGCCCTGAACAAGCTCGATCCCATTGAATCTTGGAAGCTAAGCAGGGTCAGGCCTGGTTAGTACTTGGATGGGAGACCACCAAGGAAGACCGGGTCCTGTAGGCCTAAAAAAAATAAGGGATTGTAAACTGAAAAGGTCCTTGCAATCTGTGAGGTCAACCAAGTGTTGCCTCGTCTAATAAACAAACAAATAAATAAATAACAACAAAGGCTCTGAATGGACCTTGGGGTGAAATAAAAGAGAGAGGAGGCCAATGTGGCTGGAACAGATTGAATGAAGGGGAGAGTGGAATTAGATCAAGTTAGAGAGATAAAGTGGGAGGCAGGTCACGTATGGCCTTGTAGGCCATTGTAAGGACTTTGAGTGACATGGGGGTGTACTGGAGGCTGGAGTGGATTAATGACATGGTATTATATATGTTTAAGGATCTGTCATCCAAAAGTGGGTATATACTATTGAACAAAACCAACTTAGACACTGACCTTATTAAATTTAAAGAATCCAGCAGTTAAGTGTCAAGGCAGATATGGGACAGGACTGCCTGTCTCAACCAAAGGTTGTGCCCTTAATTACTGCACTATGCCTGGTCAGATTGGTGACTGCTAGACTTCTCCATGACATCTCAGTTCTTGACTAAAGTTCAGTATCTTAAGATTTTTTTGCTTAGGATAAACAAGGAACTACTTGTTTTTGTTACTCAACTTGAGAATTAATATTGAATAACATGTGGATAAAAAAGAAACCACAGGAGAAAATATTTATCAGCTGGAGTTCAACCACTTTTTAAAAAATCATTTTGTGAGGCTTCACTGTTAAAGCAATACTGTGACTGCTCAAGGTTAAGATCGGTGTTGGGGTGGATGAACCGGAAAGAGTCTTGGTCTGGAGTTGAGCACCAATTCTACCTTGAAATTTCTGTGTGAGCCTGAGAAAAATCACTTAGCCTCTCTGGGTCTCTAATACCTCACCAGGACAATGAGAGGTATTTTCCAAATGTGTTTTGTGAAACAGTAACTGATACAACACTGTTTAAAAATGTGCCTGTTTGGATACATGTTGTATATGTGTATGTGTATGTGTTTTGGGGGGGGAGTGGGGGAGTCATGCCAAATAAGCTGGAAGATTCTGTATATTATGTCTCCTCCTTAAAGATCCACAATACTAATTAGCAAATTAAAGACCCTGATAAATTCTGTAATGCACTTGGGGACTGACAGCACGTAACTAAAACACTATGATCTTTCTTCACCTCAATGATGCATTTTTTTTTATGTTATCAACCCATAATATGTACCTATCTTATCCCATTGCTGTAAGCTGAGGTTAAATCACTTATTAGATATTAGCATTTCTAGTCTATAGCTGATCCTCGATGTATGTCAGTTCCAGCATCTTGTCTCATCTTTTCTCTTTTTGGCCTTATTTAAAACACAGAATTTTCTAGATCTTTGTTTCTTGAATAATAAGTAAGAGTGAAAAATACATGCTTTCACTATTGTAAATGACAGATGAATATGATGTAGTGCTGCCACTCGGAAATAGTCACCTCTCTCCGTCTGTGTGGTTTGGGGGAGGACGTGTATCAGAGATAGAGACTATACAATCACCTCTTATGGGACAAGAGCTTCAACCTCCTTCTTCAAGCTCTTTTTGGAGAGCAACTTAAGTGGGTTAGTATGATGACAGTGCATGTTCTAACGTTTTTTCCTCGGGCATTAACAAGTTACTAGTCAGGCACATGACCTAAAGAGGGTAACAATAGAAAGAGAGGACAATATTAAGAATAACAATATTAAGAACTAGAGATCTACTCCTTGAAATTTAAAGATTTGATAAATATTTCATTCCTTTCAGTGAGAAAGCTCAGATAATAGCATTAAAATATCAACTATTTTCCCATTACTTTAGATACTTTTTTTTTTCCTTGACCAAGTTTCAATGGGCAAAAGCATATGGTCTTTTTGATATTACAATTGAACTTGTACATGTCAAGGCAGGAAAAAAAATCACACACACAGAAGTGACTAGACCAATTCCGCTAAAATTACTATGGAGAAGGAGGATGTTAAGGCAGGAAAGAATATATGTACCGCAAAATGACTTCTTTTAGAAAATAAAACTTTCTTTTCTAAACAGGATTTGACCATCTAGAATCTTCTCCAAATATAGTAATGTATGTTCCCCAAGAAATCCTACCCTGTTGCATGTGTCCTTAATTATGATAAAGCAGCCAACCAGTGTTTGATTCTCTTGCACAAGGTGTTTTCCTCTTTAAATTGGACAAGTAATAAAGTATCGTGATAAATGTGATTTAGAAACTGACTTAATAAATAAGATAACAGGAACTACAGCTGCCACATTCAGGCAGCCTTCATTTTATGCAGCTGATCCAAAGTACACCTGTCTGAAGTACCCGTCATGATAAACCTGTCCAGTGCTCATTGTGCTCAAGTGGTGTGATAATAAATTAGGTTGTTATTCCTCCAAATCTCCTACCTATTTCTAGAGCTGTCTCATTGTATTTTAGCTCAAGTTAATGATAACCCTAAATGCAGTATTACTAGTTATTATTTCTTACTTCAAATAGCGCTTAAGTGGCTAATGTTCCCTGGTATAGATAACGTGCTAGGCCAACTACAGAGATTATGATGGGCAGAACAAAGAGGCCACAGGAAAGCATGACTCTGGCTCTCCAATCAGATCATGTTTGCCTCCCAGACTTCACCTTTCTCAGGCAGGCAAATAATCTATAGGAAATTAGTTGCTAACATTAAATGACAGCACTCTCTTACACTACTTATGGGATATATACCTTTTGGAAAAAAACTTAACAATATATAACAGAAGCCTTAATGATGACTATGTTCTTTTACCATGCAATTTAGTATTTAGGAATTAATCTAAGAAATGTTCAGCACAGCATTTTCTAAAAAAGAAGAAAAAAGGAAACAACTGAAATGTCCAATAATATGGGTTTGATTAATTATTTATGGCATACCCAATATTGTTTTCCAGCAAACATTTACATGGTGTGCCAGACTCTAAGGATTACAAGTTTTAATTTGTTTAATCTCCAAAACCCCAAGAGGTAGTAATGTTATAATCCCAATTTTACAAATGAGTAAACTAAGTCACAGGGATTCAAACAACTTGCCCAAGGTCACATTGCTACTAAATGGCTGACCTGACATTTGAATCCAGCAGTTGGGCACAATAGTCTGTGTTCTTAATCTCTCTGCTGCCTCACAATAAAATGCTGTTCCATCAGTACAACTGATATTAGGGATACATATTATTTTATGAAAAAGTGTTTAAAATAGGTGGGTAAATAAATAAAAGCAGGTTACAAAACAGATTGGACAGCATGACCCATTTTTATAGAAAAAAAAGAACAATATATTTATAGAAAGAAAGAAACCTTAAAGGTCTTTCAAGACATATCCAACTTTTAACAGTGGTTATTTCTAGGTGGCATCTGTAGGTCCTTCTGAAGTTTTCTTCATGCTTATCTCCTAGTTCTAATCATTGTTACAGAGAACATGCATTCAAATGTTAAGCCTCCTTAGAAATCAAAGAAGTGAGAATTTAAATATAAGAAATATAATTAAATTATGTTATATATTTTGAATCATAAAACAATGCTAGTCATATTGTGGTGAAAACAGTACAAATTTTTATGCTTTGCTGTTGGCAGTATAAATTGTCACAACAGTGTATAGAAAGTAACTGGCAAAATAATTCAAGAGCCACGATCTTGAATCACAGACTATGATCACAAACCAAAAGAAAAAAAAAACTGTGTTATGCACATAGTAAGAAATATATAACTAAAAGAATTAATTTGCACATCCACTGGTGGAACTGGGCAGACTACCAGGGTTCTTATTTGTACAGCTTCCCAGTGGGCTCGTGAGGGAAGACAATAACTAGACATACTGAAGAGCTCTGAGACTGTTTAACAAAGTCCAGTCTGGTTCACTAAAGCCAGAAAGTGCACCTGGAAAACAAACAAAATAGACCTAAATCCAGAAACACCAGTGAATTGTGGGATGGAAGGCTTCTTAAGTATGATGCCTTGTGTTGTCACTGGTTTTGTCTTGAGGGACTTCTTTCAGGCCTGTGAGAAGTGGGCAAAGGTGTCCTCTTTATTTGGGAACTCGTAGATATTAGTGCATAAAGGGCCTCTTTCTCCTGAGAACTGAAAATATCACACTTTCCTCTCTCTGTGATAAATAATACTGGAACTAAGATTTTTTTAAAATTTTTCTGTGCTAAATATTACAGGGAACAAACAAGAGTGATTTAGTTAATCACACTAGGGAATACTTGCATCGGGACGATGAGACCATGAACCAACATAATAGCTTATTTATGAAGACTAATGGCTTCCTTATTGAGTTGTTTTAGGCCATGCACCTTACTGTACCCACCAATCAAAGGCTCATAAACTCTCCTCAACCTCAACCAGTTCTGTGCCTTGCAAGACCTGCCTCATATCACCTAGTCCAGACCCTAACACCTTCTAATTACCCTCCTTTCATCTCCCCATCTGAAACACTCCTAAGACTCTGTGCAGGCAGCATTCTCTTTCGCTGTAATAGGTCTAATAAACTTTGCTTTCTTGATTAATAGGCTTTTTTTGTGGTCTTTTGCTGAGACAACTATCGACTCTTCTCAGAAGAAGGGACAGGAAAGGAAACTGGAAGACAAAGGGATGGTGAGGTGATGGAAGTGACATTGCTGAGGCGAAGGCAAACCCTAGAACCCTGTGAAGGATAGCCACGTCATTAAGAAGACAGGAAAAGGACTGTGTGGAAGGAGTGCTGACGATCCCAAGGACGGGGAAGCTGTATCAATTCACTGACTATCGGAACCAAATGGCACAAGGAAGAGAACATACACCTTGAGGAGATCTCGGAGCGGCAGCTTCAGGGCTGCCAAGCTTCAGGGTGACCAAAGGGAATATGCGAATCCTATGGGGTTTGTGACAAGGCAAGGGAGGGACTTGGTAGGCTAGGGTTGCAGGGACCTCATTCATTAGAATTTAGAGCTAGAGTTCTAGGACTGCTACTGACTACGCTATGAGTCAGGGGGTGGTGACCTCTGATGCAGACCGCCTGCATTCAGGCCCTGGCCCTGCCACTCCCTAGTTGTGTGACTTTAGGTAAGTACTTGACAATAGTCCAATTATTCTAAACCTCAATTTTTCCCTCTGTAAAATGAAATTATAGATACTATTTGATTTATGGAGTGGTTTTGAAGGTTAAATATGGTAGTTGGTATAGTACATGGCAATGGTAAGTACTCAAGAAGTGTTATCCTTTATATATTATTACTTTATTATTATTATCTCCTTGGTGAAATTCTTCCAGATGCCAGAAGGGGAAAATCAGGAAGCTTAGTCAAAGATAATCATTATGGTATTATATGTAATAGCAAAAAAAAAAAAATAAAAATTAAACATAAGCAGCGGGGTGATGGTAAATTTGCAATATTTGCCAGTTTTCATTGTGTAAAGACTCCCACCATGGCCAATGGCAAGCTATGAATTTGAAGTCACTGAACACAGGGTAGAGAAGAGATGAGTAATAAGCCTGCATGAGCAAGTTAATACAAACTGGCTGAGCACACCACTGAGAAGAGGCTTAAAGATTCGCCAAAGCAGAATGATCAGAGTAGGATGTCCCTTAATAACATGATGCTAAGAAAATTAGAATTACAAAGACTAGATACAGCCCCACAAAATGCTGATGGCAAGAAAATAAATTAAGATTCAAAATCATATCTGGATTGAGATGGTAACTGACAGGTTTCCATGGTTCTAAGACACACAGTTTTCCCAGTTTTGATGATTTTCTGTACTCATGATGCATTTTACAATCCATATTTAATGTTATTTCATTTTTTTTTTTTTGGTTCGGAAATGCAGTTAATAAATCAGTGATGGCTCTCAAGCAATGCTGCTGCAGAATCAGCAATAAATGACAGATAAATTGATGCCAGTATCAGGACTGGGACAGGCAAAGAATACAGCAAAGTGAAATGGTTTGATTTGTTGTTGACACAAGGCTGTAAGTAAATTTTGCCTTTCATTTGGATGCCTGTTAATGCTGTACACATAATAAATAACAAAACTTTAAAACAGAGTCCAAGCCTGAGTGTAAATGCTTGTGTGCAAAGAAGGAAAGTCCTTTCCCTCCCTCCCTTCCCCCTTTCCTCCCTTCCTCCTTCCTTCTTCCATCTGTCCTTCATTATTCCTTCCTTTTTTGCTGTCTTTCCTTCATCACTTTTCCTTGTTTTCTTTTCCTTCCTTCCTTCCTTCCTTCCTTCCTTCCTTCCTTCCTTCCTTCCTCCTTCCTTCCTTCCTTCCTTCCTTCCTTCTTTCTTTCTTCTTTCTTCTTTCTTTCTTCTTCTTTCTTTCTTTCTTTCTTTCTTTCTTTCTTTCTTTCTTTCTTTCTTTCTTCTGCTTTTGTCTTGGTCTGTAGCTTATCTATGATATCTAATTGCGAGGTAGTAAAAGTGCACATATGGAAGTGCTAAGTGTGTGTGTGTGTGTGTGTGTGTGTGTGTGTGTGTGTGTGTGTGTGTGTGTGTTCTGCATATATATTGTACTTAGATATTTAGAAAAAGAGCTCCATCACTTCTCGGCTTGCTTTACCCTCTATCCAGGAGCAATGCATTGTATTGAGACATATATTTAGAGTTGGCGCTTTAAAGAAAGTTGAAGAAAACCAGTTCAGACTACTGAAAAAATAAGAAGCACTCAATAATGAAGCTCTGGGCCTATCTGAGCTCAGTGAATGGCATTTTTTATATGAACAGCCCAGTTGGCTCCCTTCAGCTTGGCTAAGGTACTGATAGGAGGGGTAGGGGAAAGTCGTGACCTTTTTTTAAGTAAGGAGAAAATTGTTTATGCTATCAGACTTGAAAGGAAAAAAAAAATCACAACCACAATTCTCCCTGCTTCTCCAGTGGATATATCTTCAAAACAAGAGCTTCAGATCCAATCTGTCTACCAAAAAGATAACTTTGAGCTAGAAAGATTTCTTTTCAATTCCCCAAATCCCCATTCCCCAAACACGTATACTCAGATTTCAGTTTTTAGGAAAAACACATTATGAGTGTTCACATCTAGAAAGTCAAGTACTCTTATTAAACAGAGCCTTCAAGTCATTGTTCCATTTGGAAACCAAGTCTCCAGTTTGTGGATTATTTGGGTTTTAAGCTTTTCTGTTCCTTTGCTTCATTATCTGGAATCCCAACACTTAATGGAAAAGGAGGGTGAGAACCATCATTTTGTTAGGCTTAAGCAATTCTGCATATATTGGAAGTTTCAATGGTTCCTGCTCCCACCATTTCTGCAGAAAATCAAGAGCTTATTTTGAGGAATGTTTACACCTACTTATTCTAAAACTTAATCCTGACTTTTGGTGGCTTGTCCAGGCCACTTAAGAGAGATTCTGTTAGAGCCCACTAATTCCAATTGTACATTCTACAAGAAAAGGTGGAGACTTGAACAAAATCATATCATAAATTAATAACCTGACTATAGAATGAATCCCTTCATGGGAATATTAAATGAGAAATCCTCCTTTTTGTAAAGGCCCTTCATGTTGATCTTTTCTTTCCACCCAGTGCTCTTTTGGTACAAATAGAATCTCTTAATTTTTAAAAACTGCAGCACTTGTAGGACCTTGAACTGGCCAAAACTCTGTTTAATACTGTCTGCAAAAACTACTCTAATCAGAGGGATCCAGAGCGATGTTTGCTGAACAGCTTCATGTGAAGCAGGTAGGGAATGGCTCCCTCTCAGTTGTCGAAATGTCTGGGGGAAAAAAAAAAAAACAGAATTGATTTCCTTCAGCTGTCAGGGATGATTTTGCCTTGTTTTTTATCCTCTGCACCATGAATTCAATGCCACACTTCCTATAGTGCGACCAGATTGAGCATGAATACTAAATGAGTCTCCTGGAAAGAAACTTGAGCCCCAATGATACCAGTTAGAGAGAAAGGCTACTTCCACCCATCAAAGTGATTTGCTTATTCAAGGGAAATTTGAGGTCCTTTGTATCTTACATAAGCTAGAAAAAGATATTTTGAATATTTCATAGCCCTGACAATTGGGCAGAGTAGATTGTTACTATTTATATTTTGGGGATATGCTGGCATGAATATGTGCCAAATATTCACGAACCTTGACCTCAGCCAGTCTGTGTTCCTCCACCAGTGCTATCAGAGATACCCACATTCTGTTGTCCATGGAATTTTCTGGTGCTTATGGATTTCCTAGTGTTAGGAGAGGTACTTATTTACTGCAATAATCCTCTTTTTGAATATGCATCATCGGAGGGCAGTTCAGGGATGGGGATTGGGAAGCTCTAAAATCAATTTGCTACCCAGTAAAAATAGAGAAACACTACTGGTGGGTGTCTCCTTCAGGGTTGTGGGAAGATGTGAAGAAAACTCAAGCGCCAGATACCCTTATCTGACAAACCAAGAGGCATGGCTGTCTGTAAAGGAGGCTGTTCACTTGTGTGAAGAAATATATATTAAACCTAACAGCTACTTTTGTAGATAAGATAGCTGAGAGCTGATTGAAAAAGAAAGATTTAAGCTCTTTCTTATAAGTTAGTGAGGAGCCTAATATGAATCAGGTCCAGAGAGGAGACCCCCGAGCAACAAGGATGATAACCTGTCTGGGGAGAGGGTGTGGGAAATCCTTACATCGACAACATCATGGGAGAGCTGAAAGGAAACAGATAAGAACAGATAAGACTGTCTGTCTATACAAAAAGCATCTTTCTGCATTTCTGTCAGCTCATTTTCTTCTGATCCTCTTCCCTGGATGACCAGTCTTGTTGGTCCTAGAATTTACATGGTAACAGGGCGATCACTTGGTCACTACTAATGGAATCAAGTGAGTGCTCCCTGTCCCCTCTACTTTGAGTTGGACGATGAATAATTATTTGTGTGTCCTATCTTATATGGCTCTCTGTAAAAGTCAAATGATTAGAATTGCATTGTGAGACGAGCATTTCTTATGTCCTCTTATGCACATCTCTCTCTCTCTCTCTCTCTCTCTCTCTCTCTCTCTCTTTGGCCAAAAAAGACCAAAGAAAAACCTTCAGTTTATCCTCAGAGTTAAACTACTACTCTTGGTCTGAGCCCCAAAACACTCAGCATGAGTAGTTCATGATGCATTTACTCCAACAATGGTGCAGGAACCTAAAGCCTTTGGAGGACTTCAGGTTATTCAGTTCCTATATGTATGTGGTTTCTGTTTATTCTCACAGCTCAAAACAACCCAGCCACCATGTGGATTCATAAGCAGTTGTTGAGTTCTAGGTTTGTGTTAGTATATCATAGATGTGAAAGGACTTAAATGGCGGTTTTCCTATTGTCCTGGAATTACCTCAGGCTGAGGACACAGATGTCAAGTACCCCACATTTTAAAGAGAGGAGTAGATTGGGGCCAGACACCCCCTCTGAGGATATGACCAAATCTTTAACCATCACTACCTCCAATAGAAGCTTAAGACTGGAGAGAAAGGCCATGAAGTACTGGAATTGTTCTTATTGGCTGATGGGAATGTGGTAACTTTCTTCCTCTCTATCAAAGGGAGGTAGAGCTTCATTCTACAAATCTAGTGGAGCAGAATTACTGCAAGAGAGCTCTCCTCAGAGACTGGGGAGACTGGCAAGAAGGGGAGACACATATCATGACCCTTGGTTGAGGACCTGCTTATGCAGCAGGCTTGTTAATATTCCTTGGTGCCTATTTGAGTAGTAAAAGTAGAAAATTGGAGAGGAAGGGAGGAGCATCAAGGACACTCACATTTGGTGTGGCAAAGATGAGTGACTTTTCTGTTGGCCAGGTGGCTATCCTGGAAGGCAGACAGCATTAAGCTGTCTTGAATCTATGCCACTCTTGAGGGCGACACCTGGAGGAGGAGGCTCCAGGAGATCCAGGAAACGAAATCCCCTGGAGGCAGTGGTAAAGGTATAGCCTGAAGAGGACTGGGGTCCTCTCCTTAATGCTTATAAGAACTTGTTGGTATATAAGCTTCAAAGAGAAATTTCCAAAGCTGATATCCTGAGATTTCTGCCACTTTAGGACAAGTTTAGGCTCTTGCCATCCAAAGTTCTCATTAAATGTCTTGATTTGGATCCCTGAATATAAACTGCTGAAAACTTCATGCCTTTCACAAGCCATTTACTAGAGTTGTTTGCCTACAAAAATTTGGAGAAATCATGTATGTTTTTTAGAAGTTGAATATTTCATTTTATTGATCAAACCAGAATGCATGAAAATCTATTTATGAAGTTAATGGCTAAAGGCAATGTCTGATAATCATCACAGTCTTTTTCATTTATAATTCCTTATTTCTACATGCTCATTTATAAAAGTTTTAAGAAGTATATCTGACTTTTTAAATGCTGTATCCTTGTCTAGTGCAGTCTGCTGCATAACAGATGCTCAATGAATATTTGTTGAATAAACAACAAAAAACTTTTTAAAGTGCCACAAATGAACATATACAAGTTCTAACACATACAGCACTTTTTAAATTTTTTTTAACTGGTAATAAAAATTTTTGGATGTAGAATCCATATTGATTTTTCAAAATTTTCATTCTGATTAGGTTGATCCTATTTGAAATTGTTTCATCTCAAATACCTGTTGCAGTTAGAGGCTAGCATCAGATTTTAATTTTTTCCCCCAGTATACTAATTTCCAGATATAATCATTCCTGCTAATGGGTCTATACTTAGTTCAATTGATTTTAAGAGAGTTAGAATCCTTTTCTGAGCTGTCGCCAGAACTTATCATCAATAAGCAAATGACCAGACAATGAAAGGAGATGTCAGGAGGTTTAACAGGTTTCTCATCCTTCAAAGTAGGATCCTTGTTTTACGACAGGACCTGAACCACTACAGGAAGCAACACCACGAAGCTTGGCTGGCCACCTTCATTGTGACTGAGAGGAAAGAATGACAAAGAAACGAAGGCTATGTATGGTCCATACCTTAAGCATACCAAGTATAGCGCCTAGTGTATAGTAGGTGCTCAACAAACATATGTTAAATGAATGAATGGACAAATTTTACAGTAAGTATTAATTGGTATTAGCAAGGAACTACAGAGCGAGATCTCAAGAGTCGTGATACACTAAATACGGTTACAGAAGCTCTGTCAGACAGTGTCCATTGAGTATGTTAGTTAGAATACAAAATCGCTATGCTAGCCATTGTGTTAGTAAGAAAATTCCCTTAGAGTTCCTTGGCAGCATCAGAATCACTAGATGTATCTTCTCCCAAGCAGATTCATCAGAGAGCCATGAATGCAAGAAGCCATGATTGTTACTTGAAACCAAAATTATTGATGTGAAGTCACCTGCTCTTTCTATTTCAGATTTATGAAACACAGATGGCTTAGTAACACCCTGTCAATTAAAAGGAATGAGTGCAGTGGGGCAGGATGCTTACTGACCCAGGATCTTATAGCACATGTGATTTAATATTAGCACATTCCTTCCATTATGTTCCCATTGGCATTTGTTCCTTTAGAGAACTTGTGATTTGTAGGCTCATCATGAATGTGCATGAGGAAAACCTAGACTTGAAGCTGCCCCATTGAGCACTGTATACTGAAGGCTGGGCTCCTCTTGGCCTGATGTGTGTGCTGCTTATGTATACCATTAATAGAACATCATGGGAGAAGGTGTATCTGGTCATAAATGGATTAGTTCTCTTTGAGAACTTTATCTCAACAAGTTTAGAATATGGTTCCAAATTCTATCTCAAGATTCCATAAGAACTAACAAATGAGTGATCATCTAAATATTATTTAAATCTTTTTAGAACAAACTGAATTTTTTGACTAAACTAACTCATGGGGAAATTACAAAAGGGTAGAGCTAAACACTTTATTGGGTGTCTACTACTTATTAGGCAGCACAGAACATTATAGAATCTAGTGCAGGTAAAATCCCTTGCCCTCAATTTGGAATTTCATAACCTGCTAAGTGAGGGGTATGGTAGAGAAAAGCCAGCCACATGTTTTGTTAGGCCAGTATTTTAATCACTTTAGAGAGAAATGTAAAGCATTTTAGGGAAGATTCTCTAGCTAGCTTCAGCAAGAATGTACTTGCTTTATTTTAATAAGTGCACAAATCAATGTTTGCTTTTAAAATGATAAAAGCAATATATGATTATTAACCAAGATTTGGAAAAGATTAAATGCAAAGAAAAACAAGCACCCACAATTCAATCTTGCACACACAGTCATTGCAGCATTTTGACATATTTCATATCATCCACTTTGTAATATTCCCTATCAAAAGAATCTCATTTGGTTCTGGATTTTTAATAATTGTAAAATCTTACATCCTACTTTCCAGTTTATGTTCTAAAGTGAACATTCTAACTTGCTATAAACTCTTTACAAATGCTTTAAATGGCTACAAAATATTTTACCAAGTGGTAAATGAAAATTTACCTAACCATTTTCTATTGCTGGACATTTTGGGTGGCTTTCGAATGTCTGTTCTTTTAAAATAAGAGGTGATGAATATCTTTGCATTCAACATTTTTTTCACTATTTATGAGTTATCTCATTAGCAATGATTCCATGAAGCATAATTATTGTTTATAAACATGTGACCGAACTACTTTCCAAATAGTTGCAGGGAGAACACTTTTATATCTCAATGTGTAAAATGTGCGAACTAAAGTATTTAGCTTTCTGCAGTTGCACATAAAGGGAAAACGTTTTCCTAAATATTAACTAGTTAAGCTACTTTGGATATTTTATACCCAAATATGTGTTTAGTAGTATATTTATCTTTCAAATATTATCACTGAGTTATTATGGAAAGACAGAGTAAAGAGGAAAAATAAAATAACTTTGCTTTAAAAAAAATTGCATCCAGTAATAAAGTACCCTAAACATAATAATTTATTAAATATTTCTTGATCATTTTCAGTGAAATAAAAGAATGAATATTAATAAAACTATAATGTTAGGGTGACTTTGCATTTTTAATTTTTTAGGACAATTCTGGTTTCATGTGACTTTTAGTTCTTCCAATGAGAAAAGTTTATCAAATTTACAACTAAAGGGATTTTAAACCATTTATGATTGGTCCTTTAACTTCAGAAAACTGAATAGCATAATACCTTTCAGGACAAGTCTGTTAACTTGCAATATATATGGAAGATGAACATACTGTGTTAACTTAAAATCAGAACATGTGGTCTGATGAGTGATCATAGCAGCACTATGCACATAGCAGATGAAAATTACCTGTTCATGGTTAATTTTTGTCAGAATCTTGGGCCATCTTTCAGTTTTGTTTTTTGTTGAATAAGTAATTCTCTAAGTGGGAACTGTACTAGATAATATACTGATTTTTCAGTAAGTCATACTTGAATCTATTATTTCGAAGAGATAGGTAAGTGGCTTCGTTAGAGTTTTGATGGCAGAAGATGCTATAAGAAGGAGACAGTTGACTATCACGTACAAAGACACAAGCCTTTGTTCAATCTCCCAGCCAATTTAAAACTTTACAAGAGAGACAATACCTAAAAATGTCTTGTTTGAGCTTGCTGATTTTGTCCTTTGTTGATCTTCCCAACAATCTTATGAGTTAAGTTTTGTTTTCTCTACCTGTCAGATAAGGAAACTGAGGCTCAGTAT